>CM048751.1:155181077-156517327 GCA_026315105.1 Locusta migratoria | reverse complement strand
ATGAACTAATAGTAATTGTGCTGATACATAAAGAATTTCATCATACAGGGTGACACAGAAGAATTTTCTGCTTGGTGAGATTTTCTTTGAAACTTACACTGTCATTTACAGTGGCTCTCTATAATGTGTTGGTTGTTTTATTTGTTCACACAAGTCATTACTGAATAAAATAAAGACAAAAATAAAGAAAGAAATATGTAGCACCTGACAGGTGGAACCTAATTCTGTCTGCAATAATGTTGAACATAAGAGAGAGTGCTTTCAAGACAATTAAAGTGTATGCTGCAAACTCGTTTTAGGCATATAGAATAACAGAATAAATTTTCATATTGAGAGTTAAATAAATATTACTGTTCCTGCTTTGTTGTTGACTGGATCTTATATGTAACCTTGTCCTGTCAATAATTTCCCTTGTAAAGTGAACATTTTGTTACCAACATGGCACACCATACCCTAAGTAAAATTTAACTGAATACCCTGTCAATAGCTGAAGATCTCAAGCATTTTCGAAATCTCAAATAACACATGCTTAAATTCTCTCAAATGAGATTTCTCATACAATATACGGGAATATGTAAGTATATTTTGGTGTTGACTGGAAGAGACTTCCACAACACCATTACATTTCTGATTTTATATATAGTATACCTTTAAATGCACATGTAGGAGAGACATGTCAAATTTGGCACTGCACGGAGAAGCATTTTAGTGAAAACCAATATTTTTTGCTATAATAACTGGGTCACACATAGTTCTTGGTGGTATTTTATGAATTAATATCAATTGTGTTGATACAGAAAGGATTTTCATCATACAGTGTTACACAGAGGAATTTCCTGCCAAGTGCACTAATTTGCCAGGTTAGATTTTCTTTATGAAAATTACACTGTCATTTACAGTGGCTATCCATGCTGTGTTGGTTTTATTTGTTCACACAAGTCATTACTGAATAAAACAAAGAAAGAAAGCAAGAAACATGTAGCACCTAACAGGTGGGACCTAATTCTGTCTGCAATACTTTTGAACATAAGAGAGAGCACTTTAAAGACATTGATAAGTCATCCTCACACCCAAAAATGAAGAACTGTCATGTTAAGGGTTTTATTACGGTCTCACTAGAGTAACATGCTGATGTTAGCAATGACCTTTGAATGCTCTTTTAAAACTCAACTGTAGGCCTATAGAATAACAATAAATTTTCAAATTGAGAGTTAAATAAATACTGTTCCTACTTTGTTGTTGGTTGGATCTTATATGTAACCTAGTCCTGTCAGTAATTTCCCTTGTAAAGTGAACATTTTGTTACCAACATAGCACACCATACCCTAAGTAAAATTTAACTGAATACTCTGTCAATAGCCGAAGATATCAAGCATTTTCCAAAGCTCACATAAAACTTGCCTTAGTTTTCTGAAATGGGATTTCTCTTACAATATATGGAAATATGTATGTCTAGTTTTGTGTTGAAGACACTTATTGCAACACCATTACGTTTCTGATTTCGCATGTAGTAGGCCTATACTTGTAAATGCACATTTGTAACAGTTTACTTTTGATAGTACTGGAGCAATGTTTGGTACACTTTACATTGCAGCTTTGAGGATTTGGTCTACACCCTCAATTACGACCGATAACCTGTTTACAGTAGATTTAATATTTTAAAATACCGATAATTTCAGATACCAGTTACATGTACTGGGCAGTATTGACTTGTTCAGTGTGGTCCATTCTGGAGCTAATATATTCACTTTCACTGCATACAGAAATGCCGAAATTTGGCCTGTTCACATTATTAAAGCAAACTGTTACACCCTAGTAGCAAGCTATATTCCCAAATAAATTTTATGAACTTTTTCGTCAAATCCGACGGGTGGTATCCCAGTCTTCAATTGACCCGTTACGGCATAATTGGAGAAATTTACTTCGTAGTTATAACCATATTTACAAACCAGGATGCTGTCATGAACTAAAGAAAATTTCCCGAAAATCAGCAGTTTTTCAAATTTAATATAGAACTTTATTAGTAATAAACAAAACGATCACATTACGTTTACTTTTATGTTGCATTTAAAGACGCTCCACAAAACACTTACTGAAGCAACGTTATGTTTATAATTTTAACTGAAATATTCACTTTACACACGTTTAAGCACATATTTAATAATCCACTTTCACTTCATACACTGTTCATAGTAGCTTCGAAAATTACGGCTACATTTCCAGGGCACAGATTTCATGTAATAGCATATTAATACACTGGACATTTAGTTACATGTGTTTATTGCACGATTCGGACGGTAACTTTTGCCATTACACAGCAATCGCAATTTGAATCACACCAGATATACTATATACTGATAGATCGTTATTAGTACTGAGTAGAAATAACCATAACTGTCGGGTACTGGTATTTCTACGTAATATCAATAACAGTAACTGTCCGTTCTCAGTAGTCAGTAGTGGCTACTGAGTACTGACTACTCAATACTAATAACGATAACTGTAGAGTATCGCTACCTAGTAGAATTCACGGAATACTCATAAGTCATAACGATAACTGCCCGATAACTGCTCAGTAGCGCTACCTAGTAGCAGTATGAGTAAGCTGTAGCAACGCCATCTGGAAGTGCTCAGTAGCGCTACCTAGTAGCAGTATGAGTAAGCTGTAGCAACGCCATGTGGAAGTGCTCAGTAGCGCTACCTAGTAGCAGTATGAGTAAGCTGTAGCAACGCCATCTGGAAGTTAGTGGAAAAATACCGTGCAGTTATTTATAACCGTTAAAATTAACTGATAGAAAAGAATAACGATACCCATTATAACTGATATCGGAGAATAACCATTTTGCCCAGCTCTACTCAGTACTAATAACAATAACAATAACGATAACTGTAGAGTATCGCTACCTAGTAGAATTCACGGAATACTCATAACGATACTGCCCGATAACTGCTCAGTAGCGCTACCTAGTAGCAGTATGAGTAAGCTGTAGCAATGCCATCTGGAAGTTAGTGGAAAAATACCGTGTAGTTATTTATAACCGTTAAAATTAACTGATAGAAAATAATAACGATACCCATTATAACTGATATCGGAGAATAACCGTTTTGCCCAGCTCTAATATTTGTCTGCTATTAAAACTTGTAGAATTTTTACATTACTAAAGATATATTTTTCTGGTATTGAAACTAGAATAATTTTTATCTTTGGCTTTCAAATCTGCTGCAATTGTCTTCCATACTTTGCCCTGTAATCGATATTCCGGTACTTGACGTCTGTCTGGTCGTAAAGTTAAAAATGTTTGTACAGCTTATGGGACTTAACTACGGGGTCATCAGTCCCTAAACTTACAAACTACTTATGAACTACTTACGAACTAGGACGGCACAAATATCCATGCCCGAAGGGGGATTCGAACCCCCGACCCTAGTGGTCGTGCAGACCGTGACTGAAGCGCCTCAGTCCTCTCGGCCAGCGCGGCCGGCTGGTCGTAAAGTACCGGAAAGTTACGGACTTCTTCTATTACACGTTCCACGTCCATTTCTTACAACAGTCTCCCACTGTTAACACAACAATACCGTCGCGTCGTACGGCGTCCGTGCCCGTCACGTGAAAAATTAAACTCTGCGAATTCCGCCCGGCCCGCTCCCGGTCTGTTGACGTTCCGTGCACGGTCCGCGCCCGGCCCGAGTCATGTGTGGCCACCTACATTTGTTTCAATGGTCTATTTCGTTCTCCGCGTGACGGCCGATAGTCGAACGTGTCCCGGCCCGGACACGTCCCGGATATGTGTGTCCCCACCTTAACACGACTGCAGCTGCGGTCAGACAACAATCAGTAATTGCCGCTGGGGAGGGGATTAAAAATGTTTTGGCAGGGTTGCCAGATGTGGCGATTTTTCGCATCCTTGGCTATCTTTTTCTCAGAACTAGCTTTCTGGCGACTGGCGATTACATTTGGCTGGTAAAAGAATTAGTTGGCGACTTAATGGCTATTTTATTTTACTTAAAATAAAACGAATGTAAAACAATCACTCTTTAGACATTGGGTAAATGATAACAATTAAACATCGGTAAAATGATGAGGAAATATAATGAACCTACAGACGTTAGCACAAATGTCTGTAGATATATTTGATCTGTGGAAGAGCTTCTCAGAGATACGGTTACCATATGTTCCTCACCAAAAAATACGACAGTTCATCTAAAAAAGAGGACACTTTATCTTTAACATATTGTAATTAACAACTTTATTAATGAACCACATAAAACTACTACAGACTAAAACAGTAACCCTGTGTGGTTGTTGGGAAACGAAATATTACGAACCTTGACAGTTTATTCCTCATCACTACTCTCAAGTGTCTCATTCTTGACTTATTCACTTTTGAACCAACTATTTGGTGGACGACGAAATATACTACAGCCCATATGTATGGCTGCTGTAGAGATCGCGAGGATAAGATTATATTAATTACAGCAAGCACAAAAGCATTTAAACAATAATTATTTCCGCGCTCCATACGTCAACGCAATATAGATTCCTAACTGTTCCTGTGAAACAAACCCTTCGCTACACACTTCACATTGGTAAACAACAGTTTGCAGAGTATAGGAGTATCTATGTTGAACACACGATATTTCCCTGTCATTCTCATGGCTGATTTTTCAGTGTTTCATGACGCATTATTACGAATTCAAGTCCATCTCACCTCAAAGTATGAAATGCTTCGTGTATTATTATGAATTACAGTGCACCTCAAAATGTTGTAATGATTTTGTGCGAACTGAAGAAATGTTTGAAAGATTGAATAACAACTGCAAATATCAGTTTTGAAAAAATGAATTGGTAGGAAGGAAGGAAGCAAGCTTAAGGTTTTACGTCCCGTCGACAGCTTGGTAATAAGACGGAGCTAACGCTCGGATGGGGAAGGAAATCAGCCGTGTCCTTTGAAATAACCATCCCGGCATTTGCCTGGAGTGAGGGAAATCACGGAAAACCTAAATGTGGATGGCCGGAGGTGGATTTGAACCACCATCGTTCCGAATGCGAGTCCAGTGCGTTACCACTGCGCCACCTCGCGCGGTGCAAGTGATTGGTAACCGAAGCTAGGCCTGAGAACACCCCTTGCTAAAGTTTGGTAGAATGATTCTTGAACAGTTCTTTGCTATAATTTTTATAAGTATTTAGTATCCACAGTATCTCCTCAGTCTCACTATTACATTTACAGTATGATTATTTTGACTGGCCTTATTGGTCAGTTGGCAGTGCGCCTGTCTTCAGTTCCTGGCTGGGCGCAGATAAATGTATTCGTAGAGAACGATGTTTCTTTGAATTTCCAGTCTGGTGTCTTTTACTGTGAGAGTGCCGCAGTATTGTTCAAAAATGTTCAAATGTTTGTAAAGCTTATGGGACTTAACTACGGGGTCATCAGTCCCTAAACTTACAAACTACTTATGAACTACTTACGAACTAGGACGGCACAAATATCCATGCCCGAGGGGGGGATTCGAACCCCCGACCGTAGTGGCCGTGCTGACCGTGACTGGAGCGCCTCAGTCACCTCGGCCATCGCGGCCGGCTTTGGCACCAAGATGGACCGAGAATGGATTTAGACTACAGAAAACATCCGAAATTGAAAAATATTCTAACATAGAGACAGACACGAGGAGAAGATGCCTCGAATTCTATGGCCACATAATGAGGCTTCCCGAACACAGAGTAACAAAAATAATAGTTAAATCCGTAGGTTCCCTTGCTAATAGAGGAGAATGGATCCAATACGTTAAAAAGTACTTCGAATTAGCCAAAATCACCAAAGAAGAAATAGACGCAAGGAACAATTTTATAATAAAAGTAGAAAATGGGAAAATAAACCAGAGACAAAAGTCCGGAACAAAATGGAGTGAAGAAAGCAAAGCTAAACTCTTACTTATTTTAAAATATCGATTTCATTTTCTGTAGATCTAAGTACTACTCGTGAGCTATTCCAATTTTATCCATATCCGACATTCTTTTTCACTTTTTTCAACGTGCTACACAGATTTATGCCACACATCCGGCGTTCCTTCAGTATTTGCTTCAGCCAGAAGTACTTTCACTTCATTAGGTTTCAATGTTTCATTCCTCGCTTGCGACATACTTCTTAATCTGTGCTCAAACAAGTTGCTTGTTGTTCAGTTCACAGTGGTAAGTGATAGTGGTTATGGGGCTGCAACCTCCCACAGAACTGCGCCTGTTTTCTCTTAACACTTTGGAGACGACCGACGTAGTCAGACGATACCTACGTTGGCTGATTTTCTGTATGTTAAATGACTTGCAGCGCTTGACTTACAGCTTTTGTCGGTATAATACTAACATTGTCGTTAACGTGGTACCAAGAAAAAAATACAGATTGCAACAGCTGTCATTGTTACAGGCGAGAATAAAATATTTGGTGAGTCATTTGCTATCCCGCGCTTACGCTCTCCTCTTTCATTTGTCGTGACATTGCCATTTTTTCTTTCGATTGTTGCTTTTGGCGGTAAAATTCGTGTTTGATTTTCTTCGTGATTTTACGATGAATATGGAGTTTGCACTGAATAACAGTAGTTCAGGAATTGACGAAGAAATCCCTAATTTTGACAGCACTATTTGATTTTTTCCGTGTGGAAAACAACGCCTTTCCATTATAAAATTTTTCTCTCTGCAGTGTAGGAAAAAGGCCTATCTATCAAATAAAAAAGAGATATATTTTCTGTTTTGTATAATCTACTGTAAAACATTTAGAATAGCTGCGAAAAGCTGAGTACCAGCCAGTTGAATGACACCCATTGTGCCCAGTCCTCAAAGTCGAGGTACTATGAGGATGCAGCCTCATCCAGAACTGAACATCTTATTTCTTAAACTTCAAAGAGAGACAAGCAGACAGATCCAGTTTAAGAGTCGAAAATCGTATCAGGTATTCAAGTACTGTAAGAAGACACCTTTGTTTGCTGTATAAAATTTTGCAGACGGCATGATAACACAATTTTACATCATCTCAGCCTCCCCCAGACCAAATTTCTGAATTCGCCAATGCACATACCTTCTTTTCCGGATGACAACCAAGAATTCTCACTTCAACATATCATTTAGATACGATGTCGAAAGCCAGTTTATAAATATCGATTCTTAAGTTTATTGCAAATGGTTAAGTTGATGCAAGTGATCGCAACCAGGCCCGACGTTTGAAGTGGGTACGGCGGTAGCTGCACCCACTCAAAAAATTGAGAATGGATAAAATACCCACTCTTGATTTGAAGGTATATTCATTTACATTGATCCCGGTCGAGCCGGGCTGGGGGAAACGGGGAAATCACTTTTCTGATTTTCACGCTGTAGAAACTGTTGACGGTATACAGAACCACCCCACGTCGTTTTATCAACTTATTTTTAACCATACCTATTTTCCATTGCTTGTGAAAATTAAAAATGCCTAATTTTCATTCTGTGTGAGTATTTAGTTGCATAACGCTTCTCACTCTGTTTTGAAGAAAGCGTACGGTTTTAAGATATTTTTTTGTCATGTGGTGGTACAACAAGTTAGCTTTCTAATAAAACCTTAACTTTTCGTAATTCGTAACAGTCGATTTAAAATGACACTCTTCGTCAAGTAAGTGTACGTAATTTATTCAAAAAAAGTTCGATAGCGCGTAGCTTGCTGTTCGATACATTTTAGTCCATACATTACAACGAATGAAACAACTAAAAGTACAGAAAAGTTTTTGAAATGGTTGTCGCAATGAACCTATCTCGTTCAACGAATAATTGCGTGTTAATATCCAACTCATCATCACTCTCTACCCATTCGTCCCCTTCACCCCCTCTCTACATCAGTTTTCTCCGACTCCTCTGTCTCCTCTTAGAACTATATCTAACCTAGAGCCATGTTTAGTGTTATGTTCAAAGTCTTATATCTCCGTTTTTGACCGAATGTTTTGAAATTTTAACACAACGTTCAAATGGAATAATTTTTCAGTATATGTCATACATGAATTTATATAAAATTTATAATGGACAAACGTTGATATGAAAGATCGCAAAGGTAATACTCATATAGGTTTTATACAGTACTAGCTGAAAACCCGTTGTTGCCCGGGTATTTATTTATTTATTCGCTGCCATTTTACAGGTATATATTCATTTGTATAAAGGCTGTATTCTGTAAAATCTCTTGGGAATTAAATTAGTAGTAAAGAAGTAATAGATTAAAACAAGGTGCGTGATGGGGCGGTTTTCCACGAACGTTACTATTTCAGTGCTCATATCTCATGAACTATGTGTCGTACTGTGATACAGTTTAGAAGGTACATTCAACTACATGTATGTATACTGTCTGTGAAATTTCCTGCGGCTACAATTTGTAGTGTACAAATTATAAATCGTAACGTCATATCGAATGCCGTAGTATTGCTCCACGAACAGCGGAAAAGTAGTGAGCGAGAAACTTTTTTCCTTTTATCATTTTGCTATGGATGTCAGCGAAAAAATGTTTAATAAAGTTTTGAAATAATGTTTAAAGTATGTTGCAAGTCACTAAGTACTCTCATTCTCATATAGTGTATTTATAAAGTCTCGCCGCATTACGTGGCAGTTTTTTGTGAATCCTATTGTTTATGACGTCATATATTCTGAACCATGTATCATATGTGATTCGTAACCTGCAGCAATTGTTACCTCACGGTAAGGAATGTGTGTACTAAATTTGGTTGAAATCGGTCCAGTGGTTTAGGAGAAAATGAGCAGCATTGTCCATAAATGCAGCAGTTTTTCGCGCATATCATTGTTTATGACGTCATATCTCGTCAACTATGTATTATACGTGATTCTTACACTTACGGCTACCGTCCTCATGGATTAAAGCTTACGTGTGCAAAATTTCATAAAGATTGGAAAACTACAGATTTGTATTCATAACGTACACACAAACTAACATACGGACACTCTGCTGTATATATAAAGAAGAAGATATTCAAGAAATGTGCCTAGAAACATTGTCTTACAATACAACGTTGCGTCAAAATTTCAAAGCAATCGTTCAAAAACTTTTGCAGATTAATGGCTATACACAAACCAACAGAACATTTTTATGTATAGAGATTACTGACAGCTGGGGGGGGGGGGGGGCAACTTAAATATGAACCGCCGGGTCTAATCATAACAGATAAGAAACTGACATAATTGGCATCAGCAACATGGAAACATGTGGGGGAGAGAAGTGGGTGGATGGAACCTCGTTTTGTATTCCTGTCCCGGATTATCTGATATTAGGCCGTATTACACGTTACACCTCGTAGATTTCTATTCTGATTGATTAAAGTGCTTTATTATTTCTTACGAATCTGTCACGATTTTAAAGGGTGTAGATAGGCAGGAACATAAGATTACAACTTCGATGGACGCGTGTTCGATATCTGACTCAGTGCCAGTCACACCTACGATATAATTCGCTTGCAAGAATTTTTTAAAATTATAAAAGGAAAAAAGAAAGTTAAAAAGAGTACCGAACTTAGTAAGGAATGCACATAGGCACTACGACAACTATCATAAAGCAAGTTTATGTTGCAGTGTCTTCAGTTTCAAATCTCATTAGAAGTCAGTTTCAAATCAGTTGCAAAACTGTACCCCCCGCAACACATCCGACGCGAATGCAAGTTAACACATTGTCATCCAGATCTGACCTATGTGGAAAATATGAAGTTTTTAGCTCGTTGGAAAGCTTGTTTCAATCCAATTGCAAAAACGCGTTAAACACGAAACACATGAGCACATACCTTTCGAAGGAAAGGCGCCACAACGCGGACTGAAATGCGGTAACATGAAATACGAATGGCAACACTCATACGTTTCCATAAAAACGTAAACAATACCTCGTTACGTGATTTGCTGCGGTGGATGCGTGGAGCAGCCACGTCGAATTCTCTGTTGACAACACTATTATTGGCAATAAGAAATTTACCCAATAGGCCTACATCTTAATTTTTTGTAATCCTTCCAAAGTATATGTGAATTACCTGAATATCCACAGACAACGTTATCATGAAAACTCTTAATTTGAATTTTTTTATTGTAGGCCTATAAGGGCTTTGCGCGTATAGGCGACTTTTGTCACCGTGACTGTTTTGTCACTGTCGTCAAGTTTATTGGTACATGGGGAGATGCACACACGCTGCGACGTGACAACCCGGTGACATTTTTGTCCTACGACCCGTGGACAAGCGTGACAAAACTGTCACTGCGTCTCTAGGTTTTGATAGCTGCGCGCACGGGTGACAAAATTGCCACACTCCGTGCATCTCCACATTTTCTTGCCGATAGAAAAACAAGAAAAAAAAAGAAAAAAACGCAAACATGGCGTCAACGTCTTAGTGTAACATGACTGCATACGAAGGCGACATTCATAGTGGTATTGTTATTGATGAAGTTGAAAAATACTTTAAAACTGGCTACGGCAATATTGTAAACATCATTTCTACAATGCTTAAGACATTTACCTATGAAAAGAGTTAGTCAGAGCAATGTTAAATACATACTGTACCTACTTAGTGAACAATTTTTGACAGGAGTGTATACGACAACGGAATTTTTTGAATGTTTTCTAGCATAATATTAATACAGATTTTTTTAAAAAAAAAAAAAAAAAAAAAAAAAAAAAAAAAAGAAAAAAAAGTTATTTCCAGGACAGGCAGAGTAAAACAAAATGGAATTCAGTTTTGAGACATTTCGTACAATAGAGCAAAAATAAAGGTAAATGACAAATATATTTTTGAGTCATTCAAGTCCAGGTGCAGGATCTTACAGGATGGATAAAAGTGATTAATCACAGAAAACTGGATATAAATTAAATAATTATTATGAAGATGTTATGGAGAAATTAGTAAAGAACAAAATCGGAATGCAACAGTGAAATAAACACTACTGAACTAATCTGCTCCTATTTCTAGTACAGTAGGCGCAACTGAGCACCTCGGTACTATTAATTCACTAAAAATATTCAGCTGGTATCGATAACTTTCAATAGTCATTTGAAAACATTGAAAAGAAAATCATACATTTTGTCGATCACTTTGAAACATTGCAACGACATGCTAATAAGTGGAAAGTTTTGCTCTAATAGGATTTACAGAATATACTTTTTTACGATATTTTATTCTAACTCTCATGAGTTCACAACTAATGACCGTTTCTTACAAATCCATATCGGCAAATGACGCTTGTATTTGCGAACATGTTCAGTGACTGCTATCTGCCGTGAGCGCACTCCGCTTTGATTACGTGACGTGTCAGTGACAAAAACTTTTATGTCAAGGTGACAAAAATCTCCCCAGCACGTTAGCCCTACTAGAATGAATAAAATATCATAAAACAAGAAACTAAACGAGTAGGATTCGTTCTCTCAGGGTTTTGTAAATCCACACAAACTTATGTGTGTGCGCGCGCGTGTGTGTTTTTGTGTGTTTTATATATCTATATATAATGAAACTGTCGTTAATCTTTCCTGCAACATTATATATATATATATATATATATATATATATATATATATATATATATATATATATATATAAAACGATTTTCGATGGGGTATTCACAAATAATTTCAGTATTGGGGCGACAAACGGGCACTACTTCATGAAAATCCGATTGTACAAAAAGAAGATCCCGTGATTAATGTTTTAAATGTAACTGTCGGTTATTGCTGTTTGAACACACTAATCTCTGGAAATTGTGGACTATTTTGTGTGATTTTCACAGGTAACTGGACAACTAGCTTGGGACAACAAACTGACTGTACTTAATAACATTCGACCCATGGAGGCAAAAGATATAGTAATGAATAATTTTTATCTATACCTGTTGTATCTGACTTTTTGTTTGTTTGAATACGAAACCTGCAAAACTAGAAAATTTTCATGGGGTTTTTATCGGTTCATTGAGCAGGAGACACAGTCGCTTTATTTCATCACAATCGGGTCAAGGTAATAAAAGTTATCTAATTTATTAATAGTCGAATGTGTCTATTTGTACACTTTAATTCTGACACTACTAGACGAATATAGAAGGGTTATCACAGGCGTAGTCTTTCGCAATATACAGGTTCCATTTAATCAAAATCGTATCACGGAAACAAAATATGCAAAAATTACAGGGCGAATGTCCATGAGGTTTTCATTGGCAAATGGAGTAATTTTAGAAGGCTGTCCTGCTTAGTAGCAGCCACAAAATCAAGGGTCACAATCTCATCTTTATGCATACAAACTATTGTTGAGTTTAGTTGCGTAGGATACATGGATTAAAAACTTGGCAAGATTTCTTTGCTTCTTTCGTACATTCATTTTACGTTTCACTCCTTGGTGAGGAAAAGGAATTTATGTACTAAACGATAGTAAAAATGTTCCATTTTTACCGATTGCGCTACTGAAACCTAAAAAAGGCATTATTCGAAAGTCCGCCTTTAAATTTTGTTGTGAAAAACGTGTATATACACTGGTCGAAACAATTAGGGGATCAGTTGAAAAATCCAGGTTCTGAAGTATTGTCATCAGAAGAATGAACTAAAACAGTTCGACGACTTTGTCGGTTCTACTGAGTGGAGACAATAACATTACGTCAACCGAGAAAGTGGTAATAACAGAAAGATGCTCCAGAGGGGGGTTGGTGTTTACTTATGTTGACTCCAACAAACGAATTACACAAGCATTTGAAGGGTACACGGGAAGAAGGGGCTCATCGACATTTTTTCTAAAATGCTGACCACATGTTTCTATGAGAAAAGGAGTTCCTTGCGCAGAAAATGACAAAAGAAAAAAATCTCATACAGGGAAGGAAGGGGCCCATCGACATTTTCCAGAGAAAAAAAAAGTTCAAATGTTTCTAAATCTATCGGACCAAACTGCCTGGTCATCAGGACATGGAGGACTCGAACCTGGGATGGCGAGTAACCGCGCGCTCCGCAGCGAGGCTCCTTGACCGCTCGGCTACTCCACCGCGGCCAAGAGAATATACGGGCTCATTGCATTGTTCACCCAACATTAAAACAATAAAGTTTCTAAGACATGTTACATAAAGAGACATGAATAGTTTGTAAAACAAAGGTTCTACATGGAAATAAATGTTTAAATTCTCCTCCTAAAACATTTTTAAGATGTCGATGTGCCCATTCTAGACGTATACACGTCTCGTGGAAAATTTATAAAATGTCGATAAGCCCCTTCTTTCCGTGTACCTTTCACTAGGGTTCAGATAGTGCAGTGAGCAGGTAGTGCAATGCCACAACAACGTGTAAGAGGGACAGGCACAGACTGAGGTGGCTGCAGCTATTGGACAGTCCGAAAGTGTAATTTCCAGGACCTGAACTCGATTTCAGACAGCAGGAACCATTAAAAGAAGGCAAGGACAAAGTCGTCCACGGGTAAATTCAGCAAGAGATTAACTTTATCTTCGGTTAACCGCATAGTGAGACAGGAGGCTGAATACAACTCAGCTGCAACGCATCCTCCATTCAGCAATAGGATGCGCAATATCTTTTCTATTTACAATTTCATTTATGTAACATTCTGGACATAGTACTGATATTAATTGACGTTTATAAATATTATTCTTATGTAAATTACAAAAAACATGTAATTTTCCAATGTTGACAACACGATATATGCAATTGACTAAAATAATTTCAATGATGGGAAACATATTGATTTGGTCGTGACCAATTTATGCAGCATATATAAGGTATTATAGTTAAATACCACATAAAATGATCATATCGTCTAAAATGCTTTAATTTCCAATCAAAACACCATTGAAAACTATTATCACTAGGATACATTTCAAAAGTTGTTTGTCCAATAACCACAGAACAAAAATGCGCAGAAGCCACCTAAGCAAGGGGAATTGCTATGTTGTTGGTGAGATGTCAATTAAGCAAAAACTTCAGTATTTTCGCAAATAAACGCTGTGGGGAAAAGCTTCTCTTCATAGTTCCGATGTATACTTTTTCACAATTACACGGAATCATATACATCCCACATGCTGACACAAAAATTACTTATCAGCTCTTTGTAGCGAAAATATACTCCCGCCTTCTTGACTGATTTATTAACTTTGATAACCATGACGACATCATGTTCACTAAACCCTGTCTCTACACTGCCATCGTTGATGGCAGACGTATTTTTAGCTACAAGATCTAAACTATTTCCACTGTGTGTGTGGTTTGTTAATTTAACTAAACAAGACAATTTCCGGAAGACGTATTCAATAGTATGTCACAAGACTGCTTATCTGTACCACGTGTAGCGATACCACAGATGCCCTACTCTATACTAGGTAGGTTAACGTCCCCCCCCCCCCCCCAACTAATATTGCAGTCCTGGCATCAGCACGCTACTGAGTATAGACTGACTCTAGGACAGTGAAAGTGTGACTGGCCGAGTGGCTGGCCCCTGGGGCACGGCCCACTGTCTCATGACTACCAGCCAGTCAGCTACGTTGTCGTAGCCTCCGCCCCCAAAAGTTTGAAACTAAACGTGATAAAAATATTCAAAATTCTTTGTATACAGCTGGTGTCAAAAATTCCAGTGCATGATAGAAACAACCATTGTTGAAAAGTTGTATATTTTCTTAAAAAATACACTTTCTAGGTATTTTTACAATCTGTTTATTGTTTAACAATGAACTCCCAATCCATTCTGTGAAAACTACACAGCCGGCCGCGGTGGCCGAGGGGACTGAGGCGCTCCAGTCACGGTCTGCACGGCCACTACGGTCGGGGGTTCGAATCCCCGCTGGGGCATGGATATTTGTGCCGTCCTTAGTTCGTAAGTAGTTCATAAGTAGTTTGTAAGTTTAGGGACTGATGACCCCGTAGTTAAGTCCCATAAGCTTAACAAACATTTGAACATTTGAAAACTGCACATCAACCGCACTTTCCGTTTCTGCAATATTTGCGGTGCAAGTGTTAGGTGATTCACCCTGTATACAGGCAGTGCTTTCCAAACATATTTAGTGCGTAGTGGCCTTTATGCCACGGACTTCTTTAATGAAACACTGTTTGAAAAAGAAGCTGCATAAATATTCAGTCACATACTGACAAGCTTTCAAAGTAGTATAAGGATTGGAAACTTGTTTTTAACGCGAAGAAATGTAAAGCTGTACAGTTAAGAAAAAGTAGTATACTTGGACTACAATACTAGTAAGTCGCAGCTGGCATCAGTTAGCACCTTATAATAGGCCTTTCCGTCTAATACTCTCTTTCAGTGTCAATAAGCAATCATATCAGAATTGTATTTACTGAATTATTCGAACGGACATATCGCTGATTAAATCCAAGAACCAATGAGTGGCAAGTGGTACTATTATATATTGAGAATAGTCGATTATGAAGTGCCTAGCAATTGTAGTTCAAAGTTACGTCTTCGGTAGACTGTATTGCAATTAGGCTTAAGGTCTTCAAGTGTATAAGTAAAACAGATAATATGATCACCGAACTTCGTCAATTCTTCTCCTTTTAAGTTTGTTATTCTGACCGCAACAATGGTGTTAAACCGACTTCTCAAAGAGACTCCGCAATCGGGAGTCTTCATATAAAACACACATCTTCCAAATACATTTTCGCATTAACAGTCTTACAAGGAAAGTACTTGGGCTCGAATAAACTCAAATAAACCAAAATCGTGTGAGAGACAATGTAAAGGTCACTTATTGCACTAGTGATGCTCCCACATCTGCCAAACGCTGCAGTCGCCCGTTAGAGGCCTTAATGTATTGCGATTGGTTTAGATGAAGTTTCGAAGAATCCTTATTTGTGAAGATGGTATTGGTGTAGAAATGAACAATTCGCATGTTTTCTGATATATATTATAGAAACAGATACTGTGGCTACGATATTGATGAACCACTGGACAACTTCAAAAAATGTAATTGACGTGGTGTTCAACACTGATGCTACAGAATATGCAAATATGCCATGCGATTAACTTGCATTTCTTCACTGTGCGTTTTGAGTTATTGCTCGGATTATTTTATTGACAGTCCCCATTTATAGTTAAAATTTCTGCATTGCTTGTGGCGTCTACAATTACATCTACAGTGCTATCTAGAGCACGACTGCAGAGTTTTGAAGGAAAATGACACCCAACAGCACATTGTGGGGTACGTAATGGTCCTGTAACCAAACGTTCATACAGCTACGTTTGTTTGAGCCCAAGTACTTTCCTTGTTAGATCAACACAGTTCGAAGTGACAGAATACAATTTTTTCGTCCACCACGAGTCATAGGCAGCATCGGAATATTTTCTACTTACTAACGTTTTTTGTTGCCTTCATGCGACAAGTTAAAACTGTACCACGATGGTACTCAACATCTGCGGATCCCTTTAAAGATAGAAAATGTGTATAGATTGTGACGCTGTGGAACTCAGAAAGCGCAAATATCTAGACTACATTCATTCAGCGTTTGGGGAATATATTTCAGACAGTTACTAACCTTCAAATGAAATTTTTTCCCACTAACCCCCCACAAGAGAAGAAAGAAAGAGAGTTTATCGACTACTCCATTTTCGCTGTTCTTGCAGTAAGTGCTGCTCAGACATGAATTTTAAATTGTTACTTCTTTACTGCTACTTCTATTTACAATATATTTTTCAGGCAGTAAATACTTACACAATGTAGCCCTATCTGAAAAAAAAAAAAAAAAAAAAAAAAAAAAAAAAAAAAAAAAAAAAAAAAAAAACCATTGCCCGGTGCATAGTTCAGGAGCAATGGCGTCAAACATTGAGATGCGTGAACTAGGTTTTACTTAGTGCAAGTTACCCAGGATATACTCACCAGTTTTTATAAATAGCACATTTACCGATTTCGAACAGTTTTGAACATAATTTCAAACCTTGTCTAAACTTTTCTGCACTTACATGCTGTGACGATACCGTCTATTTGATGGTACAGAACCGGCAGAATTATGTTAAAGTCATAAATTTCATCACCTGTTTTGTAAGTTATTCCACGAAGACAACCATCTTCCTTACCTCGTGTAATTGTTTTATGTTATGACCCGGGTTTTTATTAGTCATAGGAACTAACAATGTTGCTTCAGTTGACAAATCTTATTGCATCGGTAAGAACTTTACATTGACAAACCATATTGTGTATGATCAAGAACTGCTCACTATATACTACATACTTAACCACACTTATACCATTTGTGCCACAACTCACGCGTATATATAGATAATGCCATGTTTTAGAGTGCTCTAGAAGAAAGTTGATGCAATAACATTCCTGAATGTCATTTCCGTAATTTTTCACAAATGTGATATACATAAGATTAACCAGTACAAACAGCAAACAATTTTACAAATAGTTGTAATCGGATGAAATTATGTAACAGACACGTATACAAAATATGACTAGTGCAGTATGGGTTTGTTTACATAAATGAAATGGTTAAATAATTATTTAGCCGTTTAGTTTCGTTATAAACTGATTACGTCGAATTGTTTAGGATACCTTTCATAACTTCAGGAAATGGCAGTAATCATATTCTTGTAAAAATGTGAATAATTGCATAATGTTACAGACAATGTTATTATTACGAGATTTTTATGAACTGTAAGTAAACAAAAGTAATTTGGCATAAAATGGTCGCAACTGTAAAATTTAAGGTGTAACAAAGTTTTTCTATGACATTATTTGCATTAGAATATAATACAGTGTTGATTTTAGACAAAGTATTTCGAAAATATTTTTTCATTAGTATTGCAAAATTTGATCTGGTTAACTGCTATATTACTCTCTATATTTTCGGGAAATTTCGAATGAAACTAATGTATTGACAGATATGAGGCCTGTAGATTCAGAACTGACTGAACATTAGGGAACACTCTACATCGATAAAAAATGGTATCGGGTCCTTCATTAATCTATACAAATATCTTTGTTAGGGCTAGATTCATTACAATGCGTAACGTCAACTGTAAAACACGTTAACACTATTGTAGTCAAAAGTTTCAACCGGTTTATACACTAGACTTTGGTTATCTGAATATGTGAGAATTTACTGCTGAAGTGCTGAACGAATAAGAATCAGATTAAGCAATGTTTATAGCATATATACTGTAATGAAGGCAACTAACGAGCTATTGTTAACCTTGAAAAATACTAAGACAATAGCATTTGGTTTTCGAATTTGACACAGCCTTTCATATTGTCGATTTGGAAATTAATCGCCAAACGTAGAAGCCTTCAAATATTTCAAGTCCAGTAAAGGTGCTGTTGCTTATACCTGACATCGTTTGAATGACACGCCATGCCTACGACTCCCGTCACAACATGCACAGATGGTGTCACCTCGGGTTCGATATTAGAGTCGCCACTCTTCCTGTTGTGTCAGTAGCAGTTCCTCCCCTCTGTCAATACCACCGGTCTGCTAACGAGCTCTACATCAGGGCAAAACCCGATTAACTGATCGAGAATGTCAATGCCCATTAGGGCACAATTTGCATTATAGCAATTAGCACAAATACATAGTTGAAACTAAATAGACTTGGATCCAGAGGTAAGTGGTTCTTGTTGGTAATTATAAGGTCGTTACCTCGATGCTTTAGAAATCCCATACACTGCCTTAAGTAAGAAGAAAAAATTTCTCTCTAGCAGTGGAGATTCTACGAGTAGTGTCAGACGAAAACGCACACAGGGTTAATACGCCCCTATACCTTGCAAAAAGTATTTTTCAGCACCCTACAAAATTTAAAATAACTTTTCCGTACAAGGACTTTCCTAGAAAAGCACACAGTGCTTTGAGCTTAAGATGAATACCTGTGTTCGACATATTGTCTTTTGATGGTAGTTGAGCATTTTGTGCTTAACTGTTCTGGCTGGCCGGCCGCGGTGGCCGAGTGGTCTGCGGCGCGCCAGTCACGGTCTGCACGGCCTCTATGGTCGAGGGTTCGAATACCCACTCGCCCATGGATATTTGTGCCGTCCTTAGTCTTAGCTAGTTCATAAGTAGTTTGTAAGTTTAGGGACTGATGAGCCCGTAGTTAAGTCCCATAAGCTCTACAAACATTTGAACATTTTTTTGTCCTGGCTGTTTGTAGGTCACATCCATGATTTTGATGCATCCTACTGAATTATTTTTTGGCGACAGTACACAGTTCCCTCTTTACCTCCTAAAACTCAACGTTCTTCCTGTGTAGCAGAATAGAAACACTCGCTCCTATTAGAGCTAAATCCTGTCCGAATTATCCTTCACATCGCGTTCCCCTTCAGTGGCAGCTGCTCAACTTTCGAATGGCCTCTTCCCCAGTATCCGAGAAATGAAGCATATTTCTGACTTCAAAGGACCGGGGAACTTAAGCACCTAAAACTAACCATTAGGGGCCGAGCGGTCTGCGGCGCGCCAGTCACAGTCTGCACGTCCGCTACGGTCGGGGATTCCAATCTCCCCTCGGGCATGGATGTTTGTATCGTCTTTAGTATAAGGTATTTCATAAGTAGTTTGTAAGTTTAGGCACTGATGACCCCGCAGTTAAGTCCCTTAAGCTCATCAAACGTTTGAAACATTTTTTAACCATTAGGCCTCCCCTAGTTTCCGAACACACTGTTTAACAGTTTAATTCTTTATCGCTGAGTACGGCACTAACGCATTCTCATTTTCCAAGAAACCTCCTCCATTCTCCAGAGTCCCTACCTAGCTAGGGAAGTCTATCCAAAGTTCTCTCTTACAACTCACAGTGTCACTATATATATATTTCATTTCTTCTCAAATTCATGATTACGTATATAAATGACAAAATCTTTGTACAAGTACGTGATAATTATCACTGTCTTACACATTTTTAAATATTTTGTGCCGGCCGCGGTGGCCGAGGGGACTAAGGCGTTCCAGTCACGGTCTGCACGGCCACTACGGTCGGGGGTTCGAATCCCCCCTCGGGCATGGAATTTGTGCCGTCCTAGTTCGTAAGTAGTTCATAAGTAGTTTGTAAGTTTAGGGACTGATAACCCCGTAGTTAAGTCCCATAGACTATACAAACATTTGAACATTTTTGAAATATTTTGTACATTCTTATTTGTGATATACCTTAACTCGTCTCGGCTTAATCCAGCATCAAAATCTGTCAGAAACGTGCAAAACTAATGAAGCAAATCGTTAGAGATACAGCTCAGTATATAAAATGCGCAACACGCTGCTTTAAAAGAATATTTGTGTTGTTGTTGTTGTTGGTTTGTGAGGGGACTAAACAGCTAGGTCATCAGTCCCGAATATTTGTGCATTGTATCTCGTCAACTTAACGGCAATAACCACAGCATATCCTAGTGCTGACTGTTTGTTGAGTTGAGCTTTTCGCTTTCCAAAATTCCTTCACTACAAAAGACGAAACAAATACTCCAGATTGCGTTTCAAGAACTGCTGCCAGCATGCGTAATTTAGAAGTAGATATCCATGAATTATTAAAGCAATTTAAATCACTTAACAAAAATAAGTCACCAGGTCCCGACTGTATACCAATTATGTTCCTTTCAGAGTATGCTGATTCAACAGCCTCATACCTAGCTATACAACCGCTGGATCAACAAACATTTCCTACCCAAAGACTGGAAAGCTACAGCTCCAACATTCAAGAAAGGCAATAGGAGTGATTCGCAGAATTACAGGACTGTATCATTGACGTCGGTTTGCAGCAGGATTTTAGAACATTTACTTTTCTCAAATCTTATGAACTACGACGATGAGAAGGACCTATTGTTTCATAGTCAACACGGATTCAGAAAGTAACGTTCTAGCTCTTTACTCATATGATGTGATGAGTGCTATCGAAAAGAGATGGCAAATAGATTCCGTATTTCTAGATTTCCGAAAAGCTTTTGACGACACTGTACCTCACAAGCGTCTTCTAATCAAACTGTGTGCCTATGGAAAATCGCCACAGTTGTACGATTGTATTCGTGATCCCGGGAAGTGTTATAGGGCCCTACTGTTCCTTATATTTACTTTAGGAGACAATCTGGGTAGCTCCTTTAGACTGTTCGCGGACGATGCGGTCATTTATTGGTTAGTAAAGTCACCAGAAAATCAAAAGCAACTGTAAAATGGTTTAGATAAGATATCTGTACGGCGCAAAAACAGGTAATTGACCCTTAATAATGATAAGTGTGAAGTCATCGATATGAGCACTAAAAGAAATCCGTTAAAATTCAGTTACATGACAAATCAGTGAAATCTAGAGTCCTTAAATTCCACTAAATACCTAGGAATAACAATTACGAGCAAATTAAAATTCGTTGGCAGAACACTTAGACGCTGCAACAGTTCTACTAAAGAAACTGCCAACACTACACTTGTGCGTCCTATTTTGGAGTATTGCTGCGCATTATGGGATCCACACCAGGTGGGACTGGCTGACGGTTCAGAGAAGGGCAGCTCGTTTTGTATTATCGCGAGATAGGGGAGAGAGTGTCACGGAAATTATGCACGAGACATTATCATCATAATAAAATAAGAGAAGTCAGATCGTAAACAGAAAGATTTAGGTGTTCCTTTTCCCCGCAAGCCATTAGATAATGGAACTACAGCGAAATATCATGAAAATTGTTCGATGAAGCCTCTGCCATGCATTCAACGTGACTTGCAGAGTATCCATGTAGATGTAGGTGCTGTTAGTGCAATACACGTACGGTTTTCGCGTTAAAGTTCGAATATAACTACTGATTTTTCCTAGTATTAGATATACAGTCGTTACATATATATTTATCTTCTTCTTCTATATCTATAAAATTAATGTGTGATTGTATGTTTCCTGTGGACTCCAAGACGTCTGGAACAATTCTGATGAAATCTTCAGCTTAGCCCAGCGTGTTGTGAAGTTTTGAAGTGGGCGGATCCGATATTTATAAACGTATAAGCAAAAGATTACTTTTGGCAATTGGAGAGACACCAGCGTTCCTAGCGGAGAAAGAACCAACCAACCCCAGGTGGCGGATGTCTCCCAGAAACATTTGGTACGAGGAGCAAAACTACCAACGCGAGCAGTGTCGCTACTCCATAGGAGCAGTTTCCTGCCAGCGCCTGCCCTCTGGGTCAAGGGCGGATGTTCACCACTCTGGAGGAAGGCAACGGCAAACCGACAATCACATAATCCACTAAGACACATTGAACTCGAACTTAGTGCAATACACGTACGGTTTTCGCGTTAAAGTTCGAATATAACTACTCATTTTTTCTAGTATTAGGTATACAGTCGTTACATATATATTAATCTAATCGTATCATATGTTCAAATGTTTGTTAAGGTTAAGCGACTTAACTGCGGATTCATCAGTCCCTAAACTTACGAACTACTTATGAACTACCTTATACTAAAGACGACACAAACATCCATGCCCGAGGGGTGATTCGAACCCCCGACCGTAGCGGCCGTGCAGACTGTGACTGGCGAGCCCCAGACCGCTCGGCCACTGCGGCCGGCCTAATCGTATCTGCGTTAATTGATGCTGACAGAAGGAACATGAAATTTCGAAAGAAAGTTAGGGAATTAACTAACTTAATACAGGAGTAAAAATCGTAGAGGGAGACCGAGGGCCGCGCGGGAGTAGCCCAGCGGTCTGGAGCGCCACGTTTGGATCGTGCGGCATCTCGCTTCGGGGGTTCAAATCCTCCTTCGGGCATGGGTGTGTGTATTGTCCTTATGTTAATTTAACTTAGTTTAAGTAGTTTTTAAGACTAGGGACTGATGACCAACGAAGTTTGGTCCCATAGGATTACATACATTTGAACGTTCTTGGAGACTGAGGGACGAATACAGTAAGCAGATTCAAAATGATGTAGACTGCCGTTCGTATTCTCAGATGAAGAGGCTTGCACAGGGCAGGGTAGCGTGGAGAGCTGCGTCAAATCAGTCTGCGGATGAACAACAAAAAGTTCAAATGTTTGTAAATCTTTCGGACTCAACTGCTGGGTTATTAGTTCGTAGCTTACAAACTACTTAAACTAAGGTAAACTAAACCAAGGACAATAATACAAACACCCATGCCCGAGGGGGGACTCGAACCCCCGACGGCGAACGGCCGCGCGCACCGCAGCACGGCGCCTCAATGCGTACGGCTAATCCGCCGCGACCAACAACAACAACAATATAGGAAATGGAAAGACTGAAATAGACATTATAGAAGTAGCAGAGACATGGTGACCAAAAGCTGGAATCTGTGAGATTACAGGAGGAATTGTGTACTATCCAGAGAATCAAGACAAGAGATACAGAAGAGACGGAGGGAGAACTGACTAAGAAACATTTTAGAAATCTGTATTAAATTTCTTCCCACATTCAGACAGAATGGCTGTAATTAAACTTAAGATATTCCAGTTAATGTAATATCATCCAAGTACACGTGCCTACATCAGATTCAACAGCTGAAAGAACTGCTTAGACTGGTAAAAGGACATGAAATAAATTTAACTACCGGCGATTTTAATAATAAAATAGGAGAAGGAAGATTTGAAGATCTAGTTGGTCTTATGGACTAGGAATACGAAATGATCGAAGCGAACGGCTTTATCAATTTTGTCAAGGGGAAAAGATAAGGGTAACAAACACAATCTTTAAGTTACCACCTAGATGTATGTACAAAGGGATACCTCCAGCTGATCACCCTGACCATATAGTACGGAATCAAATTTACTGCAGGCTAATTAATAAGCGCTTTGGAACCTCCGTAAGAGGGCATGCATCTATCGGGGAGCCGACGTTCCCTCAGACCATGTCCTCCTGATAGCAGAAATAAAAATTGTAAATGTCAAAACCATACACAACAGTGAAAAATTAGACTAAGATCGTCTTAAAGATGAAAATATCAAAAGCAGGGTTGATGTTGTGGTCCTCAGTCCGGAGACTAGTTTGATGCAGCTCTCCACCAGTAGAGCTGCATGTCCTCGGGAAAAATAACGGCTATAGTTTCACCTTGCTTTCAGCAGTTCGCAGTAACTGCGTGGCAAGGCCACATTAGCTAATGTTACAAGGCCAGCTCAGTCAATCATCCAGACTGTTCAAAAAATTCAAAATGTTTAAATGTTTGTTAAGCTTAAGGGACTTAACTGGGGAGTCATCAGTCCTTAAACTTACAAACTACTTATGAACTAACATCTACTAAAGACAACATCCATGCTTGAGGGAGGATTCGAACCTCTGACGCGGGAGGCCGCGCGATCCTCAACGTGACGCTCCAGACCGCTCGGCTACTCCCGCGTGTCCATCCAGACTATTGCCCCTGCAACTACTGAAAAGGCAAAAATCTGTCTCGACAGGACTCGAACCATCGACCAGAGGGTTGTAAGGCGAGAATGCTACCATCTGACTTGCAGCAGTGTAACCAAGAAAATCAAGGAAAGAATTATAGCTACAGTTAAACCACAACTAGAAGAATGAACAGATACAAAAAACGTTTGGGAGGAAATGCAGAACATTGTGAAAGATGTTCCGGAAAAGAAAATGGGTTACGAGCAGACATCACGAGAGAGAAACTGGATGACAGGCGAAATTTTCGCATTATTTGAAAAAAAGAAGAAAACATAAAAATGAAAGAAACCAGTACAAATATAGGGAGACGGGAAGGGAAAGTCGTCAGAAAGGAGATATGGGTAGCAAAAATTAACTGGCTGAAACAACAATGTGAAGAGTTGGAACGATCTAAATAAATAAATTAATAAATAAAATACATGATGACTTTAGCTTACATAAGAAGAGAAACGAAATGGCTGTTATATATCGCAAGAAAACTTTCTCAAATATAGAAAATGACCGAGGAGAAATACCACGGGACGATAAACAAAGAAAACTATCTGGAAGGACTATATAAAATTTAACAAAGTATTTACAAGCTCTGACTTTCATCTTAATCTCAAAATTATATTTATGAACAGTTATGTATGGCGTGGAAAGTTAGACTTTGAAAGTGAACACTATGTACTAGTTGGAAGCATTAGTATCGAAGGATACATAAAATTCCATGGACAGCAAGAAAATAAATGAAGAGGTCTTGAGAATGGTAAAAATAATGCTTACTTAGGTCATGTGACCCGAAATGAAAGATATCTTCTCAAAGTGATAATAGAGGGGAAGACTGAAGGCAAAAGAGGAATTGGCAGAGGACAATGTTATGGCTCCAAGACATCAGGCAGTGGGGAGGAATAAGAGACGCCGGGGACTTGATGCCTGCTGGAAAAGGTAGAGAAGGCTGGGCAAACATCAATTGGTGGATTTGCAGCAGCAGCAGGAGAAGAAGAAGTGGTTTATCAACTTTCGTCTTTTATTGGGGATTATTATTCTGTAGACAGGTCGGGATTTTCAAATCTGAGTCGCGCGGGAGTAGACGAGCAGTCTGGAGCGCGACGTTGCGGATCGCGCGGCCTCCGCGTCGGAGATTCGAATCCTCCGTCGGGCATGGATGTTTGTGTTGTCTTTAGTATAAGTTAGTTCATAAGTAGTTTGTAAGTTTAGGGACTGATGACCTTGAAGCTAAGTCCCTTAAGCTTTACAAACATTTGAACATTTTTTTTTTTTTTCAAATCTGAATTCGACTGTGAAATATTCATAGTTTAAAACATTTTTAAATTAGTTTGCTAACAAGGAGAGGACGCGTAGCCGGCATCGCCGAATTCTTCCAAATTTATGGCACATGTGGTGAGACACGAAAGTGCCCCCCAAGTGGGAACTTCAGAAGGCCAAGTGTTTAGCAAATAAAAGGAAGTTTGATACGGATCTATCACTATATACACCTTATCAACTGTCCCTGTGAGAGCATGTTTAGAAAGCGGTGTTTGGCTCAGCGGTTAAAGATGAATTCGTATTGAGAAAGTTGCGTTCTACTCTATCCGGCGCCAAATTTTTTTCTGCTCCTTGGCAATGCGTTCACATACTTATTGTTCCCGCAGGGATCGTGAAGACAAGATTAGATTAATTACAGCACGCACGGAGGCATTTAAACAATCATTCTTCCCACGCTCAATACGTGAATGGAATGGGGAAAAAAACCCTAATAACGGGTACAGTGGGACGTACCCTCTGCCATGCACTTCACAGTGGTTTGCAGAGTATTGATGTAGATGTAGACTGCAGTCACAATTAACCGCAACATGATATAGGTTATTTTATTAATTTATATAAGAAAAAAAAAAGAAAGGGCATTGGATGAAATTCGAAACTACAAGCATTTAAAAAGGGACTGTAGTAAACTCGTACTTGGGGACGTCGTGTATGTAAATTGATACTTCCAGTCTTTTGCAATTGATCAATTACATCTACCGCGGTGATATTCATCGAAGAAACAGGCTAAGAAATAATTTTGACCGTATCTTGCGCAAGTTATGAACGCCGCCCTCTTGCAGTTACATGGTTTTTTTAATGTCTCCATAGAAAAACAAACTTGATTGACATTTGAAAACAGCTTCTTTCATCTCACAGTCCAGCAGCGAACCACGCGTAACTCAGCATATCGCTGAATACTTGCGAGGGCAGCTAATGATGTATAATAGAATGTTGTTTGGTGCAAGTTTCTCGGGAAGTGATTTCTTCTTCTTTCTCGATTAGGTAAGTGCTGTTTTAAATGTACGCATTGCCAATATATATATATATATATATATATATATATATATATATATATATATATATATATATATATATATTCACTAGGCAGGATCGAACCCGCGAAGCTTTAAATAAAAAATCCGATCTCTTCCAGCTGAGCCAAATATAGTTTTCTAAACAGATTCTCTCAGGGACAATTGATAAGGTGCATATGGTGATAGATCCGTATCAAAATTCCTTTTATCTCCTAAACGGTTGGCCATCTGGAGATCCCACTCGGCGCATTTTCATATCTCACCACGCTCTACATGTACCATAAATTTGGTCGAATTCGGCGTTGGCGAGTAGGCGTCCTCTACTTGTAAGAGTCTATAATTGTCTTTAGTTGTCATTCTAAAGAAATTTTCCAAAATAATCTCGAAACAAACTTTTTTTGTTTTTAAATAAAAGAAAATTCTATTAGACAAACGTTTGATTGACGAAGTGTACTGTTGCACAAAAATGTCTTTAACTACATGTAGAATACTGTACAACACTAGACAAGTGATGTCTACAGAGATGAACTCTTTAATATCAGAATGATCTAAATATAATGATCTAAGTACATCAGAACTAGTCATCCGGTAATAAATGTTGTGAAAACAAATTTAGATCCGGCAAATAGTTTCTTGCTCGAAGTTTTTTTTATAACGAAATGAAAGCTCCTTCAACGTCTCATCGGCTGTTTTTTTTTTCCAATTCCACATGAGCGTCTAAAAAGAAAACTGGGTACCTAATATATTGAAATTTCTTCTCCAAAAATTTCATAGCAATCCACGTGCTATCTTTCCTCAACTCTTGTTTTATTTCTAATAGTCTGTTTTTGTCGTAATGGCGTTTACAGATCGTATTTTATTTGAAGCCTGTTTCTGGAATGCGGTGAATTCATGGGAATTCTAATCTTTCCAAGCTTCAATTATTTGGTTTACGGCCTTTCACAGATATCATTCCGCGATGTACCAGGTGCGTCTCTGAAAAGATCGGTGATGGTCCCATGGGATGTTAGCGCAAGTGTATGGTGTTGAAGCAGTGGGTAAAAAGTGTATGTGAATGGTTGCGGAAGATCGAACAACGCTTCGAGAGATTCCAGAAGAAGCGTTTGCTGACTGTTTTCGACAGTTGTGTCAGAAGTGTATTGTAGCCAATGGCGATTCCTTTGAAGGACAGTAAAGGTATTTCGTAACTATTGCCTCCTATATTTCCTGAGATTATTCACCGCACTTTTCAGACGAACCTTGTTTGTTAGTTTAGATTAGTTGTTTGTTCCCTAGATCCATATTGAGGAAATCCTCGTGAACGTGGAACATCAGGATTGCTTGAGTAGGTTCCCCTTCAGCAACGTCGAAGTATGTACTGTATGCTTGATAGAGCTCCGGCACATCTGCATCTAACGCGCAGATACGGCCAAAGGAGGATAGGTTGAGGCGGTCTTGTACCTTGGCCTCCAAGATCACCTGATCTAAATCCTTTGGATTTTAGTGTCTGGGGTCACCTCAGTAGCGAAATGTATAGCACACCCGATAACACGGTTTAAGAACTGGAACGAAGAGTTGTACACGCTTGTTAAGAATTCCAAAATGCTCCTAGGGTTTTTAATAGAATTCGTAATTCACTGCAGAAACGAGCACAGTATTGCATCCAGATGGAAGGAAGACATTTCGAACACCTCTTTTAACGGGTAACCCATACGTGAAATATGAACTGAATCCGATGAAAAACCTAATAGTAAAGTCTAAATTTCAAAATAATTTGCACTAACTAGGAAGATGTTTACAATAAAGTCATTGGCGGCTTGGAACCATACATTCGTAATTATCTCGAAAACGGCTCGTTTCAGGACCTATGTTTATTGGGACATTTTGCTTCTATTGTAACGTACTTTCAACCGTGTAAGTTTGCGACATCCTTTTTGATAGATCCTATATAGATATACTGGCTGAAAACCCGACGATGCCCGGGTATTTATTTATTTATTCCTGCCATTTTTCAGGTATATATTCATTTGTGTAAGGGCTGTATGTCTGTAAAATCTCTTGGGAATACAATTAGTAGTAAGGAAGTAATAAATTAAACGTTAGTGCTTGATGGGGCGGTTTTCCACGAAAGCTACTGTTTATGTGCTCATATCTCATGAACTACGTGTCGTACTGTGATACAATTTATAAGGTACACTCAACTGTGTAGGTGTATACTGGCTGTAAAATTTCCTGCGGCTACATTTTGTAGTGTAGAAATTATAAATTGTGACGTCGTACCGAATGCCGTAGTTTCACTCCATAAACATAGGAAATTAGTAAGCGAGAAACTTTTTTCCTTTCATCAGTTTGCTATGTTTGTCAGAGAGAAAATTTTTATAAAGGTTTTAAATTATGTTTAAAGTTTGTTGCAAGTCGCTAAGTACTGTCATTCTCATATAGTGTATTTATAAAGTATCGCAATATTATGTGGCAGTTTCTTGTAACTTCTATTGTTTATAACGTTATATCTCCTGAACGTCGTATGCGGTTCTTACTCTTACATAAATTGCTATTTCACGTAAGGAATATGTGTATCAAATTTGGTTGAAATCGGTCTTGCGGTGTAGGAGAGTAGTTTGTCGCTAAATGCAGCAGTTTTCGAGCATCTCATTGTTTATGACGTCAAGACTCGTGTGAACTATGTATTGTACTTGATTAACACATACGGCGACGGTCCTCATGGATTGAAGCTTAGGTGTACAAAATTGCATAAAGATCGGAAAAAACTGTAGTTTTGTATGCAACACGTACACAAAAACATATGGACACTCTGCTTTATGTATTAGAAGATAGAAAAAGAAGAAGAAGACTAGCTGAAAACCCTGCGTTGTCCGGGTATTTATTTATTCCTCCATTGAATTAGTACTTCTCCTATCGCTTCTCTCTCTGTTCATCTCCTTCTTTTCTAAAAACATATCGGAAAATATATAAGAAATAAAGCTGTCTTGCATAATGTACAAAATTTTAATTGCAGTACCCAAACAAAGAAAGATAGTAATCAAAATACAAATGATATATAAAATTCGAAATATCACATATTTACTGAATCAGATTTTGTAAAACTGTACAATTTTTTGGGTATATATTCATTTGTATAAGTACTGTATCGTTGTAAAATTTGATTCGAATACAGTTAGTAGTAAAGAAGTAATAGATTAAAACTTGGTGCGTGATGGGACAATTTTCCATGAACGTTACTGTTTATGTGCTCATATCTCATGAATTACGTGTCGTACTGTGATACATTTTCGAAGGTACATTCATCTATATGTATGTATACTGTCTATAATTTGTACACTACAAATTGTAGTGGCATGAAATTTTACAAATTGTAACGTCATACCGAATGCCATAGTTTTACTGCATGAACTGCGGAAAAGTAGTAGGCGAGAAACATTGCGCGGCAGTTCGCCGTCGGGGGTTTGAATCCCCCCTTCGGGCACGGATGTTTGTGCCGTCTTTAGTATAAGTAGTTCATAAGTAGTTTGTAAGCTTAGGGACTGATGACTCCGTAGTTTTTAAAGTAAGGTCTACAGACATTTGAACATTGAACATTGAGAAACATTTTTCCTTTCATGATTTTGCTATGGTTGTCAGTGATAAAATATTTAATAAAGATTTGAAATTACGTTTAAACTTTGTTGCAAGTAGCTAAGTACTCTCATTCTCATATAGCGTATTCATAATGTCTCGCCGCATTATGTGGCAATTTTTTACGATTCCTATTGTTTATGACGTCATATCTTCTGAACCATGTTTCGTATGTGATTCTTAACCCGGCAGCTATTGTTACCTCACGGTAAGGAATACGTGTACCAAAATTGTCGCTTAATCCAGCAGTTTTTCGCGCATCTCATTGTTTATGACGTCATATCTCGTGAACTATATATCGTACGTTATTCTTACACTTACGGCGACCGTCGTCATGGATTGAAGCTTGCGTGTACAAAATTTCATAAAGATTGAAACAAAACTGTAGATTTGTATGCAACACGTATACACAAACATATGGACACTGCTTCATATGATGGTTACTCCATAAGAAATGCACACTATTTTTTTTAACTACAGTTTTTATACTACATGTTTGAAATTTTACAGTTTGTGGATACGTCCTTTAGGAACAATATCTTCATTTCTTCACGTAATCCCCATCCCTCTCAACTTACGCCATCTTGGAATAAACGCCTGTATACCCGCACAGTAAAATTCTGGACCAACACGTTGGAGCCACTGTTCGGCAGCGTCTACAAGGGAGTCATCATCTTCAAACCTTGTTCCACGAAGAGAGTCTTTCAGTTTCCCAAAGATATGATAGACACATGGAGCCAGATCAGGACTGTAAGGCGGGTGTTTCAGTGTTGTCATCCGAGGTTTGTGATCGCTTGCATGGTTGCATTGTTGTGCAACAGCAAAACATCCTGGTTTTGCCGATGTGGTCGAACACGACTCGGTCGAGCTTGAAGTTTATTAAGTGTCGACACATATGCATCAGAATTTATGGAGGTTTCTCGGGCATGATGTCCACAAGCACACAACGCTGGTGACTACTTTGAAGGACAGAAACAAGTACAAACATGTAACGCTAGTGTAATGTCTGTGAATAAATAGTTGCCACTATTTAAGTTACAAATAATGCAAGCTGATATAACAATACTAATAGTATGAATACATGTATCATTTGGTTCCATTCAAAAATTCGTTAATGGAGTAGATGTCGTTGGCCAGTAGTAAGTCTTTCAGGCTCGTTTAAACTGAACTTTATTTACAGCTAAAATTTTATGGTTCCAGGTAATTTATTGAAAACGTATGTTCTCGAATGGTGGACCCCTTTTCGAACTAAAGTTAGAGCTTTTAAGTCCTTGTGTAGATCGTGTTTGTTGCTATTATTGTATGTTTACTCCACAGATAATATGCATTACACGCTTTTGGACGCTGAAAGCTTTGCTTGTTTTGAAGAGTTATCCCAAAATATTATACCATACGACAATATGGAATGAAAGCAAGTAAAGTATGCAAGCTTTTTTATTTTTATGTCACCTACGTTTGATAACACTCGAATTGCAAATACGTATTTGCCAAGTCATTTTATTATCAAGTTGTAATCCCAGGATGTAATACTATCAACCTCTTCTATCTACTCTTCTCTATACTTTATGCATATGTTGGATGGAAACCTATTACATATTCCGAAACTGCATGTAGTGAATCTATTCAAAGTTTAATGTCTATGAGTTGAATTTAAACCATTTATTAATGATAATAAAAGCATCATTAGCAGACCTTTCTAGGACTAAGCTCGATTATTAATGTACACAATTTTTGTTTGGATTTGTTTTATTTAAATGATGCCGGCAGACGGGCTGAACTACACTACTGGCCTCCAACAGACAGAGCGGCTGCGTTAGGTTGGAAACACAAGGAAGATGAATTTCATTATTGCAAAGCCACCTAGAGACAAAGCCTACCCACACAATACTGCGCGAGCTATGACGTCAGCGTTCTGCGGCTTAGCATTGCTATCTGTGGTTGAGCGATGTTTGGAAGCAGCGCCACCTACAAACAAAGCCCACCCACACAATTCAGTGAGAGCTTTGACGTCAGAGTTCTGCGGCTGAGCAGTGCTATCTGTGGTTGAGCAGTGTTTGGAAGTATGGTCGCGGCATGGCTTCATTTCCGTAAAATTAGAGGTGGAAATCTTGTTCTTACTGTTATACAGGATCGGAGTGTTACTAAGCATCTGCTCAAAATGCCACGCAGTGCTGAATACATAATGGTTGGGGGAATCAGGAAAACAGTCCAAAAATTGCGTCTTTCCTCCCCGTCTGAAGCCATAAGACTGAAATGGCTGGCTGCAGTTCGCATCAGAAATTTAACATTATTACTATTAAAAGTAGGCCAATGCGCGTAATAAAAGCTTAATTCTGGGAGGAGGCATCCATATAAGAATTTACTGTTATGAAAAGCTTAATTTTAGCAATAAAATTAGCAAAATATCCGCGTGAGCTACCGGCAACTTCCTGCTGCAAAACCTTGTTCCCTGGCCCAAATTGAGAACTGATTTGGTTCATATTACTCTAATAACAGGAAGTTGACGATACAGCGGCCAATATACATAACAGCTCACACGAAATTACACACAGGAATTAATGAACAAACCACCACAATTAATGTTATTTCAGAAAGGTGGCTAAAGAAAAACATTTATGGAGCAACGGAACTTCAACATAGAAAATTGCATCTGAGCTTATTCTAAGTACTGGTGAAAAACAATATTGAATAATAAAGGAGGAAAGTCCTCGAAAACTACTATTTATAGGCAAGTCAAAATTATGCTAAACTTATCTTGTTTATTCAGGTCGAACACAAGCAAAATGGAGAACCAATTTTGTTAATACAATAAAAATACATCTCCTTACATAAGTTAATTCTGACGATGCCCAGCCTTGAATTTAACATAAATTACGCAAAACTTAACGATACCGGGGGGAAGATTTACAAACAACACTCACTCACTCACACACACGCAATGCAACAGCGAAACTCACCAAAATCAGCGTGCTGAAACGAGGCAGAAGCTGGCGTCCCTACCGTAGGCGAAATTCAACAAACCCGGAGGTACCACACAACACAATATACAATAAAACTGCGAAGTGGCTCTGGTCTGTCGTACCTGATTTGAGATGATGCTTGAGTATAACAAGGTTAAGTTGCATTTAAATTACACCGTGGGCACACACGCTAACGGCGACACACGGTTACGTTACATGATCGCACTCCACTGAAGGTGAAGTGGTTAAAAATCGGATTGTTGCACAAAATCACGGCGGACTCTTAAGTTGCAATCGGAAAGTAAACTACCTACGCACTGGTTTTATGATAAGTGACGTGAAGTCAGGTGACTAGCTGCAAACCTCGGAAGTCGGAGTTCGGACCCACGTAGTTCCGAAAACCGATAAAAATGTGTAAATTCTATTTCCGAAAAATAAAGAAAATTAACTACGGCATGCAACCACTAGAACTGCGCAGAATTTCATAAGGATGCTACTGAAATGCAGCAACATGTGATTGGGAGCGTTCACAAAGACGGAAGAGGTCCAGTCTCAAAACCCGGAAAAGTGAAATAATTACAAAGCCGGAAAAATAAAAACTACGGCATGCAACCCACAGAAATGTTTAGAAGTTCATAAGCAAGCTATTGAAGGAGGTTGTACAAGGTTCGGAGAAAATTACTGACAAAGACTAAGTGCACACTACAAGTTCGGAGAAGAAACAGCAAAATTAATAAAGGCGGAGAGAGAAGTTCGCGAAATGTTAGTGGAAATCAGAAGGATACACGCATAGTTGCTTGCCTGATGGGCATGGAACAAACAATAATGGAAGCTGAAGACTTTGTTCTAAGAACCAACCATGTGGAACACATATCACTCATGGAAGGAAACGATAAGAAACTTTTACATGCATTGTACAAATGAACATATCGTCTGTTAGAAACCGGGCCCCACAAAAGTAGAAAGAATTTACTCAGAGTTCGTACACAGCCACATAATCACAAAAGGTTTGAATATACCAGGCCGTTATCAAACCGCAACTAGTAACACATACACCGCGTTTATCTGTTGGAAATCATTGGATTGAAATACTAGGAAACATTTCCACGCACGATCGGAAGGAATATTCCAAAAAATAAAGTTCAAGAGTCTAAGTTAACCACACTAGACAACGAATCCCTACAATCTCAGCAAGTAGAAGACAAGAACCAACTTTGACTCACCACGATTCCAGCACCAAGTGAGGACATAGTGGCCAGGAGACGCGGTAAAGCTACCGGAAACCGGGAAAACCTCGAGTAAAGCGGCGGTGGGGAGAGAAGATTGCGTGACTCGCCCTGGAGAAGGCTCGTCGACCAGCTTTGGTCGCATCAGCAGCAGGGGTTGGTAACGACTAACTATCGACTCTGAACCAGAGAGAACCATGCAAAGCGAGCTATTACCATCCACATTCAGACAGCCATTAGATCCTCGCATATCTACTTAAAAATAAAACAAGTACACATTCTCACTGGGACAGTGGCGTAGGGGAGAAGCCGTACTTATTGCCACATTCATAACCACAATCATAAATTATTACAGTAACAAAATCCTAGCAATATTAACTAACATTTCAGAAACTAATATTTTAAACATGAAATAAAAATGCTATTCCTCATGCCTTGGAAAGAGTGGGATTTTAGTTTTAACAAAACACTAATCTAATGACATCAAATAAATTACAATTTTATAAATTATATGGAAGACGACAGACGGTCGTCTTTCACTATGCGGTTACTCTATGCTACACAATTGAAAATTCTAATCCAAAGCCTGACTATAACGAATTACCGTACAGTAAAGCTCAATTTGTATACTTCTCATTAGATTTCATTTATCGGTTAATTTTTACTTACCATTACGGCGACGTAGTGTGCTAATGTTGGCAACAAAAACGTTTGCTTTACGACGATAATCATTTTACTAAGCGTTAAGGGTACATATAATAACCTGTCAACCATAAAGCGGCAACAGCGTTACTCCTTCATTTAGTGGTCAAAACGAAGAATTATTCTCTCTCGTTATATGTGATTGAGTTTTCAAAGAGCATTCAAAGGTAATTCAAGGGTTTGGTGCAAGAAGGAGGCAGCTCCACATTTGCCAGTTTGTGGCAAATTGAAAAAAAAAGAAAAAAAGTTTTAAAAATTCAATTTTCACCAAATAGAAAAAAAATTGTAAGCATTGTATTAGGCTATGGGGTATCTAATACTACTGACGAGAATACACATGCATGCATGCAATCAGGTACGTTGGAGTTGCCTCCGTTTTAATCCAAAGTCAATGACAACCGGTTTGTAGGATCATTTCCTTCATAATTAACCATGTTTAAGTTTAAAAAACATTGATAAAGAAATTACAACATTATTGGCATAATACATTAGTTCTACAGTTCATCTTGTCTTCTTGCTCCCTCCCCTTCAGTCTCCTCAGGATCGTTTGTAGCATCTGACGTCAACTAGTCGTAAAACCACATATCGTTTTGTCCAACATACTTTCAAAAATATTCAAATGTTTGTTAACCTTAATGGACATAACTGCGGGGTCATCAGTCCCTAACCTTACAAACTACCTTATACTAAAGACGACACAAACATCCATGACCGAGGGGGCATTCGAACCCCCGACGGGGAACGGCCTCGCGCATCGCAGCATAGAGCCTCAATGCGCTTGGCCATTCCGCCGCTTCCCAACTTACTTGCTGGCCAGCTCTTTGACATCTTTAAACTTTTGACCTTTAAGCGGGAGGAGACAATCATAAGCTTGATGAAAGTGGTCCATTGTTATGAGACTCAAAGCTTCTTGGTAACAAATTGGCGCAAGTCATCCTTACGGTCGCACTGCACTGAATAATCCCTTTACCGATGTATCGCTGTTAGAGGAATATTTTGTACTTAGTGATTATATATTTTCCTCTTTTCCTGTTCGATAATATTACGTAAGGGTTCTTCATAAAAAAATTCTTCAACGTGTCAACAAAGCAGAAAATAAATTTTGGTCCACTTCAGTAACATGAAATTTGAAGCTGGTTCTTCTGATAATGGGAGCATAGTCCACTGGAAGAAAAACTCTTTCCATCTTCCTCAAAAACTTTTCTATATTACCGAACGCTCTGTCGCCCGGTTCTGGGAATCGATGAACAATCTGTTGGATTTCTCTGAAACTAGCTGCCTCTTTCTTGCACTAATCGAAGGGGCTTTGTATTTATATATCATAGAATGTTCAACTCAATAGAGCCGAAAAGGAGAGCTGACCCTTCTTGCACCAAACCCCTCAATTGTCAACATCAGCACACGATGCCGCCGGGACGGTAGCTAAAATTTTACGCGTTTGTCAGTTTAAATTCTGACTCTACGTTAGCAGTAAAATGTATGCTTCTTCTCTGGTATGTGAATTGCATTTAAATGCAGACGACATGACTTTGAAAGAGTAACCAGTGATTATGACCCACAAACTGGCAAACTCCTTGCAGCTCCTTTGGACGTCCCCGTTTAAAGAAAGATTCGTGAAAACTTATCTGGAACTTCGTGAAGAATACTTGTAATCAGTTTACAGACCAATGCAGAGGTTCCTTAATTTTCTTACATGTTAGATATCTAACACTGAATTGTTAATCATGAAAAATTGATCAACGAATGTCATGTTTATCTCTTTATTTCCAGATGCTGTAACATCTAACTTCAAAACAAGCGCCATCTCGAGAAGATCCAGAAAATCGTCGGGAACGTTTCCAGGAGCAAGCACTTCCGAAAGTAATCGAACAGAGTGTGAAAACAAACTCAGGAATGATGGAGATTACATTTGCCAGTTTAGAAGAATTTAAATCAAAGTTATGTGATTGTGAATAGCGGTCACAATAACCAATCAAAATAATTTGTGTCTTGTTTTTTCTTTTTTTCTGAATATTTCTTGTACTCACTCTGTATGTGTGTATTGTATTCGAGGGAAATCATTATTACTTATGTAGTCAAACTAATTATAAAATCGAATTTGCAGCAAAGCGACGCTATGAGCGTTTAAAATTCTACGTGACCTAAACAGTAGATAGTGGTGAATGGAAAAAGCATGATAAATGCTTTACATCGTCTGTGGACGATGTTTGGAGGTGCCTGTGTAATGTTTTTTGTATTCAAGGAAAATCATTATTACTGTCGTGTTGACAAATAACTAACTGTATAATCGAATCTGTAGCAAGGCGCTCAAAATTCGCATAAAATGAAGTTAAACCGCAGTCTAACATACACACCCACGAATCTCCCACAGATTTTTGTTACACGCAACGACAGCAGCGCTCCAAGCGGCGGGTAAGGTACATTTCCGAATACGGTATCTGACGAGTGTGAATAGTATCGTTTTAACATACTTTTTACTACTGGGAAGGTACGTAGTGCCATAAAACTGGCACCAACTAAAAAATAACTCGACACGTGTCTCTATTAGATTTCTTAAGAACCATTGGAAGGTATGAAACGGTATTTTGTAGGATAGTTTATTTAGATTACCTTGAAAGCTTCCACTTTTTAATCAAGAATTTCATTTCCTATTAAGAACAAAAAATGGCTAATTAACAACAGAACACACAACCGTCTGCAGAAAAACGACGGTTTTCTACTCAGAAACGGCAACGTTTCTTCACTACAACTCCAGTCAAATCGTAAGTGTTGAATCTAAGAAACGTATATAGAATGCAACATATACTTTATTTAATGTACCAGATTAGCAATTACAGCTGTAGCTGAATGACAATCCTCACAAACGAAACAACAAAACATCGAAAGCAGAAAAGAAAACAATTTCCCAACAAAGCACAAACCAATTCCACAATTGTTGCTACATCTGAACCACAAACGGTAAGAATGTTAGTGACATTCGTTTAATAAGCAACATTAATTGTACTCAAAAGTGTATATGTTTATAAGAAAGATGAGTGAACTGAAAAAATTCTCTTCACTAAAGCCCATAGAGAGGAACAATTTTTCAAGTTTTTTATCTGATATGGATGAGAACAATACCGCTAATAATTAATGAAATTATTAGGGCTGAATATTACTATAGGTTTACTCTTATTTCATTACATCACTTATTGTCCACGTAATAACGATCAATAATGGTGTCTGCAATGATTACCTAGAATTACTGAAAATGTATTTAGTTAAAATAAATAATTATGATGTAAAAATAAATATAAAATCAATTAGAAAACTGAATTTTGCAATTTATTAAAAAAAGGTATCTTCTCACTATATCACACTTACAAAAATGAAGCACAGATCTCCAAAGCGACCGACTTCGACTAGAACCAGACCAGAACAGACAACTACTATCGCTGCTTTTCGTTCTCCTTCCTTATCCGGAAAAGATAAAATAAGGTGAAGACAATGGGCATCCATAAGAAAAGGGAACAATAGCGGAAACATGGAATTTTCCAATATCTGTGACATATCAATTGTGATATTTGGCGTATTATTTCAACAAAAAAGCCGTGGGGCTAAGATAGATCCTTGTGGGACAACGCATGTAATTTCTTCCCAATCTGATGATGTCTGATGGCTTAATTCACTAGTTCCTTGCATTTACATCCTTTCTTTCCTGTTAGCTAGGTATGACTTGTACAATTTTGCAGTATTGTCCATTAAACCATAGAATTCTAATTTACTTAAGAGGATGGAGTGATACACACAATAAAATGCCTGTTACAGATCATAGAAAATACCTACTGTTGTGATTTATTATCTGATGAATTAAGTACATTCTCACTGTAGGTGTAAATAGCCTTCTTCACATTGGAACCTTTCAGAAATCCACACTGTGTTCTGGATAATATGTTATTTGCGGTGAGATGGTTGAGAAGTTGCTTGTATATAACCTTTTCTAAAATTTTCTAGAATACTGGCAAAAGTGAAATCGATCTGTAGTTTGATGGTATCTCTTTATCTCCGTCTTGAATAGAGGTTTAATATCTACATACTCTAGCCAATGAGAAAATGTTCCAGTTATAATAGACTGGTTACAGAAAAAATTTAAAAGTTTGCTAAACTAACAGGAACACACCTTAATTACCTTTGTTGATGTTTCTGTTTTTATGGTCTTCAGTCCGGAGACTGGTTTAATGCAGATCTCCACCCTACTCTATTCTGTGTAAGCCTTTTCATCTCCTCATAAGAACGGCAGTCCACATCCATTTGAATCTGCTTAGTATGTGCGTCTCTTGATCTCCCTCTGCGGTTTTTACCCCACACACTTCCCTCCAATGCTAAATTTACGATTCATCGATGTCTAAGAATGTGTCCTACCAAGCGATCCCTTTTTTTAGTCAAGGTATGCCAAAAATTCCTTTTCTCACCAACTCTGTTCAATATCTCTTCCTTAGTTATGCGATCTACCCACCTAATCTTCAGTATTCTTCTGAAGGACCACATTTCAAAAGCCTCTATTCTCTTCCTGTCCGCACTGTTTATCGCCCATGTTTCACTCCCGTACAAGGCAACACTCTACACAAATTCCTTCAGAAAAGACATCCTTACACTTAAATTAATATTCGATGTTAGCCAATTTCTCTTTTTCAAAAATGCTTTTCTTCCCATTGCCATTCTGCATTTTATATCCTCTGTACTGCGACCGTCATTTGTTATTTTACTACCCAAGTAACAAAACTCATCTACCACCTTCATTGTTTCGTTACCTAATCTAATTCCTTCAGCATCGCCCGATTTTCTAAGACCGCATTCCATTATTTTTGTTTTGCTCTTGTTAATGTTCATTTTATACGCTCTCTTCAACACACTGTCCATTCCATTCAACTGCTCTTCCAGGTCCTTTGCTGTCTCTGACAGAATTACAATGTCATCAGCAAAACGCAATGTTTTTATTTCTTCCCCCTGAACTTTAATCCCTATTCCAAATTTTTCCTTACTTTCCTTCACCGCCTGCTCGATGTACAAATTGAATAACATCGGGGAAAGGCTACAGCCCTGTCTTACTCCCTTCCCAACTGATGCTTCCCTTTCATGCCCTTCGTGTCTAATAACTACGGCCTGGCTTTTGTACAAGTTGTAAATAACTCTCCTTTCCCTGTGTTTTACCCCTGATGACTTCAGAATTTGAAAGAGTGTATTCCAGTCAGAATGTCAAAAGCTTTCTTAAAAGCTAAAAATTTAGGTTTGCCTTTCCTTAATCTATCTTCTAAGATAAGTCGTAATGTGTGTATTGCCTCCCGGTTTCCTACTTTCCTCCTGAATCCAAACTGATCTTCCCCGAGGTCAGCTTCTACCAGGTTTTCCATTCTACTGTAGATAATTCGTGTTAAAATTTTGCAACCATAACTTAACAGACTGATGGTTCTGTAATTTTCACACCTGTTTGCGCCTGGTAAAGAATATGGATTATTACATTTTTCTTAAAGTCTGAGGGTATTTCGCCTGTCTCATACATCTTACATACCAGGTGAAATAGTTTTGTCATGGATGGCTCTCCTGGAGACTTTAGTGGCTCTGAGGTAATGTCATCTACTCCCGGGGCCTTGTTCCGACCTAGGCCTTTCAGTGTTCTGTCAGATTCAGCACTCAGTATAGTATCTCCTATTCCATCTTCATCTACTTCCTCTTCCCTTCCTACAATATTCTAAGTTCATTTCCTTTGTAGAGCTCATTCCACCTTTCAGGTTTCCCTTCTTTGCTTCCATCTGTGTTCCTGATATTCATTGACCTGTTTTTCTTGTCTCCAAATATCTCTTTTATTTTACCTGTAGGCTGTATCTATTTTTCCGCTATTTACACATTCTTCTACGTCCTTGCGTTTGACTTCTAGCCACTCCTGCTTAGCCATTTTGCACTTCCTGTCAATCCCATTTCTTAGTCGTCTGTACTCCATTTTGTCTGTTTCATTTACTGCATTTTGTTGATATTTCATACTGACCCAGTACTGTAAGTACCTTATGGTACTTTCCGAGGTGTATGACTGCCGGAATTAATTTAAGTGATTAATAACTTTTTCAAGGGCAATATTGAAGAGAAGAGGGGTTAAAGCAACGCCTTGTCTTAAACCAGTTCTGTTTTGGAAAGGGTCAGATTTGTTTTCCCATTTAGGAGAATTCTACATATATTGTCATCCATACATAATTTACACAGATTAATGATTTTAAAAGGGAAGCCAAATTCTGCCGTGACCTTTCACAAACTGTCTGTATGAACTGGGTCATAAACTTTCAGGAAATCAATGAACAAATAATGAAACTCTGATTATATTCTCACACATTCTCACTTATCATTTTGATTGCAAACATGTTGTCAGTAGTGGATCTATTGCTGAGAAATCCATTTTCGTAATTACCATTGACGTTCTCTGCATATGGTTTCAAAATATTTAGTAGAATAACGGATAAAATTTTATGGGCTGTTTTAAAAAGAGATATCCCACGGTAATTTTGAATATTCTCTTTGTCTCCTTTCTTATGCAGTGGCACTATGAGAGATTCTTTTCATTCTACAGGCCTTAGTTCCTCTTGCCAAATCATGAGGATATAGTACTTCTCCTCCAGATTTAATTAATTCAGCTGCAATGTTATTACCTGGAGCTTTATTATTTTTCAGATGTTTAATGCTGTTTACTACCTCCTCATAAGTGGTCTCTGGAATCAAATCATACTTAGGAGAACACTTCGGTTTCACAACTAGCGTTTCTGGATCAGGACAGTTTAGCAGATTGTCAAAATATGTCTTACAATGAGATAGGAGTTCATTATTTTCAGTTATTAAGTTCCCCTTGTGATCTCTCATGAATTTTGTCCTTGGTTTGAATCCTTTTGCTATATATTTGCCATATATTTGCTATATATTTGCCATATATTTTCGGATCTTATTATTTTGATGGTCATCTGTATTGCTTCAACTTGTTCCCTAAAATATTGTTTCTTTTTCCTTGTAATAAGGTTATTGCAATTTTTCTGTTTCTCTTTGTAGTATTGGTCTATAAAAGTATTCCTATTAGACTGCAGCCATTCACTACGTAATACCCTTACTTCATTCATTGCTTTCTGACATGTCGCATGAAACCATTTGTTTTTACTTTAACTCTGTTTAGCTAGAAAACTCTCAGTTGCTGGTAGAATACACTGTTTAATATAGTTTTACTCTGTATTGCAATTTACTTCAATCTGCTCATTTTTCTCACTAAGTGTGCTATTATCCAAAAGTTTGAATCTATTTTGAATTTCAATATGATATTTTATCCTTTCCTCAGCAGTGTTTAACTTTTCCATTTCATATTTTTTAAACGGCTCAGAGTGAGATTTTGGTTTGTTTTCAATTTAATTTTGACTGTTGGAATAACTAGATTGTGCTTAGATCCCATTTCAGCACCTGTAAAGGATCGAACGTCTGATATAGAATGTCTAAGTTTGCTTACTATAAGAAAGTAGTCAATCTCATTTGACATCAGAGGAATGCTAAGTTCCTTTATGTATCTGATTGTAAGGGAATGTACTACTACTGATGATCATGTTAGCTAACGCAGCAAAATTTATCAGTCGCACTCCATTTTCGTTATTTATGAAGATTTTCGGCACCGATAGTGGGTTTGAAGAAATCCTCTTTTCCTATTTTTGCATTGAGGTCACCCAATGCTATTTAAACGTTATGGCGTGACACTATGTTCCATAGTTCTAACAAATCTTCATAAAACGTATCATTAATATCATCATCGTTATCATTCGTTGATTCATGACATTTTTTTAGGGACGAATAAAACCATTGGATCTTAATCTTAGATAGCACAGTCTTTCGTTAACGGATTCAAAAGAGATTACTGCAGAGAGGAAATGATTCAACACACAGAAGGCAGTGCCAAACTCGTGTGATCCATTTTCTTTACCTCTACTGAAAAAGGTATACTTCTCCATATCCCGTATATTTGTTCCCAGTAATCTTGTTTCCTGTATCACAGCAACTAGAATTTCGTACTGTTCTCATTGCTGACTTAACAGTCTAAAAGATCCAGATTTATACACAGTTCGTACATTCCATCACTTATCCGATTTCCAGCCAATACTCGTCTTATTGTAAGCATCATTTATAATCCTAGGCATATGAGAAATTTTCGTAACGTCCACTGTTTTACATAATACGGTTGTTGGCCCTATGTACAACCCCCAACCTGGAGGACTAGTCCAGTTTTGTTTAGGTTCTTTTCCCACGGTGGATATTTTATTTCCCGACTACCCCCCAACGCTACTGGCTGCAGTGCCGGCGAGCATTCCCTGTTCCAATGGGACGCGCCCGATGGAGGTAACTGGCAAAGTGCCACACGGGAAATATGACGCCGAAGTTATTAATGAATATTTGATACTTTTCATTTATATCACGAACACTATAAACATCTTTCCAGATCATATCTTTGATCAGTTGTCTAAAACCCCCAAATTTGGTGGATTGACTGCTCTTCTGTATTTAGATTTAGCAGACTTCACAATCTGCTTACAATCTACCCTAAAACAAGGAGCTGCTTGTCATGATCTGATAAGCCATTGCTTATTAGTTTTATGATATGATTTTGTTTCTTTGATTTGCCTTTGACAATGTCATCAATGGCTGTCCTAGACAATTTAGTTATCCTAGTTGGAAAGTTTACAGCATGAGTTAGATTTAAAGACAATGTTACTGACTGGAATAAATGTTTACTGGAAGACTGCATAAGAAAATCTGTATGAAAGTCACCAGCAACGAAGATTTCTTTGTTTCTTCCTGTTAAACAATCAAATAGAGCTTCTATATGATTTAGGAATAGTTTATAATTTCCTGCAGGTGCGCGGTAAATAGTTACCATTATATAGGATCTGTTATAGAACACTACTTCTGTTGCATACACTTCTAAATGCTTCTCTAGATAGAATTTATTTATGCCAATATTCTTGAATTTATAGCAGTTTTTAATAAATGTGGCAATTCCTCCTCCCTCCATATCTACTGTACAGAAGTAGGAAGCTAACTTAAATCCTGCAAAACTTGACATATGTATACCAGTGGTCACATGGTGTTCAGAGATAGAAATTATGTCAATTGGGTTAGATGAATCCACTTCATCAGTACAATGAGTAGCTCATCAACTTCGTTTTTCAGTCCTGAAATGTTCTGATCTAATAATGATAACTGATATTACATACTAATTGAATTATAATTGGCTGGACAAAGATTTATTCGCAATTTCTGACTGCTTACTGTTAAACATTGCTTGATAAAAACTACCTTCTATTCATGTTTCCTCAAACTAAGGGCGACTTTCAAGTTTTTTAAAATCTGGTTTTCTTTCCCCTTCCCTATCCTAAAAGAGCATCCCTCTGACACCTGTAACCACTGGTATTTCATCATTTGTGACAGTGCCTCCCCCCTCCCCCGTAAGTTATCTGCAATCAATCCAGAAAATTTCCCGTTTCCTTTCTTGTTTCTTGTTTGAGGTGTAGGCCATGCCTCGTGTAGTCCCACCTACAGATAGTACCCACAGGAATCCAATCAGTATGGGACTCTATCTGACATGAGCAGCTGTTCCAACTACATATTAAGTCTCCTGACGAAAGAGTTCAAATGAGGCCAATAATGGAGTATCAAAACAGACACAAATCCAGTGGCAGCGCGTCGTATGTGTTCACTGGTTCAGTGAATCCCCGGAAAAAAGCTCGCACTGAAAGTTAATGAATAAAATAAATAATAATAATTTCGTGTGGCTGATTGGCCTGGTGCAAGTCTTTCAATTGAACGCCACTTCGGCAACTTGCGTGACCCTAGCCTGCTCCAGTTATCCAACCGGGGAAAGGGGTCCTCAAGCTTAACGTGGAATACGAACCATGTGTCGTTTCTAGCGAAACATGCGACATTGCTCTAGACAGTTTCTTACCCGTTTCTACTGAAGTTAGTATGAGAGCACGCTTGACAGTATCTACACTTCTGGCCATTAAAATTGCTACACCACAAAGATGACGTACTACAGACGCGAAATTTAACCTACAGGAAAAAGATGCTGTGATATGCTAATGATTAGCTTTTCAGAGCATTCAGACAAGGTTGGCGCCGGTGGCGACACATAAAACGTGCCGACATGAGGAAAGTTTCCAACCGATTTCTCATACACAAATAGGAGTTCACCGGCGTTGCCTGGTGAACGTTGTTGTGATGCGTCGTGTAAGGAGGAGAAATGCGTACCATCATGTTTCCGACTTTGATAAAGGTCGGATTGTAGTTTATCGAGATTGCGGTTTATCGTATCGCGACATTGCTGCTCGCGTTGGTCGCGATCCAATGACAGCAAAATATGGAATCGGTAGCTTCAGAAGGGCAATACGGAACGCCGTGCTGGATCCCAACGGCCTCGTATCACTAGCAGGCGATATGACAGGCATCTTATCCGCATGGATGCAATGGATCGTGCAGCCACGTCTCGATCCCTGAGTCAACAGATGGGGACGTTTACAAGATAACAACCATCTGTACGAACAGTTCGACGACGGTTGCAGCAGCATGGACTATCAGCTCGGAGACTATGGCTGAAGTTACCATTCACGCTGCATCACAGACAGGAGCGTCTACGATGGTGTGCGCAACGACGAATCTGGGAGCACGAATGGCAAAAGTAATTTTTTCGGATGAATCCAGAATCTGTTTATATCATCATGATGTTCGCATCCGTGTTTGGCGACATCGCAGTGAAAGCACATTGAAAGCGTGTATTCGTTATCGCCATACTGGCGTATCACCGGCGTGATGGTATGGGTGTCATTTGTTACAAGTCTCGGTCACCTCTTGTTCGCATCGACGGCACTTTGAACAGTGGCCGTTACATTTCAGATGTGTTACGACCCTTGGCTCTACCCTTCGTTCGATTCCTGCGAAACCCTACATTTCAGCAGGACAATGCACGACCACATGTTGCAGGTCCTGTACGGAAAATGGTCGACTGCTGCCCTGGCCAGCAAATTCTCCAGATCTCTCACCAATTGAAAGCGTCTGGTCAATGGTAGCCGAGCAACTGGCTCGTCACAATACGCCAGTCACTACTCTTGATGAACTGTGGTATCGTGTTGAAGCTGCATGGGGATCTGTACCTGTATACACCATCCAAGCTCTGTTTGACCCATTACCCTGGTGTATCAAGGCCGTTATTACGGCCAGAGGTGGTTGTTCTGATACTGATTTCTCAGGATCTATGCACCCGGAATTGCGTGAAAATGTAATGACATATCAGTTCTAGTATAATATATTTGTTCAATGAATACCCGTTTATCATCTGCATTTCTTCTTGGTGTAGCAATTTTATGTACTCATCGGAGTTGTTGTCATTGGCGTACTCATTGTCGTCAAGAAGGTTGTGAATTTCGTCATCAAGACCTAACTGTTTAACTAAGGTCTCCTCTAATCGTTCCTTACGATACTCCACGTTCTCCACTCACGACGAATCGGCAAATTCTTGTATCTGCTTGACAAAGAGCGTAATATTGGCTCGTTCTCTTGTTAGTCGTCTTTTCAGTTGATACAAACGAGTGCTAGCGTCAGCAGTTTCGACGTCAGACATCTTGGCTATGTTACGTGGTACTTCGCAATGTATGGAATGCAGGACGCAAGCAGAACAGTTAACAGCGATTGCGACGTAAACGGACAAAGGTTTACTTTACTTCTTAGTAACACCACTCAGAGAACTCTGTGTAAAATATTTAAGCGCTTTACGTACGCTACTATTAATAACTTAGTACTACGACACTATTGTGAATGCCAATCACACAATCGACAGCGCGTGTGACGTCATAAACAGCAATAACTATCTGCTGTCGGGGATTATTGCTTCCAGTATTAAAGTTACAAAATTATTTATTTGTGTGAGGCTTCTACTATTTTTGCAAATTCAACAATGTCTCGCTGTGAAACAAGGCTAGAAATAAGTAGTCATTGTACATACCTTAGTCAGCTGTTAAGACGATGTAGAAGTTGTGACGTGATTCTTCTTTTACTGCTCCGTATTTCTCTGATACGGCGTGCAGTATACATATTATATTATTATCAAATCTTGAGTCTGCGGTTGTTCTTGGTTTTTTCTCCTTTCCTGGGTTTCGGCACCAATTTTTTAAGCAGCGTATGTCGTGAATAATAACACAGATTCACTGTTTAAGTTCTGTATTTTCAAAGACAAAAAGCTGCAGCAAAGATATAGTTATCAATCCAGAGATATATACAAAGACACAGCAAAATGATATCAATTCCTAACACATGTCAAAGCAAAAGCCGCAGGCCTACCTGCCCGCGAAACACGAACGTAAGTGTGCTGGCCGAACACGCAGGGGCGTATCCCTGCCTATATCAAACGATTTAACATGTACAGTACAGTAATTTTCGGCATAAACTAGAAATTACATTTAAGATATCATCGAAAGTAGAGAAGAACGAACGAAACTTCATTTATAATCCGCAGTCACACTTTGGATTGTGGTGTAGGGTATTTTATTATCTCTGTTCCTCCCCCCTCTCTGTCTCTGTCTGCCTGTCTCTATCTCTCTCTTTTACTGTCGATGAATTTTATTATCAGGTGTAATTTGTCTAATTTGCTGGAGATGGTCATTTCGCGAGACTGTTTGAAGGCAAGTGAGTAGAAGTGACTTGGGTATTGTGGTACATTTGAAGGTCACTTTCTAGGTACCCCCAATTACGCTATTGGTCGTAGCAACAACAAGATCACCTGTCGCAACACCCCCCTGAGGTGCCTGCGCCCTCTCCATCTCCAACGTAAAACCATATGATTGCCTAACTGTTCTAAGTCCTGGATCGCAAATGTCTGGGTCTTCAGACCCATGGATGTATTGGCTCGATTCCATGCATGTGTAATGATCAAACTGCATTAAGCATAATTTGGTATGATTTAATGGATCCTTGAAAATTATGCCACAATTAGATGTAGTAATTGCGCTGATGATGTCTGGATCCTTGGATCATTGTTCATGGATCTTTGAATTTGATGGTTCAATTCCATACATGTGTAATTATCAAATTATTCTACAACTGTGTTAAGTGTTGTATGATTTATCTGTAAATCTATATGTTTTTATTTATATGCCGCTCAGTTGCTTTAAGATACTAGTTAGGCGTAATTTTAATCAGGTAATAACGCATATACGTAGACTCAATATTGGATTGAAATTTAATCGGATGATTATGACTGATTTTAACAGAGAGTTACGGAAAATCTGGACTTTTATGTATGTGTCGTAGTTGAGTAGCCCTGTAATTAGGTGTAATTAAACCGGAGATTTATGTATGATTTTACCAGACAACAGTAATGCTGTTCTCCTCAACTCGTGTGTTACACAATTACCCTTGAACGTGTTTGTGTTATATACTACAGTTCCTTGGTTTGATGTAACTGCCACAAAATTGTGCCTAGAGAGGTGCCGAAGTATGTAATTTCTGTTTTAATTAATTGAATGTTCCGTTGGTGCTTGGTAGAATATTTGTACTTGATCACTAAAACGTACACGACACTGATGTAATATTCTACAATATTGTAGATAATGTATGTAATTTCTCCTATTTATATCTATCACACCTAGAAAATATTGAAAGTTGTTAATAATTATAATAAAGTAATGATTGTTATTGTTCAAATAAATCTATAATGATTGGTATTGAAATTGAAATAGTAATGTTTAATATTGTACTCGCAGCTTGTCAATGAAATTGCTTGCCTGTACTTTAGTGACTTTTCAAACAATTGTGTCGTGTGTAGTTGTGTATGTATGGGTAGCTGTAAAATAAAGCTGCACTTCAACTCAAACTTGCTAATTTGACTGGACACTTTATTCAATAAGTTAAGCATGACTTTGAACAAAATCCAAGTATGTAATAAAAACTAATTCTGTCCTTGTGACTTTATTCATAGAATGGGAAATTTGACCTCCGGTAGAAAATAAGCTGTCTAATTAAAGATTGCAATTGTTTGGACAATAGGACACCAGCTTGCTGCAAAAGTAACTGATTGCCAATTAGATCTGAGTTCGACAATTATTCCTGAACTATCTCCCTCATTTGTTTACACTGATTTCATGGTCTACCTGTGCGCAAGGAAACATGTCCAACTGCTTTCATAATTACTGCCAAAAATGCTGCTAAGTCAAAAACTAGCTACAGGTGTGCAAGGCGAATCCAGTAACTTCACAAATACTACTTTTCTCCATATATATAGTATTTAAAAAAATAATTGATTAGGATTCGGGATGCATTACTAACACGAAACAGACCTGAGGATGGAATTTAAACGGAAGCACTTAATATTTTTTCTTAAAGGGAGAACATAAACAATACTGTACAAAAATGGTGATTATAGTTTAGGAATGTTTTACACTAATCTTTCCAGAAAGTCATTACTTCTGTTATCATTATTCGATAAAGATCAATCTATCGTTGCTAGCAACAAAACAAAAACCAGTTAGTACATTATATAATCTAAATAAAAAAATCGAAATTGTGTTCATCACACTTTCTCCTGTTTGGTACACTAAAAACATACTACGATCCTGCACTATACTTTTAATTATTTAAAGAATGAACATAAAAGGCGAAAATTAAACCCTTCGTGTTAAATGTCTGTTAGGGATGAACTAAAATTACACGAAGCGCTTAATAATGGAAAGATGACTCTCCTTACCTTTATTCTTCATAATCTCAGAACATTTTCAAATTCAAGTATTTCACAACATTATCACAAACAAAAAGATTCAAATGATCGAAGCTGATACTGCAGTTTGCGACTTCATTCCATGACTGGCCGGAAAGCAACTCCATGATCAAACGCACACCCCGAAGATATGAGTTGCAGACATTCAACGTTATCTAACGTTATCAACATTACATACCTATGTTTCATCATTTCCAATACAGCATATGACATCACGATGGGGGTCGAGGGGCGCTGCCGTCTCGGAGGGGGGTGGGGGGGGGGGAAGGAGGTGCGACATATGACCTTGTAGTTGATCAAATTGAGTAGAGTGTAAATGGCGTAGTTAGAAAGTGACCTTGAACTGTTCCTGAACATTCAAGTCCCCACTGCTCAAGTGATATGTTGCTCGACGCTTCTTAGATCTCGGCGTCTTCACCTCTCGTAAGTGGATATATACCTTGCGTGCTTCGTTAACAGCTCTGGATCAATGAGAAAATGATCCTCTCCTCACCAAACCCTAAAATTTTAAATCCTACAGATTATGCAAGGATGAACCCAAAATTACAACTACCAGAGGTAGGAAGTTGACATGTAACTGCATGTATCATAAATTTGCTTTACAGGTTTTGTCCGCCTTGAGCAAACACAAATGTGTTTGCTCAAGGCGGACAAAACCTGTAAGGCAAATTTATTTGTAAGCAAACACGGTAATTGAAGAGCTTTCAAACCCCAAGATGAATGCATGTATCATATTCAAACAGATAACAATGCCATATTAATCTGATGTTACTATAAGACTCATAAATAACTAGGGAAAACCTCGTGTATCCAGCGCTATTCACGTAATTTTTTTAAAGACTGGCCATTTTCACTCAGGAAAGCGTTAATTATATTTCTATCTGCATTTTTTAATAAATGTAATTTTCTTTCAATTTTGGTGGATTTGGATGTCCGATATTCAGTCTCGCTATGACAACTCTGTGTTCACTAATACCTGTGTTTGTTTTGATGCTCTTTATAAGCTCCGGATTATTTGTTGCTAGGAGGTCAAGTATGTTCTGACAACCATTTAATATTCTAGTGGATTCGTGAACTACTTGCTCGAGATAATTTTCGGAGAATGGGTTCAGTACAATTTCGAACGATGGTTTATGTTTGCATCCAGCGTTGAACATGTATTTTTGCGAACATATCGAGGGTAAATTAAAGTCGCCACCAATTAAAATTGTATGCTTTGGGTACGTTTTCGAAATTTGATCCAAGCTTTCTTTGAAAAATTCCGCAATCGAATCGTCTGAGTCACGGAGTCGCGATTGAAAGAACCAATTATTAATTTATTTTGATTGTCAGGTATAACCTCTGCCCATACCATCTCACAGGAGCAATCTGCTTCTATTTCGGTACAGGATAAACCGCCTGTGACAGTAATAAGTACGCCACCACCTATCACTACAAAAAGTCCACGCACAGTGTATTAGAATAGATTGGTGGCAACTTACTAAAACATTTATGAAGCCTATTATACGTTAATGCTAATAATAAAAATATTAATTTCTGGAAGGCTGCGCGGAAAAGCCGCCAAGCCGCGTGGTCTAAGGCAACATGCTGCGGACTGCGTAGCCGTTCCCGCCGGGAGTTCGAGTCCTTCCTCGAGCATAGATGTGTGTGTGTGTGTGTGTGTGTGTGTGTGTGTGTGTGTGTGCGTGCGCGCGCGTGTGTGTATGATTTGTCCTTAGTGCAAGTTAGTTTAAGTAGTTTCTAAGTCTAGGGTCTGACGACCGGTTCGTTCGGTCCAACAGGTTTACAAACATTTGAACATTTTTATTGATATTCTGGTACATTATGTAAATAACATTGCAGTGTTATGAAACAGTATGTAAGGGTCTGCCTATTGCGGTAATTTTATTAAATTTGACGAGTGCTCCCGGTGACGGGGTCGGTTGGTTATTGTACTTGGTGGATGGGCAGCCAAGAATACACGCAAAGTTCAGAGGGGGCGGTGTCCATAGTTTAACGCATGGAAAGTGTGTAGCACAGTGCTGGGATCCGAGTGGGCATAGGCGATACAGGCGAACAGGGCACTGAGTTTCTTCCTACTGAGTAGCGACGGCCGCTAATGGAACTTGAGTTCAATTTTCTTAATGTCGTTAACGATGTAGTGTTCTAACAGCTGTTCAAGAGAACTTCGATCGCGATTGCGGAATTTCAGAGTTAGCCAACGACTACTTGGCACAAACGTGTATTACTTACGTAAAAATATATGAGCGTTATTGTCAACCACTGTTGTACTCGATTTAGTCTCTCAGACAATATTAAATTGACTGCATTAGGAGTCTGATGTGTTACGTGCGGATTTTTCTGTTACGCTGTTCGGAATGATGAATCATGTTCTGCTGAATGAGTTCGCGAGCTATATTCGATTTATTGCTTGCCTTTTTTTGAATTAATTCTCTCGTTTGATTACAATAGTAACGTTTTAGTAACTAAACTCGATCATGACTGGCTGTGGTCCAGTATGATGTGAAATTGTGGAAAAGAAAGTAAAACTATTCTTCCGAACATACACTCACAATGCAGCAATCATAGAAACAACCTGCTATACGATCCTGTGGCTATGTGGAATAAAAGGGAAGTCAGGAAAAATTTCTTTTTTCAGAAAATCATTATGTACTGTACGGACAGTGGACTGATTACAATTTCTGTTTGTCCGTTTTCTGCAGAAACATATGCATTGCGCTCAGACAGTTTGCCGAGTCGGGACCACGCTTCGTGTAATTTCCCTGGAGAAGAGCGACTGTTATCGTATCGTGCAGTGCGCCCATCTGTTAGCTGCAGTCTACTGTCATAGCCTTCTCCCTCTCTTTCCGTCATTTTCCCCTCGTCGTAGTTGTTCAAAATGAAGAAACTGAAATTAGTAACGTACTTCAAACTCTCCTATAATGACTGCAAAGTTGTTGTTCTATCAAAAACTAAGAGCAATAACGACGCCAGTAAAATTCGTTACTACCACTTTCGACTTTCACTACTCGTATCATCTCCGGTTTTACTGTTGTGGCGCTCTAGCCGCCAGGTACGCGCTTTTTTATTTATTTATTTATTTATTTATTTATTTATTTATTTATTTATTTATTTTTTTTTTTTTTTTTTTTTTTACTGAAAATGAACCATTTAAGCACGAAAGACTCTAGAATTCCTGTGTGTCATTTGCACCACAGCACCTGATCTACACACATGTCAGAAGTTCATAGCCCTTTAATTTTTTATATTCGGAGGTTTTAGACCTTGATAACATCAGAGCTACACATAAGAAAACACTGTTGATTTATTTTTGTGCAAATCTGTAACAAAAGACCTTTGGCATTATACAGGTTGTATCCGTAGAATATCAGAGAGCTAATGCAGAAAATCGAGTGCACACTGTATTTAGATAAGGAATCCAAGTTTGGAAATGTCATTCAGACATATATTACCACTTCTTTATCTTCGAGACTGGAAACAATTTCTACTGCAAGCTCTTTACTTTCCATATTTTAGGTCCAGCCGGAGGTTCGAGTCCTCACTCGGCTATGGGTGTCAGTGTTGTCCTTAATGTAAGTTAGTTTAAGTAGTTTGTAAGTTTAGGGACTGATGACCACAGTAGTTTGGACCAACAGGTTGACAAACATTTGAACATTTTGAACATATTTTGGGAGGACGTAATATGGAACAAAACAATAAAAGAATGACTATTACACGACCCTAAAATGCATACCTTAAGATCTACGAGCAGTTGCCTGGTACTAGTGACGTGTTCGCGGTGTCCAAGATCAAAACCTGCTCATATCTTCATAGCTCTTTCAGTATGCTTTATGAAGTCTACGTCTATTACACATTTTGTTGTTGTTTTGGTCCACACTACCTCATTCCAAAATATGTAAAGGCAAGACCTTGCGACCTTCCTATCGGTATTCAGCAATAAGAATTTGGCTATACATAACTCAGGACAGTAAAAGGTTTATGGCTCGTTGTCTCTGTTATATCAGCATCTAAGCCCTAAACAGCTACCCAAACTGTTTAAACAAGATAAATAATTAGTCTGTAGTTTAGCGAGTCTATCAATCTGCAGATGGTGATGCGATAAATATATTTAAATAAATATAAATTAAAGCTCTAAATTACCAACAAAATGAATTCTAAGATAAAGAAGTGATTCACTCACGAAGTAATTCCTTATAAATTGAGGTTATTTCTCTTTTTGGGCATGAAAATGCGGAGGTGGTCCTACTTTATACCTCGGTAAATAACAATATTTCCCCAACTATTGTTCATGAGAGGCACAAAAGTATCACACGCATTCGAGAGTAAGAGTTCCAAATTATCACTCATAAATTAGTGAAGTCCATCGAACATTGCAGTTCCAAATTAGTCCGCGATTAATTACAGTATTTGTTATAAAACACAGTTTGTCATCACACGAGTACACGATTGCTTAATTATCACAGTTCCAAAGCCCTACTACCGTGCATAGTTCACCACTTTTCACCAGAGACCAAGTTCTGCAGTCACAGTCCCGTGAAGTTTCCAAGTCCACACATGACTAACTCTTCAAATTACAAGTTCATAACGCGGCTAGAGACCGCCCAGTGCCGCAACCTCTCACTATCATGTCCAAGTTACGAGTCCCTTCCCAAGCGTTCGAAAGCATGTTCTCCTTGCTCCCAAAACTGTATCCTTCCGAGCATCCTAACGCTTCATCTTTAAAATACAGCAGATGAGATTATCACAGAATTAAATGCTTTGACCACCTCCCTACAAATGCAATTTCCCTTCCAAAATTTTATACTTTTGGATGTCACAGAATTAAATGTTTTGACCACTTCCGTGCAAATGTTATTTAATTTAACAAACAAATATATATTTAACAATACTAAAAACGGTTGAGACTGAAGCTCTTTGCTATTAAGCGTGGCGTCTCACTGTTGAAATATACTGCCGCCATCGAAATATAGTTACACAATTAATATTTAATTTATCATAGCTTTCTATTCTAATATATTAAGTTCTTGTCCACAAATACATATAATTGCTTATATATAGAATATCTGATGCATATCTACTGTTTTTAATCGCCCATGAAATATTTAAGTGACAGTCTACAACATAAAAAATGAACGTTACTAAGAATATTAAATATAATAAAATACATTTATAAATGTAATGCGCTTTGCTGGGTTGATGTTTTGTGTTTCTGTGGTGGAATCTATGTTCTGACACAAGAATATTATTACCTCAATGAAAAGCAGAACAAGATATAAAACAAAGCTTATTGAAAGAATACGGAAATAACGTGGTACGTCATTTAAGATAGTATCAATAATTGTAAATATAAGTCTTATAATATTATTTTTATAGTACTGAAATTTATCGGCTTTTTATCTGTAAGGGATTTGAAATTCTAATTACGGGGTTTGATTCTCCCAAATCTCCTGAATAAATTCATATAATTATATCTGCCGTATGATCATTCCCTGATTTTATATGGATTTTTAGAATAATGTGTGTGGCTATGTTGTATTTCAGTTGGAATCTGGAATAGCCGCCCTCGCTCAGCCAAGCGTTTCCGGTTTCCGAGCACATTAGGAAAACCCGGACTTCCTGTATCGCATTCACTAGGTCCAGACTGTTAGCTGGACGGCTGGGGAACCCAACAGCCTGGCAAAATCCGCCTTTCACATGGAAACAATCAGCTCCCCCTTGTATCTGTAATATCACAACGACAGTAAAGAGATTAGTTTCGCAATCTCGAAGTAAAAGACCTGCTCACAGGATCACTGGTTCACATTTATGGACATGGCTTCTTTATCAAAATGTGAAGTATAAAAAAAACCTCGCTTCTCCCATGCGTGTAACATGACCCCACCATCTCAGTCTGTTCGCTCTAACTGCTTCATCTATGGTGTTCAGGCAGGCCGCGGTGGCCTAGGGGACTGAGGCGCTTCAGTCACGGTCTGCACGGCCACTACGGTCGGGGGTTCGAATCCCCCCTCGGGCATGGATATTTGTACCGTCCTGGTTCGTAAGTAGTTCATAAGTAGTTTGTAAGTTTAGGGACTGATGACCCCGTAGTTAAGTCCCATAGACTCTACAAACATTTATTTATTATGGTGTTCATTCCCAGTTTTTCTTTGATTTGCTCATTATGGACACCCTCCTGCCATTGTTCCCATTTATTAGTACCTGCAATCATTCTTTCCACTTTCATATCTGTAACTTCTACCTTGTGAATAAGGTAACCTGTATACACCCAACTTTCAGTCTCATACAACAAAGATGGTCGAAAGATAGAGCGGTGCACTGCTAACTTAGTCTCGGTACACACTTCCTTCTTGCAGAAGAGAGTAGATCTTAGCTGAGCACTCGCTACATTAGCTTTGTTGCACCTCGATTCCAGTTTTTTCAAATCAAAAATGTTTGTAAATCTATCGGACCAAACAGCGTGGTCATCAGTCCGTAGCTTAGAAACTACTTAAACCTAGGTAAACTAACCTAAGGACAAACACACACATCCATGCCCCAAGGAGCACTCGAACCTCCACGGCGAGCAACCACGCACTCCGCAGCGTAACGCTTTAGATCGCTCGGCTACTCCACCGCGGCCAGTTCTTTCGCTATGTTGCCATCCTGTGAGAAAATACAGCTCAGGTACTTGAAACTGTCTACCTGTTCTAACTTTGTTCCTCCTATTTGGCACTCAATCTGTTTAAATCTCTTTCCCACAGACATTAAGTTCGTTTTGGAGATGATGATCTTCATGTCATAATCCTTGCCCCTCTGATCGAGCTCTGAAATATTAGTTTGCAACCTTTCAATCTAATCGGCCATTACAACTAAGGCATCCGCGTATGCGAGACTGCTTATTTTGTTTTCACCAATTTTAATCTCGCCCTGCCAGTCTACTGTTTTCAGCGTATGATCCATGAATAGTATGAACAACAGTGGTGACAGGTTACAGCCTCGTCTTACCCCTGAAACTACCCTAAACCATGTGCTTAATTTGCCATCTACTCTAACTGCTGCCTGACAGTCTACGTAAAGACCTCTAATTGCCAGCAGAAGTTTGCCTCTTATACTATAATCTTGTAGAACTGACAGTAGCTTCCTCCTAGGAACACGGTCATAAGCCTTTTATAGACCTATGAAACATAGATACAATTCCCTGTTCCACTCATAGCACTTTTCCATTACCTGCCGTAAGCTAAAGATCTGGTCCTGACAGCCTGTAAGAGGCCTAAGCCCACATTGATAAAAAAAAAAAAAAAAATGTTTGTAATTCTATGGAACCAAACTACTTTGGACATTAGTCCCCAGTCTTACAAACTATTTAAACTAAGTTAAACTAACCTAAGGACAACACAGGAATCCATGCCCGAGGGAGGATTCGTACCTACGACCCGGGAGACCGCGCGAGCCGTAACGTGTCGCTCCAGACCGCTCGTCCACTCCCGCGCGGCGTTAAGTATTCAGTCCGTTGTACCAGGCGTTGTCATTTCCTTCATTCATATCAGACACCCCATGTACACGTTTCAGTGGCCTCCTTGTTTAATCAATATATATTTAAGCCTCAGATTTTTCACTCGGATGGTTTGGCCGCGGTGGGTGGAAGACGGTGGTTTTTTGTGTGTGTGTTGGGGGCAAAAATTGTAATTATAAATTATAACCTACTAGTCGACCCGGCAATGCTTTGAAATTGATAATATGTATGTACTCTTGCTGCCATCGTCAAATGTGCAAAATTTTATCCCAATCGTAGGAATAATATTGATATCCCAAAGAAAAGAGCTCTTTCAGTTTTCAACAAATTTTCCTTTTTTTTCTGGCCAACTATTCCAAACTTTTACTTCACTCAAACCTTCCTCTCGCTTGGACCGTCCAATGTGCAAAATTTTATGGCAGTATGATGAACGGTATTCATATTTCATAGAAAAATCTCTTTCTATTTTCTCAGAATTTTCCAATTTTCGGGGAAACATTTCCAAATTTTTATTTCATAAGAATGTTACTCTTGCTTTGAACGTCAAATATGCAAGATTTTATCGCATTCAGACGAATGATATAGATATCGTATTGAAAACAATTCTTTCAGTTTCTCGCGAATTTTCAAATTTTGCAGGTAACTTGTCCAAATTTTTAGTTCATAAAAACGTTAAACTTTCGTTGAACGTCAAATGACGAAAATTTTATCGCAATCGAATGAAAGGCTTTCAACTTATAGTGTTGAATACATTTACAAACACTTTGAAAAAGGAGCTTGGTTCGAATTTTGCGACTTTCCTTTTTAACTGTTCCAATTTTTTTTTACTGAAACTTTTCGAAGGCCATAATGAACAAAACAAAAAATGAATTATCTGTCGTGCGAATAGTCAGTTGTAGTGCTGAATTCAATCAAAAACACATTGAAAAACGCACTTTCAGTTTTTTTCAAATTTTCCGGTAGATTTTCCAAAAACTTTATTTCATACAAACCTTGTCCTGTCAAGCCGTAAGCAGGTGATGCTCTTACAACCATGTGGCAATTTATTTTTATTCATAGAAAAAAATCTTTTTCGATTTTTCCTACATTTTCCTACTTTCCAGGCGACTTTTCCAAATTTTCATTTGACGCAAACCTTCCTCTTGTTTTCAACAAGAAATTTTGTCGCAATTGGACGAACGGTATTGATGGCTCACTGTAAAAATCTGTTTCAGTTTTTCCCGATTTTCCTCTTTTCAGGACGACTTTTCCGTATTTTATCACCGTTTAAACCTTCCCTGGACTCATACGAATATTTCAAGACTAAAATTAGCCAAATCGGTTCAGCCGTTCTCGAGTTTTAGCGAGACTAACGAACAGCTATTCATTTTTATATATATGGATTCTATAAAATGTTCAAATGTTTGTAAAGCTATGGTATCAAACTGCAGAAGTCATTAGTTCGTTTACTTAACAAAATACTTAGGACACCAACCTCCGACGGGGAGCAGCCGCACACTCTGCAACAAGTAGCCTTAGAGCGCACGACCATTTTCGCACGGTCCTTATTCTACCACGTTCTGTATGTTTGTGTCACGATTTAATTGATAATTTGTTCACTACTGACTGTATTCTACACATTTTATGTAAAGTTTTTATTTTATTTTATTCATTTATTTAAAAGAAACCTGTTGGACCAAACTGCTATGCTTATCAGTCCCTAGAATTACAAACTGCTTAAACTAACTTATACTATGGACAATACACTCAAACACACACACACACACACACACACACACACACACACACAAACACGTTCATGTGCTCGAGGGAGGACTCGAACATCCGGCGGAGAAGGCCGGCCTGTCTGTAGCTTGACGCTTTAGTCCATGCGGTTAGAGAATATATGAACATACACCACTAAATGTGATTACATCATTGTGATACACACATTTCAGGTGAAAGGACGCCATAAACACTCACATGCAAGGAAAAAAATGCAGCACCAAGAATGACGCTTAATTTTTTTTCTTTTTTTTTTTTTTCTTTTTAATACTTGCTCTACTCGCAACACTTTTTGCAGCCAGAATCCACAAAGGACGCTGGATGTATGTAAAAAATTATATTGTGCAACGCATAATTCAGTAGATATGACATTATAGAACTGAGATGCGCAAATAACTACTTTATCGCAATTGACATTTTATTTCGCGTTTACTAGTAACGTTTTGCAGGTAATATACCAATGTACCATCTAAAGGATATGCAAAATATTATCAGTATAGCGTATAGGGCACTATTGTTCAGTAGATTTGCCGTCATCATGACTAGGTTGCATGAAAACGAAACTACGGGAAAGTGAAATATGTGGAACAGTCAATAAGTTCTGTGACTTGACGCCTGGAGGATAGGCACCCACGCGCCTCTGAATGATCCACACGCTGCCGTGTCACAGGTGGCTGATTGTCATTTCAGTTGCAGATCGTAAACGAAACACTATGTTTCATCTCCAGTTATCAACCTGTTGAGAAAAGTCGGATCATCGTCTGCACGATTGACGACGTTACCACCAATCTTCATTTGATCATCACGTTGGTCTTGCGACAGGACTCGTAGTACACTGTGATGGGTATCACGAAACATGTTGAGGTCGTCCGTCATAATTTTGTGGCAAGTTCCATGGCTGACCCCTACTGCTGCGGCAAGAGCGTCCACCAATTGGGAAAGGTTAGCACGCACCAACGTTGAAACTTCCCGAATCTACGAACTGTTCACGGATGACCAGTACACACACTTCCAAACAGTCCAGTCCTTGCACAAAATGTCGGTGCCACCAAAACACAACACTGCGACTCAATGCGTCCTCACCATTCGCCTGCTACATCATTTCAAACAGTTTGGCGACGGTTTTGTCTAATTTCTGGCAGAAATTGTTGTTTGCCCGAGACTCAAAATATGAAATGTCGAAGTCCGACAGGCTCATTCAACTCATCATCACAACAAAGACGTTATGTCTGCTTCCAGTGGACGCACTCAATTGTCTCTTGCATGCATGAAGACCAACTGAGACGGTACCGTACCATGGGACAACCTATGCGCTATAGTGCACCGCAGAGCCGTCATGTGGTCAGTCGCAGAACTTATTGACTGTACCACATATGTGTACAAATACCGTAGGTTCATATATATATATATATATATATATATATATATATATATATATATATATATATATATATATATAAAATTTAACCGACAGGAAGTAGATGCTGTGATATGCAAATGATTAGCTTTTCAGAGTATTTACACAAGGCTGGCGCCGGTGGCGACACCTACAACGTACTGATATGAGGAAAGTTTCCAACCGATTTCTCATATACAAACAGCAGTTAACAGGCGTTGCCTGGAGAAACATTGTTATGATGCCTCGTGTAAGGAGGCGAAATGTGTACCATCACGTTTCCGACTTTCATAAAGGTCGGATTGTAGCCTATCGCGATTGCGGTTTATCGTATCGCGACATTGCTGCTCGCGTTATTCGCGATTCAATGACTGTTAGCAGAATATGGAATCGGTGGGTTCAGGAGGGCAATACGGAACGCCGTGCTAAATCCCAACGGCCTCGTATCACTAGCAGTCGAGATGACAGGCATCTTATCCGCCTGGCTGTAACGGTTCGTGCAGCCACGACTCGATCCATGAGTCAACAGAAAGGGGCGTTGGAAAGACAACAACCATCAGCACGAACAATTCGACGACGTTTGCAGTAGCATGGACTGTAAGCTCGGAGGTCATGGCTGCGGTTACCCTTGACGCTGCATCACAGACAGGAGCACCTGCGATGATGTACGCAACATCGAACCTGAGTGCACGAATGGCAAAACGTCATTTTTTGGGATGAATCCAAGTTCTGTTTACAGCATCATGGTGGTCGCATCCGTGTTTGGCGACATCGCGGTGAACGCACATTGGAAGCGTGTATTCGTGATCGCCATACTGGCGTATCATTCGGCGTGATGGTATGGGGTGCCATTGGTTACACGTCTCGGTCACCTCTTGTCCGCATCGACGACAGTTTGAACAGTGGCCATTACATTTCAGATGTGTTACGACCCGTGGCCTTGCCGTTCATTCGATTCCTGCGAAACCCTACATTTCAGCAAGATATTGCACGACCACATGTTGCAGGTCCTGTGCGGGTCTGCCTGGATACGGAAAATGTTCGACTGCTGCCCTGGCCAACACATTCTCCAGATGTCTTACCAATTGAAAACGTCTGGTCAATGGTGGTGGAAAAATTGGGTCGTTACAATACACCAGTCACTACTCTTCATGAACTGTGGTATCGTGTTGAAGCTGCATGGGCATCTGTACCTGTACACGCCATCCAAGCTCTGTTTGATTCAATGCCCAGTCGTATCAAGGCCGTTATTACGGCCAGAGGTTGTTGTTCTGGGAACTGATTTCTGAGGATTCATGCACACAAATTGCGTGAAAATGTAATGACATGTCAGTTCTAGTATAATATATTTGTCCAATGAATACCCGTTTATCATCTGCATTTCTTCTTGGTGGAGCAATTTTAATGGCCAGTAGTGTACTTAAAAAGTATACTGTCTTGCTGGTATAGCGCCTCCTGAGATTAGAAGGAATTCACAACCAGAAGGAACGAACAATGGCATTTACATCATGAGCACATCCTATTTTTGGCTACCTGCCTGCACATAGCAGACTCAAATGAAGGAAAAGCTTTCTACGTGCATCAACAGAGCTCGACAAATAACCCCAACTGCCCAGGCTGGAGACGTGAGGCCCGAAGGGCGGCGACCTTGGCGGCTGCTTGACCCACTTGGCTACGAGGAGGACTGGATGACATGGAAGTAGGAAACACCAAATTCAACATGAGCAGGTGGGGCATGACGCATCTGTCATGTGGGAGTGTGGGGAAGAAGAAACCACCGATCATCTTCTACAGTGTGAGCTTTGTCCAGCCTGTTGTACAATGGAGCATATGACTGGTGCTACCCATGAGGTATGCGATGTAGCCATATTTTGGGCTAGCATACTTTAATCATGGAGAAAAGAGTTTTGTAATGTTAAAACTGGCCTTGTAAATATGTGTACTGTTATTGGTTAATATCTTCAAATTGGATCCATTATCTGGAGGGGTGTGCCCAACGGCCACAAAATCACTTTTATCAATAATGAAAGGGCAGCATTAGCCGTAAAATATTTTGCTTTATTTAGGCAAATCGATTTCGGTTTTCCAAGGAACCATCTTCAGTGCTGTCAGCAAGTTCAAAACAGCATATTTGTAAAATGTATAATGACATTTACGTCTAACATATCCATTGACATAGTTAGATACATATGATACTATCTGGTGTCATACAAAGTCAAACTCTGACACCAGAGAGTATCACATGTATCTAACTATGTCAATGAATAACTCAGACGTAAATGTCATACATTTTACAATTATGCTGTTTTGAACTTGCTGACAGCACTGAAGATGGTTTCTTGGAAAACCGAAATCGATTTGCCTAAATAAAGCAAAAGAGTTTATGGCTAATGCTGCGTCTTTCACTATTGATAAAATTGGTTAATATGTATTTATATTTCTTGATTTTCATTTTTGTATTTGTGTTCCAGCTATGTTTTGTGTCACATGTATATGTTATAAGATGCTACTGACACGAGTAAAGAAATAAAATATTGTGATTTTTTAAAAAGCACACATTGAAAGACGATCGTCTGTCATCTTCCATATATTTTTATGTAGTTTCTGTAAAGTTATAATTTATTTAATGTCGTTAGATTATCATTTTGTTAAAACTTGAACCCCACTCTTTACAAGGCTTGAGGAATAGCATCTTTATTTCATGTGTTAAAATATTAGTTAATATTGCTAGGTTTTTCTTATTTTGTTATGTTAAAAATTTATTATTTTATTAATTAATGTGGCATAAGTACGGCTTCTCCGCTACGCCACTGTCCCTGTGAGAATGTGCAGTTGTTGTACCTTTAAGTGTGTGCGAGAATCTATGGCTGTTTGAATGTGGGGAGTGATAGCTCGCTTTGCATCGTTCTTTATGGCTCAGTATCGATAGATGCTCATGCTACCACAGAGGTTTCCACACCCTTTGGTTGCGGGCTAGTTAGCGAACCTTCCCTCCAGTGCAAATCTCGCTGTCCGTCCCCACCACCGCTCTTTTCAGGGATTTTCCGGCTCCCGGTGGCTTCCTGCGCTATCTCCAGTGGCCGCTCGGCGGATCATTGTGCTCTGGATGTCTGGTGAGGTAAGGTTGGTTCCGCTCTTGTTTCTGGAGATGGTGGCGTTTCATTGACTAGCTCGTTTAACTTAGATTCGTGAACTTAGAATCATTTTTCTGGAATATTTTCTCCGATCATGTGCTGAAGTGTGTTCTCGTTTTCAATTCAGTGATTTCCAATAGATAAACGTGGTGTGTGTGATTCTAGTTGCAGTTTGATAACGGCCTGATATGTTAAAACCTCTTGTGATCATGTGGTGGTGTATGAACTCTGTGTAAATACCTTCTAGCTCTGTGGGGCCTGATTTCTAATAGGTGATATGTTGACAGTGCATGTAAAAATCATCTCATCGTTTCCTTCCGTGAGTGATATGTGTTCCACATGGTTGGTTCATAGAACAAAGCCTCAGCTTACATTCTTGTTTGTTCCATGCCCATCAGGCAAGTAACTATGCAGGTATCCTCCTGATTTCCACTAATATTTCGCGATCTTCTCTCGCCGCCTATTTTCATTTTGCTGTTTCCTCTCCGACTTGTAGAACGCACTCTGTCTTGTCAGTAATTCTCTCTTAGCCTTGTACAGCCTCTTTCAATAGCTTCCTTATATAATTCTAAACATTTCTATGGGTTGTATGCTGCAATTCTAAATTTTAATTTTCCGACTTTGTAATTATTTCATTTTTACGAGTTTTTTGAGACTGGAGTTCATCCGTCTCTCTAATCGCTTCCTATCACATGTAGCTGCATTTCTTTCGCTTCTTCATGTAATTCTAAACATTTCTATGGGTTGCATTCCGTAATTATTATTTCATTTTTCCAACTTTGTAATTATTTCATTTTTGTGGTTTTTCTGAGACTGGACTTCATCCGTCTCTCTAATACCCCCTATCGAATGTAGCTGTATTTCATTCGCTTCCTTGTATAATTCTAAGTATTTCTATGGGTTACATGCTGTAGTTAATTTTCTTTATTTTTCGGAATCTTAATTTATTCAATTTTATCGATTTTAGGAACGACGTGGGTCGGAGTTCCGACTTCCGTGGTTTACAGCTAGTCGCCTGAGTTCACGCCACTTCTCATGTAAAACCAGTACCTAGATCAATTTCTAACAGACTGCAACTTAAGAATCCACCGTGATTTTGTATAATGAATCCGACTTATAACCACTTCACCTTCAATGGAGTGCGTTCATTTAACGCAGCCGTGTGTCGTAGTTAGCGTGTTTGCTTGCGTTTTCTGTTCAGATGTAATTTAACTTGGCTATACACAAGCACCATCTCAAAACAGGCACGACAGACCAAAGCCAGCTTCAATGTGTTTTTTGTATATTGTGTTTCGTGCTACCTCCGACTTGCTGAATTCCGCCTACGATAGCGGCGCCTGCTTCCGCCTCATCTCAGCATGCTGATTTTGGTGAGTTTCGCTGTGGCATTGCGTGTGTGAGAGAGAATGAGTGTTGTTTGTGAATCCTTCCCTGCAGTAACGTTAAATCATGAATAATTTAGGCTGGGCACCGTACCCATTAATCCATGTAAGAGATACATTTTATTGTATTAACAAAATTGGTTCCTCATTTTGCTTGTTTTCTATCCGAATAAACAACTTTAAGTTCAGCATAATCCGTAAGTTGCCTATAAATTGTAGTTTTAGAGCACCTTCACTCTTTTACTTAATATTCATCTTCACAAGTGCTGAGAACTAGTTCAGATGCAATTTTAATTAATGTTTAAATTCCGTTGTGCTAGAAATGTTTTCTTAGCCATCTTTCTAAGATAATTTCAATTGTGGTGGCTTGTTTGTTAATGTCTGTGTGTAATAACGTGTGAACTACTATGTATATAGACCACTGTAGTATTAACTTCCTGTTATTGAAGTAATTTGAAACGAGTCAGTTCTCAGTTTGGACCAGGGAACAAGACTTTGTAGCAGGGAGTAACCAGTAGTTCACATGGACCTCATTTGCTAACTTTAGTGATAGAACAAAGCTCTTGTTACGAACAGTGGTCGACTTTTAACATGTGCAGGTTTTTCTGTAGTTCTGCCCCTGTTTTGTGTGGATTCATATGCATACCCCGCAAGGTGCGTAGTGGAGGGTAGCTCGACCCGCTAATAGACATTTCCTTTACTCACTGAGGTGGTCGTTAGACCTACAAGTCCGCCGCTTTCAAGCAGATCGGACGGTGAACAGAATTATTCTCAGGCCGACTGGGACGGTAATCTCCACAAGTGATTCTCTCGGCGGAACCACAATGCAACCCTTTTGTTTTTGCCCCTCAGATAATTCAATTTACTTCTCGGAAAAAAACCACCCCCAGGTGGTGAGCAGTGAGGCGGAACTAATACGAATGCAGCGTAGCGGCCGCTATCCGCACAATGCCGCCAGCTGCGGCCGCGTCACGCCGATATCGCGGGAAAGCGCAGAATTTTGCGATTGCGCCGCGTTGCACAATGCCTTTGTGCTCGCGGGTGACGTCAGCGATCGGTAGCCGACCCCACGCGGGTGTGCGGGCGGAAATGGTGCGAAAATACGAGCCGGAGGGGCGCTTTGTGCCGGGAGCGCCTAGAGCAGCTCTATGAAAGCCTAGAGCGCGCGCAGCTGCTAGGCCAGCACAATGGCGGCTTTGTGCGCCCGCGGCTACCGGTCGTGGCTGCGTAGGCAGTGCGCGCGCGCGTCGTCCTAGCGGCGCCGACTGTGCCGGCTTCAGCATTAAGATTCCATACTGCCAGCACTGGTCGTATGCTGACAGTCTCTCCTAACAAGAATCATGATTTCACGTGGCATTCTTGACCGTTAGACACCAGATGGGATCGTAGTTGGCCTGGCTGTTGCAAGTCTTTTTACGTGTCGCCACTTGGGCGACTTACGCGTCGATGATGATGAAATGGTGAGGACGACATAACGCCCAGTCCCCGAGGGGAGAAAATCTAAAACCCTACTTGGGAATCGAACACGGGGCCCCTTCAAGGCAACTACAACGATATACAGGGCATTACACTCTGTAATATAAAGTTTAGCGAAGAGCACATCGAACAACAACCAACAAAGACGTTCAGCGAGTGGCCGCAAGAAACAGAACAACCCATAGAAAGAGAGAGAGAGAGAGAGAGAAGCCCAGAGGACATCGTCGTAGTTCATATTCATAGAATAGATGACATCGACTGCTAATGGGCGCCGGCCGCGGTGGCCGAGGTGACTGAGGCGCTCCAGTCACGATCAGCACGGCCACTACGGTTGGGGGTTCGAATCCCCCCTCGGGCATGGATATTTGTGCCGTCCTAGTTCGTAAGTAGTTTGTAAGTTTAGGGACTGATGACCCCGTAGTTAAGTCCCATGAGCCTTACAAACATTTGAACATTTTGCTAATGGGCAAAGCTGAAAATGTGTACCCAGCCGGGATTCGAACCGGGTCTCCCGCTTTCTAGGCAGTTGCGCTGTCCTATACACCACTGGGGACACTGTGATCACCGCACCTGCAAGGACTACCTAAGCACGCCTCCCGTCAGATACGAATTCCCTGCTGTACTCTGCCCACAGTACTCAAACTCGTAGTTCTGAAACTAGTTCCCGTAAGAGTAAGGGCCTCATACTTGCCCACCCCTCCCCACTAACGAAAGGATCATTGCCCGTCACCAGCATATTATGTATATACATATGGCGTCTGTTCTCAACGAGCAGACGCCACTTCTGATCCTGCAGTTGTTAGTCTTTCACATTCACAGATCGTATGACATCACCTGCTAATGGGAAAGCTAAAAATGTGTACCCAGCCGGGGAATTTGTATCTGACAGGAGGCGTGCTTAGGTAGTCCTTGCACGTGCGGTGATCACTATGTCGCCCGTGGTGTAGTGGACAGTGTAACTGCCTACACAGCGAGAGACCCGGATTAGAATCCCGGCTGGGTACACATTTTCAACTTTCCCCATTAGCAGTTGATGTCATATACTCTGTAAATATGAAATACCAACAACTGCAGGATCAGAAGTGACGTCTGATCTTTTGGAACAGTCGCCAAATGTATACAGGGTGTTACAAAAAGGTACGGTCACACTTTCAGGAAACATTCCTCACACACAAAGAAAGAAAATATTTTATGTGGACATGTGTCCGGAAACGCTTAATTTCCATTTTAGCTGAAAGTTGTGGTAGTGGCTGTGAAGTCGTAATGTGTGTGAAGTGTTTTTTAATTATACCACTTCAAAGTCGTGGTAGTTACTGTGGTGTGCTGGTGCAAGGGAAGTGTTGTGAAATGCTATCCAAAAGCGGACCAAATATGGACAAATTAAATGTGAAACGCATAAATAAACAAATGTAATTTGCACTAAATGTATACCATCTGATGAGCTGCTAGGCAGCTGGAAACCGGTCATGGTTTAATAAATCTTCGTTCAGAAGAAAAAAGGCGACTGGTTCCAGTAATTTCTGAAACATGTTTCAAGATACAGTCGCAGGTTCCAACGCAATGGATAAAAGTTTCATTACTATTATTACAGAGGACGTTTAGTCCTCTGAACGAGCGCGCCGAACCACGGCGACAGTGCTCTGAAAGTCGCTTATGTTTACGAGTACCGAAGCTACAGCATGAAAACAAAAAAACATTAATTACTCGAACTTCTTTCACTTTCGACTCCATGAATATTAACAAAATATGTTAATCTCTAGACGATCTTTTGATGTATAGCATTGAAAACGCGATTATCTATCATCGAATGTGACCATTTTTTTTTTCAAAAACTACTCTCTAGCTAAAAAGCCGAAACACGTATTTATTTTCAATGTTGAACTTAGATGGAAAATTTGATCTAAATCTGTGAGCCACATGTCAGGCTCTTTACTTGTTAGAGGACTTTTGAGATTATAAGCTATCAAACAGCAGGTATTCACACAGGGTGATTGTTTTTTCGCGGTGTAAACATTCCGGGGGCTGATCGAGGGAAGGACACGGAATGAAAAATGCGTACTGATCTTGTGTCCGCAAATGCATGGTTTCCGTGCTAGACAGCATTTATTCAGTCATATGCTGTTACAGAGACTGCTCTCTGATATCGATAGTTTGTAAGCTCCGGACTGATGACTACGAAGTCTGGTCCGATAGATTTATAAACATTTGAACTAATGTCATCCGGATTTCCCTTGTGGCACAGCAAGCGATAGCGATTAAGTTTTGTAATAATAACATGAAGATTAAATTACTACGGCAAAACAATGTTTCTTACTAATTTTTTCACAGGGTCGCCTGTTTGCAGATATTCTGTAAAATAAAATGGAAAAATGTCTGAGTATTCTGATTAAAAAATAAAAATAAAAAATAAAAATAAAAAATAAAAAATAAAAAAAAGGAAAAGGGAAGAAAAAACACGGAGAGGACACCGCACATCCAGGGTGGTAGCTGGACACCTTCACTGCTGCGCCAGGCTCACTTGGTTGCCAGCGTGACTACCGTTATGCGTCTTACATCGCGCATTGCATTTCAATATCTGTTTTCTCCAACACTAAGAGACGTCGCTAAAAAAGCGGATAACCTCATACTCAGGCTATGTCCCTCTTCAATATATCCCAGTCATGTCGAAAACCGTTATTTACACTTATGATGCTGCCCTTGTGAGTTAACGCTTAAGTGGGCTGGAGCACCATCATGAAGCAGCCACACAACCTCTCGAATCAGGGGTAAAAGTCTGCTGCAAGAAACGCCGATAGTTCCATCCTGTTAGGCGAGGTGGGAGAAAGACTGGTACAAAAATACGATTGCCAATTATCCTCACCCACACATTACGCCTGCACATTCCACACTAACACGAACTGTCATTCGTGGATTCTGTATTCTATCCCACAGATGACTGTAAATGAAAGTTGAATTTTTAGTCAGCAATAATACACTCATTATCGCAACAAAACCGAAGACCTTAAAATGCTTGAAGATGAAGTTCATAAAAGTGTATATTATTATTACAATGAAGGGAGAGGAAAACTTAATTGTTATGGGAGACTGGAATTCGGTAGTAAGACAAGGAAGGGAAGGGACGATAGTAGGTGAATACGGTCTGGGCAAAAGGAATGAAAGAGGAAGCCACCTGGTAGAATCTTGCACGGAACATAATTTAGTTATAACAAACACCTGGTTCAAGAATCACGAAAGAAGGTTGTATACGTGGAAGAGACCAGGAGACACCGGGAGATACCAGATAGATTTTATAATGGTAAGACATAGATTTCCGAACCAGGTTTTAAACTGTAAGACATACCCAGGGGCAGATATAAACTCTGACCATAACTTATTGGACATGAATTGCAGGCTGAAACTGAAGAAACTGCAGATAGGTAGGAAAATAAGAAGATGGGACCTGGATAAACTGAAGGAACCAGTTCTTGAGAATTTCCGAGGGAGCTTTAGGCAACAATTGACAGAAACGGGGAAAAATAAAACAGTAGAGGAGGAATGGGTAGCAATGAGAGATGAAATAGTGAAGGCAAAAGAGGACAAAATAGGTAGGAAGGCAAGGCCTACAAAAAATCCTTGGATATTACAGGACATACTAAATTTAATCGACGAAAGGAGAAAATATAAAAATGCAGTAAATGAAAAAAGCAAAATAGAATACAGACGACTAAGAAATGAGATTGACAGGAAGTGCAAAATGGCTAAGCAGGAGTGGCTAGAAGGCAAATGCAAGGATGTAGAAGAATTTATAAATAGGGGAAAAATAGATACAGCCTACAGGAAAATAAAAGAAACATTCGGAGATAAGAAAAACAGCTCTATGAATATCAAGATCGCAGATGGAAAGCCAGTTCTCAGCAAAGAAAGGGAAAGCTGAAAGGTGGAAAGAGTATATAGAGAGGCTCTACGAAGGAAATGAACTTAGATGCAATATTGGAGGAAGGGGAGAAGAAGTAGATGAGGATAAAATAGGATATACTATACTGAGAGATGAATTTTACAGAGCACTGAAAGACCTAAGTCGAAATAAGGCCCCTGGAGTAGATGACATTCCCTCAGAGCTACTGAAGTCTCTGGGAGAACCAGCCATGACAAAACTGTTTCACCTGGTGTGTAAGATGTATGAGACAGGCGAAGTACCCTCGGACTTTAAGAAAAATGTAATAACTCCCATTCCAAAGAAAGCAGGCGCAGACAGGTGTGAAATTACAGAACCATCAGTTTGATAAGTCATGGTTGCAAAATATTAACACGAATTATTTACAGAAGGATGGAAAAGCTGGTAGAAGCCGACCTCGGGGAAGATCAGTTTGGGTTCAGGAGAAAGTAGGAACTCGGGAGGCAATACTCACTTGACGGCTTATCCTAGAAGATACATTAAGGAAAGGCAAACCTACATTTCTGGCTTTTGTAGATTTGGAGAAGGCTTTTGACAATGTTGATTGGAATAAACTCTTTCAAGTTCCGAAGCAAGCAGGAGTAAAATATAGGGAGCGTAAGGTTATTTACAACTTGTACAAAAACCAGACAGCAGTTTTCAGAGTTGAAGGGTATGAAAGGAACGCAGTGGTTGGGAAGGGAGTAAGACAGGGTTGTAGCCTTCAATTTGTACATTGAGCAAGCTGTAAAGGAAAGCAAGGAGAAATTTCGAGAAGGAAAGTTCAGGGTGAAGAATTAAAAACATTGCGTTTTGCCGACGACATAGTAATTCTGTCAGAGACAGCAAAGGACCTGGAAGAGCAGTTGAACGCAATGGACAGTGTGCTGAAAGGTGCATGTAGGATGAACATTAACAAGAGCAAACTAGGGTAATGGAGTGCAGTCTAAGAAAATCAGGTGATGCTGAAGGAATTAGATTAGGTAAAGAAACAATAAAGGAGGTAGATGAGTTTTGTTACTTGGTCAGTAAAATAACAAATGATGGACGCAGTAAAGAGGATATAAAATGCAGAATGACAATGGGTAGAAAAGCGTTTTTGAAAAAAGAGGTTTGGGAAGGTGTTATTCGTCTCTAATGGAGACCGCATATAAAACGCTTCTACGACCCCGTCTTGAGTGTTTGGGATCCCCACCAGATCGGTTTAGAAGAAGAAATAGAGGCAGTTCGGAGACGGGCGGCTAGGTTTGTAACTGAGAGATTCGATCAATGCTCGAGTGTTACTGTGAAAGGATTCGGGAGGTCAAATGGGAGTCGCTGGAGAGAAGACAACGTTCTTTTCGAGAAACATTGTCGAAGAAATTTACAGGGCTGTAAGTTGAGGCGAACTGCATTCGTTCCTACTGCTGCCAGCCTACATTTCGCATAAAGACTACAAAGATAAGATCAGAGAGATCAGGACTCGTACGGATGCATACAAGCATTCATTTTTCTGCTCTATATGGGAGTGGAACAGGAAAGCAAGTCGGGGTACTGAGTACCCTCCGCCACGCAACTTTGGGTGGATTGCGAAGTATGTAGATGTAGATGAGAAGAGTTGGTACGTGAATTGTACACTGCAGTCTCATATTAGTGTTAACGTGCATGTAGTGGTGCAGTATGATGTAGAGTACTGCATAGTGTCCATACTAGTTTGTTCAACTCCAGTAAAATTGTTTTGGAAAACAGATTTAAATGTTCAAACTTTTATTGAGATGTGATTCAACAGCCGTAAGATATTTGAGGAAATGCATACTGTAAACCATCAGCTGTTTATTATTTTTCAATCTTCTACCGGTTTCGGTTATAAACCATCTTCACGGAAGAGAACTACACAGACTGATTAATTAAAAACTTAAAATCAATGCCAGTCATTTGACTGCTGTGTTTAATAGTTAGGTTCTCCTACAATAGACCGTGGTTCACCATCACACAGCCTGGCATTGATTTTATGTTTTTAATTAAGAATCGACACCTAGTGACGTCTTATTTATTTTTACTGTGTGACATGCATGCCAGTATGCATAAGGAGGCATATAATGCACCTGTTTGATCTGTCTGTGTAGTTCTCTTCCGTGAAGATGGTTTATAACCGAAACCGGTAGAAGATTGAAAAATAATAAACAGCTGATGGTTTACAGTATGCATTTCCTCAAAGATTTAAATGTATATCTACGTAATTTTAGGGATATAATTATTACCCAGTAATATTTAAGGGAATGATTGATTTCCTTCATTCCATGGGAGACTCACCACTGACTGCGAGAAAAATGGAAGACCAATGCAAGACCCAAGTCGTAACAGCGCCTGCGGAGAATACGACATTTTCTAAGAATTACTCAAATCCTTGTTTATAATTTTTAGAAACGTATTACTTAGGCTAAATGCGAGATAGTCTTACAGACTTTTCAGGGAAGATAGGAAAGGCTTAAATGCGCCAATTTTACATAGGGAACCATAATGGGAAAATGACCGAGTCAAACGGTGGTACATGAAGCTCTAGCATTCTTCCAAATAAGGTTAATAAACACAAAGGGACTTTAGTGACCAATAATATAGTCTCCTTGCTATTTACACAGTCTGCCATTGCCGGGGAACGTTTGAGTTGCACTACTGTAGAAACCAAGGGGTTTTGAGTGGAAGAACTAGTCAAGCTGTGTTCGGAGCTCATATTCATCCGGAAAAATAGTTACTTTGTAAGGAAAGAAAATATTTTTGTTGGTGATATTGGGTGAAAAGGTGTTTATTTTATTGAAGAAAAGTGTGTAAGGAGGTAAAAAAAATATAAATTTTGTTTTACGTGTTATTAACTGTGGTGGCTGTTGTTGTGATGTTTGAGCAACATAACAAGCCTGACCTTAATTTCGTGGTTGGTTACGTTAAACTCGTGATTGATGCAAGAGGTGTAGTTAAATTTTGAAAATATTTAGCAAGACAATTAGTGTAATTAACAAATACTATGGCCCTATCTGACAAACATTTCAAAAGATCACTCACCTTTCCTTTCCTTACAAAATCTCCTACAGAGACTGTGCACACACAGATAGCAGAAATTAACTTACTCCGTCTGTACAATGCGTACGACTCAATTAGTACGCTAATGGTAATGATAATTTAGAAAATTATGAATTTAGCATCAAGTGATTGGCAAATGGGTGCAGTCCAACCACTATAGTCAGTATCTAATAAAAATGAATTCACTCAACCATATAGGAAATTTAAGTAAATCACTCTTAATTGATGCTATGCATACGTCAATTGTACGAGTTTGGTTCTGTATAGGATAGATGTGGCGGTGGCTATTATTGTTGAACTCAGTGCAACACGAAATAGAAAAAAATATTCATTAAGTCAACTGTCTGTTATCTTTTACCATCAATTTTAGCAAAATTGTCTCTAACAATTAATGACACTCACTTGATTGTAAAATTGTGTAGACATATTATTCATGCATTATTGAGGATTGTCATGCTACTCGTATGTGGTTAATTAGTTGTCCAAATAAGATAGCAAAAGTACTGTCTAATGTTCCTGTATTTAAACAAAACTTAAACATGCATTCACAGCAAATTACAATCAATAGCATTTAACTTATCTTATTTATCAGTCCAGCGACGTGGTACTCTGCAGTCATACAAATGGTACATAAATTCATACAGATATCATTTTGATGGTGGCTCCTCCTTTGTCAGCTTGTTAGCAGTTCGACGTAATGCTTCGCGAATCGCGTAATTAATCGCGACCGTTAGCGTCCGCGCTGACGCTACCGCGTTTCGGACGTCTGGACGTCCTCAGCAGAACGAACGAATAAATGTTTCATTAAAATCAATTCTTACTTCATTTATGTTCACTGGTTTCACATAAACTTTCATATCGTTGCACTTATAACAAATTAGAACTTGCAGAATGCTGGCCCGCGTTACTGTAAAATAATATCATACGCGCTGTCTTCCTGGTCGTTGTTCTCGGACGGCGCCTGCAAGACGCGTCAGTTGTGACATTCACTGTCACCAATGATGGTTACACCTCGGGTAAGCAAATTGTAGTACACCACAGCGTCGCAGTTCTGCCAGATGTGCACTATCTTTTGTGGAAGTGAGCAGGTTTTAGTATCGGGAGTTACTGCTTTGTTTGGACTCAACCATTCCTTTAATGTCCGTATGTCAGCATACAGACACCACATCTCGACAACAGTACCGATACAGGATAGTACTGGCGAGAGCGTTGTTCACGAGCTAGTTGGTGTCGAGCGAACAGAAATGCACATACGACCACATGCTGATGTTTTGTCATTTTGGCTATCTTTCCAATTGTAGAAAAATGTCGTATTATGATGAAATGACCACAGTTCATCACATTTACCAGTTCTAGAGTGAAGTGGATGATTGTGGATTAATGCACTTCAACGATATTCATCAATCCCAGAAGGTGTTCCTGAACGTGGAAGGACACTAAGGTGAAAACGATCCTCCTTAATACGAGATGACCGTTTTATCTGTCCAGTAGCTTTATCTCCTCACACGGCGCGAATGTTGCTGTCTGCCTCCGTTGATTCATCCCTCTAATGAGCTCAAATAGGAGAATGTGTCTCAAATGTTCAGATTTCTCCACTTGGCACTAATTTCGTAGCTTCCATGTAGCCACTCAACACCTCCAAATAACAAACTGACAATATAAAAACTCACGTTGCAACCATGAACTGCGAATTAAATAGGAATATCGATAAATAAACCCACAGTAACCACAATACCAATATGCAAAACAAGCACACTATAAAGTTATGCACTAACATAATATACGCGAAAATCTACTCAACATTGCCTCAGTCACACGCAGCGGTAGGACTTAGGACTTCAACCTCCGAACCCTGATTACGGCGTTCAGAATTTTCGCTGTATACTCCCTCATACCGTAACACAATTTCCACTGTTGATACATTGGTAACTGCGCACGGCCACTACGGTCGGGGGTTCGAATCCCCCCTTGGGCATGGATATTTGTGCCGTCCTTAGTTGTAAGTAGTTCATAAGTAGTTTGTAAGTTTAGGGACTGATGACCCCGTAGTTACGTCCCATAGACTCTACAAACATTTGAACATTTGAACTGCTCACGTAACTTCGTATCAGGAAGACGGGAAGTTCCAAGTCTACGATACGTTAATATTAAATTCCATTTACTTCACAAAATTCATTAGCCACTACATCAACAATAGCTCAAATGTTATCTTCTAGCTCCATTGCAGGAAGGCAATCGCCGTAAAAAGTTCTGTCGTGTCCGTCCTAATATCATACTATCGGTCAGTGTTGCAGGTTACGATTATTCTTAACAGAAGATAATCACCAACAGGCGCCTCTTATAGACTACCATTCACACAGCCACACAAGAAGGCATCAAGTGGGTTTCAGATCAAGGGAATGTGATGACAAGTAAACAGTATCTCCTCTTCGCGTCCATTTTTCAGGAAATGCATGAATTCTCAGTCCAAAGTGAGCTAGGGCGAATAACAAGATATGATTGCTTAGTAACAACCTTAGGAAGAACAGTACCGACTTTCTAAAAAAGAAATCCAGAAGACCTCAATACATAAAATTTTATGTCTCTGTACGACCACAATCGTATCTTTCTGCGATTTCCGAACCAGGGAATATTTTTTTTGAAAAGGGCACTAGCACAATCAGTTACAGTTAATTGATTATTATGTTCAATTAAAAATGATGTCAACAAATATTATGCTCTTAATACATCAAGGTCAGCTCCAGAAGTGGTAAAAATGAATCATTTTTCCTACTGCTGTCCTTCAATTTACTGCTGGAGGCGTGTTTAACGGATTTAATATGATTTATTAATTCGGTTCTTCCTCCGTATGCAATGTTTATACCACACGCAAACAAGGAACAGAATGCGAATGTTTCACCTTTCCACGACCGCATAATACACTAAAAATCAGCAGAATCAGTTAGATAAATTTCCGTTGCGCAGGTACTGTGGCCACTCAAAGTAATTTAGAGCAGCAGCGAGCATTTTAGCTTACATTCGCAAATCTCAACTGGCCGAGATTTTTACTTATTTTAAGAACATGATACTTTCAAAATGTATTCCACAATGTTCAGCATTTGATTTAAGAACAGTAGCAGCAAACACGAGTAGATCTAAGAGATCAGGAGACACCGGAAGATACCAGATAGATTTTATAAAGGTAAAACATAGATTTCGGAACCAGGTTTTAAACTGTAAGACATATCCAGGGGTATATATAGACTCTGACCATATCTTATTGGTTATGAACTGTAGACTGAAATTTAAGAGTGTGAAGAAAGGCATAAGGGAAAGGTATCTAGATAAACTGAATGTACTTGAACTACTTGAGTATTTCAGAGGGAGATTTAGGCTACAATTGACAGAAACTGAAGGAAATAAAATAGTACAAGAGGAATGGGTAGGTTTTAGAGATGAAGTGGTCAAGGCAGCAGAGGACCAAATAGGTAGAAAGGCAAGACCTACAAAAAATCCTTGAATATCACAGGAAATACTAAATTTAATTGATGGTAGGAGAAGATATAAAAATGCAGTAAATGAAGCAGGCAAAATGAAGTTCAGACGAATAAGAAATGAGATTCACAGGAAGTGCAAAATAGCTAAGCAGGAATGGCTAGAAGCCAAATGCAAATCTGTAGAAGAATCTATAACAAGGGGAAAAGTAGAAACTGCCTAAAGGAAAATAAAAGATATATTTGGGGACAAGAAGGACAGGTCTACGAATATCAAGAACTCGGATGGATAACCAGTTCTCAGCAAAGAAGGGAAAGCTGAAAGGTGGAAAGAATATATAGAGGGACTCTATAACGGAAATGAACTTAAGAGATAATATTGTAGGAAGGGAAGAAAAAGTAGATGAAGATGAAATAGGAGATACTATACTGAGAGATGAATTTGACAAAGCACTGAAAGACCTAAGTCGAAACAAGCACCCTGGAGTAGATGGAATTTCGTCAGAGTTACTGAAGTCTTTTGGAGATCCAGCAATGACAAAAAAATTTCACCTGGTGTGTAATATGTATGAGACAGGGGAAATGCCCTCAGACTTTAAGAAAAATGTAATAATCCACATTCCACGAAATCAGGCGCAGACAGGTGTGAAAATTACAGGACTGTCAGTTTAATAAGTCATAGTTGAAAAATACTTACACGAATTATTTACAGAAGAACGGAAAATCTGTCAGAAGCCGATGTTGTGGAAGATCAGTTTGGATTGAGAAGAAATGTAGAAACACGGGAGGCAATACTCACTTTACGGCTTATCTTAGAACATAGATAAGGGAAAGATAGACCTACATTTTCAGCCTTAGCAGATTTGGAGAAACCTTTTGACAATGTTGACTGGAATACGCTTTTTCAAATTCTGAAGTCAGCAGGGGTAAGTTATGGGGAACGTAAAGTTATTTACAATTTGTACATTAACAAAACAGCAGTTATTAGAGTTAAAGGGCACGAAAGGGACTCAGAGTGGTTGGGAAGGGAGTAAGACAGGGTTGTAGCCTCTCTCCAATGTTATTCAATTTGTACAATGAGCAAACCGCGAAGGAAAGCCATGAGAAATTTGGAGTAGAAATTCAGGATGAAGAAATAAAAACATTGTTTTTTGCTGATGACATTGTAATTCTGTCAGAGACACCAAAAGACCTGCAAGGGCAGTTGAACGGAATGTACTGTGTGTTGAAAGAAGCTTGTAACATGATCATTAACAAGAGCAAAACAAGGTTAATGGAGTGCAGTCTAAGAAAAATCAGACTATGCTGAAGGAATTAGATTAGGCAACGAAACAATAAAGGTGGTAGATGGGTTTTGTTACTTGGGCAGTAATATAACACACGATGGTCGCAGTACAAATGAAATAAAATGCAGAATGGCAGTGGGTAGAAAAGCGTTCTTGGAAAAGAGAAATTTGTTAACATCGAATATTGATTTAAGCCTAAGGAAGTTCTTTCTAAAGGCATTTGTGTGGAGTGTTGCCTTGTATGTGAGTGAAACATGGCCAATAAACAGTGCGGACAGGAAGAGGATAGAGGCTTTTGAAATGTGGTGTTACAGAAGACTGCTGAAGATTAAGTGGGTGGATCGCGTAACTAATGAGGAGGTACTGAAGAGAATTTGTGAGGAAAGGAATTTCTGGCATCTCTTGACTAAAAGAAGGGATCGATTGGTAGAACACATTCTTAGACATCAAGGAATTGTGAATTTAGCGTTGGAGGGAAGTGTGTGGAGTGTAAACCGCAGAGGAAGACCAAGAGATGGATACAGTAAGCAAATTCAGACAGATGCAGGTTGCCGTTCTTATGTGGAGTTGAAGAGGCTTGCTCAGGACAGAGTAGGTTGGAGAGCTGTATCAAACCAGTCTCCGGACTGAAGACTACAAGACCAACGAAACAACCAGTACACAATTTTTTCAAATGTTCAAATGTTTGTAGAACTTAAAAGCTGTACGCTTGTTTTGTAATGTTGAACCTTTCGTTAAATCAGACAATAAATTGTTCATTAACTTAGCTATTTGGTTTAATTATGGCCCTGATATTAATGTATAAGAAACAGTGCATTAAATTGATTATGTGCGCAACGGATATTTTTTAACAAAACCACTGTGTCATGTAACCTTTTGAAACAGACACTGACTATACTCAAGAATTTTGACTGCGAGAAAGATATAAGAAAAACCACAAATCACTTTCTTAATGCTTGACTGTGAGAACCTATATAGGTCAGTCTCCAATTATTGAAATCCAGATCAACTATTATCTTACTATGGCACCAATAATGAAATATGTTCAATAATATTGTTCAAATCAACACTCCACTAAATCAAGTAATTATCAAATGAAGGAAGTGGGTTAATTTTCTAACTACGTAAATGAAATATGAAACAGGGTTAACTTGCTTATTATTGATAAACAGCATTACATTACTTACATGATACAACTTCTGACTTGCTGGCAAAGCAGCCTCTGCTCTACATCGGAGCCATACACACAACCCAACCGCTCTCTAAGCGAGCTGAACCACTAGTCTTACTCTCTGTGTCTCTGCACGAGCTACAATGCTATGCAATACATGATCTTTGCCAGAGATGAAACTTTACACATATCGATACATACAGTAGAAGCGATATTATACATTTTCTTGCAAGCAAGTTACTCGACACAAAACAGGAGGCACAATATTAGACATTTTCTTATTTTCTTATATTTTATGGACACGTTTCATCACCCCCCTCCTACCTATTAAAATTTTGTAGGGTGGGTGATGCCAATGGCATTGCCTAGCCAGCAAAATTACTGAATTTCAAGTCCACAAATCCATTAATGACATCCGAAATATAACAAGATCAAAACAACAGATGGAGTACATAGAAAATTTAAAAAAAAAAAAAACAATGTGACAGTCATAAATACATGCCATTTTACAGAACAGTACCATCAAAAGTCACGCATGGAGTGGTACAGGGTGTGACAGGCATAAGCAAATGTTAAAATTTACAGAACATCAGCAATAAGTGGAATATATGACAATTATACATAATGGTAAACATAAGGATATATAGAATTTCAGGAAACATAGTTTGACAAATGATATAGTGGAGAAAATGAGATAGCTAGAAGTAATACACAAATGGAAAAACAAAATATACAATAATAAACGTGAACATATACAAAGTTTTACAAAAGATAGTTTAACTAATGTCATCATTCTTTAAAGAAAATGTGGTAATTACAAGTAATACAGACAGTAGTGTAAGTTCCATGGGTTTAAATTTTGTACAAGAGATCAGTATTTTTGGGAACATAAAATGAACATTTATATCTTGTGCACAATGTAGTCTATGTAAATTTTTAGTGCACTTAGTATAAGATAGAGTGTCAGTTTTGTATTCTGTGATGCATTTAAAATGCTATACTTTCATGGATGCTAGAACATACATGTAAAATTTTTGGCTACATAGGCTTCTGATCATGTACAAAATAATATTACTGCTTCAGCACAATAGGGTTTCAATATAACGTTTGTCAATCGAATAGGCACAATGACATTTCTGACAAAGTATATGTATCTATCAAGAGCACAATTTTATTTTGGTCACTGACTGTAAAAGAACCATGAAATATACCTAAACACTGGTAATGAGCCTGTGGACAACGTTTGCAATGGGAGGCACTGAATAGTATATGCACACGAATAGCACATTAGCTCCTAACATTCATTTTAGGTCTGCACACGAACACAAAACACTGTAAGATTACACCACACTGTAGGCGGGCTGACTGGTTGCATTGAAGTGGAAGTCATGGGGAAAAGGTTCTGATGTATTCCTCCATGCAATTCGACAACCAAGTGTGCTCCAACCAACAGAGCTATTAGCCGACTGCATCCGCAGCAAACTGGTGATGGGTGGCCAAGGCTGCAATGGACAGTACTGTATGGCCAAACATCATCCACAAACATCTTCATTAAAAGGCCCAAAATCAGTGGTGTATAGTAACTCGTCCATTGTTCTGTGTGCATTCTGGAATCTCGTGTGCGAAATCGCCACTTCCCATGCGTGTCCAAAGTACATGAAATAAAGCATTTTACACACAAATTAGTAACATAGTCATGATATTTCAGTTTAGACTGAAAGAAAAGTCATTGATTAGAACATATCTACAGAAATATTTTCCCACAAATTCAAGTGGTACAGATGAGGTCATGGTATTAAACCATATTTTTACATTACAAGTAGTGTCCTGAAGACGGATACATTTGAATACCAATGAGTAAGTTAATTCTTATATTAGAGTATCTATAACATTAGTGTCATTTCATATAAGCACAAGGCTTTACATACTATGTACATATTGCTTTACAAACACATAATCGTATGAAATACATTGAGGGTGCTTGTCATCAACTTGGCATGATATAACTTAAATTGACATTCCAATTACCATTTGTTCATATCTCTTTAAATTAATATATATCACTATGGTGGTGATTACATTACCACAAAGTATAACACTTAAATTACATAAGTTGCCATGGCCAGGCTTTTGTCTCAACTGAGCTACATATTTCATTGCCTTAAGGTATAACACATCAGGGTAGTTTCGTGAGAATATCAAAAGAGGTTCAAGTCATCAGGTCATGTCTATGTCTGTCTGAGTCAACAGTAGGGTCAAACAAAACAATTAGTGCAAATTTTGGCACAGTAATAGATGTACATCACAGTAAATCATCCAATAACATAAACACAGACGTAATATTCGTTAGGCATAGCTGCAGATTTTCATCAACAAGATCATCAATAAAATTTAGCAGATAGCAGTAAGCAAAAGCAAAGTATTTCTGTGCATTATCTTTCTAGACTTAACTAGGCGCAATTTATGGCATAGCTGCAAGTTTGCAAGATAGATGGCTGTGTGCAACGTATAAGCATAACCATACATTGTCATTGAGCTTCATTATAAAATTAATTAGCATAGTGGTAGGGCTTAGGTATATAATTAGTGAGCATAGCGGTAAGCTTTGATTGCAAGAGCAATACGCATAGCTGCAAGCATAATTAGAAATATTCATTACACATAATTACAAATAATTACAGAGCATCAGAAGGATATGAATCTCACCAATCACACATGCCATTGAAGGCACAATGCATCAACATACAAAGTGGTGCACATAAGCACAAAGAGAAAACACAAAAGGACAGTGCGAGTAAGCACATAAGAAAAGAACAAAACATAGCATCATTAGCAACATAGCGATTCTCCTCATAATTACTTCATAATCATTGTATAATCTCGTCATCATTAGCAACATAGCGATTCTCCTCATAATTGCTTCATAATCATTGTATAATCTCGTCATCATTAGCAACATAGCGATTCTCCTCATAATTACTTAATCTCGTCCACGTAATTACATTTATCAAACATCTTTAACTGTTACCAATACCTTCCTTACCATCATTTATCCATAAACAATAATGCATTTTAAAGACCACCATGACATATTGTGTATTGCCTTACTCATCATCCTCCATAATGTTCTTGGCTTACCAAAAAAATGCTCGTGTCAACTCAAAATCTTCTTCGCTCGCTCAGAACTTCGTAAGTTATGCAATTAGTAATACAGAAGAATATTTTCTGAAACATAGGAACTTGATTAGATTACACAATCAAAAATTTCCATTAATTTTATTTGTCTTGCACAGCCACAGAGTTCGTTATATGCAAATTGCAAGATAATCAAAGTTTCGTATGACAATATCCCAGCGTAGCACAGAGTATAAGTATTCAGAGTTAGAGAAAAGTAACAGTGAGAAAAAGAGGTAGATAGAGCGCACTAAGGAAAGGCGGAAGAATAGTGACACTCAGCTCGAGAACGGGGCACCAATCGCCACTTGGTGTGTCCAAAACAGATTAATGGACTCTCTACCCCAGATTTATGCCTTGAAAATCCTTTTTGATGAATTAGAGCATGGATTAGCAGGTCTGATTTCAATGTTTTGCTCTTGTCTTTCCGGGGTATGCGATCTGCTTAGACCCCGAATCGTGTTTTCGTATCGCGGAAGGCGATCACGAGAATTATCGCGTGTGCCCTCCCGACTACGCTTCTCAGCGTTATTGTTGTGATTTTCAGTCTCGCGATCACTATCAGTATTGCGTCTATCACGCCAATTAGTATCATTCGAAGTATTGCTGTTTTGATAGTAATTATTGTTGCGTCCTCCGCGACCAAAACCACCACCTCGGTTGCGGCCACGAAAACTTCCACGGTTAATTTCACGATCATGAAAATCACTGTTCTCATTGTCGCGTCTTTGTTTGTAAGTTTCATTAGTGAAAGAATTACCTTTTGTTTGATCCTCGTGCTCTGAATAACGTTTTGAACGCGGCGGGCTTTGTTGCGACCGGCGATCATCTAATTTTCTGACCTCAGCCTTGTATTGTTGATTAATGGTCATTTGACCTTGTTTGAAACGGTCAAGGGCGAGATATTCATTAGTTTCATTAAACGGGGTAGGATGCGTTGCATCAGAACTTTTGTCAGTGTTATCACTGATTTGGGTAATTTTAACCGTGAGATCCTCAACCTGTTTATTAATTTTATTGATCTGTTCCGTCGTGCCTGACTGGAAGTTCTGTAACTTTTCATCAAATAGGTTACTCTGTTGCTTCAATTGAGCGAGTTCGGTGGTTTCTATATTTTCGACTCGTGACGCAAGGTTTTCCACTACCGGGTTAATCTCGTCGCGAATATCCTGTCTTATTTGCTGAGATTCACATTTGAAAGTATTGAGCAGTTGTTCCCTGAACCGATTGTTGTCCTCATTTATTTTATTAATACTACTTTGAATACTCGCAAACCTCGAATCGCACGTTTGTTCAAATTTCTCAAGTTTTTCATCTAATTTCTGAAATTGTAATTGATTATTGTCAAGTATTTCATTTAATTTCTGAAATTGTTCCTCAAGTTTTTCATTTAATTTCTGAAATTGTTCCTCCAGTTTTTCACCTTGTTTCTCAAGTTTTTCATTTAATTTCTGAAATTGTTCCTCCAGTTTTTCACTTTGTTTCTCAAGTTTTTCATTTAATTTCTGAAATTGCTGATATTGTAATTGACTATTCTCATTTAATTTAGAGAGCTGTGATAATAAAATTTGCATGAAATCATTCGGTAATACGTTTTCCATGGCTTTCATCACAACAAACATCAGACAATATAAAAGAAAGGCTTGTTCAGTAGTAATGCAATTATTTGTATATTCAATTCATCTACTATAAACAATACTACACAATCTCAAGAATGGTAAGTAACAGACTACAGAAACAATTACTATGCTACTGTTGCTACAACAGAGGATGGTGCTACAAAAATTAAATTAAGAGCCAAAAGGTAAGTTGGTTAGTGGAAAAGACAAACTAACTGAAATAAGACTACGTATCTAACTACGTCACGATCCTGTTTGTGAACTATCCTGGCAGAAAGGGCGCCAGATAAAAGCTGTACGCTTGTTTTGTAATGTTGAACCTTTCGTTAAATCAGACAATAAATTGTTCATTAACTTAGCTATTTGGTTTAATTATGGCCCTGATATTAATGTATAAGAAACAGTGCATTAAATTGATTATGTGCGCAACGGATATTTTTTAACAAAACCACTGTGTCATGTAACCTTTTGAAACAGACACTGACTATACTCAAGAATTTTGACTGCGAGAAAGATATAAGAAAAACCACAAATCACTTTCTTAATGCTTGACTGTGAGAACCTATATAGGTCAGTCTCCAATTATTGAAATCCAGATCAACTATTATCTTACTATGGCACCAATAATGAAATATGTTCAATAATATTGTTCAAATCAACACTCCACTAAATCAAGTAATTATCAAATGAAGGAAGTGGGTTAATTTTCTAACTACGTAAATGAAATATGAAACAGGGTTAACTTGCTTATTATTGATAAACAGCATTACATTACTTACATGATACAACTTCTGACTTGCTGGCAAAGCAGCCTCTGCTCTACATCGGAGCCATACACACAACCCAACCGCTCTCTAAGCGAGCTGAACCACTAGTCTTACTCTCTGTGTCTCTGCACGAGCTACAATGCTATGCAATACATGATCTTTGCCAGAGATGAAACTTTACACATATCGATACATACAGTAGAAGCGATATTATACATTTTCTTGCAAGCAAGTTACTCGACACAAAACAGGAGGCACAATATTAGACATTTTCTTATTTTCTTATATTTTATGGACACGTTTCAAACTTATGGGACTTTACTACGGGGTCATCAGTCCCTAAGCTTACAAACTACTTATGAACTAACTAAGACTAAGGACGGCACAAATATCCATGCCCGAGGGGGGATTCGAACCCCGACCGTAGTGTCCGTGCAGACCGTGACTGGAGCGCCTCAGTCCCCTCGGCCACCGCGGCCGGCCACAATTTTTTGATATATTGAATAGAGCGCTTTAGAATAAATAAAATACGTCCAGAAACTGCGCTAAGTTTGCTGGCTGCACTGCACCGTGTTGTATACAAGCAGTCAGTCCTTATATTACGGCCGCAGTTGATCAGCTGTGTCCAGATTTGAGGTGTCTTCCCCTGTTGATTGGCGGACGGCAGCCCGCCGTAGTCTAACTTGTACGTGCAGCGCGAGCTTACATGCCTGTTTTATTTTTTACATGTTGATGATAAGGGTGTCGATAATACCGTACAGAGCAAATCGTACAGACCGATTTGCCTTCTCGATATACTGGGGAAGCTTCTTGAGAAATTACTCTCTGACAGATTGGCGAGTCATCGAGTCCTATGTGGTCTGAATGAGTGGCAGTATGGCTTCCGGAGGGGCAAGTCCACGGAGGACGCCTTAAATCAGGTGGCCAGGCTTGTCCACTCATCGGAATGTACATATGTTACCGGGATCATGATTGATATAGCGGGAGCTTTCGACAACCTTTGGTGGCCGGCGCTCTTTTCCCGCTTAAGGGAAATGGAGTGTCCCGGCTCACTATATGGTTGTCTGAGAGCCTACTGCGAGGAGAGACTTGTAGAGCTGGTGTCCCCAGGTGGAACCGTCTCAAAGAGAATAACCAAGGGTTGCCCTCAGGGCTCCGTTCTTGGCCCAGTTTTCTGGGATATAAATATGGAACCGCTGCTGAACAACTTGCAGCAAGAGGCGGGGCCCCGCCCACCTCCACGTTGTAGGGATGGGTACTGGCCTCCCTTCAGGAGGCTTGCTAAGAGGCGGGAATTATACTTAGAGTTGTCATTAACTTATTACTAACAACCAAACAATTTGTGATGTATAATAATTGATTGTAAAGGTCTATTATTATTTTATTATTATTATTATTATTAAAATAAGTGCATTTTTCAAAAGGATTAAACTTGAACTACTTTACATTACAGCTATTATCGACAATTACAATTTTTTTTATTTTATTTTTTTTACTATTACAATTACAATAACAATTTAGGTCTGTTACCTGGATAACTAAAAAGTTATCCAGGTAACAGACCTAAATTGTTATTGTAATTGTAATAGTAAAAAAAATAAAATAAAAAAAATTGTAATTGTCGATAATAGCTGTAATGTAAAGTAGTTCAAGTTTAATCCTTTTGAAAAATGCACTTATTTTAATAATAATAATAATAATAAAACGAGTTTAGAACAATGAATTATTGTTAATTACCTACATTAGCTTTAGATATTCAGCTTCAAAATTAACCGTAGTTCCCTAAAATTCGGTATGAGGTTCTTGAGGTACACCACACACAAAGTGTGGCGTTCGGAAAATATCGTTAATTTCTTCGAATTTTAACTTGAAAAATAGTAATCATGTAAGAGATAAATTCATGGCTACTGTTTCCTCTTACATTAATTGCCACATGTATAAATTATTAATTATTTAAAAAATAAGAGGTCAATTTTTTCATTTTTCGTTTGATTTCAAATGGAATAACCTATATACTCATAATGACGTGTGAAGAAAAACCTTTCAATTGACCGAGAGAAATAACACTGAACGTTCTTTCTAAGACAAAATTTCCGGGGAAAAGGAGGTTTCTCTTTCATTAACGCCACTGAACCAAACTGTCACAAAGGAAGACTGAAGGAACATCCAATACTATGCCCCTTAGCTAAGGTAGCCAACAATTTAAAGTACGTATAAGCGATAATAGTGCACAAAAATACAAAAATGACGTTGCTAAAGTTTACTACAGGTAGAAAATAACAAATGATGATTTATTCCTATTATTACTCTCTATAAATTAAAGGTATATAACTAAATTGCGAACACAAATTTGATACACGATTCACTGAATTCCTTAGTTTTACGTAGCAATCCATGCTACTGTAATGGAGGTTATGTTTTACAGTGTGATACTTAAACAGCATTTCTCCTGCGTACTTCATCTTGTGTGTGGTACAGCAGAAATTATATATCTTGTACGTATGCCTGTTTGTCTTTCCTCGCCCTTTATTTGTGATCTACCAAGACTTAAGAAATAATTAATCAGTCAATACTGATATCCTGTTTTACGGAATGACTACCATTGAATACGGGGTATGACCACAAAGTAAGATCTGTTTGGTTATATAAAACAAGCGTGTACAGATACAGAAAAAAATAATTATTGTACAAAAATCTACAAATTTTAAACTACTTTTCTACATAGCTTCCGAAAATAGTCACTTGTCACAGGGTGGCACAAGTTTTTGTATGCTCTCTTCATAGAAGGTTTCTGCCTGAGTATGCAACCTTGTGGTAAACAGAACGCAGTATGTCATTCTCAACGGAGAGAAGTCTTCCGAAGTAAGACTGACATCATGTGTGCCGCAGGAAAGTGTCGTGGAACCGTTGATATTGACAATATATAGAAATGACCTTGTGAATAACATCGGAAGTTCACTCAGGCTTTATGTGGATGATTCTGTAGGATATCGAGAGGTTGTAACAATGGAAAATTGTATTGAAATCCAGGAGGGTCTGCAATGATTTGACGCATGGTGCAGGGAATGGCAATTGAATCTCAATGTACACAAGTGTAATGTGTTACGAAAGCATAGAAAGAAAGATCCTTTATCATTTAGCTACACTATAGCAGGTCAGCAAATGGAAGCAGTTAATTCTATAAATTATCTGAGAGTAGGCATTAAGAGTGATTTAAAAAGAACCGACCATATAAAATCAATCGTCGTTAAAGGAGATTTCAGACTTAGATTCATTGGAAGAATCCTAAGGAAATGCAGTCCGAAAACAAAAGATGTATCTTACAGTACACTTGTTCGCCCACTGCTTGAATTCTGCTCACCGGTGTGGAATCCGTACCAGGTGGGTTGATAGAGGAGGTAGAGAAGATGCAACGGAGAGCAGCGCGCTTCGTTACAGGATCATTTAGTAATCGTGAAAGCGTTACAAAGATGATCGATAAACTCCAGTGGAAGACTCTGCAAGAGATACGCTCTGTAGGTTTCGAGAACATGCCTTTACCGAGGAGTCAAGCAGTATATTGCTCATATCCTGCAAGTATATCTCGCGAAGAGATCATGAGGATAAGATCAGTGAGATTAGAGCCCACACAGAGGCATATCGACAATCTTTTTTTCCGCGAACAATACGAGGCTGGAATAGGAGAGAGAACCGATAGTGGTACTCAAAGTACCCTCTGCCACACAGCATCAGGTGGCTTGCGCAGTATGGATATAGATAGATAATTGTTTTTTCAGCTCGTCATCTTGTTGAGGACAGATTTTAGGTGTAAGAAGAGATGAAAGTCTCTAGGAGCGAGGTCACGGCTGTACTGAGGACGATCAAACATGTTCCAATGGAATTCTGTAAGAGTTGTTTGGTCACATTTGCCATGCGAGGTCGGGCATTATCGTGAAAAATAAAGAAAACAACACCTTTTGACAGTAATCCTCGGCGCACGTTCCATAATGCGCGGCGCAATGCCGTAATGGTGTCGCAGTAGGCATGTACATTGATTGTTTGGCCTTGTGGTAAGGAATCTACCAGCCAAATTTTATGTTTAACAAAAACGGTGCACATGACTTTTAGATGTGTCCAGATTTGCGCAGGCTTAACCTTTATTGGGGATGTCGTTTTGTTTCAGGGGTGTCGTATGATACCCAAGTTTCACCCCCCTTGACTATCTGAGAAAGAAAACTATCGCCTTCTTCATTGTAACGTATCAAAAACTGAAGTGCAGAAGTGCATCCCCATTCATTATTTTTTGTGCTGTTCAATAAGAATTTTGGCTAGCCAACGTGAGAAACGTTTTCGAAATTTCAGTTCTTCAGTAACAATTTCATGGATTAGTGATCGTGAGACTCGTGGAACTGCCACAGCAAGGGTTCTAAGTGTAACCTTACGATTGTGCTTAATGTTCTCTTCAAATGTGTGAACCAGTTCATCAGTTACCACAGACAGGTGTCCACTTCGTTATTCATTGTGCACTTGATCATGTCCTTCATTGAACAGTCTGACCCATCTTCTAACCGCTAAATCACTCATAGGAATTTGTTCGTAAACGTCGCAAATTTGCCGATGAATTGCCTTTGGTTTTACTTTCTTTGCATTTAGAAAATGAATCAGAGATCTGATTTCACACGCAGTGGCATTTTCAATTACGACTGACATTCTAAAGAAGCACTACAAAGCAAACGTCGGCAGCAGCGATCTGAAAATGGCATACATGTCTTATCCTTGAGTAGGAGTAACTGCCAAGCTTTCTCGGAACGGCGATCGTAGCGCTGCTGCGAATAGAAATAGAAACGGAACTTACATTTTGGACGACACTCGTAAATAGACACTATAGGCCAACAATTCATTACTTACCATTCTATTATCTTCATTGGGGACTTTTATTCTCCACTACATTCACCTGCATCACTAACTCCTTACTGAATATTTGAATGCCTAAATTGTACACGTCGACTTTTAGAATGCAACTACAACCATTGAACAATACTGAAAGAGGAATACTTCCTCACGCGTTGAGGAGGCATCGGGTATGTGCAGCACCGAACTGAATTAATTCTGGCCAGCCACTCAGTCATCGTCAGGAGGAGGAAAACAAAGCAAAGAAAGCGACAAAGAGCATCTAAGCCTGCATACATCGTAATTTAAAAGAATAACTGCGGAAGTTTTTAAAATACGGGATATATATTGAAAACCACGAGACAAATTAAGTGAAAATGCGTGATTTCCCAGGATATATTGGCAACCAATCGTATACCTTATCATGAAAATAAATGAATTACATTAACTTTCTGGAAGGTTTTGTATTACACCTACTCTGAAAGTAGATTGTGTTTTCTCTGATTGTAGACCTTCTACATTGCTTCTATATCGGCCCCGCAGACTAAGTTGATACTCGGTGCGATGGCTGATGGGATCAATCGTAAATACATGTCCCATTTACGATTGTTCGCTGGGTATCAGCAGTACAAATTTATTGCAAATAAAGTCTTTTTTCTTTTGTGAAATTAATAACTTTCAACTATCTGTGCATTTTTTGTCAATAGCGGAGAACTAAACCTTGAAAATGATACTTCAATCATTAATTCTGAATAAGTAATATGGGAGATATGGCGTACCCACAGAAAAACACCGATGAGAAATAATATATATGATAAACTTAAGCTAACGTCATTTTAAAATTATGAAGAAGAATTAATAGAGAAAAACTAGTACCAACGTCGTTGTTAATTATGTGGATCCTGACTACTTACTATAGGAAATATAAGACATATATAAAACACATAGATTTGATTTTTGAGGCATAATGCTTTACAGGAAGAGGAATTACGATATCACTAAATAATTTAAAATTTAAGAAGAAATAGTGTAGTATAGGGACAAAATGTGAAGAAACTGTAACAAGATAGCAAATAAACTAATTCTCCACAAGATAATAAGCTAGAAAACGGAAGTGGAACAGACAGAGAAAAATACTTGAAAGCAAACTTAGAGATGGATTAATCGATGAAGAAGGTGATGATGTTGTTGATAATGAAAGAGTGCCTGAGATGTCATGCGCAGAATGAGACACCAACATTGATCAGGCAACGGCCACAAAGTAGAATTGCGCATCAGGAACTGAAGGAAGAACCACACTTCGTCCGGTAGGTGTTGTCAGTAAGTGCTGCTATTCACTGACTGTAGTCAGATAGGCCATCACAGTGGACTTCGTAAAAGCTGGCAGGGCGGAACCCGTTGTGAAAGCATCCACACGTGTTTCCTTCGTCAGTTGACAGCGGAAAAAATTCCTGGATGCTGCTCAGTTCAGAACATTTTGCTCTCTGTCATGCTCCTATGCAACGCCGTGAAAATATTTCTGAACAGCGTTACTGGCTATTGTCGGAGCGCTTCTCGCGACGTTAGTAAATAGTCCCATTGTGTAAAGGGCGAACAACGAACTGGTCAAACGGAGCGAGAGATGCAGCTCTCGCCTCATCTTCATGTTGTACCCCACCTGCTGGGAACCGATATTAACATAACCGGTACATGTCGTCAGCCAGAGACAGACAATGAAGGCATTGACGTAATAATATTTTTCCTCTGTACCTATCCTACAATGAAAATAAAATCTTTTAGTAATTCTAATGGAGCATTTGAACCGTTCATCTTTTGACTTTCAAGGGGCGGATGGAGTAGATGAAGGGCGAGTAAAAGAAGCTGCCAACCTTTCTACGTGTGAAAACGGACTAAATTACAAGTCAAAATGTTCAAATGTTTGTAAATCTATCGGACTAAACTGCGTGGTCATCAGTCCATAGCAAACTACTTAAACCTAGGTAAACTAATCTAAGGACAACACACACACCCATGCCCCACGGAGAACTCGAACCTCCACGGCGAGCAGCCGCGCACTTCGCAGCGACATGCTTTAGACCGCTCGGCTACTCCACCGCGACAATTATAAGTGAGTCACGCAATACTGCAAACATTAGAAATAGTACACTGAAGTGACAGGTCATGGGATACCTCCTAACACTGGGCCAGACTTCCTTTTCCCTGGAGATGTGATAACGGGACCGTAACGTGATAAGTGTTACTGAAGCATCCTATGTCCTCCACCATTATTTATCGAATGACGTGATTCTAGCAAAACCTAATAGAATTTATAAATATAACTGGTTGGCAATACCATTACAAATATTTATGGACTACATACCTGTACAGATTACTCGTACCGGCATCAAAGTCACGTTTGACAACGTGTGTGTGATACATTTTTTCCTATTTATTATGTTCTTTCATCTTTTAACAAACATTTACATGGTGTTATAAACAGGTACGGCCAAACTTTCAGGAAACATTCCTCACACACAAAGAAAGAAAATATGTTACGTGGACATGCGCCCGGAAACGCTTAATTTCCATTTAGAGCTAATTATTTACGGGTGAGGCTTCATTCCAATGTGATCAAATTGTAAATTTCCACAATCAACATGTGTGGGCTGACGAGAATCCACATGCAATTGTGCAATGATGTCATCAACACAGATTTTCTGTGAACGTTTGGGCAGGAATTGTTGGTGATGTCTTGATTGGGCCTCATGTCCTTCCACCTACGATCACTGGAGCACGTTATCATGATTTCATTCGGGATACTCTACCTGTGCTGCTAGAACATGTGCCTTTACAAGTACGACACAACATGTGGTTCATGCACGATGGAACTCCTGAACATTTCAGTCGACGTGTTCGTACGCTTTTCAACAACAGGTTCGGTGACCGATGGATTGGTAGAGGCGGACCAATTCCATGACCTCCACGCTCTCCTGACCTCAACCCTCTTGACTTTCGTTTATGGGGGCATTTGAAAGCTCTGGTCTACGCAACCCCAGTACCAAATGTAAAGACTCTTCGTTCTCGTATTGTCGACGGCTGTGATACAATACGCCATTCTCCAGGGCTGCATCAGCGCATCAGGGATTCCATGCGACGGAGTGTGGATGCATGTATCCTCGCTAACGGAGGACATTTTGAACATTTCATGTAACAAAGTGTTTGAAGTCACACTGGTACGTTCTGTTGCTGTGTGTTTCCATTCCATGGTTAATGTGATTTGAAGTGAAGAAATAAAATGAGCTCTAACATGGAAATTAAGCGTTTCCGGACACATGTCCAAATAACGTATTTTCTTTCTTTGTGTGTGAGGAACGTTTCCTGAAAGTTTGGCCGTACCTTTTTGTAACACCCCGTATATACATAAACCACATTTTTAGACCTTCAGAAGTAAGATCAGATATGTAAATAATCAGCAGTTCGTATGAGAAATAAAATTCATTAACAAGATAATAGAAAATTCTATGTAACCAAACAATACACATTTTTATTAGTATCGAGCTTACAAATTTACGAACTGGACATAACATAAGAAAATGATGTATGTCATTATAAACCATCGTAAATGATAACTGCTTCAGAATCTCATTATTTGTCATGTAGTTATCTGTTCATATTGTTTGCAACACATTTCACAAATTTCCCCCCACTTTTACGACAATTTTCTATGAAAATAGCATTTAATTTCCTTGTTGAAAATGTTCAGGACTGTTCTGTAACTTTCAGTCAATTTAAATTGGCGCAAAGTGATTGTAACTTGATATTTTGATTATTGATAAAAGTATAAGAACTGTTATGAAAGTATATAAACAGAGTGCGCAAAGCATTCGGGAGTTCAGTTAGTTGCAGATCAGTATGAAGCAAAGTTAGTCAGATGCTGAGAGGTCGGTCAGAATGGCCAATCCAACGAACTTCCGTCATTCGATGTACTTAACTTTGTACCAGTTTTGTATTGAACTGTTGATACTGTGAAAAAAAGCTTAGGTAATGAGTGTTATCTTTTACTGAAGGATGCCAAGTCGGCTCAAAGCTTTCTGCTGCGAAACGTTTTTAAATTCCTCAGACATGAATTATTTTAAAAATAAAACGAAAACTATTCTTTCATTCTTACACATTTTCATGTTTATAAGACCCTATTGTATATTTTAGCAAAATACACATTTGTCATAGTTGGTTTCACAAATAAAAAATCGTCTAATAAATTGGTCACCGGGTCTGGACAGCAGTTAAGAATGTAAAATAAGATGTCAACAGTAACACATCTTACAGTGTATTTATAGTGGAACTTCTACTTCAACCCCCTTTCAATATCGATTTTGGTGGTAAGAATACTCCCCAGGAACCCCGGAAACACCGTTATTTGGTGATAATTATACCTCCCACAATAAAAGCTATATTCAACAACACACGCAAACCAGAGCTAGTGCAGTGGACTACCACTATGGCCAAGCAGCGCAAGAAGTGGTAACACGAGTTCCCATGAATGAAGCAGAGGAATACCGTTACTGGGAAGTATATCCCTCAGGGCTCGTGAAAGGGTTACGTACTTTGTAAGTCTAGGGACTAATGACCATAACAGTTTGACTCAACAGGTTTACAAACATTTATAAATGTTAGTCTGTCGCTCCATCCCTTGTGGGAATACAGTTATGCTGCGAGCAACATGAAGTAATGGGCAAGGGTAACTAACATGCTAGTGTGTTGAGAAATTGGGCAGGATGGGAAGCGTGTCTGGGTATCCTAGTCGGTTAAGGCGATCGCTGGACCCAAAGGGGTAATCAGAGTTCGAAATACCGGTGCAGCACAAATTTTCAACAAAGAAGACGAGAAGGAAGGCGTGGCTGAGGAGGAAGGGAGATAACGTTGCAGCCTATCTCCCACATTATTCAGTTCGTACCTGGAAAAAGTAGTAGAGGAGCCCCTGGAGGAACTTGTAAAGGGTCTGCCGATGACAATGTAGTCGTCAGAGATGGCAAAAGTTAAAAGTAGGCCACTGTACGAAATAAAAGCTTAATTCTGGTAGGAGGTATCAAGATAAGAGTTAACTGTTATAAGAAAACCTTAATTTTAGCAGTATAATTAGCAAAAGGTCCGTCTAAACTCCCGGCAACTCCCGGCTGCAAAACGTTGTTCCCTGGCCCAAATTGAGAACTGCCTTGGTTCAAATTACTCTAATAACTGGAAGTTAACGACACAGCAACATCGTAGCAGCTCACACGAAATTACACACTGGCATTAATAAACAAGCCACCACAATTAAAGTTATTTCATGACGGTGGCTAAGAAAACCATTTATGGCGCAATGGAACTTAAACATAAAAAATTGCATCTGAGCTTGTTCTCAGCACTGGTGAAAAACAGTATTAAATAAAAAGGGAGAAGGTGCTCGTAAACTGCAATTTATAGGCAACTCAAAATTATACTCAACTTTTTTATTCAGGTCGAACGCTAGCAAAATGGGGAACCAACTTTGTTAATACAATAAAAATGCATCTCATTTACATGTTCTAATACTGACGATGCCCAGCATTGAATTTAACATAAAATACACAGAACTTAACGCTACTGGGGGAAGGATTTACAAACAACACTCACTCGCTCACACACACGCAATGCAACAGCGGAACCCACCAAAATCAGCGTGCTGAAACGAGGCAGAATCAAACGCCGCTATCGTAGGCGAAATTCAGCAAACCCGGAGGTACCACACAACACAATATACAATAAAACTGCGTAGATGGCTCTGTCTGTCGTGCCTGATTTGAGATGGTGCGCGAGTATAGCAAAGTTAAGTTGTATTGAGATTAGACCGCGAGCAAACACGCTAACGGAGACACAGGGTGACGTTACATGATCGCACTCCACTGAAGGTGAAGTGGTTAAAAATCGGATTCATTACACAAAATCGCGGTGGACTCGTAAGTTGCAATCTAGGCACTGGTTTTATGAGAAGTGGCGTGAGTTCAAGTGATTATCTGCAAACCCCTGAAGTTGGAGTTGGACCCACGTAGTTCCGAAAACCGATAAAAATGTATAAATTCAATTTCCGAAAAATAAAGAAAATTAACTACGTAGAATTTCATAAGGAAGCTACTGCAATGCCGCAACATGCGATTGGGAGCGTTCACAGAGACGGAAGAAGTCCAGTCTCAAAACCGGAAAAGTGAAATAATTACAACATCGGAAAAATAAAAATAAAAACTACGGCATGCAACCCATAGAAATGTTTAGAATTACATAAGGAAGCGAATGAAATGCAGCTACACGCGATATGGAGCGATTAAAGAGACGGATGAAGTCCAGTCTCAAAAACCAAAAAAGTTAAATAATTACAAAGACGGAAAAGTGAGAATAAAAACTACGGCATGCAACCCTTAGAAATACATAGAATTTCATAAGCAAGCTATTGGAGGAGGTTGTACAAGGCTCGGAGAGAATTACTGACAAAGACTGTGTGCATACTACATATTCGGAGAAGAAACAGCAAAATTAAAATAGGCAGGGAGAGAAGATCGCGAAACGTTAGTGGAAATCAGGATATATGCATAGTTACTTGCCTGATGGGCATGGAACAAACAATATTTGAAGCTGAAGGCTTTGTTCTAAGAACCAACCAAGAGGAACAAATATCACTCACAGAAGGAAACAATAAGAAAGATTTTGCATGTACTGTACAAAAATGAACATATCGTGAGTGAGAAAGAATTTACACCGAGTTCGTACATCGCCACATAATCACAAAAGGTTTGAATATACCAGGCCGTTATCAAACTGCAACTAACACCGCATTCAACTCGATTCAAAAACCAGACCACACGCCCGTGCATGATCGGAAAAAATAATCCAACAAATGAATCTAAGTTCGAGAGTTAAACATACTAGACAACGAATCGCTACCATCTCCTCCGCAGACACAAGAGCAGAACCAACCTTACCTCACCATGATCCCTACCCACATTCAGACAGCCATAAGATTCTCGCACATCCACTTAAAAGTTAAACAAGTATACATTCTCACAGGGACAGTGGCGTAGCGGAGAAGCCGTGCTTATTGCGACATTCATCAACACAATAATAAATTATTAAAATAACCAAATCCTAGCAATATTAACTAACATTTCAGAAACTAATATTTTAAAACATGAAATAGAAATGCCTCGAAAAGAGTGGGTTTCTAGTTTTAACATATGCTAATCTAGCGACATCAAATAAATTACAATTTTATAAAAAAAATATGGAAGAAGACAGACGGTCGTCTTTCAAAGTCTCGGAATAGCAACCTAACGGAATATGCAGTGTCTTGAAAAGAGGTTCAACGATCAACAGAAACTACAGTAAAAGTGATGCTGAGAGAACTGTCTTAGTAAATGAGACACTAAAACTAGTAGAGGAGAGTTTTACTGTTTGGCAAGCAAAATGGATCACGATGTCAGAAGTGAAGAGGGCAGGAAATCCTGAATGAGAACACTAAAGAAAGAATTACTGAAACAGGCATATATATTAATATGAGCTATAACTTTAATTTGTAGGGTGTCTTTTCTTAATTTACTTGTCTGAAATGTAATCCAACATAGAAGTGAAAGTGGAAGATACAGTAACACACAGCGTTACTTCAAATATAGAGACAAGGGCAAACTATAAATGTAACTCGTATTTCAAGATGTACACTTATTTTTGTGAGATACTCTTCCTTATGCCGCGGCGGAGCGTCCGAGCGCATTGAGGCGCGAGGCCGTTCCCCGTCTGGGGTTCGAATCCCCCCTAGGGCATGGCATAAATAAAGTGCTAATTGCGGTCAAAAACATTTAAATTATCTTCAAATGTCTTCGAATCTATCAGAAGATCAGTCACTGCATATGTATCCTAAATTTCACATATAATTAGTAGTAAGTATGTTAGAAATTGCATATCTGTTCACATTTATAAGTTGCTTACATCCTTCGAGTAAAGTGTTAGTTATTTTAAATTTTATTTGTACTATTTGGTAATCATAAATATTCAAATGTTTGTTAAGCTTAAGGGACTTAACTGCGCGGTCATCAGTCTCTAAACTTACAAACTACTTATGAACTGCCTTATACTAAAGACGACACAAACAACTATGCCCGAGGGGGTATTCGAATCCCCGACCGTAGCGGCCGTGCAGACTGTGACTGGCTTGCCGCAGACCGCTCGGCTACTGCGGCCGGCTGGTAAACATAATTTGTGTATGTTCTTATTCTGGTCATCACAGTTTATCAGTTCTTAGGTCTTACTTACATTCCCAGGCGATGCCAAAAGTAAGTTCCTCTATTCTCTGAAACAAACACAACATTGTTACATGAAGAAAAATTATTGGCAACAGGTGCAGATATAAAGTTAGTTTGTGTAGCCATCTTGTGCATCAAGTAAAGAAATATTTATCTTCGGAAATGAAACACCCGTTTTTTCGCTACAGTTCTTTTATTTCATCAACACGTGTTTCGCTCTTTATTTCAGGACATCATCAGTGGATTCTATAGCTGTAATTTAATTTGTGCATATTGATGTAATCTCAGCTGGTTACAAACAGTTCACTTTGTTTTCATCGAAATAATGTAGGCTACACACGATTTTCGTGGTGTCTGTCCCACCTGGTCACTGGATAAATACACACAGCTTCCACATAATTTGTGTATCTCCTTCTTCATTTTATCACTCACTACTCCAAAGTTTACTATTTGCAGGCTTGAAGGTGTATCCCCTTAAGGGTGCGTTCACATTGCCGATCGGACCAAGCCGAGACGGGATGTGCCCAGCCTGCTGACGTATAGTCGACGCACACCGGGCCGAAGAAAAGGGAGAAAATAAACTTTTCTGATTTCCACGTTGTAAAAAATTTTGACGGTGTATACGACCACCCCACATCATTTTATAAATGTATTCTTTCCTCACTAGTTTTGCCTTGCCTGTGAAAAATATAAAATATCTACATTTAATTCTACGCGACTTTTTAGTTTCGTTGCACTTCTCACTCGATTTTGATGAAAGTACGCAATTTAAAAAATCTGATTTTTGGACGCATAGTAGTACAACATCTCAACTTTCTAATAAATCATTCACCTTTCCATAATTCGTAACAGTCGTTTTCAATGACGCTATTTGTCAAGTGCGTGCGGTTCATTTACAAATCGTGTATTGAAAAATTTGGATAGCGGGCAGCTTACTGTTCTTTCCATTTTAGAACATAAACCGCAGCGAGTAAAATGGAGCTAAAAATACAGGAAAGCTTTGGAAATAGTAGTCACACCCATATCTACCTCCTTTAACAAGCAATTGCGAGTTATCTGAGCGGCGTCATGGTCCCGTTGCAAGCCTTCGATCTCGGCAGGTGTAGGTCAGAGCGCGAAGCACTTCGGCACCGAAAAAATTAATTGTTGGCTACGAGTGTCAGCCCCTAGGAATGCGTTAATCTCTATCTATATAAAAGCGAAAGGACACATTCATACAGTCATTCACTCACTCACTGACTAAACACGAAATCTCGGAAACTACTTCACCTATGAAGCTGAATTTGGCAGGAATGTAGGTTATATGTGTTAGATGTCAGCTAAGAAACGATTTTACGATAATTCCGATAGTTCACGAGATATGATGTCAAAAACCATGAAACTTTCTCTGTCTTGCGGCACGTGATACTGTGATTTTATCAGTCCAGTATGTGAGAAGGAGAGCACTTAGCGACTTGCAACAAACTTTAAAGATAATTACAAACCTTTATAAAACTTTTCTCGCTGACAACCATAGCAATATGTTGAAAGGAAAAACGTTTCTCGCTTACCAATTTTCCGCTGTTCACGGACTAAAACTACGGAATTCGGTATAACGTTGAAATTTATAATTTATACACTACATACTGTACCTGCAGGCAATTTTACCAACCGTATACACACATATAGTTGAATGTACCTTCTAAATTGTAGAACAGTACGACACGTAGTTCATGAGATACGAGCATATAAACAATAACATTCATGGAAAACAGCCCCATCATGCACCAAGTTTTAATGTATTGCTTCTTTACTACTAATTACATTCGCAACAGATTTTTCAGCACTTATACAAATGAATATGTACCTGAAAAATCATACATTTTACAACATATAACTCAGTAAATATGAGATCATATATACTGCGACGAGTAACAACTTTTCACATAATGCATTTTATTACATTTCATATTTACTGCTAAGGCACTCCTGTATTCCAGTGAGCTTTAGAAAATTCCTGAAAGATGACAGTGCTGTTGTAAACTATGAAGCAACTTTGAACTGTGAAGCGCATACCCCTGTAGGAAGCAGCAATAGATATCTACAGAGCTACAAGAAAACGACGAGAATGAAACAGAGTACATACGACGAATACCCATTATTTCAGACAGATCTCGCTTTTAACTTAAAGAGATTGCAGTTTGCAGTGGAACTTGCATTTTCTATTATGATTAATAAATCACAGGGCAATCTACTCAATACTGTGGAGTGTATTTTAAATCTCCATGTTTATCACACGGACAGCTTTATATCGCTTGCTCAGGCATGGGTTCTCCACAGAAAATATTGATATTATATCCTGGACAATCACAAGAAATATTTTTTATAGTCAGGAAGGAAGGAATATTAACGTTTAACGCCCCGACGACTACGTGGTCATTAGAGGCGGAGCTTACGCTCGGCTTGTTTAGGTAATGATGGGAAAGGAAATCGTAGTTTGAAGTTTTTGTGTATACCGCGCTTATACGTATGGCGTAGTACAGGAAATCTCCAAGAGTACTATACAAGCTTTCATGGGGATTCATAGGTCAACTGAGAGTACCTTGGGGAACATGTAAGCTTCATTTCATTAAAATCGGATCAGGGGAAGAAAAGATATCGTAATTTGTAGTTTCTGGTGTAGTCTACGCTTGAATTGCAGCGTAGTATAGCAACGATCCGACAGAGGCGCTGTTACTTACTTTTTTATTTTACTTTTGTGTCAACTAATATGAAATACAAAAGATGTGAAATAAAAATGTATAATAATACAGAAAAAATGTTATTATTTGCAATTTTTTATCTCTCTTACAAAAAGTCTGAAATAAAATGTGCAATCAAACTTCAATTGAAAAAAATCCAATAAAAGGTCATAAATTAAACATAATTTGTTGAATTTTCACTAAAAATTATGAAAAACAAAGAACTGTACGTATTTGTGTTAAAAAATCCACGCAAGAAATTACATTTGCGGTCTTAAGCCAGTTTCTTAGAGTTTGGTTCACATGCGGAGCAGCTTATTTGAATAGTGTTTTCCAGGTGGGCTGCTGTTAATCTTGAGCGATACTTATTATTCAACAAATTAATTTGCTAATGAAATGTGACAAACATGTGGAGCCAAACATAGTACCCAGGTAGATGTGTAATGTTTTGCAATTTTCATATTTTTCTGGGACATGTTCACTCCACAGTTCCCCAGTTGATACATTTCTATACGTTTGCAGGAAAATGTCGTCCTTGCAAGTAGCCACGGATGTTGAGCAGTGCGCTTACATCTTCGAGGAAGAAATGCGACAGAATTAGTGGAAGCCCTTGGGAATAATGCCCTACAATACCGTACACTAGCACGGTGAGTAGACTATTTACGATGTTTAGGCCAAAAGTCATGCCAACCGTATTCCTTCTCGTAGATGTGTGAACGGAACAGAAACGTGTATGTGTCGTATGAAAGTCCTGCAGGCATGGTGTGTACGTCAAACAACAGATGCCTCTGTGATAGCTGGCAGCGAGGGCTGTGAAATCAGTCAGTTGGTGAGTGTCGTACTAAGTGGAAGTAATCGATGTTGAGCAGCGCGCTTACATTTTCGAGGAAGAAATGTGTCAGAATGTCACAGTGAATTAGTGGAAGCCCTTGGGAATAATGCGCTACCATACCGTACACAAGCACGGTGGGTAGGAAAGATTCAGCAAGGACGTGTGTCAGCCAGTCTTGAACTCTGTTAGGGACGTTCTGTCAGTGTGCACAGTACTACAGGGACTTCCTGGTGCTACAGATACGACATGGCATTCGGGAGAAAGTTCCGTATCTTGTGGACAGTGTAGTAATCCTGCACGACAATGAAAGGCCACAAAAAGCTGTGTAGGCCAGCTACTGCGACGTTGGGGATAGGAAGAATTGGAGCACCCTTCATACTCTCCCGACAAATCGCCCTGCGATTTGGTCTCATTCCTCTACGTGGTAGGCGATTTGCAACACGAGAGGACATTGCTAATTCTGTGAGCAAAGAGGTGACCCTGTTCAGACATGGTACGGCAAACGCTGAGGCAGATGGTATTCAGCGCCTTCTACATCGTTGGCAGCGTGTGGTGGCAGTAGTAGGGGAGTACTTAGAGGGTCTGTAGGCCCAGGAAGTGTCATGTCAGCTGTATGTGTACTGCGCTTACATTGTTTTGTACCGCGATGGCCATATAACTCCGTTTACTACCGTAATGAATTAGTGTATTACGATATTTCTGTGCTATTCTTTGTCCACAGATGATGTTATCACCTTGTCCTTTCGTCTGTACATGTCGCATTTTCCAACAGGACTGGTATCTGCAAGGGAAAAAAAAAAGTTGCCATGACTTTTGCCCCAAGCCACGTATTTATTGTACCGTACGTCTACACCCAAATCTACATGGGATACTCTGCAAATCACATTTAAGTGCCTGACAGAGGGTTCATCGAACCACCTTTACACTGTTCATCCCCCATTCCATTCTCGAATAGTGCGCGGGAAGAAAGAAAACCTGAATCTCTCCGTTCGAGCTCTGATTTCTCGTATTTTGTACTCATGATCATATATACCCATATAGGCGGGAGTCAACAATATATTTTCGCACTCGGTTGAGAATGTTGGTGATTGCAGTTTCGTAAGTAGACCACGCCGCAGCGATAACCGCCATTGTTGTAATGATTCCCATCGCAGGTCCTGTCTCATTTCCACGACGCTGTCTCTCTTGTATCGTGATAATACAAAACGAGCTGCTCTTCTCTGGACTCTTTCGATGTCCTCCGTCAAACCCACCTGATAAGGATCCCACACTGGGCAACAAAACTCCAAAAAAGGACGGACAAGCGTAGTGTATGCAGCTTCTTTAGTATTTCTGTTGCATCTGTTAAGGGTTCTGCCAATAAAACGCAATCTCTGGTTTGCCTTTTCTACGACATTATCTACTTTTTCTTTCAAGTTTAAGTCTGATGTAATAGTAATTCCTAAGTATTTACTGGAGTTTACTGCCTTCACTTTTGATTTATTTATCTTGGAAACAAAGTTTAAGGAATTTCTTTTCGTACTCATGTGGACGACTTCACACTTCTCATTATTTAGAGCCAATTGCCAATTTCTACACCATATCTTATTCAGATCGTTCTGCAGTTGGTTTTGATCTTCAGATAACTTTACTAGACGATAAATGACGGCGTCATCTGCAAACAGCCTAAGGCAACTGCTCAGATTTTCCTGTAACAATCATTAAGAGTTTTGATTATTCAGCAGATAACTGAAATTCTAGAAAAAGGGTAGCTCTCATAAGAATTGTTATCTACAGATTTTTTTAAATAATTTGAGTAAGTAACTTATACGTTGAAAATATTTTTGGCGGTCCAGTTTTTGTCCTTCGCGGTCCACCAGTTGCCGACCGCTGTAAACTACGTCGTGCATTGGACTGCGGAGGCGGACGCTTTTGGAAAACAAGCGCGTTTTGCCATAATTATTTAGTGAACTAGCAGTATAATGCACGCTGCATTAGTTCCGTATTTCATTCCCCACATCTTTCTGACTTACTACTTCATAACTTTTATTTAACGAACGTCTATTTAATTTTGGAGATAATCCTCCTTTTCTTGTCCTGTCAATAAAAGAAAACATTTTAATTTGTTAGTTAAAGTAAAAGAATATTAATTTTCATAATTGTTTCGTAAGAGTATTTAAATCTTGCTAAACAGTAAAAACAGATGGGATTGAATAATGCCTCATTAACTTTAGTTATGAAAATCATTATTTTAAACAGGGTTGAATTTACTTACTAGCAAACAATATTTGCACTAAAGTGAATTTATTATGATTTGTTACATTGATGATTATGACTTTCTTGAAACATAGCTCAAAACTCGAGTACCAATTAACGAGTATTTGCTAATGTCTATGATTCGTCTTTAAAGAAGATTATTAACGACAGTTACTGAAGTTAAACGATAATATTTTGTTAATATATTTTATGAGCAATATTCTGATTGATCGTGTGTCTTAAACTGCCTTGACTAAACAATTGCAGTAAGTAAATGTGAAGGCAAGCACTTTACTGAGTTATATGATGACCATTTATCATCTATTGCTAGTTACACACAAAAAACAAAATTAGCATTACCGTGAGTGGCGTATTTTACAACAACTCGAAGTATTGTAGTGGAACTTTCTACATTATTTATTTGACAGTAATGCATTTGTCAATGAGTGTGTCTTCGCATCAGTGCTTAAGCCACTATAATGGTTTTAGTACCTGAGAATACTATTATGAAGTTGGCGATAACATCTTTAATCGAAGCCTTATCTATTGATATTCTATAATACCTATGCATTTTATATAAAAAAAATTATAATACCACTGTCTGGTCATGTTGATTAAAACAGTTTCATTATTTGGATCTTCTGATAAACTAAATTAGTTAATTTATCATAGTAAGTTAGTAATATTGTTTGGTGACGAAATTTAGAATTAACATTTTCTGATGTCTTTTGTAACGGACTGATCTGTTTGCGATGCTTCTGCTTATTGTTATAATCTAGCCATTGTAAAAATTGTAAACTAATGTCAGAACTGCTATAATTAATATTTATTTTAAAGATAAAGCAATCGATAATCCGAAGATTGGTTTGAACACCACAGTGCTTTACTAGGCATGGTCCTGTTTGGAGGTGGTATGCCGTTGCCTTCCTCCGACCTTCGAACGGACTTACCCAGCCAGTTATAGGGGGGACCTACAGTTTAACGTGGGTTCCGAACCAAGGTGCTACTCGATATTTTTCACATCAGCAACACTGCCAAAGGTGAAAGAAGTGTAAAGTGACAGAGAAAAATCCTAGGACCTGGCGGAGATCGAACCCACGACCTTCAGACTTGTAGTCTGGCACTCTAACACTGTGCTACGGAGCAACACGATATTTATTTATGTACCCAATTTCTGTTTTATTATAAAATACTTTTAGTATAATTGTAATAATTTTATATATATATATATATATATATATATATATATATATATATATATTGTTTGTGGTGGATTCATTTATGCCTAAGAAATAATGGCTTTAAAATATTGTATTGGTACAGATTTGTTCCAGAATGTTCTAGAAGACAACGCGACCTATAAATACGCGTGAACTGGCGCACACACTGAGTCTTTCTAGAGTCAATACTCAGTCAGTCGAGAGTTAATATTCAGTCATTACAGAGTCGATATTCAGTCATTGCTTTATCAAGTCTTAGTTTACAACATTTCTTGTCACCCTTTCTCTGTGTGTCTTCCTAAATTTAAATAAAAGAAGTTTAACCAACATCATGTCAACCATTTGTAAATAGCCATGGACATATAAGAACCCACCTGATCATAAATAAGTGAATTTCTTCTATGTTAAAATATTGACTTCTGTGCAGCAGTATCGACAGGCGAGCTATCAACATGGATGAGAAATAAAAGATGATGTATTATATTCCTCAAACATTTTTACAGCACCCACTTTTGATACCGTTCCTACTCAACTACTTCCAGTGAACAATCAGTAATTAAATTTTTTGGATTAACTAATTTTCCCGTTAGATCCTTCGTACACATAGCAAACTCCTTTACAAAATTTGGCGATTTCTCGTTGTCTAGAGTACATTTTCTACCTTCAGTCTATTTTTCTAAAATTTTCACATCCAGATATCATCTATCGGTGTTGCGCAGCAGCTCTCCTGTTATAGCTGCCACTACATTGTCAGCTTTAATCCATCGGAGCTGATGCCTTGGGCAGACAATCAGGGGCACTGGGCAGACGGGACGACTAATTGCCCCAATCACCGGTAATTGACGGGGGTGGGGGCTGCACACAATCTCGAACCTCCTTGATCGGTCCTTATTTAACAACCATCAAGAAAATTTCTTTAGACATGCCGTTATCTCCCCAAGTAATTTTTATACTTTTGGAGAAGCAGCTTTCTTTTATATCTATATGGTGTCTGGTCAATGAAAGATGGCGCCGACAGAAGAACGGTCTCGCCCATTGAAGTGTTCCGCCCCCCCCCCCCTACTATTTAATCTATACGCCAATGATCAACGAACACCGGAACACAGTACCCATTTCCTGTACGCCCATGTCGTGGCCATTACAGCACAAGGAAATAGCTTCGAGGAAGTGGAAGAGACACTAGAAAGCTCACTAAACATAATGTCCGAATACTATAAAGAGAAGTCCCTCCAACCATACCCTTCTAAGACTCAAGTTAGCGCATTAAACCTGTGTTACGAACAACTGCTCAAGCACTCTGCTTATCCACGGCGGAATATGCATGCCCTTTGTGGTCCAGATCCACACATCTCAAAACCGTCACCGCAGCCCTAAATGAAACATGCAGTCTAACAACAGGATGCTTGAAACCGCACCACTTGCGAAAATATAAAGCAGCTGGATTCTCATCTCCTGCTCATGAATACACAGAAAAATTCAAACAGACATTCGACGAGCGCCACCCATTGCATGGTTCCTCATGCGGATATGGCAGACTTAAATCCCGCAAGAGATTCCTCGCCAGTGAGTTGAATGAGCCCCCGAAGGACTGCCCTGCTTCACGAGAAATGCCCAGCGGCAGTACAACAAGCTGAAAGTTCTGGAGAACACTGAATCGTATCAGAACAGGCGTATCACCAGTCAGAGCAAATCCAGTCAAATGGGGTTTCAAAGCAGGAGACAACAAATGCGACTGCGGTGAAGTTCAAGATATGGAACATCTTCTACAGTGTTCCATCTGCCCCACGAGGTGTAACCTCGATGAACTATGGCTTGAGAAGAGAGAAGCATTGGCCTTGGCCCGACACTGGGCTGAAATACTTTGAAGCAAGTTTCCGGACACGAAAAAAAAGCAATGAAAGAACAGATACCATTGGTTGACATTAACAGCTATTTCAACATCAACATCATTAGAGACTGATTATGCCTTTCAGCGTTATCTGGAGCATAGTCACTCTATTAAAATTACTCAATGATCCCCTATTCAGTGCTAACATGAAGCCTCGTCTGTTCGCTGATGATGCTGTCGTTTATCGGTTAGTGAAGTCAACAGACGATCAAAAGTAACTGCAAAGCGATTTAGACAAAATTTCCACATGGTGAGAAAATTGGCAATTAACACTGAATAATGAAAAGTGTGAAGTAATACACAAGATCACTAAAACAAATCCGCTGAACTTCAATTACACAATAAATCAGTCAAACATTAAGGTCGTAAATTCTACCAAATACCTAGGAGTTATATTTACCAACAACTTAGACTGGGGAGAATATTTAGGAAATATTGTGGGGAAGGCGAACCAAAGGTTACGTTTCATTGGCAGAACGCTTCGAAGATGCAACAGCTCCACCAAAGAGACTGCCTAAATCACACTTGTGCGTCCTCTCCTAGAGTACCGTTGTCCAGTGTGGGACCCTCACAAGGTAAGACTGACGGATGACATTGAGAAGGCTCAGAGAAGGGTAGCTCCTTTTATTTTATCACGTTACAAGGGGGAAAGCGTCACGGAAATGTTGACGATTTGAGGTGGAAATCATTAAAAGAAAGACGTTATTCGTTGCGGCGAGATCTATTTACGAAATTTCAATCACCGACTTTTTCCTCTGAATGTGAAAATAAGTTACTAGCACCCACCTACATAGAAGACATGACCATCCAAAATGAATAAGAGAAATCAGGTCGAAAACGGAACGATTTAGGTGTTCTTTCTTCCTGCGTGCTATTAGAGAACAGAACGGTAGAGAAAGGTTATGAAAGTGGTTAATGAACCCTCTGCCAGGCACTTAAGTGTGATTTGCAGAGTATCTATGTAGATGTAGAAGTTAAGCCTTTTACTTCAAAATCATTCTGCACCGAATCTAAGTACTTTCTTCTTGGTCTACATCGACTCCTCTTATCCTCCGCCTGTCGTGCTAATGAGTCTCTTAGGTAACCTTGCTTCTCCCATGCGTGTAACATGACCTCACCAATCAGCCTGTTCGTTCTAACTGCTGCATCTATGGAGTTCATTCCCAGTTTTTCTTTGACTTCCTCCTTATGGACACCCTCCTGCCATTTTTCCCATCTATTAGTACCGGCAATCATTCTTGCTACTTTCATATCTGTAACTTGTGAATAAGGTAACCTGTATCCACCCAACTTTCACTCCCATACAACAAAGTTGGTCGAAAGATAGCTTAGTCTTGGTAGTTACTTCCTTCTTGCAGAAGAGAGTAGATCTTAGCTGAGCACTCACTGCTTGATTCAAGTTCTTTCGCTATGTTGCCATCCTATGAGAACATACAGCCTAGGTGTTTGAAATTGTCTACCTGTTCTAACTTTATTCCTCATATTTGACTCTCAATCTGTTTAAATCTCTTACGCACAGGCATTACTTTTGTTTTACACCTCCGACCGAGCTCTGAAATATTAGATTGGAACCTTTCAGTCGAATCTGCCATCAAAATTAAATCATCTGCATATGCGAGAATGCTTATTTTGTTTCCTCCTATTTTAATCCCGTACCAAGCTACTGTTTTCAACATATGATCCATGAATAGCATGAACAACAGTGGGAACAGGTTACAGCCTTGTCTTACCCCTGAAACTACCACTAACTTAATTTGACGTCTACTCTAACTCCTGCCTGACAATCAACGTAAAGACCTTTTTTAATTTCCTGTAGATGTTTGCCTCCTATTCCATAATCCTGTAGAAATGTCAACAGCTTCCTCCCAGGAACACGGTCATAACCCTTTTCTAGGTGTATAAAACAGATACCATTCCACTCACAGCACATTATTTGCCGTAAGCTAAAGATCTGGTCATGACAGCCTGTAAGAAGCCTAAAACCACACTGATTTTCATCCAACTTGTCTTCAACTAATACTTGCACTCTCCTTTCAAAAATACCTGAGATTATTTTCCCACAACGCTAATTAAAGAGATACCTCGATAGTTGTTATAATCTTTTCTGTTTCCATGTTTTAAAATTTGCGTGATTATCGCTTTCATCCAGTCAGACGGGACCTGTCCCGATTTCCATGCCTCTTCAATTCTTCTGTATAACCATTTGAGACCTCACACTCCACTGTATTTGAAGAGTTCCGGCTTAATTCATTCCACCCCAGCCGCTTTATTGCACTGCACTCTCTTCACTTCCTCGTATGTGATCCTGTTTCCATCATCATTCCTATCCCATTGTGCCTCATTCAACTATTTTTGTATATAAAAATTAATCCATATTTCTCTGGAGCAAGCCATAACGTGAGGACGGCTCTTTCGATTAGACTGATCTTGGGTTGGTTCAGTTCAGATGTTTGTTAAGCTTATGGGACTTAACTGCGGGGTCATCAGTCCCTAAACTTACAAACTACTTATAAACTAACTACCTTATACTAAAGAGAACACGAACATCTATGCCCGAGGGAGGATTCGAACCCCCGACGGGAAACCTTATTGGTTCAGTTTGTAATTCTCAGGACAAAAACTGGAAAATTTGGGAAAACTGTGAATGCGTTTTTCAGTGTCTTCGTGGGTGTATATTGCATACAAATCTGTAGTTCTGTTCTGGTCATGAAATTTTGCACGTCATGGAAGACACGTCCGCCTGTGTGTCCAACTAGCCTACGTCGCGGAAGCGTTCCTATTGAGCACTGGCGACTGCCATGGAGGAACACGTGGATATCTTCATTTCTGACACATTTAGAATTTAAAATGTGGGCCTTAAGGAGGACTTCATTAACTAGAAATATATGTCCTTGGGATTGTGACTGAAACTTGTTTTGAAATTTCTTTAAATGGACTAGTAAAGTAAGTGTTATAAGTATTTTCTGAAGGCCTTTAAAGTGAAGCTTTGTGTGGGAATGAACCTTTTTTAAATGTGGTGCTCCAGACAAATGCTGAAGATTAGACGGGCAGATCACGTAACTGAAGAGCAGTTGAACAGGATTGCAAGAGAAAAGAAATTTCTGTTACATCTTGACTAATACAGGAGATCGTTTGATAGGACACATTCCGAGACATAAAAGAATGGTCAATTTAGTATTTAAGGAAAGGGTGTGTTTGGGGCAGGGGGAGGGTGTAGTGAGAGCCGGGGTGTAAAAATCGCAGAAGAGACTAAGAGCTAAATACAATAAGCAGATTCATACGGATGTGGTTTGCCGTTATTGTACAGGATTGCACGGGATAGACTGGCTATGAGAACTGTATTAACTCAGTCTTCGAACTAGAGACCACAACAAGAACAATGAACAGAATAAAACTGAAAGTCACTTAAATTTTTCACATTACGTAAACATAGCACAACAAAATGAAGTTGTGGTACCTTAATTTATTTCGTGCTCTTATGTTAATAATTTATTATTTTTGATCATCTTGTGATGGTGCAGCTCTTGTTCCTTCCGTGCTGGCCATAATGTTTACATCGGCACAACAAGACAATAGCGATGTAAACAGTGCCAGTTCCCGACAAAAAGTACACTGCAAGAAAGAAACGTCATGAAACGTAATTACACGCCTCAGACAAGAAGCGACAACACCACAGATCGAAAATGACAAGCTGTGAAAACATGTCATTGCTGAATTAAAGCAGCATGCAAATCCTGCTAATGATATCTTAGCTTAATGTACATAAAAATTGAGGTGTTTGTGCCTATATTTTACTCTGCAGCGAAAACTATACATAACAAACGAATAGTGTTTTTATGTCGTAGTAGGTATGAGTCTCCCATTGTCCAATATGGTGATAGAGTGTTGATAACGATAAATGGTAGGAAGATATCGAAGTTAAAAGTTACCGACTTACATAAAATTCTTCGTCTTGGTGTCAATATTTTGCTCTTCAGCAAAAACTACACAATGGAGACGAACCATCTCTATTTGTAGTTGTTGTACAACGTCTCCCGTGTCGATAGCTATAAAGCTATAAGACGGTGGAAGATATAGTGGTTGAAAGTCGTCAGCTTGTATAAAATTCGGGCTGAAGACCAACGATGACTTTTGACACTATAACAACCAAAGAGCTTGATAATAGCAAAGAGGTAATATAAAGCGAAACGTCATGCACATTATTCAGTTGTTTTTCTGCAACAAGCGTACGAATAAAGAAAAATCAGTGCATATTGCAGTTTGAAAAGTAAAACTACCAAGAAAGATGCCATAAGAGTAAGAAAGAAATTTCGTGTTCACGATCCGTTTCTAAAAGACAGAAAACGGTACTGAAAAGTGAATCTACAAATCTAGAAACTTGAAATTTGTAGACGTTGTTTATCTTACACTGTAGGCATCAGCGATTTTCCGATATTCCCATCCCTAAGGGGGTGAAGTATGGATGAACGGTTTTTTGAAAATACGTTTTTAAGGCAATTTTTCAAGCAAGAAAAACAAAACTTCGGATTTTTGATTGGAATTTTAAAAAACACGGATCTCGTTATTTTGAAAATTGAACCATTAAGAGGGTGAAATAAGAGAGAAGATTTTAAGGGTGCTACTAAGACTACCATGATGACAGAAATGCGAAAATTTGGATTTAGAACCATGGTTAGAATTAAATGAGTTTCGGGATGTTTTGAATTCTGCCGTGAATCGTGCAATAGGGGGTTGCAAGTTGTATCAAACTACTTGATTAGGAAAGAAGTTTTAAAGCTAAGTCTACGAAAATTTATATTTAGAAGTAGAAACAACCAACGCAGACCATCCAGTCTAGCCGTGCGAAACAGCGGGAATTAAGCTAGTAATGAAATAAAAGCCAAGAACCCACAGAACATGGCACAATAAGTGTCGAAACATGTATGGGTAATAAAATAAAACAAGGTGTCTTGCATAAGGCGATTACGCACAAATTTATTATCTTTGTATTGTCCATATATGTAACGTTTTGTATCGATTTTTGCCAATGGCTATATGTCTAAGCTTATGCTCTTAGGAAATGTAAGTTACATTATAAAAACATTGTACTTCACTTTTTGTAAATTTTGATAAACGTCATTTACTTTTGCCTTTCTCAAATGTTATATAAATTTAGAATATTGTAAAGGTTCTGGCTTAGGGCTTTTGTAAATTATATTCACGTACAAAAGGGGAGAACATCGCTAGTTCAGTGAAGAGTGATGAAGTGGAAGGAAAAAGTAGAAAAAGCCAGTCAAGTGGCTTGTTTGCGTGGCTAACAAGCAACCTAGAGATAGTCTTTGTAGGGACGTTCAACGAGTGACAGTGGCAGTGGGATGCGGCTATGTTAATAGACGCTATGTATACCAAAAGCACTCTTGAATGGCCTTGGATGTCGAGTATATTCAAGTGGCACAACATTGGCTGCATGTTGTTTAAACAAATCCCACGCCAGGAAGATTGATTTCTTGCACTTTAGAGCAAGAGTGAGTAGAGTACACTGTTATACCACAGTGAACCACATTTCGACGCTAGGCAACGTAAAAGCATTTTAGTACTATAATAACAACCAGACCTCACATTTGTGTGTTTTAATTAATAATCTGTAAGATGAATTTAAACAGTGCTGTAAACTCCTTATTAGTCTACGTCATTGTCCTGTGTAAAGTCTATTCCTGTTAATGTGATGTATTATGTGTCCTTGTGAAGCGACCTAAGATTTTTTAATAATATTTTGTCTATTGTTGAGTGTTGAGAGTAAGCGAATATTTTATTGCATAATTCTACTGCGGAAATTAACGAATGAATAGGCTAATTAATTTTTCATCTCCTCAGACTACAAAATCTTTAATTAGTTTTGAAGAATTTAGACTTGTTGTTTAGATATTACTAAGGAAGGTTTGCTTGATAGATCTAATGACTCTATTGCTTGGTATTTTAAAGTTTATTGAATTTTGTGTTCGTTAAAAGACTCAGGTTCATTAGATGCAAATACCACATTCTTATGAAGTGTGTTTGATATTAAGACAACTACATTACTAAAACCTTCCGTGCAGAAAGATTAGTACAAAGTAATCTTACATCTTAGAAAATAGGCTGTATGTAGGTATGCATGTATGTATGTTCCACATCTCCTAAACTACTGGACCGATTTCAACCAAACTTGGTACTCATGTTCCTTAATATCGGGCAACAATCGCTGTCGGGGTAGGAATCACCTGCGACTCATACGTAAGGAGATATGACGTCGTAGACAATGAGATGCGCGAAAAACGGCTGCGTCAAACGACAATGCTGCACATTTCCTCCTAAACCACTGGACCGATATCAACCAGATTTGTACACATATTCCTTACATGAGATAACAATTGCTTACAACACAGGTTCAGGAGATATAAGGTCATGAACAATAGGAATCGCCAAAAACTGCTGCATAATGCGACGAGACTTTATAAATACATTATATGAGAATGGCAGTACTTGGCGACTTGCAACAAACTTTAAACATAATTTCAAACCTTTATTCATCACGAGATGAATTTGACAGAGCCCTGAAAGACCTAGGTCAGAACAAGGCCCCAGGAGTAGATGCCATTCCCTCAGAGCTACTAAAGTCTCTGGGAGAGCCAGCCATGACAAAACTATTTGACTGATGTGTAGGATATATGAAACAGGCGAAATACCCTCAGACTTTAAGAAAAATGTAATAATCCCCATTCCAAAGAAATCAGGCGCAGACAGGTGTGAAAATTACAGAACCATCAGTTTGATAAGTCATGGCTGCAAAATTTTAACACGAAATATCTACAGGAGAATGGAAAAGCTGGTAGAAGCTGACCTCGGGGAAGATCAGTTTGGATTCAGGAGGCACGTATTAACCCGGGAGGCAATATTCACTTTACGTATTATCTTAGAAGATAGATTAAGGAAAGGCAAACCTACATTTTTAGCTTTTGTAGATTTGGAGAAAGCTTTTGACAATGTTGACTGGAATACACTCTTTCAAAATCTGAAGTCAGCAGGGGTAAAATACAGGGAAAGGAGAGTTATTTACAACTTGTACAAAAGCCAGACCGCAGCTATTACACACGAAGGGCATGAAAGGGAAGCATCAGTTGGGAAGGGAGTAAGACAGGGTTGTAGCCTTTCTCCGTTGCTATTCAATTTGTACATCGAGCAGGCGGTGAAGGAAAGCAAGGAAAAATTTGGAATAGGGATTAAAGTTCAGGGGGAAGAAATAAAAACATTGCGTTTTGTTGATGACATTGTAATTCTGTCAGAGACAGCAAAGGACCTGGAAGAGCAGTTGAATGGAATGGACAGTGTGTTGAAGAGAGCGTTTAAAATGAACATTAACAAGAGCAAACAAAAATAATGGAATGCGGTCTTAGGAAATCAGGTGATGCTGAAGGAATTAGATTAGGTACCGAAACAATGAAGGTGGTAGATGAGTTTTGTTACTTGGGTAGTAAAATAATATGCGATTGTCGCAGTACAGAATGGCAATGGGAAGAAAAGCATTTTTGAAAAAGAGAAATTTGCTAACATCGAATATTAATTTAAGTGTAAGGAAGTCTCTTCTGAAGGCATTTGTGTGGAGTGTTACCTTGTACGGGAGTGAAACATGGACGATAAGCAGTGCGGACAGGAAGAGAATAGAGGCTTTTGAAATGTGGTGCTACAGAAGAATGCTGAAGATTAGGTGGGTAGATCGCATAACTAATGAAGAGGTACTGAACAGAATTGGTGAGAAAAGGAATTTTTAGCATACCCTGACTAAAAGAAGGGATCGCTTGGTAGGACACATTCTTAGACATCGAGGAATCGTAAATTTAGCATTGGAGGGAAGTGTGTGGGGTAAAAATCGCAGAGGGAGACCAAGAGACGCGTATAGTAAGCAGATTCAAGTGGCCGGCCGCGGTGGCCGAGGTGACTGAGGCGCTCCAGTCACGGTCTGCACGGCCACTACGGTCGGGGGTTCGAATCCCCCCTCGGGCATGGATATTTGTGTCGTCCTTAGTCTTAGTTAGTTCATAAGTAGTTTGTAAGTTTAGGGACTGATGACCCCGTAGTTAAGACCCATAGACTCTACAAACATTTGAACAGATTCAAGTGGATGTGGGTTGTCGTTCTTATGAGGAGATGAAAAGGCTTGCTCAGGATAGAGTAGGGTGGAGAGCTGCATCAACCCAGTCTCCGGACTGAAGACCATAACAACAACCCAGAACGATGGAAAGAAAACGGTATCGTATCAATTGACATATCACCTCAAATGAAACAGGTGATATCAATCAACCCTACGACAGACAAAACAAGACAAGGAAATATTACCGAACACATATTTTGTGCCGTATGAAACACCACTAAAAGGCACTACACAACAAAAACCATCCACACTTATCATCAACAACAATAAAAACTACACTACAAATATCTTCCGTAACCTTGTTTGGCTCCTTAAATGGGAAAGATGATGGGTGGTGTCCCGTATTTAACTGAAGCAATTTATTTAACTAATAAACTACAGTGTAACTAGCATTAATAGCATTACAACAGTTTCTAAACTGACTTGAGTTCATGGCTGCTGTAGGCTTCACGTCTTCTTACTTTACAAGTAAAATAGATTGTTATTTTTCTGCTCGTCTCTCACCTTCAACGTAACTTACAAGTGGCAACAAAAGACAGGACACACTGTAACACTTCACCCAACCGATAAGAACGGAACAGCAAACACCAACGAATAAAGAACAATAAAACAAAGATGGCAATGAATCGCGAAGGATCATGGTGGCTACAGAGGCTGTATGTGGTGGGAACATAGAGACATCTATCGGTAGCTCGGTGTTTGAGCGTACGCATATCCGTTTATCACTACCATCTCCCACTAGAAGCGGGCGAGAGCACTGCATGCTTGTCAACTGGCTTCCAGCGATGCAGTTGTTGAGAATGGTTGCTGCAGCTTCAAAATTCTTGAAACAGTCGTGACATTGCTTTTCCCACCAAAAACTGCACTGATAAACAACACGAAAAAATGAAATAAAAAAATTATATCCGTTAAATAAATCTTTGGCTTTCTTCTAAGTTCTCAGCATTGTAAAAAACTTAATTTGTAGACGAAAATGTTTAGGAGAACGCGTCCCTCAGCGTTCCCCCAGAAAAAGAGCATATATATATATATATATATATATATATATATATATATATATATATATATATATATATATATATATATATATATACCGAAACTTACGTAATTAAATAAAAGTTTCTATAAACTTACGTTATACCACAAGTCACTAGTTTCCCCACATTTTGCACGATCCGTTCCCTGTACTAAACCTTCTTCAGTGTCTCTAAGTCTAGCTAGGAGTCCGTGGAAGATGACACAGGAGGCGTACAGATTTACTGGTCTGAGCTTTCCATCCGGCAGTTGGGAATATTAGGCCGGCCACTCCTTAGACTGGACTTGAGAGCTAACTCAAATACCTCCTACCAATTAATAGTGAAGCTATGTGGTTTTCCCTCGAAGTTCTAAATAAGTTCAAAGCAGAATAGCTGAAAATATACTAAGTTGTTGCGAGTAGGTATTCTTCTCAAAATAAAGTCCGGGATCCCTATTATGATACGGTTTATTGCTGACGACGTTATAATACAGAAATAACATTTACACTTTACCTTAACACTGATATGTAGGCAAATTTGTGGCTTATGGTCACTGCATGATAGACCCAGATTAGGTACTATCGTCGATAGACTTGAGTCGCACTAAGACTAGACCTGTAAAATTTCGTTGGGTATTCAAACTCTTCGTTGACATAATGTTTCATTTATTTATTACGGTAATTATATTTCAGCGAAGTAAAGTAGTTGTTATGTAGTGCTGATGATTAAAAGGTTCGTTCATGTTAGTAAATGTACTCGAGTCAGTGCTGCAGAAAGTATTTCGAAAAATGACATCACAGTTCCGAATAACAGTATGACTGTTGTCACTGTAAATTTTCGGCACCTGAATAGGAAAAGCTGTGTACCACAGGATCAATGTTTTCCTAAACCACATTCGTTATTGGTACAGTCTCCCGCTTTCAAGGAAACACAATAAAACTTTTCACCATAACAATATCATAACCCGTTCCAACAAGTGCAATCTTACATCTTATAAAATAGGCTGTATGTGTGTATGTATGTTTGTATGTATGTTCCACATCTCCTCCTAAACTACTGGACCGATTTCAACCTAACTTGGTACACGTGTTCCTTAATATCAGGCAACAATCTCTGTCGGGGTAAGAATCACCTACAACACATACTTAAGGAGATACGATGTCATAGACAATGAGATGCTCCAAAAACTGCTGCGTCAAACGACAATGATACACATTTCCTCCTAAACCACTGGACCGATTTGAACGAGGTTTGGTACACATATTCCTTACGTAAGATAATTTATGTTGGATCACGAACCGCATACGACACATGCTTCAGGACTTCAGGAGATATAACGTCACGAACAATAGGAATCGCAAAAAACTGCTACATAATGCAACAAGAATTTATAAATACACTATATGAAAATGACAGTGCTTGGCGACTTGCAATAAACTTAAACATAATTTCAAACCTTTATTAAACTTTTTCTCGCAGACAACCATATCAAAATAACGAAAGGAAAAAAGTTCCTCGCTTTCTACTTTTTCGCTGTTCATGGAGCAAAACTATGGCATTTGGTACAACGTTATTTTTTAATTTCTACACTACCAATTGTACTCGCAGTAAATTTTACCGACAAAATACACACTTAAAGCTGAATGTGCGATCGAAATTTTATCACAGTACGACACGTAGTTCATGAGATACGAGGACGTAAAGAGTAACATTAATAGAAAACCGTCCCATCAAGCATCACGTTTTAATGTATTACTTCTTTACTACTAACCATATTCGCAACAGATTTTACCGAAATACAACACATATACAGATCAATATATTCCTGCAAAATTTTACAATTGTACGAAATATCTATAGTAATAATAAATCTGTAAATGTAGGACTGTCGTTTCGCAAGCGTATTGACACATTTTCATACGGTTTTCAAAGGAAAGTTCAGCTAAGATTGGGGCAACACATAGGCATGGTTTAATCAAAATCAGATCACAGAAGAAAGATACATAGCAATCTTAAGTGTTTTCAGTAACTGTCTGTTCATCTATTAGAAATACCCTATCTTCTAAACTACTTCACGGAGCAATTTCGTTTCATAAAAGTGGAATCAGGGAAATTGTTTTAGATGTAGGTTATGCTTGAAGTATGGATTGCATAGTACAGCAAATAAGCGATAGAGGCGCTGTAGTGCACCAAAGAACTAAGAAACACCGGTGCTGTATAATAAGTATTGGGTACTACAACAAGGAAGCGAACATCTGTGACAGAATTAAGCAATCTTACGTGCACGAATACTAACAAACATTGAACATAGTGTTACTGATTTCGCTTTGTGTATTAAATACTTAACGACATTTCTTTGCTTTTTTGGCACATTTCACCTTTTGTATAAAAAGGCTAGGACAACTGAGTTTATTGACAGAGCGATCCAACAAGGATTCTGTTTTTACTGACTGAGGACCGGAACCCTAAAAAGCCTTCCTTCAACAACCGTTGCAAAGCACGGGCATATAAGCTAGTACTGAATAATTTAAATTGTTGCAAAGACAATATAAGAATATCACTGTAAGATATGATTTCGTTATATTGTGATCAGCAACAAAAGACAATTTTTACGAGCGGATGAACTAGTAGTTAAACGGCGCGCCGTCAACAGAGGTAAAGCGTTATTGTTGACTGAATCCATCCCGAACGAGAGCCGACTTCATCCGGAAGTTCACGAAAGCTAGTTTCGGCCAAGCCGAAGATTCGGCTTATTTCTGGCCGAAACTGAAACTGCGGGAGAAACCAATATATTAGACCAAACTGACCGAAACCGAATATCGGTGGGTCATTTAAAAAGACATATATTTAAACCAAAGTAAAAGACAGGCGAAACGCTTTGGCCATGTTTTGGCGCAATTTATGTCCAGCCACTCAGCAGTCATCTTTCTAGATGTAGATCACGGCCAGACCCGTTGCCCGTTGCTATCAATCATAGAGTAGGAGTTCATTATACAAAAATGCATTTTAACCTTATAGAAGCAACATAAACCGCCAATGTTAGTTAGATACAGTGAAAATTAAAAGGCAGTTTGTTAATTGTGCTGTTTCTGTGTAAACAAAGTGGTATCCTTAGAATAATTTTGTTTTGCCAGACTAGTCCGTCGCTAATTAACCTAATAGTCTCAACATCAAGAACCAAGACCTGCGTGCTGTCTTCTGCGCTGGGGACATAACTTGTGAAGACAGCAGGTTGGTGATCATTTTACTTAGATTATCAATATTTTCTCGCAATAGCGAATTTCTCTTAGCGTCACTGTATAAGGTGTAGATGTTCTACTAAATGGTGACATATGAAAATTTGTGCCGGTCCGAGACTCGAACCCGGGTTTCCCGCTTTTCGCGAGCGGTCGCCTTAACCACTAGGCTACCCGAACACGACTCCAGGACCGACCCAAACTTCCATATACCACACTGACTGCACATATGAGGCAGCTGCATTTTCATATGTCACCATTTGGTAGAACATCCATACCTTATACAGTGACGCTAAAAGAAGTTCGCTATTGCGAGAAAATATTGATAATATTATCATCAGTGTAATTCGTCACCTTGCAGTAATTTTATTTGGAGACTGTGTGTTTCACTCAGCGCGGTGAGAGCAACTAAGCTCCTCGCGCATACTGCACTTTCGTCACAACTCAAATACTCGAAATCCATGGCAACATGGAGAAGTTTGCTTTTGATCTTCTTGTGACTTTAGTAACCGATAAATGACAGTATCATCGAGGAACAGTCAAAGAGAGCTGTTCACATTGGCTCCTGAATCTATACATCTTACAAAATAGGCTGTATATGTGTATGTGGGTACCTTCTACATTTCTTCTTAAACTATTGGACCGATTTCAACCAAACTTGGTACACATGTTCCTTACTATCAGTCAACAATCGCTGTTGGGGTACGAACTACTTACGACATATACGCAAGTAGATATGACGCCATAAGCAAAAACAGTCGTGACAAACAGCCGCGTATGCAATAATATTCTACATCTGCTCCTAACTAACGGACCGATTTAAACCAAATTTCATAAAACTTCTTTAAGGTCGGGAATTATTTGCTATGGTTGCAAAAACCACCTACGACACATAATTCATACGATATCATGTTATAAACAATGAAAACTGCCCCAACTTGCGGCACGTGTAACGTGATTTTATTCTTCAACTGTTTGAGAATGAGTCTACTTAGCGACGTGCAATAAACTTTAAACATAATTTCAAATCTTTTTCTCGCTGAAAACCCCAACAAAATGATGAAAGGAAACGTTATTTTATTCTTCAGCTGTTTGAGAATGAGTCTACTTAGCGACGTGCAATAAACTTTAAACATAATTTCAAATCTTTTTCTCGCTGAAAACCCCAACAAAATTATGAAAGGAAAAAATTTCGTCGCTTACCATATTTCCGATGTCCATGACGTATATTGTGGTGTAACCGTGTTATCCCTGCCTGTTCACTGCAAGGCACCACAAGAATATATAAGTTAGTAATGGTTTTAGGTAATATTGAGTCGGGTTTTTAGAAGTCTGCTATTTAATTTACTCCTTGGCTTATGAGGCCCAGATAGTCTGTTCCTCAACTAAGAAGTCTCTTTCTTGAGGTAGCAGGCATCTGACAATCGTATCCAAAGTTGATCAGAGCGTGAGAGGAAGAGAAATTATCATTTCAATCCATAAATGCTTCTTCTACTCAAATGAAAGTTGTACGTCGGAAGCAAATAACAGTAGTTCTTTATTGCACTGTGACTTACAGAACTTCAATAACACTATATACATTTACATAGAATCAAGTTTCCTTTCATGATCAGTTCCAGTCTCAGATAGTTCCGACTATATAACCTCTCATACATCACAACAATGACAACAACACTCATCTGTTTTTTCGTTGAACCATGGAACACTTACGTAATTAAGGACTCCACACAGCGTCCTCTATGCAGGCTCCTGCATCTCATGTTGGTAGACCTGCACAAACATTTCTCAGCCCGTAGCAGGTGCCACCAGGAGCTTCCACCTAGGAAGACAGAAAACCCTAGGCAGAATCTCGTCCCCTACCACGCTAAATTCCTTAAATTAATTAATTTGGTCGTCTTGTGTCGGTAGGAAGGAATGTAGTGTCATTTGTTACACTACAATATCTACACATTTGGCAAGACGTTACAAGTTATTACTTCTACAATGTAAATTGTATTCGTGATACATTTCGCATACATACAACTGAACGTTTCTTCGATATTATATCACAGTTCGACATATAGTTCATGAGATATGAAGTCAAACAATTTGGTTCTTGAAAAACCGCAGCATCACGCATGAGTTTTCGATTTATTTCGTCTTTATTACTAACACCATTCACGACATGTTATGCAGAAATTAGGCACATATACCACTGAACGTACCTTCAAATTTTCATCCTACCACGCTTTTCAGTAGATATGACGTCGTAAACAATGAAACTTCCGAATAACTGCTACACCAGGTCCTTTTTCTCCACATCTCGTCCTAAATTAATGGACTGATTACAACTAAAATTGGTACGCATATTGCTTACGATCAGTCAACAAACTACCTACGATATATAGTCCAAGAATTAAGATTTCGCAAACTATGAATCAGAAAAACTTCCACATCACGCGAGGCGTGATTTACGAGACTTCATTCATCCACTATTTATTCATGGCAGACATTTTTCTAATATTACAGTCTAAAAATCTGAAAAATTATATTATTGTAGGACACATTCAACAATGTATGATGAGGTAAGTATTGATCTGCATGAAAACGAACTTAAATGGTCAGATAGTACAGTAGAAGCCGATGTACAGAAAGAGGAAAACGAGATGGACTAAATATTCATAGTAAAGTTTTGAATTAAATTAGCTTTATACACCATTTATATTTTATTACTATTTTTCTCTCTTTGGATACTGCACTTATAATTTTGTACATTTGCATACTTGTTTTACTGTTTCATAATTTTTAAGCTGTTTTCATGGATACATGAAGATGAAATCTTTCCCGAATTTTTATTTTCATTTCTAACATAAGACTGGAAATATATATATATATATATATATATATATATATATATATATGGGCAATGACGGGTTTCACAGCTAGTATTTTTTAAAGATAAAGAACAGGAAGGGTTCTCTAACAATTTCCTGAGAAACACCCGATATTACTTCTGTTTTAGTTGATGACTTTCCGTTATTTAGAAAGTACTGTGTCCTTCCTGACAGCCAATCACGAATCCAATCGCACAACTGTGGTGATATTCCATTAGGAAATAATTTAATTAGAAGACATTGTCGAAAACCTTCCGAAAATCTAGAAATACAAAACTGATTTGAGACCCCTGTCGATAGCAGTCGTCATATCATGTGAGCAAAGAACGATATTTTCGGCATCCCTGTTGACCATGGATCAATAGATCGTTCTCTTCGAGGTAGTTCGTAATATTTGAGGAAAGTACATGTTCTAAAATCCTGGTGCAAACAGATGTCAATGATATAGGCCTGTAATTTTGCGGATCAATCCTATAGCCTTTCTTCAATATTAGAGTGATCTTTGAAAGTTTCCAGTCTTTGGGTAAGGATCATTCACCAAGCAATTGTATATGTTAGCTAGATATGGGGCTATTGTATCAGCATACTCTGAAAGGAACCTAATTGGTATACGGTATGTTTAACCTTATGGGACGTAACTGCGGGATCATCAGTCCCTAAACTTGCAAACTACTTAAAACTAACTTATGCTATAGACAGCACAAACATTCATGCCCAAGAGAGGATTCGAACCCCCGACGGGGTACGGCCTCGCGCATCGGAGCATTGCGCGGTTGGACCGGGAGACTTGCTTTTGTTAAGTGTTTTGATGTAATACTCCAGGTATATCCATTTCTAAAAACTCAGGTTTTTGAAACAATATCTTAGTTTCAAGATAATCAATGCTGCTGTATATCCCCGTAGCAGTGTAATTTTGGTCCCAAATTCTGCTCGATACAAACAGAAGTCGGTAGTCTTCGTGACAATGGCGCCCTGTTTTCAACTGCTCCCGGGCGTTCGGTGAACGTGTGCCCAATGTTAATTAATGAAGTATTTGTCAATGAATGACGTTGTAGATATTCCTGGCCATCGGAGTAATGTGCAGTTCCGACTTCCGGAAGGGCTCCAAAAATTATAACAGCATTTGACATGTGTAACGCAGTTAGATGTTTAATAAGTGCTTCGAAGCTCACTAGTATTTTAGTCCTTGATTTATATTCCAACTGGACTGCAAGCCGGAAGAAGTTCCGCGTGTTCTGGCTAAATTTAGTCCCTCTCATCTGAAAATAATACAAGAGGACCTAATTACTATTCCATACCAAAACAAGGCTTAGTTATACGTTTGCTGTAAAAGTACAGGTATAAAGTTTTCTGCGTTCTTTTCATGCCAACACTTACTTTATTACATCTGAGCAGGACTGCTGCAGAGAGTACGAGAGAAAGTGATGTGAATGTACTTTTTATAAAGATATTGCATAGTTAAAGGTAGCAAAGATTTAAAAGTCAAGGCTCAATATTTAGGCTGACAAAAACAAATTTGACATCGAAAGCACGAAAAGATGCTTAGAATGATACTAGATCATCAAGAAAAGATAGTGATCTGTACCAGTTCCATGCAAAACGTTCCATTCTATCACAAGTGACATGTTAATAGAGAGAAATAAACAAAATATCAATAGCATAGGATAGAAATTGTTCCTAATTTACTGACGTCAGTATATCATTCCAATTTCAACCAAGAGTGCCACAACTGACACAGTTTATACAAGAACAGGATAAAAGTAAATAGAACTATAATATTTCTCCCTGAAATACGTTTATCAAAAGAGGTATTTACAAAAAGTAAATTATTATAAAATGCTTCTAGACTGGTGCAAAAATCTCTTGGCTACGCAGTTCAGAACAGTTAGTTAGACCCAGTGATATCTATACAATGTTTGTAAAGAGATCAATGGTTAGGCCTAATAGAAATACCTGTGAAGTATTCTGTTAAGTGTTGACAAATATTATCAGTGACTTTTTACGAAATATTTTCTTTTGTGAATAGCACGGAAGCATTAACTTTCGTCGTTCATTTTATCCCAGACGAAGACTTCAGTGCACTGGAGACTAATATTTAGACAGGACAGTATTTTAATCCAATAAAAAGTGACTTGGATTTTGAATTAGAATTTCGAGCATATCTGAAGCAAGGAGTAATTTTATCGCTGCATATGAAGTAATTCGACCGCGAAATACTAACTTTCGCAATTACTAATGAATATTTTAGTCACTAATAACGGAGTTGTCCGTAGATATACGAAATCTGAACTAAATAGCCGCGGTGGAGTAGCCGAGCGGTCTAAAGCGTCTCGCTGCGGAGCGCGCGGTTGCTCGCCGTGGAGGTTCGAGTCCTCCCTGGGGCATGGGTGTGTGTGTTTGTCCTTAGGTTAGTGTACCTAGGTTTAAGTAGTTTGTAAGCTACGGGCTGATGACCACGCAGTTTGGTCCGATAGATTTACAAACATTTGAATTTTTCTGAACTAAATAACTGCAACAGCCATAACAGGAAACGAATTAAAAATAATAATAATTTCTGAAGTGCTGAAATAGACTGGAATATCGAGATCCTTTTCAAATACTGCAGTGAAATCAACGACGTAAGTAGAAACTGTGCATAAAATACTGTTTTGTAATAGGCTTAAGAAGAAATTGCCCATGTTTTTTTAATGTAACGTGTCGGTATTGTTTTTAATGTTCTTCACAATCCAGTTCAATCAAATTGCGCAAAATACAAATTAAAGAAAGAAAATTTTGTCAGTAATAAGATTATTTAATCGTAGTCTAAAATTTACGTAGCGGTATTTTTATTTTATTTTTTTATGGAACTTAACTACGGGGTCATCGGTCTCTAAACTTACAAACTACTTATGAACTAGCCAATAGTAAGGACGGCACAAATATCCATGCCCGAGGGGGGATTCGAACCCCTGACCGTAGTGACCATGGATATAGTGACTGACGTGCCGCAGACGACTCGGCCACCGCGGCCGGCAAGTTGCATTTGGTCAAATATATATATGCCTATGTTTAAGAGGGAGAACTGTCAGTGTTTAGAGTTATAGCGGAACGACCTTTATCGTTGAGATGATGTGAAAACAAAATGAGTGAAATTAGCTTTCCGAAGTTATTGCGTTATCTTTTGGAATCATATCTCCAAAAACGAAACTGATTACAAATTTAGAATAGCCAACAGGGCGTCTGCACTCATCGAAACCTCAGCTGTACCCTGAAGCGTCAACTCGGCCTAGCCGGCCCGCTGACGTCACAGGCTGCAGCGTTGTCACCTTGACGACTCCGGCCTCTAATGCAGGCGGCCTGGTCAATACGAGAAGTCAACAGGAATACACGCCTACCTGATAAACGACGCCTGCCGGACATTTGGCAAAAGCCCTTAAATAACAGGGGTGAGTATATTGAAGGTGCGTCAGTGAAATCATTGCAGATAAAGGCTTTTTATCCAGCCCTTCTATTACCTGTCAAAGTGCAGATGCGGCATTTTCATGAAGTACTTACAACAAAGTGGAAGAAAAATGTGCACACCTCAGTAAAATCACGTTTTTGCATTCAAAATCACTTCCCCCATTCAAGCAGTCCCATATTAAAGGCCACACTATTTATATTTCCAAATGATGATATGGCTACACCAATGTCATAACCCGCATTTCGCTAAGCATATCGCAACAAGGCTAATACACTACCGTGGTGCAGAAACAGAGTGGAAGTCTGATGAAATAACGATCATGAATTGCTTCCAGTATGTTTTAACTACTTCATAGAAATCCCACATCTGCACGTTCAGGAATAATAACTATCACGTGTGCAGAATATATACGTTTTGCGCTTTGTAATTCGTGTAGCAGTTTTTTTTTTTTGACATTGTTCTTTAAAGTGTAATGATACACTGACTTCATTGAATTAACTATAATATCCCTTCTATGATATTAATATCTTGTTGCTTTATTATGAGAAGATAAGAAAATTATTCAGACGATTGGCTGTGGTTAGCTTAGCTCTAAGGCGCCTTGCTGCAGAGAGAGCTTTTGCTTGCCGTCGGAGGTTCGAGTCGTCCCTCGGGCATGTGTGTGTGTGTGTGTGTGTGTGTCGTCCTTAGCATAAGTTCGCTTAAGTAGTTTGAAAGCCTGGGGTCTGATAACCGCAGCAGTTAAGTCGCTTAAAGTTACAAACATTTGATTCAAACAGTTAAGGGAGTGGAAACCTTGATTGCGATGGGGAACTGGAATTCAATAGTATGAAAAGGGGAAGACAAAAGCCATAATAAAGAATTAAAAAAAGGGTGAAGAGAAAGTAGTAGCTGAATATGAACCGTGGAAAATGAATGAAAGAGAACGCCGTCGGTTAGAATTTTGCACAGAACATAATTTCATCATAATAAACACTTGGTTTAAGAAGCATGAAACAAGGTTGTATACGCGGAAGGCAGCAGGAGGTACCGGATAGATTTTATACTTCTAACACGGATTATTTACAAAAGCCAGTTGAAGATAATCTCGCGATCGATAAGCGTGTGTTTAGAAGAAATGAAGGAACACGTGAGGCAATATATTACGACAGGTTAAGAAAAGCCAAACCCTCATTTCTAGCTTTAGTAGATTAGAATACAGTCTTTCACATTCTGAAGTCAGCAGGATAAAAATATGGGGAGCGGAAGGTTATTTACAACGAGATAGCATTTATGCGTCGAAGAGCATGAATGGGAAGCATTGGTTGGGAAGGGAGTTAAGAGTTGTAGCCTTTCTCCATTGTTATTTAATCTGTACATTGAGCAAGCTGTTAAGGAAAGCAAAGAGCAATATGAAGAAGGAATTAAAGTTCATGCCGAAGAAATAAAAACTTTGCGATTCGCTTATGTCATTTTGACTCTGTAAGAGACAGTAAAGAATCTGGAACTGCGATTGAACGGAATGGATAGTGTTCATAGCGGAGGTTATAAGAGGAAAATTAGCAGGAGCAAAATAAGGATATATGAAATTCTGGGGAATTAGATTATGTAATGAAACAATAAAGGTGGTAGATGAGTTTTGTTAATTGGGCAGCAAATTACATTCGATGGTCGCAATACCAATGATATACAACGCTGAATGGCAATGAGGAGAAAAGCTTTTCTTAAAAAGGGAAATTTAACATCGAATATTAAGTGACAGAAAGGGTTTTATAAGGGCATTTGTGTGGAGTGTTCCTTAGTGAAGGAGTGAAACATGGACGAACAATAGTTCATACAGGAATTGGATAGAAGCTTTTGAAATGTGGTTTTACAGAAGAATGCTGAAGATTAGGTGGGTAGATCGCGTAACTAATCAGGTAATGGAGAGAATTACGGAGGAAAGGAATTTCTGGGCGTACCTTGACTAAAAGAGGGGATTGATTGGTAGACATCAAGGAATTATTAGAGATCAAAGAATCGTGAATTTAGTATTGGAAGGAAACATGTGGAGTAAAATTGGCCGAGGGAAGCCGAGAATCGAATACAGTAAGCAAATTCAAATGGATATGGGTCTGCCGTTCTTATCAGGAAATGAAGAGGCTTGCTCAGAATAGAGTGGAGAGCGGCAACAAACCAGTCTCCAGACTTTGAACAACAACAACAACAACAACAACAACTACTACTACTACTACTACTTTATATTTTCTACTTGTGGTAGAAAACAACGTTTTGCATGGAAATGACACAGACCATTGTTATATTTTATGTTCGAGTTTCGTGCTACTCCGAGTGTTATGTGATAAAAGGCGTTCATTGTCAGTGTTCAAGATCTGGTATATTTATTCGTCTTCTTCTATCGCAAACATAATTCTCAAGCCTTGATGTACGGCGAATGTTCCAGAATATCGCAATGATAGGCCTAGACTGGTGCCGGCTGTGCTAGCTGGTTTAGCTCGCGCGTGCGGCACCCAACTGTATCCATAGTCAGCTTTTGTATTGTAGGCTCTTTGTACGATTTCATTACTCCAATGTATTACACCATACCTAACTAAATGAATAAAATAGTTTAATTCTATTCCGTATGCGATTTCTCTCACACTATTCACAACGACGATGAAACACTCTGGGTTAACAATTCCGTATTTTTCCCCCTATTAATCATGTTATAATCAAAGCTGCAGCAAGTTATCGATCACGAATACATGGCCATAGAGACCACCTTCTCTCGTGTAAAATGGCGTTGATGAACTTAGTAAAGAATCTCAGCCACATGTTTAACACAGACTAAATTAGTATTGTGGCTACCTGAAAGACCACCACTAAGTTTTGAATGTATAGGGCGCATCATAATTAACAACGAAACCAAGTCGCGCAGAAGTATGCGTTCATGCACGCAAAAAATTTGTAATAAACTTGGGTCTGTAAAGAAGTGGTTTACGAGAGAGGTAATGCGAATATCTCATTGACGGCTGCCTCAGATCTGACCAAACTCTTGCCTGTCACCGGAAGTGTTCTGTGAAGAGAGATGAGAGTGCTTTCAAAATTTCCAGGTTATATAGTTAGTCTTCTCAAGACTATTCACTGCTCCCGTTCATCAACCGCATCAGCTTTCAGCTGCACTCTTCGCTTTTGAGATGACTGGCATTGTTGTTGGACACTCCTAATTTCAGTAAGACTTACAAGGAAAGTACATGGGCTCGAACAAACATATCTGTATGACCGTTTGGTTACAGGATCTCTACGTACACCTCAATGTGCTGGTGGGTGTCGTTTTTCTGCAAAGCTCTGCAACCATGCTATAGATAGCACTGTAGATGTAACTGTAAACGCCATACGTAATGCAGATATCTTACCTATAACTCATGTAATAATCTTCGTGTATGTTCTCTAGCGAATTGTCATCAAAAGCCGTGATGATAGTCGCAATTTAACCTTCTTCCCGAAAGACTATTGTATTCACTGCCACTGCTTCCATCGCCTCTTCCCGCACTTACCGTAGCACTACCGCTTTCAATGAGTTGTTCGTCATTATCATCCCTATTATCATTATTATGAGTGTGTAACAACAGGATCTAACTTATGCTCATATTTCGGTACCATAACAGATACGAGAAAGCATGCAAATGATTCATCTTCTACACTAATACCATCTTCACGAAGAAGGGTTCTTCGTAACTTCATCTCAACTAATCTCAATACATTAGCAGGATTGATTACCAATCGCCGCCCCATCTGACGCTTCACCACACAAATAACATCACAAAACGCAACTTCGGAGGCACACTGCACCGTCCCTACTAGCGAACCGACGGGTCAAAGTGCAATGCGGCATGGCACACGCAGAGGCCTCTAACGGGCGACTGCAGAGTTTTGCAGATGCGGGAGTATCACTAGTGCAATGTGGGATCTTTACATTATCTCTCATACGACTTTGGTGTATTTGTGTTTGTTCCAGTCCACGTACTTTCCTTGTCAGACATAATTTACGCTTAGTGTAATGAATCTTAGTTCTAGAATGAAACTTTCACTCTGCAGCGGAGTGTGCGCTGATATGAAACTTCCTGGCAGATTAAAATTGTGTGCCGGAACCGGGACTCGAACCTGGGACCTTTGCCTTTCGCGGGCAAGGGCTCTACCACTGAGCTACCCCTACACGACTCACGATGCCGCCTCACAACTCTACTTCCGCCAGTACCTCGCCTCCTACTTTCCAAACTTCACAGAAGTTCTCCTGCGAAACTTGCAAGACTAGCACTCCTGGAAGAAAGGATATGGTGGAGACATGGCTTAGCCACAGCCTAGGGGATGTTTCCAGAATGAAACATTCACTCTGCAGCGGAGTGTGCGCTGATATAGTTTCATATCAGCGCACACTCCGCTGCAGAGTGAAAGTTTCATTCTGGAAACATCCCCTATAAATGACGGGGAATCGAACCCCAACCTATCGAAGTCTTATTGTGGACGAATAGATGTTAAATTTCAAATATTAACTCAACAGGAATCAGGATGCTTGTGTGTATGACTAGAAGCAATGGCACCTATCGTTGTTATTCATAGTGCATGAAGAGACATTAAAATTTATTTTTCATTAGTACTCCAGTATGCTCTATCTAGGATTTCAAATAAAATCATGAATTTCTTGTGATGGACTAGGATTCGTGGGGAGCTAGAGGAGTCTGCAGTCTCAGAGAAAGCAACGAAATGATCCAGCTATTTGCTTCCGAGAGAGTCGAATACGGCAAAAGAGAGGCTCAAAATTAGAATAAAAGTCCAACACCACATTTTCAACGTCTCAATTCAAATGCAATAAGAGCCATCAGACAAACGACCATTGCTTTATAAAATAAAATAGATTAAATATTTGAAATTCTAGGAAAAATTACGCGACAGAGTTACTGATTGCCGTGTATTCTGCCTGTAACTACCAATCATAAATCTGTTATGTTTGACAGCGAATTGATGTTTGTTTAATATGTACTTTGATCTATGTTGCAACTTGAAAGAAAAGTTCAAATGTTTGTTCAGCTTATGGGACTTAACTGCGGGGTCATTAGTCCCCATACTAACAATCTACTTATAAACTAACTTATACTAAAGACAACAAAAAACATCCGTGCCCGAGGGAGGATTCGAACCCTCGACGGGGAACGGCCTACGGTGAAGATAATGTGGCGCTTGATGAAATGATCAACTGCGAGGCAGCTTCTCACACATCTTCTAATACATAAAGCAGAGTGTCCGTATATTTGTACGTGTTGCATACAAATCTACAATTTTGTTCCAATCTTTATGAAATTTTGCACATTTAAGCTTCTATCCATGAGTACGGTCGCCGTATTATCAATTCAAAAATCTTAAATTGGATGATAAATAAGTAAAATCAGAATTTTTTCAACAGTAGCGACATGTGACTGCCCTCTAAATGACGGGGAATCGAACCCCAACCTATCGAAGTCTTACTGTGGACGAATAGACGTTAAATTTCAAATATTACCTCAACAGTGTATACAGTGTAAGAATTACGTACAACACATAGTTCACGAGATATGACGGCATAAACAATGAGATGCGCGGAAAACTGCTGTATTTAGCGAAAATGCTGCTCATTTTCTCCTAAACCACTGGACCGATTCCAAGCAAATTTGGTACATACATTCCGAACATGAGATGACAATAGCTGTAGGAGTAAGAAGCACATACGTCATGATTCAGAAAATATAACGTCATAACCAATAGAATTCGCAAAAAATGCCACATAATGCGGTGAGACTTTATAAATACACTATATGAGAATGAGAGTACTTAGCGACTTGCAACAAACTTTATATATAATTTCAAACCTTTATTAAACTTTTTCTCGATGACAACCATAGCTAAATGATGAAAGGAAAAAAGTTTCTCGCTTACTACTTTTCCGCTGTTTATGGAGTAAAACTACGGCTCTCGGTATGACGTTACAAATTATAATTTGTACACTACAAATTGTAGCCACAGGAAATTTTACAGACATTATACACACATATAGCTGAATGTGCCCTCGAAATTGAATCACTGTACGACACGTTGCTCATGAGGTATGAGGACATTATCAGTAAAGTTCGTGGAAAATCGCCCCATTACGCACCAGGTTTTAATCTGTTACTTCTTTAATACTAACTATATTCGTAACAGATTATACAGACATGCAGCACTTATACAAATGAATATATACCTACAAAATTATACAATTTTACAACATATAATTCATTAAAAATGATATCGTATATACCGCGATGGGTAAAAACCTTTCACATCTATAGAGCTACAGGGAAAGGAAGAGAATGAAACAGTGTACATCTACCGAATACCCGTTATTTCCGGCAGATGTAGCTTTTTACTTCAAGAGACTGTATTTTCCAGTGAGACTAGCATTTTCCATTTAGATTAATAAATCACAGGGAACCTATTAAATACTGCAGAGTGGTTTTGACATATTCATGTGTCTCACGCGTTCAACTACATTCACTTGCTCAGTGGTGGGCTCCCCATATTATTTTTTGTTCATATTACATTTTGGCAAGTAACCAAAGAAAGTGTTTATGATCAACTTTTGAATTAAATGAATTATTAAGGTTACATATCATTTGCATCTAAATGACTACATTTCTTTGTTTCGATACTGCAGTTGTTATTTTGTACATTATGCAGGACAGCCTTATTTCTTGAATACTCTCCCACATGTCATTAAAAAAAGGAGATGGACAGAGAGAAAAGGGATACGAGAAGTACTAACTCGAAGCTTGAATAAATAAATACCCGGGCAACGCCGGGTTTTCAGCTAGTTTATTATATTAGTCTAAAGTCTGGGAGATGGAAAGAAGTCTCTAGCCACCATATCCCGATCGAAAGCCATTATCAAATTTCCACTATTTTAACAAATTCCTTACCTTGAAAAGAACCATTCATTTCTAGAAGCAGTTGTCAAACCCTCAAGCAATTGAATTCTGGACTAAAAAGCATATCAACAAGGTTTGTCAAAAGCATTCACCCTAAAGCAGTTGGTTTCCACAGGCACCGAACTGATAAACTACCTGAGCAACGTCAGTCACTTTCCGATAATATGAGATGATTCCGTCGCGAAAGTACCTAAACACTTTTCTTAACAAGTTTTCTTAAGAATTCCCTATTTATTTTCAAACTGGTTACTTGTATCTCTATCAGAGGAGAGTTTAAAAACTTTTCCTCAACGAGTCTGTCTCCACAAGCCGAAAGCGCTTCTGTTCGCATGCGAATGCGCTGTTCAAGAGATAGGGAAGACGGACAGTATTCATATCATCGTTACTACCCCAATAGTTGCTACACCAGCTGAATATAAACAGGAGAGAAGTCTCCATTACAATAGCGACAGGCAGAATACGTTTAATCGCTGTGTGAGTTGAAACACGTCCACTATATTTGTGTCCGTGTTTCATATGTTATTTCACACACAATGTATTAGTACCGTCGTTGGTCAACTTAAAATTCATCTATTGTGTATTTTACTCATTTAATTAACTGGCCAGGATGTTAATTAATCTATTTAATTTAATTTGCTAATTATGTTCTTCCCCTACACATTTATAAATATTCTGCTCCAGTGAGTGTGTATTTGTATGAATTTGGAAAGTTGCTTTAACATTGAATAATTGCCGTGCAATGGCTAGCAATCAATGATTCGAGCTTTAGGGCCTCGTTTAGTAGTTAGTAGTGCATGCTGTCATTCGTCGTCTGCTCAGCCTTCTGCTGCAGCCAAAGAAAGTGTTTGTAGAGAAGATGGCCGGTCGTTCTTGTTCTGGTAAGGTTGTGCCAACCTTTTGTGCACCTGAGAGGTTAACTAGAGCAAACCGCTCTCAGCTGTCAGGGGAGGTAAATGTGTTTGCTTGGAAGCTTGAGTTGGTAGTGAACAGCGCTGAACGCACCCCAGCTGAAATGTGGCTAGGTGGCGTTCTGCGTGTGGTCTGCGGCTTCATTCTTCCTTGGGCCTTCGCAGTGAGTACTTGTCTGAAATCATGCTGAGAAGAGTACATCTAGTTAGTACTGAAACCTTTTCAGATTGCTGGTTTTGTACTTAGAATTTTTCATAGTAATTCTTTCTCCATGCGGGAAGAAATGTTCATTGGTTATCTGAAGTACCTTTAGTAAATGTAGCTTCAAGTTTTTATTTTAAATATTATTTGAGTTTCTCGCCCTGGTGAGACCGATCGCACAACGTGCGTTTGCAACGATCTGTGTCGGGCTGCAGCTATGAGAATCAGTTAGTTGCTTTCTTGTTTTAATTTGTAAATAGTTTTCTTATTTAATTCCACGTGCGTATTTTGTAATAACTTTTGTACTGTTGTGCAGTTAGGTTCTTTGTTCGGTTCTGCGTATGGTCTCTAAGTTATTTGCATATGTCTCCTCGAACATGAATCCGCTAGGGAATCAGTTTAATTATATTTGTGTAATCTCTCCTGCTGCTGCTAGCATCGCCGCTGTAAGATCGCAGTTTGAGTAAGTGTCGCTAACCATTAGCGTGTGATTGAGTTTTTTTGAATGTGTGTGTTCTCTTGTTAATTTCCTGTGTGTATTAGGATGTCCTCCACGTTCCTCCACGTTAATATACGGGCTGATTCAAGTTTTATTATGACAATAGTAATAGTAAGTTGTGTAACTAAATTGTACAGGTGGTGCATTTCTTATTATGTGGTCCTCCCCTCCGCATTGTTTATTTCAGAATATAGAGCATTTATTTAAAATTAATTACTCCCTGTGTTCCTCATTTCACACCTCTCATTTTCTGAATAATCAATTATGTGGTTTTATTGTGTTTTTGATAACATTCGGATGCTCGCTTCACGAGTTAAGCAGATAAATTTCCGTTGCGCTGAGACTGATTTAATTTTTGTTCATGGAGCAGCCATTATTAAGCTGTCGTCATTGCCAGAAAGTGAGTTTAATCTTTCGTGTTCTGTAAATTATTTTGTCTGGCGACGACTATAGCAAAGTATTTAGTTGGTTTGTGCATGGTAGTCCATTTGAGTTCTATATGCAGTCAGAACATGAATCTGGGTGCCACAGACTACTTACAGTGTCTCTCCCGCTAGCGTAGCGCTGACGGAAATCGCGTCTTCAAAGATGCCACTATGTTAGCTGATAAGACAAATACCTAGCAGACACCAATAAGTCTTAATCACAGTTCTTTAAGTATAAGCTTTGTCGAAAGCGTAGTGACGATGCGCCGACTCTTACCCGAGCATATAAAATAAAGTGTTTGGGAAATTATTTGAGCGACCCTCCTGTTCAGAGGTGGTTGAGGGTTTCAGAAGGAGCATTAGGCAAGTATTGGCTGAAACGGGGGAAAGCAATACAATAGAAGAAGAATGGGTAGCTGTCAGAGATAGAGTAGTAAAAGCAGCAGAGGATCATATAGGCAGAAGGACAAAGCCTAATAGAAATCCCTCGATAACACAGGATATACTGGACTTGATTGATAAGAGAAGAAAATATATAAATGCATCAAGTGAAGCAGGCAAAAGGGACTACAAACGTCTGAAAAATGATTGACATAAAGTGCTGACTGGCTAAGCAGGAGTAGCTGGAGGACAAATGCAGAACCATATTAGCATTTTTAACCGGGGGAAAGATAGATACCGCATACAGGAAAATAACAGAGATATTTGGAGACAAGAAAAGCAGCTGTATGAATGTCAAGAACTCAGACGGAAAACTAGTATCAAGCAAAGCGGGGAAAGCTGAAATGAGATAGGAATATATAGAGCGCATGTACAAAGGAAATAAACTTCAAAGTAGTATTCAAGAAATGGAAGATGAAGTGGAGGAAGAGGAAATAAGAGATACTATACTGCGAGAAGAATTTGACAGAGCACAAAAAGATTTGAGTAGAAACGATGCCCCTTGAATAGATGATATTCCGTCTGAGCAGCTGATATCGTTAGGAGAGCCAGTCATGAAGAAATTGTTCCACTTAGTATGCAAGATGTATGAGACAGGGGAAATACTCTCCGACTTCAAGAAGAATATTGTTATTCCAATTCCAATGAAAACAACTGCAGACATATTTGGAAATTGCAGAACTATGTTTAATAAGTCATATTTGCAAAATGCTAACACGAATTATTTACAGACGAATGGAAAAACGTGTGGAATCCAACCTTGGGGAAGATCAGTTTGGATTTAGGAGAAAGTTAAGAACACAGGAGCGAATACTCACATTACGACTTGTCTTAGAAGATAGGCTAAGGGAAGGCAAACTTACGTTTTTAGATTTTGTAGATTTGGAGAAAGCTTTTGGCAATGTCGACTGGAATAAACTCTTTCAAATTCTTAAGGTAACAGGGGTAAAAATAGGGAGTGAAGTGTTATATTCAACTTATACAAAAACCAGACAGCGGTTATTAGAGTCGAAGGGAAAGAAAGTGACGCATAAATTGGGAAGGGAGTAAGACAGGGTTGTAGCCTTTCCCCAATGTTGTTCAATCTGTACATTGAGCAGGCAGTAAAAGAAAGGAAGGAGAAATTTGGAGAGGGCATTAAAGTACAGGGAGAACAAATAAAAACATTGCTGTTTGCCGATGATATAGTAATTCTGTCAGAGACTGCAAAAGATCTGGTAGAGCAACTGAATGGAATGGGCAGTGTCTTTAAAGGAAGATGTAAGATGAACATTAACAAGAGTAAAACGAAGGTAATGGAATGCAGTGTCAGAAAATCAGGCGATGCTGAATGAATTAGATTAGGTAATGAGACAATAAAAGTAGTAGATGAATTTTGCTATTTGGGTAGCAAGATAACTTCTGATGCCCGAAGTAAAGAAGATATAAAATGCAAAATAGCTATGGGAAGAGAAGCGTTTCTAAAGAAGCGAAATTTGTTGACATCCAATATTAATTTAAATGTTAGGAAGTCCTTTCTGAAAGTATTTGTCTGGAGTGCAGCATTGTATGGGAGTGAAACGTGGGCGATAAGCAGTTCAGATAAAAAAGATGATAGAAGCTTTTGAAATGTGGTGCTACAGACGAATGATGAAAATTAGATGGGTAGATCACGTAACTAATGAGGAGGTGCTTAACCGAAACGGGGAGAAAAGGAGTTTCTGGAATATCCTGACTAAGAGAAGGGTTATAATGGTTGGACACATTCCGAGACATCAAGGAATTGTCAACTTAGCATTAGAAGGAAGCGTGTGGGGTAAAAATCGTAGAGGGAGACCGAGGGACGAATACAGTAAGCAGATTCAAAAGGATGTAGGTTGCCGAACGTATTTTCAGATGAAAGACTTGCACAGGACAGGGTAGCTGGAGAGCTGCATCAAACCAGTCTGCGGACTGAAGACCACAACAACAACAACAACAACAAAACGGTTGAGACTGAAGCTCTTTGCTCAGATAGCCATTAAGCGCAGCGTCTCACTGTTCAAATGTATTGCCGCCGTCGAAATGTAGTTACACAATTAATAATTAATTTATCATGGCTTTTTATACAAATGTATTCAAAATGTTCAAATGTTTCTAAAGCTTATGGGACTTAACCACGGGGTCATCAGTTCCTAAACTTACAAACTACTTATGAACTACTTACGAACTAGAACGGCACAAATATCCATGCCCGAGGGGGGATTCGAACCCCAGACCGTAGTGGCCGTGCAGACTGTGACTGAAGCGCCTCAGTCCCCTCAGCCACCGCGGCCGGCCAAATGTATTCAGTTCCTGTCCACAAATACATATAATTGTTCAAGTATAAATTATCCGCTGCATATCTACTATTTTTAGTCAGCCATGGAATATTTAAGTGCCATTCTGCAACATAAAGAACGTTACTAAGAATAATATTAAATATTATGAAATACATGTATAAATGTAATGTGCTTTGCTGGGTTCATGTTTTTTGTTTATGTGGTGGAATCTATGTTCTGACAATAATATTACTGTCTCAACGAAAAGCGGAACAAGAGAATAAAACAAAGTTTATTGAATGAATACAGAAATAACGTGGTACTTTTTTTAAGATAGCTATCGTGTTGCAATGCTGCCCATTTGCTTCTTAAACCGTTACTGATGAACACTAAGTATCAATAATTGGAAATATACGTCTTATAATAACATTATAATAGTACTGAATTTATCGGCGTTTTATCTGTAAGGGATATTGAAATTTCAATTACGGCGTTTGATTCTCCCAAGTCTCCTGAATCCATTCATATAATTATATTTGCAGTATGATCATTGCCTGGTTTTATATGGATTTTTAGAATAACGTGTGTGGCTATATTGTATTTCAGTAGCAATGTGGGAAAGCCGCTCTCGCTCAACCACGAGCGTCGTTTCCGGTTTCCGAGCACATTAGGTAAAACCTGACTAACTGTATCCCATTCAATAGGTCCAAACTGTTAGCCGACCGGCCGGGGAACCCAACAGCTTGGCAAAACCCGCCTTTCACATGGAAACAATCAGCTGTCCCCTGTATCTGTAATATCACAACTTCCTACAGCTAAATTTTAATGACTGAATACTAACGAAAGACAGTGGCAATTGCAACGTAATATTTTGCAATTGGTGATTCGAAACTGTTGTGGTGCACTAGACTTCGTCTGTGGAATTTCCAAAAAATGTTCAAATGTTTGTAGAGCTTATGGGACTAACTACGGGGTCATCAGTCCCTAAACTTACAAACTACTTATGGACTAGCTAATACTAAGGACGGCACAGATATCCATGACCGAAGGGGGATTCGAACTCCTGACCGTAGTGGCCGTGCAGACCGTGACTGGCGCGTCGCAGAGCGCTCGGCCACTGCGGCTGGCGTGGTATTTCCATCTCAGCTGGTATTTGTTGCTAATAGCTGAGGCTCCTTTCTGTCACAGTGTGAGTAAAATGACTGACAAAACTGCATACGTGTTTTTACAACAAACATAAATATCCGCGACTTTGTTTGTGAAATCATCACTCACAAATTATTCTGGCCTTTCGCTCTAATTTGTTTATCTATCTCACTCTATAACGAACAAATGTCACAAAGTGCTTTTGGATGAATTTGCATACCAAACATAGTTCAATGCCGTCTTTCTCGCAGACACAGTATGTTTCTGAAGGCGTGGAACTGACAAAAATACTGATTATTATCACACTTTTAATATAGTATGAAAGATTTATTGATGATGCTTAATATCTCTCTGATGCTTACTCTTGTGTTCAATAATATGCAAACTTGCCATTTAATAGTTATAATTTGTGTACTGATTTTGAATCTTACTGCCTGGAGCTCTTTCACTAAAACGTTAAAATTTTTCCTTGTAGCAAGATTGTTGCCATTAACGAGGCCAACCGTGGGTATAGAAACAAACACGTTACCGCGTGGCCACTTAAGCGTTGGTGTATGGGTTTTTACATTATGATTTCAGTGGTGGCTAGTATTAAAAAAATGCATGTTAGAAACCGACATTAGTTACAATTTCGGCGTGGTACGACCTCCCTAGATTCAAAAGTAATACACTGATCTCAAACCTATAAAGAATATAAGTCAGATTATTCAATGAAATTAACATGGAAAATCAATTGCATTTGTCTGCATATTTATATGTCATCAAAGAAGTAATTCGTCGGTCACCCCGTTGGCAAACATATCCTACGTTTTTTCCAAGTTTCAGTTATACTACGAACAGCAATAATATGTTCCACTATACAATTCAAAGCCGGATCACAGTGTAACATATATAGTCGCGACACTCACTGCTGTTTACGTTGTTACCAACAGACAATTGCTACGACACTAGCGCTCCTACGGTGGGCAAGCCGCCGAAGGAGTGATCTTTGTTTATAATTATTTTTCTACGTAATTAACAAAATAGTTAGTATAATTTTCGCATCACAATCATTAGTAAAATATCAAGAGACGTACACAATTCGGAAATTAATGTAAAAACAGCGGAATTTAACTATGCAGTGGTATAAAGAAAATCTTGGTCATGAACAAACGAATCTGTGTTTCTTTGCAGCTTATTCCGCTGAAAGTAAGTAGCATATAAACAGAAGAGAGACGTAAATTTCTATCATAGTCTGTTCCTACTATGACAAGCAGATTTTCTGTCGCTCATCAATTCACTGTGGAGTGTAACGATTCGCACATTTTTACACCGCACTCGTTTTTCTTATACGCGCATATTATTTTGGGTGTAACTACATTAGCTTTAAAAACCCAATTGTGGAATTGGGTACTTCATTGTAGGTAAACAGTTTAATTGCCTTTTCCCTTTTTTTCCATGTCCTGCAGTTACAGCTGTGGTGGCTGATTTTGTACGTTAAATACTGTAGTTACTGGAATTCTACATACGTTTTCTAAGTTCCAGCCTCACTATTTTACTGGAAATGTATTAAAGAAATCTTACAGTTCTTCAGTACGTAAGCGACGTCTTTCTGCCAAAGGCAGGTCTTCTGGTGTTTACTAGGCATTTTTTTTAATTTTTAATAGAAAATGAAATTATTCAGCAGAAGCATGTAGGTTAAAAGATAATTGAAAATAAACTATCCTGTAATGCACTGTTTCGTACCTTGTCAGAGTTGTCGGAAAACTTAAGAAAGACGAATATGGATATATTTTTAAATTATTACCTATTTTCATGGCACTAAATACGTTCCCTGTTGTAACATGTATATTAAAATCAATATAAACGATACTAGTCGCACTCCTCTAATACCGTATTCAGAGATGTATCTTGCCGGTCGCTTGGAGCGTTGCTATCACAGTATTGAACAAAATTCTGAGGGAGTGTCGTGACTGTATATGTTAACTGTGGCCGGACGTGGAAGAAACCACATATTGCGTCTGAAATACGCGGCTGTCGAGGACCTGAATACCGAAAGTATATGTCAATGGACTTTCTTCACGTTTCTGAACTACAGCGTAGACACTAATAACACTCAGACGCTCCGGCTACACATTGAACATTATAAATCACCAACTGCGACGTTACTGGTTTTTCTTTAATAAGCAAATTGAAAACTGAATAGCTAATTCACTGGGACTGATACCCGTTGCCGTTTAGTCCCTTCTAAAAACCAACCAACCACCAAGCTAATTCACTAAACTACATCCACATGTCTGATACGTCTGAAGTGGTCATACTGCATACATTATTAGGAAGTAACATTTATTTCTATTATAATAATGAGGTTTCGTTCGAAACGATGGAGGAACTGAAAAGCGGGCTCAAAAGACTGTATAAAAATTGATACCGACGAATATGCGCAATATTTGTCCACTTGAGCTGCAGTTAACGTGAAATGAGAAGCAGTTCTCTTCAGGACGAGGAATAAGAAACGTAAAACGCAGGCAGCAGTGCCTGGAATAAGTCATACTTAAGCAAAACTGTCATTAAGCCCATAAATACTGAAAGAGTGACACGTATCTACACATAACCAGTACAGTGTAAAAACGTCTGACGTTTAGTCACTAAAAAGGAAGTGTATCCACTTTGAATAGCTATTAAACTTGCGTTATGCTTCAGAAAAAGAGATAACGAGATAACAATAGGGAAAGGTGGTACAATTTTGATCATTTCGGACAAACGTAATTGTAACTGCAAATATATTTAGATCAAATGTTCAAATGTCTGTTAAGCTTATGGGACTTAATTACGGGGTCATCAGTCCCTAAACTTACAAACTACTTACGAACTACCTTATACTAAGGACGGCACAAATATCCATGCCCGAGGGGGGATTCGAACCCCCGACCGTAGTGGCCGTGCAGACCGTGACTGGAGCGCCTCAGTCCCCGCGACCACCGCGGCCGGCATATATTGAGAAAAGAAATAATTTTAACTATGACACTTGTTCTTGAATGTTTAATGAATATGTAACACAAATATTAGACAGTTACAAATGTTGGTATGAACACAAAAAAAGGTTACAGAATTGAGGAAAATCGATGTGAAATGTACCACACTAGTTACAATTATGATCACTTCCTCGTACAATTTTGATCACTGACTTTTTCCACATAAAAAGCACTTTTTCCTTCGGGCACCAGCGCATACTTCGCGGTACCAAACGTTGCACAATAATGAATTTACAAGCGCGTGGAAACTAGAAAATTTATAACAGCGCGTTCGACGAAGTAGCCTCACGTCCATCTTAACAGGAAGAAATTCATATCTCCGTAGCACAAAGTGGTGTATTCTTGGAAAAGACAGGAGCACCTGTAGAAACCTGTTACACTACAACGCCACAGAAAGGCAAGTGCTACGAGTGAAAAATGGCGCGAAAACTTATGTTGATCGGAATTGTACCTATATCGAATTTGTACCACCTTACCGTATGTTCAACAAGCTGATCGTTATGCTTATTTTCTATGCAGGGCTCCAATATTGGTGCACGTTGCACGGTGTCGAACTCGCGACCTTACAGTGAAATTGCGCGAGCCTTACCACGAGACCAAAAGCCCATACAGATTAGTAGCTCCTTGACAAAGAACAAAACAGACACTTCCGCCTCCTGCCGGTTCGTGCATTTCGCAGGACTTCGAATTCCGAGGTGCGAATCGGTTGGCCATGTCCGAGGCATTCCCCTTGTAAGACGCAATTCATATTGACACATGTTTCAAGTTTGTACCTTTAGACTACACTCAGTCTGTTGACACAAACAAGCAACAAGGGTTTATATATATATATATATATATATATATATATATATATATATATATATATATATATAAACGAATATTTTACTTTAAAACTCAGCTTACATCTTTCTTACAAACGGCACGTAAAAATCTGGGTTGTTATGCAAAAACTAAGATCCGAAAAACGTATCAACTTTCGGAAGGTTTTTCACTATCAGGCATCACAAAATTCTTTTCCATTCTTACATAGGCAAAATTTAGACACTTTCGCTAACACTGCTATAAATTACATTTAACTTATTCTTCCTCGTATTGTGTGAAATTACCAGACTTCAGCCGATAACAGAACGTTCTCGATTACAGGACCCATTCATGAAATTTAATGATATTCATTCTATAATTTCAGAAAAATAACAAATATTTTGTAATAACAGTGACAGAAAATTCTGTTTGAAACATAGATCATTCAGATTACAAACAATTCGAACAGTATTTTTTAGCATTGATTAATAGCCTACTATATAAGACATGCTCCAGATATGGTAAGCCATTTCACTATTATGTTTATGTCGAAAAAGGAGAAACAAAATATGATGTACTAATTAGACTGAAGTATTATCTCGGTTCTTCTATGTTAACAAGAATTCTTTCATTTACTGACCATTGATTTTATACCAAACTGACCGCAGTGAAGCGTAGTCGGGTTTAGCTAGTTAACTTGAAAATTTTAAACGTTGGTAAGGGAACAAAATTAGAGGTAAGGATGATGAAATAAATAAAACATTTCGATATTGAACATAAATCATTTCTCCCATAAGAACTCTGGATGTGTAATCGCTCCTACACAGATATCAAATGCCAAGTGAGTAGTTAACCCTTTAACTACAGTGAACTTCTATAGACGTCCATGGTAAACGGACATCGCAGAAGGTGGACTGCTGTAAAAACTGGAAAAAAGAAATTTCCTAATGTGAACTTCCGTCTCTATTCACCATGTTTTTGACGGGACGTTAAACCCCTATCTTTCTTATTTTATCCTCGTGAACTGGAGCAGTTCTCTGGAGGGAAAGTGTCTACCTCATACGAATCCAAAGCAGTACACCTCTGAAAGGCCAGAGTACTGTGGTCTTCTACTGAAGTCAGCAGTAGTTTCAGAACTAAACATCCCTCTCTGTGTGACACTAAAGCAAGAAACGAAAAACAATTTCATCCGGTGACCAGTTGACATGCACAGAAGTCTACCTTAAAGGCTCTATTAACCATTGCTCATAGAATCTAAAATAAAATGAAAATGATTGTTGTTCAGTCAGCAATATTTTTAATCATATCAGCGTATTTTGAAATTATACATCGATGATTGTTGTCTGAATGTTGTGATAGGCCAGAGGGTTCGTCAGAGTAAAACTACGTACAAACTACGCCAACTGTGAGTTATTATATAAGAATCCCACCTCACACATGCTCAGGGTAATCTCCTTCTGCTTCCCCCAACCGCTCTACATCTGGGAATCTGCAAATTTAAGAGCTAATTAATCGGATGCTTTACAGTTTTATTTAAAAATCATCACCAACATATATTTTCTGATGAAGGCAATCTTAGTCATGGCCGAAACCTGGTCCAATAATTTTTGCTTGTTTATCCATTTAATCCGGGGAGCACGCAGGATTTTTTTCTGGGTGGGGTGCAAATCGGTAATCTAATTTTACCTAGTGTGATTTTAGTTAGTTATATTTATATCAGTTATATTATTTACCCAAAATATCTTATTTATATAATTATATTATTTATATCAATTATATGTTGTATATTTATATCAATCGTATTGATCACTGATGCTCTGACAGACACATACAGCCGCGGCGGAGTGGCCGAGCACATTGAGGCGCTGTGCTCCCATGAGCGAGGCCGTTCCCCGTCGGGGGTTCGAATCCTCCCTCGGGCATGGTTGTTTGTGTTGTCTTTAGTATAAGTTAGTTTATAAGTAGTTTATATGTTTAGGGACTGATGACCGCGCAGTTAAGTCCAATAGGCTTAACAAACTTTTGATTTGAGACACATGCAAAACACAATAAAGCTCACACAAATTCGGTCACAACAAAAGGCGCATACAGGATTATTTTTCAGAGGGTGGCGGGGCAAGTCGGAAAACTAATTTTACCTTCTATGAGTTTTTACATCTTACATCTTATAAAATAGGTTTTGTGTGTGTGTGTGTGTGTGTGTGTGTGTGTGTGTGTGTGTTCCACATCTCCTCCTATACTACTGGGCTGATTTCAATCAGACTTGGTACACATGATCCTTACAATCAACCAACAATCGCTGTCGGGTTAAGAACAACCTACGACATATATGTTAGGAGATACCACGTCATAAACAATGGCAGTCGTGAAAAACGGCCGTATCATGCGATAATATTCTACATCTGTTCCTAAACTAATGGACCGATTTCAACCAAATTTGGTACACATATTCCTTATGTCAGATAACAATTGCTGTAGGAGTACGAATTACATACGACATACGGTTCAGGAGATATAATATCATAAACAATAAGAGTTGCAAGAATTTGCCACAAACTGCGACGAGACTTTATTAATATACACTATACGAGAATGAGAGTACTTAGCGATTTGCAACAAACTTTAAACATAATTTTAAACCTTTATTAAACGTTTTCTCGCTGACAATCATAGCAAAATATTGAAAGGAAAAAAGTTTATCGCTTACTACTTTTCCGCTGTCCATGGAGTAAAACTATGGCACTTGGTAAGACGTTACAATTTAATGTTGCTACACTGCAAATTGTACTCGCAGGAACTTTTTCAGACGGTATACACACTTGAAGCTGAATGTACGTTGGAAATTATATCACAGTACGACACATAGTTCATGAGGTATGAGAACGTAAGGATTAATGTTCATACAAAACAACCCCATCAAGCATCAGGTTTTAATATATTACTTCTTTACTACTAACCGCATTCGCAACTTATACAAATCAATATATTACTGCAAAATTATACAATTGTACAACACATCTGTACGAATAATAAATCTGTAAATGTAGGCCTGTCGCTGTTCGCTTCCAACACTGCACGAATTTTCATGCGGTTTTCACAGGAAACATATGCGAAGATAGGTTCATGATCTAGGCATGATTTCATCAAAATAGAATCACGAAAAAAGAGAGATATCGTAATTTTATGTGTTTTCAGTGAGCGCCGTATCTGTCTGTTCACCTATTAGAAACCACTTATCTCCAAAACTACTTCACGAATTCGCACGGGGTTTTCACTTGTAACTTCAGCCTACTTAGTTTCATAAAAATCGGATAACTGTAAAAATAATATCATAATTTAACGTTTTTTTAACTACAACCGTCATGTCTGTCTTTCTCTTTCATCACGTTAATCTCCAAAACTAATAGTCGAATTTTCAGAAGTTTTTCACAGGTAACGAGAGGGTGTCGTGCGGTTACATGAACGCTTCATTTCACAAAATCGGATCAGAGAAAGTAAGATATCACAATTTAAGCATTTTTCTGAAAGCAATTGCATGTGCATTTGTAGCCAATAATCTACAAAAGTATTACACCAACATTTGTGGGGCTTCAAACGTAATTTTAGACTAGCTTGAAGAATAACGCAGGCTTATTTTCATGCTTATAAGCATGGTGTAGTACTGCAAATATCTAAAAGTACTAAACGAATATTCATGGGGTATCACAGATAAATTGATAATAGCCTGGAGCTACATATAGGCTTCATTTCATCAAAATCAAATCAGGAAAATAAAAGATATCGTAATTTGAAGTTTTAGGTGTATTTCATGCTAGGAAAGAACGACGTAATACAGCAAAGTACCAATAGACGCACTGTTACTTCCGTAGTGCGCCAGAAAATTAATAGATAGGATTCAACGCATTGAATATAAAACTAATACAATTACATAACTATTATCAGAGTCTAACGTATACGTACAACTGCTATGGAAGTTTAAGTCTCACGCTTGGAGCGACAATAGAGCATCTTACTGAAAGAGAGCCAACTGTAAGAATAATAATTGTTTTCAGTTATGTTTCTACTTCATTAATGAAATACTTATTACTTATTATATTTCAGCTTTCCATGCTTTGGTACATTGCCAAGAGATATGAATGATCATGAAGTAAATGTTTAAAATGGCGAATATGACTGATGTATGATGTAAGCTACATCATATTCATGAAGATATGCCTATTTCTAACATGTTTCGCAAACATTAAAAAAAAAAAATACTGACACTTCTTCACGCGGTTTTCACAGGAAACCTGAACTAAGATTTGGGCAACATATTAGGCATGATTTCATCAAAATAAGATCATAGAAAAAAATACATCGTAATCTTAAGTGTTTTTAGTAACTGTCTGTTCATCTATTAGAAACTTTTAATCTCCTAAACTACTTCACGGATTTGCATGAAACAACTTCGTTTCATAAAAGTGATATCACGGAAAAATATTTAGATGTAGGCTATGCTTCAAGTATGCATGGCATAGTACAGGAAACAAGCGATAGACGCCGCTGCTGTGAAGTACGTATGTGGTAGCACAGCAAGGAAGCGAACGTCTGTGATAGAATTAAGCAATCTTATCTCTGCGAATACCAACAAACGTTGAACATAGTGTTACTGATTTAGTTTTGTGTAGTAAATACTTAAAGACCTTTCTTTGCTTCTTTTTGCATGTTTCATTTTCTATCAAAAACTTTATGATGATACATCGTTTCGGAGGATGACTTCTACTTACATTTGACATCTATATGAAGATACATCGTTTCGGACAATGAGTTTTACTTACATTTGACATCTTGGCTAGGACAACTGAATTTACTGACAGAGCAATGATTTTTACTTACTGAAGTCTGGAACCCTAAAAAGCCATGATACGCACATGCTCTTCTTTAACAACCGTTACAAGGCACGGGCATATACGATAGTAATAACATAAAATCTTCAATTTAAACTTTTTACACGTCAGACAGGCCGGCAAGAACTGTTTTGTCGTTTTATTCGCCTTAAATGGTTCGTAAACGTCTGCAAAACTAATACTTAAATATTTATATACAGGCTCAATGTTACTAGTGTGTCAGCTGGAAAACACAGCAAAGAATCAGAGAAACTAACAGAAGATTTAATACTTGTTTTTGTCATAATACGACATATGATGTAACTGAACATAAGACAGCAAAATGGAGTGTGGCAAATGACAGTACTTTATCGTCACGGACTATAAAAGCAACGGTCAGAGATGTAACAAAATTGTGGTGTTACATTCGTAATATTCTTCTGAGTATTCTGCTTTATGAATTTACTGTACTTTGTCCTTATCCTATTTTTTGGTTGAACCATTAACGAGGAGGCATCAACTGATCTTTTTGTTTCTCAATATTTCGCTTGTGTAATATTTAGCATCAGAACATATGTTTAAAGATTCATCCTAGTTTTCATTTTATGACAGTTGAAATCATCTTGTGTTATTTGTTCAGGTGTGAGCTTAATTTCACGTTGTAATCTCATCATGAACTATCCTTACAATAATCTCTCTCGGTAATTAGTATTATTTTCAAATTAATTTTTAAAGCCTTACTGCTGCTTTCTTTCCGACGTCTTGTGTGGTTAATAAACATTTTCATTATTCACATAGGTTAGTAAGGAATTTTATACATTTAATTAAGCTCAGGAATTTAACTAGTAGGTTGTTTACATGAAAATATCTGGAATAGGTACGTAAAGCTGCAATTCAATTTTTTCCCCCTTGGACCAGGCTAGTTAGTTCGCTTTGCCAATTGTATGAGTGGGACCCTTTCACGTGTACTAATAATTTACCTAGTCTATGCCATACGAATTACCCAGGTCGTGCCCCTTGTATAATTATCATTTTATAATTTAATGTAGCTCAAACTAGAGAGCGAAAGTGCGGGAACACGATTCTGAAATAAGGTGGAGACTAATGTTGTTTGTAAAACTGGAGAAGAGAAGTTTGTCTACGTCGAATATTAATACAAATGTTAGGAAGTCTTTTCTGAAGACATTTGTCTGGAGTGTGGCCTCGTACGAGAGTGAAAGGTGGGCGATAAACAGTTCACACTGAAGAGGATAGAAGATTTGAAATTCGTTGCTACAGGAGAAGGCTGAAAATTATATGAATAGACGTCGTAATAATGAGGGTGTACGGAACAGAACTGGGGACAAAAGAGATTTTTGGCATATCCTGAATAAAAGAAGGGATCCATTAATAGAGCACATTCTCAGAAATCGTGGAATCGTCTATTTAGTATGGTTGGGAGCATTGGGGTAAAAATAGCAGAGCTAGACCGCGAGACGAATACAGTAAGCAGATTTAAAGGGACGTGGGTGACCATTCTCAGAGATGAAGAGGCTTGTGCAATATAGAGTAGCGTGGAGAGCTGCAACAAAGCAGTCTACAAACTAAAGACCACAACAACAACAACAACAACAACAACAACACTGGCTGGATGGATACGTTTAGCGTTGTAGTGGGACGCCTATTGAGCCGTTCACTCTTCTCCTCGTAAAGTTCCGTTTTGCAGTTATTTATTAGATAATTAATGAATATATTATTTTGAATGTTATTAAGATGTGAGAACACACACTTTTTTCGGCGCGCTGAACACGAAGACAGTGCCTGCTGTTACGGACTGCGATTGACAATTGTTTTTAAATAAGAACAATTATTATTACAGAAATGTAATAGAAAGATATTTAGAATGATTATTCTGTTTTTGTAAGGAGTATTTACAAGATGTCATATTGCAATTGTGATTATTAATATTGAGTTTTGTGACTAATTACGTCACATTTACATGAATAAAAACATTATAAATGAAGTTACTGATGTGTTTACGAGATTACTAAATATCAAATTAAGATCTACAAATAATTTTTTCTAAAACTTTGTTTACAAGATAAATCAATCAAAAGTGAAGGTCGTAAACTTCACCTGGGAATTACTATTACTTCAGACTTAAATTGGAAAGAACACGTAGATAATATCATGAGAAAGGCGAACCAGAGACTGAATTTTATTGGCAAAACCCTTAAAACATGCAACAGAACTACAAAAGAAACTGCATACACTACGCTTGTCTGTCCATTTTTCGAGTATTGCAGCCCAGTGAGGGATCCTTATCAGGTGGGTTTAACGGAGGACATCGAAAGAGTCCAAAGAAGGGCAGCTCGTTTCGTATTGTCACGATACAGGGGAGACAGCGTTAAGGAAATGATACAGGGTCTGGGATGGGAATCATTACAACAACGGCGCTTATCACTGCGGCGTGGGCTACTTACGAAACTCCAATCGCCAACATTCTCCTCTGAATGCGAAAATATATTGTTGACTCCCACTTACATAGGTAGAAATGATCATCAGAATAAAATTCGAGAAATCAGAGCTCGAAAAGAGAGGTTCAGGTGTTCTTTCTCCCCGCGCGCTATTCGGGAATGGAATGGGAGACAAATAGTATAATGGTGGTTCGATGAACCCTCTGCCAGGCACGTAAATGTGATTTGCAGAGTATCCCATGTAGATGTTGAGGTAGATGTAATTATTTTGAAGTGAATTTTGAGTGTGATTAATTAGCACGACCTATGATGAAAATGGATGTCACTAAAGTTGCACGAAAGTTGACACTGTTTTATTGATTGAATATATACGACTGCTATGAAACAAAAAACTCTCGTAGAGCCCTCAACTAAAATTTTACTCAGGGTTTGGGAACTTATAGAATCTGATTGTAGAAAGCAATCCCGAAATATTTTAAATATTCAAGTCAAGAAATTTAATATTTATAAATTGGAAGCTAATATTATCGTCAATGGTAAATATTTTGAGTTGGTGCTAGTTAACTTCGGGTTCGAAGTCACGGTCATTTAAAGAGTTGCTTGTTAATGAAATCAGACATCCTTAAAACTAGTACCACCACACTGTCCGATGATGTGATTATGAAAAATTAATTATGATTCAGAATTAAGAGATGTAATTGAAACAATTAGACCTGCGCTACTCAAGTTACACCCAGAAGCAATAGCAAATAATGAAGAAAGATGTTGGTACTAGAAAATTTCCATTTCATCCAGTGTAAGTCGAAAAATTTCGGGTGGTGGAGGGGGGGGGGCTCCCCCTGCATGCGTCTTTGTCTGTAATCGTTATGAAGTACAAGATACTTTTCGTCCCTTTGGTTTTTATAGAATGTATTCAATATATAAAAAATACTGTCGCGACTTTTTTCATTTTGTCATATACAAAAGCTTCACCTTTCACTTAGTCAGAAGCTGGAATTAGATGCTTTCACATATGATAAGTCCTAATATTTAGTCATTGGGAAAGATTTATTTGCACATTTTGTCTGGAAACCATATCCAGACAACATATACCACTGTTAGCGAAGTGCGCGTTATGTAATTACTGTAATGATATCCTTACATTTGTGAACTTATGTGTTAGAGGTGGTGCCAATAAAATCATTCATAAGGAAAATCGTATTCAGGTCTATACTATTTAAATGTATCATGCTCAAAATATTAATAATGTCTGGTGATGCTAGAATAGAAAATCGCTTCAGAGGAAGCATTTCGCATAAGGCGAAAAAACAGAACTACCTACGACAGGTACAGAACAGGAGGGTCGTTCAAATAATTTCCCAAACAATTTATTTGCTATGTTCGGGTAAGAGTCGTCGCATCGTCGCTACGGCATCGGCAAAGCTTATTCTTAAATAAATGTGATTAAGACTTTTTGGTGTCTGCTAGGTATTTGTCTTCTCAGCTGACATAGTGGCAGGCTGCGAGCCGCACCTTTGAAGCCGCGATCTCCGTCAGCGCTAAGCTAGCGGGAGAGACACACACGCTGATTACACGTATTCTGCCTGTTGCTAGTCTAATGGAGACTTGGCAAGTACAGTACGTTTGGAAACTCTGTGAGCGTCGAGTTACTTCCTGGTTAGCACAGAATTAAGCAGATAAACTTACTTCATTTATCATGTCGTGTCCATTCAATAATGTCAGTCCAGGATCTCTTCTTTCATGTTTAGGTTTAGCTGGTCCAGCAACTACTGGAGCAGTAAGGAACATCTAAATACTGCACGTCTTCGCTAGCTCTGGGGCCGCGTATTCGCATACTAATCGATGGAGCCTCCGGCTTGTGAAAACAGACTCATTGGGGAGAAGTTTTTGAACTCTAATCTGATAGAGCTACAACTAAGCAAGTTGAAGCTAAATACGGAATTCTGAAGAAAACTCCTGCGTCGAAAGTTCTTTAGTTATTTTCAACGGAATCCTCTCATATAACCTGAAAGTGACTGGAAATCCTCAGGTAGTTTACCAATGTCGTGCCTGTGGAAACCAAATGATTATGAATTTATGCTATTGATAAACGATATTAATGTGCGTTTTAGTGTAGAATTAAATTGTGTTGATGGCTGGACAATCACTTCTAGAAATTAGTGGTTCTTTTCAAAAATTAAAAAAACCGCACTGATGTGTTTTACGCTCCACTTTAGATTTGTAGTTTTATAAGTTTTTGCAAACATTTTGGACCAAAATAATAATCTAAATAATAAAAAAATTAATTAATAAGAGTGTCTGAAAACCTTTTAGGGGAAAAAAATTAGGTTAGGTAGTGACGGGTACCAAACCACCGACCTTTAGCGTCATAGTCGAAAGCCTTGCCCACTACGCTACGGCTGTCAATAAAAACATGAATCCTGAAACATGAAATGGCCGTTGTTAGCTGATGCTAATATGGCATTTGTAGACACTACATTATCATTTATCGTACGAAGAACGATGGGGTTTTGCAAATTCTTCAGTGCGCCATTGCTTTGAAATGACATCGTGTAAGTTACAATAAGAAAATCATCAAATACGCAACGCAAGATGGCGTATGCCAGAGAGAGTTCTGGGCGAGGAATGTCACGTGCCATCTCCGAATTAATTCAATGGAGGGTGTCAAATCTCCGTTAATTTTGCAAATATGCTTCAAACGATACGAGATATGAAAAAAACGTAAGGGAGCTAAGTTGTAGAGAATTATCTCCTCTTCCAATTAGGTTATTCGTGTCAGATGAACGGTTCGTTTGCAATTACAATTATATTACAAATGGCGTTTTTGGTATTACTACCGTATTTTTTGTCCGAAAAATTTGAAATAAAGGAGGTTCTGGTCTCTGGCGGCCTACAATCAAGTCTGTAAAATTTGGTGCTGATCGGTTGAACGGTTCGTTTTAAAAACAGGGAACACGTTACGGACAGACATACAGACATACATCCCAAAATCGCCGTTATTTTGGCAAATATCTTTGAATATATATATATATATATATATATATATATATATATATATATAGCAAAGTTGAAGAGAATTTTCTCCTCTACAAATTCGGTTATTCAATTTTCGTGTCAGATGAATAGTTAAGCCGTTATTTTCATTTAAATTTCGAGCTGTCAAAAGACGATCGCAAAGGCCCAATTTTAGTGTTACTACCGTAACTTAAGGTAGGCCAAAATTGGTTAAAGTAGTGGAAATTTAATAACGGCTTCGTATCAGTATATGGTGGCTACAGCTTTTTTTAACATCTCGCAGATATTATACTAATATAATTTCTGTGTGAGAAGCTTCCTTCTAGTTTCATTGAGCGCCACATTGTCTTCACACCACCAGAGCAAAACCTAAGGTACCTTACGTTATACCTCAAATTGGCGTAGTGGTCTGGTCTATCGTTTTTGGTATCACGTCTGCGCTGTACAGGTCCGATTCCCTCCTTCAGACGCATATTTTTAACCGGCACGATTATATCTATTTCACCTCCGGTAACGCCATGTAAAGAACGTCAAGATGCAAAATAGATCAAAATATGCATTAAACAAATATCAATTCGCTGTCAACTGGGACACAACAGATTTATGGTTGTAATGTAACGAGTCTACACTACGAAAGCAAAGGCGCAAGTAGTACTGACGGGAAGATATCGTTACAACCACGTTAAGTTGAAAGAGAGCGGAATTTCTGGCGCGCGCTATTTCTGTTTGTCAAAGTGACTGGCTGCATACGCGAGTGGAAAGTCGGCGTCGCGCTGCCTGTTCGGGAAGATGCGAAGGTAGATAGATCTACATCTGCATGAGATACTCTGCAAATCACATTTAAGTGCCTGGCAGAGGGTTCATCGAAACACCGTTATACTATTTTAGCTCCCATTCCATTCTCGAATAGCGCGCGGGAAGAATGAACACCTGAATCTCTCAGTTCGGGCTCTGATTTCTCGTATTTTATTCTGATGATCATTTCTACCTATGTAAGTGGGAGTCAACAATATATTTTCGCATTCGGAGAAGAATGTTGGCGATTGGAGTTTTTCAAGTAGCCCACGCCGCAGCGATAAGCGCCGTTATTGTAATGATTCCCATCCCAGATCCGGTATCATTTCCGTAACGCTGTCTCCCCTGTATCGTGACAATACGAAACGAACTGCCCTTCTTTGGACTCTTTCGATGTCCTCCGTCAAACCCACCTGATAAGGATCCCATACTGGGCAGAAATATTCCAAAAATGGACGGACAAGAGTAGTGTATGCAGTTTCTTTTGTAGTTCTGTTGCATGTTTTAAGGGTTTTGCCAATAAAATGCAGTCTCTGGTTCGCCTTTCTCATGATATTACCTACGTGTTCTTTCCAATATTTTGTGGAGTTCACGGCCTTCGCTTTTGATTGATTTATCTTGTAAACAAAGTTTAACGGATTTCTTTTCGTACTCATGTGGACGTCTTCACACTTCTCATTATTTAGAGTCAATTGCCAATTTTTACACCATACTGATATCTTATTCAGATCGTTTTCAAGTTAGTTTTGATCTTCAGATGATTTTACTAGACGGTGAATGACGGAGTCATCTGCAAAGAACCTAAGAGAGGTACTTAGATTTTCCCCTAAGTCGTTTATGTAAATAAGGAATAGCAAAGGACCAATAACACTACCCTGTGGAACGCCCGATATCACCTCTGTTTTAGTCGATGCCTTACCATCAGTTACCACAAACTGTGTCCTCTCTGACAGGAAATCCCCTATCCAATCCCAAATTTGGGGCGATATACCATAATCGCACAATTTGATTAAAAGCCGTTTGTGAGGTACGGTGTCAAAAGCCTTCTGGAAGTCAAGAAATACGGAATCGATTTACGAACCCCTGTCACTTCGTATGAATAAAGTGCTAGTTGTGTTTCGCATGAACGATATTTTCTAAATCCATGTTTTCCTTGGGTCAATAGATATTTCTGTTCGAGATAATTCATAATATTTGAATACAGGATATGTTTCAAAACCCTGCTGCAAATTGACGTCAATGAAATAGGCCTGTAGCTTAGTGGGTTACTCCTACTGACCAGCGGCCAGACAAGGAAGTCTGTGACGATAACAGTGCTGTGTAAAATATGTATTCTTTCATTAGTATGAAAGAGACATTGTTTTGCTTTATTAAAAAAGCTGGAGCTGATATTGTCATGCTTGAATCATGTCGTATCAAAAGAAACTATTGAAAACAGTAGTTAAACTTGCAGTGTACTAAGTAATTGGAAAGTTGTTTTTATGTTACGAAGATGTTATTACAAAATATACGTCTTAAATGAAGAGTGGATTTTGATTTGAAATTACGAATATAGACTTAGAATTGCAGCCACTTCTCTCCACTAGAAACCTGCAAAGAAGATGGATCCTTTCCGAAGGTACATGGATAAGGACACTGAGTAGCAGGATCCCTCTTTTAAAAACAAGAAGAAGAAATTCCCCAAACAAGTAAGTGAGAAAAGACGTACACATCACGACACTCTTATACAACTACATACACAAATAAGCTTGGTACACGACAAGTTACAGCCACAATACATAACATTCAGTAAATATGTCGAGAAATTTTTCTTAACATTACAAATCTGGAAACTTCCTGCCAGGTTAAAATTGTGTGCCGGAACCGGGACTCGAACGTGTACCTTTGCCTTTGGCGAACTCTACCGACAGAGCTATCCCGACACGACCCACGATGCCGCCTCACAACATTACTTACCCATTACCTCGCCTCCTACTTCCCAAACTTCACAGAAGTTCTCCTGCGAAACTTACAAGACTAGCACTTCTGGAAGAAAGAATATGGTGGAGACATGGCTTAACCACAGCCTAAGGGATGTTTCCAGAACGAAACTTCTCACTCTGCAGCGCAGTGTGCGCTGATATGAAACTTCCTGGCAGATTAAAATTGTGTGTTGGAACCGGGACTCGAACCTGGGACCTTTGCCTCTGCCAGGAAATTTCATATTAACGCACACTCCACTGCAGAGTGAAAGTTTCATTCTGGAAATATCGCTTAGGCTGCGGCTAAGCCATGTCCCCACCACATCCTTTCTTCCAGGAGTGCTAGTCTTGCATGTTTCGCAGAGCTTCTGTGAAGTTTGGAAAGTAGGAAGCGAGGTACTGGGGGGAAGTAAAGTTGTGGGGCGGCATCGTGAGTCGTGTCGGGATAGCTCAGTCGGTAGAGCGCTTACCCGCGAAAGAAAGAGGTGTCAGGTTCGAGTCCAGATTCCGGCACATAATTTTAATCAGCCAGGAAGTTTCATATCAGCGCACACTCAGCTGCAGAGTGAAAGTATCATTCTGATAACAAATCTTAATTTTATTTTATAAACCAACGGTAGTCTAACGTCACATAGCTCTTATTATATTTGAACTCGAGACGTTGAAAATGTCGTGCTGGACTGGTATTCTAATTTCGATCTCCTCTTTGTCGTATTAGACTCTCTAGGAAGCAAATAGCTGTATCATTTCGTTGCTTTCTCTGAGACTGTAGCCTCCTCTAGGCCTCCACAAATGGCACGTATATGGATTAGAGTCCTGGTCCAGCACAAAAATTCATTATTGTATTTGAACTCCTAGACAGAGCATACTGAACTACCGGTAAAAATAATTTTTTATGTCGCTTCAAGCAATACCAATAATAACGATAGATGTCGTTGCTTCTAGCCATTCACACACGCATCTTTATTCCTGTTAAAATTTGAAATGTAACATGTATTCGTCCACAGTAAAACTTCGATAGTTTGGGTTTGAATTCCCGGTCATTTATGACGCAGTTACATGTCGCTACTGTTGAAAAAATTTGACATCTGACTTTACTTATTTATAATACAAATTTAATTTAATTTTTTTGAACTGGTATTTTGTGGTCAAATCTCTGATGTTTCACACATCTTTACGCCTAGTCAGCTAAGACAATATTTGTCATTACTGAGTATCGATAAAACACGAATGATTTGCTTGGTTAACAATAACGGCAGGAGATAAGTTCGATTCCAGAACCAGAAAGAGATAGTTCGTTTCAGTTTCAAAAAAGTCTACAAATGTTTGTGCAGTCATGATATGCAGTTAATATTAAAGTTTCCATAGAGTCTTTGCTGCTGTTGGTGGTGTGTTTATTAATTAGTTAGTTCAACAACCGTTAATACAAAACTGCTCGCTACAGGAACGAAGTTCGCAGTTGGGAAAAACAATTCAGAGAGCAAAAATACTTCGAATTGTTACTGAACTTTAGGAATTCCGATAATGTATCAATCATTACTGAATGTTTTACGTCACAGATTTTATTATATAAAACTCTACTGCGTGTAGAAATACTTCTGGTTCGTTAGTTATTGTAATAACGTTGAGTTTCCTTTTAGTTGCAATATTGTGGTGTTCATTTACTTCTGGAATGATTGCCGTGAAGAGCAGTTTTCTCTAGTGGATCCATTTTGAATGGCCTAACGACTATACCGCGATGCGATTAGAGTACCCACAAGATAGGTACGTTATTTGGGTTGCATGCGCGTCAGGCGGAACGCGATTCAAGTCGTTCGTTTTTTTTTTTTTTTTTTTTTTTTTTTTTTTGCTTGGTAGCAGACTGTTCATGACGCAATAAACCATTGGATGAAAGAAATCATAGTAACTGGTTATTATTTAATGGAATGAGGTTGAATATGAGCTCGTAATGCTGTTCCCACTTGTGGACGTACACCGACACTTTCAGATACTATTTGAAAACAGGTAGGCCTACTGTTTGTTGTAATGTTGCACGGAGAAATTTGAGTATCCCTGCGGTAAGGAACAGACAAGGAGCGTTTATTAATACAGAGCAATCATTCAATTCTTCCTCAAATTCGTAATTTGATGATTTTCACAAATCCCTTATTCCTTCATGTTGTGATAATCATAAATATCATGCCTGTGGACACCACCTGATAAAACTTTGTAGAATCTCATTTGTTAACGTAATATAAACCATCTCTTCCCTTTTCAAATAGTGCAACAATAAGTTTTACTGCCTCTTTGAAGTATCTTGAGAATTTCTGTATGAAGAGAATAAAAATAGGAGCAGTTTAGAGGTGTGATCCTATCTGACCTAAACAGGTGCTAAATATTTCACAAAAACTATATATGAGAATGTTGCCTATATTGGATTACTTTTACATTATGCTACCCCAAACCTTTATTATGATTTTAATTGAAACAAAAAGTATATAAATGGTCTAAATTAGGAAACCGGCTGATTAATTTGGACATTCAGCAGGACCACATAGGAAAACTGCTAGTACATGGTAAATAACGGTGATAAAGGAACTGTACTTCAACGTATTTATTGAGCATACATAACGTATAAGTACTTAGGTCTTATTACAAAATACAAATACTTTTGGAATATTCTTCACCATTCACATACCTGTATTTTTATTGGGAAATTGGGAGATAACCGTTTCGCACTCATAAGGCACTTGAAATTAAAACAAAGAATGATCTGGGAAACGTATTCCATAACATATTGTAAGGAATCTTGACACACTGAAATCTACGTATTATACATGTAGACTGAGTAATTAAGTCCATTGTCACCATTTCTGTATGCTGCCATTGCGATCTTCAATTAATATTCCGTCCATTTGACGTACATTCCGCCTTTTAACACCGTGAAAACCTAAGAAATATTACCCCTGCTTATTACTTGTTTTTAGAGACTACGTATCTGTTAATTGTTATGAGTCTCTCCTAAAATGAACAGGTCAAAATAAGGAAAGTCAGTGATCCAACTTCGACAACTGGAGCCAATACAAAATAAGAATGCTACAAAACCACACTAGATTAATCTCAAGGTTTTCTACGTCTAGTTATTAACTAATGACAGATACTTACGAATTATACTGTAGATAATTTTATTTACTTACTCGTACTGTAAACAGATGCTTAAGATTTATAACACATGACTTATAATAGAAAAGGAGAGAAAACAACAATGGCAGCTATTTTTGCTTCAATAGCTATAGTCGACTGGCCAATTGGCCGATTGGCCATGTGAGTTTGAAGACATACATCACCAGTACAGCCAACGTGAAGGTCTTGGTTACCCACACACAGGGAAATGCGACGGTGTTCCAAATTAAGCAACGATACAACTTCGGGAACTTTCCACTACAAAAGAATCAAGGGAACGGGAAAAATATTTTTATGCTTCGTTACAGAGTTCTCTAAGGGTTTCGTTTCAATTTATTACGAAAATATGATATAATACTGATTATTTCAAAATATTTGTTGATCTTATGGGACTTAACTGCAGGATCATAAGATCTTAAAAACTATTTATGAACTACCTTACACTAAAGACAGCACAAACATCCATGCCGGAGGGGGGATTCGAACCCGCGACGGGGAACCACCTCGCGCATCGCAACATAGCGCTTCAATGCGCTCGGCCGCTCCACCGCGACACTGATTATTTCCGAAATTTTCCATTAAAATATAAATGTATGTAATATTTGTAAAATTACAGATCTATTTGTTTATAGTATGTTTTAGCTGTTTTAGCATTGAAGCAAAAGAAAAATTGGTATGAAGCTCCGGACATGACATCAAAGATCACATTAAGACGTTTGAAGACTATTGATCAGAAAAAAATATTAAAACTATCGTAAGGTGAAAGATGAAGATCTCCAAAATCAGTACTCTGGCACTTTTAATAAAAATGTGAGAAGGGATAAACTGGTAATCTGTTTAAGAAACTCGAACTAATTATTAAAAATGAAATAACTGATTTATTTTCTAACTGATGTAACTTCATGAAAATTACTAACAATGTCATGTTTATGATTTTAAAATCTTTCAGAGAAAAATATAACTCTGACATTTAATCTGCCTACAAAATTATTTTTACACAAACATAAACATTTCTTTACTGTTAATAGATTTAACTCGATTTACTCAAATAATGTTACAACAATACCATATTTCAAGAACACTACCCATGAAATTCCTATTTAATAAAAAACGCAATTTCAAAACTAAACTATTACAATAAATACTTTTCCTAACACAGAAAGGGGTCCCTAGCATGAATCGTGATACCACAAGCTAACAGCAAGATCTTTCCCGACCGTTACTGTTACCATCAGTTCAGCCTAAAAATGAGAAGTTGTGCCATAGAAACATGCCAAGTATTTCATGAAAAACTTTACCTTATAAAAACTTCAAAAGATCGTTTCTACAACGTCATCTATACGTTTTGTCTCCATATCTTAAACAGCTTGGCTCAGCATTCAAGTCTCAAAATCTCATCTCCTCGGCTATCACGCCGGAACGACAACTGCACACAACCACGGTCCCCACGCTTCTGCAATCTCATCCACGCGCATAGCAAAGTCTACACTCAATAATCACAACCCTACTTCCCGGCAACCGTACCATCTCCGTGTCCAATATCGATAGTACTGCCATCGAAAAATAAGCCTGCAACCAAAGATAAATGACCCATGCCTGACTAGCTTGAAACTGGCCTGAAATTCGCGGTACATTTGAATATGAAATGTATACCTTCCCACAGCAGGTATCTTACATGGTTGCATGAGGTAAAGATTAGCCGTAATGCCGTCCAAATTCATTCCGTGACTCGGTGACAGCTTGAATTACTGCGGCGGATCATTGTGTTGCGGAACTCAAAAATATACACTCTTGTTAAGTTTAAAAGAGATCACGACTAATTTATTCAAATAAACTCAAACACTATACTCACGTTTATTACACAGACAAAACTAGCGCAGACACACACTCGTCTGCATGGGACTGAGGACAAACGTAAAAAGACACACGAGGATCGCTGTTCTCTCCGTCATCTGGAAAGAATAATAGAAGGTTGATATGACATTCAGAGATAAAACTGAAAAGAGAAAAATGATTCGAGGAAAAATATGTCCGATTATAGGGCGGGTGAATTGCCGTAAAGCTTCAAACCGTCAACCACCGCAGCACACAATGGGAGACTGAGAACTACTAATATATGCAAGCAGCATTCGTTTGCGATGTGTAGCTTTGGTTTCAGAGTGAAATATAGGCACAAACATCTCAATTTTATGTATGTAAGGCTGTTTTCCGCTGCTGCGACTACCATCTTATGTGTCGAGTATTTACGAAAGATTATAGTTTAACGTCGTGTCGACATAGTCATCATTAGAAACGGTGCAAACGCTCGGATTCACTTTTACTGAAGATGGATAAGGGAAACGGCCGTGTCCTTTCAAAGGAACCACCCAGGTACTTCCCTCAGGTTATTTAGGGAAATCAGACAAAACCTAAATCAGGGTGCAGGAGGCGGGTTTGAAGCACTGTCCCTCCCGAATGCGAGTGCAGTGTGTTGCCACTGCGCCCCCTTGCTCGGTACAAATGTTCATGATGAGAGTAAATAATGAAACTTCCTGGCAGATTAAAATTGTGTGCCGGAACCGGGACTCGAACCTGGGACCTTTGCCTTTCGCGGGCAAGCGCTCTACCACCGAGCTACCCCGACACGACTCACGATGCCGCCTCACAACTTTACTTCCGCCAGTACCTCGCCTCCTACTTTCCAAACTTCACAGAAGCTCTCCTGCAAACACGCAAGACTAGCACTCCTGGAAGAAAGGATATGGTGGAGACATGGCTTAGCCACAGCCTAAGGGATGTTTGCAGAATGAAACTTTCACTCTGCAGCGGAGTGTGCGCTGATATGAAACTTCCTGGCAGATTAAAATTGTGTGCCGGAACCGGGACTCGAACCTGGTTCCGGTTCCGGCACACAATTTTAATCTGCCAGGAAGTTTCATATCAGCGCACACTCCGCTGCAGAGTGAAAGTTTCATTCTAGAGTAAATAATGTTTCCTCGCTCAGTTTATGAGCCGAGGAAGTGCCGCCGCCGCCGCGGAGTGGTCGAGCGGTCTAAGGCGACTTGCTGCGGAGCGCGCAGTTGCTCGCCGTTCGAGGTTCGAGTTTTTCCTCGGCCATGGGTGTGTGTGTGTGTGTTCTCCTTAAGTTACTTTAACTTATTTTAAGTAGTTTGTAAGCCTAGGGTCTGATAACCACAGTAGTTAAGTCCTAAAGATTTACGGACATTTGAATAGGAATTGAAAATTGATAAAATTGGTGCAATGAAACCTCCGCCAGGATGTTTTACCGTCTTGGTGTGTCCACATCAGGGGTGTTTATAAAGGGAGGGGAGAGTCAGGGGGCTCGGACCCTTCCCAAAATAATGAATGTAAAGAAAAAGTAACAACGGTGTTTGAATTATTTTAATGAATGATGCATGGGGGCACCGCCTTCGAAGTTAGCCATTTTCCTGAATCGGCCAGGGGACTGGGGTACAAGTGGCGTGAAGTTCGGGTCAATCTTACATATTAAAAGAATCTACGAAAACTAAAGTCAGTCTGTCATACCAAACTACCCGACCGATTTCCTTCATTTTTGTTTTAAACGAAAGGTATTCATCCACAGATTTGTCATCGAGTATCAGAATTAATTTAAGTCTCTCAACCTCTATTTTTATTTAAGTGGTACACTTCTGTTCTTGCATTGAGTGTTTTAATCGGTTTGTTTTACGATATCTTCGGTTCTAATTAAGGTACACACTTCTTTTCACCTAATACCACTCAGCAGATCATGCTCTTTTATTTCCGCTTTCAAACTCTTGCCTGATTGATTTTGAAGAAGGCTATGCGTGAACATTCAACTTTACTTCCATTTTCCCCAACTTTTAGTGATTCCACTAACGGTGCAAAGTATTCGTACGGGTCCCCTAGATTTTTTTTTAAATACCTGTAGTTACTTTTAATTTAATGTCACAAAAAATTGATCTCGGCAAAGCAAAGGGGGTTTTAGTGTAAATTATGATCTGAATATGAGCTGCAAAATTGATACAAAATATTGTAGGGCGTCTACTTTAAATTACATATGTTTACATTAGTCTTGCACCCCCTCTCCCCAAAAAATAAAAAATACATGCATGATTCTGGTACACATGGAAACTTACGAAAGATCCCCTGCAAGAAGCATATGCACAAACCATGCAGAGACACTCGGCCATTCACCCATAGTATATAATGCAATGCTGCAATCCTTTGTTAGTTTGCTTTCCAACGGTCCTCGAGCCTGTATTCCACAATTGTTCATCTGCACTTTGTTCAGATTTTCTTTCCGCGCCTCCATGTCACTAGACACGCATTAGAATGTTTTATGGAATTATAATCAGCAGTCCACACCAATTTGGAATCGGAAGCGAAATAAATCAGAGTCAGCTCTGAATCTTCTTTTTTAGGTGGAGTGGGACTATTATGTGGAAGAGCTGTTGTGCTGTTGACGCATAATTTTTTTTTCCGGAACAAGCCATGCGCTAGAGCGGCAGGCGTCGCCATTGCTAGGCGGCCATGTTGGCGGCGGAGGCGTGGCCTAGGGTGAGCCCCACCCCTGCAGGTAGCTACCCCCGGTAATGAAATGCGGCCGTGGAGGGGATGGCGCGTGGCGGAGGGTGGTGTTTGGACACGCCCCCTGCCTAGCGCTGCTGTTTGCGGGGACGGACACAGGGTGGGAAAGCAGCAGCCTGACTTTTGTGTCTGTGTGAGGGGTGGGGGGAGGCGGACTATCGATCTGAATCAAATGTCAGGTCGCTCCAACAACTGCAGCCCCTCGGTGGCGCCGTAATGCGATTACACGGCCGCGGTGCGTCATACTGCACCTCATTGTCCTGCAACGAGCCGAGTGCGCTTTGTGGCGTTCGAGTCGCGATCGCAATCTTTACTCGTCATTACACCGCAAAAGCGCCGTAGTAAATATGCTTGAAAGACTGTAAAGATGCTCAGGTCACTACAATATCCGAGAAAGGCAATAGGAGTGATCCGCAAAATTACAGACCTACATCATTGGCGTCTGTTTGCAGCAGGATTATATAACATACTAGCTGAAAACTCGGCGTTGCCCCGGTATTTATTTGTTATTTATTCCTGCCATTTTTCAGGTATATATTCATATGCATAAGGGCTGTATGTCTGTAAAATCTCTTGGGAATAAGGTAGGTGCGCCAAATAAGACCACCTTAATGTTTGGCAATTTTTCACCGCCAAATTAGTCAGCCGATTAACTTGAAACTTCACATTTATTAGGAATAGCCCTTGAGCTCCGAGGAAAAAAAAATTTCTGATCATTAAAAGCAACGGAAGTATGTCCTAAACTGAAATTTAAAAAACGTAGCAAATGGCCTTATTGGGATACACGGGGTCCCCAATAACGCCACCCCATGTACCCCAACAAGGCCATATCTAGAAAAGGAGGGATTAGGGACAGTGAAATGCTCTCATTTCTGCTACCAAGTCCTCAGTGCAGATAAAACAATACCAAGAAGAAGACACGTCGGGTTTTGAGGAGCTAGGGTCTGCTTGATAGCTTTTCTTCAAAGTTCTTGACGTCGTTGTGTTTTACGACGCTTTTAACATTTGTCTTGTGATGTCGGTTTGTTCACTTTCACTCCATCAACTATTCACCAGGCTCTACTGAAGGCATAGCTTGCATCGCTGACGTGTCAGCCATTTCAGTAGCAACTTTATCGGCATCTATGGACTCACCATCCTCCATTAGCCTTGTCATGAAATCTTCCACGTCGAGGGTCCTTGTAAGTTCTGTCATTTCGTTCTCAGTGATTTCACTGCGAGCAAAAAATTCAGGAGGAATGCTATTCGGGTCAAAGGGGTAGATTCCTGAGTTCAGGAACCCAGTAGTTAACGTTGCTTGGTGTCAAAGCTCTTGGCCACACTTTCGAGAAAAGTTATCCGAATTACATTTCGTTATTTTTCTATCAGGGTTATTTTTCCAGTATCTATAGACTTCGTCATCCCAAAATGGCTCAAAGTCTTTGAACACAGACCTAACCATTGGCTGAAGGGCATGGTGTTTGTTGCTTGGAAGACAGTAAAGATGGGATAAACAGGTGTGATAGCAAAGTAAGACCACCCTGGCTCTAATATGGCCAAGGTGGCCTTATTGGTCTATACACAGGTTTTTCATCATCCCGTGCATATTTCTGTAATTTCTAACAAGCTAATCTCAAAATACCTCAAAGTTTCAAATCTACAAAAAAATATGCTTCAAAAGAACCACCAGTTTTTAAAGCAGCCACAAAAATTAATTACTCCAGAGCTCAGCAAAAACTTACATCAGTACCTTAAGAAAAACCTCCAAAACCAAAGATACACTTCTGCAACTGATTGACGAAAAGCATGTAGCTTCTAGTTTATCATTTGTTACTAGGACGCCGTTTCCGGACATGTAGGTACTGCCATCCGACGGATTTGAACAGAAGTTTCTGAAATAAAGGCGGGTGGCCTTATTGGCGATTATGGCCTTATTTGGCCCACCTACCTTACAATTAGTAGTAAAGAAGTAACAGATTAAAACTTGGTGCGTGATGTGGTGGTTTTCCATTAACATTACTGTTTATGTGCTCATATTTCATGAACTACGTGTCGTACTGTGATACAATTTAGAAGGTACACTCAACTATATGCGTGTATACTGTCAGTAAAATTTCCTGCGGCTCCAATTTGTAGTGTAGAAGTAATAAATTCATAACCTCATACCGAATGCCGTAGTTTTAGACCATGAACAGCGGAAAGTTACAGTTTATGTGCTCATATCTCTTGAACTACATGTCGTACTGTGATACAAATTCGATGGTACATTCAGCTATATGTGTGTAAAATTTTCTGCGGCTACAATTTGTAGTGTACAAATTCTTAATTGCAACATTATACCGAATGCCGTAGTTTTACTCCACAAACAGTGCAAAAGTAGTAAGCGAGAAACTTTTTTCCTTTCATCCGTTTGCTACGGTTGTCAGCGAGAGAAAGTTCAATAAAGGTTTGAAATTATGTTTACAGTTTCCTGCAAGTCGCTAAGTACTCTCATTCTCATACAGTGTATTTCGAAAGTCTTGCCGCATTATATGGCATTTTTTGCGATTTCTATTGGTCATCTTTTGAACCATGTGCCGTATGTGATTCATAACCATGTAGAATTGTTACCTCACGGTAAGGAATGTGTGTACCAAATTTAGTCGAAATCGGTCGAATGTTTTAGGAGAAAATGAGCAGCATTGTCGCAAAATGCAGCAGTTTTTCGCATGTGTACAAAATGTCATAAGGATTGGAACAAAAGTGTAGATTTGTATGTTACACGTACAAACATAAGGACACTCTGCTTTATATATTAGATGAAGACACCTGAGGAAAAATTGGGGAATGCCACACACACTAGATTTTGAGAGAACGGCCAATTAGTGTTTTCCAACTCTCCCAAAATAAATATTTTACAGTTTATTTATACATATCTTGGAAAACCTTTTAAACAACTGTTTAGATATAGTAATCAGGCAATAAAAACCACACATTGCAATAAACACTGATTTTTATTTGCATATTTATACACAGAAACAGGTTTCCACACGTTAATAAAGGGTTTGTTGTGGTCTTCAGTCTGCAGAATGGTTTGATACAGCTCTCCACGTTACCCTGCCCTGTGCAAGTATCTTCATCTGAGAAAACGTTCGGCAATCTACATCCTTTTGAATCTGCTTACTATATTCGTCCCTCGGTCTCCCTCTACGATTTTTACCCCACACCCTTCCTTCTGATTCTAAGTTGACAATTCCTTGATGTCTCAGAATGTGTCCAACCAATCTATCCCTTCTCTTAGTCAGTATATGCCAGAAACTCCTTTTCTCCCCGATTCGGTTAAACACCTCCTCATTAGTTACGTGATCTACCCATCTAATTTTCATCATTCGTCTGTAGCACCACATTTCTAAAGCTTCTATCATCTTTTTCTCTGAACTCCTTATCGTCCATGTTTCACTCCCATACAATGCTACACTCCAGACAAATGCTTTCAGAAAGGACTTCCTAACATTTAAATTAATATCGGATGTTAACAAGTTTCGCTTCTTTAGAAATGCTTTTTTTCCCCATAGTCATTCTACATTTTATACCTTCTTTACTTCGGCCATCAGAAGTTATCTTGCTACCCAAATAACAAAATTCATCAACTACTTTATTGTCCCATTACCTAATCTAATTCCTTCAGCATCGCCTGATTTTCTGACATTGCATTCCATTACCTTCGTTCTACTCTTGTTTATGTTCATCTTATATCTTCCTTTCAAGACTCTGTCCATCCCATTCAATTGCTCTTCCAGATCCTTTGCGGTCTCTGACAGAATTACCATGACATCGGCAAACCGCAATGTTTTTTTTTCTCCCTGCACTTAAATGCCTTCTCCAAATTTCTCCTTTAATTTCTGCAATGCCTGCTCATTGTACAGATTGAACAACATTACAATAAAGGGGAATGTCCAGAATCCACTTACTGATTTAAAATAAACAGAACTTAATATTACATAGACAAATGAGGACCTTTAAGAAATAAGGCCTATTTAAGTTCAATGAGTTCTTTAACGAATTAAGATATTTAATTGAATCATGACCAGTAGAGGGTATCTTGAGAAAAAGACCGACTATTCATCACATTTACGACTGTCCAAAAATGCTCTCCCTTCTGGTTTCTGGTCCACACAGACGTTTAAGGTCCTGAAGATCCTTGTCCTTCGCTTTGGATATTTTCAATGGTTCCTCGCTTGATTCCTTTAGAAGTAAAAACTATCCAGGCTAAATGGCTTGTGATAAAGATTTATAGGCAGCAAATTTTTCTTTCCTTTCCTTCTTGATGGCTTCTCTTGCAGCAGCTTTTATGTTTTTGGTTGCCGCAGTTTTCTTCTTTTCTTTGCCTGTCGATTTGTTTTCGCCAGCAATAACAGCAGCCAAAGACCAACCTCCGTTGAAGTTACTCGAATTCGTATCTCCTTTATTGGCCTGACCGGAAAGGACACTTTTCAGTGTAGGGCGGAGATAGCAAATCTGTCCAATCTCGAAACATTGGAAGGTCCATATCGACAACCTCATATTGAGTGGGCTAACTTCATGCAGTTTTAATCGCCTCATTCCACTGCCGAGGAGTCTCTGCTGGTGTTTTTTGGTTACCAAACCATGCCAGTGTCATTTTCATATATGAGTGCCCTAACGGGGAATGTGAGTCCAATTGAATCGAATCTCCTCATTTCATGAACTGCAAAGTGTAAAAATCTAATCCCTGTACAATGACATTCCTCCTTTTTACCCTGTATGTCTACATTTAACATTGTTATATCTCTGGAAATTACACTTCCTTTCCTAGATCAGTTTACAGCACATATGCACCTTCTCACAGAGCATACGAACCCATCAATAACTAAAACATTTATTTTATTTATTTATTTTGACTTTCTCCCTTTTCCCCCCGCTGTCTTCATTCCATCAAACATTATGACCTACTTCAAAGAGAATGACCTATTAAATTTTAGTCAACACATTATGAACTACTTCAAAGAGAATGACCTATTAAATTATAGTCAACACGGATTCATAAAGTGTCATTCTTGTGGAACACAGCTCGATCTTTACACACATGAAGTGATGAGTGATATCCACAAGGGATCTCAAGACAATTCCATATTCCTAGATATCGCCACATTTTTGCGATTGAATTCGTGACTTCCTGTTTGAAAGGACTCACATGGTAACTGATGGAAGTCATCGAGTGAAACAGAAATAATATCTGGTGATACCCAGGGTTGGGTTATAGGACCCCTACTGTTCCTTATCTTTATTGACGATTTAGGAGCCAATATGAGCAGCTCTGTTAGACTGTACACGGATGATGCTGCTGTCATTTGTCGGTTGGAAAAGTGATCAGCAAAACAATAGAAACTGCATAACAATTTAGATAAGATATATATGTATTGGACGAAAACTGGCAATTGACCCTAAATAATGAAAAGTGTGAAGTCATCCATATGAACACTAAAAGAAACTCATTAAACGTCATTTAAACGATAAATCAGTTCAATCTACATGCCTTAAATTTAACTTTATGTCTAGAAAATACAATTATGAACAACTTAAATGGGAAAGAACACATAAAAATATTGTAAACAGTTAGAAGCTGCAACAGTTCTGCTAAAGAAACTCCTACACTACACTTGTGCGTCCCACTTTCGAGGATTGCAGCCCATTGTGGGATTACCACCAGTTGGGACTGACAAATGATATTGTCACGATACAGGTGAGAGTTTCATGGATACGATGCACGACTTGGGGTGAAATCTTTAAAAGGTCCTATTCGTCGCGGCGAGATCTATTTGCGAAGTTTCTCTCATCATCTTTCTCTTCCCTACACAGGGAGACATGATCAACTTAATAAAAGAAAGAAAGAAATTTAAAAAATATGTCGGAAAGGAAAAATTCAGGTGTTTCCTTTTCCGGGGCGCAGTTAGAGAATGGAACGATAGAGAAATATCATATACTAGCTGAAAACCCGGCGTTGCCCGGGTATGTATTTATTTATTCCTGCCATTTTTCAGGTGTTTATTCATTTGCATAAGGACTCTATGTGTGTAAAATCTCTTAAGAATACAGCTAGTAGTAAAGAAGTACGACATTAAAACGTGGTGTGGTAAGGGGCGGTTTTACATGAACGTTATTGTTTATGTGCTCATGTCTCATGAATTACATGTTGTACTGTGATACAATTTCGAAAGTACACTCAACTATATACGTGTATACTGTCTGTAAAATTTCCTGCGGCTACAATTTGTAGTGTAGAAATTATAAATTGTAGCGTCATACCGAATGCCGTACTTTTAGTCCATGAAGAGCGGAATGTTACTGTTTACGTGCTCATATCGCATGTCGTATTGTGATACAATTTAGAAGGTACATTCAACTACACATGTGTATACTGTATGTAAAATTTCCTGTCGCTACATTTTGTAGTGTTCAAATTATAAATTGTAATGTCATATCGAGAGCCGTAGATTTACTCCATAAACAGCGGAAAAGTAGTAAGCGAGAAACTTTTTTCCTTTCATCATTTTACTATGGTTGCCAGCGAGAAAAATTTTAATAAAGGTTTGAAATTATGATTAAAGTTTGTTGCAAGTCGCTAAGTACTGTCATTCTCATACAGTGTATTTCGAAAGTCTCGCCGCATTATACGGCATTTTTTTGCGATTTCTATTGGTTATGACGTAGTATCTTTTGAACCATGAGTAGTATGTGATTATTAACCATGCAGCAATTGTTACCTCACTGTAAGGAATGTGTGTACCAAATTTGGTTGAAATCAGTCGCTTAGGAGAAAATGAGCAGCATTGTCGCAAAATGCAGCAGTTTTTCGGGAATCTCATTGTTTATGACGTCATATCTCGTGAACTATATATCGTATGTGATTCTTACACTTAGGCGACCGTCCTCATGGATTGAAGCTTACGAGTACAAAATTTCATAAAGATTGGAACAAAACTGCAGATTTGTATGCAACACGTACAAACATACGGACACTCTGCTTTATATGTTAGAAGCGGTTTGATGAACCCTACGACATGCACTTAAATGTGATTAGTGGAGTATTTATTTAGATGAAAATGTAGAAAAGGTCAAATTCGGAATAAAGTTTTTGCGGACCATTGAGCTAGGATCATGGAGTTAAAAGTTTTTGGTTTACCTCAGGCCAGCGCCCATTCGTAGGGCTATTAAACTTTTACGGTACTGCAGTTATGATACAGGAAGGAAGGCAGATTACGGGAGAGCGCCCCGTCGACGTGATGGCCATTAGAGACGGAGCACGCGCTCGGATACTTTTTGTCAGGGCTAGGGAAGGGAAACCACCACGCCCATTCTACATCTACATACGTACACCACTAGAGATGGGAAAACTGAAACATCTGACGGTTTCGAAACAAATGAAACCGTACCATCTGTGGTTTAGAAACACTGTTTCGAAACCATGAAGCCGGCCGCGGTGGCCGAGGAGACTAAGGCGCTCCAGTCACGGTCTGCACGGCCACTACGGTCGGGGGTTCGAATCCCCCCTCGGGCATGGATATTTGTGCCGTCCTAGTTTGTAAGTAGTTCATAAGTAGTTTGTAAGTTTAGGGACTGATAACCCTGTAGTTAAGTCCCATAGAGAAATAAATAAATAAATAATAAGAAACCATGAAACCTTGAAGCAATGTATGTTTTGTCATGAAATCTTCGTTCTAGGAGGGCAATATTTTTCACTATATGGACAAGGGTACACACAAGAACCTGTCAACCATAGAGTATATATTTACTTATTGGTCTGTACGAAACATGTTGACAAAGATTTTCTCCCGTGTTGGTCGGCCGCGGTGGCCGAGGGGACTGAGGCGCTTCAGTCACGGTCTGCACGGCCACTACGGTCGGGGGTTCGAATCCCCCCTCGGGCATGGATATTTGTGCCGTCCTTAGGATTAGCTAGTTCATAAGTAGTTTGCAAGTTTTGGGACTGATGACCCCGTAGTTAAGTCCCATAAGCTGTACAAACATTTGAATCTCCCGTGTTGTTGATGTTGCCAACATAGTGACACGCGGCCGCCGGTATGGTAGGTAAAAGTTTACCCCGTTAGGAAATCACAAACTCCAATAAGGTACGCATATTACAGTGATGGATCATAAATGCTATTTTCTATACATACTAAATAAATTATGGGGAATAAAGGGCACACTAAATAATCACAAATAATGCTATGGAATTACAATAATAATATAATAAGAGACAAATACACCACTTGTACGTCTTGACCGTTGCATCACCACCGCAATTCCTTTAACATGACTGTCAAAAAATTATAACGTCAGTAGCTAACTTCATTTCCGCTCGTAAGAAACTAACTCTTTAACACGAGATTAAATATGCGTTCTACCCTTGTTAGTATAAAAAAATGTCATTTCAGGCTTCATATTGTATCTTATTTTTAAAAATGTAGTTTCACTCGTGTGTTTTTTAATATGGTAGATAAACCTGGAATTTAACTGGTTATTTCAATGCAAATAGTGAACGTTGTTTTATTGTTCTTTTACATGTATAAAACAGGCATTATATCATTTCGGAATATAGCAGTCTCTTGCAAACGAGTCTTGATTTCAGTAATCATAAGCTGCAGACTCACGAGTGTCAACTCGCACTTACGGCGTTTGATTCTCCCAAGTGTCCTGAATCCATTCATATAATTATATTTGCCGTATGATCATTCCCTGATTTTATATAGATTTTTAGAATAATGTGTGTGGCTATATTGTATTTCAGTTGTAACATGGGTTAGCCCAAGGAGGTTAGAATACAGGGAGACGCCCTTACGCTGAAAAAGTGAAGCCTGCCTCCGCCATATTGCTAAGTTTTGGGAGAAGTGTTCGTATTCTAGAGCTAAAGTTTTACGTCACTTAAAACAGGAATAAAACGCCCGACGGTTTTACCGTGATGTATAACGTGTTAAAAGACTGCAAATTAGCTGTTAAAAATTAAGTTTTCTAATTTATTATGATGAGTATTTATTACTATTTATTCATGAAAGTATATTGTTTGAAAGTACATACTTTACAGGGAGTGTCAGTTCAATGCATTGACAGAAAGAGTGTCAACTTAATGCATACTTTTAACGGAGAAATAGGATTACAGAACTGACCAAGATGGCGCACAGGCTTCAACTGACGTATGTGCTCGGCACAGATAATGCCATCTCCCTTTATTCTAACCTCCTTGGGTTAGCCGCCCTCGTTCATTCGAGGTCGCCGTTTCCTGTTTCCGAGCAGATTTCCCTAACTACCTGTATTCTATTCACTAGGTCCAAACTGTTAGCAGCCTGGCTGGGGAACCCAGCAACCTGACAAAACCCGCCTTTCAAGTGGAAACAAGCAGCTTCCCCCTGTATCTGCAATGTCACAGTATGTAGATACCTCTTCATATTAAAAAAACAGTCGTTATCGAAATTATGGGAGTGCCTTTTTATCACAGTGTCTTTTAAAATCAGGTTAGGCGTGATGGGAATTTTGGTGGACTATGTTTTATGAAGTAAATCACTAGTGTCCATACTTTTTATTGTTCAAGACTGGATGCCTTCTTAAAGTAGTTTTTCCAAATGTAAATTCAAGTACATACTCGTAAGTAAAGAATGTCTTTTCTTATATATTTTCTTAAATTTATTTTGTTACTATTATCATCATTTGGATTTGTATTTTAAAATAACAATAGAAAGTATTTTATAACAAATCTTACCTACACTTTTCATACCGTTCCCCATAACTCAGCATTTTCACAAACTCGGCCAATCTTCGGTCCACATTAAACCGAGTTTTTGGGACTCTACTGCACTAGTTATTTTCTCCCTTTGAAAGGAACCATACCGGCATTTGCCTGGAGTGATTTAGAGAAATCACGGAGAACCTAAAGCAGGATGGTCGGAGGCGGGTTTAAGCTGCCGTCCTCAGGAATATGAGTCCAGTGTGTTACCACTGCGTCACTTCACTCGTTACAGTATATAAGCAAGGTTTCAGCGAGACAACTGAACTGGCGCCAAGGCATATTAATTAGTTCCTTTTAGAAAAATATGTCAAATGCTCTGAAATAAATCAAAATGTTCAAATGTTTGTATAGCTTATGGGCCTTAACTACGGGGTCATCAGTCCCTAAACTTACAAACTACTTATGAACTAGCTAACACTAAGGGCGGCACAAATATCCATGCCCGAGGGGGGATTCGAACCCCCGACCGTGGTGGCCGTGCAGACCGTGACTGGAGCGCCTCAGTCCCCTCGGCCACCGCGGCCGGCCTGAAATAAATGACGAACTAATGTTATATGTTCCATTCGGGTTTCCTACACAATAAATTTTCTTAAAGGATTTTGAAGCGCGTCATTTATACCCTTTCAGCTTGTAGCTACTAATAAATTCCAAATTTGCAAGAAGGTAGGTAAACGGATAGATAAAACGATTTTTTTTATCATGTCATTACGATCCGCTGTCGTGATATGGTGGATATAATCGAGCTATGTGCCTCTCGTGAAATCTTGAAAGCTATGGATGAAGGGCAACAAGCAGACTGCATATTCCTCTATTTTCGAAAGCCGTTTGACACGATACCGCACTGCTAACGAAGCTACGAGGATATGGAATAGGAACCCAAATATGTGAGTGGCTAAAGGACTACTGTTGTAATAGAACCCAATACGTTGTCTTCAATTGCGAGTGTGCATCAGAGACTAGGGTATCACCAGGAGTGCCCCAGGGAAGTGTATTAGGTCCGCTATTATTTCCTATCTATATGAATGGTCTGCGGACACATTAGTTGCAATCTCCGCCTGTTCGCTGATGATGCTGTGGATTACAGGATGGTGTCGTCATTGAGTGACTGTAGTAGGATGCAGGATGACTTGGACCAAATTTCTAGTTAGTGTGAGGAATGGCAGCTAGCTCTAAATGTAGAGAAATGTAAGGTGATGCAGATCAGTAGAAGAAACAATCCCTAATGTTAGAATACAGCATTAACAGTGTGCTGCTTACAGTCGCGTCAATTGAATATCTGGGCGTGATGCCGCACAACGATATAAAATGAAACGAGCACATACGGACGGTCGTGAGGAAGTCGGATGGCCGACTTCAGTTTATTGCGAGAATTTTGGGAAGATGTGTTTCGTCTGTGACCGCATATAAAACGCTTTACGACCCCGTCTTGAGTATTGCGCAAGTGTTTGGGATCCCCAACAAATTGGTTTAAAGGAGGTCATAGACGCAGTTCAGAGACGGGCGGCTAGGTTTGTAACTGGTAGATTCGATCAATGCGCCAGTGTTACTGAAATACTTCGGGAATTCAAATAGGAGTCAGTTGTGGCAAACACTGGTGAAGAAATTTAGAGAGCCGGAATTTGAAGCGCACTGCAGAACATTCTACTGCCGTCATCCTACATTCGCGTTAAGATCACAAAGATAAGATCAGAGGAGTTAGGTCTCTGGGAGTGTAACAGTAAAGCAAGTTAGTAGTGGTTCCACATGGCTTGACAAATCGTGTCACTTTACATATGCGCGATTATATCAAGATATTTTATTTCAGTGTTTTTGCAGATGGCAGGCAAGTCGAGAACCTGTTTCACCTTCACCAGAAGATGGCGTATATATAAACTCGTTACGGCACCGTACTTAGCGACCGTATCGACTCACTCGGTTCTACTCGTCTGTTGACATTGGACATGTCCATGTTTACGGTTCTACACGTGAAAAACCAGATTTTACAAGTTTATCATTTATAAATAATTAGAAAAAGTTTCAATAATAATCTTTACAAAATCATAATTATATAAATAAGCCAACACGAAACGGATGGTACAGATTTTTAATATTAATTGTACAAGAAGGCCAATGAAAACGTACATAATTCGAAAGGTGGTTTGTCATAGATATTACGAATATAAAAAAATATGTGTGTACGTAGCTGTTAAGAGTGGTAAACAGGAAAAGAAATTTTGTCCTTAGTGTAAGTTAGTTGAAGTAGTTTGTAAGTCTAGGGACTGATGACCATAGCAGTTTGGTCCAAGTGGTTTACAAACATTAGAAAATAATGCGATCGATTTCTTTTGGCATCCTTCCCAAGTACCAGGTTTGGATCGTTCCGATTGACAGTCGCGTCGATGGCCCGTTAAAGCCACAGTTTCCTTTTCCCACCATTACTACTTTTCTAAACCCTTCAGTTTGACGTGGCCTCAAAGCATTTTAGCGCACTTGAAGTACTGTCAGAATTAAAAGTATTTTTAAACAGTGTAAAATTATTTTTAAGGCGTAGAAATCGAAACTGGTAGTTTAGACTTCATAGCGTGATGGTTAGGCACGTTTAACGAGTACGTTTGCAGAGTGAATTAAGACGGCCAATTTGGTGAGAAATGTGCAATCCTGAAGAGCGGCAGTACGCTATGTTAAGCTATTGATTCGCTGTCGGGCGCGGCTGCCTCTTCCCGTTCTCCTGAAAACAGACTACGAAGCCTCTGTTCACACGTTACCACAGCTTTTTACTGCCATATGACGACAGGAAAAATGTATTCCAACGTGACATGAAGTCTCAGATGAGGTATGCGCCCATTTGAGATTTTCATTTATTAAACAGTGCCACCAATAAGACTTTAGAAATGTAAAGGCCACAAAAATGTTCAAATGTTTGTAAAGCTTATGGGATTTAACTGCGGGGTCATCAGTCCCTAAACTTACAAAGTACTTATGAACTACCTTATACTAAAGACGGCACAAACATCCATGCCCGAGGGAGGGGATACGAAACGGCCTCGCGTATCGGAGCATATCGCCTCAATGCGCTCGGTCGCTCCGCGGCGTAAAGGCCACAGGTACCGATGACGCTGTTAAATGTATTAACGCGTTTCGAAACAATCATCATCAGAATCTAGTTCTGTGGTGAAGTTTAATACTAAACGTATATCTTCATGGCTCCGTACGGCCACATCAACACCTATGCCCTCCATATTTCTACAACGTCCTTATTACCACTGTTTAGTAACTGTAACAAAGCAAAATGTGTCTTTTCCGACTTTAAATAACCTACAACATGGCGTTATAGCATTTATAATGGTCGTAGAGCGACACTCTGAAGCTATGTGTAACACTGAACATACAATTTCAGCCTCTTCTCTGCATGCACTCTTTATAAAGCAACGGCATATAAACCATTAATTTCTATAAATCGTCACGAATAACACGAATGTATTGACACATTTAATAATTAAAAGACATTTAGAATTTAATAGAGAAATATATCTACTATTTATTGACTTCATGCAAGGTTTTGACAAGCAAATAGGAGGAAGTCGTGGAAAATACTGCATAGAAGAGGCATACCTCTGTACTAATTATATTTAAAAAAATGTACCAAGCTTCTAAAAGTCTCATTGCCACAAAAGAAATAATAATAAAAAAATTAAAAAAAAAATAGTAACCCTAAAATAGGAATGAATTTTGGCTCCCCGTAAGAATACACTTTCTGATGACCAGTATCTTATAGCTGACAGCAATGGCATTATTCAAAATTTTACTTATAAATTAGATAATATTACCAACATCTACAGCTTAGAAATACAGACTCAGCAAACAAAAGATAGAGCTTCTAAGGGTTTAGACTTCAACACAAGAAAAATTGGAATAAACTACTAGGTCCCCACACGAAAAAATAAATAAATAAATAAATAAAATTATGGTGTTACATTTACACAGAAATGAACGATGTCTAAAAGCTTTGGAAATAAAGGTTTTTGAGGAGGACAGCTGACTGTAGGCTGTTTGGTACCATAAAAAGTACAACAACTAGAAGTTAAAGCATAAATAACCAGATCAAAAGAAATAGATGGAGAAATCAAATAGCAATTAACCCTAAATAACAGAGGCAACGAACAAAAGAAAGTAACAGACAAATAATTACTTAAGTAGTAGAGGAAAAGTAGAACTACCCACAGTGAAACTCACAATTTGAGGCAGCATAAATGATATTCTGAAAATCAATTCTGAGTTTATTTGATTCAGGAAGTAAGAAAAGTAAGTATAGAGTTCAACATGAAGTCGTCGTTGAATGGAGGAATTCAATAGAAACTCAGATGGTCACGCTCCCCTTTAGCACCAGTCGAATATCCTGTTAAAAGTAACGGTAGGAATAACAGTACGTTTCATCCGTGGGTCATTTTGGTTATGTCGCATTAAACTTTAGAAGCAGAAAATACATTTTATAAATAAAAGCATTTCGTATCTCCAAATGTAGTCTGTCAAAGCTGGAGCAAAGTAGTCCGCCGTAACAAAACAGCAATAACCATCGAGGCATTTGGCTCATATTAATCAGTATAAGGAGGGGAGATATGCACAGGGTATACTGCTAGTGAAGCGATATCACACACCGCACGCCGAAGTCCTCCCTAATACTGCCCTGGTTATTGCTAGAAGCACAGTTATTAAATAATAAATGTCCGTTTAGTCTTGATGTATTTGGGCAAACTGGGAGGTCAATGTACACTAGGCACGGAGAACAACATAGAAGGTGGAAATTAGAAAAGACAGATTCGTCTTTTGCCGAACTTCGCCTACAGGAAAATAACAAAGACATGATGGATGTAGATGTATTACACATTGAAGGGAGAGGGTGCAAAGCTCTGTCAAAATTTTTAGAATTTTACAAACGTGTGTGTGTACCTCAAAATTTATTATTAAATTATGAAACTGTGAAATTATTCACCTCTTTTGGAAAATATTACAACGTCTAAATAGAAGAAGACACTTGTTGCCTTTATTCATTAGTAGATTTCGATTCCTATGCATAACTCTGCTGCAGCGTATGTGTAATCATAGCGGCGTCTAAGGAGCCGCGGCGGAGCGGCCGAGCGCATTGAGGCGCTGTGCTACAATGCGCTTCGCTGTTCCCCGGGCATGGATGTTTCTGCTGTCTTTAGTATAAGGTAGTTCATAAGCAGTTTGTAAGTTTAGGGACTGATGACCCCGCAGATAAGTCCCATAAGCTTGACAAACATTTCAACATTTTTTGCGTCTAAGGAATTTTGCAGATAAATACAACTGAAAAAATTTTCATAGTTACTGTAAACGCCGTTGTACAATTTTTACATCCTTACACGAAATGGCCAGAACAGTCTAATATAAAAATCTTTATAGTCCTTCTCGTTTTCGTTACTCATAGTAACGCACCAACAGGACAACAAGCTACACTTCAGAATACGATAGTAGATGACTGGAAATAGCAGCGTTCCTTATGATGGGTAACATCACAGTATAACATATACATTCGCGACACTCACTGTTGTGAAAGTTGTTACCAACTGACTGTTGCAACGACACTAGCGCTCCTAGTGGTGGGCAAGCCGCCGAAAGAGTGATGTTTGTTTACAATTATTTGTGTACGAAATTAACGAAATAGCTAATATAATTTTTGCGTTACAAGTATCAGTAATATGTCAAGAGACATACATAGTACGGAAATGAATGTAAAAACAGGCGAATTTAACTGATTCAGTGATATAAAGAAGTACTTCGTCATGACCCAATAATTACGAATATGTGTATATTTGCAGCTTATTACGCTGAAAGTAAATAGAATATAAATATAAGAGAAACATAAATTTCTATTATGGTCTGTTCTTACTATAACAAAGAGTTTTTTTGACACGTATCATTGTGGTATGGGGTCTAATGATTAAAGTTTTTAGGCTTCACTCGTCTTTATTATAAGCGCATATTCTTTTGAGTGTGATTACTTTAGCTTAAGAAAGCAATGTCTTGAAGATTCTTGCCGTTTGTGGTTCAGCTGTTGCAACAAATGTGCAATTGGTTTCTTCTTTGTTGAATACAGTTTGATTGCTTTTTCGTTCTTCTTGTCACGTCTGTGATGTTTTTCCTTCAGCTACAGTTGTGGTGGCTGATTTGGTACGTTAAATACTGTAGTTATTACATTCTTCATTCGTTTCCTACGTTCCACCCTCACCGATTTCACTGGAATTGGACTGAAGAAACGTTAACGTTCTTGAGAAGAAAAAAGACGTCTTTCTACCAAAGGGCAGATATTCTGTTGTTGCCTAGTCATTTTTCTATTTTTAATGGTAAATTAAATTAGTCAGTAAAAGCCTGTAGGCTACAAGATAACAGTAAATAAACCGTGCTGTAATGTATCGTTTACTGCCTTGTCAGGGATCTTAGGAAACCTAAGAAAGACAAAGGTGGACCTATTTTTAAGTTATTACCAATTTTATGATACTACATACGTTCCCTAATGTAAAATCAAGTGTTAAAATCAATCTAAACGATACTGTTCGCGCTCATTCAATATCGTATTCATAAAAGTAGCTTACCGGCGGCGTGGAGCGCTGCTATCGCAGCGTATAACAAAAGTCTGCGGGAGGGTCTTGACTATATGTTACACTGTAGGTAACATTTTTTGCAGTAGTGGGCGTATGTAGTGACATAAAGTGGACTATAAGTAAAAGTGACACCACATTGAATTATTTTTTTAGTTTCTTTCGAACATGGGAAGCCCTGAAATCGCAAGTTAAAGGACATTTTATTTACGTTTCCTTTGTAACATAATGATATTTACTGAAGATTTACTTTGCTTTTAGGCACAAATAAATACTGGTAAACACCAGAAGAATTTAACTTTTGTATGAATGTAGTATTCTTGCCAAAAACGGAAAGTTAGTTTCTTACACTTTCAGCCAAATCAATAAATGTGGACACTTGTATGGAATGCAACACCTACATTATTTGAATTGAGAAAATAGGCAGTCCACTTATAGCTGGAGAAAAGAAACTTTACAGGAGTGACAGTAAAACGAGAAAAGCTAAACTGTCACCACAGAAAAATGATTTTCGCAATCATTACGCCTGACGCAGAAAGGAGATAAATGATTACCAAGAACCGACCGGATATTCGGTTTCGGCCAAAATACTGGTTTCTGCCGCAGTTTCGGTTTTGACCATACATCAGCCGAATCTTCGATTTGACCGAAAATAGCTTTCGTGAACTCACGGATGAAACGGCTACGCGTCCAGGTGATTCAGTGCCCATGAAAATTGTAACTCGGTTGCACAGTGGTAGAGTGTAAGTCCGAAGGTCGCGGGTTCGATCCCCGCCAGGTCCCAGGATTTTTATGTGTCACTTTCCAACTTCTTTCACCTCTGGCAGTGTTGCTGATGTAAAACATACCGAGTAGCACCGTGGTTCGGAACGCATGTTAAACTGTAGTTCCCCCTATAACTGGCTGGGTGTCAGGTCAGTTCGAAGGTCGGAGGAAGGCAACGGCATACCACCTCCAAACAGGACCATGCCTAGTAAAGCACTGTGGTGTTCAAACCAATCTTCGGATTGCTGACTGCTTTACCTTTACTGTTAATCAGTCTTATATTGATACTCTTATACTGTGTTTTTTAACAAACTTGTTCAGTATTGTTATTAATGGAACGGGTTAAAATACTGCCGCGAGACACCACGAAAACGATTGCCGGCGTGGCGCAGGGGATAGCGTCACCGACTGCGGCGCTGAAGGTCGCCGGTTCAATCCCGTCCACCGCCAAAAATGTATTTCTTTGTAATTAACAATTCCAGAAACGTCTTCCTTATGTTCACTTGTAAATTCTACTTGTTTCTTCTGTTAACTATTCCTCTAATTTTGGTACATTCTGTCTGTGTATAAATAGCAGAGCACTCTGCCCGAGAGGCAATTAGTGCTGCGTGTATGTTAAGTTCGTAATAAACCTGCTTTCAGCATAAGTGCTGTGTTCAGTTGCCTCCGACGTCAAGCCTGCTTCCAGCTTGAAAAGCTTTGTTAATGTGTTTTCTAGAAAGCGAGGGGCCTTTTTAATAACTAATATTGAGTTAGAAAACAATCATAATGTGGTACACAGCTTTTCCTGTTGAGATTGGGTAAATTTACACTGACAACAATAATACTCTTAGTCGAAATTGTGATGTTATTTTTCGAAATACTTCATGCAGCACTGATTGAAGTTGAGTATCAGAAACTAAACTTCCTGGCATATTAAAATTGTGTGCCGGAACCGGGACTCGAACCTGGGACATTTGCCTTTCGCGGGCAAGCGCTCCACCGACTGAGCTATCCCGACACTACTCACGACGCCGCCTCACAACTTTACTTCCGCCAGTACCTCGCCTCCTACTTTCCAAACTCCACAGAAGCTCTCCTGCGAAACATGAAAGACTAGAACTCCTGGAAGAAAGGATATGGTGGAGACATGGCTTAGTCAGAGCCTAAGGGACGTTTCCAGAATATCAGTGCACACTCCGCTGCAAACAGAAACGAAGTCTATTAGTCATCAGCACTAGGAGCTTATAAAAACATTACTTAACTAGTATTTAATTAGTGTATTAAACAAACGAAAAATAATAATGATAACTAAGAGATACGAACGCCCAACGAAATTTTATGAAACCGAGCTCTTGAGTGTACGCGAGTCAAGTCTGTCGGCAACAGGACAATCTGATACTGTCATGCAGTGACCATGCTCCACAATTTTGCTTACATATCAATGTTAGGGGAAGATGTAAATGTTAATTCTGTATTACAGCGTCGTCGGCAATAAACGTATCGTAATTGGGATCCTGGAGTTTATTTTGAGGAGAATACTAACCCTTTCAATTCTTTAAAAAATATACGAGACCTGCGAGGGAAAACGACACAGCTTCACTGTTAACAGGTACGAGGTACTCGTATGAACTGGCGCACAAGTCGAGCTTAAGGAGTGGTTGGCATAATATTCGCAACTGTCGATTGGAAAGTTTAGTCCAGTAAATCTGTGCGCTTCCTATGTCATCATCTACGGAATCCTGGTTTGGCTTATCTACACTCAAGAAGGCTTAGTACAGGAAATCTTAAAAAATGTAGAAATTTTAACTTAATGACGTAAGTTTTGCTTTCGGTCACAAATCATGTTTCGGTCGGTCTCAAGTGATTAGATTTACAAAAATAAACGTGAATTAGAAAATCAAGTTAAGTGCAAAATTAGGCGAATCATTAGTCATAATTTAAAAAAAATTATGTGTCAAGGATAGTGTCTGTCAATATGACAACAGACAACAATAGAAATATATGCCTCTCATGTATTAAATAGTGTATGTAACCTCTTTTTTGCAGCGGAGTATGTCACAATTATACATATATTATAAAGTAATTAGTCATTAAAAGACGATTATTATGTCACAGAATCACTGGGATCGGCTGTTTTCACATTTATTTCACGATAATGTCTCTTCCTAATTTAATAATGTATTGAATGAACATATCTTCCTAACCACTGCTTTTCTTTCATGCTCTTCGACTAATACTGTCTGGTATTTCTAAAATACTGTAAATAACCTTCCGTTCCTTAACTTTTACCTCTGCTGAATTCGAAATTTGAAAGAGTGAATGCCAGTCAACATTGTCATAAGCTATCTAGAAATCTACAAAAGCTACAAATGAAGGTTTGCCTTTCATTACTCTGTCTTCTATTGTAATGAAAGAACCTAGAGGTTTCTGAGTAGAAATCCGATGTCTTTGCACAAAAGGTCGGGTATTCTGTTTTTTATTAGGCATTTTTGTTGTTAATAAAAAATGAAATTCTTCATTAAAAAGGCGTCGATTTCAAGAGAATCTTAAATAAACTGTTGTGCAATATACCGTTTTATACCGTCCACAGATTCTTAGGAAACCAAATAAAGACAAATTCAATATATTTTGAAAATTTTATGACACTATGTGCCTTCCTTGTTGTATTAAGTATGTTAAAATAAATTTAAACGAAATAATATTTAGAAATGTACCTTGCCAGACCATTTGAGCGTTGCTGTGGTGGCATATAGTAGAATCAGTGGCAGTGTCGTTAGACTGTGGCATTACGCTTAGGGCAAATATAATATAACCACCCAGAGTTCACAGGTAAGTGTTACACTTCGACCAGATAGCTCATACATACAGGCCAAAATAACAAAAAATACTGTAGCAACTGCATCCATATAACATCTTGGGCCAACTTCATAACAACAAGCTATCAGATCTGTTGATTTAACGTCAAATAAAAATATTACGAAAGATAAGTGTGAAACTAAAGCTCACATTAATACATGACAACATGACATTGCACACTGGTGTGATATGGACGTAAGTACAAATTTTGTGTATCGAAAATAGGCCTACCAGTAAATGTCTATCTGCATAAGAATAATACGGCAACTGTTACGTAAAAGTGTTACGTATAGGTGTTACGTACATTTTGCAGATTGTCGGAAGATGGAACTTTACCCGAAACCTACCGAGCGAGGTGGCGCAGTGGTAACACACTGTACTCGCATTCGGAAGGATGGTGGTTCAAATCCATCTCCGGCCATCCGCATTTAGGTTTTTCATGATTTCCCTAAAACACTCCTGGCAAAAGGCGGGATGGTTCCTTTGAAAGGGCACGGCCGATTTCCTTCCACATCCTTACCCAAACATTTTGAGCGTAAGCTCCGTCTCTAATGACCACACTGTCGACGGGACGTTAAACTCCAAGTGAAATAAATCGCAATTTGCGATCAGTTATGGCTTCACTGTACTAGTTTTAGATGGAATACCAAAGTGCGGCGGTAGTAGGAAATAGCGTATCGAATGGAGATTTGGGTGAGGCGGGAGACGTGCAGGGAAGAGTCCTCTGCAGTCGGGCGGTCACTGTGTCCTCGGTGGCGGAATGGTCCACGCGTCTGCCTAGTAAGCAGGAGATCTTGGGTTCGAATCCTGGCCGGACACAAATTTTCATTCGCCGCACTGATCGCTGTAACGTCTTCATATATATATATATATATCGCTATTCGTTAGTCTGGCTAAACTCGAGAACGAGTGAACCAACTTGGCTCATTTTAGCCTTGAATTATTCGTGTAACTCCAGGGAAAGTTTAAACGGTGATAAAATATGGAAAAGTTGCCCAGAAAATACCGTTCGTCCAATTGCCATAAAATGATGTAATTGTCATGTTGAAAGCAAGAGGAAGGTTCGCAACAAATAAAAATTTGGAAAAGTCGACCGGAAAGTAGTAAAATTTAGGAAAAACCAAAAGCTATCTTTTCTATGAATAAAAATCAATTGTCACATGGTTGTAAGAGCATCACTTGAGTACGGCTTCACAGGAAAAGGTTTGTGTGAAATAAATTATTGAAAAATCTACTGGAAAATTGGAAAATATGAGAAAAACTGAAATGCGTTTTTCAATTTTTTTTAATTGAATTCAGCACTATAACTGACTATTCGCACGCGGAGAGGGGTAATTCTTTTTTGTTTTGTTGATTATGGTCTTGAGAAAGTTGTAAGTAAAAAAACTTATTAAGGAAAGTGGGAAAATTTGAACCAAGTTCCTTTTTCAATGTGTTTCTAAATGTACTCAACACTATACGTTGAGAACCGTTCATCCGATTGCGATAAAATTTTGATCACTTGACGTTCAACGAAAGATAAACGTTCTTATGAACTAAAAATTTGGAAACGTTACCCGGAAAATTTGAAAATTCGCGAGAAACTGAAAGAGATTTTTTCAGTGGGATATCAATATCATTCCTCTGATTGCGATAATGTTTGCATATTTGACGTTCAAAGCAAGAGTAACGTTCTTATGAAATAATTTGGAATAGTATCCCCGAAAATTGGAACATTCAGGAAAAATAAAAAGAGATTATTCTATACAATATCAGTACCATTCATCTGATTACGATAAATTTTTTCCATATTTTATCATCGTTTAAACCTTCCCTGAACTTCCACGAATGAGACATGAACATTATTCTGGACATGTGCCAGCTGTCACCAGTGCCGCGGCGTTAACAGCGCTAAGCTGCCGGACTCAGTTTTTTTTTTTTTTTTTTATTTGACAGTGTAGTTACCACTGACTACAGTACAGTCAGCAGCCAGCCGCCTTCATTAGAGTACTAGGCTTCTAAAAAGTTGATTATTTAATTTTCTACTTTCTGCAGTTAATTGTATCGATAGGATGTGCCTGCTGTGTGCGGACGCAGGAGGAGTTGGCCGCGGTTCGCGAACAGCTGAGCATGCTGTTGGCTACGGTCAGCCGTCTTCAGGCTGCTGTCTCGGGGCGCAGCGATGGTGGGGAGTCTGGTGCGTCGAGTGGGACACCTCAAGTGTCTCACGCTACGCTCTCTGTCCCTGCTACCGAGGCACCTTCAGGTGTACCGGACGTCGTCGAGCCGCCTTCTCCGCAAGGGGAGTGGCGGGTTGTATGGCGTTCGCGTCGCTAGAGGCGGAAGGCCAATGTGGAGGCTGGACGTCCGTCCGCGCCCGTTCGTCCTGTGAGTGAAAGTGTGGCCACTCCTTCAGCAGGGTCCGAGCAGGTGCACGGGGGGAGGGGATTATTAGTTATTGGGAGCTCCAATGTTAGGCGCGTGATGGAGCCCCTTAGGCAGATAGCGTCCAGATCTGGAAGGAATTCCAACGTGCACTCGGTGTGTTTGCCGGGGGGCCTCATCCGAGATGTGGAGGCGGCCTTGACGGCGGCTATCGAGGGTGCAGGATGCAGTCGACTGCAAGTCGTGGCTCACGTCGGCACCAATGACGCTTGTCGCTTGGGTTCTGAGGACATCCTCAGGTCCTACGAGCGGCTGGCGGAATTGGTGAAGGCTGCTGCCTTCGCACGCGGGGTGCAAGCAGAGCTGTCGATTTGCAGCATTGTTCCCAGGGTTGATCGGGGTCCTTTGGTTTGGAGCCGAGTGGAGGGTCTGAACCAGAGGCTTCGCCGACTCTGTGATAGTCATGGCTGCAGATTTCTGGATCTGCGTTATCGGGTGGGGAATTGTAGGGTGCCCCTAGATAGATTAGGGGTGCACTACACTAAGGAAGCGGCTACTCGGGTAGCAGAGTACTTGTGGAGTGCACATGGTTTTTTTTAGGCTAGGCGCTAACTCTGACGAGCACTCGCCTGTCAGCATTCAAACAGCGAATTCAGGCCACTTTCGGAGCAAAAATTCGAACATAAAAATATTAGCCGCGAACTTAGAGTATTAGAAACAAAGTTCCCGAATTTGCAGCGCTTCATGGAAGTTATTGTGCTCAGATAGTTTTAGGCACCGAAAGCTGGCTAAATGATGATGTGGCAAGTTCAGAAATATGTAGCGAAGCGTGGAATGTATATCGGAAAGATAGATCTGATACAACTGGAGGAGGAGTGTTCATCGCTGTGGACAAAGATATTGTTTCTACTGAGATCGAGGTTGAAAGTAACTGTGAAGTTATCTGGGCACGCATAACAGGTCTAAAAGAAGTGTTTTTACCGGCCCCCCCAGTGCTGCTGTAGCAGTTTTAGAATCATTCAAGGAAAGTCTACACCAGGTAGTGCATAGGTATCCGGGCCATGTAATATTAGTCGGAGGTGACTTCAACCTTAAGAGTATAGATTGGGACCTCGCTAGTTACATTTCAGGCGGTACAGACAAGCAGTCTTGCGAGCTACTTTTGGACACATTCTCCGAAAACTGTCTTGAGCAGTTAAACCGGCAACCCACGCGCAATGGAAATATTCTAGACCTTATAGCCACAAACAGGCCTGACCTTATTAACGATGTCTGTGTAAAGACAGGAATTAGTGATCATGATATCGTCATAGCGTCGATGGTGACCAAAGTTCATAAACCAGTCAAGAAGGCTAGGAGCGTGTTTTTGTTGGGAAGAGCCGACAAGCAAATGTTACGATCGCACTTAGAAAATGAATGGGCATCGTTTAATTCTGGGACTATGGATGTAGAGGAATTGTGGACTAAATTTAAGTGCATTGTTAATAAAGGGTTAGAGAAATATGTGCCAGTAAAGACGATTAAGGATGGAAAAGATCCACCGTGGTATAATAATAATGTTAGAAAGCTGCTGAGAAAGCAAAGGCTGTTGCACTCTCGATTCAAAAAAGAACACGCAAATTATGACAGGCAAAAGTTAGTAGAGATTCGTGCGTCTATAAAAAGATCAATGCGTGAAGCATACAATAATTATCAGAGCCATACCTTAGCAAAATATCTTTCCGAGAACCCGAAAAAATTCTGGTACTATGTAAAATAGATAAGCGGGTCAAAGCCCACTGTCCAGTCACTAGTTGATCATTCCGGGGCAGTAATAGAAGAAAGCAAACGGAAAGCTGAAGTTCTAAATTTAACCTTTAAGAAATCTTTCACGCAGGAGGACCGCACAAATATACCATCATTTGATCAACGTACTAATTCCGAAATGGGGGACATAGCAATAGGTATTTCCGGTGTAGAGAAGCAGCTGAGAGAGCTAAATACGAAAAAGTCTGCTGGTCCGGATGGAATGCCAGTTCGGTTCTACAAAGACTATTCTGCGGCTTTGGCCCCCTACTTAGCTTGCATTTATAGCGAATCTTTAATTCAGCGCAAAGTTCCTAGTGATTGGAAAAAAGCGCAGGTGACTCCCGTGTATAAGAAAGGAAAGAGAACTGACCCATACAATTACAGGCCAATATCGTTGACATCGGTTCCATATAGAATTTTGGAGCATATTCTCAGTTCGAATATAGTAAATTTCCTTGAAACGGAAAAGCTTGTTTCCATGAATCAGCATGGGTTTAGGAAACATCGTTCATGTGAAACTCAGCTTGCCCTTTTCTCACATGACATCTTGCGAGCCATGGACGAAGGGCAACAGGCGGATTGTGTTTTTCTCGACTTCAAAAAGGCGTTCGACACGGTGCCACACTGCAGACTGCTAACGAAGATACGAGCTTATGGAATAGGTTCACGGATTTGTGACTGGCTGGAAGACTTCCTAAGTAATAGAACGCAGTACGTTGTTCTCGACGGCGAGTGTTCATCAGAGACGAGTGTATCGTCAGGCGTGGCCCAGGGGAGTGTGATAGGACCGCTATTATTTTCTATCTATATAAATGATCTGATGGACAGAGTAAGTTGTAATTTGCGGCTGTTTGCTGATGATGCTATGGTGTATGGGAGGGTGTCGTCTGTAACTGACTGCAATAGCATACAGGTTGACTTAAACAAAATTTCTAGTTGGTGCGAAGAGTGGCAGCTAGCTCTCAATGTAGAAAAATGTAAGGTGATGCGCATGAGTAGAAAAAACAATCCTATAATATTCGAATACAGCATCAGTAGTGAGCTTCTTGATGCGGTCGCGTCGTTCAAATATCTAGGCGTAACATTGCAGAGCGATATGAAATGGAACGAGCATGTAAAAACAGTTGAGAGTAAGGCAGACAGCCGACTTCAGTTTATTGGGAGAATTTTGGGAAGATGTACTTCACCTGTAAAGGAGACCGCGTATAAAACGCTTGTACGACCACGTCTTGAGTATTGCTCAAGTATTTGGGACCCGCAGCAGATCGGTTTGAAGGAAGACATAGAGGCGGTTCAGAGGCGAGCAGCTAGATTTGTTACCGGTAGGTTCGACCAATGCGCGAGTGTCACGGAAATGCTCCGGCAACTCAATTGGGGATCGCTGGAAGAAAGACGACGTACTTTTCGTGATTTTCTGTTAAGTAAATTTAGAGGGCCGGAATTTGAATCTGAGTGTAGTACGATCTTGCTGCCGCCTACTTACATTTCGCGTAAAGATCACAAAGACAAGATAAGAGAAATTAGGGCTCGTACGGAGGCATATAGGCATTCTTTTTTTCCTCGTTCAATTTGGGAGTGGAATAGGAAAGGAAATACCTAGTAGTGGTACAGTGTACTCTCCGCCACGCACCTTACGGTGAATTGCGGAGTATGTATGTAGATGTAGATGTGTGTGTGATTTGCCAACTCATTCCGCCAACTATCGAGCCGATACTTAGACTATCTGATGATGCTTTTATAAAACTACTGGATTTAAATTAATATGGTTTATTTTAAGAGGTAAGTGATACGAAGTTCACCGGGTCATCTAGTATAATTATATAATTGTTAAACTCCAAGTTTCCTGACTCCATAACACAATACAATAAAAAATACGTAAGAAGTAGCAGCACATTGTTATATTTATATAACGTTCTTAATCCATTTACGTCACATTCACTTCACCGGATGTCAAGTGTAAAGTTTGTCCACAGGAACTGTACTGAAGTAGGGGGCAGTGATTGTGTAGAATAAATCATCCAACCCTGCGGTCGCATCTCATCAGTTAGCGCCTGCACGCAGGCAACCCAAAGAGCAGGTTAAGAGAGCGGGCAGCGATTGCGCCTTCCCTGGCAGTACGTGGCAGCGACTGCAATGATGAAATGACGTTTGCTGTTTCACAATCTCCTTCCAATACGAGTGTGTGTAACGTGAATTAAAACAGATAAATAGCCTACACACAGTTTTTAGATTTATTTTTCACATGTCTTATAGTTGGGGTGCAATCGTGTAAGAATAAGAAAGCCTGAGTCAGTGGCGTATCCCAGACCTTGCTGCCGCCTCCCCTAGAGAAGGAAAGAGAGAGACGGGGGGGGGGGGGGGAGAGGAAGAAAAAAGAAAGGGATCATGTAAAGGCGGAGTTTTTCATTTCTTCTTTTTCATTCGCGAGCATTCTAAGGGAGCTATTCAGATTGTCCGCTAAATCGTTTATAAACACAAAGAAGAGTAGGGGACCTATAACACTTCCCTGGGGAACGTCAGATATCACTTTTGTTTTACTCGATGACTTACCGTCAATTACCGATAAATATTCGACAGAGTAGCACCTTTTGCTGAAACGCTCGGAACCGTGCATCAATACTTGAACATTGGATTATAATAAATATCGTTAACCATGATTGACTTCAAAAGCTATAAGTACAATATCAAGAAAATTATTCGTAATTGAAAGACGTCATTATATAATTATATTTTCAAACACAGTGTTAAAAATCTGCTGGTGAAATATTATATATTAGCGCGAAAAACATATCCTACACACCTGAAATATTAGTCATAAAAGTGCATTTGCGGGATTCCAGATTAAGTGGTCGAAACAAAGTGGAAGGGATACGTGACCTTTAATTCATCAGCAAACTTCACTCTGTTATTTACATTAAGTCTCCAGCACCAAGGTAAAAGACTATACCCGAAAGTGCTAGGCGAAAGGCAGGTTATGACAATGTCATAAGTATATCATAATATGAAAATGTAATTGATGTTAGACACCTTGATGAGAAAGTGATTTGCAAAGTAGATGTTATAGTGAGGTTACCGTCCACTTTTTTCAAAAACTTCACGAAAACCCGCATCTGCTCTTTGTGGACTAATAAAATGCATTATTAGGTATCAGATGTGTAATATAGTGTGTTTTGCGCTATTATAATTACTGTTTTTGATCCAATCAAAAACATAGAAAGTAGAAAACTGCGAGTCGCGCGACGCATGACTAAACTTGAGTAAAACCAAGTCGGTTTTTTGTTAGTATCTTTGGAAGCATCTATTCAACAAACTTTGCCATAAATTGTTATCTAATTAGTTTTCTATCAACATTTAAAGCGACTGTATCAATATTACACTTGTTTATTTCTATAATAAGTGTAATGATTTGGCACTCACACCGCAACGTTGGTAATTCAAAACAGTGCACTGATCAACATCGCTTCTTCATAATTCACATGTGTATATGGGATATTCGAAAGTCACAGTTATGGACGGGTTACATGTAATTAATCTCTACTTTTTTAACACCAAAATTGCAAAGTAATATTTATTATAGAAACTAGATGACCCGGTGAACTTCGTATCACTTACCTCTCAATATAAACCATATTAATTTAAATCATATGTATTTTAGACCCAGTAGCTTTATAAAGGCATCATCAAATAGTCTGAGTATCGGCTCGATAGTAGGCGGAAAGAGTGGGCAAATCACGCACACATGTCCAGGATAATGTTCATGTCACATTCGTGGAAATTCAGGGAAGGTTTAAACGGTTATAAAAACATGGAAAATTTATGGTCATCCATATTTATGGTTTTTATTAAGAGGTAAGTGATACGAAGTTCACCGGGTCATCTAGTACATATGTAAATATGTTAACAAAGGTAGCGACATGGCCATCTTCGCTATATCAAATACAAATAAATGCGTTAGTTTCAAGGCACTTTGCATATATTTAGTGTATGTTTAACCTTTGACAGTGACTTTGACAGTTCATATACAGGTTCGAATCGTGTAAAGCGTACTTTACTCTTTCAAAGTATATTTCTGAACGCACCCAACGCAACAACCAAGTCATTATTTTACATGTTTTAAAACTAAATTTTCCTTGCATTTTTTCCATATTTTATCACCGTTAATACCTTCCCCGAACTTCCACGAATGTGTCATGAACATTATCCTGGACATGTGTGCGTGATTTGCCCACTCTTTCCGCCTACTATCGAGCCGATATTCAGACTATCTGATGATGCCTTTATAAAGCTACTGGGTCGAAAATAAATACTATTTAAATTAATATGATTTATATTATGAGGTAAGTGACACGAAGTTTATCGGGTCATCTAATCGACCCGGTAATGTTCGCAATTGCTAATATCTATGTAATCTTGCTTTGAACGCCAAATGTGCAACATTTTATCGCAATCGTACGAATGAAATTGAAATCCCAAAGAAAAGAGCTCTTCCAGTTTTCCACAAATTTTCCTAAGTTCTGGTCAACTATTCCAAAGTTTTACTTCAGTCAAACCTTCCCCTCGCTTTGAACGTCGAATGTGCAAAATTTTATCGCAATCAGATGAATGGTATTGATATTTCATAGAAAAATCTCTTTCTATTTTTATGAATTTGCCTATTTTTCCGGGAAACTTCCCAATTTATTTCATGAGCTTGGAGTTTAACAATTATATAATTATACTAGATGATTTGGTGAACTTCGTATCACTTACCTCTTAAAATAAACCATATTAATTTAAATCCAGTAGCTTTATAAAGGCATCGTCAGATAGTCTAAGTATCGGCTCGATAGTTGGCGGAAAGAGTGGGCAAATCACACACACATGCCTAGAATAATGTTCATGTTTCATTCGTGGAAGTTCAGGGAAGGTTTAAACGGTGATAAAATATGGAAAACTTTATCGTAATCAGATGAATGGTACTGATATTGTATGGAATAACCTCTTTTTCTGAATGTTCCAATTTTCGGGGATACTTTTCCAAATTGTTATTTCATAAGAACGTTACTCTTCCTTTGAACGTCAAAGCGCAAAATTTTATCGCAATCAGACGAATTTCATTGATATCCCATTGAAAAAAGTTTTTTCAGTTTCTCACGAATTTTCAAATTTTCCGGGTAACTTTCCCAAATTTTTAGTTCATAAGAACGTTCATCTTTCATTTAACGTCAAATAATAACAATTTTATCGCGATCGGATGGACGGTTCTCAACTTATAGCGTTAAGTACATTTAGAAACACATTTAAAAAGAAACTTGGTTCGAAATTTGCGACTTTCCTTTTTAAATGTCCATATCTTTTTACTGAAAACTGTTTCAAGGCCATAATGAACAAAACAAATAAAGAATTACCCCTCTTCGTCGTGCGAATTGTCAGTTACAGTGCTAAATTCAATAAAAAAGCACATTAAACGCCCTTTCAGTTTTTCTCAAATTTTCCAATTTCCCGCTAGATTTTCCAAAAAATTTATTTCATGAACACCTTGTCCTGTCAAGCTGTACTCAAGCGATGCTCTTCGCTTACAACCATGTGGCAATTGATTTTTATTCATAGAAAAAAATCGTTTTTGGTTTTTCCTAAATTTTCATACTTTCCGGGCGACTTTTCCAAATTTTTATTGTATGCGAACCTTCCTCTCGCTTTCAACTTGAAATGTACAAAAGTTTATCCAATTGGACGAACGGTATTGATAGCTCACTGGAAAAAGCTGTTTCAGTTTTTCCCGATTTTCCTCTTTTCTGGACAACTTTTCCATATTCACCGTTTAAATCTTCCCTGGACTAACATGAATATTTCAAGACTAAAATTAGCCAAATCGGTTCAGCCGTTCTCGAGTTTTAATGAGACTAACGTACAGCAAGTCATTTATATACACACACATAGATAAATATGTAGACAGTCGCTACAAATGCTGGTAGGTAACTAATTAGATAAAGAAGTATGACAAAGTTGTTGAATAGTTGATTTCAAAGATACTAACAAGATATTGACTGGCTTTTACACGAGATCTCATAACTTTTTACAGTCGTTTAATGCATAGTGAGACCGTTTTTGTACATTTTAAGTTCGTGCTGGAATCTGTTTTCTTTTTGAAGGTAGTCCTATTTTTCCCTTCTTGGATACCAGTCTTGTACATCAAATACGGATTTTCTAAAAACCCGTTTCTTTTATTATTTCTCAGAGGCCTTGAAGTATAAAAATTATTTTTGACAGTAAGCGCTTCTAAGTCGATCGTATTCTGCGACTGCAGACTCGTGAACTTTGATAAAAATTGAAGTCAGCAATAATAAGTTGATATCCGCGCAGAGTTGTCACTGTAGAGAGCTTCGTGTATGTTTGACCGCATGTGAACACTGAAGAACAGGTGTTCCATCAGTGCGGTATTTACAACTACAGTTTAACGTGAAACTCCAACCACTAGCCGCTTCTGGAGACTGCTCATATGGTTGAGACGTGCAGGCTAAGTTGAAACGAAGACAGAAAATAAGTTTATATCACCAGTAACCAAGCACACTACTTTTTTTTAATTTTCTTGTTTTTTGCCTTTGGGTAATTTGGTGCTTTGCGGACGTGCTACTGTTCGTTCCATTATGCTTGTTGAGATCTTGGCTCAGTTTGTTTATTACAGATGACGGTTAGTCTATCCCTTTGACGATAAGTTAATGTCCATCACTTTTGCGTTGATATATATTTGATTTAGTATCTCTTAATGTAACAACCGAAAAGAAGTTCTGATTGTTCGAAAACGGGATTGAAGTTTACGGTTATATGAATTTTTAGTTCTATTACATCCTAAAGACTAATTAAATACTAAATACGAAGTTTTTGTTTGTGTTACTAGTATCTAAGAAATTTTATGATTGGTTAGTGAGTGAAAGACAAAATTATCGACTTTCGACTGACATTATTTCGTAACATACAAGGTATAAAATAGTACTACTTGAGAATATAGCTAGTGCTTACTGTAAATTGAGGCTTCTAGTTTCATCCACAACGACGTTACGGGAGGGTCGAGAGTCCCATGAATCGCTTCGAGACTGCTACTGTACTTCCGTTTGTTTACTTAAGCTCGACTTAGCGTGGGTACTATCGTGCTCACACACTGTGGATTAATAACAATTACTGAAATAAAAGAGGAGTTTTCTAATCTTCACCATCCTAGGCTCCGGCTGGAAGTCCACCGGTTCCTTTAGCCATTATTATTTGGTGAAACTTCAGTACAGTGTATGCTGATTTAGTTCTGTGCTTTAGACCCCATATTTTTAAGATATAAAGCAGTCATTCCTGCTTCAGCTACATCTATAATAACTGCAATTTCGCCTATTTCCAATCCGTAATGACATTCGTTCTTCATGTGCTGCATCCAATGCATATCAGCCAAAATAATTTTAAAAACGTGTGAACCTTTTATAAAGCACACAAACGGCAACATAAATTACATTAAAATACTTTTGTGATTATTAATAGTTAAATATTCGGCTTTACACGTTCATCATTGAGTGTAACACGCCTTCGGTTTTAATGGCTTAGTGCTAGCAGTCTTTCTCAGAGGGTTTAACCTAATAATTCTTGGCAAGGCTACGCGGTAAATGTGGCTAATAATGAGGGGGTCTGATATATGAGTCATCGATTTGAATCGAATTTTGAATGGACCTTCTGTATTGCATACAAAGAAACATATGAAACTCCCTGGCAGATTAAAATTGTGTGCCGGAACCGGGACTCGAACCTGAGACCTTTCCTAAGCCATGTCTCCACCATATTCTTTCTTCCAGGAGTGCTAGTCTTGCATGGTTCGCAGGAGAGCTTCTGTGAAGTTTGGAAAGTAGGAGGCGAAGTACTGGCGGAAGTAAAGTTGTGAGGCGGCATCGTGAGTCGTGTCGGGATAGGACAGTCGGCAGTGTGTTTGCCCGCGAAAGGCAAAGGTCCCAGGTTCGAGTCCCGGTTCCGGCACACAATGTTAATCTGCCAGGAAGTTTTATATCAGCGCACACTCCGCTGCAGAGTGAAAGTTTCATTATAAAGAAACATTTGTTTCGACCTTTTTGCTAGGCACTCAGTGGTTTTTAAAAAAAAAAAAAACTCATGGTCAAAGGTGATGAAGGAAAATCGCGTTGCTATACATCGAAAGGTCGTCTGAAGAGCATTTTTACTAATATATATGGGGACAAAAGTTGATGACGTTCGAGTAATTAACGTTTTCGTGTTTTCGTGCTTTAGCTTAGGTACTCGTACACGTGAGCGATTTTCCGAGCGCCGTTGCCAATCGAACGGCAGTCCAGGGCTCGACAGTAGATTCAGGTTCGAGCCTCCATTATGGCAATTTTTTGTTAGTTTTTTATGTATTTAATTATACTCTCATATTTGCAATACATTTCCTCATCTTATTTTGAAGTAGAGGATCAGGATTGCGATTAATATTCAATAAAGTGTATTATCTGTTTACAGCTATTTTATTAAAGAGTCTGTACAAGTCGGCGGAGCAGCACGCCACGCCCGCCCACGGCCCGTGAGCGCAATTGTAAACATGCGCTTATCTTGTATCACCAGAGACCAACGTTTCTGTTAAGGGCTACAAGGAAAGCCAAAACTCAAAAACATAGAAACACCGCAAAACAACTTACGGTGTCACACCACGGAGAGCGCATTATAATCTGAAGATGCCCTGCTAAAGGGGGAAACGCACCATTAAATAAGGAATAAAACAATTTGCAATCAAGACGGTTTTTTTCCGAAAGGAATAACTATTTTATTTGTGATACACAGAAAGAATTCAAAAATGTTTACGTCGCGTGTTCAAAATCTGGAAAACTCACCTCAGGACTCTATCAATTATATCTGGATCATGTTCTGAAGCTTTATGAGCAGAAAAATAAATGTTGCTTGATATTGGATTCATTGGGTGGCCAAAATGACAAGACGCGCTACGACAGGACTTTTGTCGATGGCGATGCTCAACCGACCTGCATTGTTAAAGTGATACCGCCGAAATACACGTTTCTTTATCAACCTTGTACGTTTACTTGTTTCCACAGTCTTCAAAACCATGCCACATTACACGAGAGCGAGAAATTTGCGGTAGAGCAGATGCTACTGAAATTAATATCTTGGTCCATAATCTGATGTCCGCGCCATTCTTTCGAGATATGCTTTTATACTCTTGGTTAGCATCGAAATTAATATCTGATAGACCTGTCTTCAGCAATGTAAATCAGGAATGTTTTTCACGAACGATATCTCGGACAACATAAGAAAGTGGCAATATGTTGTTCGAGTGTTCTGCATGGTGTCAGAAGTATTTGTGTTTTGGTTGTTTTTATAATTTTCACCCTGCTGGCTATGAGAACGCCTACTAATAGACGACCAATAGTTGGAATTACGTAAAAATATACTTTAGAAGTTTTTATTTTTATTTTATTGTATCTGCTCTATATATCACAGATAATACACTTAATTCAATATTAATGACAGTTCCCGATCATCTTCTTCAAAATAAGGTAAGACAAGGTATTACAAATATGAGAAATTATCAAATAAATCGAAAATCTAACAATATCTTATAGTTCTACTAAAGAAACTGTCTACACTACACTTGTGCGTCCCGTTTTGGAATATTTTTGCACATTGTGGGATTCACACCAAGTGGGACTTATGGACGGTTTAGAGAAAATTAAAAAAGGGCAACTCGTTTTGTATTATCACGGTATAGGGTACAGGGTGTCACGGAAATGATGCTTGAGTTGGCGTAGAAATCATTCAAAGAAAGGTGTTATTCCCAGCAGCGAGATGTATTTGTGAAATTTATTCCACCAACTTTCTCTTCAGAATGCGAAAATATATGTTAGCATCCACCTACATAGGGAGACATGATCACCATAATAAAATGAGAGACATCAGATCGAAAACAAAAAGATTTAGTCTTTCCCTTTTTGCTGCGAGCTATTAGAGAATGTAACTATAGAGAAATATCATAAAAGTGGTTCGATGCACCTTCTGCCATGCACTTTAATATGGCTTGCAGAGTATTCATGTAGATCTATTAATGTAGAGTATCCATGTAGATCCAACGTGACAAAAAATTGTCACGATGGAGGTTCGAACCTGGATCCACGGTTTGACAGTCCAAGCCCTGGACCGCTAGACCGGCGACGGCGCTACAAAAGTCGTTCATGTTTACGACCACCCAAGCGACAGCGTGAAAACACAAAAACGTTGATTACTCTAACGACATCAACTTCAGACGCCATATACTGCGAACTTGTATCTTAATTGAGTTGTTTGTGCCTATATTTTACTCTGCAGCCAAAACTACACATCGCAAACGAATATTGCTTGTATGTGGTCTTAGGTATCAGTTTCTCATTGTGCATTTTGGTGGTAGAAGGAGGTGGAAGATATGGAAGGTGAAAGTTACCGATTTATATAAAATTCTACGTGAGGGTGTCAATATTTTGCTCTTCAGCAAAATTTACACAATGGAGATGAACGATCTGTCTGTGTTGTTGTAGTACAAAGTCTCCCGTTGTACACCATAGCACTTCCGTATCGATAGCTATAAGAGGGTGGAAGATATAGTGGTTGAAAGTCGTTAGCTTATATAAAATTCGTACTGAAGACCAGCGATGACTTTCGACACTATAATAGCAAAGATGTTATGTACTAATATACAGCAAAACGTGATGCACATTCTTCAGTTGTTTTTCTGCAACAAGCATACGAAAAAAGAAAAATCAGTGCATATTGCAGTTTGAAACGTAAAACTACCAAGAAAGGTGCCAAAGAGTAACAAAGAAATTTCGTATTCTCGATCCGTTTCTAAAAGACAGAAAACGGTGCTGAAAAGTGTATCTACAGACGACAGAAACTTGAAATTTTTAGACGTTGTTTATCTTACACTGTAGGCATCAGCGACTTTCCAATATTCCTATCCCTAAGGGGGTGAAATAGGGGATGAACGGTTTTTTGAAAATACGTTGCTATTCAGGTAAATTTGAAGCAAGAAATAAAAAACTTTGGATTTAGATTTTCGATTGGAATTTTAAAAATACGTGTTTCGATATTTTTGGAAATTCAACCATTAACTGGGTGAAATAAGGGAGAATCTTAAAATGCTAGAAATGCGAAAATTTGGATTTGGAACCATGGTTAGAATTTTTTTTTAATGTGTTTCGGGATGGTTTGAATTCTGTATCAGTGGTGCAAGAGAGGGTGGGAAATTGTATCAAAATACTTGATTAGGAAAGCATTTTTAAAGCTAAATCTATGACAATTTATATTTGGAAGTAGAAACAACCAATGCAGACCATCCAGTCTACGCATTGTTTTGAATGCTCTTGTCACAAAGGAAATTACACAACCCAAAAGATATTGTAGAAGACTCCATTTATAGTTACTAACGGCTTTTGAACGTAAAAATGTTTCCTAATCATGTTCTTCTAAAGTAAAATTTCAGTGTGAATGCTGGTACAAAGTTACACAGTCATTCTGGCAGACTTTTGGCCGTTTTTAAAAACATAATATTTAATATATATAAAACTGTAAGTAACTTTAGGCCATGTCAAAAGTAAGTCTGGGGATGATAAGATGTCAAAATAAATAGTCTTAACTAGTTAATGGAGGTTTACTTTCGCATACCAAGTTATTTGTGTAAGTCCACTATTGATAGATTTCACATTACGGCAATATACATTTAAAAATAACATTTATTGGAGTTAAGTCTTAATAATAAATACAAGAAATAATAATGCATATATTTTATTCGAGAAAAGCACACCACTTTTAGTAATATCGCAAAGTAATATATTCTACTAGACTTCTTCTTCTGATGAGCACAGGAACTCATTGCTAAGATAAAACATGCCTCTATTGTTTACAGGTTTTATGCAGGATTCATCAATTCTTTTTTAATAGACTGACTTTTAATCCATTTTCTTCTCCCTCTCAGGCTACACTCAATGTTTCACTTTATTTATCATGCAACTCTTCTAAAGCATGTGACATTGCCTTGCAACTCTATTGCAATGACTTTTCAGGGATTATATTCAACTTCATACACTACAATAAGATAGGGGCGTAATTATTTAAGTGTAAGTCTTCTGCACCTTTTTAGTTCCTTAAAATGACCTGTAATAAACCTTAATTTAGAACGGGACCCACTTTGGTGATTACAGCAAGACTGTTGCTTACAAGTTCACTCTCATCCGGCTTACTGCTATTCATATGAAATACAGCTAGGCTCATTCAACATCTGTAGACATATTTTTAGTTAAGGTGCTTGCTGTCATCACAAAATTCCTTTTCCTTCCCTTTTGTCTGTGTTGTAATGCAGGCCCACTGGGTACACAACCGTGACTTCAGCCATTGGTTCAATTTCTTCTCCTATCCCATTCTCCACCGTGCATGTTATACCAAGTCATTTTTTAAATGTAATATTATAATTTCTTAATTTAGAATCCCACCCCCCATGAAACACAGACATTGCCGAGGTGGGATGGCTTGCGTGCCTCAACGATACAAATGGCCGTACGGTAGGTACAACCAGAACGGAGGGGTATCTGTGGAGATGCCAGACAAACGTGTGGTTCCTGAAGAGGGGCAGCAGCCTTTTCTGTAATTACAGCAGCAACAGTCTGGATGATTGACTGAGCTGGCCTTATACACACAGCTGCTGCAAACGGCTAAAAGCAAAGGGAAACTACAGCCTTTACTTTATCCGAGGACATGCAGCTCTACTGTATGAATATATGAAGATGGCATCATCTCGAGTAAAATATTCTGGAGGTAAAATAGTCCCCCATTCGATCCCTTAATCGGGTAGGAAAGTTAGAAAATTTAAGAAAGGATATGGATATGTTGAAGTTAGATATAGTGGGGATTAGTGAAGTTCGGTGGAAAGACGAACAGAATTTCTGTTCAGGTGAGTTCAGAATTATAAATACAAAATCAGTTGGGGGTATTACAGGAGTAGGTCTGATAATGAATAAGAAAATAGGGATGCGGGTAAACTACTATGAGCAGCGCAGTGATCGCATTATCATAGTCAAGACAGATACATAGACAACACCGACCACAGTAGTACAAGTTTATATGCTCACTAGCTTTGCCGATGATGAGGACATCGAAGAAGAGGAAAACTTAATTGTGATGGGAGACTCGAATTCGGTACTAGGAAAAGTAAGGGAAGGAAAACTAGTAGGTGAATATGGACTGGGCAAAAGGAATGAAAGAGGAGATCACCTGATAGAATTTTGCACAGAACATAATTTAATCATAGCAAAAAATGGGTTTAAGAATCATGCAAGGAGGTTGTATACGTGGAAGAGACCAGGAGTCACTGAAACGTACCAGACAGATTTTATAATGGTAAGACATGGATTTCGGAACCAGGTTTTAAATTGTAACACATACCCATGGGCAGATATAGACCCTGACCATAACTTGTTGGTCATGAACTGTACGCTGAAAATGAAGAAACTGCAAAAAGGTAGGAAGATAAGGAGTTGGCACCTGGAGAAATAGAAGGAACCTGAAGTTCTTGAGAATTTCAGAGGGAGCTTTAGGCAACAATTGACAGAAACGGGGGGGGGGGGGATATAACAGTAGAGGAGGACTGGGTAGCATTGAGAGATCAAATAGTGAAGGAAGGAGAGGACAAAATAGGTAGAAAGGTAAGACCTACAAAAATCCTTGGATATCACAGGAAATACTAAATTTAATTGATGAAAGGAGAAAATATAAAAATGCAGTAAATGAAACAGGCAAAATTGAGCACAGACGAATAAGTAAAGAGATTGACAGGAAGTGTAAAATACCTAAGCAGGAGTGGCTAGAAGGCAAGATGGAAAACCAGTTCTCAGCAAAGATGGGAAAGCTGAAATGTGGAAGCAGTATATAGAGCAGCTCTACAAAGGAAATGAACTTACAGACAATATTGTAGGAAGGGAAGAGGATGTAGATACAAACGAAATAGGAGATACTATACTGAGAGAAGAATTTGACAGAGCACTGAAAGACCTAAGTCGAAATAAGGCCCCTGGAGTGAACGACATTCCCTCAGAACTACTGAAGTCTCTAGGAGAGCCAACCATTACAAAACTATTTCAGCTGGTTCGTATAATCTAAGAGACAGGAAAAATACCCTCAGACTTTAGGAAAAGTGTAATAATCCCCATACCAAAGAAAGCAGGTGCAGAAAGGTGTGAAAATTACAGAACCATCAGTTAAATAATTCGTGGTTGCAAAATTTTAACACGAATTGTTTACAGAAGGATGGAAAAACTGGTAGAAGCCGACCTTGGGGAAGACCAGTCTGGATTTCGGACAAATGTAGGAACACGGGATGCAATACTCACTTTACGGCTTATCCTAGAAGATAGATTAAGGAAAGGCAAACATACATTTCTAGCTATTGTAGATTTGGAGAAAGCTTTTGACAATGTTGATTGGAATACACCCTTTCAAATTCAGAAATCAGCAGGAGTAAAAGATAGGGAGCAGAAGGTTATTTACAACTTGTATAAAAACCAGACAGCAGTTATCATAGTTGAAGGGAATTAAGGGATGCAGAGGTTGGGAAGGGTGTAAGACAGCGTTGTTGCCTTTTCCCGATGTTATTCAATTTGTACATTGAGCAAGCTATAAAGGAAAGCTAGGAAAAATTTGGGGAAGGAATTAAAGTTCAGGGTGAAGAAATAAAAACCTTGCGTTTTGCTGATGACATTGTAATTATGTCAGAGGCAGCAAAGAACCTGGAGGAGCAGTTGAACGGAATGGACAGTGTGTTGAAAGGTGCATATAAGATGAACATTAACAAGAGCAAAACAAGGGTAATGGAGTGCAGTCTTAGAAAATCAGGCGATGCGAAGGAATTAGATTACGTAAGGAATCAATAAAGGTGATAAATGAGTTTTGTTACTTGGGCAGTAAAATAACAAATGCTGGCCGCAGTATAGAGCATATAAAACGCAGAATGGCAAGGGGAAGAAAAGCGTTTTTGAAGAAGAGAAATTTTTTAACATCAAATATTAATTTAAGTATAAGGAAATCCTTTCTGAAGGCATTTGCGTGGTGTGTTGCTTTGTATGGGAGTGAAAGATGGAAGATAAACAGTGCGGACAGGAAGAAGATAGAGGCTTTTGAAATGTGGTGTTACAGAAGAATCCTGAAGATTAGGTGAGTGGATCGCGTAACTAATGAAGAGGTACTGGACAGAATTGGAGAGAAAAAGGAATTTATGGTATACCTTGACTAAAAGAAGGGATCTATTGGTAGGACACATTCTTAGACATCAAGAAATTGTGAATATAGCATTGGAGGGAAGTGTGTGGGGTAAAAATCGCAGAGGAAGACCATGAGATGAATATAGTAAGCAAATTCAAATGGATGTAGGTTGCCTTCCTTATGAAGAGATGATGAGGCTTGTTCAGGACGGAATAGGGTGGAGAGCTGCATCAAACCAGTCTCCGCTTTCTGTCTGTGTCAAACTTTCAATGTATTCATCCGTTTCCCTCGAGATTTCTCACCGCTGTCTGTTTCTGTCACTTTCAGCGTGTCCCACTGACGTTGTCCCATTCACTTCCTGTGCTGTTGCGAGTATCCTTTCTTTCTCACTTAGAGTCGGCTTTCATTGCCTTTAATCACGATTGTTTCCTTTACACATATGTCCATGGGGGTGGTTTGCTGGGGGTTTGACCTGTAGACCGGAAAACTTTAGCAAGCAGGTACTGGGGATGGGAAAAATTGGTAAGTTCCAGAGCTGTCCGAACGCCGTCTTTTAGCACAATACGCACTATTTCTAGCAAAATATCGCGGTTTTTCGGCCGCATCTTGCTAACGGACTAAGATTTACGAAAACTCTGAAAAATGCAGTTTATAGATAAATGTCTACAGAGTGTATTTTAAATATTTGAACAATTTTCTATAGTTAGTTACTTAGATAATTGTGATTCACGGTACTAAAACGGCTAAAAATAGGGTTTTGCGATTTTGTGCAAAACTATGATAAGTTTCCACCTCTGGATCTCGGTAATTGATAACGATATCGAAAAAATTTAAAAACAGCCTCGAGAATATCATTATAAGAGCATATGGTAAAAATTACGAAGTTCCACGGTGGATCAGACCCCTCTCAGGAAAGCGTTTGGATAAATATATTTTTCTTTTAATTTTGGTGGATTTGGAAGGTCCAATATTCAGTCTCGAAAGAACAATTCTGTGTTTACTAATCTCTAAGTCTGTTCTAATGCTCTTATTATTTCCGGAGTATTTGTTGCTAAGAGGTAAATTACATTCTCACAACCATTTACTATTCTAGTACGTTCATAAACTAATTAATCGAGATAATTTTCGGAGAATGCGTTCAGTGCAATTTCGAATGATGTTTTATGCTTGCCACCGGATTTGAACATGTATTTTTGCCAATATATATGGTGTAAGTTACAGTCGCCACCAATTAAAACTGTATGCTTAGGGTACATTTTTGAAATTTGATCCAAGCTTTCCTTGAACATTTCTGTAGCCGAATTGTGTGAGTCAGGGGGTTGATAAAAAGAACCAATTATTAAATTATTCTGCTTTTCAGGTGTTACATCTAACCATACCAACTCACAGGAACGATGTACTTCAATTTGCTATAGGATAAACGCCTGTGATAGCAATTGAAAAACCGGCACCAACCCCCTTATTCAATCTATCGTTTCTGAACATCATTTGCCCCTTAGTAAAAATTTCAGCTGAACTTACCTTACCGTGTTTCGGTACCTATAATGATTTGAGTATCAGTACTTTCTATTTGCACTTGGAGCTCTGGTTCTTCCCCCACACAGTTATGACTATTTACAACTTATAGATCAACGGTTTTTAGATCTGTGTTCGTCCTATCTTTGACCCGTACCCTTTGAGACTGAAGCCAGCCTAGCCTTTGAGCTCCAAACTATAAGCTAACCCACCCTCTGTGATAGCCCAGATCTTGCAGGCTGCGTGGTGACCTCGGGATGAGCGACACTATCCAGCTCAGGAACATTGTCCGGAACAGATATCGCCTTAAACCTGTTGGCAGAGCGAAACGGGGAGGCATCACGATCGGTCCCCCGGAATGTCTTCCGCTGCCTGCCACGCCCTGGAGCGACCTCCCACGCAACCACAAGACACGCGGGGCATCTGTTCGGTTCCCACGGCCGGCCAACATGGCGCTCCTCGATCGCAGCCTCAAGCTGTGCAACCGAGGTTAACACAGCCTGAAGCTGGGAGCGAAGTGTCACCAGATTAGTCTCCATCCGCACACAGCAATCACAGCCCCTATTCATAACTACAAAAGCCAGAAACACTAACGATTAGAAAGACGGGGTGGTAACTAAGGTAAAGGAAGACGTCTAGAGCTAGTACTAATCCAGCGAAAACAAAACAGGCGACTGTCGGTATTCAGACGGCGGAAGAATACACTAAATAGATACCTCACGCGAATCACAATCTATATCTATAAATGTGAATGTCTGTTCGGTGTACGTTTATCACGCTTGAACCACAAGACATAAAGAGCTAAAAATTTGTACAGTTACTAATGTGTACCCGGAGAAGGCTTTAGGCACGGTTTTATGACGATCGGATAGCTATTTATCTGTATATATTCATGTGAATGTATGTTCGGTGTACGCTTATCACGCCCGAACGACAAAACGCAGAGACTTAAATATTTGTATAGTTACTAATTTATACCTGAGGAAGGTTTTAGGCACGGTTTATAGCGATCTGATAGATATTTAGTAATTTGAAGAATATAACGCGAAATGCGGAACAATAATTACACTTTGAAAATTATATTTACCCTTTGAAAATAGTTTTAATTGGTTGCATTGTTGGTTGAGGGTTCATAATGATAAAAGGGTGGAGTATGGAAACTTATCGGTGTATTTAAAATTCTACGTGTGTGTTTTAATATTTCGCTCTGCAGCGAAAACTACAGAACGCAAATGAATGGTCTCTGTGTAACTGTTGTCCGAAGTCTCCCGTTGTACACCATGGCAGTTCCATGCCGATATCTATAAGGGGGTGGAAGATATGGTGGTTGAAAGTCGTCAAATTATTTTTAAAAATATCGGACTGAAGGCCAGCGATGACGTTTGCGACTCTATAGCAAGGAGGTTACATACAGCAAAACGTGATGCCACAGACTATATCTTTGGTCTATGCGTGCTACAATGTCTTCAGCTCTTTCTCTGTAAGGATAAACATGGTAATAAGGAAATATAAGAATAAATAAATAAAGCAGTAAAAAATTCTTTTAATACATCTCTTTAAAAAAATCGATTTGACGTTACGCGCATTATCTCTATCGTAATCAACCATCACGCGAGCGGAGCCGCGGGTTTAAGCTAGTATAATATACACGCGAGCACACGATAAATTTAATAAGCAAAAGCTACAACCTCATAGAACAGTCAAAATATGTCGCTTCTGGTAAGAAGCCGGTTACACTTATAATTAGCGGTGCGGTGTGCTCTGCACTGCGATCAAACGAAGACTATACTGTAGCTTAAACGCGAATTTGAATCTAATATGCACGGAGCAACGATAAATTTACAAACTGAAAGAAAAAACCGCAGAGAAAAATTACTGTATGTCGCTTCTAATCAGAAGCGGTTACACTTAGGAAATAGGAAGGAGCGACCTGCTGCGTATCAGTCGGCGGCCAAACAGATGCTGGCTAATCTCTACCAACAGCGGGCGCGATCAAAACAAAACCATGAGTCAGTATCTGCCCCTAGACATGACTTACAATAAACACCTGGTTTCTAAACCTTTGCCTTATCGTCAGTCTGGTCAGTCTGGTACCTTTCGGTGTGTCCTGGTCTCTTCTACGTATACAACCATCTTTCATGGTAATTAAACGAATTGTTTGTGATGATTAAATTGTGTTCTCCACAAAACTCTACCAGACGGCTTTCTGTTTAATTCCTTTTCCCCAGTCAGCACTCTCCTACCATTTTTCTCTCTCCTCCTTTTCCTATCACTGAATTCCCGTCCCCAATCAGAATCAAATTTTCCTCCTCCCTAACTGTCCGAATAACTTATTTTATCTGATCACAATTGTATTGAATCACATTATCACCGGCAGAGCTAGTTGTCATATGAACTTGTACAACTGTGGTCGGTGTTGGTTTCATGTTTATCCTTGCTACGATAATGCGTTCACTATCCTCTGCGTAGTAACTTACCCGCATTCATTATTTTCTTATTCCCCCAACGGATTTTGTATTTATAAACATGTACTTACCTGACCAAAAATCCTGTTTATACCGCCACCTAACTTTCCTAATCCCCACCATATATAACTTAAACATATCCATTTTTCTTTTCAAATTTTCTAACTTACCTACCTGATTAAGGCATAGAACATTCCACGCTCCGATTCGTTAGATGCCTGTTTAGTTGTTCTTGATGTCGACATCCTCCTGAGTAGTCCCCGCCCTGAGGCTCGAATGGAATATTTTACCGCAGAAGATGCCATCATATATTCCTACAGTAGGGCTACATGTCCTCGGGAAAACAAACGACTAGTTTCCCCTTGCTTTCAGTCGTTCGCAGTAGCTGCAGTGAAAGCCACATTACCTGAAGGCCAGCTCTGTCAATCATCCAGACTTACAATCCGAGCTAAACATGATCTGTGGCCGAAACTGAATATTAGGCTCTTCTAGTAACCGAAACTTGCGTAATTAAGTTAAAATTTCGGTAAATTTACATTACACCACAAATCATTAGCTCTTCCACATACTGCAAGATCCCCTCCAGGTATTAAGCCTTCTTGAGTGTGTGTAAGCCTAACCACGAGCCCGTAGAAGATAACATGGGTGGCGAACAGGTTTAGACAAATCGACGGTACTTTTATTAAAGTACTTCCGTATTTTATTCCATTCTCCTCGTAGTGACATTTTCTGCCTGAAAAAATAAAGTAAGTTAGAGAAGACGTAAACTGAACTCGATTCTGCAGAGAATCGGTATTTCGAGTCTTGGAACGACTTTCGCATAAATGCAAGCGTCATGAAAAAAAAAAAAAAAAAAAAAAAAAAAAAATAAAATAAAATAAACATCGGGTGCATTCTGTCTTACCGAAAAATGCACTCCACCATTATATCGCAAAGTAAATGGTTAAAAGACTTTATAACCTCTAAGCTGCCAATGTAAATGCCTATTTATACACTTTGTGTAAAAAAAAGTTCATATTTTTTGACACATGTATACTTATCAAGGTTGATTCACTTTTTGTCACGCAAATTTCGATAGTTCTAGGTGGTAGCGGTACAGTTGAACTCGAGTTAACGAGACCCTACTGCATAGCTAACAAAAATTCCACTGTTCTGCGTATCTTCTTGCAGGAAGATACTCTTTGGGTACAGAAAATATATGCCAAGTAGATACTACAAGATGCTAGACCCTGGACATGACTACAACAATACAAAATGTGCAGAACTTAATAATTTGTTTTCTTCATAAGCAGCGCCACCAACCTTTTTTTTTCTAGGGAGCACTAGCTTTCTATTGGCATCTTCACTTCTGTTTTTGCAATTGACAAACAGCTTTATATATGTCCTTTTTGGCATTCCTAAATACATAACATATAAGTTACAGTCAGTAAATCAGCTTCAATCAATGCTGCAGAAAGTATTTCGAAAAATAAGGTCACAGTTCCGACTAATAGTATGATGTCAGTATACATTTACGCAAACTGAACAGGCAAAGCTGTGTACCACATGATCAATGTTTCCTAAACCCATATTAGTTATTTAAAAAAATCTCGCTTTCAAGGAAACATAATAATAAAACTTTTCAGGATAACAATATGATAACCCGTTCCATTAAGTATGGTACTGACATAAGAATCTAAGATATGATTGCGTTATATTGTGCTTAACAACAAAATACTCACTAATAATAATGATTTCGAGTTGCTCTTTGGCCTGGTGCAAGTCTTTCAACTGGACGCCACTTCGGCGAGATGCTTGTCCCTAGCCTATCCCAGTTATCCAACAGGGGAAAGGGGACCTACAGCTCAACGTGGAACCAGCTTCTATCAGTCGTTTTTGGCGACTACTCACATCGTTGAGAGGTGTGGGATGGGTTAACCCTTTAATGTATGACTTTTTATTTGATGCTATAACAGCTACCACGATTAATGTATAGTGCATATATACCGAGAAAAATATTGGAAAAACAATTCCTTAATATTCTTAAGCACTACTAGCAACACAAAGTTCATAGCTTTTCAGCCGTGTAATGCTTTCATGATGTACCCGATGCATTAAATGTCACTATTATGCCTCTAACCTTTCTAGAAAGTAACTCATAATGCAACAGTAGTATGTGATGGACTAGAAGATATAAATGAATTTGTGGTTGATCAGTTTTTACTCCCAAAAATAAGGTATGTCGCTGATGAGCTACAGTATACATTAAAGGGTTAAAACGCAGACTGAAAAGTCCGAAGTCCGACGAGGTTTCGAACCCGCGCCCCTTCGGTTTCCAGTCGAGCGCTTTACTCCAAGACTACCAAGCCCGACAAAATACTATTTTAACGCTAGAGGAGGGACTCCAAGCAGTGAAAAGGCGCGACGTCAACACAGGTAAAGTGCTATAGTTGACTAAATCCATCCCGAACGCGATCCAACTTCATCAGTAAGTTGAAGAAAGCTAGTTTCGGTTAAGCCGAAGATTTGACTGATTTTTGACCGAAACCGAATCTGCGACCACAGAAACCGAATATTTGATCGGTCCTTATCCAGACTGTTGACCCTACAACTACTGAAAAGGCTGCTGCCCCTCTTCAGGAACCACACATTTATCTGGCCTCTCCATAAATACCCCTCCGCTGTGGTTGCTCCTACGGTACACCTATCTGTATCCTTGAGGAACGCAAGCCACCCCACCTCGACAACGTCAGTGTCTCATGAAGGTAGAATGAAGGAAACGCATTGAAGGTCTGTTGACATTTGCGTTAACGAACCAAAGGGAACTGCATTCAGTCGACTGCGTGAAATTCGTACGGACTGCATCTGCTTCTCTGTGCTACTGCCGGCGCATGTGGAATGTTAAATAGCTACTTAAAGTCTCAAATTATGTAAAAAAAGTTAATAGTAGATAAGTAACATCTACGAATTAAAAAAAAATATGTTAACGAAAGATGCTTTGAGAGCTTCAAAACTGTTGTTTCTAAACAAGAAAAATTTGTACAAAGGCCTTTTGGTTTGAGTTTATTAACAAATTTAACGAGAAAACGCAGATGTGGTCGTATGTTGATGCAAATTTAACCACGTTATCAGTAGAAAATAAATCCTGAATGAATACTCCCTCAAAATGTATATAAAATTGACATTAATATAAAACTGGTTTACGTTCTAGGATGCGATCCAATTGTTGTTGTCGTTATGGTCTTCAGTCCGGAGACTGGTTTGATGCAGCTCTCCACCCTACTCTATCCTGAGCAAGCCTCTTAATCTCCTCATAAGAACGGCAACCCACATCCACTTGAATCTGCTTACTATACGCGTCTCTTGGCCTCCCTCTGCAGTTTTTACCCTACACACTTCCCTCCAATGCTGAATTTACGATTCCTCGAAGTCTAAGAATGTGTCCTACCAAGCGATCGCTTCTTTTAGTTAGGGTATGCTAAAAATTCCTTTTCTCGCCAATTCTGTTCAGTACCTCTTCATTAGTTATGTGATCTACCCACCTAATCTTCAGCATTCTTCTGTAACACCACATTTCAAAAGCCTCTATTCTCTTCCTGTCCGCACAGCTTATCGTCCATGTTTCACTCCCGTACAAGGCAACACTCCACACAAATGCCTTCAGAAAAGACTTCTTTACCCTTAAATTAATATTCGATGTTAGCAAATTTCTCTTTTTCAAAAATGATTTTCTTCCCATTGCCATTCTGAATTTTATATCCTCTGTACTGCGACCATCGCATGTTATTTTACTACCCAAGTAACAAAACTCATCTACTACCTTCATTGCTTCGTTACCTAATCTAATTCCTTCAGCATCGACTGATTTTCTAAGACCGCATTCCATTATTTTTGTTTTGCTCTTGTTAATGTTCATTTTGTACGCTCTTTTCAACACACTGTACATTCCATTCAACTGCTCTTCCAGGTCGTTCGCTGTCAGAATTACAATGTCATCAGCAAAACGCAATGTTTTTATTTCTTCCCCCTGAACTTTAATCCCTATTCCAAAATTTTCCTTGCTTTCCTTCACCGCCTGCTCAATGTACAAATTGAATAACATCGGAGAAAGGCTACAGCCCTGTCTTACTCCTTTCCCAACTGATGCTCCCCTTTCATGCCCTTCGAGTCTAATAACTGCGGTCTCACTTTTGTACAAGTAGTAGATAACTCTCCTTTCCCTGTATTTTATCGCTGCTGACTTCAGAATTTGAAAGAGTATAGTCCAGTCAACATTGTCAAACGCTTTCTCCAAATCTACAAAGGTTATAAATGTAGGTTTGCCTTTCCTTAATCTATCTTCTAAGATAAGACGTAAGGTAAGTATTGCCTCACGGGTTCCTACGTTCCTTCTGAATCCAAACTGATCTTCCCCTAGATCAGCTTCTACCAGGTTTTCCATTCTCCTGTAGATAATTCGTGTTAAAATTTTGCAACCATGACTTATCAAACTGATGGTTCTGTAATTTTCACACCTGTCTGCACCTGATTTCTTTGGAATGGGGATTATTACATTTTTCTTAAAGTCTGAGGGCATTTCGCCTGTCTCATACATCCTAAACACCAGTTCAAATAGTTTTGTCATGGATGGCTCTCCCAGACACTTTAGTAGCTCTGAGGGTATGTCATCAACTCCTGGGGCCTTGTTCTGACCTAGGTCTTTCAGGGCTCTGTCAAATTCATCTCTCAGTATAATATCTCCTATTTCATCTTGATCTACTTCCTCTTCCCTTCCTACAACATCGTCTCTAAGTTCATTTCCTTTGTAGAGCTTCTCTATGTACTCTTTCCACCTTTCAGCCTTCCCTTCTTTTCTGAGAACTGGTTTCCCATCTGAGTTCTTGATATTCGTAGAATTGCTTTTCTTGTCCCCAAATGTCTCTTTGATTTTCCTGTAGGCGGTATCTACTTTTCCCCTTCTTATACATTCTTCTACAGATTTGCATTTGGCTTCTAGCCACTCCTGCTTAGCCATTTTGCACTTCCTGTCAATCTCATTTCTTAGTCGTCTGTACTCCATTTTGCCTGTTTCATTTACTGCATTTTTATATTTTCTCCTTTCATCAATTAAATTTAGTATTTCTTGTGATATCCAAGGATTTTTTGTAGGTCTTGCCTTTCTACCTATTTTGTCCTCTGCTGCCTTCACTATTTCATCTCTCAATGCGACCCATTCCTTTTCTACTGTTTTATTTACCCCTGTTTGTGTCAATTGTTGCCTAAATCTCCCTCTGAAATTCACCAGAACTTCACGTTCCTTCAATTTATCTAGGTCCCATCTCCTTATTTTCCTACCTTTCTGCAGTTTTTTCAGTTTCAGCCTACAGTTCATGACTAACAAGTTATGGTCAGATCCAATTATGATATTGTAAAAATATATAAAAAAAGCCAAGATCGCTGATCATCAATTTTTATTTACGACGACCGGTTTCGCTGAACTATGTCAGCATCATCTGGTCAAATAAAATATTTTATTATGTCAATCAGTTGTTATATAACAATTTACAGAGCATAGGTGCACTATAATAAAACATAATTATCACAGTGAGTGACAATAGCAAACTCACTCACTGTGATAATTATGTTTTATTATAATGACATAGTGCACTTATGCACTGTAAATTGTTATATAACAACTGATTGACATTACAAGATCATGGCCTTGTAAAATATTTTATTTGGCCAGATGATGCTGACATAGTTCAGCAAATCCGGTCGTCGTAAATAAAAATTGATGATCAGCGATCTTGGCTTTTTTATATCTTTTTACAATTAATATAAAAACTATTTCTGACCTTTGATATTTATTGAATGGAGAGCAGACGACTCTACGTAACAGACTGTATGTATGAGTATGATGTTTCCGAGTGAGCGACAGCTAAACTTTTGGAATGTTTGCAATGGGGGGAAAGTAACCACCACTGCTAATACGCTTCAATTTTCCGCTGTGAGTGGAAGCTTTAAATTTTACGAACTCGTTTGATGATCACAGTTTGTATGCAATTTTCCTGAAATATTGTCAACCCCTTAAACCTGCCGCCCTGGGCAGATTGTCAGTCTGTGTTTGCAATCCCATAAATACAGTTATGACAGTCCAGTTGTTTCCTATCTGACGGGAAGCCTCGATGTAAACTCAGCAACAATGAAGTGCGAATGCTGTTCGGATGTCCGAAAACATAGCATACGCGAGCACGCGGAGCGTGAAGAAGCTGAAGACAATAAAAATGTGGTGTTATTTAGCGCTCTCTGTATGTTTCTGTGCATAAGAAAGGAACAGTCGAAAAAGACAGCAACATTTACATTTTCGCCTTTATATGCGTATCACCATTACGCGATCGCCGACAATCTACATCCGTCACTGTTAGAACAACACGACTAATCGGAAATTAATGAAACTTGGTCAGTAATCAGAGAACAGTTATGAAACTATGAACGGGAAATTTTCCCCCGATTACGGCACAAAAAAAAAAAAACCCTTCGATAAACCACGTGTTTCCTCTCGTCTGTTAGTATGTATATCACAGTATGTCACACCATTTTCGACTTAAATGTAATATTAAACATCAAATAAAAGTAGGTATTGGCACTATACCGGCAAGGTATAGCACATCAGTGTTGCTCATGCGTTGTAATCAGAATAAAAAATTAGGGGTCAATCATTAAATTAATTGTGGGTGTAGCATTACGTACGGTCATGAGATGGAACGACCATAAGACGTGGGAAAAAGCATTGGCGACCTTCAGTTTATTTTTGAAATACTAGGGAAATGCTATCAGTCTACAAAGGAGACTGTTTACAAAATCACTCGTATGAGTCATCCTAAAATAATTCTGAAGTGCGTGGGACCGGTACCAAACAGGATTAAGCAGGGGATACTGAACGTGTACAGAGAACGTCATGACGGATGGTCAAGATTTATCTGAACTGTGGGTGAGTGTCACAGAGATGCTGAAGAAACTGAATTTGCGGAGTCTTGTAGGTGGACGTGAACTGTCCTGAGAAAGTTTACAATTACAAAGTTTCAAGAACCGGCTTTAAACTATGCCTCTAGAAATGCACTACAGCTCCCTACGTGACGGTGTAGTTGCGATCATGATAACAAAGACTGGATACCGCAGAACTATCTATCACTATAGCTTTTGTGAGAGTCCCTACATAAATACAAATACAGCTGTATGTTAAATGTGTTGTTACCACTTTTACAAGAGCTGTTAATGATTCTGACAAGTCGGCGTTCGTCGGTGTAGAAATAATCAACTGTCATACTATTTGTTACTACGGGATGAACATTTTAACTGATTACATCTTGGCCCACAGTGTTACAGATGTCGTAGATTGATATAATTTTAATTGGATGGTCCAAAATAGTATTTTCTATTATTTTTTTTTCCTTATTTAGTCTTTTGTTGATTTTAGCGTTATAGTACGATCTTTGATCAGTGGTAAGCTACACTATCCTTCGCTCAGAGTTAAATTAACAATAAAATTATCGATAAAATATTTGTGTTTAAAATCTGTTTGATCGTTTAATAAATTATTTACGTCGGTACTTGCGTGGATACGAACTTCAATTTCTCCTAGAACGTTCATTTCATATCCTTTCTGTATTTTATGTATAATTTCGAGTGTTTTTTCTATAGTTCCTACTGTGTAATTTTGCGATTGTAAGTGCTGGTAAAAAGTGGATGAGTTTTCCTCACTCTCTCTACTGTGTTCTTTATAACTAACGGTGCAATTACGTCCGTTTTGGCCTATATAATATTTATTACATAAATTACAATAAATTTTGGCCGCGCAGGAGTAGCCGAGAGATCTGATCGCCACGTTGCATATCGCGCGGCCTCCCGCGTCGGAGGCTCGAATCCTCCCTCGGGCATGGATGTTTGTGTTGTCTTTAGTATAAGTTAGTTTATAAGTAGTTTGTAAGTTTAGGGACTGATGACCCCGTAGTTAAGTCCCATAAGCTTTACAAACATTTGAACATTTGAATTTTGAATAAATTTTGTATATATCAAGGTATACCGATGTTGGGACCGTATTAATTTTGTTTTGCAATGTACTGAAGTATACTTAATTCTTTTTGTTTGGCCTTGTCATCTAGTGGTGACAAGTCTGTTAATCAATAAATGGAGATCGGGGATGACATGAATAAGCAGGGATAATGTTGCTTGATGTTGTTCGTTCCCTGTATATTTCAAACCTGTGTTTATTTTGTACTTTTTGTGTGGATATGTCTAGAAAGTTAATTTTGTTATTGGATTTTAGTACTATACTAAAACTGATTTTAGGATTTAAGTTGTTGAGGAGGTTATGAATATTATTTATGTCTCTTTCATTTCCATATATGAGCATGACTGTCATCCAAATATCGATATTAATACATGCTTTTATTAGTTTCTTGGTGGAAGAAAATCTTGCTTTAAGGTTATTTAAAAATGTATCTGCTATGGTACTACCAAGGTTGGAACCCATAGCAACACCATCAAACTGTGTATAAAATTTCCTTTCAAATTAGAAATAGTTTTGTTCTAAGACTAAGTGAAGCAAGTTCATAATTTCATATGTGCTTTTAACTGGTATTTTGTAGTGTCTAAATAAGTTATGTTCTATAAGATTCATAGTCTCTTGTACATGGATATTGGTATACAGGTTTCTGATGTCAAAGGAAACAATTTTTCAATTAGTGGGAATGTGTATCCTATTTATATCCGATACAAGGGTTTTGGGATTTTTGATAATGAATTTATTTTTGTAAGTGTAATATTTTTGTAATAGTGTATTGAACTTCTTAATAAATAGGTATGTGGGACAATTTATACTACAAACAACAAGATATAGTTCTTTATGTGTCTTGGGATGACCTCTCAATTGTGGGTTCTTGGGTTCATTGGGATATATTTCCTTTCCTCATTTTCAGATAAAATAGAGGTACATGATTCGAGAATGGAATGGGAGATAAATAGTATAAAGGTGGTTCGATGAACACTCTGCAAGGCACTTAAATGTGATTTGCAGAGTATCCCATACAGATGTAGAATGATCGTTCTTGTATGTACTACGTATTTGTTGGTAGGGTCACGGGGATTTGTTTTGGACCATCCAATTGCCATTATTTTTAACTGTGTTGGGAGCGAAACGACTATATCATAAACAATTATACAAGGACAATGTAAACATTAACTTACATGTTCCACGATCGCAGTATCAGAAAGAGATCATTTAATTTGTTTGTGCGGTGCAAAGTCTGTAACAAAGTCACGTTAATGCCTCACGCAGCCGTGTGAACTTTTGCTGTGAATGTGACAGACAAAACCCTGAAAACTATATGATCACTCACTTTCATCCCCTACCTGCATCAAAAGTCACAACCATAGGAGATGTACGCTATATAATACGTGTGAAAGTCACTCCGACGACAAAAATTACGTTTAATGAAACCATTAAGTATTTTCTGCATTGAATTTGAAACTAGGACCGTTTCAAACTACCATGCACTAAAAGGTAGAGGAATAAATATGTGTTGACGCTGTAAACTTCTTTTGGCATCAGAGCACCTGAGAGCGAATTTATATGTAATTTATATTTCATGTAGAGTTTTTTCAAGACAGTCTTTGAATATTTATCACGATTATTTGATAAACTAATTCATACGCGTTGTAATACAGTGGCACAATACCTGTTACTTGCTTCTAGGGGTTGTACTTTTGAGAGGATATAGTTTTGATCAGGAAGACATGTTCTAAATGTGCCGCTTAAATGCAAATCTATTTTAAAGATAAGACCACTTTAAAATCCTCCCGCTACACGATAAGCAAACAGCGGTGACAATGAGCTGTGACATGTCTGTTCTGCAGGAACGAATGGCATGAGCAATGTTTGAAGTACTCGTTGTGGGACTCTCTTCCTAGTCAATAAAATGTCTTTCTCTTTGGCATTAAAATCAGTCACATTCATTTATTGTCTGTGCTTGATATCATCCAAGCCAGGGGGCGCGATCCTTTATTTTGGAACGGGGATATGCGTAAACAAAGGAGAGAAGATCGCTTGTTTGCTTGTTTTTAATGTTAAACGAGAGATCGTGATTCCCATTATATTCATTTAGTTTGACGGCTCCGAGATCTTATCGAATGCCATCGTAAAGCATTGACGCGCTATGCTCCGATGCGCGAGGCCGTTCCACGTTGGGGTTCGAATCATCCCTGGAGCATGGATGTTTGTGTCGTTTTTTGTATAAGTTAGTTTATAAGTAGTTTGTAAGTTTAGGGACTGATGACCCCGCAGTTAAGTCCCATAAGCTTTGCAAACATTTGAACAGTTTTTGTCATCGTAAAATTACAAAAGGATAATAATAAATAAATAAATAAATAAAAATAAAGAATTATCACTACAAGAGATGCATAAGTAAAGCAGCATAATAAGATGTTAATGTTACCATCAGCCTTTCCAAACAACTGCGTACATTTACTCGTAGCAGGACGTAGAGCCATATCCCCAGTATTTTACACTGTGGAAAGCAAGACTTCCCTGAGAAGCAGAGCACGTAAGCAACCACAAACGTACTGCCTAATGAAGCACCCGAAAGGAAACACGTCGTTGACGTATAAGAACGTCTTTAAGCCTTTCTTGGTGAAGCTGAGATTACGTTATTGCTTTTGAAAATCAAAGTGTTCGAAGAAGGTAGATGGAAAACCAAAAAAAGGGCCAAAGTACAATGTACGGTAAGTTATGCGGTGAAATTGAAGAAGCAACTGAAATCGATATATTTAAAGGTTAAACTGAGACGTACCTCAAATATTTCATGCTGCACTGGTATGAACTGTTTAGAGCGCAGATCGACAATCTGTAAAAAATAAAATAATAATAAGAAGAAGAAACGTCTCTGTTAAGCTACAGTACATAGTGAAAATGAAGCACATCACAAGGTAAAATCTTACGCTAAAGATCTGTCACAGACAAATACACTAGGGCCTATCTCTCTAAGATGGCTGCTGACTCAGATTATCAGCCTAATTGTGTGTGTGTATGTGTATGTGTGTGTGTGTGTGTGTGTGTGTGTGTGTGTCAACAATGGCAAGTGAAGAAATATGTATAAATAACATATTTAAGTTGTCTTCGGTATGCTGACTGGTTTTATGCAGCTCTCCACGCTACTCTTTCCTGTTCAAACCTCTTCATCTCCGAATAAGAACAGCAGGCAACATCCACTTGAACCTGCTTACTGTATTAGTCCCTCTGTCTCCTTCCACAATACTATCCTCTAATGCTACAATGACAATTGCTTGATGTTTCAGATTCTGTCCCACCAATCTGTCCCTTCTCTTAACCAAGATACACCAGACATTTCTTCTCTCCCCAATTCTGTTGAGCTCTTCCTCATTAGTTACGTGATCTACCCATCTTACCTTCGTCATTCGTCTGTAGCACCACATTTCAAAAGCTATCATCTTTTTGTCTGGACTCTTTATCGTCCACGTTTCACGTCCATAAAATGCTACACTCCAGACAAATGCTTTCAGAAATAAATAGCAAAACAGCAATTGTTGATACACGATTTTCATATATGTGAAATAACCACTCAAAGACCGTAGGAGACAGCTCTAGTAATGGAAGGGATGTATATCGTGTAGGAAGGAAAACGGTAGCGGTCCTAATGCGGAATCGGAGCTTCTTATCCGACATCTGAAAGAACATTTTAGGCATCCGGTTCAAAGGTAGATACATTTCCGCAAATGCTAAGTCTGTAAACTGTTCGCGCACCTCCGTGGGAAAATTATATCGTGCATGACAAAATGGCGTTATCCAAAACGGCCGCAAAGGCAATGCTAGTGTACGAGGCTATAGATGGCAATCGTGAACAACAGCAACGGAAATGTGTATGTGGGAACAGACGTATGGCGGCAAATCAGAAAACCTTTGACTCTATTTTTATTAGCTAAAATAAAGTACATATAGGCCCTTACTACACTGGTCAAAACAATTAGAGGATCATTGTAATTATAAATTTATGAACCCAGAGACTGTTTTGCTTCTCAAAAATGTCAAAGACATTAAAGGTGAAGCATCGAATCAGAATTTGTGCTGCGGCCGGGAATCGAACGCGGACCTCCATGCACACTAGGCAGACGTCTTAACCAGTAGATTACCGCACCACTAGCGCTTAAGGCGCCTCGTAATACTAAGACTTCCCTCCACGTCACAAACTCTAATTCAGCTTCTGTGTCCCGTGAAATACTGTCACAACTGCCAAGGCTCTCCATGCATCTGAATAGCACTTCGGCAATGGACAGGAATGTTCCTATATGTCCACTGCCGAGGGGTTATTCAGATGCATGGAGAGCCTTGGCTGTTGTGACAATATTTCACGGGACACAGAAGCTGAATTAGAGTTTGTGGCATGGAGGGAAGTCGTACTTAGACTATTCAGATGCGTTTTAATCGCTAGTGGTGCGGTGATCTACTGGTTAAGACGTCTACCACTAGTGAGCACGGAGGTCTGGGTTCGATTCCCTGCCGCAGCACAAATTTTGATTCAATGCTTCACCTTTAAAATTAGAGGTTCAGTTGAGATATCTAGGTTTAGAAGTGTTGTCATTGTCAGAATGTACTAAAACGGTTCAAAGTCTTTCTGTCGATTCTATGGAGTGGAGAAAACATTAAGGCAACAGAGGTAGTGGTAATAACAGAAGTTCCTTCAGAGGGGTTGGTGTTACCTTGTTTACTCTACCAAACGAATTACACAAGCAGCTGGCTACACATGGAGTAGAGAGTAGGAATTGCAATACAACAACAATTAGACTTAACTGAAGGTATGGTATGGAGAGCCAAAGGAAGGTTGGGACAGACAGGATGGTGGCTGCAGCTATTGGAGTGTTCCAAAGTGTAATTTCCAGGACCTGGATCTGATTCCAGACAACATGAACCGTTAAAAGAAGGCAAGGCCAAGGTCGTCCACAGGTAACATCGGCGAGAGATTATCGTTATCTCCGTTATCAGCCTACCGACAAAAGAGGCTGAATGCAACTCATCTGCGACGCACCCTCCAGGCAGCAATAGGACGCGCGATATCAACACAAACACCCCGAAATCGCTTTATAAGTGTAGCTTGTACGCACGGAGGCCTATGGCTATACCAATCAAAACCACGACATCACTTAGCCTAGAGCTCCTAAAAAAAAAAAAAAAAAAAAAAAACAGGCTGGCCTATCCGCCATTTTCATTCATTGCGAATGCTAAACATGCAGCCTGTGCGAACAGCGTTGTTTTGTTCAAGTTAAGTGAAATATTTACAAGTGTCGGGTATAGAGCGTTAAATCGTGCTACTTTGAGCTAGCATACCACTCTTGTTTACATCGATATAAGTTCAGCAGAAGTTTTTGCAAAAGATATAACAGTGTTCAGAAAAGATAGTTAAACAAAATAGGTGGAGGCGTGTTTGTCGCCGTCAAATGTAGTCTATCGTGTAGTGAAGTTGAAGTTGATAGTTCCTGTGAACTATTATGGGTAGAGGTTGCACTCGAATATCGTAAAAAGTTAATAATTGGTTTCTACTACCGGTGCCCCGGCTCTGACGATACAATAGCAAAAAACGTTCAAAGAAAACATGTGTCTAATTGCAAAACACGTACCCGACCCACACAATAATAATGGGCAGTGATTTTAATTTACCCTCAATCTATTGGCGAAATTATATTTTCAAATCAGGAGGTATGTATAAAACATCGCGCGAAATTGTACTCAACAAATTCTCTGAGAGTTACTTCAAACAATAAGTTCATGAGCCAATTACAATTGTAAATGGATGTCAAAACACACGTGATTTCTTAGCAACAAATACTCCTGAGCTCATAACGAGCATCAAAAAGGATACAGGTATTGGTGGACACATTGCTGTCGTAGCAAGATTGAATATCAAAAGTCCCAAAGTTACCAAAAAAAAGACGAAATGTTTATTTGTTCAGGAATGCAGATAGAAACACAATACAATGCTTCTTGAAAGGCAGTTTCCACTCATACCAAACACTAAACGTAAGTGTAGACCAAATGTGCCTCCAATTCAAAGAAGTGGTATCGTCAGAAACTGACAATTTTATACCAAATGAATTACTAAAAGAAGGAGGTCATCCCCTCTTAGTACAAAAAACAGGTCAGGACACTGTTGCAAAAACAACGAAAAAAACATACTAAATTTAAACGAACACAGAATCCCCAGGATTGGCGATCCTACACAGAAGCTCGAAATTTAGCGTGGACTTCAATGCGAGATGCCTGCAATATTTTTCACTACGAAACTTTTTCTCGAAATTTGACTGAAAACCCAGAGAGATTTTGGTCATATGTTAAATATACTAAGGGCAAAATACAAACAATGCCCTCACTACGTGATAGTAATGGCGATCCTGTCGATGATGGCGCTACTAAAGCAGAGGTACTAAACACAGCTTTTCGAAACTCATTCAGCAAAGAAGACGAAACCAATATTCCAGATTTCGAATTACAAACAGAGGCCAGAATGAGTAACGTTGAAGTAGATATCCGCGGAGTAGTGAAGCAAATTAAATCACTTAACTCTTTCAGTCTTGGTGGTTAGTGTTACTAAGCACCTCTTTTCGATCACGGTACTTCTATTCCATGCCATCTTGCGATAAACGGTTGAATTAGTATGTCCGTTGGGACTGTGCTTCAAAACAAATAACAGATTCCGGGTACATTGCATGAATGTCAGTGCATACCAGTTGCATTGAATATAGCGCTAACGTACCTTGCCTCGAGTGTCTGATAAAACATCAATACTACGTGTACGTAACATGTTTTCTGTAATGTATTTTATTGAACGTATTCTCATAGACCTATTTTAGTGTGTTGGCATGCAGGTACTGTTACTTTTGTATTTTCAATGAGTAGTTACAAAGGGAATGTGGTGGTTTGGACAATACTTGTTTGAAGACATCCCTTCAGGTAACGAGAGCATTTGTAGCTCTGACGATGACGAAGAAGAGGCAGCAAATCAGCCAAATCCGATGGTGTTAGGTGATTTGAGTGGAGTTCAAAGTGCTCCTGACGACAGTTATGTTTCTGATGATGGCCTCCCTTTGTCTAGCCGGTTACAACGGACGCCTGATTCTACAGAGTCTAATAATGTACGTGCAAACATACCAGTTATGATTGCTCCAAAATGGACGAAGGATTATAGAATGGATATGCCTGGTGGGTTTTCTGAAATAGTGGGTGTGTCAGCACTAAAATATCTCTTGTGCGTACTGTAAGGCAGTGTAGTATATGTAAAGTGCCTCTTTGCTTACGCAAAGATAAAGATTTGTTTTGCAGATTTTAATAAAACATAATGTGTTTTGTTAGTTTTGTGCGTTTGTAATGATGATTCGTCTAATAAATAACGTTCACAATCCTCCTAGTATTATTTATAGCAATAGTCATGGTGGTTAGCGTTAGTGACCACCCCAGTCCTTGAAAGCCTGAATACCTATATTATGTTTCCTCTATTGTCTGTGATGTTTCAGTTGAAACAATTGCTTCAATGAACAGACATTGATAATTATGCCCCTATTGTACAAGTATGAACAGACATTGGTAATTATGTTCCTATTGTAAAAGTGTGACTGAAAGAGTTAACACGAACAAGTCTTCTGGTCCGGACTGTATACCCATTAGTTCTATGTGATTATGCAGAAGCGATAGCTCCTTACTTAATAGCCATATACAACCGCTCGCTCAATGAAGGATCTGTACCAAAAGACTGGAAAGTTGCACAGGTCACACCTATATTCAAGAAATGCAGTAGGAGTAACCCACTAAATTACAGGCCTATTTCATTGACATCAATTTGTAGCAGGGTTTTGGAACATATACTGAATTCAAATATTATGAATAATCTCGAACACAATGATCTATTGACCCAAGGTCAACACTGATTTAGAAAATGTCGTTCATCCGAAACAACTAGCTCTTTACTCACACGAAGTTATGAGTTCTATCGACAAGGGATTTCAAATTGATTCCGTATTTCTTGATTTCCAGAAGGCTTTTGACATCGTACCTCACAAACGGCATTTAATCAAATTGCGTGGTTATGGAATATCGCCCCAAATTTGTGACTGGATAGGGGATTTCCTGTCGGAGAGGTAGTAATAGATGGTAAGGCATGGACTAAAACAGAGGTGATATCCGGTATTCCAAAGGGTGGTGCTATTGGTCCTCTGCTGTTCCTTATCTACATAAATGATTTGTTTGAAAATCTGAGCAGATGACGCCGTCATTTATTGTCTAGTAAAGTCATCTGAAGATCAAAACCAGCTGCAGAACGACCTGAATAAGATATCACTATGGTGTAAAAATTGGCAATTGACTCTAATTAATGAGAAATCTGAAGTCGTCAACATGAGTACGAAAAGAAATCCGTTAAACTTTGTTTACAAGATTAATCAAAAGTGAAGACCGTAAACTCCAGTAAATATCTAGGAATTACAATTACATCAGACTTAAACAGGAAAGAACACGTAGATAATGTCGTGGGAAAGGCGAACCAGAGACTGCGTTTTATTGGCAGAACCCTTAAAAGATGCAACAGAACTACTAAAGAGACTGCATACACTACGCTTGTCTGTCCTTTTTTGGAGTATTGCTGGGTTTGGTGGTGGATACCGAAAGAGTCCAAAGAAGGGCAGCTCGTTTTGTATTTTCACGGATGTGATACAAGATCTGGGATGAGAATCGTTACATCAACGGAGTTTATCGCTGCGGCGTGTGCTACTTACGAAACTCCAATCGCAAACATTCTCCTCTGAATGCAAAAATATATTGTTAATTTCCACTTTCTTAGGTAGAAAATATGATTAAAATAAAATACGAGAAATCAGAGCTCGAACGGAGAGATTTAAGTGTCCTTTCTTTCCGCGCCGTATTCGAGAGTGGAATGGGAGATAAATAGTATAATGGTGGTTCGATGAACCTTCTGCCAGGTACTTAAATGTTATTTGTAGAGTATTCCATGTAGAATTAGATGTAGAAATAATGATGAAACTAGCTGCTCCCAGTTCACTAGCATTTAATGAATACGCAGTGAAATTTGACTCAACGAACGGTTGGTAGATTAAAGTCACTGCCGACTATAATTGTATGAGTAGTTTACCCTCAAGTTTTCTATGAACTGTTCAGCGCCTGCATCATGTGAGTGTGAGGGTCGGTAAAAGGAGTCAGTTATTAATTTTTTTCGCTTGACATCTGCTCATACTAATTAAGAGCAACTATCGAGTTCAGTTTCGCTTGTGAGCTAGTACACATATTACATTACGATTTACTTAAGTTGTGCTGTTTGCTTATTTTGTATTGCAGATCGTAGGTATTATGGCTTTTCCCTTAAAAAACTAGGGTGCTTCCTCTGGGATTTAGTAGATACCAAAGCTACACAATGTAAAACAACAGTGTACATTACAAGCATAGCATTCTATATTCCTTCGTTTCCTAATTTCAAATATTTTAAAACTGTATGTCGACTTTAGGTGACCCGTCAAACATAGATGCTCTTATTTCTATTTTGTAAACTTATTTTATGTCACTGTTCTAATCATTGTCGCAATTCACTTTATTAACTAATGTTTCGCCGCACAAGAGTAAGTTTAAGAAGTGTATCGTTCTTCTATCCTCTCTTTTTTTTTTTTAATTTTATTTATTTATTTATTTTTTGTCATGCAATTGCAGCAATTAATATAGGAACAAATGCAGTGATAACACTTGAATGATCAAAGAACATTCAAATTATATTTATATCGTTCCTTTCGTGTCCCTTCCATGGCGATGGACTGTTTCTATCGCAATCAGTAAGTGTGGAAGAAAGCTACTGTATATACGAAGGGAGAATGGATCCATATTTGTGGTTGGAAGAACTAATTACACTCTAACATAGACGAAGGTATTGCTTTCGTTTCCCAAAAGTTATATATGTTTCGATTTCGGGTTATTGAAAAGAAGCTGTACATTTCGGCGAGATGTGCAAGAAAAGGATCTCTTTCGTATTGGCTGTATAGAGTAAGATAGGGAGACGGAGGTTTGGAAGCAAACAGTAGGAGTACGGGGAAGGGCGTCCCTTGCCTGAGGGGTCGCGAATCCGACTACCTGGCGAAGGGTCAGGTGTGGCAAATGTCCGGCGTGGCAAGTGTCCGGCATTCGACTCAGTGGCTACTAACCTTTTTCAGACCAGATACCACTTTGATCCCTTTGTTGTGAGCAAGGAGCACAGGATTCAGGAAAAATAACTGCGTTACTGTGAAAATATTTAAACAAACCTTTTAACGTATTCATTGAACTCAGAAGTAATACCGTATTGGTAACAGTACTAATAGCCTATAATAGAAACTTTTAGTAAAAAATCAAACGATTCACTGACCACGTAGGAAGGAATTAATGAAATTAAAAGTGTGTAATTTTATACCTTTAAAAATATCTTTAAATGTTTATAATTCTATGGGACCAAACTACGTTGGACATCAGTCCCTAGTCTTACAAACTACTTAAACTAACCTAAGGACAACACATCCATGCCCGAGGGAGGATTCGAATCTCCGACGCGGGAGGCCTCGCGATCCGTAAACTGGCGCTCCAGACCGCTCGGCTATTCCCGCGCGCTTTTATATCTTTCACGGATCATATCTTAGCTGTTGTGGACCGCTTGTAGTCCACGGACCGTAAGTTTGGAACCGTTGGTTTAACTGCTGCTTTAGGAACCTCTGTTCACAAAGGGGAAAAATATATCATCACCACACACAGATGTATAATTTGTATACGGAATAAATGATGGATTCGTCATTAAAATATTAAAATCCTGTTATTGAACTCGAATAAAAAATATGTACATCAGACCAAAAATGAATTTAATCTATGATTAATTGCATCAGCTTATTAAAAATAAGAAGTGTCAGATCGGGAAAGCGTCGACACTTCTCAAACACTAATAAAATGCTCCCATTGGAGGAGGGGGAGGGTCGTTTGAGACCAGTCCTCTGAATCTGGAACTGCTGTATAATTTTGAAATTCAAAACTCAACGGGACCTAGAGAGGCTCTTCATATGACTCGTTTTCCATTTATACTTTACTCAGCCATTCCATAGACGTGCAGAACAACTGTTCGACGAACCCAAACTTTATGTAAGTGTTGCGAAAAACAACAACCTTCACGTGAAATGAACGTGGTTTATTTGGTTTCATCAGTCGTAGCAAATTATGAACGATCTTAAGACTTCTTAAGCTTGAACTGATAACACTTGGAAGATAGTTTACTAGTGATTCTTAAGTGAAATACATTTTTACATACTTGGTATCTTAAGTGATGCTTAGCCCTTTAGCACTTATGTTGCCATGAGGCGCGCACTGCAAGTAAGAAATCGTGTATCTCTAGACCAGACATTAATTGTGTGCATTTTAGGGAGACACTGTTTATTCTTGGGTACTAAAAGCGATCATATCGAAAGAAGTGATACGTGTACTGCAGTGTACTTGCCCTTTATTCACATGAAGTGTTAAGTGCCATATTTATGGATTTCAGGAAGGCTTTTGACACTGTACCGCACAAGCGGCTTCTTATGAAATTGCGTGCTTATGGAATATCTCCCCAATTGTGCGATTGGATTCACGATTTCCTATCAGAAAGGACACAGTTCGTTGTAATTGACGATAAGTGATCGAGTAAAACAGAAGTGATATCTGGCGTTCCACAGGGAAGCGTTATAGGTCCCCTACTCTTCCTCGTGTTTATAAACGATTTAGGAGACAATCTGAATAGCTCCCTTAGATTGTTCGCGGATGATGCTGTCGTTTATCGGTTAGTGAAGTCAACAAAGGATCAAAAGCAACTGCAAAGCGATTTAGACAAAATTTCTGCATGGTGCGAAAATTGGCAATTGACACTAAATAAAGAAAAGTGTGAAGTAATACACATGACCACTAAAAGAAATCCGCTGAACTTCAATTACGCGATAAATCAGTCAAACCTTAAGGTCGTAGATTCTACCAAATACCTAGGAGTTACAATTACGAACAACTTTGACTGGAGAGAACACACAGAAAATATTGTGGGGAAGGCGAACGGCCGGCCGCGGTGGCCGAGGTGACTGAGGCGCTCCAGTCACGCTCAGCACGGCCACTACGGTCGGGGGTTCGAATCCCCCCTCGGGCATGAATATTTGTGCCATCCTAGTTCGTAAGTAGTTCATAAGTAGTTTGTAAGTTTAGGGACTGATGACCCCGTAGTTAAGTCCCATAAGCTTAACAAAGATTTGAACATTTGGGAAGGCGAACCAAAGGTTACGTTTCATCGGCAGAACGCTTCGAAGATGCACCAGCTCCACCAAAGAGACTGCCTACACGGGTCCTCTCCTGGAGTACTGTTGCCCCTTGTGGGACCCTCTCCAGGTGGGATTGACGGAGGACATTGAGAAGGTTCAGAGAAGGGCAGTTCGTTTTGTTTTATCACGTTACGGGGGGAAAGAGTCACGGAAACGTTGCACGAATTGGGGTGGAAATCATTAAAAGAAAGACGTTATTCATTTCGGCGTGATCTGTTTGCAAAGTTTGAATCACCGACTTTTAGTTCTGAATGTGAAAATATTTTGCTAGCACCCACCTACTTAGGGAGACACGACCATCCCAATAAAATAAGACAAAACAGATCGAAAACGGAACAATTTAGGTGTTCTTTCTACCCGCGCGCTATTAGAGAATGGGACGGTAGAGAAAAGTTATGAAAGTGGTTAATAAACCCTCTGCCAGGCACTTGAATGTGATTTGCAGAGTATCTATGTAGATGTAGATGTAGATAAATGATTTAGATAATAGAATTGCAAATGTTTGTCAATTTCGTGCACGGTATATTCCAACGGCCTCGCCATCGTGGATGTAGCGGTTCTAGTTAGATCAGCGAACATAACGTCGGGCTCGGCTGGCACTTGGATGGGCTTCCGGCCTAGTGTATCGGGCGCTATTATCAATCAGGCTCCACTCGGCTCTTGCGAGGCCAACTGAAGAGCTGCTTGACTGAACTAGCGGCTGCAGGTACCAACACACGACGGCCGGGAGAGGCTGTGCTAATCACATGCCTCTCCCCACCGCATCCTGGGCTGACGACGACACGGAAACAGTTGCTACTATGCCATCTCTCGAGGCTTGTTCACATATCTATACAAGACATTTGTCAAACATAATGCAAGTACAGAATAATATATATATATGGTGTCCCAGCTATCATTTCCACCCAAAATATCTCTGGAACATTAACAGATATTGGAAAACGACTTTCACCGGTATCAATGTACGGCTGGGGCCTATGAAAGTACATATTTGGAATCATTCTAAAACGAAAGCAAATGTGTTTTTTAACACAAACTTGTGTTTTTTTAAATAGACACCCTATATGTTTTCTTCAGCAATCCATAGCATGACAAATCACATAAACAATGGCGTTGATTGCATCGCAATATTCCAATTACATCCCGAGATATTGCGACGCGAAGTTGACGCTTGAAAACCCGAAATGCGCTGCTAGCGCACGTCCTGAGGCTCAGACGTGAACCCCATGCCGCCCGTTATCGCGATGTGATTCACAAGCGTAATCGCACTTCCATACTTACCAAGAGGTCCGAAACGAATAATACGATCTGCTGCCATCCTGCATTAAAGTCGTACATTCCAGCAGGTATTTATCCCATAGGCTAGGGGTGATACGGTTATGTAACGTATCTGTGTACCGCAACGTCACAAAGCTAGGCCCCGGATGAACGAGCGCGCGAAAGGCACAATGGGTCATTTAACGCATTCGATGAACCTTATTTTGGGTGTGCAGGATAAATAAGACAACCTGACTGGTGTATACCGATCGGTACTGGTTCATATTGTGTACGTAGACACACAAAACGTGCAAGAGGGAAACCATTATGTGCTTATGAGAGTTGATGGCAGCAGACCGTATTATTTTTTTCGGACCTCTTTGATAAGTATGGAAGTGCGATTACGCGTGTCAATCACATCACGATTACGGGCAGCATGGGGTTCACGCCTGAGCCTCAGGACGTGCGCTAGCAGCGTATTTCAGGTTTTCCAAGCGTCAACTTCGCGTCGCAATATCTCGGGATGTAACTGGAATATTGCGATGCAATCAACGCCATTGTTTATGTGATTTGTCATTCAATGGATTGCTAAACAAAAAAATATAGGGTGTCCATTTAAAAAAATAAGTTTGTATTAAAAAACACATTTGCTTTCGTTTTAGAATGTTTCCAAATATGTTCATTCATGGGCCCCAGCCATACATTGATACCGGTGAAAGTCGTTTTCCAATAGCTGTTATTGTTCCAGAGATATTTTGGGTGGACAAGATAGCTGGGACACCATATATACAGGGCGAATCTGAATTCGCGCACTTGGGCTTCGCTGCGCAATTCCTCACTTGCTAGCAATAAAAAAATGTCTGTCACAAAATTTCGTCCTGCGCATACTTCTAGCAGTAAATGAACGTCGAAGATTGAGATGAGTGTGTGTCCCATACGTCAGTGTGTTTCATTACTACACGAACAAACTTCTAGGGGATGTGGGAGGTGTCTTGAGGAACAAAGTGAGCATAGAAAGCAATGCCCGGAAACGTCATCCAATGACGCTACAGAGCTGGAGAAGTTGCTGGAGGGGATGTCTAGCGGCAGGAGCTGGTGCTTGTAACTTGGACTCTCCATAGCGTCGTTGAATGGCGTTTCCGGGAATGGGTTTCCATGCTCATTTTGTTTCTCAACACGCCTAATACATCCCTTAGAAGTTTGTTGGTGTAGTAGTGTAATTCTGAAACACACACGCATGAGACACACCCATCTCAATCTTCGACGTCCATTTTCTGCCGGAAATATGCACAGGACGAAATTTAGTGATAGACATTTTTCTATTGTCAGCATCTGAGGAATCGGGCTGCGAAGCCCGAGTGCGCGAATTTAGATTCACCCTGTATAACTAAAGTCAGTCTGCCAGGCAGTTCTATTCGCGGTAGACGAGCGGTCTAAGGCGCCTCATTGCGGAGCGCGCGGTTGCTTGCCGTCGGAGGTTCGAGTTCTCCCTGGGGCATGGATGTATGTGTTGTCCTTAGGTTAGTTTACCATAGTTTAAGTAGTTTGTAAGCTACGGACTGTTGACCACGCAGTTTCGTCCGATATATTTACAAACATTTGAACACTTTTTCTATTCGGCCAAATTCCATGATTTTTGTGAAACCTTAACTTTACCCGCCGTAATGAATGTTCAAACAACTTACGGGTATGCTGCATTAATACAAAACCTAAAATAAAGTCCAAACAATTATCTAGTAAAAACATTAATTTTAAAAATATTAAACTTTTTCTATAGAAACTGCATACCCTTAAGTTGTTTGAACATCCTTGATTTTTGTTTTAAACGAAAGATATTCATCCACAAATTTGTCATTAAATTAACTCTTATGTTCCTTTATTAATACTCAAACGCGATATCCTTCTGTCCTTGGTCTGAACATTTAATCGTTTTTTTTACGATACTTTCGGTTCTACTTATGATACGCAGTTCTTTTTGGCCTAAAAACGCTCAGCGGATTAAGCGCTTTCGTTTTAAACACTTGCATTGATTGATTCTGAAGGAAGCTATGAATGCACATTCAGCTTGACTTCCATTTTTCCCAACATGTTTTGTCATTCCACTAACGATGCGAAGTATGGGTCATCTAGTATATATATTATTAATATTACACTTGAAACAAAAAAGGTATCTCTACTGATAACTGCCAACCAGTGACCTCTATACGAACTGGATGTATAACTCTGGTGTCTGAGCGGACTGCAGCGTACCTCCACATTCATATGTTGTGCACACGTTTTCGCATTCCCTGCCATCTATCAATTTGGCAAACGAATTTACAACAGTTATTACGCGACAAAGAATTGCTTGCTTGCCTCTTGATTTGAAACTTAAGTCAATATGCAATCTAACAGGCTGATATGGGAGCGGAATCGAAACGTATTTTCTTTTCGTCTTCTTGTAGTACTTCACAACAGATATATTTGAATTTGGCAAGAAATGAAATACAATTACCTATGATTGTCACACTCAGACAGACGAAGTTCAACGTCCACGTAGTCTAGAGATCAATACTGACAACTGACAGGTGCCTACTCACAGGCATCTGTTCCAAACATAAACACAAACTGATGATTCTTGATAAACGTAGGGAAATATATTTTAACTGCACAAAAATTACAGATATGGGTTCTAGCTATTTCAATACTCACCGAGGTAATGTAAAGAGACTAGGAAGCAATGAATTAGTAAACATTTCGTTACCTTTGCTGTGGTTGTGAAGTATAGTTCAGCAATTATTGTTTATTACGCATTGCCTGTTGCATAGAAAGAGATAATAAATTGCAAGCAGCAGGTATTTTCTATGATTTGTCAAAGGCATTTGATTGTGTGAACCATAACATCCTTTTAAGTAAATTAGAATTCTATGATGTCACGGGAAATGCTGCAAAATGGTTCAAGTCGTACCTCACTAACAGGAAACAAGTGACTAGTGAATTAAGCCAACAGTCATCATCGGATTGGGAAGAAATTACATGTGGTGTTCCACAAGGATCCATCTTAGGGCCATCGCTTTTTCTATGTACATTAATAACCTCTCATCAGTTACAGTAACAGAAGCAGAGTTGTTTTGTTTGCAGATGATACAAGTATTGCAATGAAAAGTACGTCAAGCATAGTTATAGAAAGGTCTGCTAATGATATTTTCATGAACATTAGTAAATGGTTTAAAACCAACTCATTGTCGTTAAACTTTGAAAAGACTCACTACATGCAGTACAGAACGAGTAAGAGATTTTGAAGAAGAGCAGATAGAAGCGGTTGACAGTATTAAATTCCGGGATTACAGCTTGATAATAAATTCAGTTGGGAGGAGCACACCACAGAACTGCAGAAACGACTCAATAAATCTGTATTTTCAATACGAGTGGTATCAGACATAGGAGACATAAAAATAAAAAAAGCTTGCATACTTTGCTTACTTTCATTCCATAATGTCATATGGTATAATATTTTGGGGTAACTCTTCAAGTCAGTCAAAAGTCTTCAGCGTCCAAAAGCGTATAATACCTATTATTTGTGGAGTAAATTCACGGACGTCCTGTATACGCCTCTTCAAAGAACTGGGTATATTAACTACTGCCTCTCAGTATATTTATTCCTTAATGAAATTTGTCATAAATAATATAGTCCTTTTCCCAACAAACAGCTCAGTTCATACATACAATACTAGGAACAAAAATGATCTAGACAACGACTTAAAAGCGTTTACTTTAGTTCAAAAAGGGGTCCACTACTCAGGAACACAAATTTTCAATAATGTACCATCAAGTATAAAAAATTTAGCTAGAAATAAAAGACTTTCTAGTGGCCAACTCCTTCTACTCCATTAGTGAATTACTAAATTGTACCAAATGATGCATGTATCGGTATTCATACTATATTAGTATTATTATATTATCAGCTCAAAAAATATGTATCTGTATTTATATTATTAGTATTATCTATTATTCAGCTTGTAAATTTTGTTTCTTGACATATTCCACATCCAAGAGGATCTCCTCAACATGGATGTATGGAACGAAAAACTAATCCAATGTAAGACACTGGCGGTGATCGGTAGCGGTGGTAAATGTTCACCTACTTATTCGCATCTACCGCTTCAATGGGTTGTTAACTGTTATTATTCTCTAAGTTACGTATAATTAATTTGCACAACCATAGGCGCTATCCCTGTGATACGGAACGCAGTGTAACCATAGTCTAACGTATGCAATCACAACATTCTTAACTGATTTATTATACCACAGTCTACCATACACAGTCATGACAATCCCACTGATTTTTGTTATACAAAGCGACAGTAGCGCTCCAAGCGATCGGCAAGCTACATTTCTGAACACTATATTGGATGCGGGCGAATAGTATCGTTTATATTGATTTTAACACACTTCTCTCAACAGCAGACGTATGTAGTGCCACAGAAATCAGTAATGACTAAAAATAACTCCACATTTGTCTTTCTTATCTTTGCTATGAAACGTGGCAAGGTATGAAACGTTTCATTACACGACAGTTAATTTGTGATTCTCTTGTACACTGCAGGTTATTACTGAATAATTAAATTTTATATCAAAGTCATAAAATGGCAAACACTATAAGATCTGCCAATTGTCTAAAAGATGGCGCTCTTCTTCCCAGGAACGTTAAGGTTCTTCTTCTTCTTTCGGCATGCATTAGGCTTTCCCTATACCTGTTGCAGCTATATTTAGTTCTTCCACTGTTTTGCAGGCCTTCCGAAGCATCCGTTGCCTTGCGAAGTATATCACCAAAAGTCGGCCGTGGTGGCCGAGGGGACTGCGGCGCGCGAGTCACGGTCTGCACGGCCACTAGGGTCGGGGGTTCGAATCCCCCTCGGGCATGGATATTTGTGCCGTCCTTAGTATTACCTATTTCATAAGTAGTTTGTAAGTTTAGGGACTGATGACCCCGTAGTTAAGTCCCATAAGCTCTACAAACATTTGATTTTATATCGCCAAAAATATTGTGGTAATCTTGATTCGTCCATTCGTAGCAGATGTGATATCCATTTTTTGTCGGTATTCGTCAACATTGCTATTTATATCGAAAACATTTACTTCTTTACTGATATCTGTGTTTCTTTTTGTATCCTGCTATGTTCCTGAGAAATTTCGTTTCATTGGTTTGTAACTTGTTTTATCTTTCTTTTTCTTGACCCCAGATTCACTTGTAGTAATCTTGGTACTGACAAAACTTTATAAAATTTTAGATATGTTTCTGCTCTTACTTTACGTTGGGTTGGGGGGGAGGCTCTTCTGGTAGTGCCATTTAAGTAGTTGAATTTATCACTTTTGTCTTTTTGTGAATCTATCTGCTTGCTCTATACTTGTCGTCTATAACTATTTTCGTCCTTACTGAATTTTTCATAGAAAACCATGGCTTTACTTTTTTTATTAACGTATTTTATTAATACAATACGTTAAGGTTTTTCACCACAATTCCAAGAAAATCGGCCATGGTGGAATGTAGGAAACGTGTATGGAATGCAAAACCTACGTTATTTAACAAATCACCTACCACAGCTGTGACTGAAGGTGAAACGTCCCAGACGTGGTATAATACGTAAAAAGCAATCAAACTGTTCCAACAACGAAGAAACCAATTCCACGGTTGTTGCTATAGCTGAATAAAAAACGGGCACGGTTGTTGCTATAGCTGAATAAAAAACGGCAGAAACTTCAAGACTTTGGCTTTGTAAGTACTTACACTTAAAAGTATATGAGTGAATAAAAAGAGAAGTGTAAAAACGTGTGAATTATTAGATTCCATACTGAATCGATACGCGTCAAAATAATAAAAATATTTCCAATCATACTAAGAACAGACCATAACTAAAATGTATGTTTTCTTACGTTTGTACTCTGTTTACACTCAGCGGATAAGTTGTTCTTTATATCACCGAATGATTAAAATTCGGCCATTATTGTACGTTTCTTGATATTTTACCAATGCTTGTAAATAAAAAATTATAGTAACTATTAAGTTATTAAAGTAAAGCAGTCAAGAATCCGAAGATTGGTTTGAACACCACAGTGCTTTACTAGGCATGGTCCTGTGTGAGGGTGGTATGCCGTTGCCTTCCTCCGATCTTCGAACTGACTTACCTAGCCAGTTATAGGGGGACATATAGTTTCACGTGGATTCTGAACCACGGTACTACTCGATATTTTTCACATCATCAACATTTCCTGAGGCGAAAGAAGTGGAAATTGACGGATAAAAATCCCAGGACCTAGCGGAAATCTAACCCGCGACCCTTACATTCTTACAGAGCCACAATTTCGTTACTACGCAGAAAAATAATTATAAACAAACATTACTGTTAAGAGGGCTTACCCACCGCTAGGAGTGCTAGTGTCGTTGCGACAGTCTATCGATAACAGCTTCCACTGCAATGAGTGTCGGAACTGTGTTAGACTGTGGTTATATTCTACGACAACAGAGCCCAAATAGGTCGGGAAGCTACAGTTCGAAATACGATATAGGAATGCGAATAATATCGTTTAAATTCATTTGTTACATTTTCACAGTATTGGCAAAAAATTCGGCAATAACTCCAAAAACAAACCAATATTTACCTTTATTTTTGTAAGGGTCCTGGTACATCTGAAATGATACGTTACAGGGCAGTTTACTCCGATTCTCTTGTAACGTACAGGTATTTACTGAGCAATGTCGGTTCCTTTTAACAAGAAAAATTGGTTTCTGAACACCAGAAGACCTGACGTCCTTCAGAAAAACGTCATTATCTACTCAGGAGCGTTAAGTTTTCGTCATAATTATTCCAGTCAAATCTGTGAATTTGGAACTAACTACATGTGTATTGAATGCAATACCTACATCATTTAACGTGCCAAACAATACACCACAGCTGTAGCAATAAAAAAGTTTCCCAAAAGAGAAGAAACTAATTCCATAACTCTTGCTACGTCTCAACCACAAAATAGTAAGAATTTTCGGTATAATCGCTTTCGAGGCAAAAGTAATTACGCTTACAAAAACACTAGTGTATAACAAACTGGAGTTACGTATGAAAATGTGCAAATCATTAGACTCCGTACACAACTGTAAAGTGTCAAAGAAAGCGTGGAACACTTCTACTACTACATTGCCATTGCGAAGAACTTAATCAAGAAAATTTTGTATTCCTTAGTACGAATTTTTGAAGCACTTGAAGTTAACTACCTCTTTAATTTTACAACTGATAATCACAAATTTTATTTATATATGTGTCAAATTTAAACCGTAGCAGATGCGCTAGACATAACATTTTGGTCGTAAGCATTTCTAAGATCTCTGACGCTGACCGTGACAACCAGCGACGACCGGTACGCTTTCATCCACTTAAACCGCCACAGTCCACAATGCGAGACTCAAAGCTGCAATGTCAGACTTTGCTCGTTAAGTCACAGAGTTTGTAGAGTGTCATATTTCGCGGATTTTTGGTGGCCACATTCACTAGCTGCAACACACCGCGCCCAAACACCCTAGTGCACAAAGCAAGACCCAAGACTAATGCGATTCATAAACCCTGTTGGTCTGCAGTGAATAGCTTTGGCTACAAACTGAAAGATACGCACGCACGTCGGTATATGCAGGGTGATTCAAGAAGAAATGTAAATACCGGGTGATCAAAAAGTCAGTATAAATTTGAAAACTTAATAAATCACGGAATAATGTAGATAGAGAAGTAAAAATTGATACACATGCTTGGAACATGGGGTTTTATAAGAACCCCCCCCCCCCCAAAAAAAAAAAAAAAAAAAAAAAAGTATTGCTAGACGCGTGAAAGATCTCTTGCGCGCGTCGTTTGATGATGATCGTGTGCTCAGCCGCCACTTTCGTCATGCTTTAGCCTCCCAGGTCCCCAGACCTCAGTCCGTGCGATTATTGGCTTTGGGGTTACCTGAAGTCGCAAGTGTACCGTGATCGACCGACATCTCTAGGGATGCTGAAAGACAACATCCGACGCCAATGCCTCACCACAACTCCGGACATGCATTATGTGCTGTTCACAACATTATTCCTCGACTACAGCTATTGTTGAGCAATGATGGTGAACATATTGTGCATTTCCTGCAAAGATCATCATCTTTGCTTAGTCTTAATTTGTTATGCTAGTTATTGCTTTTCCGATCAGATGAAGCGCCATCTGTCGGACTTTTTTTTAAACTTTTATATATATAAAACCCATGTCATTCCAAGCATGTGTGGCAATTTTTACCTCTCTATCTACATTATTCCGTGATTTATTGAGTTATTAAGTTTTCAAATTTATACGGACTTTTTGATCACCCGGTATTTTAACGTGTTATTCTACAAGTAACATTAAACAAAAGGTTCATATAAACATAGGTAAAATAATGTTTAGTTACGGGTAATAAAATAGTTTTTTTCTGAAATTTAACAAACTTGCTAATATGAAGCCATCATAAGACTGTACGAGGTTAAAGTAAGGCACTATTTCGCCGCATCGGATTAGCCGCGCGTGCTGGAGCGCCGTGTTGCGGTGCGCGCGGCCGTCCGCCGTCGGGATTTCGAATCCCCCCTCGGGCATGGATGTTTGTGTCGTCTTTAGTATAAGCTAGTTCATAAGTACTTTGTAAGTTTAGGGACTGATGACTCTGTAGTTAAATCCCTTAAGCTTTACAAACATTTGTACATTTGAAGGCACTATTTCAATTTATTTTTTTGTTATTAATATCAAGTGATCTCTGGGCGAATCTAAAAAAAGAGAGAAAAAAAAAAACCTGCCCAGACGTGTACTTTCACTAGTTTTGGAGATTATACAAGTAAATCCCAGAGATAATGCAAGAATGTTGGCAACAGTTATTGAGTGATTTCAGTCGAGGAAAGTCTATTTGCACCAAGGAGGTTAGAATACAAGGAGACGCCCTTACGCTGAAGTAGCGAAGCCTGCCTCCGCCATATCGTAATAAGTTATTGTAATATGGTTTGACAGATCGTTAAATTTGTCTTCTTGTATTTGTCCACCTGGGTGTATATTGTGAGCAAATCTTACGCATTCGACATCTCACTTTTATGGGATAGAACATGCACTACCAAAGCTGCGCTAACATGCAAGAAATCTCCGTTTTCGAATGCCATAAATTGATCCAGAATAGGCCTACACTCTCAGGTTGCTACTTTTTTACGACGTATTTTTCAGAATTCATATAAAATACTTTATCAGTGCTCAAAATATGTCACCATGATAAACTAGGATGCAGTAAAAGATCTATATATATGAGATATTTTAATTTCTCATTTAACAATTTACTTTCTCATTGGTCAATTTTACTTAAGGCCTCGGCGGCGTAGTATACTGATGTTGGCAACGACCTTTGAATGCACTCTGAAAACTCGTATAGTTAGAATGAGAGAAAATAATTTTTCATGCTTACCATCTTCTTGTATGTACACTTGTCCGGTCAGTAAATTAATATCCTCCTAAAGCGAACATTCTCTTGCCAACATTAGCAAATTACGCCGCCGATGCTATAACTAAAATTAACATCGCAGTAGCTTCAAACATCGTTACGAGGTGTATGAGCCATTATCACTAGAGAAAACCGTGTGCATCATTTAAAAGTAATTAGTATTGTCATTGTCTAAATGCTGCTACTGTATTAGTGTGTAGCGTCGAATCCTTCGCTGAAAAAAAAATTAATTAAAAAAAGTGTCGAAACCTATCGTTTACAACGTGTAGAAATTGTGCATAACTACAAATAAGTCAATCCAAAAATGTTTCAAATGTTTGTATAGTCTATGGGACTTAACTACGGGGTCATCAGTCTCTAAACTTACAAACTACTTATGAACTACTTACGAACTAGGACGGCACAAATATCCATGCCCCCGACCGTAGTGGCCGTGCAGACCGTAACTGGAGCACCTCAGTCCCCTCGGCCACCGCGGCCGGCTAAGTTAATCCACCTCGCATAGTTTTGAACACCTTGTTGGTATCCATTTGTCACGACGAAAATTTATTATCCATATTTTACACTCTTCAGGATTCATTGGAAACGAGAAAAAAAATTCTGAACGATTAGAACAATTCGGAGCTGCATAGTCCACCATGCTAACAGCGTATTGACTGTCCTATTCTACAATCGCGCGTCGAAGCGAAGGAACGAAAATGGCGGATGTGCATGCCAGTCTATATCCAGGTGGCCGAGCCAAGGAAGTAACGTCAAAATGACGTAGGGGGCTGCTCCCGTCAAACATCCCGAGGTATATTCGGGTGCAAGTCCTGTCCTGCAGAGACGTCATCTTCCCTTTCATGTTTCATGATATTTTCCTTGTAACGTGTTGCTATTTCAAAGTAACGGCAGGCTGAAGAGGTACCAAAAAAGTCGTCGTTCTTAGTACGAGTAATTGTAAGCTAGAGTCAAGAAATGCCACACTGCCGGCTAACCCGTGAAACTGTTGGTAAAGAGAAACAGAGACACTTCAGATAGGTGTTTCATGTAGTGCAGTGGGTAAACGCGTCAAGATAAGGAACAGGTGTGTGTGTGTGTGTGTGTGTGTGTGTGTGTGTGTGAGCGGTGGATCGTTTTTCGCTTCCGACAATAGTTTCATTTTTCACCTTGACTACCAAAAATGATCTGACACATTTATTAAATGTAATTTACGTGTTGCAATATCCCGACATATTATCGTATACAAGTGTTTTGTTATAGTGAATATTGCAAATGACATGATGATACATATTGTTTCATACAATGATTACAAAATAGACAAAGTTCTTGAGATCTGTGGAATGGCTACAGTATTAGCACAATTATCTCATAAACAGTGCACATAGAACGTAAGAAGGTGTATATCAGCTGTTACATAAAAGGAACGAGGCACTTCAGTCTCATTAAAAAACGACAGTTGCCACAGGTCTCTAGTACGTGATCTATGTATAAGATCATTTGAATCAGCATGACATTTAGAGCATTAATATTATTACGGTGTCTCTTCCGTTTATGTGCAGCATTTTCACTAAAGAGTACAAACGCACTTTTTAAAGGAAGCACTTGTATGCGTAAATATGTCGAAATATCACAAAATGTAAATTCCGATTAATTAATAACAGTTTATGAAAACTTTTAGGAGTCAAGGTAATACATTTTGTTGGCTTCGGGGAGCGAGCCACCGCCAATGCTCATCAGCTCCTCAACCTGAAGCACATTTGTGGAGTGTCTGTTCCGCATTACCACCAATATGAAGGGTTACCCGCCAATGTAGCACTTATTGACCCTAATCTACAATTAACCGTACTAAGAACGACAATTTTGGTACCTTCTCAGTCTGCCGTTACACAGAAATAGTAACACGCGAATTATAAGAGAAAAAACATGAAAGTACAAAAGGGCGTCTCTGTAGGACAGAACTTGTACCCGAACAAACCTCGGGATGTTTGACGGGACCGTCCGGCTGCGTCATTTTGATGTCACTTTCTTGGAGCCTTCGGGCGCCAATAGACTCTCCTTTTCAGTCGTTTCTTAGCCTTGCAACGAGTTAATGTTCTATACTATTCAGTGAAAGAACGTAACAATAGAGTATTAAATGAAACCTCATAGTAACTATTGTAATTTGTAGATTCAGCTTGAATTCAAACGCGCTAAAGCATTAATAAAAGCAGATTATCCTACACATTTTCAAAAATTAAATTCTCTACAACTTCTGTTGACAACCGGGCGCAATTGTCTGGAATTTAAAAAGAAAAATGGGCTAAATAGTTTAAAAATACATGTTTTCTCAAATTATTTCTTTGCTCCTCTGGAATTTCAGGAAAACTACCGGAGATACACGTCTGTAACGTGTTTTATTAGATACACCTGATCAATAACAACATGATAAATGGAAATCCTGCTTTACTGTAATCTCGTACAGTTTTTTTAGGGCTTCATATTAGGGAGTTTGCTAAAATTCAGGCAAAATCTTATTAGCTGTCTGCTCCGTAACTAAACATTTGCGCACCTATGATTATATGAGCTTTTTTCTTTATTTTTATTTGTAGAATAGCATATTAAAATTTGCATATGTTTGTGAATCATCCTATGTAGGATGGTCCATTGTTAGTGACCGGGCCAAATATCTCACGAAATAAGCAGCATACAAAAAAACTACAAACAACAAAACTTTTCTATTACAGCACCATCTATCACAAAGCGAAAAGTGTTCCAAATAAAACATTCATATTTACTTACGGACTAGACGAATATGTAATAACAAAAATGCAGTTAATATCCGTTTGCCCTATGGCAGCGCCATCTAGAGGGCCAACCATAGCTCCATCTGTTTTTCCCCCTTCAAGCTAGAAAAGTTTTGTTCTTTGTAGTTTTTCGTTTGATACTTATTTCGTGAGATATTTTGCCCGGTCACTATCAATGGACCACCCTGTATATACGTGGTTCGAAATGACACAAAAGTAATCTCCCCCGAGGCCTGAGCACAACTATCCCACTGTTTTACGAGCCGAACGCCACTCATCAGACAGTTCCTTGTCTGACTTCAAACGCTTCCTTTTATTTATTTATTTGTTCAAACAGATGGAAGTCACGGGGACGAATGCTCAAGCTGCTCCCGCTCGAACTTGGCCAGTACACCTTGTGTGACCCTTGACACGTGTGGACGCGCGTTATCCTGTAGCAGAATTACTCCCTCCGTGATCAGCCCAGGCCGTTTGCCCTTGATGGACTTACGTAGGTTACGGAGTGTCTCACAGTACACGTCACTGTTAATGGTTTTTTCCGTGCTCGGGGAATTCGGTGAGCATCGGACGTCGGACGTCGAAAAAGACGGTGAGCATCGCCTTGCCTTCTGATGGCACAGCCTTGAAATTTTAGGGAGAGGTGACGACGCATGTTTCGCGACCCTAGATATCGCAATACTTTATTCCAAAGCATATCCAAATTGCAAGAAGTTTGGTTGTTAAGACTTTTCGTACCTTTTCATTTGAAAACTACCCTCGTATATATACCTGAATATTGATTTTCCGACATCTCCCGACATCTGCTGCTCTTCTTAAGATGGACAATAATTTCTGTGACACTTGAAAGGCCGGCCGCGGTGGCCGAGGGGACTGAGGCGCTCCAGTCACGGTCTGCGCGGCCACTACGGTCGGGGGTTCGAATCCCCCCTCGGGCATGGATATTTGTGCCGTCCTTAGTATAAGGTAGTTGATAAGTAGTTTGTAAGTTTAGGGACTGATGACCCCGTAGTTAAGTTCCATAAGCTCTACAAACATTTGAACACTTGAAAGGACCGGGACTCGAAATTCGTGTCACGGAAATGATAGGGCAGCAGATGTCGGAAGATTTCAGTAAATTTCGAATAAATATGAGAATTATTGATTCTTTCTAAAGTTTTCGTTCCTGGTCTAAATGAATTTGTATTTTCCATTGTGCTCATTACAATAATAGCTCTTGCTCTCTTACGTGTAAAAGTGCAAAAGGAAATACCAATTTTGAAATATTTATGCATTAAAGACTATTTTTTTCAGAAAAGGCTCGCCATTGTGATTTTCAAAGTTTTGCCAAAAATTTTACTCTCAAGTCTTTTGATAACACCTGGTCCGCCACAGTGGATCGGCCGAACGTTACAAGGCGCAAGAGGCAGACGACTCAAGAGAATGGTTTTATTATCGCCATAAGGTCTATTGTTGAAATTGAGAGCGTTCTTCCTTGACGAGTTAAACGATATGTTGCTTCTTCCTACGTGTATCTCGCGAAGAGGCCTTAAAAATATAAGTTCGGGTTCACATGAAGACTTACCATCAATTGTTGTTCCTTCAGTAAAAAACCGTCTTGATTGCAAATTATTTTATTAATTAATGACGCGTTTCGCCCTTTGGCAGGGCATCTTCAGATTATAATGCGTTCTCCGTGGTGTGACACCATAAGTTGTTTTGCGGTGTTTCTATTTTTCTGGAATTTTTTGATTTCATTGTCGCCACGCCCGCCCACCGCCCGTGAGCACAATTGTAAACATGTGCTTATCTTGTATCACCAGAGACCACCGCCTCTATTAAGGGCGACAAGGAAATCAAAAAATTCCAGAAAAATAGAAACACCGCAAACAACTTATGGTGTCACACCACGGAGAGCGCATTATAATCTGAAGATACCCTGCTAAAGCGCGAAACGCGTCATTAATTAATAAAATAACTTGCAATCAAGACGGGTTTTTCACTGAAGGAATATTTATCCGCACTGATTGCTGTACACCGTGGACTGGAAATCATTCAATTGTTGTTGTCGTGAATCATTCATGACTAGAATAAGAAACCGGCAAGTGACAGTAGCACACGCCACACACACGCACATTAAAACGGGGTTGCGAACAAGAGATGTAGCTCAGATATGCATTATCATCATCATCATCACCTACAACAACATCATTAGTGAAACTTCCTGGAAGATTAAAATTGTCTGCCGGAACCGGGACTCGAACCTGTGCAGCGCACACTCCGCTGCAGAGTGAAAGTTTAATTCTGGAAACGTCTCTTAGGCTGTGGCTAAGCCACGTCTCCACCATATCCTTTCTTCCAGGAGTGCTAGTCCTGCAAGGTTCGCAGGAGAACGTCTGTGAAGTTTGGAAAGTAGGAGGCGAGGTACTGGCAGAAGTAAAGTTGTGAGGACGGATCGTGAGTCGTGTCGGGATAGTACAGTCGGTAGTGCGCTGGTCCGCGAAAGGAAAAGGTTCCATGTTCGAGTCCCGGTTTCCGCACACAATTTTAATCTGCCAAGAAGTTTCGTATCAGCGCACACTCCGCTGCAGAGTGAAAGTTTAATTCTGGAAACATCATTCGTGTTCTGCTCAGAGCCAAGTTTTTAGGTGGTAACTCTCCATGCTAACCTTCTTCCCCCATCTTCTTCAGGTCTGCGTATTTTCTTCTTCCCTTTATGTCGTCTGTCAACTTATACCTCCTCCTTTCTCTCAATCTTCTCCCACAAATTAGTCCTGCTAAAGCATCTATTTTTAAACAATCTCGCTTAATAGATGTCCCATCCAGTTCTTTCTTTCTCTTATAACCTGCAGCAGTCTTCTCATCTCACCAACCCTTCCAACACTCTTTCGTTGCTCATTATTTCCATCCAGCTTATCCTGTCTATTATCCTCCACATCCACATATCAACTGCTTCTAGACTTTTTTTCATCCTCTTGTCTCAGTGACCGCGTTTCTGCCCCATAGAGTGCCACACTCCAAACAAAACATCCGACAAGCCTTTTCCTTAGGTCTTTATCCAGTTTTCCACCCAGTGACCTTCTCTTTCTGTTGAATGCGTCCTTCGCTATAGCAATGCGGGTTTTGACTTTCTGACGACGTCTCAGATCCTCAGCAATCGTACTCCCAAGATATTTTAAAGTCTGAGTTGGATTATGGCAATTTTATCGATCTTCGATCTTAATATTTGCCAGTTTCCTTATCTTGCTGTTCACCATGCTCTTTGTTTTTTGTGTCATCCCATATTCAACACAAGTCTCATTCAGATTTTTTTAGCATATTATCTGTAGTTTTCTCGCTTTCGCCCACTAAATCCATGTCATCAGAAAATCTTCTCAGCTGGAATCATTATCGTTGCAAGAAAGTCATCAGGTCATTCCCGTTTGTTGTAAATCTCATTACACAGTTTGCTTCCTTCCTTCTCTTGTTTCTGAAACTCTTCAACAATTCTGCTGCTAGATTATCGAGTCCACATGCTTTCCGATTTTACACCTCTTTCATCGCATTTTCTACTTCTGCTTCCAAAATATTGCACCCATGTTCATCTTCCGACATATAGTCATACTCTTCAATCTTAGTCATATGTATGACGGTAGATTCAATAACTTTCGCTCGACAACAGCAATCGTAAAATTGAAAAATACAAGTAGGACTATTAAGTCAATGTCAGATAGCTCTTGTAGGTAATAGTGAATTTTTTTGTCTTTTTATTTAGTGTGTGCTATGACAATTTCTTAATTTGTTTCTTTCTTGTAATTGCACTCAATGACATTGTTTTACTAAACAAAAAAACAAAACAAAAAATTCACGCGGACTGCGAAAAAGTAATAAACTCATTGAGGACTTTGAGAGTTAACTTTTGCTTAATACTATTTAAAACTGTGTAAAGAACGAAGTACTATATGCAATGGAATATTTTCTGTTTTTCACGAGAGAATGATACACAAAGCATTTTAACATATGATAATCATGGAAAAGCGAAAACGACCGCTCGTTCGTCCTTATTCTTATTACTTTACTACCGCCAAGAATAATATAGACTTATTTATAAGAAAAGAACCCTTAAAATAAGAGAATATTTGTGGAGAGCTTCTGTGAAGTTTGGAAAGTAGGAGGCGAGGTACTGGCGGAAGCAAAGTTGTGAGGCGGCATCGTGAGTCGTGTCTGGATAGCTCAGTCGGTAGAGCGCTTGCCCGCGAAAGGCAAAGGTCCCAGGTTCGAGTCCCAGGTTCGAGTCCCGATTCCGGCACACAATTTTAATCTGCCAGGAAGTTTCAAGATTAATATTCATTCTCGTGACAGAAACGTTAAAATTTACTCTTATATGGACGGTGTTATGCATCACTAGACCAAGCGCCATTTATTGATATCTTCTGATTTTAACAAATTCTATTGAGAAACATCATAATCTATGCGGATAAAAATCACCGTTCTCGTCGTAGCAACGGTTGCCATGATATATAAAAAAATACTAAGTGCCACTTTGCCTATCATTGATTTTCAATTTTGCTTCAAAATTCCATATGCGACAAATCAAACTGTAGTTCTGCAACAGCAGATCAAGCGCCACCCGCCTGTCTTTAGTATAGTGATGCTAAACGGAACTTGCCCCCTGTAAATGTTTGGAAAAACTAGGGGAGGACAATGCTGAGAAAGAGTTTGACAAATTTTATAGTGTTGAATCTCATGATGCCCAGCATGCACTGATTTGTTCTGTGGTTTCTAAGTTTGAAACAAATCGGAAAAGAGTGGAAACATCAAACAAACGAAAGTTTTGTTGGTTATACAAACTGTGTGGAGTGGTTGTATGTAAAACTTTCTTTTTACAGTCGTTGAAGATATCAGGTTGTAAAGTGAATAAAGCTTTGAAAAAGAAGAAACGTCCTGATTGTCGTGGAAAAGGTGGCGGAAAAAAATAGATGATGCCCATGTACAAGAAATAATTGAACACATTAAGTTATTTCCCAAATATAAATAACACTATAGGATGGCAAATACAGAGACAGAATTCCTCATAGAAGGAACAACAGTAGCGAAAAGGTATTAAATGTACTGCGAAGAAGTAAGTAAACCTAGAAGCTTGTCTTACAAAAAGGTGTTCTTGTCCAAATTCAACCTACGTAGGAAACGACTTGAGAAAGATTCATGTACTATGTGTGACAGATTCGAAATAGAAATAAAACATTGTGACAATGATGTGGAGCTGAAAACGTTAAAAGAAGAGAAAAATTGTCACTTGGAAAAAGCGGAAAAGGCACAAGATATAAGGAAGAAATACATACTTGTAGCAAAGAGTACTCCTGATATCGAAACCTTGTGTTTTGTTTTACAAAAGACGTTGCCTAAGATTCCTACGAACATAGTGTATTACAAAAGACACCTGTGCGTATATAATTTAGGTATTCACAGTGACAAACACGGAAAAGGCAGATGCTACGTCTGGGTTGAGGATGAAGTTGGACGTGGAGTTCAGGAGGTTGGCAGCTGCCTCAAAAAACATCAAGGGAAATGTCACGGCTAAAGAACTTACTCTTTGGTCAGACTCGTGTGGAGGCCAAATTAGTAACATAAAAATAGTGTTGTTACTTAAAACGATTTTGGAAAGTCATCCCACCTTGGAAAATATTAGTTTGCGCTATGTTCTTCCAGGGCACAGCTTTTTGCCGAATGACAGTGATTTTGGAGATACAGAGTGCTGTACCCGTCGATGATATTATGAGAATAATGAAAGAATGCTTTGGTCGTTCACAGAATCGAAAAGAGAGACTTCGTTGGAACGCAAATGCTGGAAAAACAAATAAAAAGCCGCAAATGTGACGCAGAAAACTACAAAATAAATTGGCTGAAGACTAGATAAATTAAAATGAGAAAGGTCAAACCTCTAAGTATTTTTATGAAAAGTGACTTTGAACAGAAGACTGCAGCTGAAATATACATTCATAAAAAGGAAAGAAGAGGACGACTTTCCTTTCACCCGCTCTAATTGAGTGAATACTTAATACCAGGAGGAAAACCGATTTCTAAAGAAAAACTGACAGACTTGAAATCTCTTCTGCTGCTGATTCCGAAAGATGCAAGACGAATGTACAGGTCGTTTCGAAGTGATCAAGCGTGGGTGACGACATCGATGGTTTCAATGGACATGTTGACTTCGAAATTTAATGCGAATAATGACAACTACCTCTAATTTTGTTATGTAGAAGTTTCATGATGTTTTATATTACTGGGTTTGTACAATAGGCCCATTGTGATGTACATTTGTATGCACTTACTTCCATTTAGAATGTATGTAGTGCTGTCACAGAGATTCGTTGAGCATCCACTTCTGCATGTTTTTCACAATGTTTAGCTTAAAAAATGTAATTTGTTCTTTATTTAAGCTTCGTTTTCAGTAACGTGACTTCATTAAGTTATTTCAGGATATGAAAGGCATATGGATTCTTAAGGCTTTATTTTTATAACAGGCCTTATGCACAGTTTATTTACGCATAATGAGACCAAAGGACGTTCAAGTCTTTTAGTCCACTGATGCATAACAGAACTGCACAAGCAGCAATTAAGCATTAGTAGTCTAACGACCATTTATATTATTTTTTCGTGTTGTTTAGCTTTTAATTACGGTGATCTCCCACTAATAAGTGAAACAATAATAACCCTTCGTCTGTACAAAAAATTGGGAAACGTCAACGATACATAAATTTTTAAGGGAACGGTAACCTTGGACGCCATTATCTCCTGTATGACATTTTGGCGCTTGGTCTAGTTATACATAACACCGTCCATATTTAAGTGGTGTCTGTTCTTACAGAAATGTCCGAAAGAACGGAAACCGAACATGTAACTTTAAATATTATTACCTTCCATTTACTATTCAGAGGTTAAATAATCTGCATATACCTCCGTGGAATGTTCTAAGTACGATTAACGTCTGAAAAGAAAGCGCATTTCCGGGAGCTGACCAGCAGTTCTACGAATACAGAATTGCATTTCAATTCATGCCATCAGATTTCATGCCAACTTTAGCAATATGTTTAAATGAAAATAATTCTGACTAAACCCATTCAGCTTAAATGAGAGTAACTACAAACTAATGGAGTCGTAGCACTGAACTAGCTAAGCAGCTAGGGACAAAACTACAAATAACTATTAATTAGAAGAATTGCATCTTAGGAGGAAAAACGGAAGATATATTGTCACGCAGTTACTGTTTATAATGATAAAGTTAACACAATCGTCTGCACACTACAGGTTTTTCTCAATAAAAATAGGTCAGTATTAGTTGTTTTTAGGATCCGAAGGCTACTTAATAGGTTGAAGCTGTTAATTGGAAATAAAACACTGGATTTTATTTATAAAATGAATTATTAAATAAGACGAGTATTACCCTCTGCTAAGAAAGCCATTCTTTACGTTAAAGTTTTTGATTAGAACAACGTTTAAGATACATTAATTAAATATTTACTACCGACCTATATGAAAGGGTAGTCTGTCAGCAAAAAGACAAGTGATTTCCAGAATTAATGCACTGCTTTCCGTGTTTTCATAAGAATGATGATACATCTAAGGTCGTTTATATCGCTTTTCGTGTTTTTGTTTTTCTGACATTACTAGACCAGTCCGGACGTATAAAAGACTTCCTAGCAGAGTGAGACTGTGTGCTGGCAAGAAATTTGCGCTGGTCCGTTTCGTTTCGCGGGCAAATGCTCTACCAATTGCGCTATCCACGCAGTACTTACGACCCGCATGCACACCTTTAATTTGGCCAATGCCCCTCTACTACACACCAGCTTTCCGACAAAATCTTCTGGAGGCTCACACTCTAAAAAACTGCGAAGAAACGCGTTAGTCACGCCTTAGTGGATTATTTCCGTAAAAAAATCTTTTCACTCTGCAGCGAAGGGTGCTTAAATACTCTGTGTACACAGCTGCACGAAGTATAGCCCACTTATTACGTCACAAGTATCTTGTTTTCGAAAAAAATGGTATTTTTGTAGTCTAAACTATTTTCTTCCATATGTTTTTGCGCCCTAGTGGCGTTAATTATACCATTTTTGTACGTAGAATCAGTGCACTCAAGTAGAATTATTTTGTTAGTGAAGGTTAAGGACAACTCTGTGGTTTTAGTGCGTCAGTCAGCTACAGTGTCTTCAGTCAGGCTAAAGTGGATTACGATTCCCCATGTTTAGCTGACCATTGACCATTATGTACAATTTGATCTCTCTTGGGCCCGAAGCACTATAAATGTCACTTTAAGACGTTATGCAATGAAATTCCAATTGCTGCTTTAAATACAAGTATATTTATTACACCATAGGACCTATTTCGGCTTTAGCGCCATTTTCAAGTGATATCAATGGTTTCAGTGCTGCCAATTTATTTATTACGTCGTAAATTTTATTAACCTTTTCAGTCCTGAATAATTTTAAAAATAGAATAAAACATATTCTAGCACATTTTCGTGTCCATAAGACACTATCTATAGTATATTTGAGAAAAGATAAAAAATTTCATATTTTGTTCCAAAAATAAAAAATGCCAAATAAATTGGCCACTGCATCTGGAAGGCAGTTAAGAATGTAAAATAAGAAGTTAACAGTTACATATGTCACTCCATATTTATTGTGGAACTTATATCGCAAAGTAAAATTTGTGCAAAATACATAAACTAATATTGTTGTTGTTGTGGTCTTCAGTCCGCAGACTGGTTTGATGCAGCTCTCCACGCTACCCTGTCCTGTGCAAGTCCCTTCATCTGAAAATACGTTCGGCAACCTACATTATTACATGCTTACTGTATTCGTCCCTCGGTCGCCCTCTAAGATTTTTACCCCACACACTTCCTTCTAATGCTAAGTTGACAATTCCTTGATGTCTCGGAATGTGTCCAACCAATCTATCCCTTCTCTTAGTCAGGATATGCCAGAAACTCTCCCCGATTCGGTTAATCACCTCCCCATTAGTTACGTGATCTACCCATCTAATTTTCATCATTCGTCTGTAGCACCACATTTCAAAAGCTTCTATCATCTTTTTATCTGAACTCCTAATGTCCACGTTTCACTCCCATACACTGCTACACTCCAGATATATGCTTTCAGAAAGGACTTCCTAACACTTAAATTAATATTGGATGTTAACAAGTTTCGCTTCTTTTGAAACGGTTTTCTTCCCATAGCCATTCTGCATTTTATATCTTCTTTACTTCGGCCATCAGAAATTATCTTGCTACCCAAATAACAAAATTCATCTAGTACGTTTATTGTCTCATTACCTAATCTAATTCCTTCAGCATCGCCTGATTTTCTGACATTGCATTCCATTACCTTCGTTTTCAAATGTTCAAATGTCTGTAAATCTATCGGACCAAACTGCGTGGTCATCAGTCCGTAGCTTACAACCTACTTAAACCTAGGTAAACTAACCTAAGGGCAAACACACACACCCATGCCCCAGGGAGGACTCCGCAGCGAGACGCTCTAGACTGCTCGGCTACTCCACCGCGACACCTTCGTTTTACTCTTGCTAATGTTCATCTTATATCTTCCTTTCAAGACACTGTCCATTCCATTCAATTGCTCTTCCAGATCTTTTGCGGTCTCTGTCAGAATTACTACGTCATCAGCAAATCGCAATGTTTTTATTTCTTCTCCCTGAACTTTAATGCCCTCTCCAAATTTTTCCTTCCATTTCTTCACTGCCTGCTCAGTGTACAGATTGAACAACATTGGAGAAAGGCTACAACCCTGTCTTACACCCTTACCAACCTCTGCGTGCCTTTCTTGCCCTTCGGCTCTAGTAACCGCTGTCTGGCTTTTGTACAGGTTGAATATAACTCTTTGCTCCCTATATTTTATCCCTCTTACCTTCAGAATTTGGAAGAGTGTATTCCAGTCAACATTGTCAAAAGCTTTCTCCAAATCGACAAGCGCTAAAAACGTAGGTTTCCCTTTCCTTAGCCTATCTTCTAAGATAAGTCGTAATGTGAGTATTGCCTTCCGTGTTCCTACATTTCTCCTAAATCCAAACCGATATTCCCCGAGGTCGGATTCCACAGGTTTTTCCATTCGTCTGTAAATAATTCGTGTTAGTATTTTGCAACCATGAGTTATTAAACTGATAGTTCTGTAATTTTCACACTTGTCTGCACTTGCTTTCTTTGGAATTGGAATTACAATATTCTGTCTCATACATCTCGCATACAAGGTGATACAATTTTTTCACGACTGGCTCTCCTAACGACATCAGCAATTCAGACGGAATATCATCTATTCCAGGGGCCTTGTTTCGACTAAAGTCCTTCAGTGCTCTGTGAAATTCTTCTCGCAGATCACATCTCCTATCTCATCTTCCTCCACTTCGTTTTCCATTTCTAGAATACTGCCTTCAAATTTATTTCCTTTGTGTAGGCCCTCTATATTCCTTCCACAGTTCAGCTTTCCTCTCTTTGCTTTGTACTGGTTTTCCGTCCGAGTTCTTGATATTCATACAGCTGCTATTTTTGTCTCGAAATATCTCTTTCATTTTCCTGGAGGCGGTATCTGTCGTTACCTTTGTTATGGATTCTTCTATTGGTTCTGCATTTGTCCTCTAGCCACTCCTGCTTAACCAGTCTACACTTCCTGTCAATCTCATTTTTTAAACGTTTGTTCTCCCTTTTTCCTGTTCAACTTACAGAATTTTTATATTTTCTCCTCTCATCAATTAAGTTCAGTATATCCTGTGTTATACAGGGATTTCTATTAGGCCTTGTCCTTCTGCCTATATTGTCCTCCGCTGCCTTCAGTTAATACATAAAATAATTTCAACTACTGATACCACGTCTGACGCACTTCTCAACGGGTCCGCCCTGTTCAGTGTTTTTGATTGCAGCACGGCGTTCTGGTGACAGATGACAGCAACAAGCATGTAACAAAGTGACAGATGTCCAGTAAACAGGCTAATGCTAATGGGTCTCAAAGTACAGCGCATCCGTATAGTGTTCTAAAATTAATACAAAGTCGGTGCCCATTATAATGGACATCAAGTCTAAAAGATTAAACCAATATTTTCAGAACAAATATTGCTTTAATAAAATTTACGAAGCAACAAATAAATTAATTGATAGCACGAAAACCATTGATATCAGCTGAAGATGGCGCTAAAGCCGAAATAGGTCTTATAGTGTAATAAATATACTTGTATGTAAAGCAACAATTGGAATTTCATTGCATAATATCATTACGTATAAATTTATGTTAAGTGTTTAGGTGGAAATTTTCTGTCTAGGTCATCAGTTTTCGGTTATTTATTCTGTTTTTATTTTTTTCTGTGTGACAGGTCATAATGGTGATCAACATCAGTCAACTATTTACATAGTATCTTGTGTTAATTTCTGGTAGTTAGGCCTAAGTATGTAGCTTGACAATTATCGCATTAGGATTGGTAAATGCTTCCATTTGACAATTGTCTGTTACGGTGTTAAGCTTTGTGCTTTTATAATTTGTTGTTTGTCTTGAATACCGTAGATTAGCCTTGTTTGTTTAACTGTTGTTTCGCATCCAATTTGTCAGTTTGTGTTCATAATAGGGTGTGATACACTTTGACGTAGAAGGCTCACAGTAAAAGTTCTGCTGACAAGTTACGACAATGCTTTCCATGCACATAATTCTTTGTATTTTCACGGCTAATCATTGGGAGACGTAAATTTGCAGGCAGCGTGCCATATCCACTTGTACTCTTCAGCTGCATACATTCCTACAATTTGCATGTGTGGGGAACAAAGTCACTACGACAAAAACTTTAGCCCTCACAGCCTAATTCCGACGAAACAATTCATATTGGGCACACGTACAATGTTTAAGTTTTTGCATCCTTTAGAAATTTTTAACACCTGTAACATAATAATGGCATGTTACAGTGTCCAGAAAAACTACACTGGAAGAAAATATGTGGTATTCTACAGTTAAAAATAATGCAATAATTGTAAATTAAAAGGACTTTTTTACGCAACACTGCATGTCATGAGTTAACATTTGCTTTTCAAATTTCTTAAAATATGCCGAGCGGTCTGGAGTGTCACGTTGCGGATCGCGAGGCCTCCCACGTCGGACGTTCGAACCCTCCCTGGGGCATGGATGTGAGTGTTGTCCTTAGGTTACCTTAACTTAGTTTAAGTAGTTTGTAAGTCTAGATACTGATGACCAACTTAGTTTGGTCCCATACAATTACAAACATCTGAACATTTTAAAATACGAAGGGGCGTGACTGCAGAAATTTATTCCATAAGAATGTTGTAGCGTAGTTCTCGCGGGTACCTCTGATGACAACGGCGGTGAAGAGATTTTATAAATGTTTGCTCCTGGCGTCGGGCAATATTTATATTTATGTTGAATGATTAGACCGCAGCGGACATTGTTGCTATTCGTCTGTACGATTCGTGTCACAGCTTGTGTGTGAACGAGAAGAACAGATTAGGACATTATCAATTTCGGAGGTATAACATGTATTACGAAACATCTTCACATATTAGTCTATTATTGGTAGTGTAAAAATAATCATGATTTTATACTACGAAATTAAACTCCATTCTATCCCACGGTCACTTCCCTACGTGGACGTAAGAAGTTGTCTATTCAGCCCCATTTCAGTAGAGCATTCAGCACAGTACGTTATGAGATTGTTCGCACTGATCAAGACCAGATCATAGCCAATATGCTTTATAGAGTTTAACACCTATCTAAAAAGAATTTTTGAATTACAACAGAGAAATACTACTTCATTACGTTTAAAATAAATAAAAATTAAATGCATTGTGCGTGTTCTAATATACAATGAAGTATTTAATCAATGAAATAATTATTTAGTACCTTTTCTTTACGTTTTACGTGCCGTGCAAATTCGTTGGGAATGGACCTTCACAAGTTGTGGCGAATGGTATTAGTATTCTTGAGATTTTTTGCGGCTGTAAGATATACTTTCCTCCAACCTTCCATCTAAATGTCGTCAGATATCTTTCTGTGCAACCTGTTTGCAGTATTTTCTCGTCAAACTGAACTATCATATTTAATGTGACTCATTTCATAGCCTAAAAAATATTATGTGGTTAGAGTCTGAATTAGAACAATCCTGTACCTTGAGACATTTCTGTAATAAAGGTTAAATAGATTTCCTTGATTTTCTTTTAAATTGTGGCAATACCTTTTTCATGTTCTGTTTCTTTTAAATTACAAAAAATACGCCAGAAAACTTTGGCTTTTCCAAACGTAGGACACTTTCCGAGGTAGATAGCAACAAATATAACGAAATTTAAATGCGTTGCAAAAGAGAAAATTTTGTCAGTACTGTATTTATTCGTCTACCAGTTAAATTATTAATCGATTACACAACAATCAGTTGTTTAATCAAGTTAAACAGCAGTTTCATCAAAATCAACCAGAATTTAAATACATTTTGAATAGGAAGCTATTGATAACTAACATATTTTCATTTTAAAACATTAACTACACAAAGTTAATGTTCAAATATCTCACGTCTCATAATAAGACTCTTTTGTTTTAAAATATAAAATGGTCACGACCAACAAAACGGCATTCGACACCACTTTTTATATAACTAGTTTTGAAAATATATGCACAATTTGAATTGCCATAAAATTCTGTAAATGATGAATTAACATGTTCTGTATACCTTTAACAAGAGAAGCGTCAATTAAGCATGCCCCCTTATTTATGTAAAACATTACACACCATTTATGATGTTGAAATAATTTTTTTGAAATTGTAATATCTTCACTTAGTATCCCACATTCTTGCTAAGTTTTCCCAAGCCTTTTTGGTACTGTCCTGGGCTCGTAGCCAGCTGCTCACTCTTGATGTGATTTCATCTGTGTTTATTACTCCCAATACGTTCCATGAGTTGGGGGAACATGTGAAAATCATTGCAACAATTTCTGGCGAATACAATTCCCAGTTGAATCTTTCGAGCTCCACCTAGAATATTTGAATAACATTTTAATGGTCATACAGTCGTCCCCATAGACGTCCGATGGATATCAACGGAGGATAGATGTTGTGATGCGAAAAAAATATAATTATGAAGTGTATCTCACGGGCGGGTACACTTCGTAGCTGTAAATCGTTACTAACTGGCAACGTATAGCAAGATTGTGCGACATGCTTCATGGATCCATGTGAGTGTTGTAAATACATACCTGTCGAATTCACTAGCCCTCATATGTGACGAGCACAGAATAGTTTGCAGAGAAATAAAATGGGGAAACATAATTATTGTATGACGCTCATAATTTTTTTGCCAATGATACGCAAATCACAACTATGTATCAAACAATAAGAAAAACTAGAAAATGTGGGAAACTACTTCATACATGAAAGTTTCATATCAGAGCACACTCCGCTGCAGAGTGAAAGTTTCATTCTGCTTCATACATATTCCGTCACTTGATTGTATAATCAGCACCTAGATCGAAACACTGTCTAAAACAATCATTTATTGCTAGGTTTTTAATGTTGACGTAAACTTACCTGGTCTGGGGGTTAAATTTTACTTACCGTCCTGGCGGCGTAGTGTGATGTTTGCACTAATGTGACCTTGGCCTTAGCCAATCAAGTGACAACGCAAATATTTGGTCCTGAAATCTTCGTTTTACTAGGGCTATTGATTTTACTGAGCGGGCAAGAGTACATACGAGTACAAGAATCGGTCAACCGTAGAGCAGAAACAGCATTAATTTACTTCATGGTCTGTACGAAATACTAATCAAGTTATTCTATGTGGGTTTCTAAGAACATGAACGTCTTGACAAATATTTTCTACCATTTTGTTGATTTTGTCAACAATTTCGTGAGGCCGCCAGGCCAGTAGGTAAAATTTTACCTGTGTATGAATCAGCACTTTATTTCTTGCATCGAGCATTAGTGTCAGTTCTGGGGGCATTGAAATGTCTGAAAATAATGTAAAAAAGGACCTCCTAGACTTGAGTGCTAGCAAAATATTTACCACATTTTAGCTTAAGTTGATGTTGTAATGGATTTAGTCCTAGAGAAACTATTTGTCTTGGTTACGAAGTATTCGATACCCTATATATCTATGTAAAAGTAGAAGGGTCACCAATGTATAGTTTTTTTCTATATCCATAGGCTATAAGTACTCAGATACTATAATTTTGTGTATACCGTAATTACTGAGACACTCCTTTATCTGTCAGTACTTTATTTTCATAGCAAATTTGTCACATATATCGATAATACTTAAGAATTTATCAGATTAATTTTCGCTGTATTAATGGAGTAACCATTTCGAAATACATTGTTCGGAAGTAAAAGTCTTGACGCTCTGTCGAATTTCTTTAGCTTAATTACAGTTTATAAAAATCGCGTAATAATAGTAACATTGTTGTACTGTAACATGATACAATTACCCGTATTACTAATGTATACCTTATTTGTGAAAAACGCCTAATTTAATTACGGAAGCCGCGGCGGAGCGGGCGAGCGCATTGAGGCGCTATGCTACGATGCGCGAGGCCGTTCCCCGTCGGGGGTTCGAATCCCCGCTCGGTCATGGATGTTTGTGCCGTCTTTAGTATAAGGTAGTTCATACGTAGTTTGTAAGTTTAGGGACTGATGACCCCGCAGTTAAGTCTCTTCAGCTTAACAAACAGTTGAACAATTAATTAGGGAAACATAACTCAGGAAAAAAATCGTACCAACTGTATTCTGGAATTTTCTTCAATTTTAGCAGGACCTATAAACCTATATATCACTGTCAGTCTTTAGTCGGCGCAGTCTTAGTGATTGTAACACCATGTTTAGTGTGTTTCTTTTTTTATATAGCGATACATTTATGTTTCTGGAAGATAGTAAATAGAATTCAAACACGCATCAGTGTACTTCCATTTACTACGAAATACCCAGGCTGCCAAATTATACTATTTTAGGACAACATTGGATACTGCAAAGAAGATGATCAGCACAGCAATGTTGTCTACATTAGCGAAGCAGGTGATGAAATTAAACATAATTACTATAGCTTGTGTTTGGGTTGTGGCGGTCCTGTTCTAACTAATAAGGTAGGATTGTCACAAGCTTTTCCATAATACATCTCGAAATAAAGCAAGATTTGACAGTATGGAAATAAATGCATTAGGAGCTCTGTTCAAAAAATTCCTGAACATTCGTAATTTCGCGTCTATGGACTGTTCAATTTAGGTACGGTTAGCATCACAGCAGAATCCTGTATTACATGCTTTACTGCCGGAAGTATTTGTTATCCGAGTGCCTCCTACAACCGATCAAACTCGTCATCCTCAATTTGTTCTTCTACATCGTTTAGCAAATCACCACTTTCGAATTTAAAACTGCAAGCTTTCAGAAGGCTGAATTACGCATTTTTTTATTTTTATTATTATTTATTTATTTATTTATTTATTTATTTTTCAAATTTTATCAGTTCTATCAGACTGACATTTGGAGTACTTAAATTTTCTGTTTCTACATATTTATTCAGCAAAGGTCATAGAATCTTTTGATGTGCCATCCGTGCTGTACGAAGACTCCATTTATAAATATTGTACGTTTTTTCTCCTTCAGTTTCTTGTTCAGGGTCATTCATGTTTGTTGTCCTAGTTGGCAGTTTAAAATATTCAAGTTCGTTCCTAGCTTTCTAAAAAAACATTTTCTGATAGATATGGAGATATTGTTAATGAGGTAATATTTCAGCTTGTTACCGAACACTCTTCTCTACTGTAGGTGTAGGGTGAAACACGAAATAAGTCTTTGTTAAATAATAAAGAGAAAACATGATGCCAAAATGTAGCAAATGGAATGTTTAGTATTCTTTTAAAATAAGCCCTTCTTTCACTTTTTAGATCCAAAAGCTTGGTATCCAACACGTACACACTATTCCACGTTCATTATTTTTCACACTAACTTCAAATTCAAGCAAAAACAGAAGAGCCCATATTGAATCAGTGAGACAAAGTGCCTGCTGCGTATTTTGGCAGACGAGTGACGTAAGCTTTACTTGTCATCATCATCATCATCATCATCAACATTATAGACTGATTATGCCTTTCAGCGTTCAGTCTGGAGCATAGTACCTCTAATAAAATTCCTCCATGACCCCCTATTCAATGCCAACATTGATGCCTCGTCTGATGTTATGCCTTTTACTTCAAAATCATTCTGCACCGAATCTAAGTACTTTCTTCTTGGTCTACCTCGACTCCTCTTACCCTCCGCTGCCGAGCTCACGAGTCTCTTAGGTAACCTTGCTTCTCCCATGCGTGTAACACGACCCCACCATCTCAGTCTGTTTGCTCTAACTGCTTCATCTATAATGTTCATTCCCAATTTTTCCTTGATTTCCTCATTATGAACACCCTCCTGCCATTGTTCCCATCTATTAGTGCCTGCAATCATTCTTGCTACTTTCATATCTGTAACCTCTACATTATGAATGAGGTTACCTGCATCCACCCAACTTTCACTCCCATACAACAAAGTTGGTCGAAAGATAGAGCGGTGCACTGCTAACTTAGTCTTGGTACTTACTTCCTTCTTGCAGAAGAGAGTAGATCTTAGCTGAGCACTCACTGCATTAGCTTTGCTGCACTTGGATTCCAGTTCTTTCACTATGTTGCCATCCTGTGAGAAAATACATCCCAGGTACTTGAAACTGTCTACCTGTTCTAACTTTGTTCCTCCTATTTGGCACTCAATCTGTTTAAATCTCTTTCCCACTGACATTTCTTTCGTTTTGGAGATGCTGATCTTCATATCATAATCCTTGCACCTCTGATCGAGCTCTGAAATATTAGTTTGCAACCTTTCAACTGAATCGGCCATTACAACTAAGTCATCCGCATATGCGAGATTGCTTATTTTGTTTTCGCCTATTTTAATCTCGCCCTGCCAGTCTACTGTTATCAACATATGATCCATTAATAGTATGAACAACAGTGGTGACAGGTTACAGCCTTGTCTTACCCCTGAAACTACCCTGAACCATGAGCTTAATTTGCCATCTAACTGCTGCCTGACAGTCTACGTAAAACCCTTTAATTGCCTGCAGAAGTTTGCCTCCTGTACCGTAATCTTGTAGAAGTGACAGTAGCTTCCTCCTAGGGACACGTTCATAAGCCTGTTCCACTCATAGCACTTTTCCATTACCTGCCGAGGCTAAAGATCTGGTCCTGACAGCCTCTAAGAGGCCTAAACCCACACTGATTTTCATCTAATTTGTTCTCAATTAATACTCGCACTTTCCTTTCAACAATACCTGAGAATATTTTGCCTATAACGCTAATTAAAGAGATACCTCGATAGTTGTTACAATCTTTTCTGTTTCCATGTTTGAAAATTGGTGTTATTTTCGCTTTCGTCCAGTCAGACTGAACTTGTCCCGATTCCCACGCCTTCTCAGTTATCCTGTGTAACCATTTGAGACCTGATATTCCACTGTATTTGACGAGTTCCGGCTTAATTTCATCCACCCCAGCCGCTTTATTGCACTGTAATCTACTGACCATTTTCTCCACTTCCTCAAATGAGATCCTGTCTCCATCGCCGTTCATATCCCTTTCTACCAGAAAATCTGACACATCATTGAACGTTTCACCTACATTGAGCAATTCTTGAAAATATTCCCTCCATCTGCTCAAGGCATCCGCGGGATTGACTAGTAGTTTTCCTGACCTGTCCAAAACACTTGTTAATTCCTTCTTCCCTCCCTTTCGAAGTTTGCTAAAATTACGCTCCAAAATGGTTTTCCCGCGGCTTGACCCAGAATTTCTAGCATATTTCCAAAGTCTTCCCATGATTTCTGCTTGGAATCTGCAATTATCCGTTTGACTTTGTTTCTTTCAAAAGTTTCATCATTAAATGTCCGTTACTGTTCAGTGCTCTACTGAGTTGAACGTTGCGTCGCACTCTTTGTTAATTTAGAGAGAGAATAAGAGGAGCAACGCGTCTGCATAAAATTTCGCGTTAAACTCGAGAAAAGCTGTTTAGAGTCACACCAAACGATATAGGAAGCCTACTGTGATGAGTTATTAAGCCTTTCTTTGAGTTGAGGATGGTTCATGAGGTTAAAAATGGCCTGAAGGAAGTTAGAGATGACGCTGGTTTAGAACGCATTTCGACGTCTGACACGACACTCATTTTAGGAACGTCAACGAAATGGTACGTGCCAGTCGAAGACTGACTATCCGAGAGATTGCCGAACAACGTAACATTTCAGTTGGATCTGGTCATGAAATTCTGACACAGCAGCTGGAACGCGTCGAGTATTCTGAAATCATTAAAATATTATGCATTTTATTTATATTATAATCGTCAGCAGTTACAAACATGTAATATTATATGTCAGAGATAATGCGATATTTAAGCATTTATCTTTAAAATTCTGTGACTTCACTACAAGTTATTTACCACATTCCATCAGTTTACTAGCTTCCACCCTTCTGGAAGTAGCAAAACTACTCACAAAAACTCAGCATTACTGAAAATTTTATTTAGATGACAATATTCGTAAAGAACTTCATGAACACTTCGGGCATTCAAATACACTTTAAGTAATCAATCCTTTGGATTATTAATCTTTAGAATTATCACATGAATGGGATCTCTGATTTTCACGTCTCTTTAATTACTAAACACCATCCAACTGCTCTTTTATATTCTTTTTCTGCAAATAAAAATATCCATTTTTACATATGTGAGAAAATAACACAGGGAACCCAGATTAAGCTTAAATGCTGGAGATTTATTATTCACAATTTTTATTTCACGATTACAACCAGTCGACCGATCGTTGACAGCAAAAAATCTGATCCTACAAGAAGTGAGTTCATTAAATAATTAAAAATAATTAATCAGAGTGCCACCACTACTTCGTTCCCTAGTCTTAAAATAATTGGCAAAATTCTGCCGCCTCAACTGTTGGCTTTACGCGTTGCCACTATAATCCACAATGTAATTGCCACTCGTCACAAGCAAAACAAATAACTGTAGCTTGTATTTACCGGGAAATAAAAATTCAAGTGTACATCTACATTTTTTAAGTCACCAGTCTTTTTATGTGTGAAAATCACTATGCTTTTGCGAACGGAGTATTCTGTTAATAACAAATCTAGAGCCATGTGTTCTTGTGTTTAATCCAATGATCAATTCAATTTGAGCGCCATTTCCATTAAAACGTACACCAAACAGCCCTATCAACGACTCTACTACGGGTACGTATGCGTTGCTAACGAAAAACGCTGCAACCCTCAAATCACCGGCGTGTGCATCAATACAAGTGGTTTTCAATGAAACAGATATTCTACAACCTACGTTTTAACAGGCATTAGTTACATCTGAACATATCATTCTCTTGTATCTCTATTTTTCTGTTTATGATTACAACATTTTGAAACAACGACAACCCCTCCGCGGAATTTGTAACGGAACCAGTGCTGTTTTATAGCCCATTAGGGAAATTACCTGAATTTACGCTACTACTTATTACGAAGGTAATTATTATGGATGGATGGATTAATAATTTTTGACACTCTAATTTTGTTTGTATGATATTACGTTGTAGAGTTTCCGACCAAGGCAATCGAGCATCGAGATTGAAAATTGGTGGCAACAGTCAGAGATATATTTCCAGCAAAGAGGTTGACGGAAAAGTTGCCATCAGTAACTGGCTACGTTTTTTAAGTGCTACGATTATTGAAAATTGTTATCTGCGAAAGGTAGCGAATTGCTGACTGTCTTTTGCTGACTCTGTAATTAATTTTTAGTTAGCACCGAAAGTTCCGTCACTTAGGAAATGTATTACTGTCATACCATTGAATAAATATTGCATGTGGTGAGGGGCAATATTTACATAGTCAAAGGTTTTTCATGTGTTTTGAGTATTTGAGGAATATTCTCTGCGGAGAATTAAGTATTTCTTTCCTGCGGGAGTTGAAGCACAATTCTGATAAAAAGTATGAAATCATGTTCTTGCAGTAAATTTGGGCAACTTTCCGAGTGACGTGACGTGTAAAAGTTATTTCGGTTTAGATCTGTTATCTGCCGTAAGGAGAGGAAAGTGTGTTGACTTGTGAAAAATACAGTATTGTGGACTATTTGACTGCAGAGTTGTAACTCAAAGCGGATTTTTTCTATTGCGTATGGGAATTTGTATACTGTGTCAGTTCAGCAGGGAGTTGACTTTGTAACTTCGACAGGGTAGTCGCTGTATTTGAATAATGCGAGAGAATTTTAAGCAACAGGATACTCGTATGCTATATTTTATTAGTCGCTGACTCTGATCTGCGGTTACGTTATTTTGTTCTGCGCGAGTTACAGTTGATTAAGTAGCCGACTTACCTTCCCAAACTGCGCGATCACTGACTTAGGCGGAAGACATCGCATGAAAATAAGTTCTGGAATCAGTAAAAGCAGTCATCGTTAGTGCGAGTATTCAGCTTTGGCTGCTGTGTTCATCATTGGTTTATAGTGGTATCTCCCCTTGTATCTCCCTATCTTAGCCGTGTGTTTACACTTAAAGCCCTTGTAAACACGAAGACAATATACACCAATGTGGAACAGACTGCGTTTCCTTATTTTGAAGTATTTAAAGCCAAATAAATCCAGAAAAGAAAAACAAAAAGTTTATTTCCTAACATTTTCGAAGCGGGAGATCCGGGTTCGAGTCCCTAACCGGCATTAATTTTCATATGTTACAAAATAATAGACCACCTTTAGAAGAGCAACTAAAGTCGGTAGTTTTCGCAAACTGCGAATTAACTTCTGTTTATCGCTACATTTCACTGCCATCACCTATGCTCTTATTTCCCAGCATTTTAATACAAATGTCATGCATATACTAAATTTCGCTGAAATTGATCGATGCGTGACTGAATCGTCTTTTCTTGTCACCTTTACTCCCCACCCTCAACTGTATTGTGGCTTAAACAGAAATTGGCCTCTACTTCTGGGACCTCCATGTATCGAAAGCTATTTTTTTTTTTAGACTGTCCCGTGCCTGTCGTGCTGGGGGGGGGGGGGGGGGGCTTCAAAATATCAAAAGTTACTTTTTTTTTAGTAATACATGTATTTACAAGTGGACAGGTGACCTCATTTTGTTTTGCCGTCGTCCTGAGACTTCCACAGCCTTAGTTCGCCACTGGGATGAACAAACATATATACATAAAATTATTTTTATTTATTGTTATACATACAGGGATAACAAAGAGAGTATGAATGTGAAAGGTTAATGCAGAAACTTGGTATCTAAAAGGAATGTGAAAATAATTTGGATTGTAAAATTTGAAAGAGAAAGATAGTGCTACACAGAGGAAATACAGGCAAACGGAGATCGAAATAATTCTACTGCGGGAAATAAATCTTTCACCGAACTTCTAATAAATAAGTCAAACAATTCCTGACTATGCTGAACAGAATGAATATCATGCACATCTCTGTGATGTTACAATGCAACTAATTGCAAAACCTCATAAACCCAAAATTGACGGGTCAGAAATGTTTAAGGGAGATAGTCATTGTTCTGAACTTTTCACTTACCATGAATTTTCTTTACATTTTCTTTCTAAAGTGCCTCTCGTGCGCGGTAATAGCAACAGGCAGCAAATTAGGTCTAATCGTCAGAAATATTTTGTCTATTCTTAGTTTCATAAAAAGGCCTTTAGAGTGCATTCGTAAAACGTGCAAGGTAGCCATCGGTAATGACATCTGATCAAGAGGTGGATAACCTCACCACAGGACTTTAAATGAAATTGGAATAAAATTTACTATCAAATAAAATCATGTCTTAAAAGAAATTCTTAACAAGTAGTTTGTAAAGTTTTGCAACCTGTTGAAAATCATTGATAGAAGTTATGAACTACACAATATCTTTCCTAATACAAAGGAACGTCTACTATTTTAAAAAAAGAAAATCAATTAGTTAACGAAGCAACTATAATGACGCAGCAGTCACATACCTCTATGTATTTCTAAATTCTGATAATTCCATCATAATCATCCTCGTTTAAACTCAATATAAATGCGTTTTACAGTACGAAATTATACTCCTTTCCATGTTAATAGATCACTGATATCAATCATAGCTTGCCTCACAGATCGTCTAACATCCACAAGCAGCACGCAACTACTACTGTCTCCATCAGCCAAAGATACTGCTACCACAATGTTACTAGCGTAGACGTATACTCACAGATAATCGATATTTACCAAAGAAATTCCCGCATACATTTACTGCATTGATCTCACGACCTCTATACTTCCTGGATGTTCAACTTAGCTGACTCGGAGTGACAGCCATAGATGTTTTATTCTGTTTCTTGCTAAATTATATCTTGGATCCTATGATGTAGGCTATTACAAGAAAATGAAAATTCGTTCCCTTTCCGATCCTATAGCAGCCTATTACGTCGCATATTGACATAAATTTCAAATCAAGAGGTATGCAAAAAATTCTTTGTCATCTAATAACTGATGGAAATTCTTTTGCCAATTTAAACATGGCGGAAAATGCGAAATGTTGTGCAAACAAATTCTTCAAATGTTTGTAAAGCTATGGGACCAAACTGCAGTGGTCATCAGTCCCTAGGATTACAAACAGCTTAAACTATATTATGCGAAGGACCATCACCCCCCCCCCCACACACACACACACACACACACAAACAAACACACAAATTCCCGAGGGAGAACTCGAACCTCCGACGGGGAGCATCCTGATACTCCGCGGCAAGGCGCCGTAGAGCGCACGGCGACTTCCGCGCGGCTGTGCAAAACACGAATGTGCAGCTACGCAGCAGTTGTATGCTTAGAAATCAGTTACACTTGCAAGTTGTGTAGACATAACTGAAATGTTATCACGAACGCTTACATTATCATAGAGAACGTACAAATGGAGTCGCAACGCCTTTGTTAAATATATACCTGTATCTTTATATTCGACCCACTGCAGGAGTTGTCAAACTGCGACCCAAATCGAAAACTAGTGGGACTAGTGGCTATCAGCCTTGTTTTGTAACGCGCATCCAGCAACTGACAGCTAAACGTAAAAACATTCCCTGTCGTTAAAACCTTCTTAAATTTATACTTTTTCAGTAAATTGTTCGTGACAAACTAAATGCACAGACAGTAACATTTAAATATGTGATTAATTCAACCTGAGGTAAGCAAAGTTATCAAAAGGTTTTTACTGATACGAAAACCTTTTAAAAGGGCTAGAACCGTAACAGCAACGTTAATCAAAGTTAAAATCGTTAGTGAAAAAATGAACTTCTTTAAAATTTAAAGCGTTACTTTGTAGGAGATTTATTGAAAGTTAAAGGTTAAGCGTTAACTCGAAATTGTAAACTTTACATTGACGCTCTACTATAATAACGAACTGATTACACATACTATCGTTGCTTAATTAAAAAGTTTAGATAGTACATCGAAAATAAAAAATAATAATGATTCAGTATCGTAATTATTTCGTTATCATTAGAGAATCTCGGAAGAATCTCAGGTCGGTCAGATATTATCTGACAAATGGTGCATTTTAAAGTTTTCATTCCAGAGATAAGCTCGCTTAGGGAGAGAAAATTTATATGCCTACAGAAGAAACTCGTTCAACTGTTGCATTTAAAAATTGATAATAGAATATTAAATCACTTAAATGCGGCCATGGATTTTTATCAGTTGTAAAGCTAGAATCCAATTCCATTATTTATTTTGTGCTGTCAATCCACTGACAAAAAGTGGCACTTAAGCTGAACTTACAACCAGTAGACAACAAACAACAAACCTTCAATACTTTGTTATTCTATCTTGTACTCGATTGTTTATGTTAGTCGTGTGCATCTCGCTGCATATGATTTCGTGCACGGTGCGGCGTCAGGTTTGACACAAATAATAGGAACCTAATTGACCTAATTAACAATTAACAGACTCAGTATAAGGCAATTGTTGTAAGGGTAAGAACCACCAACGACACATAGTTAAAGAATATCACGTCATAAACAAGAAGATATATGATAAACCGCACACTCACACAAATGGTTTGTTTAAAAGGAATATTAGAAAAGTTCAGTTTTATTTTCGATGCAGATGAAATTTTGCACACTTGATATTCAAAACAAGAGGAACGTCACTGGCTACATAAATGTCGTAGGTGTATATGAGGGAGTGCTTTACAACGGCTTTAGACACCAATCTACTGTTTCATTCCGATAGAACAACATCACAGTCACATTTCTTAAGGTGTATGGCGGACGGGATATTAGACAGTCGTCGCACCAATCTACAGTTATATTCCGATATTTATGTAATTTTGCACCCTATAGTTTCCAAACAAGAGAAACATCGCTGTCTACATAAAAAATTCTTAAGTTTCATGGTGGAGGATTCCTTCGAATAATTTTCGACACAGTTTCTGTAAAAGTCATGAAAATTCATAAATAAATGTAATTTTTCATAGATAGGGGGAGGAAGAGATGGACAAACAAAGGAGGGAAGAGGAAGTGCAATAACAGAAGATCCAAATAAATAAATTAACGCCTGGGCAACGACAGTTTTCAGCCAGTTATAGTGGGTCTTCCGATTTAACGTGGATTCCGAAGCAAGGTGCTACTTGATACTTTTCACATGAACTAAGAAGTGGAAAGTGACGGATAAAAATCCTAGGAGCTATCGAGAATCGAACCCGCGGCCTTTGGCTACATAGTCTAGCACTCTACCACTCTGCCAGCGAGCCACACATAATAATTGTCAATGAAACTTATGTAATTCGAAAGAAGGTTTTGCTGTAGATATACACAATACAATAATCGTTAGTGTACATTGTCGTTGACCATGGTAAAACGGAGTAGATGTTTTCAATGCTATAGTTCGGATCACGATTTAAAATCTCCAACTCTAATAAAAGGTGAATATCAAAAATTGAAGTGCTACCAACAAGTGCCCTAGTGATGATCGATATCAAGAAAACATCCATGGTAACATCAGTGTTCAATTCAAAGAAATCGAGGTACGACGAGCATCGAAAGGGAAACGTCCAGGAATATCAGTGCTTTTGGAGCCGAAACAAACACTCCTCGGAGAACCACAGACACACAATACTAGACAGGCACTACCGAATACAGTATTATTGGTCTTCCTGTCACTTTAATCAATCTGTCAGCAGTTATTTGTGTACGGGTATAACAGTCGCAAGAAATAGGGGGAAAAACTGATAAAATTTCGCCACATTTAAAATTTTGACGTAAAGCCTAAATTTTACTTACGGCGGTGGCGTAGTGTGCAGATGTTGGCAACGAAATGTTCGCTTTATGAGGGATACGTACAAGAACCTGTGAACTACAGAGCAGGAACAGAATTAACTATTTACTTCATGGTCAACACGGAAGATTATGCCCCTTATTCTACGTGACTGGCATCTGAAGTGTCTCATTCGTCGGTCACTGCCAAATTCAGCACACTACGCCACAACTGCCGTAAGTAAAATTCTATCGTGTACTAGACAAACTTGATGATATTTGTGTAATACTAATTCATTAATCCGCAACATCCGATATTATGAAGTTCACAAACTGATGCGAAATACAAAACTAGCTTGTTGAGACTTGTATATGTATTTATCAAGGGTGGCAGTACTATACATGATGAAAGGATTGAACAATAACAATGTAATCGACTTTCCGGACTTTCCAAATACTGTTACATCAAACCAAACCAAACCAAAGAGACAGGAAATGGTTTTAAGAAAATCCGTGGTTGATCTACAAAAAAATTTACAGTAAAGGACTACCTACAAAAAGAAATGATATCCCATCAAAAAAGTAAAATGTACAAAAATTCAAGTCTCGCCACGAATTCCTTCCACCATAAAAAGTCGTTAGATCTTCTGGGAAACCAAGTCGGTTATTTCAGTTAGTGTTCATGCAACCACCTAGTTATAATTTTATCTACGTAGTTATCTACCAACATCTGCAGCTACTCTATCAAAATTATATATCTTTATTTCTATAATAAATATAATGACTTGGTAATCGCATGGTAACGTAAACTAATATATAAAATACTTTACGCAAATTACGCAAACTATGTATCCAAACGTAATTACGTTTGGATACATAGTGGAATATAAATTATTTTTATATGTCGATGTGTAATTGCCCAATTATTATATGTATTCTGATGTCATTATATTATGGTAATATTCTGAAGTTATTATATGTATTATAGAACTAAAGATGTATTATACTACTATGGGCGCTATAAATGTTGGTAAGTAACAAATATGTGGTTCTATGAGCACTAACTAAAATAATCGACTTGGTTTCCCATGGCAACATACACTAATACTTAAAAAAACTTAAGGCACATGTGAGTGTACTTCATTCTTATGTGATTATGTTCAGTTACATAATAGAATATAAATGAATGTTATGTCATTATGACGATGTGCAATTTCCAGATCATTATATTTATTCTTATGTCATTATATTATGATTCGATTGCCAAGGAATTATAGTTATTAGAGATATTAAGATGTGTAATTTTGATAGAGTCAACTAATTAGATAAAACTATGACAAGGTGTTGAATAGGTGGCTCCATGAACACTAACTAAAATAACCGACATGGTTTCCCATAAGATCTCACGACTTTTTATGGTGGAAGGAATTCGTCGCGAAACTTGAATTTTTGTACATTTCATGTTTTTGCTGGGATATTAAGCTTTTCGGCAAGGAAGAACATGGAGGTAAATATGCGCTACCGAAAGAAAGCATAAAAAAACTTTTGTAATGAAAGGTAAGACATTAAGTAAAAGCGTGTGTTGGCCCCACTTTGTCATTGTTAGAGTAGAGTTATGGTCAAATTTTTTGTTGTTAATTTTCATTGTAAATTCTTGAAACTAGCTCTTATTGTCATTATTTGATTTCTTTTGTAAAAAAATTGCTTAAAAGTCAATATAGGACCCAACTGATAAAACCAAAGTTGTGTCAGTCTACATCATTCAATTTAGGTAGTTAGTTACCACTTTCCCTTGCACATTTTTTTACAATTTAAATCCAATTTTGAGTCAGCATTCTTTACTTTGGGCCAAATTGCACTTTCCATACGGGAATTATCTATTTATCTACTGCTGCGCATAAAAGGCTTACCTCATTCTTGACTAATTAAATGCAGTTGTCATACATTTCAAAAGGGTTTTCAGGTAACAATGTAAAAGATACCCATGTTAGTTCAATTTTTACTCTAAGTAAATGTTCAATTTCTATTCAGTCCACTTAAAACAGATGCCTTTCAAAACTGAACACACTCCCGACAAGCTGCTTCTCGCAAAGTAAGGTACAAAATAAAAATTCGAATTTGATGCACGTTTTAAATCTCTTCCACTTCATGAAACTAACACCTTCGAAAATACAACGATATGCGAAATGATAAATTCTGGATTTATTTATTTAAAAATGCATCCTAAACTACCTCAAAATTAAAATAATAATACTATTTTTCAATTCCCACAAGCAATGTTTAGTATGAAAATATGTTCAGTTTGCTACATAAGTTATATAAAAAAGACAGAAACCATATGGCCTTTGATTTCGTAAGGATCAGAAACAGATAAGGTTGATAGAGGAAATAGTGAAATAGAGAAGATGCAAAGAAGAGCAGCATGCTTCGTTACAGATTCAATTACTCGGCGCGATAGCCTGATATAGTGGCAGACGTTGCAATAGAGACGTTCTGTGTCACGGTATGTGCTTCTGTCAAAGTTACGACAGAGTGTGTTTCTTGAATAGTCGCGAATATATTACCTCCTACGTATATCTCGCGAAAAGACCAGGAGGATAAAATCAGATAAATTCGAGCCCACATAGAGGCTTACCGATGGTCATTTTGCTGCGAATAGGAAAAGCAGGAAGTCACGATGGTGTACATAGTACCCTCCGCTTGCGGAGTATGGATAAAGATATAGAGTTATTCAAAGGGGCGATTAAATGCATACCACTTAAGAATGAAATAATCTTCTGTCATTCTAGGAACTCTGCGCTAGATAATAACGAAGTTTTTAAAAAGAGGATAAGAACAAAGTTGTGGCTCATGTGGCAATGGAGAACATGAATCTGAAGATGGTAGCTTCTCATTGTCGAAACCAGTAACCAAAAAACATTAGGGTAATGGCATTATCTGTAAATGAAAATTATTTTAAGTAGCTGAGCCATGCGAATAGTTAGTCTCCAGCGACGTAAAGTGGAAATAAATGAATCTAAATATTTATCAATTCAAAATATTTATTATAGATTTTAAACTATATCTGTTGTTGTTGTTATGGTCTTCAGTCCGGAGACTGGTTTGATGCAGCTCTCCACCCTACTCTATCCTGAGCAAGCCTTTTCATCTCCTCATAAGAACGGCAACCCACATCCACTTGAATCTGCTTACTATACGCGTCTCTTGGTCTCCCTCTGCGAACATATTATAAAATAGGCTGCATGTGGGTATGTGCGCATGTATGTACGTTCCACATCTCCTCCTAAACTAATGGACCGATTTCAACCAAACTTGGTACATATGTTCCTTACTACCAGGTAACAATCTCTGTCGGGATAAGAACCACTTATGACACATACGTAATGATATATTACGTCATAATCACGAGAGTCGTGAAAAACGGCCGCATCATGCCATAACATTCTACATCTTATCCTAAACCAATGGACTGATTTCAACCAAATTTGATACAAATACTCTTTAACCCAGATAGAGCGGTATTATTTTTTGTTTAAATTTCTTTTAAGAAGCTATTAATTACCTTCATATGACTGCACAAGATTGTTATAAGTGATTTTTTTTCACTATCACGCCGTTGCTTTTGCAATACTTCCCTTATTTCTTGAAAGACGTCGAAATGAATGTTTTAGAATTTTAATCTAGAGACTCGTTACTATTGAAATACCATTTAACATGAAATATATAAATTAAACATAGCAAAAATTGAAGGATATTCAAGAAATACAAACCCAACTACGAGGAAATCTTCAATATCTCCCGTATGAACCTCAATTTAGAAACCGTATCCAACCACTTTGGAATCAACAATACAAGCTAAAAATGATCTACAATAGGAGCAGGTTACACAAAGAAATAAAATACGACACTGTGCGCGAATTCTTACATACAATAATGAAAAAGTAAGTTGCCGTTCTCGTCCTTCTGGAAGGAAGTCAGCACTATCTCCCTGTCTGGGTTGAAGTCGGGAATTCATAGTGCATACGATATCACGTCATAAACAGTGAAAACTGCCACATCTTGCTGCGAGTGATTTTATTCGTCAACTATTTGACAAGGAAAGCATGTAGCGACTTCTAATAGACTTGGAACATAAATTCAAATCTTAACGAAACTTTTCCTCGCTGACAACCCCTACAAAATGATGAAAGGAAAAATGCTTATCACGTACCACTTTTCCGATGTTCATGATGTATATCTACGGCATTTGGCACGATGTTACAAGTTATTACGTCTGGGTCACTCCATGTCAGTTTAACACAGTAAAGTAACATTTTCAACCTAATCATCTCAGATTTCTCTCAAATTTGGTGCATTCAGTGACCCAGATAAGAGATGGAAAAATACCAACTTGCAGAGGTGTATTACAACTGTGAAGAAAGTTACAAGTCTGGAATATGATCGAAATTTACACTCGTCTGTCTCAACATAAATAACTATAATTCGGGTTCTAATTCAGTTACAGCGATGAAAATGGTACCACTGGAAAGATAATGAGTAGACCTTTATACTGAAATGCTACATGGCACGTTTCTGACAATTTTCATACCAAAGGTATGACCTTGAGTATTTCAAAACATCCCCATCTTCAATTAAAAGAAATTGTATTGCTCCAGTATGATACTATGAATATGGTAAATATCAAGATGGCACACCAAAGGCATCATGTACAAAAATTATTTTGCCCGCATCAATAGAAAACCGAAATGAAGAAGGTAACACTCATATTTGAAACGCAAATTATAATACAGTACAATACATAAGTAACATTGTACAAAAATATGATTTACATTATTGTAGTGGTATTATGAACAATTTGCATTCGAGTTTTAATGAAAAGGTAGTGAAATGTCATTAGATCTCTCCTCTGAAATCTCTAACTAAATTACATATTTCTTCGCTTTTTGGCCTTGTCTTCCGCAGTTGCAGTTATACGATTTTGTGTAGGATATGGGACCGTCTTTTGCAACTGTAAATTAGACTAATTTACAGTTGCAAAAGACGGTCCCATATCCTATACAAAATTGTCTAACTAAATTGTTAATGTTCGCCAGATCTGATGCAGATTGTATGTCCTTCCAGTTCATGTCACTGGATCCACTCTTGTCATAATGTCCCACTTTCTGACGACGTAAGTGTTTGATTTGGCAAGAAATACAAATGACGGATACATCACAGGTGGATGCAAGAAGTTGGCCTTTACTTCACCTATTTCTTCACAAGTTTGTAAGAGATATGTAACCCACCAATGACCCTCATACATACAGGCAACAAATCCATTGTCTGTTAAGACCATTTCATTCATTATAGAAATCACAGACTCTTCTCTAATCACTAAAGAAGCAGAATACATCTTTGTCTTTACCGAACCTTCGGTAACAGGTATTACAAAATGAAGCTCTTGGATACCTGGAATCGTCCTTACAGTTTTGTAACGTTTCAACTTGGCTGTGTCTTCATCATGACACACGAAGGAATATTTTCCTTGCACCACGCAAACAACAGTTGTGATGTCGAAATATGATCTTCATAAGGTCCCTTGAGGCTAGTAGGTCTTGCTAATTTCTTTCCAGTCCCTGATACCCCATCACAAGGTACTTTAGCATGCACTATAGCAAAAAATGCCTTTCTGCTCTAAAAATAAAATCTTCTTGAAGTTAGGACAGATTCATAAAGTTCCTTTGTTTCTGTATTGAGCAGACACCCAAAAAGTATCAAATGTGCTTTAGATGTGGAAACTGACATTTTAAGAAATTGTTCAGGAAGGAAGAAACACATTGTATCATGCAGAAGGCATTCAGATATTGCCATATACATACACGTCGTAATTCATTAGTGCTCGAGTCTGTAGTGAGCTACAAATGGATGAATTGTAGCATGTGAATTATTCCAGTAGAATCCCTGTACCATCCTGAATGGTGAAGGAGTAATTTTCTGCAAATACACAAAGAAAAAGTTACTCATTTACTGTGAGTCCTTCTTTAGTAATTTTACAGAAATGTGATTGTTGCTGGGAGAGGAGCTGTTTTAATCTCGATGCAAACACTTGGATGACTTTCTTATAGCCTCTAGATTACCCTGCATATATTTAAACAACACTTTTATGCCATTTTGTCAATGCAAACAGATCATACAGATAATTAGTTATTCCTGTCAAACTTGCACAGTAGGAAGATTAACCTAAGAAACAAACTGGTAGCGCAGGATTGCACGTAACAAAAGCTGCCCAGTGCTTGTATGATCGTAATGTTGTTCTTCACACTTTGTTAGCGCTTTCAGTTTACACCTTTCAATCGTTAAATACTGCTGCGAAACACACACACACACACACAAACAGGATGATCCCACTTGCATTGACAAGAACACAGTGCTTTGAATGCAACTCACAAAATGTTGAGGCTCCGCTATTTATATCTGGTTGCTTATCTTTGAAATGTGCATTTCTTTACAAGACATGTACATTGCTCTTTGAATAAAAAAGCCACAGCCATAAAACAGGCTAATGGTGATTGATTGCAATAACTCTGTGTTTCTTCAGTAAAAAGGGCAAATGTTGACTGAATGAAATAAACATTTCTCCGATTGGCTATTCACAGCCAGAAATATTAAACAGTCGATCACGATAAAAGTAACTGGTTTTGGCAGCTGTTCTGGGTGCATAGCTGCTTACTGCATGTTTATTGTGTACTTAATTTGACAAAATGTTTTTGTGCATGATGCCTTTGGCGTGCCATCTTGGTAGTTACCATATTTAAAGAGACATACAGGAGCAACACAATATATTTTTTTCAAAAAAGAGGATGGGGTGTTTTGAGATTTACAAGGTCAAAGGTCAAAGTCAATGACCTTCAGTATGAAAATTGTCAGAAACATTCCATGTAGCATATCAGTGTGAAGATCTATTCTTTAGCTTTCCAACGGTACCATTTTCAACGCTGTAAGTGAATTAGAACCAGAATTACAGTCATTTATATTGAGACAAACGCTTGTAAATTTCACACACATTCCAAACTTTCCAGTCCTGTAACTTTCTTAATAGTTGTAATACATCTCTGAAAATTAGTAGTTTTCCATCTCTTATCTGGGTCATTGATTGCACCAAATTTGAAAGAAAACTGAGAGGGTCAGGTTGAGAGATGCGTTGAATTGACATGGAATGGTCCTTCTACATTGTAAATTGTTTTCGTGAGACAATTCATAGACAGTACACATACCACAGAATGATCCTGCGATAATCCATCACATTTCGACGTATATTTGATGAGATATGAAGTCATAAACAATTCAGTTCATGAAAAACCGCATAATCACGAATGAGGTTTAGATTTATTACGTCTTTACTGCTAAAACCATTCAAGACATATTTTGCGGACATTAGACACATATGCCACTGAATGTACCTTCGAATTTACAACATAAAACGACACGTATTTCAGGAGATATGACGTCATAAACATTGAAATTTTCGAATAATTACTACATCATGCGCTATTTTTCCAAATCTCCTCCCAAAATAATGGCCCGATTTCAACTAAACTTGATACACGTATTGCTTACTATCAGACAACATTCTCTGCAGGGTTAAAAACTACTTACGACACATAGTTCAGGACATATGAACTCGTAAACATTAAGTCACAAAAACTTTCCCATCAAGCGACGCGTGACTTATGAGATTTCTTTCATCCACTATTAATTCATCGCAGACAAATCTGGAAAATTATTTTATTGTAGAACACATAGTCAGGCACATATGATGTCATAAGTATTGAGCGTATGGAAACGAAACTTAAATGGACAGATAGTAAGGTAGAAGCCGATAAGAACGAGATGGACTAAGATAAGAAAGGAGTAAATACCTGTAGTTCATGAGATATAACGTCACAAACAATTAGTTTCATGAAAAACCACCACATCACACGTAAGGTTTCGACTTATTACGTTTTTACTACTAACTCTATTCGCGACATATTTTGCGACCGAGCGAGGTGGCGCAGTGGTAACACACTGGACTCGTATTCGGGAGTGTGGTGGTTCAAATCTACACCGGCCATCCAGATTTAGGTTGTCCGTGATTTCCCTACATCACTCCAGGCAAATGCCGGGTTGGTTCCTTTCAAAGGGCACGGCCGATTTCCTTCCCCATCCTGACCCAAAATTCCGAGCGTTAGCTCCGTCTCTAATGACAAAGCTGTCGACGGGACGTTGAACCCAAAGTTTCCTTGTTCCTACATATTTTGCAGACAGTATGCAGATGTACTTCTGAATATGTATTCGAAATTACTTCACAATATACACATAGTTCAGGAGATATGACGTTAAAAAGAATTAAGTGCATCAAAAACCGCGCATGAGTTTGTACTTCACTACGTCTATATACTACCAACTCCATGGCAATACATTTCGGAGACTGTTTCCTAATAAGTCAAAGATGATGTTCAAGGAAAGCCGCACCATCACGCATGTATACCCGGGAAATACTGGGTTTAGCAGCTAGTAGACTATAAAATATTATATGCGTACGTGTTTAAGTTAATTTGATAAACCATATTTACAATCAATAGTTCACCCGTGCTGCTCCGCAGCATTACCCGTTAGATAATACGAAGATGATAGTACTGACACTTTCACAATGTAAGTCCTTCCAAAACAATATTTACTCTGCAGTGAGCTTCAGCTTGAATTTGTCACTCGATATGTATTAAAGCCAATCAGGTTACAATTTTTCAGTCTAAAAACGTCGTGGAAAAAAAAAAAAAAAACGAAAGTCAAGTGAAATGTGCACCCAAAAATTTATTCACAATCAACCAGTTTGAGTGTTTAAAAGTTTAAATGACAGATCTTTATCTGCTAAGTGTTCTTACACCAAAGCAAACTGTGTACCGTAATTAGAACCGTAGGAATGGTTGCTGGTATGGAAAAAATGCCGGGAAATACTAAAGTTGAATGTGCACGCCTAACTTCCTATCGAATTAGCTGGTATAAGTATCGTAACGCTCCAATGTTAGATCTGCTGAGTGCTCTAAGGCTAAAACGAATTGCATACCTAAATTAAAGCCGTAGCTTTGCTTGCTAAAATTATAAATAATGTTGGACAAAACGAACGTCAAGTTGAATGTACCGTCGTAACTTTCTTATGTATCAACCAATGTGTTTAACAACAAAAGTGTTCAAAAGCGCAAATAAAAGAACTTGATTCTCAGAGTGTTATTAGGTCAAAACAAACTGTGTACCTATTTAAAGCCTATGGTTCAGTATAAATAAAGGAAGGCGAGATTCAAGTGGATTCTGATACTTGATGACAAATCTGTGAACGAATACCTTTCGTATAAAACAAGACTGAAGGAAATCGGCAGGCGAGAACGGTCTGATCGACCGACTTTAGTTCACAGTAACGACATTCCCATAAGAAATGTACTGTAGAGGAGGAAATCGCGTTTGAGCATAAATAAATGGAGGCGAGAGTTAAGTGGAGTCTAATACTTGACGACAAATCTGGTTCCGTTTACAACGATAATGATGGAAATTGGGCGGATAGAACCGTCAGGACGATTGACTTTAGTCTGCACAGACAAATTTTAATGTATAAAATAAACGTAGTAATAACCAGCTGCCAACCAGCGACAAAAATCAGAAAATATTGGGGCTGCTTGCTGTCTTGACTAAGATACCTCACAGACCGCTTCGCGCATCGCCACTTAGCTTCGTCTACCGTAGAAATAAACGACTGTTGTAGCGCACGACTCGCTGTGGCAGCATCAAAATTCTTCTGACTGTACTGTCGGATCATCTCATCAGACAATTAAAATCGTAGAATATTAAAATAAATTAAACCTGGAGCCTTGGTTACTTCAGAATTTTAGCATATTAAGTATTTTATATTATGACACGGCCTCACTTAAATGGATGTCTGTGCAATGAAATCTTACGTATTCATGCCGTAATTAGTTCTCGTGGAACACAGAAATTAACCCTTTATTTGGCAATGTTGCTGTCAAGCATCATCAAAATTGTGTACAGTTTTCTGCAACATATTTCAAGTTTCTTCCTGGGTCGGGTAATGGTGCTTGCAAACAACATTTAAGCTTTCTTATAAAGAGAAGCGATGATTCACTGGCTTTTGCGATAAGTTTCGCAATGATCTGCATTTTTAGCAAAGACTGCACAGATGCGTTACAAGTTTAGGCCACTCGTTTATTTAGATTTTATGGCACTACTTTGTTCCTATACAGCAAAAACAGTTTATAAACGGTAATATGAAGCCTTGAAGGAGAGTCATTACGCAAAAGAGTTTACGAATTCTCATCAGGTACATTACCAATGTATCTATCATTACTGAGAAGAATAGGCCTCGTAGACCACTATGGAATGGGCATCAAGTCCAGAAGAAGAAAAGAAAATAGCACCTCCTGTGCTGGTGAAGGATGTGCAGTATGAGAGATTTGGTCACTAGCTAGAGGTGGACCGAAAGGAAAATGTAGGCTTTGGCGTCAGAGGCACTTCCTCTAAAACGTGGAAACTGTGCAATTTTTGTGTGTTTTCTATCGCAAAGGATTTCATTGCAGACATTTCACACGAAATACTGCAAAATACACAACATTTTACATCCACAGAACAACACTGTAGTATTTATATTGTAGCACACATGCGCCTATTTTGGACAACGTCACTTATAGGCAAGGAATTATATTTTTTTTTTAAATGTAAAATTGTTCACATGGCCATACACGTCTAATTCAACTGACTTAAAGAGTTATTCTTCGCGCGATTTCTGCGTGCGCCAAATAAAGGTTTGAAGAGGCCACCGAGAAAAAAATACCATGTGACATTTAAACAAGCAAGAACATCAAAAACTTACGAAACGAACAAATAAAAAAGAACTCTATTAAATAAGCATTGCTCGGGGCAAAAACATTACACCCAACGAAGAACTGACAAATCAACTTGCAATGTGTACAATCTAATCACCTAAATGACAACGAGATGAAAAGCCTTCATGAAAATGCGCGTTTTGTAATAATCAAAGGAAGTAATCAGAAGAAATAGTTCTTAACCAAGTTAGACGAGTAAGGTGCGACCTATCAGCAACTTTTTTGTATTTACGTTGATATCCATTCTGGAAATAAAATGTACAATAAATAACGGAATTAAGGCGGCAAATGAAAAATATTATATCTGAAAGCTACTGGGTTTACAAATGATATTGTTATGATTCAAAAGAATAAAGTTGATATCTAATGATTAATATACTAGCTGAACGAAATAGTGCAAGGAATGCCATTAAAATGTTTTTAGTAATAAAACTAAAATAATAACATTCTGAGGAAACTATTCAAATGTTTGCAAATCAATGGAAGTTAACTACTGTAGTCATTAGTCCCTAGGTTTACAAACTACTTAAAGTAACATAAGGACAACACATACAGCCATGCCCGAGGGAGGACTCGAACATCCGACGGGGACCAACCGCGCTGTCCGCAGCAATGCGGCCATTCCACCGCTGCCGGAAACTATTCATTGACATCAAAATAATTTTTTAGAGAATTTAGTTTTTCTTTAGTAAGATCTGTCTTTCTTGGAATGTGATACATTTTACGTTTTGTATTCTATACTAAAAGCGAAATAAACAAATTCCAATCTGTTTTAATACCATTAATAGGACGTTAGACCATAAAATACAGAAACTGACGAAAGGAAGATTAAGATTGAACGTTACGCTGAGAGCGTGGTCATCGGAGACGGAGCACTCGCTCGGATTAAGTTATGTCAAAGATTGGGAAGAAAACAGACCGTTCCGTTGAAAGGAAACAACCCAAATTTTTTTTTAGGAAAATCGCAAGGAACATAAATTTGGATGTGTCCTCGGATTCACTGAAAAAGTTAATTTTCAGTGCCGATAAATAAAAATAAACTACAAAAAATATGTTCACACAGAATTCAGTGACCACGACTTACACATAAATGAATTCGGAAACTGAAGTACTTCGGCAGTTGTAGTAACCACATAAAAGGTAACAAACAAACTGCAAAAATTGAAATAATAGCAAGGAAAAAGAGTGAACTCAATGAATAAACTTCACTCTGCAACAAAACACAATGGAATTTTAACCACCAAACTCTCCCAGCCAACTGTATATTATATTAGTACCTGTTCCATAAATTATGAATACCACATAAAGTAATGATGTGGAACGTCTCAACTTAATGAAAATTGCATGATATGAAAAGACACCCAATTTTTATTGTCTAGTTTTGTGAAAAATTACTAATTTGTACCTAAAAATTCATCTACTGAGTACAGGGGTTCCTTAAAATATATTTTAATTTCTTTTTAAATGGTAGATGGTTATTTGGTAAGTACCTAAAGACTTTTTTCGCAGCATAATTCACTTCTTTCGGGCCAAAGTTAGAATTAACCTTGAACAATGTTGTTTGTAAATCTGACTCAACTGCTGGGTTATTATAAATGTTTGTTCAGCTTATGGGAGTTAACTGCGGGACTGCGGGGTCATCAGTCCCTAAACTTACAAGCTACTTATGAACTATACTTATACTAAAGACAGCACAAACATCCATGCCCGAGGGGGATTCGAACACCCGACGGGGAACGACTTCGCGCATCGTAGCATAGCGCCTCAATGCGCTCGGCCGCTCCGCCGCGGCTTGGGTTATTAACACGTAACCTTGAACAGTGTTGTGGTTATGTACAATGCTATTACGTTGACTTGGGTAGGGTTATTGATAAAGAATTTCATAAGTGGACATATACCTTGTGAGGGTACTGAGAACAACTCCAGTTCCTTAAATACATTTATGCAGTATGATCGTGGGCAGGCTGCAGTAATTATTCTGCTTACACATTTGTGTGCAATGTATATCACACAAATTACACATTATTCTGCTTTTCTGCTTACACAGTTGTGTGCAATATATATATATATATATATATATATATATATATATATATATATATATATATATATATATATATATATATATATATTGCACACAAATGTGTAAGCAGAATAATTACTGCAGCCAACCCACGATCATACTGCAGAAATGTATTTAAGGAGCTGGAGTTGTTCTCAGTACCCTCACAAGGTATATGTCCACACATATATATATACATATTACTCAGTGATGAATTATCCCAAAATAGCCGGTCGCGGTGGCCAAGCGGTCTGCGGCGCGCCAGTCACGGTCTGCACGGCGACTACTGTCGGGGGTTCGAATCCCCCCTCTGGCATGGATATTTGTGCCGTCCTTAGTATTAGTTAGTTAATAAGTAGTTTGTAAGTTTAGGGACTGATGACCCAGTAGTTAACTCCTGTAAGTTCTACAAACGTTTGAACATTTTATCCCAAAATATGATACCAAATGAAAGAAGGGAATTGAAAACAGGCATAGTAAGCCAATTTCCTGAGATGTCCTTCACTAAAATTAGCAATAATCCTAATAACATAAGTAGTAGAACTCAAAAGTTTCAGGAGTTCATCAATATGTTTCTTCCAATTCCATTTCTCATCAATAAACACATCTCAAAAATTTTAATATTCTAGCTTAGCTACTGTGTATATTTATGATCGTGTCATGCCATTTACCGTACAGAACTGTATATACTGTGTTTTATCAAAATTTAACCAGAATCCATTTGCAGACAACCACTTTTGATTTTTTGAATAACATTATTCACAATTTCATCAGTTAATTCTTGTTTTTCCAGACTGATTACAATACATGTATCGTCAGCAAGAAGCACTAGCTTTGCATCTGCGTGAATACAGAATGGCAAATTATTAATATATACCGAGAACACCAAAAGACCCAAGACCGAGCCTTGTGGGACCCTGTTCTTTATAGTTCCCCAGTTTGTGGAAATAGCTGATTTCTGCGAATCATGCGAACCCCTTATTTAAACTTTCTGCACTTTTCCAATTAAGCAAGTATTTAAAAAGTGGTGTATGTTCAACTCATACCATTAATACGTGAGCTCATCTAGAATTATCCCATGATTTACGCAACGAAGTGAAATGACCGTATGGCACTTTTTGTCAGGGAGATCCCGTGCGGGATTGTTCGGTCGCCTAGCGCAAGTCGCCACTCCGGCGACTTGTATGTCAATGATGACGAGGACGACACACACACACACACACACACACACCCTGTCCCCTGCCGGGAATCGAACCCTGGCTCCCTGCATGGTAGTTGGCAACACTGCCATCTGATCTACGGGGGCGGACGATTTACACAATGAAAATTGTTTGCGAGAGCACAAAAATCCCAACGGGTGATGTCGAGTTGTTAAGATAATTAATTATCTCTTTTCCTCTCCTCTCCCCCCGCTCTCTCTCTTTCTCTCTCTATCTCTCATCCTACCTCCCCCCCCCCTCACACACACAGTATAAATATACGTGTACAATACTGCTTCACTTCTACATTATCTGTCAGCATACAACAGTAAAAAAAAAATTAAAAAAAAAATAACACAATATTAGCAATTCTCGTGCCGTCCGGAATAAAACGACGCATAAAAAAGAGTGCAGTAAACAACTCCTTCCACACGACAAATGGCAGTAACAGCCTCGTATATTACTGTAGAATAAATAAAACACGCTTGGAATAATGAGGAACAATGTAATTAGCACAATTTACTATCCAAAATATAATAACATAGACCACAAACCATTCGTTTAATTTTACTGATTACAAGCTGCAGCAAAATAGAACACTAATCGTGAATAAGTGAACATTATATTGAGTCCACGTAACACAATATAACTTTTCTCCAAATATGAGAAAATGTTTATCATCTCCAAACTTGTAATTTAGGCCTAAGTTTCACCACAGCAACAACACACTACTTTCCTATGTCAATTAAGTGAGATTTACAGTGAACTTAACATGTACACCAAGGAGTAACTGTCATCGTAAACTTACAAGATTAAATTTCTCATACTGCAAAGGGACCAGGCACCTTAGTACGTGACAAGATTTGCACTTTATACGTCTACCTATTCCTGAGGAAAAGGTCTTTAACTTACAGACATACGGATAACAAATGACAAAAATAATGTTTATCTCTTGTGATAAAAATACTAATTACTAATTTTCGTAATTTTTCTTTTACTGTGAACCATTGCTTCCTACCAAATTCCATCATTTTAGATCACTTTCTATTTGCGTGACTTTGAGAACCAATCTAGATAAGTGGCCACATCTTTTGATGGCATTGGGTTGGAAGCTTGAATTTTGAACACCGCCGAGGGACCGTGCACGTTACTATTCGACATACTCGATACGTCATACCAGACTGGAGAAAAAGACCTAAAGTCAGGCAGACGGTCGGTCAACAAAGTGATCCTGTTAAGTGTCCCAGTTTTACCGATTGACACACGTGACCCTAAAAAGTAAGAAAATGAAATCCAGAAAGTGATGGTGTCCACGAGGAGCCCGAAGAGCTACACAAGAACACAAGAAGAAACAGCATTAGAAACCAAGACACTATATCTGAATTTAGTAATTCGACATAAAACAAAAACTTCAGAATTATAATTATAATTGGAGATAACATATCACGAGACTTCCAGTAATAGAATATAACAGAAGATCTTGGCCGAATAGAGAGATATTAAGCCGCGGCGGATTAGCCGCGCGCATTGGAGCGCCATGCTGCGGTGCGCGCGGCCGTTCGACGTCGGGGGTTCAGGTCCTCCCTCGGGCATGGGTGTTTGTGTTGTTATTAGGTTGGTTTACCTTAGTTTAAATAGTTTATAAGCTACGAACTAATAACCCAGCAGTTGAGTCCGATAGATTTACAAACATTTAGAGAGATATTGAAAACCTCGGAAATGACGGATATAATTTTGTTTGTGAGTTCGGAGCAGGCAGTAGTGTAATCATTGAATGAAAGATAGCGTCAACTGAGAGTAATATTGACACCTGGCAAAGATGCAGAAAGTAATTGTGTCCGTTATTTTGTTATACTGAGTGCAATCTCCATGATTATGGAGCAACTTCGCTTCAGAGAAATCTTAAAAATCAGTCTATAACGCGAACACAAAAATGGGTCATTTAGTCGGTTATCCGGAATTGTTACGAAGATTCATGGAGATGCATAGTAACTTAACAAACAAAAAGAGGCGTCTGTTTGTGCCATGAACGTTTAGCTTCTTTTATTTGAGAAGTATCCTCAGTGGCCTGCCATATATATAGGAACGCATCATTAACCTTGCTACAAAAATTGTTTTTTACATAATAAATGAGAGAACAAGAGAAACTGTAATGTAGTAAAATATCTGTAAACCTTATGCAACTGAAGTATTAAACAGAAAATATAAACATGTGTTGCAGGCCACTAAGGATGCTTCCCAAATAAAAGAAACGACACTCATGTGGCATAAACGCCTTTTATTTAGTTGCAAATACGTCATACATCTCCATAAAAACATAAGTATTTGAAGATGTTGGCACATATGTCGTTCCGTTTCAATCTGTGACTTGCGTTTAAAACGACTAAATTGCTTAAAGGGCAAAATCTATAGTGAAATATATCTAGCATCATAACGTAGTCTATTTATGATTAAGTTTTAATTTAAAAAGTAATTACAGTAGTGATGCAATAATTGTGAAAATGTTATAACTGGATAAGTTCTAAAGGCTTCGTAAATTTCAGCGGCCTGTGAATGGAACCCACAATAAAGTCTTTTGTGTTATTAGGGCAATGTTTTCACTAAGTATGTTCAATTGTATTAATTTTTCCGTCTATACCCTTAATGTATCTCAGGCAATTCTAATCCATTACCTCATTTTTGACATTTTTGTATTAAAATTGCGATGCATTTTAACGTATTATAAACAGAAAGAAATCTTATCGCCCAGCTTATGTATTAATTATTTTTGTTACCATTATCTGTTTGAAATTTTCTCGACTAGCTCAAGAGACCTATGTGCCCCTTATTCTTAACGTCTAGTACTGAATAACACATAACGTTTCGATCGCAATCGTACAAGCAAAACCAATACAAAAGGAAAACACAGAAACAAAAACGTAAATTGATCTAGTGTATGAAAGTAATTTGAGCCAAGGAGAGACAGTTCAAATATATACTGCAGAACAGAACAAAACATTTATACATTACACTGGAATTACCATGAAGGAATATGTATGCAACTGTTTCATGGAAGTAAATAAATATCAATAAAAATACTTTGGTCACGCCCCCACGAAAAGTCGAATAACGTAAAATAAAAGTAGGTCTATGTTCTAGATAAAATACTACATATTTTGTATTTTTCGTTAGGCCGAATTATAATTGTTACAATAAACTGGGGGAAAACCCGCCATATGCAAAACAATTTATTTCTCTTATTTATTCTCAGACATGTTTCAGCATCCTCATCACTCCGTTCTGAAACTTATTGTAATACTGTATAGTGGAAATTTATCTAAAACGTAAATATGTTATTGTAGTGATATTCACCCCAAAGACAGAGTTGATGCAGCTCTCCACGCTACCCTGTCCTGTGCAATCCTCTTCATCTCGGAATAAGAGCGGCAACCTACATTCCTTGAACCTGCTTACTGTATTCGTCTCTTTCATACACACTCTTCAGACTTTACCGTAAATCTCACTTAATTGGCACACGAAAATTATGTTTTGCTGTGGCGAAAATTAGGCCTAAAACACAAGTTTGGAGATGACAAATATTTTCTCATTTATCTACTTACCCTACATTATGTTAAATGTATTGAATTATAATATTCACAATTAGTATACTGTTTTCGAATAGCTTATCTGTAAAACAAAATAAATGGTTTGTGTTACAGATTATTCTATTTTGCATCGAAAATAGCGTTTTCATCTAGTTACTTATTATTTCTACTTTTTTATTTCTGTGTTCCTTGTATCTGCAATATTGTGTTGCTGGTTTCCTTAATTGTGCGATTATTGCTTGTGTCTCACTATTTTATTTATAATATAGTAAAACACAAGGATATTGTCGTCATTCGGCGAGCAGAAACAGGTTGTTTGCTATTGTCTTTTAGTTAAGATTTATAGTGTGAGTATCTTTGCTGGGTAGCGCACTAATTTCAAGTGTTTGCTAATATTCTGGATTTTTTTACTGTTTATGTGGATAAAGAGAAAGGTAAGAGAGAAGCAGCATCGTGGACGGGTAAGCGGGAGAGAGAAGGAAAGAGTGAGGATTAAAAAATGAAGAAGAGTGGGTTTCATTTCTTATATTCTGGAAATAGAGTTTTTTTGAAGAGTGAAGTGTAATCACTGGGTACTCATTTTCTTTGTAATACTGCCGTAATTGTTACTGTTCCTATGCCATGGCTCTCATCTGCGTACTAACACCGCCAAAGCACTTCTGTTCCGGAATTCATTTATGGGTGAGTCAGTCACCGAATTTATGTCGAAATATTTTTGTATAATTTTTTTAACGATATGCACTGAAAATTAATATTTACACAGAAAAAACTAAAATTAAACGCTTTTTCATTTAAAATGGCAGCTAACGAAAATGTGGGTCGAAAACGGAAATTGTAATGAATGTGGCTTTCCTGATTTACTCTGTCGTCGATATTTAAACGCAAAGAGAACATATGAAAAGTACAAAATTCCCGCTGATATAGACTGCGTAGCTTGTTTGGTTCACACACGTTGTCTCAAAGTGCTCCATTCCAAGGTAATTTATTATTGGAAACAGCTGATGAACTTGCAAATGAACCTAAGCTAGTTGAAATGTTTCAAAAGAACGAACGGCGTAATGTTAAGAAATATTTGCGCTGATGGCAAATTATATTGACCATGACATGTTGATAGTAGTTTGCGTTGCCTTCAATACCTTTCGTGACATATGTCTTCAACACAACAAAATCGGCATTTTTATCTCTGATTACCCACTAAAATCGAGGTAATAGGTTTCATAGGAGAAAATCTCTAAGCAAAGAATCATCATTTTCGTAGAAAGCAATTCGTTTGGATATGAGAAACCATCCTTTCTGTATAAGTGGAAGTTTTAAAAGCCATTGCTTTAAAACTCTGACGACATTGCCAGTCGAATTGAAAATTAAATTTTCGCAGGAAATAGATTTCGATCTCATCAGTTTAGTGCCAAATGATCTTTAGGCCTACTTTATATGCAAACTCTTGCGTTCCCTATGGTTGAACAGTGTCTTACAGGATCTACAGTTCAAAGGCTGCAGATCTCCTCTATAGTGCTTACAAATGGCGCCATCGACTAAAAAATCGCATCCTAGTTACAACAGAGATATCTCCTCCATCCAAGAACAACATTTACGATTGTGCTTTCAAGAAATTTCCTGAACTCAGCATTAGCCACATAGTGCTTCCCGCTCCATTATTTCGCATATGTGGTGGGTAGAGCTTCTGTTACCAGATCGGCGTACCTCGTTCAGTCAACTAGTCCGTTATAATCTCCTGCTTTGTTTAAAGCTCTTCATTATGAATGTGCCACTCTCTTTCTTTTTCATAAGAAGAAAAACGCGGCCATTCGTACTCGATATACTCCATCATTGTACAAATGACATGAATAGTCCCTTATGAGTCTGCCTGGCTCCAGTTACTACACACATCACTGTTAATACTAGATTTTAGACATAATCTTACAGACTTCACAAGCTTTGGTATTTCTGATGAGAAACACCGATGTCGTGGTCATTAGATTCGGATAAAACGGTCAGATTGTAATGCTAAAGATGGGGAAGGAACCACCCTGCTATTCGCCTGGAGTGGTTTAGGGAAATCACAGAAAACCTAAATCAGGATTTGAACCGCCACCCTCCGAACAGTTCAAATGTTTGTAAACGTAAGCGACGAAACTGCTGTAGTCACAGGCTTACAGGCTACATACGCTAACTCAACTTCTGCTAACAAGGAGAGCGTATGACTTGTGGGTCACCGATGTCGATCAAATTTTGCATGGGCGTTCGACGTTGAAGGTGTTTCTGCTTTTTACGAGACACTCAGTGGTTTCTGGAAAAATTAACGTCAAACTGATGATGAAAAATGGCGTTTTCAGCGCTATACATCAAAAGATTGTTTGGAAATGACAGCATTATTTACTATATATTTGGTCAAAAGTTAATGATGTTCGAGTAATCAACGTTGTTGTGTTTTCATGCTGTAGCTTGAGCGCTCGTAAACGTGAGCGACTTTCCGAGTGCCGTCGACGGTCAAGTGGTCCAGTGCTTGGACTTTGAAACCACAGTTAAGTATAGTATTTGTTTACAGCTGTTTTGTTTTACACTGTGAGAAAAAATCTTAAAAATAAGAAATAAATGAAATAAAAAAACTTATAAAGTATATTATTACTTAATTCCAGTTACTGGCCTCTATCCGTCATCGTTCGCACAGCCAGTACGGTGAAACTTATCATAAAAACAGCCAAACCGCAGACATTCCTCACACTCTGCACAGAATGATTGTAAAGGGAAGCTATTACGATCAATAGCTGCTGTTTTACACTTAGCACAGAATACTGTTTTCCTGTTTACACAACTTATTACTGCAGTAACGACATATTACAAGACATAAATTAGCATGGTCAGTACAAAAATATTTTAAGTTGTGTTTCAATTCCTGCCTATTTATTATCTTCTCTTCTTAAAAACTGTACCTTGAAAACAGAAATTGCAATTGGAATACTAGTCGAGGATGTGAATTTAACATTACCGTACCTTTTTTTTCGTCTTGATTGATTTTTACATATATTACAGTTCACCGAAAACAAATTTGGAGCGATACTGAATCCGGACGGGCAACAGACGCACGCAGTATCCACCTAAAGCTTTTCAATTAGCTGGGTAATCAGAGTGACACGTGTCATTGAAACTACGCTGCTTGGCAGCTAGACTGACCATTATTGAAAAAAAATATATCGAAGAGGTCAGTTAAAAACTACATACCTGGCGTGCGTGTCAACTTCGCTTATTTATACTTTTCGATCTCAAACTGCCATTCTAAAAGAGCAGAGTGCTATGTAAGCTGGTTGTTAAAGAATTTTTTATTTCTCCTTTCCTCGAAACCACTCTTTAGTGGAAATCGTTACACCGTTCACACGGAAGTGGTTTCTCTTTGTGTAAAAAAGAAAAATATACGCATTTCATTATAATTCATGTCCGTTTAGCAGTAATACATTTATTATTAAATATTCTTGAGGCAAATGACAAATAAATTACTAACATAATAATCTTAAAACTGGAAAATAGTTATAGAATGGCCGTCTGGTTTGGTATTAACATAGTTAAACTGTTTTGTTTTCAACTTAATTAGTTTTGGTGGAATTGATTTAAATACTACATCGAACTGCCGAGAATGTGTGAATACATTACATTCAACATGCGCATTTTGCGGTTGGAGCAAACTACAGTGTGCAGATTTTTCTTCCACGTTACTCCACCCTATGAAATTGTGTTACAACATCCTTGCATCGGCTGTCCGTCATATAACAGTGTTCTTCATAATTTTACTGGCGATCAAGCACCTACATACGTTTTAATAAAATCGACCAATATCCGTTGAAAGCTACCTGCATACCTCTCACACGGTAAGCAAATCGCTATTTTAGACCCTCACCTGAAACGTAGCTCTCAGGGAATACTGTTCCCAATGGTCATGGTGAGGACGCACATAGTCGAATATTTCTACTGTCAGTGTAGCTTTCGTGTTATCCGTTGTATACGCGGTTGGCAAAACCTACTTTTCTAAACATATACAGTGTCACCGGGTGCCAGATGGTCGGAAAATTGCAACAGAGCGATGTGATGTTGATCTTCCTACCAACCACGACATACATTTAGAGCAATGATCACCAGAATAAAAAACTTAGCACTTAACACTGATGCAAAACGGAAAGAAATAGAAACATTGCGATACATGTCACAGAAGATTTTTTTAATACAGCAGTATTATTCAAACTATGTGATCAAAACATCTATCCAGGAAATAACGCTTTTTAACGAATAGAAATTTGCAACACCACGATACATTGATCACATATCAGCAAAACTAAATAAAATGTTCAAAAAGACGAAAGCGAAAGTGGGTCCCACACTAGCAACACTTTACAAACCAAAATAGAATCTCATAGAACGAAATCCTCATTTATCTCCAATCCCCGAATTTATGAAATCTCATGAGATGACTGTAATGAATTTTACATTGGACAAACAGGCAGTAACTTATCGCTTAGATTGAAATAAAACATGCAAAATTGTGAAAGTTATCAGTCAAAATTTCTTATTCAATTATTCGACAATAAACAGAAAGCAGACCCAACAGACAATGAAATGAAAATTCTACATCGTAGCCAAGGGAATCATAATGGTTATTTTGTGAGAATTCGAAATACATACACAGTTTCAGACAGACGGATTTCCTGACAATACTCTTAATGACAAAACTATTTTTATTGATTTCATTTCATTTAGGCCTGCAGCATTTGGTATGTCATTTAAGGAAATATTGTTAATACAAATAATACCAAAATGCTGCTTTACTTCGTAGATGTTATATAATGTTCATTAATACAGCAATAGGCCTATTTCGGCACTGTGGCCATCATCAGGCTACGTCCATATTGCATCGTGGAGGTATAATTTATTACAATTACTGTACATAATTGCAGTATAAATGTTCTTTACATGGTATATATATATATATATATATATATATATATATATATATATATATATATATATATATATATATATATATATATTATACTTGTCAGGTACCATAGAGCATTGCTGGAGGATACGTCAAATGTAACTGTCAGAATAGCAGTAATAAATTAAAACCTGACAAGTATAAAAAATATACATATTTATACCGTGTAAAGAGCGTTTACACCGCAATTATTTGCAGTAGTTGTAATAAATTATACCTCCACGCTGCAATACGGGCATAGCCTGGTGATGGCCACAGTGGCGAAATAGGCCTATTGCTGTATTAATAAACATTATATACCATCTACGAAGTAAAGCAGCATTTTGGTATTATTTGTATTAACAATATTTTAGTTGATTTCGTTAAGGAGGATTATTTTCGGTACTTCATGAAACAGTAGAAATAACAACATAAACAATATTGGGGCAAAATAAAAACTAAGCATTGAATATTACAAACTTTGTCAGTGATATTTAGTATTACTGAAATTCTACGAATACGAAATTTAAATTCATTGTACACAATTATATATGTAGCAGGAGTAGACTATGCTGCCGAAGAAATATAAGTGTAAATAAAAAAGTTGACGGAATAATGTCTCAAAATTTAACAGCACAGGAAAAGTGAAACAGTCGCAACAGACACTACATGTTATAATATTGTATATATAAAATATAAATAAGTACAAAAACATAATTAAGCCTTCACTTCGTATAATTACATGAAAATATTTTACAAGATGTATTGAAGGTTATGATACTTGAAAATAGAGCAGTGCCGAAACGAGTCTCGGCGTATCTGAATAACATCTTATTAAAATTATTATGCGGCAAGAAAAACTAATACACTCACAATATGTTTTTCTCTGTTAATTTTATCGCAACTGGTGGAGATTTTCCTTTTATAACACACATGCACATACATTTTTATTAAGTTAAAAAAATAATGACGTAGGCTATAAGTTTATACACTGAAACGGCGTGATTGTTTACGGGGAAACCTCTTGTTGCCTTTAATCAGAAAACGGGGTTGACACAAATCTCCAGACGAGTCCATCCTGTGTGAGCCTTTTCACTTCAGCACAACTACTGCAGTCTCTTTCTATATGGATCTGCCAACTGTAATCAACTTTGTAGAAATCCTTATCCCTCCCCACAAAAATTTAAATGATCAAATTGAGTAGTCACTGATGCGTCAATTGATAGTTTCTTAGAGTAGTTGTGCATTAAATTTCTTTTGTACCCAAAACCGATTTAGTAGCTACTTATGAATAACCATAACATAATTTTTGTCACTCCCCTGTTATGTATAATGAGCTTCTTTTCGCTCCTTATACCTACGTTTCATATACATACAAGACTTTTATCCTGACAATTATATTTATATTTGAATGTAAACACACTTCTCTATTTTCTCTGGCTATCTTCAATTCATATTATCTCTATTTTAGTCACCATGGCTTACTTTGCTACCCAAACAACAACAAAATTAGTGTCTCCTTTCCTAATGGGAATCCCTCAGTATCGTCCAGTTTAATTCAACTAAATTATTTAAGATATAAAATTCTATACGTTTTAAAATTAAAATTAATATGATTAATCATGATATTAAGGATATCCTATTTACTCTAAAAGTATATATTCGTTATAAGTGATTTCTAAAATTTTAAACCAGTAACAAATAAACGGTTAAAATACCATTTGTGGACACCTTTGTTTCCACTCTTAGCCCACTCTGACTGGATGGAAGAAAATTATAGAACAGAACGTTTTGCTCTCCCGGAAGAAAACACTGAAAAAAGTTTAAATACGTTCGATTGTTTATGGACTTGCAGAGAAATCTCGCACAGACTTTTTTATTATTTGTCGAACAGTTTTGCTATTAGAGTGACATTTCTTTGATATACTTTCTTATCGTCGATAGTTACTCGTTCCATGACAATAGACATGATCCCTGTAGCTGTCCTGTAACTAAATACTCCAAACACGCATGATACTGCACTTATGTATGTAACATTTTTCTGAAAGAATCTAAAATACTGAAAGATCCAGAACTTTTTGTATATTTGTGACTGTTTCTTAGTTACAATTTTATCACCACCAATGGCCTAACTGCATTAAGTCTCTTCCGCATACGATCTTTTACTCGACAAGGACTTAAAAATAATTATAATCCACGTACGTAGAGTAACTGACGGTTTATTTGATGATACCGGTTCATTGACGCTATAACCATGTTCTGTGCTCATAAATATATAAAAATACGCTGAAAAAATTAACAGCGATGAGCATTTAAATTCAAGTTTTACTTTTAAAATTAAACGTCATTCTAAACTAAAGCTTGTCATTGTCAAAAAAATCTTCTGGGCATTGGACTGCATCGTCAATATATAAAATTTCACCGACGTTTCAGTCATTGTTGCAAGCGGCCTTTTGGGTGTCGTGTTTTTAATTTACGTCTTCCAGTACTAATTTAGAACTGTCATTTAATGTGTAAATTACTTTTGTCGAGATAGTTTCTCACTAAAGTGGATTTACCTTTATAAGATCGTCCACCGGCACTTCTTATGTAATTGTTCACAGAGGATAACCGAGGATGGTGATGTTTATCGATGACCGTTTCATTTCGCAAGTACACTGTCGGTAGTCTAATTGTTTGAGAGACAATAGCGTTTCTCCATTAGCGTGTAGTGCGATAAAATATCAGAAATGCTTTGCAGGGACCATGTCTGCAAATGTTCTGCGAATGAGCCATTTGTCATTGTAATAGATTCATTTGTCTTTGGGAGTGACAGTTCTTTCACTGCAATTAAACTCAGCATATGACTGACGTGAACTGATTTCTCAGGTAACTAGCATTCGTGGAAGAGTGTATAGACAATGGTGGTCATATATTGTGGCCACAAATATGCAGATACCCGATTGGTGGATAGACGTAAATCACAACGTACTAAGCCGATATGAACCAAACACGAGGGAAACAATTGTTGATCATCATTAATAATAATATTGTACTGTTTTGGTTTCTTTGACAAAATTTAGAAGGAGAAAGGATAATGACTGGCTGAAAATTTCAACTTTCGACAGAACCTTTGTATTGGTTTACGCTTATTACGTCTGTAGCTGGCCTTCGTGACATACCCGTTTCCAAGGAATCAATACGCACGTCAACTAACAGAAATCTTCACGAAATAATTTAGACCCCGGAATTAGGAAAAACAATGTAGGCATCTCCTTCATCCTCTGATAATAAAGTGAGTTACTTGAGCGAAGCGATAAGACAAGACTGTTGTCGGAAGTGTGACCATTTATATAAATGAATTGCTGTTCGTTAGTCTCTCTAAAACTCGAGAACCACTGAACCGATTTGGCTAATTTTAGTCTTGAAATATTCGTTAAGTCCAGGAAAGGTTGAAACGGTGATAAAATATGGAAACGTTGTCCGGAAAAGAGGAAAATCGCGAAAAACTGAAACAGCTTTTTTCAGTGAGTTATCAAAACCGTTCGTCCAACTGCGACAAAATTTCGTACATTTTATGTTGAAAGCAAGAGGAAGGTTCACATCAAATAAAAATTTGGAAAAGTCGCCCGGAAAGTAGAAAAATTTAGGAAAATCCGAAAGCGATTATTTCTGTGAATAAAAATCAATTGCCACATGGTTGTTAAAGCATTACTTGAGTACGGTTCGACAGGTCAAGGTTTGTATGCAATAAATTTTTTGGAGAATCTACCGGAAAATTGGAAAATTTGAGAAAAACTGAAAATGCGTTTTTCACTGTGTCTTTGATTGAATTCAGCACTATAACTGACAATTCGCACGACGGAGAGGGGTAATTCTTTTTTTCCTTTTGCTCATTACGGTCTTGGAAAAGTTTTCGGTAAAAAAAAAAAAAAAAAATAGGAACAGTTAAAAAGGAAAGTCGCAAAATTCTAACTAAGTTCATTTTTCAATGTGTTTCTAAATGTACTCAACACTGTTAGTTCAGAACCGTTCATCCAATTGCGATAAAATTTTGCACATTCGACCTTCAAAGCGAGAGGAAGGTTTGAGTGAAGTAAAAGTTTGGAAAAAATAGGCCAGAAAATAGGAAAATTTGTGGAAAAATGAAAGAGCTCTTTTCTTTGGGATTTCAATATCATTCGTAAGACTGCGATAAAATTTTGCACTTTTGATGTTCAAAGCAAGAGTACATACATATTAGCAATTGCGAAGCATTGCCGGGCGGTTAGATGACTAGATGGCCGTGTGAACTTCGTATCACTTACCTCTTAATATAAACCATATTAATTTAAATCATTTGTATTTTAGACCCAATAGCTTTATAACGGGATCATCAGATAGTCTAAGTATCGGCTCGATAGTGGGCAGAAAGAGTGGGTAAATCACGCACACATGTCCAAGATAGTGTTCATGTCACATTCGTGGAAGTCCAGGGAAGGTTTAAACAATGATAAAAGGACGAAAAATTGCGAGGAACTTTAGAATTAAAACATGTAAAAAATGACTTGGTTGTTGTTCGCTTTACACGATCTGAACTCGTATATAAACTGTCAGTCACTGTCAAAGGTTATTTCCACGAATGTGACATGAACATTATCTTGGACATGTGTGAGTGATTTGCCCACTCTTTCTGCCCACTATCGAGCCGATACTTTGACTATCTGATGATACCTTTATAAAGCTACTGAGTCTAAGATACATATGATTTAAATTAATATGGTTTATTTTAAGAGATACGTGATACGAAGTTCACCGGGTGATCTAGTAGAGTATAAATATCTATGGAGTGAACATTCAGATGCGCAGAACGAGAATTCTGTCAGCAACATCTGCTGCGTGATTTTCGGACAGCGCGTTGCAGCTCGTATAGCGCTAAGCGTATTTCGAGCGTTATTAATTCGTTATTATGTGGATATAATCTTCAGAAGAATTGTAAAACTATGGATATGTGTTAACAGACGTCCTAAAATTATAGGCATTGGACGAAGTTGTGTTAAACACACAAAACTAGAGAGAATGTTTTATTGTCATAGCCGAACTTCCACGTTATTTACTTTTTTCCGATGACGGGAAAAACAACTAACAACCAACAACATTTATATTTGCTACAATTGTTATACGAATGCCTATTCCAATTAATGACGTTACAAAGACACTGCATTAGCGTCATAGCCGAGGAAAAAGTTAAATAAAAATTTGAAGCCGTTAATTTTTCCAGCAAATCACCACGCTGGACAATTATTTTCCTTTTTTGCTTGTCATTTTGCAAGAACAATTACCTATAGCATTTTCCATAGTTAGTTTTGTGAGTTCAAAGGCTAAATAGGGAGTATTAATTTTTACTTTTTGGAGCCATAGTTTGTCTCTCTGTTCATCTTTCGGAAAGCTAAAATACAAAAGTCACGTAATGTAAAAACAACTCATGCAGAATTACATAAAAACACACAAGGGCTCGAGAACCTGCATGCCACTAAGGAAACTAATCTGTTATAAGTTAATGGTATCTATAACTTTTTACGCAAACACGTGAACAAATCATAAAAATTAGCTCTGAAATATAACATCTTATAATACCGCGTTTCGAACTGTTTCGACTTTTAAAGTGCCTCATATCAACACGACATTTACAAGTAGGCTTATACCGAAGTTGTACGTAACTTACCCATGAAAAGTAACTGGTCTTCGTTTCACATCCTTGCCTTGCATCCATAGAAACAACACTACTGTACCATAGTTGCTACTAATTGTCCAACTCACAAACCCTGATTAAAACAAGGTAAATACGTGTAATATTCGAGATTCGATAATATCACAATACGCAACCAAGCCGAATCGTCCCAATACCTCGTGACTTGCACAGACAGATGTTGAAAATATGCGCTGTAGGCTATGCTCACTCCATAGATATTTATACTCTATGACTGTGACCTAAGTCGCAAACTTTACGACAAGAAATCTTACACGAGAAAAATGTTAATTTTGAGTTCTGGTCGAAAATCTCTGGGAGGCATAGCTCTGACGATACATAAAGAAACAAGACGTTCTAGACGCATAATTTATTCAGTATCAGTTGCACTTTAAAAACCGAACACTTAACTGGTCTTTAGCAATGTCAATCATTTCATAAAGTTCTACAGAGATGTGTATCCAAGAAAATTTCAGATTTTGTCGGAACTCAACATCTGCCAAAGAATTGTTTACATAGTCGTAGCAAAGACCTTAAAACGACGATCTTGTCTTTGTTCATATGATCCGGTCCCTATTTTGTTTTAATTGTGTTAAATAATTATTATTCATGGCAAAATATAATCATAGGAATAATGCTTATTACGTAATTGATATTCAAACTATTTTTGTTCTGAGTAGAGTGAGAGCTAGAAACGCAGTTTCCGAGCTTCGCAAAATATGAATGAACCAACAGCAATTATATTACGTTGGTATGTAAGATAAGTAAAATTAATGTAAATATTTGGTTGGTTATGATATGGGGACAAAACTGCTAAATTTATCGGTCCCCCAGTGGGGAGGGGAAGGAGTGATGATAGGAAATGAGGGTAAGCGAAAGGAAATGCAGTCCAGGCAGGAAAGGAGGAGGAAAGACTGCATTAGCTCGAGACCACGCACGTACTCACGAAAGATCCGTGAACCCCCTGGAGGGGAGGGGGTGTAAATATTTGTTAAGCAATATACCTAATATTTACATTAGTTTAATTTAGTTTCTAATTATAAATCACACCATTTATGATCATGTTATGTGACGTCACTACTGTGATAAGGGCTAGGTGTGACAGGTGTTGACAAATGTCGACACAATTACGTTGAAGGATATCTATCAGCTAAAATTGGAATGTATAATGGTATCAATGAAAGTGAAATTGTAAATATGAAAGTATTGCAACTATCACGAAGATATTCTCTCGAACTGTGTCCATTTAGTAAACAAATACTTACCATAATTGTAATTCGAAACCCAGAACAGTGACATTTACACCAATTTTGCACTGAACTTGTGTCGTATTAGTAGACGCATTAACGTATTTGGACTTTATCTTTTAATGTGCAGTAGTGTTAATGAAACGTTTTTTTTTATTCATTTTGGTGGAGAACCTTATCCAAAAAGGGAAACGTGAGTAGTCGTCTCATAGCACTTGGCTAAAGAGAAAACAGTGGGGTACCATTCATAAGCGATCATTATGTCCTTCAACAATCCGGCTGTCTGCTCCACGTTTCTCACTAACACCGTGAAATTATCTAGTCTGATATGGGAAGGTCGCTTACGTGATCACAAACCAAATATAAAACACGAAAATAAAGACTATCATGTATTTTTACTACACTTACATCAGCATCATCTAGCTATGGATGAAGACAGCAGACTGATTGTAAGAAGAAGATAACAGTACAAAGTTTTTCCCCATTCAAATGTTTCATAGATAGTTCGCTTTCAATAAAAACCTCTGGATACAAAATAATTCCTTGACGTATTTTCGCAGAAATATTTTTACATCGTTTTAAAAATGCGGAAGTTCCGCAGATAAATATCTATGAAACAATTAAAAGATATCTCCAAAACTTTTCTTGCGGCAAATCGAACATCATTGTACGTGATTATACAATAATATGAAAAAAAGTATATTGTCCAAGTAACGTGTTCCTCTTTTTTTGCATCTAGAAAAAAAGTCACTTTAAGGGTTGTCGCAAAAGTTGGAAACGTACTTGTGTTTCAAAGAAAAAAAGGTTTAAGAAATGCGAGCCTATATCGCTGGGAAAAAGAAAATAACTAAGAGAAATTGTTCAAATTTCCGTATGTGCATGTTGGTGGTCAGAACTATTAACAAATCACTATTGTAGAGTAATTGTGAATTTTAGCTATGAAAATATCTGAAACTGGCCGACACACTTCTATATTTTAAACTGAAATGAAATAATTTTACTGGACAATTCATTACACCAGATATTCACTGCACAGAAACATGCTTTAAGGATGATATAATCCTTCTAAGTTTATGTGTGAAACGTTTTAAAAAAAATGGGAAACAGCCTAAGTTTAATTTTACCCTATACGGAGGCTATTGTGGAGAGAAGGCAATATTTTAAAATAATCATAGTACTCCTAAAAATAGTGCGAGTAACAAATAATCTTCACTATTCACACATTCACCTGCACAGAAAGGAGTAAATAGATTTAAAAGCAGTCTGACACCAAGTTTACCTGGTCAGTCCTCTTGCTTAACGAATTTGTCAGTAGATAGTAAGTATGTGATTGGATTACATCAGTTTTGTGGTGGATTGAAATTTAAAAAAAAATTCCTATTATTTAAATGCCCAACATGTAACCATGTTTTTCAGAGGTAAATTGTACCTTCTTTCTGAAAATGTTGACACGTCGATTATGTCGAGTTTTCGGGAAAATGATAAACCGACCTTGCAAGAAGAAACTAACAACCAATAGGCCTATACTACAAACCTTCAAATTTAGGACTCCATGAAAGTATAACTAATCGAAAGGGACTGGAAACATTGCTGTCAATAGATGATTTTTAATTAACTTTGCGTTTCAATAGATGTCCTATAATATTTGAAGAAAAAAAATAGCAGAAGTTTGCGGCTCTATACTTCACATTGAAACGTCTCTGATTTTTACGCCATGGAAATTTGACTTACATTTACGCGAAAAATATATTCTACGTTGTCAGCGTTATCACCGACACAGAAAGGACTTGTCTGTCATGAAACAAAACTTGTACATATTTCTTAAGGAACATTGTCAGGCTGCTTTATTATATTAGTTCTAACTAAAATTAAACAGATGTTGCTGTCATTATTTTAAACATGTGTTTCCACAAAAAAACTTGTTCACAGTGGAATGCTTTAATCACAGTTCATGGACTAATTACATTAGTATTTTATTTTGTTCATATTTGTTTTCATCATATTAAACAAACAAACTCAAAAACATTTTAGTAGGGTGAAAACAAATATGAATAAAATAAAACAAATGTAAACAATAGTTACTTCTGTTACAAATTGTGCAGTCTTTAAATGCAGATAATTTACATTGCACAAATTTTCATATTACATCGGATACCCTATGACAAGCTAACATTAAAAATAGTGTGCTTTTTACGGAAACGTAAATATGTACAATAATAACTTATATAAAAATAGTAGATTTCTGCATTATCCGAATAAATAAATAAATATTATTTGCAGAACATTCGGAAGGGTTTTCGTTTTGCAATATCCTGTAAATGATTATAGCTGCTACGCCTCAGTAAATGATGTAGGTCTTTAAAGCTACAGACATCGATTGCTCGTTCATAATTTATAAAATGCGTTTTTAACCATTAGCTGTTTATTAAATCCTTAGAAATCGACTAGTTTCCGTCGTGGACTATCATCATAGATAAGAAGGTATTAAAACAGATTACTCAAATGTATTAAATTAAATAAAACTGGCAGAAAACTGCATTCATTCTCGTCTTTTATGTTTATTTGACTGATAGAATAATCGACCGTCGTATTTTTAGTGAAATTGACTCCAGTTCTTTTCAGCCAGATTTATTTTATTTAATGCATTTGACTAATCTGTTTTAATACCTATTTATCTATGATGGTCCACCATTTTTAAGAAATCAATAAATAGGTGTGGTTAAAGATGCATTTTATGAAATATATGACGGGTGTTAAAACTTACCTTACCAAAACATAATGTTCAAAATGTTTTATTTGTTTTATTTTATTAACATTTATATTATTTGAGTGAAGTGTATGTATGTTACAGAGGAAGTGGGAATTTCTACGTACATAACGCTTTTTAAGCACTAAGATACGGTTGTCAAGTGATCAAAACTCATAGTGCTCTACTAAAAAGAAATGTTTGAATAAAAATTGATGGTTCTATCTTTATATATTAGAAATGAAGATCAGTGATGATCTCAACAGTACGGACTACAGATAACATTTCATTCCATTCCATGATGGTGGTGGTGGCGGCTGGTGCAGCAACAGTGTTGAATAATTAAATAATTCTCAGTCTCTGTCGCAATATTTTTATTCTCCAATTACGCGTTTCGCGCTGTTAGCGCATCGTCAGACTGGAAAAAGACAAATGTTTTGTTACAGTCCGTGTAGCTGGCGGGTAGCGAATCTAATGTAGCTAAGGTGAGTAAAGTTTGAAAAGTCAGACTTACTTGGGCGGAGATGGAGTCACGGAACTATCTATAGCTGTGGTGGAGGTAGCTTAACAATTTGTGTTGTCATTGGGCCCCTGCAAAGAGGTAAACGTACAAAGTACGTAAGGGCTGTTTGAAGTAGAATAACTAGGTACTAAACGGGTACAGTATGGAAATTAATAGAATGCTTTTTATATGATAAAACTCACCATAGCAGCAGAGGAGTCGCTGTCGCAGCTGCTGTTATGGTGAGTTTTATCATATAAAAGCGTTCTATTAATTTCCATACTATACACCTTTAGTCCCTAGTTATTCTACTTCAAATAGCCCTTACGTACTTTGTACGTTTACCTCTTTGCAGGGGCCCAATGACAACACAAATTGTTAAGCTACCTCCACCACAGCTATAGATAGTTCCGTGCCTCCATCTCCGCCTTAGTAAGTCTGACTTTTCAAAATTTACTCACCTTAGCCACATTAGATTCGCTGCCCGCCAGGTACAAGGACTGTAACAAAACATTTGTCTTTTTCCAGTCTGACGATGCGCTAACAGCGCGAAACGCGTAATTGGAGAATAAAAATATTGCAACAGAGACTGAGAATTATTTAACGACTACAGATAAATTCAACATATTTATCGGAAGTATTTTTTTTTTTCGGCTGAACAGATCACTCAAATGAGAAGTAATATGAAACTCTACTGGGTACTTGCCTTGTTTATGGAGTGCTGAACAGCTACACGAGCTGGAAAACGCAGAGAGAAAGGCAAACACACAGCAGACGATGACACGCTCTTCGTGCTTAGTCCACAGTAGACACTGCACATTTTGCTACACTAATTTGACAGCTTCGAGAAAACTGTTGTCGTAAATACGTAAATAGTGTGGAGTTTCCTATGGGTGCCACCTTTTATTTTACGCCGATACGACACACGTTTTTTCTACGTCCCCTTTGTTGGAATAAATTTTGCGACGTTTCGCTTGTTGTCAACGACGGCAGTAAGTGCCGCATGTCAATATGAGTTTTCGTAGCAAATTTTAACGCTGTGTCTTCGGTATTTTTCACAACTGAAAGCGCCGCGGGATGTCAGAGATAGTTTTTAGGCATAGAAAGCGCTACTGACACACAGGAGAATCGCGTAGGCGCTGACAGACTCTCCCTGTAGCCGGCGACTTGACGAGAATATTTGTACGGCGGGCAGGAAGAGGAAACGGGGCGAGGCGCGGCGCAGCTGGCCGGCACGTGCGCGCCGGGAACCGGCCGGACACTGGCGCCGCGGGCCCGGGTTCGTTGCCCGGCGGCGGCCCCTCTCGCCCGCTGCTGCCGCCTCACGAGCGGCGCGCTCTCCTGCGTGCCCGTCTTTCGCACGCTCTACTGTCTACACACATAGCGCTGCTTAGTGCATGGCGGAGGCGGATAAAGTCTGCGATGGGATCGTCTATTTCCACCTATTTCGGGAATACCATCACATATTTTTTATTTTATTATTGAGTTGTTTTGTATGTGTTCTTCCAGGTCATTGATATTTGGAGATAGAGGTCCTGCTACTCAGTGCCTATAAATAAGGTTCTTCCAGTTTTTTTTTTTTTTTTTTTTTTTTTTTTTTTTTTTTTTTTTTAATTGTTAGGACTTCATTTCCATATACGAAATATGTCCACAAAGTAGGTTCCGTTTGGTTCTATAAAACACATGTTTACAGATACAGAAAAAATATTTATTGTACAAAAATATACAACTATTAAACTACGTTTCTACATAGCTTCCGAAATTTTGTAGGCATTTGACATAGCGTGGCGGAAGTCTTTGTATGCCTTCTTCGTAGAAGGTAGCCGCCTGTGTATTCAACCATGTGGTAACATGTTCCTTCAGCTCGTCATCATCGCTAAAGTGTTGACCACCATGGACAGGTTTTAGGTGTAAGAAGAAAGTCGCTAGGAGTGAGACTGTACGGAGGATGATCAAACATGTCCCAGTGAAATTCCCGTAAGAGTTGTTTGGTCACATTCGCCTTGTGAGGTCGGGCGGCAACGTGAAGGGAAGAAGAAGACTCCTTTCATCTCTTCTTACACCTAAAATCTGTCTTTGGTGGTCAACACTTCAACGATGATGAGCTGAAAGAACATGTTTGCCACGTGGTTGAATACACAGGCGGCAACCTTCTATGAAGAAGGCACACAAAAACTTGTCCCACGCTATGACAAGTGCCTCCAAAATTTCGGAAGTTATGTAGAAAAGTAGTTGAACAGTTGCAGATTTTTATACAATGAATATTTTTTCTGTATCTGTTCACGTTTGGTTTATATAACCAAACGGAACTTACTTTGTGAACTTACCTCGTAAATTAAGAAGAGAGAGATATTACCTAAACTCCTACTTTCTCACAAGTAAAATTGAGCAGACTGTCCCATTATAAATGAACACCAATAACATGGGTTTATTTGGCCCCTATACAATAGTTAATCAATTTCAAGTATTTCATTTACTTAATTACAATCAGATAACATTACAGACTGGACCTTATCCTGCTCAGGTCAACTCAAAAGACGTATCTGTTTATAAAACAAAACACTATCAATCACAGTTCTTTCTTCTTTGCAGTCTGCTCCCTGAGTGTTCACAGAGTCTATATTGTGCACAGTATTTTGCACCTCCATATTCCGTGCCCTTAATAAGATTCTTGTCTGGGCCATCACCTGTGGAATAAAAAAGCCCAGGACAGTAAAGTCCCAAAAAAGGCCTCACTAAATATACAAAAAACTACTTCCTTTGGACATCTTGTAGAACCACAGAGAGCCTGTAGTGTTTGATACACTACAAGTCTAGTCTGCGATACCACCCGTCGGCTTTGAACAATGATAATGACGTTTTATGTTACCCAGAGACGATAGATAGGTAATACGAGGTATATCCACAAAGTAAGTTCCTTTTGGTTATATAAAACAGACGTGTACAGATACAGAAAAAATATTTATTGTACAAAAATGTACAACTATTTAACTACTTTTCTATATAGCTTCCGAAATTTTGTAGGCATTTGTCATAGCGTGGCAGAAGTCTTTGTATGCCTTCTTCGTAGAATGTTGCCGCCTGTGTATTCAACCATGTGGTAGCATGTTCTTTCAGCTCGTCATCATTGTTGGTTGACCACCAAGGACAGATTTTTAGCTGCAAGAAGAGGTGAAAGTGGCTAGGAGCGATCCCGGGCTGTACGGATGATGATCAAACACGTCCCAGTGAAATTCCCGTAAGAGTTGTTTGGTCACATTCGCCACATGAGGTCGGGCACTATCGTGGAAACAAACACCACCTTTTCGATGGAAATCCTCTTCTTACACCTAAAATTTGTCCTGTCAACACTTCAACGATGACGAGCTGAAAGAGCATGTTAACACATGGCTGAATACACAGACGGCAACCTTCTATGAAGAAGGCACACTGAAACTTGTGGCACGCTATGACAAGTGCCTACAAAATCTCGGCAGCTATGTAGAAAAGTAGTTTAACAGTTGTAGATTTTTGTACAATAAATATTTTTTCTGTATCTGTACACGTTTGTTTTATATAACCAAATGGAACTTACTTTCTGGACGTAACTCGTAAATTAAGATCAGAAGAGAGATTTGATTTACTTAATTACAACCAGAGAACATTACAGACTGGACCTTATCCTGCTCAGGTCAACTCAAAAAACGTATCAATCACAGTTCTTTTTTCTTTGCAGTCTGTTCTCCGAGTATTCACAGAGTCTATATTGTGTACAGTATTTTGCACCTCCACATTCCATGCCCTTAGTAAGATTCTTGTCTGGGCCTTCACCTGTGGAATAAAAAAGCCCAGGACAGTAAAGTCCCAAAAAAGGCCTTCCTAAATATAAAAAAGACTACTTCCTTTGGGCATCTTGTAGAACCACAGAGAACATGTAGTGTTTGATACACTACAGGTCTAGTGTCCGATACCACCCGTCGGCTTTGAACAATGATAATGACGTCATATGTTACCCAGAGACGATAGACTGGTAATACTTTTGATACAACGAACCGTAAAACGGGGTGACTTGGGACAGTGGGGTGACTTGGAACATTATGACACTGTTTTATTTTTTATTACATTGGCAGCAGTGGGTGGCCAGAACTGTGATTTGCTGCTTGTTATCGTTTATGTTATAGTGTGCTGATATCCTCAGGTTGAAGGGAAAACTTGTTATCATTTAAGTACTACTTTTAAATGTCTGAAAATTGTCAAAATATGAAAAATAAAATGATAGTGAAATAGAAAGGCCTGCTGCTTGTTTTGGATTAATAGTGGAAATGTGGTTAATGTTTAAACCAGATCCTCACTTCTATCGTTAATAATAACCACACAAAGATACAAATTTAGACCCATATTTTGGACTGAAAAATTCGATTTTCAAAATGATAGCAAACTTGGGGTGACTTGGAACATGTTGATTGTCAGAAATCTTTCATTACACGTAATTTAAGAGAGTTGTATACCAAAAAACCTCATTGAAATGAAGTTGTTGGTGTTTCTTATACACAGATGAGTCATTATTAGTATTTGTTTATTGTTTTATGGTTATGGTCCTGAAAACATTCACAGGGAATATATTGGCCATTAAAGATTTCAAATTGAAAGCATCATTTATGAGAAAGTCTCAGAAGCAGTCAGACATTTATGTTTTTCCAAATGAAGCAGAAATGTGCAAACGTGTTCCCCTCTTTGTTCAAGCTCTTGTATGAAACTACAGAGTAATGTAAAAAATTTAATTATTGTTATTAAAAACAACATCAAACTAGTCATTTTTGAAGTTTTAAATGTGAAACACTATTTTAATACAATAAATATCATAAAAAATTCTTTTGATTATATTTTAACTTTTCAATATTTGTTTCAATTTTAATATATCATTATTTTGATTATTTCATCTTAATAGACGCTTAAATCGATGACACATATTTCAAATGAAAAAAGAAAATTCTTTTCCCTGTCCCCAGTCACCTCTTTGGTGAAGTGAATGCAATTTTCTGGAAAAAAATTTGTATCTGTCCTAAGTCACCCCGCATGTCTCAAGTCATCCCACCCTGTCCGACAACAATAAAAAATTAAATGACCATATTTAAGGTAATATTTGATATATAAATGTAATCTACTGACCAAGACCTAAATTTTGATATACATATCCTTTTCATAAGTTGCATGGGCTGTGAGAAAAAGTTAAGCAAACACAAAAAGTGCCGACCTCACCCCGTTTTACGGAATGTATTGTAATAAAAATTGAATGTATTAATAAGCTTTTTTTTCGTCGGTATGTACGAATGTGTATACGATTCAAATTACTTGAAATGAAATTACGTAACATCACGTACGTAAAATGAAAACAGAGAATATTCGATACTTAATAAATTTACTGCGAAATAATGAAATTGTGGTATGGGAATAACTATCTCAGCGGTATTAAAATGTTCTTTAAACATAACGGGGCTACTGCCGGAAATTGTGGGTTTTGGGGAGGAGACACTAAAATGTTGTTGTTGTTGTTGTTGTTGTTGGTTTTTGGGGGGACTAAACAGCTAGGTCATCAGTCCCCTCCACTAAAATGAAAAATATAAAACAGTTGAAAATATAAACGACAATAATTATCACGCGTTATAATTAATATTCATAGAACTGAAAGAGACTACCACAGGAAACTGGGAGTTTTGGGTGGGGACATACTAAGTAAACATAAGAAATCGCTGAAACATATTTCAGATATAGTTAGTGGGTATCGTTAGCTAGCCCATCGTATTTTTAGTTCACATATATTTAGTGGGTGTCGGTAACTAGACTTGACCTAGTCTAGTTATCCATACCAGCCCTTGGTATTTTGAGATCACATATATTTATTGGGTATCGTTATCTACATAAGTGAAGTCTAGTTTTTGATAACAGCTGTTAGAATTTTTGTTTCAAATATAATTAGTGGGTATCGGTATCTAGACCTATAAGGTCAGGTTTAGTACCGACACCAAATCTTCACTTAAAAGGAAAATCTAATCTGATGCAAATAGATGCATGTTTTTAAAGTATTCACAACGATGCCAGATCAATGTGTAGTTAAAAAAAATCGTGGGATGCAAACAGAACCATGTTTTATGCCACTCACAAAGATGCCCATATCGGTTAAATTTTACTTACCGTCTTGCTGCCTCGCGTCATAATGTTGACACCTATGTGACGTTGGCATTGCGAATGACGTGACAAGACGAATGTTTTGACATGAAATCTTGATTTTACGAGGGCAACTACTTTTACTTAACAGACAAGGCTACATACAAGAATTCATCGTCTGTACGAAAAAAATAATAAAGTCGTTCCATGTGGCTTTGTAAGAACATTGACATCTTTGCAAAAATTTTATACCGTTTTTTTAATGTTACCAACTGAATCACGCCAGGCCGCCGGGATGGTAGGTAAAATTTTATCGCCGCATCTGATGGATTTACATACATTATTTTTCCTACACCTCCACATATATTCATCGGTAGTTTGTGAGTTAGGCATTTTCACCAACATCATTTTGACGCCATATGCACAACACAATCACATTTCCCTGATTTGACCGAAAAAGTACCAAAAAAAAAAAAAAAAAAAAAAAAAAAAAAAAGCATCTATTTTGTTGCTGAGGATTTCAAACAATTTTTTCCCATTATACTTTTCTACATCTTCCGTTTTATAATCATTATATTACATATTTTACATCTGTAAGAAATTCTGTATTCAAAAATCGCTTTTTTTTTCTTTGAAAACATTCGATATGGGATCACCTACGTAGCCTATGTACTCATAAAAAATAGTATCTGTGCAACAGTTACAGTATTATGGGCGACTTGTAATAAGGATAAAATAAACATTGATGGATAGAATGACGTAAATAATTATGACGTACTTGGTCAAAGCCGACGGGTAGTAATGTACACTAGACTTAACCCGCAGAGGCTACATTGCACCAATATATCCGACCAATACTGTCGATGTGACACCTTCCTGCTCAGCGGTCTATATTTCGGGCTAACTGGAAAACCTTGTGTACTCTATACATTAACTAGTAGTGGCACAGACTGTGGTAGTGTTACTTAAAAATCGATTAACTATCGAATAATCGATAGTGTTTACACTATCAGTAGTCTGTTTTAACTATCGGTAGTCTTATCGTTTACATGCAATTCTACTTTAATTGCCACGTGAAAAATTGTCCAATCTTATTAGCGTACTTTCGTAGTGTGTAGAGTACAGGTGGAAAGTAAATTGTATATAAGTATTTACTCAACATTTAAGGTGGATTGTCATCTTCAAATGAGCAGACTTACTTGTAGCAAGAGAAACATGTAAGGCTGTTTGAATACAATGCAATTAGTAAAGGAAACAATGTTATTATATAGATTTGTTAAGCGTTTGTGAGTGTGCTGAATACTGCAAATACTATATTTTTTAATTTTATCTTTTCTAAGAGATAATAGGTCTTCCTGAACCTTTTGAAGTTGCAACTACGACAATCTTAGGGGAATCAATCGTCACTGCTTCGTTAATTATACCTCTTATACGTGGTATTACTGAGAAGTTGTCAGACCTGGAGAGCACATTAACAACTAGTGAAGCACGAGGTGTTGTGAATTTCTTGATTAAATCTGTCAGTCGAAGACTGAAACCATTTAATAACCGGACTGTTAATATGACTGCGACTTTATTAGATCCTAGATTTAAGAAACTTGGGTTCAAAACATTTCAAGATGCATACGCCGCATAAGTACTTCAGGAAGACTACCCTGCTGTCATCGCATCAAGTGCAGTAAAAACACCTGAAACAGAAGCATCCATGACAAGTGCCAATTCGGCTGCTGAATAAGTCTACCAGTTTGAAATCAGATCATCTTTTTTTCCCCAATGCGCAACAGTGTAACGTCAGTGTCGTTACTCCTGACAGTGACTCCATAATAGGGTATTTGACTGTTTTCTGGAAATCGTTTTAAATTGTTAATTATGTCATATTATGGCCCGAACATGCTGTTTTACCTCGTGGATTTCAGTACTTTATAAAAAAAAAAAGAAATGAAATTCAAATAATTTGAAAGCCCGCTAAAACACTACATTTGAGTCAGTGATGCCTGTGACGTCATACAACACGCTGCTGCTGCTGCTGCTGCTTCTGCTGCTCTCTTAAGATAAAGGAATACCTGTACATTGTTTGGGCCGAAGCCTCGTGTTTGGGCGTTAACGTTAGCATAATGACCTACAAATATTGCTTAGTTCCGCACTGTACCAGTACATCTGTCAAGACTCCAGAAAAATTGTTCTTGCAAGTACCAAAAACTGAGAAGATACGCAAAAAGTAGTTGACACTGGCGCGAAGAGATCCAAATGAAATAGCGGCTACTTCATGTGTGTATTTCTGTGAGGATCATTTTGAAATAAGTAAACAATATTATTCTATTGGTAAACTAAACTATTTAGTATCATTCTCTTGTACTGCAAAGGTATAAAGTAGTATTATGTGTAGGTTAATGACCTGATGTTTACATTTGTGAAGTAAAACTTCATAATGTTACACGCCTACGATTTACGTGTAATTAAATCCGTTTCCTCATATATTTGGTGAAAGAACAACATGAATGTTGTTGCAGCCCACTATAAAAGTATAGCACTGATTATTTATCTCCAGTAAGTGCAATTTTATCACCAATAGATCTTACTCAAACAACCGTTTTATACATCGACAACGCCCTTCTGGTTACTTTACAACAACTTACCCTATCGTAATATACGTATATGGGAGATGTCTTTAATGCGCCGATTTATTTAGCTTTCAAACTTTCGTAATATGCAAGTGTAAATACGATTAAAATAAAAGTGTTAGTTACCCAAATATGTGTTTATTGAAACAAAAATCGTTGTAATGTCATGTTGTGAAGTTTATTTCGCAAAAATAATTAAATATCCAGAATACAAGAAATATTTTTAGTTATTAGATAATCAAAAACCACCAGATTAGACAGCAAGTTATGTGGTGTAGTGTCACTTGTAAGTGAAATTTTATATTACAGCTAGAGAGGGACATCGAAAACTAAATTATCTACAGACTGGGTTTCAGTAAATTTTACTAACTATCCCGGCGGCTTCCTGTGACTATGTTGGCAACAGATGCTGAATAGCGAGAATCATGAGACGTCGCAATTAGCCAATCGCGTGACAGCAAAAATATTTTTTCGTGAAACCTTTGATTTACGAGGGCAGTTACTTTTACTGACCGGACAAGGGTACATACAAGAATCTTAGAGCAGGAACAGCATTATTTATTTACTTCATGGTCTGTACGATACACTAATCTAGTAATTCTATGTGATCTGGACAAAGATTTTCTATCGTGTTGTTGATGTTGCCAACATAATCACTCAAGGCCGCTTGGATAGAAAATAAAATTTCACCCTTTATTGCATAATATGGTGACTTCAGATTAAGTCATGTAGGTATGCGTTACTTACAATGCAGTTTTCACGTTTCTTATTTCTGGCACGTAAAAATTTGGATTGTTTTTAAAGAATGAAGACACCATAATTGCATCAACTTTAGGGAGGTTTCCGCTGTCAGCCTTCACATAACCATCTTTCATTGTGGCATAAAAACTGTAAACGCGTATAGATCACGAAAAACTGAAAAGCTGCGAAATGGAGGAAACGCGTACAATAATACAGCTCCCACTTCTAGTTGCAGCGTTGTAGATGTTCTATGACGTCACCAGTACTTCAGCCAATAACGGAGCGTTTTCGATCACGTGATCTAAACGTGAAATTTGATGATTTTTAAGCTTTAATTACGTAAAAGTAACAGATGTTTTGTAAGAATTATGAGCGAAAATACTGTCTGAATGTTATAATCATTCAGAATAACAACAAATCGAACCATATTTTTAACACAGGAAAATACCCTATTGATCTATGTCAATACTTTCAAAACCTATAATTGAGAAGGATGCCTATGTTTTAGAATATTGGGAAAAATCTAATAGCTTGTTGCGACTAATGGCCAACAAATATTTGTTTTTGTCCATCGACTTCAGTTCCTGCAGAAAGGGTTTTCTCCAAGGGAGGAGAAATAATGAATGAAAAACGCAACAGACTAAAGGAGAAGCATTTAAATACCCTACATTTTATAAAACAAAATTTATGTGTCTTGTAATGTGTTTTCAACAAGTGAGTAAAGGAAGAATTTAAATACTATACTTTTTCTAAGAGTTTTTTTCTTGTATTGTTGTCATTTACTATATCGGCCCAAAACAATCGATAGTTATCGATATATCAATAGTTTCAAAAAATTCTATCTATAATAGCGAATGTATCAACAATCGATGTTTAAGTAACACTATTAACTAGTTGAAAACCCGGCGTTGGCCGGGTGTTTATTTATTGTTGAAGCTTTGAGATAGTACTTCTCATATCCCTTCTCTCTCTGTCCGTGTCTCTCTCTCTCTCTCTCTCTCTCTCTCTCTCTCTCTCTCTCTCTATATATATATATATATATATATATATATATATATATATATATATATGGCAGAGTATTCAAGAAATAAGGATGTACAAAAAGAAAGGTAGTCATCAAGATGCAAATGATATGTAACCATAATAGATTCATTTAATTCAAAACTTGTTTATAAACAATATTTGTGGTTACTTGTCCAAACTCTAATATGAATAAATTATTCGGGGAGCCCACTCCTGAGCAAGCGACATGTACTTATCCGTGTGAGAAACATATAGATGTCAAAACCACGCTGCAGTATTTAACAGGTTACCTTGTGATTTATTAGTCGTAATAGTAAATGCAAATCTCACTGGAAACTACAGTCTCTTGAAGTTAAAAGGTAGATCTGCCGGAAATAATGGGCATTCGTTGGATGTACACTGTTTCATTCTATTTCTTCCCCTGTAGCTCTATAGAAGTCTCTTGCTTTCGCCTACAGCCGAGTACGCTTCACAGTTGTCAACAGCACTGTCAGCTTTTAGAAATTTCTTTCATCTGACTGGAATACAGGGATGTCTTAGTAGTAAATACGTAAATGTATTAAAACGTGGTGCATGATGTGAAAGGTTTTTACTTATCGCAATATATACGCTGCCATATTTATTGAAATATCTGTAGTAAAATTGTATACTTTCGTAGGTACATATTCATTTCTATAAATGCTGCACGTCGGTAAAATCTGTTACGAATACAATTGGCAGTAAAGAAGTAATAGATTAAAATCTGGTACGTGATGGGGCGGTTTTATATGAACGTTACTGTTTATGTCCTCATATCTTGTGTTCAACGTGTCGTACTGTGATACAATTTCGAAGGCACGTTCAGATATGTGTTATCAATTAAGCATTTCAAACGAAGATGTTCTTTTGCTGCACGCCATGGACTTGTCTGAGCAGCGCACTTACGTTAATGGAGATGCCGCTGTGACGCTTTCGCGCTAACTGAATGTGCCCATAACGATGCTCTCCACTGGATCTTATCTATGTCTTCTATTAACCCTACCAGGTACAAATCCCACACTAATGAGAAATACTCAAGCACTGGCCGACGAGAGTTTTGCAGTCTATTTCTTATGTTGACTGATTATACTTTTTGAAGATTCTTCTAATAAATATGTCCGGCATCAGCCTTAACCATGACTGATTTTATATTTAACCAGCTGAGAACCCGGCGTTGCCCGGATATTTATTAATTAATTCCTCTTATTTTCAGGTATTTTATTCATTTGTATAAGGGCTGTATGTCTGTAAAATCTCTTGGAATACCATTAGTAGTAGAGAAGTAATAGATTATAACTTGGTGCGTGATGGGGCGGTTTCTCATGAACGTTACTGTTTATGTGCTCATAACTCAAGAACTAAGTGTCGTACTGTGATACAATTTAGAAGGTACACTCAACTATATGCGTGTATACTGTTTGTAAAATTTCCTGCGGCTACAATTTGTAGTGTAGAAATTATAAATTGTAACGTCAGACCGAATGCCGTTGTTTTAGTCCATGAACAGCGGGACGTTACTGTTTATGTCCTCATATCTCATAAACAATGTGTCGGAATGTGATACAATTTAGAAGCTACATTCAACTATATATGTGTATACTATCTGTAAGATTTCCTGTCGCTACAATATGTAGTGTTCAAATTATAAATTGTAACGTCATACCGAGAGCCATAGTTTTACTCCATAAACAGCGGAAAAGTAGTAAGCGAGAAACTTTTTTCCTTTCATCACTTTACTATGGTTGCCAGCAAGAAAAAGTTTATTAAAGGTTTGAAATTAAAGTATGTTGCAAATCGCTAAGTACTGTCATTCTCATATAGCGTATTTATAAAGTCTTGCTGCATTATGTGGCAATTTTTTTGCGATTCCTGTTGTTTATGACGTCATATCTTCTGAACCATGTGCCGTAAGTGATTCTTAGCCATGCAGCAATTGGTACCTCACTGTAATGAATGTGAGTACCAAATTTGGTTGAAATCGGTCCAATGGTTTAGGAGAAAATGAGCAGCATTGTCGCAAAATGCAGCAGTTTTTCGCGCATCTCATTGTTTATGACGTCATATCTCGTGAACTATATATCGTACGTGATTCTTACACTTCCGGCGACCGTCCTCATGAATTGAATCTTACGTGTACAATGTTTCATAAAGATTGGAACTAAACTGTAGATTTTTATGCAACACGTACAAATATACGGACACTCTGCTTTATATATTAGAATTCGCATCTAATTACCACTCCAAGATATTTTATGGAAGTAGCTGCTCCCAGTTTTTGTTCTATTTTTGCATAGTTGTATATTAATCGATCTTTCTTTCTAAGTAAACGTAGACTTTTACATTTGTTTATGTTAGCCTCAACTGCCATTCCCTACACCATGCGTCAATATTCTGCAGACCATTCTGTAGTTAGCTGCCCTTGCCCAGTGTTGCGTCTTCTGGCTAAACTACAGCATCATCCATGGATAGCCTCATTGAACTTCCGATGTTATCTACGAGGTCAGTAATATATATTGTGAAAAGCAGTCATTTATTGTCACGCAAGTCATTAGAAAATGATTGTCAACTGCAGAACAATTAAAAAAGAAGTACCTGTATGCTACGAAAACCACCAGTGATCCCTGCTTATCAAAAATGTGACATCATCGACATGATTGCTAAAATGAATCCGTTAAACTTCGTTTACAAGCTAAAGCAATCAAATCTAAATTCGGGAAATTCAGCTAAACACCAACAATTACAGTTAGGAATTTCAGTTAGAAATAACACACACAAAAAGTTGTGGAAAATAGCAAACCAAGTACGCCTACGTACAAACGCAACAGAACTTTTAAAGAGACTGCCTACGCTACACTTTCCCGACCTCTTTGGCAGTATTGCTAAGCATCCATATCTGGCGGTATGAACGCAATACCTCTAAGGAGTGTATTTATGGATACAGGGGAGAGAGGGTAACTCAAACAACAGTTGGGGTGAGACTCATCACAACAATGCCTTTCCTCGTTCTCGTGAGAGCAACTTACGACATTTAGATCATCAACTTTCTCTTCAGAAAGCAATAATATATTTTTAACTCCCATCTTCGTAGGGAGAAATTGATCATCCCAATAAAATACGAGAAATCACAGCTCTAACGGAGAGATTTAGGTGATCTTTCTTCCTGGGTGATCTTCGATAATGGAGAGGCAGATAAATAGTATTTGAAGAGGTTCGATGAAGTCTTTGCCAGGCACTTAAGCATGAAATAAAGACTACCTATGTAGATACAAAATCATATCTAGGTTTGGCACATTTCTAAAACACCATGAGAGTAAGGTGGAACATCTAGCAGTTCAGGTTTTTTACCGTTACATTAGTTAACGACATAACAGCTATTCATGCTGCCCAGTGGTAAACGATCTAGATCAGTACACCTTTACCCATGCACTATGAAATTTTTTGAAATAGTTTGGCATTATTCATATAGCAGACACACACGTACAAAAGGACTTATCCACCCATCAACTGTGAAAATTTACATGGTTAGATTTGGGTACTGAGCGAAAGAAAATTTCTTCCTACATCTCCTCTGTAGACGCCATAATCTCATTTTATTCTCAATGTATTACACAAGATGCACAATGTGAGTAACTTCAGATTCAAACTCATTTCGTTTCACGAACGACTGAAGATATCAATTTGAGATTTCCCACAAAGAAAGAAAAGCAATGTCAAATGTTCCATGTGACAAAACTCAGATTTGTTTTCAGAAATATATATATATATATATATATATATATATATGCTTACAAAATTTATTTGTATAAAAAAAATTAAGATGACACTGTATACCACAGAATTGCATTGATTATTTTATCGTATTATTTTCGGGCTTGATTATGTTTATTTCTTGCTTAGGGAAGTTTTTTTCATACTTTTAGTTAACTCCTATCTTTTAAACAAGTTTGTAAATTTCCCCTTAAACGTCTGATGATGCCCTGAAGAGCCGAAACTCGTATGTGTAAATAAGTATTATTTATCTATTTATCGTTTCAGAAGCACAGACTCTAAAATACACTGACAGTATTCAAAATACATAATACAGAATGTAAAATGCAAAATACAGAATACATAAACAGTGGCATGAAGAATGATTGTCAAAATATAAGTAAAATACGCAAAAATATAAAATCAACAAAGAAGAAAACTTTGCTCCGTCATTTCATATAGTGGCAGACCAGAAACTGGCTATACCCTCGTCAAGTCGCTCATAATGAATGTACCTGGAGATTCAAGACACTGCAGTAGGTGGTTGTTACACTGCACTGAACCACACGCCCAGAGAACAGAATCCACGGAGAGGCCCTACTTATGTACGTTGGTTTTATACCTCGCGGTATCGGAGCGTGTTCTGTTGAGAGCCTTTCATGTTCTACACTTCTCTGAGTGGCCAGGGGGAAGCTCTTCCCTGGGCAATAATAATTAAATAAATGAAATATAAAGTACACTTACTTCAGCCAACACCGCTAAAACTTGCAAGTTTTAATAATGCGCATTTTAATAGTTTGACAATATTCTGTTTCTTATATTACATTTTCACGAGTAGCTCGTTATTTTACTGAAGATAGGAGAACATTGTAACTTTTCTGAAGATAATGACAGCTCATTGAAACCGGTAAAAAACCAACAAATAAAATAAATTAGCGATGTTGGCTGAAGTAAGTGTATAGAGTGAAGGCTTTTCACGACCGTTTGACATTGTAGGTATTATATCTTCTGCGTTAATAAGGTAACGTATCAGATTGGGAAGATTCTACGAAAACGTAACATCAGACCGGTTTTCAAAGCAACAAAGAAGATATCCCATGCCCTAAGATCTGTAAAAGATAAACGTTCTCCTTTATCAGCAAGTGGGGTTTATAAAGTTCCATGCTACTGTGGTAAAGTCTACATCGGAACAACTAAGAGAAGTGTAAACACACGTCTAAAGGAGCACAAAAGTCGATGCCGACTTGGAAAAGCTGAAAAATCGGCTGTGGTGGAACACTGCTTACAATCGGGAAATCATGAAGTAAAATTATCTGAGACAGAAATTTTATCTTCCATCCCAAGGTTGTATAGAGAAGCGATTGAAATATATAAACATAATGATAATTTCAATCGAAAAGAAGAGACTATGAAACTCAACGATATATGGACTGTGGCTCTGCAGAATCGATGACTGTTTTTATCTTTGACATGGTTCGATAGTATTGCTTTTATCTTTGACAAGGATCATCTCTGCTTATCACGTGGATCTTAGCCACGCCCCATGTTAGACGGTATTTAAGAAGCTCTCAGACCCCCGACCCGTCAGCGAGACCAAGAAAGAAGATCAGCGGAGGCACAGCACTAAGGGCTAAAACTCCACCAACGAGACCGGGGACCAACCCCAACAATAATAGCTGACAGCGCGTCCGACCCGTCTCAGTCGGCAAGACTCAACAGACGGACAACCTCCGAAGAAGTCCGACGCAGCATCGGACGAAACGTTAGGAAGCAGCAAGATTCCAAGAACACGGCCTTACAACCCAGAAGGTATAATACCTGCAATATAAATTTTCATCTCTCACCATAGGCGTAATATGCCACTTAACTATAAATAAGTGAAACATCGCAAAACACCTAATTAAGTTCTCCTCCCGCTCTGTTCGTCTTCCCCTTGCACCCCGACTATCTCTGTAAATCTCCTCCTCTTCCTCTTCTTCCTCCTCCTCCCCCTTACCGCATGCGTCATTCCATCTACTTCTCTTGTACATGTGGGAAATTTTCATGAAACGGTGACGAAATTTATTGCGAAGTACCCTCCGCCATGCACCACTCGGAAATTTGTACAAAACATACGTACATCTGCCAGTGTTCATTGCGTTCGCTGAAAGGTGGCAAAGTCCTTTGTAGGGTACCGTCTCTACGCACCGAACGAAATCTTACGTGGAGAGTAGCTTCGTCTTGATTTGAAGGTCAAGAGTGCAAAATGTTATCAATATCGAAATAAAACTGTAAATTTTTATGACCTGAAAACCACACACATTCATTACTATACTGGAAACTTGCCTCTGTGACTGAAGCCAGACGTCGCCATCCTGCTGCACCTCACGGCAAAAAGTTTCATTACGCTACTACTGTGATCTTCTGACACGATATGATGTATGCTTTACTAGTTGGTTTGAACATGATTTACATTTGTGCTAATACTAAAGCATACAGCATACTGTGTATTGTCAAGATTTAAAACAGACCCCAGCACTGGCGGCGCATAACACTAGTGAAATGCACGGAGTCAACAACACAAGTGGGGCGCACATATACACATGAAAACAAAGACCTCTACATACCAAAGATCATCCACAAGGTAGTGGGTACATTCAGGTGTCGCGAAATCGTTAGCACAGTAAGACAGAAGTTGAAATTTAAAATAAACGACTTTTGCTATAATAGCTCCACAAAGTTTTTAAAAACGCTGTGTGTATTGCCTTGAACTTATTCATTTAATGAAACATCGCTTTTAGCGTTGTGTATTGTAATCTCCAGCTGTTCTGGCAGATCTAACTTTATTCCCTTATCCTGTTTATGCAAAATCTTAAGGTCATCTTCAATCCGCTTTAATGGGTGGCCAGTTTCGCGGATATGCGTAGCTACAGCGGATTTGTCAAAATTATTAAGTCGGAGGGGTCCATATGTTCCTTGTACCTAACTTTAAACGATTTACCGGTCTGGCCTATGTAGTTGGCATTGCAACTACTACACTGTATCTTATAAACCCCTGATTTGTCATACCTATCAGTCTTTTGGTTTAAGTTATTTCGTAATTTATGATGTAACGTATTATTAGTTTTAAAAGCAGCTTCTACTTTAAAAGGTTTCAGTGTGTTGGCCACTGTCTGAGATAGATGACCAAAATACGGAACCATTAACCTCTTGATATTATCCGTGCCATTTATATTTGATTTCGCATGTTGTTTCTTTCGTATTAAGTTATTCACTACGTTTTCTTGGTAACCATTTGCCGTAGCAAGCTGTCTTATAATGTTAAATTCAGTGGTTCTGTCTTTTTTGTTCATTGGCACTTTGAAGGCTCTATCGACTAAACAGCCTAGGGCAGAAAGTTTTTGGCCATTAAGGTGACAAGAGCTGTTATGTATTAGAATGTCGGTTGTTGTAGGTTTCCTATATACTTTAAATAAGTGTCTGCCACACTGCTTCGTAATGTTAAGGTCAAGGAACTGAAGTGTGCCATCCTTCTCTTGTTCAACGGTAAAGTCGATTTTCTCATTTATTAACTATTTCAGTTTCACCTCCATCTATCAATAGCAACGCATCGTCAACGTAGCGTTTATAATATAAGATTTTTATCAACTGGGTGCTGCATATTTGTGAAAAGCCGGTTTTCTAGGTTATTGATAAAAATGTCTGCTATTGTTCCTGAAATACTTGAACCCATAGCCATTTATATGCAAAAGTTCCGGTTGACGAGGCCATCGAGTTGATTAAAGCAAACTTACTTAAACACAAGAGACTATCTAAGCAAGAAATCGTTGAATTCATTGACCTACTTCAGTTTATTCTGAAATATAACTATTTTACCTTTAACGGGAAGTTTTATATACAAAAAGCGGACTGGCTATTGGTTCAAGTATTTCAGGAACAATAGCAGTCATTTTTATTAATAATCTAAAAACCGGCTTTCCACAAATTTGCAGCACCCAGTTAATAAAATCTTATATTATAAACGCTACGTTGACGATACGTTGCTATTGATAGATGGAGGTGAAACTGAAATTACTGAAATAGTTAATAAATTTAACAGTCTACATGAGAAAATCGATTTTACCGTTGAACAAGAGAAGGATGGCACACTTCAGTTCCTTGACCTTAACATTACGAAGCAGGATGGCAGACGTTTATTTAAAGTATATAGGAAACCTACAACAACCGACATTCTAATACATAACAGCTCTTGTCACCTTAATGGCCAAAAACTTTCTGCCCTAGGCTGTTTAGTCGATATAGCCTTCAAAGTGCCAATGAACAAAAAAGACAGAACCACTGAATTTATCATTATAAGATAGCTTGCTAAGGCAAATGGTTACCAATAAAACGTAGTGAATGACTTAATACGAAAGAAACAACGTGCGAAATCAAATATAAATGGCACGGATAATATCAAGAGGGTAATGGTTCCGTATTTTGGTAATTATCTCAGAAGCTGCTTTTAAAACTAATAATACGTTACATCATAAATTACGAAATAATTTAAACCAAAAGACTGATAGATATGACAAAGCAGGGGTTTATAAGATACAGTGTAGTAGTACATTGGTCAGACCGGTAGATCGTTTAAAGTTAGGTACAAGGAACATATGGACGCCTCCGACTTAATAATTTTGACAAATCCGCTGTAGCTACGCATATCCGCGAAACTGGCCACACATTAAAGCGGATTGAAGATGACCTTAAGATTTTGCATAAACAGGATAAGGGAATAAAGTTAGATCTGCCAGAACAGCTGGAGATTACAATACACAACGCTAAAAGTGACGTTTCATTAAATGAACAAGTTCAAGGCAATACATACAGCGTTTTTAAAAACTTTGTGGAGCTATTATAGCAAAAGTCGTTTATTTTAAATTTCAACCTCTGTCTTACTGTGCAAACGATTTCGCGACACCTGAATGTACCCACTACCTTGTGGATGATCTTTGGTATTTAGAGGTCTTTGTTTTCAGGTGCATATGTGCGCGCCACTTGTGTTGTTGACTCCGTGCATTTCACTAGTGTTATGCGCCGGAGTCTGTTTTAAATCTTCTCGGAGCACAGTATGCTGAGGGGCTTTCTGCGGAGACACGGTTACATGGGAAGTAACTATGTTTTCTTTTATTACGTTCTAGATTTTTATTATTTCGGGTTTTAAGATTCTTGTATATTTTATCTGATGATGAGGGCTTGACCCTTGATACGCGTCATACTTTAGTATTTTATACACGATCTATGTGGCTGAGCCTACTTGACAAAATAATTAAGTATACAACCGCGACCTCGCATCCATTATGGATATAATTAAAACTAAAGCAATAGTTTAGTTTAACACATATGCCTACATTGTCGAATCGCATTATGAGGAAAACGTGTTACAGACGGTTAAATTTTATGTTATGGACGGTTAAATTTTACTTACCGTCCTGGTGGCTGCGCGTGATTTGTCTACCATGTGACGTTGGCATTAGCCAACTGCGTGACAATGAAAATGTTTTGTCATGTAATCTTCGTTTTACAGGGGTAATTAATTACTGAGTGAACGAGGGTACATGTAATAGCCTGTCAACCATACATCAGGAACAGCATTATTTATTTACTTCAAAGGTTTTGTTTAACACTAATCAAGAAGCCTGTGTGGATTTCTAAGAATATTAAAATCTTGGCAAAGACTTTCTACAATTTTGTTAATGTTGCCAACATATCATGTGAGGCCGAGGGGATTGCAGGTTAAATTTTACCGTTACGTTCAGTTAACGCAAGCTGCAGTTATCTGAAAAACACCCAGAAGAATGAAGATACGTGTTCTCCACGACAAATAGCACATTTTAACAATCATTTTATTAAATGAAAAACCCAAGTTGATCGAAACTGGTAACAGATTAATAGAAACAGGAAACACGATTCATTAGTGTATGTGTCAAAGCACACTATAGATTTCGTAAGAACTCTCAAAAGAATGAGTATACGTGTTTTATAATAACCATATTACTGAACGAAAATCCGAAGTTGAATGAAATTGGTAATAATAATAACAGTAAATCAAAGCAATTCATTATTGTATGTGTCAAAGCTTACTCCAGCAGAAAAAATTACAGCCACATACAACACACGAATTTCCTATACGTCAAAACTCTAAAGACAGCGTAGTTACTCAGTTCATCCCTATTTTGACGACTGTTTTCTGTAATAACACACACGACCGCTTACACGTTTATAGTATAGAAATATGGCGGCGAGACTTCACTGACACCAATGATACTGTTATGGCACTGCTAGTTAGTAGTCTAGTCAGTGCTTAGGAGCTATGAGCTCTAGCCCTACAAATGCACTCTTAACTGAAGTCCATGAAATGCCCCTACATCTCAGAAGACAGCTGCTAGCAGACATATTTATAATTAACAAGATGTCCATTTCTACTCATCCACTACATTCCAAATTGGAGAGCCTTGACTTCCATATCCGGAAGACTCGTCATAGAGCTACTCTTCCTGCCTTAGATCTAGCCGTCGAAGATGGGGTCACCTATCAACAAAAATCCTCCGCACAAGCTCGATGCCTATCTACATGCACAATTACTCAGTCCTCTCCCACGAAGTACGTGTACATTTAGATACTACGTCTCTAATGGGTAGTCTGCTCAAACATCAAGATTTAAAGCGCCTGCTTTATTAGAAATGGCCAAACTCCTTATACATATATACTGATGGCTCCAAATTCAAAGAAGGAGGAAACGAAGGATGTAACTTTCTCTGCCCACAAATAAATGTCTCGAAAATGTACCAACTACCGAAGGAAATTTCAGTATTTTCTGCAGAACTGTAGCTATCCTGGAAGCCTTAAAATATGTCCGCTCTACTCAGGCCTCCAAGGTCCTGGTTTTGTCTGATTCTATGTCGGTTTTACAATCTCTGAAGCACAACAAGTGGAAATCAAAATCTAATAACCTGATATTGGAAATCATTTGGTTATGCCTTCAGTGTGAAATCCAAGGGAAGACGATAGAATTCTTGTGGATCAAATCTCACTGCGGCATCGCTTACAATGAAGTGGTCGATATTCTTGCTAAAGAAGCCACAAAATCCGGAATTTTCATTGACCTTAAACTTTCTGCTTCTGAATTATATCGCCTGGCCATGCAGAATGATTTTCAAGGATTGCAAGAAGATTGAAATCTATTTCAGTCCTTCAGGGGCAACATTATGCCTGTGTTCAGCCTATAATTCCACGAAGACCTTGGTTTCATGATGTTCGCTTACCGCGATGGCTGATAACTACTGTATGCCGTATGCGATTCAACCATGGAAGTTTTCCGACACACCTCTATCGTATTGGTATCACTCCAAACCCATTCTGAGACTGTACAAACACTACAGAAGGTGACATCAATCATATACTCTTGAACTGCTCAAAATGGGAGAGGCACAGACAGTCGTTTTTGCATTAACTACACCTTTTGCAAGTAGAGCTTCCTACGAGTGCCACCATTCTACTCTCTTTGAGTAATCCGGCATTTACTACACAACCTTTTAAATTCTTACAAGCTGCCAAGATATCTGTGTAGTGATAAAATGGTACTGTTATCCATCATTTTATGATATTACCATTTGCCTTAATTGTATAAATGTTTCGAACGGGCTCTGAGCAATTTTACGCCTAGTGTTTCTGTTCGCTTCATTCCCTGCCATCTGGTGCACAAGAACAATTGTTTGTATAAAACTACCTTGTAACTTTTGCACGCCGCATAATGGACACATTTGTTAAATTAATTATATGTATTACTTTAATGTTTCTGACTTCACAATTTTTCAGTCATTAATATATTATATTGTACATACATAGTTCTCCTATAAAAATGACAACCAGTTGTAAAATAATTTACTTGTAAGTGTAATGTTGATCAAAATGCATTTACGGTTAATTATGTTCCTCCATTAGAAGAATTTACTGAATGTGAAATATATGTATTAAGCTGGCTAATTGGCCGTCAGCTGCCCAAGGACAAATAAAATTTAAAATGAAAGTAATATATGTCTGTGCTGCAAACAAACGGACACCATGGACACTGTTGTATTTTTATCTTTGAATCTATCTGGATTTTTATCTTTGTGTTTTTGTTGATCGTCGGTAAAGCGTGATTGACGAAAGTGTTCTGAGTTTACTCACTTAACTATTTGATATTACACGTCGTTATTAAAGTACGAATAACGAAAACGCGCAATCATTGTATCATTTCGCATGAATGAAACAATAAACTCATTTTCAAACGTACGCTGAAGTTCATAAGTCGCAGAGTATTTAGCTTTATACATTGATGTCCTGTCTGTTCTTTGTTCGTGTTTTAAACATGTCTAATGTGGCCTTCGCGATTTAAGAGAATCTGAAGATAACGCCAAGGGCACGGATATTCTAAAGTAATATGATTGTAACAGACTTTTTTATGCATGAAGTCTATAAAACACTGTTGCTGCACCAAGCCGAAATGGAGTGGGGGAACGTACACAATATCGGAAGTATTGCCCATGCAACTTTATTACGTGTCTCTTTACGTGCTATAATTTGCCGATTTCCACATATTGGTACGTTGAACAGATATGCAAGTATAAGTTATATATATGTGGTGTCTGTTCTTTCGGACATGTCCGAAAGAACAGATACTACATATATATATAACTTATACAATTTGCTTATAACGGCCAAAGATCTGTCTTCGGTGCGGAGGCTCTCCTAGGCCCTTACCCTTACGGGAATCAGTACTAAGTGACAACAGGTTTGAGTTCTAGTGGGCAGGGTAAAGTTGAAAATTTGTATCTGAAGGGAGGCGTACTTGAGTAATTCCGTGCAGGTGTGGCGAGCTGTGTCCCCAGTGGTGTAAGGGTCAGTGCAACTGCGTAGAAAGGAGACCCGGGTTCGAATCCCGGCTGGCTACACATTTCCAATTTTACCCATTCGCAGTTAATGTCGTACATCCCGTGAATATGAATAGATATGAAAGTGTTGCTGATTCCTTCTGCGCCAGCAGAATGACAGCAAAATTCTATTCAATCACACTTCCCTAATTTTATGTTACAGGGTTCCAAGAGAACTACGTCACCTTCTGCCAAGGTATTCCATTTATCCTCCTCTAGCATATCTGCTACACTTCCCCAAGGACTACGCGGTCCATCCTAGAAGTGCGTCTCAGTATTCGATCGGTGTCTGTCATCACGTATGTTAAGGACTTTAAACTGTGCAACAACCAGTGGAATCTCTATCTATATAAAAGTGAAAGGACGCACTCATTCACTAACTAAACACGACATCTTGAAAACTACATCACCTATGATACTGAAATTTGGCAAGAATGTAGTCTATAGGTAGAAGAGGTCAGCTAAGAACGGATTTTGCGCTAGGGCAGATAGTTCAGGAGATATGAAGTCATAAACAATGAAAACTTCTCCGTCTTGCGGCACGTGATAGCGTGACTTCATCAGTCCACTAATTGAGGAGGAGAGCACTTAACGACTTGCAACAAACCTTAAACATAATTTCAAACGTTTACGAAACTTTTTCTCGACGACAACCATAGCAAAATGATGATAGGAAGAAAAGTTTCTCGCTCACTTCTTTTCCGCTGTCCACGGAGTAAAACTATGGCATTCGGTGTAATATAGGGATTTATAATTTCTACACTACAAATTGTAGCTAAAGGAAATTTTACACACATACAAGTATACACACATACAGCTGAATGTACCTTCGAAATTGTATCACAGTACGACACGTAGTTTATCAGATACGAGCACATAAACAGTAACGTTAATGTAAAACCACCGCATCACGCTCAAAGTTTTAACCTATTACTTCTTTACTATTAATTGTATTCGCAAGAGATTTTACAAACATATGGCATTTATACGAATGAATATATACCTAAAAAACTATACAATTGTAGAACATATAACTCAATAAATATGAGATGATATATACTGCGATGGGTAAAAGCTTTTGACATCAGACACCACGTTTTATTACATTTCTTATTTACTGCTAAAGACACTCCTGTATTACAGTGAACTTAAGGAAATTCCTGAAAGATGACCGTGCTGTTGAGAACAATGAAGCAAATTTGAACTGTGAAGCGCATACAGCTGTACGAAGAAAGAATACATTTCTACAGACCTACAACGAAAGGAAGAGAATGAAACAGTGTACATCCGACGAATACCCATTATTTCCGACAAATCTAGCTTTTGAGTTTAACAGACTGCAGTTTGCAGTAAGACTTGCATTTTCTGTTATGATTAATAATAGTGGAGCGTATTTGAAATCTCCATGTTTCTCACAAGGAAAGCTTAATGTCGTTTATTTATATTAGATCCTGGACAAGTCACAAGAAATATTGTTTATAGTCAGGAAGGACGATTAGTTTTTAACGTGGTCATTAGAGGCAGACCATTCGCTCGGATTATATGGGTAAGAATGGGGAAGGAAATCGGCCGTGCTCTTTGAAAGGATCCACCTCAGTATTTGCCTGACGAGGTTTAGCGGAAAAAAATAAAACATAAATCTGGATGGCTGGAGACTGGTCTGAACCGCCGTCCTTTGTTTGTTTGCATACTGTAGTTCAAATTTTGTACTTAACGCAAGACAGCCTTACTTCTTATACATTCTCTCATAAATATAACACGTTTTTAGAAAAAAAGGAGATGGACAGAGAGAGTAAAAGTACTACATATAAATAAATGAATGAGTAAATAAATAAATACCCGAACAATGCCAAGTTTTCCGCTAGTAGCATATATGACTATTCACCGGAAATCGTCTTAAATACTTCATTATACCATTTTCTGCACGTAACAAATTTTTCTCACCAATTTCAGTATTTAAAACATATTTCAGTCAGTTGAAAAGAATATTAATATTTCGAAAGAGGGGAGTAAAATATTGAGACAGCTATTTTGGAAAACAGTCCTTAGCAGCTATAACAGCTAATATATGAAAAGAGTTGTAGCTCACACAGAATATGAGCTTAACGAATTTGGCGTGATGATCGTTCCTCCATGAAGTATTAAGTTTTCTTGCCCTTCTCTTAACAGTTATAAATTAATATGAACAATAAATTGAATGTTTATCAAAAGGGTTCGGCAATTTCGTAGTACACTAGCGTTAAATAAATGTTGATGTGACGTCGAATATTTGGCGAGAAATCTGTTCAGTGACATTCATACTGATACACTGTTTAGATATCAAAATAACTGAATTTATGATAATAAATTCACATTTAAATGTCTGTTCTTTCCTTTCTTGTCTTCCTAGCATTGTGTTAATTTTGGTCCCGAGGAATATACGTGAATTTATCATTTATCAAAGGTAGAAAAGATTACTGTAATATTTATGCCAAAGGAAAGATAACTAGTTATTATCAAATAGCATATGAGTTTCGTTTATAATCATATCTCTATTTGCTTCATTAGTATCTAAACGCAAGAAATGAAAGTCGTCACCCTACTGCGAACCCACTTGTCACATAGATTTGGGCCTCAATATTGATGTAGTCGACGACTTGACAGTCTTCACATAATTATCTTTATTTTCACCTTCGTAAGAAAAATCGATTTCTTTGCAGTGAAATTTAGAAGTGTTCGTAACGATGTCATCTGTTTGGGATAGTCCTATGGTACATATTCCACAGACATCACCCACATTTTAAACAAATACCAAGACTCATTTAACTCCGAAAGTGGCAGTTTCACAATCTTCGAAAATGAATCCATTGCATTTTCGACACAGTTATGTTGAATGCAACAACTTGGGCACTGGAATATAAGGTAGTAGAACACGGCACTTGTCGCTTAAAATTACAAAGGTGCATTCCATCAACCGTGCTACTCACAACACAATGCGTGTAATTGTAGACTCTTTTCTTTTGTGGTTAAGCCCTTTTCTGCGTAAGGTAGTATCACATGTAACAATTCGAACGCCCCATCTCCTTGGCATTCGAAAGGTACTGCTGGACCTGACAGCGGAAGAGGTTTTTCTTCTGGAGAAATTGGAATTCTTGAAAATACCTGGATTATCCTCGCGAACATACGCACCGATGTCATACCTATGACTTTTTATTTATCAACAATAACATAAGAGAAAAATGTTTTTTTTTTATGGTTGAAAGACAAAAATTCGATATTATCCGACAATCCAGACGAATGATGTTTGCCATCCGCCGCCGCAACGCAGTTAGGGTAGACAACTTCTTCATACTAATGCGTTTTCTCAAACCACATTTTATCGCTTGGAGTTTGGTATCTCTTGGGATTGTTGAATGTCTCATATAATGACACATGTTTCTCGTATAATTGCAAGAATGGTTTCTCTTGGCATGAAAGTAAAACTCGAAACCACCGAAGTTCATTTCCACGACCAGTACCTGAACCACAGGGACATGAGCATACCAAGGAACATAAAAAGTGATTTACTCCTGCAATAATTTACTTGCACACACTTTTATGTCAAATAATGAAGAATGAAGACATAGTCATCAGTACTGTACGAAATAATTTCATACGGGATTTCTCGATTATAAAATCGGAGTGACTACAAAGAATAGAAAAAAGAACAAGTACTGTGATGAACTGCAAGAGATTGTGAAACCAATATTTCCAACAGCGGAAGATGAAACTACTTCTTCAAGAAATGGAACGGAGATTAAAAGTACATTTATGCGTGAAGTCTCTCATGTAATAACCAATTTGTCTGAATGTTTTATGAATTTTTTCATTAATGTGTCATTCTTTCTTGTACGTTCAGAAACGCCACAAGCAATTAGTCAAAAGAAGCTACCGACATTCAATGATAATGAAAGAGTTTGCTGTTCCACTTTCTTCTTCTTTCATTAATTTTTTCCTATTTTCCTATTACACAAAGTTCTTCATTCTTCATGCTCTAATCCAGTAACTATTATAATTTCCTTCCGTTGGTCTTAATTCTATTTGATCCACTGTCTTGACTATTACTGTTACGTCTTGACTGCGCATACTTAGTGTTGGCTAGCGTTGCCACATGATCGGGATTCATCCGAATTCTCCCGACATTTCATGCAATGTCCTGACTCCAGACACGGTACAAAAATATCCCCGCAAACCAATTCTCGTAAGGTTGACTATAAATAATAATATAAATTTGTCATGCGCTTTCACTTTGAATCATTTCATTGTCGAACGGAAGGAATGTGAGGGACCTCCAAGTGGGATACGTAGGAAGAGCTCTCTAAATTTTTCTTTACCTTTCTCTGTTTGTTTACTTAAGAAATTCACCTTTATAAAGTACTTAATATTTCAAATTATACTGACAATTATGCATTATATAGCAACTTCTGCAGTTTCGAGAAATATTTAGACAGCAACCAATCAACAAGGACATATCAAATAATAAACTGTCGGCATATTTATTCCAAAATAAACTCAATTTTTTACAATATTTCATAATTTATGTTGTCAATTCGTATAACCAATGCTTAATATGCAAAGGTGTTTATCCTACTAAATAATTGATACACCATTAAATGAAATAAAGAATGATTTAATAACTGGCAGAAAATTTTATGAACATTTCTAATTGTAAATAACATACTACTAAAGGGTGAAATGCACCTATAAATTGATTACGCCGAAAAAATCTTAAGACTTTTGTCAGGTATTTGATTCTAAAAATCAAAAGTAACATTTTAATTTATAATAATTATTTCTCTCGACATCAACTGTAGACTCCCATCATGTTGAATTTTTTCCAGATCTGACTCCCTTAGTTGACAGTGATACAATACTATCATCATTTAACTGGAATATTTCCAGAATGCAGTTTGGAAACTAGGAGGCGAGGTACTGGCGGAAGTAAAGTTGTGAGGCGGCATCGTGAGTCGTGTCGGGATAGCACAGTCGGTAGTGCGCTTGCCCGAGGAAGGCAAAGGTCCCAGGTTCGAGTCCCGGTTCCGGCACACAATTTTAATCTGCCAGAAAGTTTCATCATTTAACTGGTTTCTTATCCCATGTGACATTGCCTAATGCCGTATTTTACCTGCTTGAACAGCGGAAAAGTAGTAAACGATAAAATTCTTTCCTTTTACTACTTTGCTGTGCTTGTCACCTGACAAAAATTTCTTAATGGATTGAAATTAGCCACGCGGGAGTATCCGAGCTGTCTGCAGCGCCGCGTTGCGGATCGCGCGGCCTCCCGCGTCGGAGGTTCGAATCCTCCCTCGGGTATGGATGTTCGTGTTGTCTTTAGTGTAAGATCGTTCTTAAGTAGTTTGTAAGTTTAGGGATTGTTGACCCTGCACTTAAGTCCCATAAGCTTTACAAACATTTGAACATTTTGTTTGAAATTAAGTATAAAGTTAAGTTTGTTGCAAGTCTTTCTCATTTTCAAATACTGGATGAATAAATTCCGTCTCATGATGGGGCAGTTGTCACTGTTTATGACGTCGTATGTCCTGAACTATGGTGATCGTAGGCGACTCTTAACCCCACGATTATCGTTGCCTGATAGTACGAAATATGTGTACCAAGTTTGGTTGAAATCAATCCTGGAACACACACACACACACACACACAGTTTGCCACATGTGATTGCCAGTCTATCTGCTTGTTTTTATCAATGTTTCCTATAAAATATGTAGAAAACACCAAGCGAAAGTGGCACGCCCGTGTCACATATTTGTACAAGAAATTCCCTATCCACATTTCATAAAGTACACTTTCTATTTAATATAATTAATTTAAATCTTTAATAATGTAACGACTTTCTCATCCGATGCAACGAAAATGTATGCAAGTTAAACCGCGACGGTAAATTTATGGTGTGCTTTCGTATGTTTAATGGAGTAATTTATGCTACTTTTCAGCACCGTATTTCGACGATAGCGTCAATCATCATCTTGAGGTAGACTTGCCAGATTGAAAGACTAAAAATCTCTTTAAAATTTCAAAATGATTTTATTTTGGAGCTTTTATCGGGTGAAATAAATGTTTTAATTGAAAACGTTATTTTTTACTTTTAAAACGGATATACAATAGTTAACGCTACTGTCAGATAATTAATTTACATTTATTTTCCATGATGGCATTTCTATTCGGTATTGCATTTTGTAGAATCGAAATTCTAACAGTTTGCTTCGAAGTTCAGGTTAATTATTAACTCGGCCTATATTAAAATAATAAAGTCCTCCTCATAGCCGAATTATCAGTGCAACAAACCCACATACAGGAAACGACACAAATTATATATTCATGTTCTTTTGTTTGAAAATGTCTGTTCTGTACAGAAATTGTTTGGCACGAGATTCTGTATTTTGAGTGGACTCTGTACAGCGTACGAACTGTCGGGAGAATCTAGACCAATCCCGACCATCTACCATCCCTGTCTTCAGCTGAAGAATCTGAAAACGACTACATGTCTGTCATCGAAATTTCATGTAGGATGAATCATTGAAGAGCTGAACCGAACACCAGAGAGATCAATAATCAATCTCTCCAAGAAAACTTGGGAGATCAAATCATTAAGATTTGAGCATTTGTGCAGGAGAGCAAAGACAGGAACAGTAACCACATGTGTGCGACAGCAACAAACAAAAAATATTTTGAGTAAATTCATACTTGGCTATCAGCTACTTCGTTTTACATTGTTGTTGCTGGTTCCAGTTTCACCTAAACTTGTTCACTGAATATAAACATTGTTTTTCCTTTGACAATTTCTACCTATCACGCTTCCGGTCATTAGCAAATTGATCTTTATCCCCTATCACAGGATGTGTTAAATTAAACTATTTCATTCTTCATGAAGTTTGTCATGAAGTTCTTTTCTCTCTAATTATATTATTTCTCCACTCTCAGGCCAACCCATGACAGAGGTAGTGCAAGCACTTAGCACTCCGTGATGATCCAAAATGAGTTTAATTTTCTGGTCCTGCGATGCAGGCCGTATCAGATATTAAGCTGAACAGAGAATGTTTAGGAGGCTAACGAAGGAGCCTAGAGAATGTATAATTAATGTTTCCAGCCGATTGTGGACGTACATCTACAAGGAGCTGGAAAAGGTCTGCACTCTCTCGACAGCGTACATTGCAATAATGTCGTCTCCACAAGGGCCGGAGAAGTTGCTTCGGCGTTAAAGCCTGAGCAGAAAAAATCCTGGTGTGATCCCGAGTGCTAGTGCAGCCGGGCCAGGATGAAAGGTACAGAAATACGTTTTACTTTCAGACCCCGTTGTATCCCCGAAAACTGCCGGGCGGGGTGGAAATGTAAGGGCCACGCATGATGGGGCTATAAGACTGACATTAGGCCAGCCGCAGACACCCATGAGAGTCGCACGCAAGCGTATGGAGTCTGGTCTCCCCACACCAAGAGCAGGCTCGACGCCAGAGAAAGGTCCAGGACAGGAAAAAGCGGCGCAGCGGGCCCCGGCGCGGCGGTTAAGCCGAGGCGCACACCGTCCATCTCGCCGAGGAAGGAAGGGCTTAAAAAACATGCAACGCCATGTGCACCTGGCTTCTCCGGCAATTAAGCTGATAAGAACAGATACTACACTTCGATCTTAGCCAAAAGGCTACTTATCCATCTAATCATCATTCCTCTCTGTCACAACGTTTCAGGAGTAATTTATCAAAATGCGATTATGCCATAAATAAAAATTTTACAGCGCAGCCCAATAACTAATATCGAGGAAATGTTTTTAGTACTTGATCATTTGAGACTTAAGCTATTGTTCTTCAATATAAAAAATGGGATAAGTAGCAAAAACCCACTTTTATTTAAAGACACAGCTGACACTACAATTTTTAAAATCTGTGGACATATTGCATTTAGTACCGACCACAAGCACAGTCCATATTGTGAATCAATTTTACATACGAAAAATTCATGACACTGTTGCTTACCTTTCATTTTTAGTAATAGTATATTCTACAAAGAATCAAAAAGATGTGTGATCCTCTGCACAGCATTTGGTGTACTTGTTACGTAATGTTTGAGTGAAAACTTCCCATTTTTTCTGATAGCAATCATTCAAAATTTTAATTAGGAAGGACTTTTGTAAACAGCCTCTTCAGAGTGCAGCTAAAATTGTAATTAAACTTGTTATTTTAACTGCAGACGTCTGTTTTTGTTTTTTTTTTTTTTTTTTTTTTTTCAAAGGTAAAAGCTCTAATACTCTTCTTAGTATTTGTTATCCAAGTTCCTCCTGCAAGCAATCAAACTCTTCATCCTCAATTTGTTCTTCTACATTGTTTAGAAAATCACCACTTTCGAGAAGATGAATTTAAAACTGCAAGCTTTCAGAAGGCTGAATTCCGCTTTATTTATTTATTTTTTTTCTAATTTTATCTGTTCTATCAGACTGACATTTGGAGTACTTAAATTTTCTGTTGCTACATCTTTATTCAGCAAAGGTAATAGAATCTTTTGATGTGGCATCCGAGCTGTATGAAGACTCTATTTTAAAATATTGTACGTTTTTTCCCCTTCAGTTTCTTATTGAGGATCATTCATGTTTGTTATCCTAGTTGGCAGTTTAAAATATTCAAGTCCGTTCCTAGCTTTCTAAAAAAAAACATTTTCTGATAGATATTGCTAATGAGGTAATATTTCAGCTTGTTACCGAACACTCTTCTCTACTGTCGGTGTAGGGTGAAACACGAAATAAGTCTTTGTTAAATAATAAAGAGAAAACATGATGTGAGGTCAAAATGTAGCGAATGAAACGTTTAGTATTCTTTTCAAATAATCCCTTCTATCACTTTCTAGATCCAAAAGTGTGGTATCCAACACGTACACACTATTCCATGTTAATTATTTTCATTAAATGCTACAGAACAGAACTTACGTTATTCCTAACAGTGTGGTAACAAGCAGTTAATTTACTCATTGAACCAATATGGGCGTGAATTCCAAGTACATGTTTACTTGACAATTGTGCTAAACAACTCTGATGTGAAGAAGAAATACAACTAATAAAATTATTTGCAGCTTACCAGGAATTATTCAGTATAACTTGTCTTATTGTGACGTATTCCACGATACAGGACTGGCGGAGAGAAAATCTCTTACGCTTGTTTTCCTTTCGTTTATATTTCCCTAACATTTCAGTGTTATTCATTCCAATCCATTAGCCTTGAAAATACTATGTCGTCTTGTTTTAGTGATTGTGAGAGACCAAAAATTTTAAAGACATTGATGAGCATGGAATACCATCACCCTCTTCAGCCTTCTCCATTTGTTTACTCAAGAGATTCACTTTCACAAAGTAATTGTTAACTTCCTTAAGAATATAAGGAAATCTTATAGGTTGCAATGGAATTGTTACTTTAATTTTTTTAAATCGTTTATGATTTAAGATTTGAAGTTTGTAAATATACATCTATTTATTTCCTTCGAATAACCAACTGTCGAATGTAAAGATGTGTTCTAGGTAGTTAATAGGTTACAGACCGACTATGGAGTTCATATAAAAAAGTTGAATACGAGATATTAGCGGGAAAAGGAGCTTTCGTTTTTCCCTTAACTCAGGGCATTGTTAACACAAAGAAGTTGGCAGTTTTTCATGCAGCAGGTGATGGAGAGTGGCTATATATTTTATTTCAGTGCGAATATGACCATCTTAAACAAAATTTCCTAAGTATTTTGGTACAAATGAATTTTTATTTTAGATGAGATTAAATTAGCTGTTCCTTGAGGAAATCCTCGTGGATATGGAACATGTCAATATATACATACATAATAAGCTAAAATACTAATCCTAATAGTATGAATACGGCAATCATTTGGTTGTATTAAAAAATTCAGTGATGCAGTGGAAGGAATTGTCCACTAGTGAGTCTTTCGGGCTCCTCTTAAACTGATCATTATGGATGCTAGCAAATGGTTGAAAATTTTTGTTGCTAGTATTACATGTATGAACTGAACTGTTTCTTGGAAAAAGGGATATATGACAAATTTCATTAATGAATACACCGAGAGGCAGTAGTTAGTATACCCTGTTCAGTGAAGAGGCTTCAACAGCATGTCCGTGAATTTACTCCACAAATAATACGTATACACGCTTCTGGACTCTGAAAACTTTCCTTAAACCTGAAGAGTTACGCCAAAATGTTATACCATATGATGTAATGGAAAGAAAGTAAGCAAAGTATGCAAGCTTTATTTTTATGAATCCTACGTCGGATAACACTCGAACCACAAATACAAATTTGTTTTCTTCATTTCTGTGGTGTGCTCCTCCCAACTGAATTTATTATGTAGTTGTAATCCCAGGAATTCAACACTGTCAACCTCTTCTACCTCCTCTTCTTCATACTTCATGCATATGCTACATGGAAACGTCTTAAATATTCTGAATTACATGTTGTAAGTCATTTCAAAGTTTAATGACAATGAGTTGCCTTTAAACCATTTATTAACGTCCATAAAATATTATTAACAGACCTTTCTAGAAGAATGGTCGACATGCTATTTATTGTAGTAACTGTATCATCGTCAAACAAAACGAACTCTGCTTTTCGCAGTGTAACTGATGAGGTCATTAATGTACACAAGAAGAAGCAATTGTCCTAAGACGGATCCTTGTGGGACACCACATGTAATTTCTGCCCAATCTGATGATGACTAATTCACTATTCTTTTGCACTGACACGTTTTGTTGGCTGTTAGTGATGTATGAATTGAACCATTTTGCAGCATTGTTCGTAACACCACACAATTCTGATTTACCTGTACTTAAAAGGATTTTGTGGTTTACACAATCAAATTCATTTGACAAATCACAGAAAAACCTGCTGCTTGTAATATTTGTAGCGTCCGATGGCTCCTTACGCAATAACTGCCTTTACTTTCACTTCTTACTCTCCACTTACACTTGTATCTGTTGTAAACTAATAATATCTGTACAGCGGTGTGAATGTCAACGGAATGCGTTGTGGCGTTGTATAATCTGCCATTTATGAGAAATGTCACGTCACGCCCCGGTATATTTAGCGCAATGAAAGGTACTCTCGTGGCTTTCGTATGTAATACTTTAGGGGAAATTTTCGTTACGCGCGTTTTATTTCTACAGGCGCACGAATCGGGTTGGAAATCAAAAAGAGGAACATAGCGTGGTTTGATGGCAAAGCGGCTTGCTGTGCTACCTGCTACTGGTGACCACTTATGTGGGTAGAAGAACTAATCAACTCTGCCTGGATAAAGCTAAGAGGAAAAGACACAACTGAAAGTGGACATTAATAAAACAGAAGCAAATGAAGTGATACGTCGTTGTTAATGTTATGAGTTAACTTGAACCTTTGTATCTTAACGTGTAGAAGTTAGTCTCTCAAAAAAGTTTGGAAGATGTATGATGAGAAAGTGTTTGTTATCAAAAAGTATTTACATTCTGAAATACCGAGAGAAGGTTCAGAGTGTATACGTCCTTCAAACAGCGGTTCAAACCACCCTATGACCCACAATATTAGACTTTTCCGTGATTTCCCTAAACCGTTCCAGGTAAATGCTGGGATGGTTCCTTTGAAAGAGCACTACTGTTTCCTTCTCCATCCACAACAAAAACAGAGCTTATGTTCCCTCCGTAATGTCGGCGGGACATCAAACTCTGAACTCCCTTCCTTCCAGCGTCGCATTCCGGAGGAAAGGTTGTAAGGAACCAAAAGAATTAACGGAGATCGTAATAAAAACGAAACTAACAGTCTACATCTTTGATGTCGAACCCCAGAACCGCACGTAACTATGCATGAAATAACAATCATAAACAGGAGATTGGTGTGCGTCATTTCCATGCAGAAAGTTGCATTGTATCTCAAGTAACATTTTAACAAAAAGAAAGTAACAAGATGACAATACCATAGGAAGGAAATTATATGTAATTTAATGGCGTTAGTATACCATAACATATACAACGAGCAGTGCCAAAAACTGTCTGCTTAAAGTACTTATAACAGCGCCAAACACATGTACAGCAGTACCCCACACCCGAAAGTGCTTATGTTAGTCCTCAAAAGGCGAATGCCGGATTTCGATGAAGTGGCTAAAACAAAATGGGATAGAACGATGTGCACACCTCACTAAAGCCACATTCTCATTCAAAAGAACTTCCGCTATCACGCAGTCCAATGTCAAATCCACACTAATTAAATTTTCAATTGATGATGGTATGTCAATGTCAAACCCTGGATTTCCTTATACATAGGTGCAGCAAACTGATTGTGAATCAAAGAGTGAAGATTGACGATGAAATAACGATCGTGTACCTTTACTTGTGGTTTGGCACCTTGTTGTCTTAGCAAATCAGTAATCCTTCCGATATAGTGTTTATATTGCCGAAAGAAGTAAACATAAGGGGTTGGCAATATTTGTTTCCGGTGGCAAGATCTTCAGTGTAAAATCTTTGTTTGGAAAACTTGCATCTAGAAGGGTAAGATCGGTATGACCGGCCCAATAATCACAAAATAGGCTCTTTCCATTTGGCGCTAGCAGACAAGCGCGGCGTTTTGTATGGAAAAGCGCACAGCACAGTTGTTTAGGGGAAAGGGTTGTACCTTGGGACAATTGTTACATTTTAATTTTTTATACTATAATTTTTTTACAAGAAATTTGAAAATTTACCCCATCACAGGCACCAATTTTAGGTAATGTTGAACGAACAGCAGTTTAGGCTAGCTCCAATATTTACACAATTACCAATAAAGACCTTTGTGGCACTTGTCCTAAGGTACAATCTATGGTTTCACCTTGGGACAGTGGCGATTTTACCTTGGGACACGGTTATGTATTTCAATTTCTTAGTTTTATGAATCGTTTTGGAATCAGGTAGTAAATGTGTTAGTCCAAATACAAAAGTTATTTTACCTTAAAACAAGAGATGGTGGGAATAAAATATTAAATGAATGAAACCTACGACACCACTGGAGCTGGTAGTTCTTTCATTATATTACTGTGATTAACAGCGTTGATGTTCTCAACATTAGGCAATACAAAACGGTCGTTTGTTTCCTTAAGAATTTCACAGTTATATCTTGTTCTGTGTTTTCTAAAACACATGAGATCTGCCACCGATGTCAACTTTTCCAAGACCCAACTACCTTGAGAACAAGAAAGTATTACTTTTCCAGATGGTAGGAAGGATGGCAAATCCTCTTCTTCAGATGGCAAATCAAATATGCTACCTCCAGGGCTACTGCCAAGCCGGGGAATTTCTTCATCAGAAGAATTGGAAGATGAAAACTCCTTTGTCCGTTTAGTGGCCTCTTTCTTTGGAAAAGACTTTTTTTCATCTTCAATTTTTTTTGCTCCAGCCTCGTCGCCACTTTTGTATCTCGTTTCCGCCGGTTGTTGTAGGTGTCGGTGGCCGAGTAGAAAGAGACCGACTCAGGGAAACAGGATGCACGCTTGTGCAGGTACGGAGGTGACCAGCCAGTGTGACAGGAGAAACTAGAACACTAGGCTAAATTAGAACAAGATATATATTTTGTGGAGTCTTGGTAATACTTAACTTTTACTTAGTTCTTGACTGCAGAATGCGGATACGTAGATTAGATAGAAGCCTACCTACTGATGATTCCTAGTGCCTATCCGATAGCCAAGTCTTAACTGGTGCCTAGCTGATTCCTAGTTAGTGGTGGCCACGAGCAGAGTTGCAGCAGAGGGCGCTCGTGGCTGACGTCGTAAGAACGCCGCGCCGTGCTTGCATGGCGGCGCGCGGCGTAAGTACGTGGCGCGCACTTCATACTTGTGCGACACCACACAATTCTTTATTTTTCTGGTATATCAGTAACAATCATACACCTTCCAGTTGTCCCAACGTGCAACCAGAGAAGTGCCCCAAGGTAAAACCAAATACAAAATGACAGAAAACAGTATCCTAATCTATGTACACATTTATATCGTTATAACTTATGGTATCAATAGCTTATTTAAATAATGCCCTACAATATTGTATTTAAGAAATATCAATAATGATACTTAGCTTTAATTTATATCTTCTAAGGATAGTGGCTAAGTTTTACTTTTAAACACGAAAACGTGTAAAACTCCTCCTCAGATCTCAAACATCATCCTAATACAATATGGCCTCTTATTCCCTCTTAAAATAGGTCTGACAACTTTACTTCATAGTTCTTAAAGTTTCCACTAGAGTGCACTGCCTGTATTAAAAAGTGTCCCAAGGTAAAACCGTCCCAAGGTACAACCATTTCCCCTATAATTCTTTGTTATTCTAAACATGGTTTTGTGCGGTTCCGAGCGCTCGAGGTCAAAGGTATCCCTTGTAAGAAGCAGACGAGCTAATGGGGTGTAAGGATCCCGCTGAAACAAGCTCAAGGGCTCACCGGTACCATATAACCATTAACATTGCTGTACTCCTTGTTAGGGAACAAACATGTACCATTCACTCAGGGTACTCTGAGTTGCCAGCAGTAACTTTGCTCCTCGGCCTCTGCTTCACTACTGGCCGATTTTGTCTCGAGTTATGTTTATTTTCCCCTTTTTTCTTGGCAGTGTTTGCCAGTGATGCAAAACTGCGGGTAGGTTTAGTAATTGAGGCTAATTAAGAGCTGGCTTATGCACCGCGTGCTGGGGTTTGCCAAACACACTAGGAGAGCGACACAACGATCCTATGCTGAGCTGTTCCTGAAGCGACGACATCACAGTACTTCCGCATCTGTACATTACCCTTTGTTAAGTGTAGCACGGTTTTGCGACTGCATATTACAAGCTTTTTTGTACGTTCTGAAGTCATTTTCGTAGAATAAAAGGTAACTGTTGTAAGAAAACGAATAAATCACAAGTACAATGCAAATGCAGTATTCGAGTATGCCAGAAAGTTCCATAATATTTCACGAAAGAATCAACTGTTTCAGATAGTATTTGTTCTGTTCACTGTTGTGGTCCTTGCACAGTCTTATCTAGCGGCTATCAGAGATATGTTTATAACCTGAAAATTATCACAATTACATTACCACTCACCTGTATTAGACAGAGGGTGAAGCGGGTTTTGTCGTCGTGTCCTTTCCTCTTTACGTTGTTTCTCTGTTTTGGAAAGACGGCTCGCTCTGATAATTATTTACTGAATTAACAAGGACCCATTGCAAAAAACTCTCTTGGTGACATTTAATGTAGTTGAAATGCACGCGTCACAGTTTGAAAACAAAGCACTGAATATGAATTGCGAGTTAACTGCCTTAGGGCAGAGAGAATGGTAGGGTCAATATGTTTAATTAATTCTGTAATTGGTTTGGAGTCCTACAAGGTATAGGCCTAACTCAGTCCATAAAATAGTTAAGTCTTAATTTAATTCAGCCTAGCTCGTAAGGGATGTATACATTTACTACCAGAAACTTTATAAAGTTCAAAGATTTAAGCACAGACAGGTGATTTAATCTTTGTTCGTGGTTGTAACGAGATTCCATTAACTCTCTATTCGTGTCAAACCTCTCTGATGAGCTGTCAGTGTCACTGATACGATATTCATTTAAATTAATAACTGATATTAATTCACACAAGAGGGTATTTCAAGTATATATCTGCTCGTGAGATTTAGTTCCCTTGTCAGAGGAGTTCCATACACTAGCGGTCTAGAATATCGACTGTCACTGGTTAGCAAATATCGTAAAATACTTGATTTCATGAAATTATTCTCTTTATGGACACTTTAAATCACGCACTATAAAACACATACCACAACATTACACTGTTCCTTTCTGTAAGAGCTGAACATGAATGGGAACTGCTTGTGAGCGAATGAGAAAGATTGCAGTCTGCACGGTGGTTTTACGCTTTGTGAAACACGATAGTGCGTGATTTAGTTCTTCTTGGTTCTTTGTGTTTTGGTGTTTAGTTTCCTTATTACAATGCATATTACATTTATTTGACTTTTAAGTGCACAAATGGGAAAGAAAATTACGTGATTTAATTCTTACAAATTTTGTATATACTTGCTGGAACGAGAGAGTGGATAAAAGGGGTTCTTTAAAACTGTTCATTTTTAATCTTATATTGGACAAACCAATCGACAAACTGCTAGAACACTGGGGATATAAAACGAGCAAGAAAAGATTTCGAATAATATGCTACAGAAATATCGCAGTTCTAATATCTTAAACCGAGAATGAAATGCACACGCTATTATATCGTTTCTATAAACAGCAAAAAGTAGGATATGAAAATAAAGACACAACAAACGAAGTGCATAACCCATAAAGATACAAGCTAGTGGTGTAAACAAAAATTATTGAACACGTTTCAGAATTTAATTACCTAAGAATTCGAAGAACGAACCCCAAAAATCGAAATCATGAAGTAAAGAAACAACACGACAAAACAGTTCAGATATCAGGACCTACGAAAGACTCATTTGGCAGAATAAGTAGCCTACAATACATGACAATATATAAAGGGCGCATATATAAAACAACAAACAAATCTTAAACTACGTGAAGGAAACTATAACAGACGCTAACTAAACAGGGTTTAAGCAGTTGTGAAGTGAAAGGGCTTAGAGCAGTTTAGGGTGAAACTTTATTAGATAAGATACACAGTGCAGGAATCAGGAATAAATGCCAAATTCAAGATATAAATAAATTTGACGATGCCAGAAAAAATTTAGCGAAGATTACGTTTTTAAAAGGGAAAAAAAGTTTTCTTTAATTTTCATTCTCCACTCCGAGGAGAAACTATTCGTTTCGTAATAAGAATTCAAGAAAGTAAACCAGCAGGAAAAAAGACAACAAAGGAAGACCAACTTTTAGACGAATAGACAGCAAATGCGACTTAGCTGAGGAACAAAGAGGAAATAAAACGGTTGCAATTCTGCAGAAATGCAATCAGATGAAGGCATTATTACTTTACTTTGAGACACTCAAAACACAGGTTTGTTGTAGAAAAAACAATCATCATAATTTATTGCAATAACCGGCCTTTAAGGCATACAGCAGAAGAACAAAGTAAAATAAAGAAAAATCAGACATCCGTACAAGCCCTAATTTCAGTTCTATGTCAATGTGCTTATTTGCGTGACCTTTACCTTGTCGGCAGTATAATTGTTCTACAATCAGCTTCAAATACCAGCACTCTTGAATTTCTTCAATAGTGATTCGTGAAAGACCGTTGTCTTCCCTCCGTGGATTTCAATCTGCGTTAACGAGCATCTCCATAACTCTCGCGTGATGATGAAACCAAGCGGTAACAAATTCGAAGGAAGAAAGGAAGGAAGATTAGGATTTAAAATCCCGTCGACAACTTGGTCATTAGAGAGGGAAAACAAGTTCTGATGACTTGATTAAGAATGGGGAAGGAAACAGATCGTGCCTGGAATGATTTAGGAAAATCACGGCAAACATAAGAATGAAAGGTCGGAGACGAACCACCGTGCTCCCGTATGCTAATCAATTGTGCTAGTAACTGCGGCACCTTGTTCGGTCCTATAATTCCCCTTGGTAGAGACCCCAAACATAGTGCAATACTCACGTATGGGTCACGCTAGTATTCTACACGAGTTCTTCTTTGCAGAAGAACCACACATTTCATTTCCTCCAATGAACAGAGACTAACCACATTTGCCTTCCCTGCTATCGCCCTTATGTGACCACTGAATTTCATGACGCTTTGCAACTTTACGCCTTCATATTCAATTGACGTGACTTTTCAAAGCAGCACTTTCCTAACACTATGATTAAAACATGGGATTGAATTAACTTACATTTTTGTACATGTAGAGCAAGCTGCTTATCATCACGCCAATTCGAAATTTAGTTTCATCCTGTATTCTTGAGCATTCGATAGCTAACAATACTTTTCTGTGTAGTGAGCAGGTAGTGCATTGCAACTACAATCTGACTTAACCGAAGCTATGGCACAGACAACCATAGGAAAGTCGGAAACGGGACAGACACAGAGGGAGGGGGCTGTAGCTATTGGAAGGTCCCATAAATGTAATTTCTAGAATCTGGAGACGATTTCAGACAACAGGAACCGTTAAAAGAAGGCAAGGCTAAGGTAGTAAACGGGTAACATCAGCAAGGGATGACCATTATCTCTGATTAACAGCCCGTCGAGACACGAGGCTGGATGTAACTCAACTGCAACGTATCCTCCAGGCAGCGACAGGACGCGCAATATCAACGCAGACGGTCGGAAATCGCCTTCGGGAATGTGACCTCTAGGCACGGTGGCCTAACATGTGTCTCCCATTAAAACCACGACACCATTTAGCTCATAGAAACTGGACGGAGGAACATCAGCATCAGCATTGGAGTCGTAACTAATGGCGCAGAGTTCTGTTCATAGGTGAATCAAGATTTTGTGTTCAGCCGGACAATCGTCGTTACCTCATCTGGAGAGAACGTGGAACTCGGAACAATCCTGTTTATGTGCAGGAAACATGGAGGTGGGCGAATGGTGTGGGCAGGAGTCAGTATTGGCGGACGTACGAACCTCTATGTAGTCCAGAATGGTGCTTTGATTGCTCAGAATTATACTGAGACCAGCTCCTTCGATCTCTTCTTGTGCCCGACGCTGGTGCCGTAGGAGATGGGTTCCTTCTGGTGTACGGTAACGCTCGTCCCCACAGATCTGCGCTGGTGAACAACGTGCTCGAAGTTGAGGGAATTAAACGAATGCAGTGGCCAGCTTGTTCACCGCACTTAAACCTGATTGAGCATGTCTGGGATGCATTTGCTGGATATTGTACTCATAGAAGAATAGCACCATATTAGAGGGCAACGAGAATTACTTTTTCATTATTTCGGTAGCCCTATGGTGCGTCGCTCTACGTAAACGACATATAAAACTCAAGCAATGAGCTGAGACAGCAAAATATTGTACTGCATCACACAATTGTAGCCTATATGTGAATAAAATACATTACCATGTGTATATGTGTATAATATCTCACCTGATCCTCTACTTGTTTTGAGCACTGTAGTTACGTCCGCAACCCGTCTCGCCTGCGTTAAGCCATATTGCATTACTGTGATACGGATTAACGCAGACAAATATTGTGTCAGATTACTCTGGTGTGGTTTAATGCAGGCGAGATTGGTTTTGGACACAACTATTTAAATCTTAAAATGATCCAAGTGGGCGAAACATGTTAATGAATAAAAAAATACGTGCAACTGAAACTAAATAAAAATTGTCTAGAACAATATAGTTGCTTACTCTCTCTTGCCCATACATCTGCATCTACATAACTAAACATTAAAATGCTTGTCAGAGCATTCATCGAACCCCTATTATGGTATTTCTCAACACTTCCGTTCTCTAATACCACGCGGGAAAAAGGAATACCTAAATATTTCCCTTTTCGATTTGATTTCTCTAATTTTATTATAATTATCATGTTTCTCTATGCATGTGTTCCTATTTGTAAGAGAAGGTTTCTAAAGGAAATTTCGAAAATAAATCTCGCCGGAACGAATAATGTCTTTCATTTCATTATTTCCACACCAACACGTGCCCATCTCCGTGACACGCTCTCCCCTATACCGCGATAACACAAAACCAGCTGCCCTTCTCTGAATTTTGTCTAAATCTTTCGTCAGTCTCACTTCGTGGGAATTCCACAATGTGCAACAATAATGCAAAATAGGACATACAAGTGTAGTGTAGGCACTTTATTTATTAGAATTTACTGTGTGTTCTTTCCAATTCAAATTGTTCATAATTATGGTTGCTAGGTACTTGGTTGAATTTACGGCCTGTAGATTTCAGTGATTTATCGTGTAAATGAAGTTCGACGGATATTTTTAGTGCATATATGCATAACTCCACACTTATTATTATTAGGGTCAATTTCCAATTTTTGCACCACGCAGATATCTTATATAAATCATTTTGCATTTGCTTTTGATCTTCTGGTGACTTTACTGACCGATAAACGACAGCATCATCCGCGATCGCCGGCAGCGGTGGCCGAGGGGACTGAGGCGCTCCAGTCACGGTCTGCACGGCCACTACGGTCGGGGGTTCGTATCCCCCCTCGGACATGGATATTTGTGTCGTCCTTAGCATAAGGTAGTTCATAAGTAGTTTGTAAGTTTAGGGACTGATGACCCCGTAGTTAAGTCCCATAAGCTTAACAAACATTTGAACATCCGCGATCAATCTAAGAGAGCTGGATATTGTCTCCTAAGTCATTTATAAAAATAAGGAACAGTAAGGGCGCTATAACACTTCCGTGGTTAGCGCCAGATATCACTTCTACTTTGCGATGACTTTACGTCAATTACTATGTACTGTGTGCTTTCTGACAGGAAATCACGAATCCAATCACACAACTTTGGCGATATTCCATAAGTATAAGCGCATAATTTCATCAGAAGACGCTTGAGGTAGAATGTCAAAAGCCGTCCAGAAATCTAGAAATAAGGAATCGATTTGAGATCCTTTGTTGACAGCACTCATCACAACATGTGGGTAAAGAGTTAGCTGTTTTTCACAAGAATGATACTGACTACAGGTGAATAGTCGTTAAAGAAATGTTCAAATGTTTGTAAAGCTTATGGAACTTAACTGCGGTGTAATCAGTCCCTAAACTTACAAACTACTTATGAACTAACTTATACTAAAGACAGCACAAACATCCATGCCCGAAGAAGAATTCCAACATCCGACGCGGTAAGTCCGTTATCTTCGAGGTAATTCATAATGTCTGAGGAAAGTGTATGTTCTAAAATCCTGCTGCAAATCGATAACAATGTTATAGGCCTGTAATTTTTCGGATCACTCCTATTGCCTTTCTTGAATAATGGAGTAACCTGTGCAACTTTCCGGTCTGTGGGTACGGATCTTTGTCCGTGCGAGCGGCGGTTGTATATCATAGTTAGGTATGGGGCTATTGCATCGGCATATTCTGAAAGTGGCCTAATTGGTATACTGCTGGGACCGAGATACTTAATTTTGTTAAATGATTCAATGTACTTTAATACTCCTGGGGTATCAACTTCTAAATTACGTATTTTGGTAGTAGTTCTTGATACGAATTCTGGAGTATTTCCTTGGTGTTAAGGAATTTCGGAAGGCTGTGTTAAGCAATTCTGCTTTAGCAGAACTGTCATCTGTAGCATCACAGCTATAGCATAGTGTGGGTTCAAATGTCTGTAAACCTGTTGGACTTAACTACTTTGGTCATCACTCCCTAGGCTTACAAACTACTTGAGCTAACTTATGCTAAGGACAACAAATAGAACCATGCCCGAGGGAGGACTCGAACCTCCGACGGCGAACAGCGGCGCGCTCCTCAGCTAGGTGCCTTGGACCGCTCGGCCACTTCACCGCGGTATAGAGTAGGTATTTATTGTGTTTTGTCACTAATATACTTTACGTACGACCAGAATTTCTTTGATTCTCTACCAAATTACCTGACAGGGTTTTGTTGTGAAAACCTTCTAATCTTCTCCCATTGAAATTCGAGTGAATTTCAAGTTTCAGTAAAAAATTGCCAGTCTTGGAGATTTTATGTCTGTTTACATTTGGCATGATTTTCTTCGTTTCTTTTGCAGGAGCTTTCTATCCTTTTTGTGTACCGGGTCAGCTTCCTCTTTTGTTAATGTGTTTGGTATAAATCTTTCAATAGCTGTCGTTCTTTGAATGTAAGCGAAATTTGATCTACACCTAGAGTGTTATTTTCGAAGGACAAGAGAGTCTCACCAAGGAAAGCGTTAATCCAATTTATATCAGATTTTATGAAGAAATATACTTTCTGTTTACTTTTGGTAGATTTCCTAATCCCATATTTATCAATTCAAGTAGAAAGGCAGTCTAGATCGCAATTCCTTTTATTTCCCTGGTAACTGGTTTCGGTCAGTTACATGACCATCATCAGACCATACCTTTAATGATACATAATATATTATTAAAGGGATAAATTATTTCTAAATTGAGTATTTAAAATGAGAATAAAATATACCCTTAATGTTGGCCACTGGATGTTTTCAGCTGGAGCTGCCTAAAGATTTAATGTTGACTGCTGTAGAAGTAGGTGCAGTTATCCTTTAAATACTGTAAGCTCCACCCTCTGTTTTAAATCTTGGCCAATCGGGTATAAGCTCTAACGGAAATTATACAACAATGGATTTCAATATGCAACAAACTAAATTATTATATAGAATGGTTAATCAGGTCTTATAAAAGACATATGTAGCATATGGAAACATAGAAAACCGTGTGATGGTTTTGTTATGATTTGAAAAACAGAAATCGGAGATATTATTTTATCATTGTCGAATTAGAAATTAAATTGTTATTGCCATAATGTCACACTAAAATAAACACCACTTTGCTGCTACATATGAATGTATTCATATGTTAATGTTTCAAGCTTGCCTTCGTTTTTAAACATATCGAGAGTAAGTTAAAGTCGGCAACAATTAAAATTGTTATCGGTAAGAATAACCGATTATTAATTTATTCCGGCTGTCAGGTAAAACTTCTAGCCATACCAACTCACAGGAACTATCTTCAATTTCGCCACAGAATGAACCTCTTGTGACAGCAATAAATACGCTACCAACTATTTTAATCAATTTTCAGGTCGGTTGAGCATCATCATCAACAAAAGTCCTGTCGTAGCGCGTCATGGTTTGGCCACCACCATGAATACAGTACCAAGCAAAATTTATTTTTCTGCACGTAAGATTTCAGAACATGATCCAAATGTAACTGATACAGTTTGGAGGTCAGATTTTGGCCACAAAAGGAAAATAATTACCAAAGTCTCTCTGCGTATATCAAATAAGACAGCTGTATACAGATAATACTCTTAAATGAATATTAATTACATTTCCCGATGCCCTACTCAAAATAAGACAAGGAAAGCTATTATAAATATGAGAATATTGCCAAATACTTCGAAAAATGTAACAAACAATTGCCATGATGGACGTTCGAACCTGCGTCCACGGTTTGACCGCTCGACCTGCGACGGCTTTCGGAAAGTCGCTCTGTTTACGAGTATCCAAGTTTACAGCATGAAAACACATAACCGTTTATTACCTGAACGTCAACTTTTGACCCCATATATATTAGGAAAAATGCTGATCTTCATACGACCTCTCGATGTATAGCATTTAAAATGTGATTTTCCCATCATCAACTTTGACGTTGATTTTTTTCAATAACTACCGAGCGTCTAACAAAAGCCGAAACGCGTGTCTCTTTATATTCAGTACAGAACGTCCATGCAAAATTCGATCGATATCGGTGATTCACGTGGCAGAGTCTTTCCTTCCCCAGGAGCAGTTTAATACTCTTGAGACACAGTCCTCAGTATCCGGAAAGAAATAAAAAATGTTCAAATGTTTGTTAAGCTTAAGGGACTTAACTGCGGGGTGATCAGTTCCTAAACTTACAAACTACTTATGAACTACCTTATACTAAAGACAACACAAACAACCCCCGACCGTAGCGGCCGTCAGACTGTGACTGGCGCGCTGCAGACCGCTCAGCCACCGCGGCCGGCTGGAAAGAAGTAGTGGCAATATGAGAGGTAGGTGATGACTAGGTGATGGACAGAAAAGGGTGAAGGAGGTGGATAGAAAATTGGAAGAGGATGAGCAGATGAAATGACAGAGACCGGGTGGGGGGGATAGGAGACGGACAGAGAAAAAGGGAAGAGAAATGGGTAGAGGGAGGGAGGAGGAAAAGAGATCCGAATAAATAAATATTCAAGTAATATCACATTTGCAGCTAGTAAAAGAGAAAATTGAAGACACAGATGTTAATGACTAAAACTAAATAAGGTACGTCTCTTTGAAATAACTCTCGAATAATGGCCTCGCTGGGCAAGAAATGAATTAAGAACTTTATGGAGTAGAAAAATTCGTCAGCAAGGTCCATATTTGTGTGCAGCAAATCTAGCAGTTCCTCTAAATAAGGTACGTTATATTTAGAAACTTTGAAATAACTCTCGAATAATGGCCTCACTATGCAAGAAATGAATTAAGAACTTTATGGAGTAGAAAACTTCGTCTGCAAGATCCATATATGTGTGCAGCAAAGCTAGCAGTTCCCCTAATCTTAACTACCGTACTAAGTGAACATCACAGGTGGCGCTCAGTTTCGAAAGCCCGGAATTTTTGTGGACTCTTTCTCAGTGACTGAGACAACTATTGTGTAAGCTGACAAAGGAATTTAAGACTTTTGCTGCAAGTAGGCACTCAAATACATCGATGGCGAAAGCTAAAAAAATTGTGTCGTATCGGAAATTGAACCTGTGACTCCTGTTTCTAGGGAAAATGGCGGTCCACTACGCCACTCTGGTACAGTGGCCACCACACCTGCACAGAGCACCCTTGCACGAGTCCCGCCAGATCAAAATTTTCAACTTATCCTTACAACACTATTGTAGTGTTCTGTCTGTTTTATTCAATACTGTCCATATGTCGCTGATTTCAGTAATCTAGCTTCCTTCCCTTTTTTTTTCTTTAATTTTCTTTTTTATTCCCGTAAGAGTTCGAGCATGGCGTGTCTCTGTAGTCAATAAACAAACTCCCTCAGAGTCTCAAGGTGTGTCGTAGCGCCCAAAATGACAAAATTTCACAGTTTTACTTTTCTGAAAATTATTAAAATATGGTTGTTTATGCTTAATTTAGTGTTGGTTTTATTGAAATATTCCAATATTCACTATTTTAAATTAATATTTGAAAATTATCACGCACTGACATTCTGAGAATTTTGTTCCCATCATTTCGCATATTACCATTTTTCTCTTGAATTATATAGTTTGGTAACAGTTATTCACTAGCCGTGTTTTAGTTTCTGTGTTCCTTGTGATAGTGTTCATCATGACTAAACCATAATTGGTATTCTTGCTTTCAATTATGGCTATTCTTGAAAACTACATGTTTTGAATATCTTGGAATTCATAAAGGTCACTAAAAGTGTGATGAACTTGGACCAACTGCGAATCATGAAGGCAGAGATTGCAACAAACAATGTGTCAAAAGATGCCAGATCCAAGAGAGGGAGGACAGCACTGCATGAGGAAGATGAAGGAGGAGATGATGACTACCATCCAGGAAGATTCTAACATATTTTTATGTATCAGTTGGCAGTATATTAGAATTTTTTCTTAAAACGTAATATGAAATTTTTCAATATAAATGCCCCTTTTTCTCAGAAACTTCTGAATCTGCATCAATCAATTATTTACCACATAACATAACAGAGTACAATGATGTTGTAGCTATACGTTAGTAGTATTTACTGTAATAATTAAAATTCAAGAAATTTTCCATCTGTTATTTTAAAGTAATTGTAGAGCAATTAATATGAATAAATAATCCCTGAGACGGATTTTCGTCTCGAATATGTCAAAGACATTATTGATAGATGTGAAGCATTGAATTAAAATTTGTGGTGCGGCCGGGAATCGAACCCGGACCTCCATGCTTACTAGGCAGACGTCTTAACCGTTAGACTACCACACCACTAACGATTAAGGCGCCTTGGAATAGTCTATGTACGATTTCCCTCCACAGCACAAACTTTAATTCAGCTTCTTTGTTCCAAAGATAATTGCCACTACTGCCAAGGCTCTCCATGCAGCGGAATAGCACCTCAGCAATGGACATGGTGGAACAATCCTGTTATGGTGATATAAATATCAATTAATATGAATAAATAATCCCTGAGACGGATTTTCGTCTCAAATATGTCAAAGACATTATTGATAGATGTGAAGCATTTAATTAAAATTTGTGGTGCGGCTAACAGATGTAGCGTGTCCATGCATAACTAAAAACTAAAAAACTTTAAAGTAAAGAAAACTCCGTGTGGGGCGTGAGCTTTATGGCGGTCGACTCCAGCGCTTCTACCTCCAGACACGTCTTCTCGTTTTATGGTAAGAGGTAACCGTTTCGTCATGTTCATCAAATGTCACTGTCACTGTCCATGTCACTGCGCTCGTTTTGTCTCGTGGGTAATACGTTCTGTCTGGAAAAAGGACAATCTTGAGGTCAATATTTTGCTATCCGACGCGCAGTAGAAAGCCAATCATCTCCGTCACTAACCGCCATACTTCCGCAGAGGGCTCGCACATGAGACGGTGAGCGTCATCGTCTAGAATCTGACATACTTGGCATAAAGGAGAGATCACTATATTGATGGCGTGCAGGCAGGATCCAGTAACTCGTTTACCGTTAACCACCTTGTACCACGTTGTATTTGTTACCGTGTCAAGTGTGGCATGATGAACTGTCCGCCATACCACCGGCCAGTGGATCGTGGGGTGCCGTGTTTCCACAGGGTTGGCGGGGCGCCTGCTCCTAAGTATCCGCTAGATATCGTGCGCTGTCGGAGATCTGCCCTTTGATAGTTCTATCATAATATAGCTAAATTCAAGAAAAAACTCCCTGATATGTTGAAACGGTGGAGAAATGTTCTGCACCATCACCGGCGCTTGTCGAGAAGCTGGTTCCAGTTGGTCTATCAAGATTCCTAACAGACCCTGGTGCTGTCTTCTCCATGTCGCGCTTATAAAGAGCGCCACCGTTCTATCGTAAACGTGACAAGCCAGAGATCACGTCTACAAGTTGGTAGTGTCAGAGCCTCATATCGGATCTTGAAGAGGGCTCCCGTGCTGTCGAAGTATCCAAGTGCTGCCAGTATGCGCTGGGTGATCATCTTTGGCATCGGTAAATCTGTGCATAGTGTGGAATGCGTGACGCCAAGTATGTATTTATATAAGCAACACGTTGAATCAAATTTAATGTCCGTAGTGCGTTCGCTCTGACACTATTTGGTGTGCCTATGAGCAACCTCTTGCACTTCAGCGCCGCCGTACGTCGTACATCGTTCATGAAGACGAGTCCCATATACTTCATCCTGTTCCATAACGGATATGGTGAAACGCAGTTGGTAAGTAGTCCTGTACCCATATTCAAGGCGACGGATTTGGCCACATTCATACGGCTACCCTTAGCGACACCATATCGATTGATCCAGTCCAAAGCCGCATTACCGTCGTTGCCATTCCTCAGCACCAATATAAAGTCGTCGACATATGCTTTGCACTGAAGTGTATAACCACACACCGTAATTCCTGTCAGGCGTTGTCGGATGCCGCTGAGAAGTGGTTCGAGAGTCAAGGCATATATGATCATGGGATAAGGACATTCTTGTCGTATTGATCTCTTAGTAGTAAGGGGCCCAATAAATCGACCCTTGACAAGCACTTTCGAAGTGGCCCCATGTAATCGTCTCATCACCATGGTTATGTAGGGCTGCGGAAAATTCATTTGTGTCATCAGTTCATTAATGTAGGTATGGCTGACTCTTTGTGAAGGCACGATCGAAGTCTATGGAAATCAGAGCTCCACGTAGACGGCATGCTTTCGCCAGTGCTTTTGAATCGCGGTATTCACTGAGCGCCGTCTGGCTGTTTTTGTCGCCGCCGAGGGATGTCTGGTCAGATGACTCCACGCGAAAAATTGCCCTATACATATACAATAATAACTGAATCGGTCGGAGCAGAAAGGCATTAAGTCAATTTTCACAACTTTTCAGGAGAAGCAAATTACTGTATAAATGTTCCAGAACCAAACAGATATAGATTATTACTGCTATTATATATAAAATAACGTCTCATAATGTAAAGTTTGTTGGTGAAAATACAAGATCAAGTTTAACCTGCATTTATTTTTGTTTTTTGAAAGTGGACTTAATGCTTTTCTGCTCTGCGATTACTAGTAAATTCGGGTCCTGTAATGATTACTAAATGTAACAAGCTATATTGATCTGATACCTTTAAAATATATATTAATGGACAAGTATTAATTGTAAAATGTATATTAGTATGATCGAATGCAGTTTAATTCATGAATAAACAAACAAATACTCACCTTGTTAGGGTTGGACTGATTCACACGAATTACTCATTGTTGGCCATTTTAGAATAACGTGGCTTCTATTAAGCTACTGCCTATAAGAATTGGTTTAATCTACGGATAATATTTATTTGAAATTCAAGGTGGTGGAAAATGGCCAAAAATAGTTAAATGATTATACTTTTACTCATAACTTCAATTTAAAGGTTGTACATAGGGTGGCTAGTAGCATTATAAAAATTAAGAATGAAGGTACCTCGTATGGCTAGTCGATGCTGGTTCTGCAACACAAATCTGTCTACTATGCTGATATTAAAATATCTTTTTATTGGTAACTTATTCCTAAAGTGATCTGAATCAGTTATAGTTGTTACGTCATGCGCAATCGGAATAAGTAAAATAATCAGGATTATGTTTCAACAATGTGAACAAAGAATAATTTTTATGTTCACTTATCGGACTTCGAAAAGAAAAGAAAATGCGGCGGGATCGAATGATTGCAGGCTCTTCCGATGCTGTGAAGTAAGGAATTGCCGCTATTTACTGACGAATTTATGCAACCGATTGTACATGATACTTTTTTACCATAATGGTGTCCAAATCACTATAAGATTAAGTTCTTGAACATTAACGCCATATGGATAGGGATAAATCTGAAATGACTAAAAACATTTTAGTAAACTTTAACCCTACTTTATTCATTATTTATCTCAAAAACAAATTACTCACATTAACAATTGTAGAATTGAATGAGTAGGAATTCCTACGTCCTTCCAAGACAACGGATTTAAAGACAATGAAAACAAGTGAACATCTTTCTTTTCTTTGCAGAGAGGAAATAATAAAGGGTTGATCAGTGAGGTGTCTTTGCAGCGAAAAGAATGACGCTGACTTGCAGAAAAGTTATTACTACGACCTACCCGATGAATCGTGTATCGTTTCACGTCCTGGGGACTATTTTACTATTTCTCCAATGTCCTGAATCTTTTTTAAGTTTATGGGAACCTTATCTTTGTACGCTTTTTCAGACAGCATTGTAAGACGAGGCAGCGACCTTGTCTTTCTCAGAAAAAAAAAAAAAAAATATATATATATATATATATATCTTTATTTAACAGGAGAGTCGATGTAAACAGATGCTTCAGCCTCTCCAGTCTTGTTGCTCTCGTACTTCAATTGTTTAAATTTTAGGAGAGAAAACGCCTGGTTCTTTGCTCTTGGTAGCCCTTCAGTTTCTGTGGATATAACAGTCTTCTTAAAGCAACATGGCCGTCGTTCATCAAAATTTCATCATATTCTGTCTGCTACATGGACCTCCACGGCACAGAGCAGTAAAGTAATAAGTCCGTCACTTAGCGAGCACACTTTACATGCAGCACCAGTTTAACGTAGAAGCGAACGCCGACCTAATTCTTTTCAGTGCGTCTAATCCAAGCAATGCTCGATATTCAAAAACACGAAATATGCACATTTAGACTTAATCCCACCGAATTATTTCAGTGCCCCCAGTGTCCCCATTATTTTGATAGCTTTGTTCGGGCGAGTGGAGCACACGTGCTGCAAGAGTGCTGCCTCTCTCTCTCTGTCCGTGCTTGCCCCTCCCCCCTTTCCCCATTGAAGAGCGTTCTCACAGGCGTTGATAGCGCAGGGAGCCGCTGAATGGCCTAGACTACCTGTCCACTGCTGTCCGAACAAGAAGCCTCCTTCCTCCGCATCCAAACGCGCTGTCACACGTACACACGGATGCCGGACACTTTCCACGCCGGACTTTGCCGCGCCGGACATTTGCCACACCTGACCCTTCGCCAGGTAGTCGGATTAGCGGCCCCTCAGGCAAGGGACGCCCTTCCCCATCCTCCTGCTGTTTGCTTCCAAACCTCCGTCGTCTCCGATCTTACACGATACAGTCCTTACGGAAGAGATCGTTTTCTTCGAGATCTCGCCGAAATGTACAATTTCTTTCTAATATCCCGAAATCTAAATATTTATAACTATTGGGTAACTAAAGCAATACTGTCATATATTTCAGTGTATAATTAGTTCTTCCATCACAAATATGGATCCATTCTCCATCCGTCTATACGGTAGCTTTCTTGCACACTTACTGATTGCGATAGAAACATTCCATCGCTATGGAAGGAACACAGAAGGAACGACATAAAGATAATTGGAATGTTCGTTGGTCATTCAAGTTGATCACTGTATTTGTACATATATTAATTGCTACAACTGCATTAAAAATAGAGTGGAAAGAAGAACGATACACTTCATAACTTTACTCTCTTGCGGCGAAACATTAGTTAATAAAGTGTACTGGGACAATGTTCAAAACAATGACAGAAAATACGTTTACAAAACAGAGATAAGAGCGTCTCTGTTTGACAGGTCACCTAAAGTCGACATACAATTTTAAAATATTTGAAATAAGGAAATGAAGGAATATAGAATGTTATGCTTGTAACGTAGACTGTTGTTCTGCATTGTTTAGCTTTGGTATCTACTGAGTCGCAGAGGAAGAACCCTAGTTTTTTTTAAGGGAAAAGCCATAATTCCTATGATCTGAACTATAAAAGACATAAAAAGCACAAAAGGAAATCGTAATGTAATTTGTATACTAGCTCGCAAGCGAAACTTAAGTCGATAGTTCCTGTGAGTTAGTATGAGGAGATGTTGTATTCGACAACCGGAATAAATTAATAACTGACTCCGTTTACTGACCCCCGCACTCTCATGATGCAGCCGCCGAACAGTTCATACAAAACTTGAGTCTTATTACAAATAAGTACTCTACTCATATAATTATAGTTGGCAGTGACTTAAATCTACCATCCGTATGTTGACAGAACTACACCTTCAGATAGGGTGGCAGATACATCTTCCGAAATTGTTCTAAATGCTTTTTTTATTATATTGAACAATTAGTTCACGAAGCCATTCAAATTGTAAATGGTTTCGAAAACACACTTGAGCTCTTAGTCACAAACGTTCCTGAGATCACTACGGATGCAGGCATAAGTGAACATAAAGGTGTATCAAGCTCAAATCCGTAACAAAGATATTTACCAAAACTAAACGCTAGTTAATAGTTTCAACAGCATAGGAGGAATTCCTACCAAATAAATTAATAAGAGACTAAACTGATCCTCCGTGGTACACAAAATAGAACAGAAAGCTTCTGCAGAAAATTTAGACGAATTCAAAAGGAGGAGGAGGAGGAGACAGGGGCAGCCGACACTTCGAGCAGGTAAAAGTGTGGCAAATGTCCGGCGTGGCAAGTGTCCGGACGCCGTACACACCTCTCCTTATGAGCACTTTTCGCCTATTCTCTATCACTGTAACGAAACCACCGCTTTCTCTTGTCACATATCAACACTAAACTAATAAACATTACACTAACTGAAGGACAGGTGGCCACGATTAGTCCCCTTAAAAATCACAGAATTACAACGTTAACTGACTGTTCCGTCGTTTGTTGACAGAATATAAAGAGAAGTAGCAATCAAGCTTACTTTTTTATTTAAAACTAGTCGACCCGTCAATGCTTCGCGATTGCTAATATGTATATACTCTTCCTTTGAACGTCAAATGTGCAAAGTTTTATCGCAATCATACGACTGATATTGTTATCTCAAAGAAAAGAGCTCTTTCAGTTTTCCACAAATTTTCCTATTTCCTGGCCAACTATTCCAAACTGATACTTCCCTCAAACCTTCCTCTCGCTTTGACGTCGAATGTGCAAAATTTTATCGAAGTCAGATGAATGGTATTGATATTTGATTGAAAAATCTCTTTATATTTTTTTATGAATTTCCAATTTTCCGGGAAACTTTTCCTGGAACTTTACTCTTGATTTGATCGTCAAATATACACAATTTTATCGCAATCAGACGAATAATGTTGATATCCCATTGAAAAAAGCTCTTTCAGTTTCTCGTGAAATTTCAAATTTTCCGGGTAACTTTCCCAAATTTCTAGTTCATTAGAACGTTCGACCTTCGTTGAACGTCAAATGATCAAAATTTTATCGAAATCGGATGAACGGTTCTCAATTTGTAAATTTAGAAACACATAGAAAAAGAACTTGGTTGAGATTTTGCCGACTTTTCTTTTTAACTGTCCCTATTATTTTTTTTATTTATTTACTGAAAACTTTTCGAAGACCATAATGAACAAAAGAAAAAAAGAATTACCCCTGTCCGTCATGCGAATAGTCAGTTATAGTGCTGAATTCAATCAAAAACACATTGAATAATGCACTTTCAGTTTTTCTCAAATTTTCCAATTTTCTGGTAGATTTTCCAAAAACTTTATTTGATACAAACCTTTTCCTGTCAAGCCGTACTCAAGTGATGCCCTTACAACCATGTGACAATTGATTTTTATTCATAGGAAAAAAAATCGCTTTCGGTTTTTCCTAAATTTTCCTACTTTCCAGTCGACTTTTCCACATTTTTATTTGTTGCGAACCTTTCTCTTGCTTTCAACATGAAATGTACAAACTTTTATCGCAATTGGGCGAACGGTATTGATAGATCACTGGAAAAAGCTGTTTTAGTTTTTCCCGATTTTCCTTTTTTCTGGAAAACTTTTCCATATTTTATCACCGTTTAAACCTTCCCTGGACTAACACGAATATTTCAAGACTAAAATTAGTGAAATCTGTTCAGCCGTTCTCGAGTTTTATCGAGACTAACGAGCAGCAATCCATTTTGATAGATTAGCTGAAAACTGCGCGTCAACCGGCTACTAATTTATTCCAGTCAAGTTAGTCCAAATATTAAATGCTTTGAATAAATTTTTGTGATCTCTCAGAGGCTTTTCATTGTGCAAATCATGGAATTTTTCTAGATAAGCTTAAGAATTGAGGTATGAGTGGGACAGTTCACAAATGGTTTAAATCATACTTAAATGGAAGAGTGCAGAAAGTTGAAATAAGCAGATCACATGATACAGAAGAAACAACTAATTCCTCTAACTGGGGAGCTATAAAAAATGAGGTCCCATAAGTTTCGGTCTTGGGTCCTTTGCTATTCTTAATATATATTAATGACTTGCCATTCTATATTCACGAAGATGGTAAGCTAGTTCTTTTTGCTGACGATACAAGTATAGCTATCAGGCCGACAAACAGGAATTAACTGATGAAATTGTAAATGATGTCTTTCAGAAAATTATTAAGTGGTTCTCTACAAATGGACTCCATTAAACTTTGATAAAACCCAGTATATACAGTTTCATACAGTAAATGACATCATTAATAAATTTAGACTTTGGACATAAATCTGTAGCTGAGTTAGAATATTCAGAATTTTAACGTGTTTGCACTGACGAGGGATTGAACTGGAAGAAACACATTGAAGATCTGCTGAAATGTTTTTCTTGTTGATATGACGGTTGGCAACGGAGGTACTCCAACTGGATCTTCTCTGAGCATGTGGCTGTCGAGCCGCGACGATTGGTGGCCAGGTACATCATCTTTGCCTTCAGCAGAGACGATGCTATTTCCTTAGGTTGTTCCGTTGTCACCGCACATGAAACATAAAAACAACACATATTTCCTTTGAGAATGAAATACAACCTATTAAGACTAAACATTATTAACAACATATATAAACATGTTCCTTTACATGCGAAACTGAGCTGTCGTAAAGGTAGTAACAGGGGATAATATTTCGTCCCATTACAATTGCTTAAGAAATAATATGAGGTATACATTTAAAAAAAAAAAAAAAAAAAAAAAAAAAAAAAAAAAAAAAAAACATAAGTTTGTGTTGAAAATAGTATTTCTTCTCGTTTTAGGTGTCTCGTAGTACCTACTTTCATAAGCCCCTGTCGTACGATCATGACCGTGAAAAATATCTCTTGTAGTTTCAGAGATACCTGGGGTGAATGAGGTGAGTGGGACACCCTGTATATTACTAAAAAATGCTCAACTGAATGTCAACAGAACTTATTTTATCAATTTATATTTCTCCTTAGTACAAGTATTTTGATTTGTTATAATTAACGTGTCACATATTTTATCTATGTTCAGTAGTTCTATGCAGTAATTTCAAGAGAATAATTCCTCTTCGCTTGCTTATAAACCCTTAACATTTAATCATCTTTAAAAATAATCCAAGATACGCCGTATACAACAGATTAAAATCTTTGAGTCTTAAACTTTTTGAAGTTACACTGTCTTTCAAGAAGCAATGCATTCTGAGAAATGACTTAAGTTTCATGCAACACATCGTACTTATCTTTTGTGCTCGGAGTTTATCTCCTGACTGCATTTAGAGTCCTGGTGTGTATTGTTCAAGTACAGATCGAACTCCAGCAATTCACTTTGTTAGTCTTTAATCATCACAACACTCTCGTTACAATCTTCTCGAAAAACATAAGCATTATTTCGGAAGCACCAACATTACAAACAGAGCTCAACACAACAACAACTGCTTCAACAATTAACTTGCTCCTCCGACGAGTGCCCTCTGGCACCACTATATATAGATCTTTTAACAACTGTTACTACAAATATTTTGTTCACAATAATGACATCAATGGAAAATACAATCACCAAGTATAACATGAAATGATTTTACATACACCAAATATTACACAAAGCTGCGATAACATATATATATAATTTAACAGTTTCTTTGCATTAAATCTCACAAATACCAATACATATATCAATTAACAATGTGAAATGGTTATTTAATTACATAGGTAGATGAACCACAGAGACATTGACGAGGTGGGGTGGCTTGCGTGCCTCAACGATACAGATAGCCGTACCGTAGGTGCAACCACAGAGGAGGGGTATCTGTGGAGAGGCCAGACAAACGGGTGGTTCCTGAAGAGGGGCAGCAGCCTTTTCAGTAGTTACAGGGGCAACAGTCTGGATGATTGACTGAGCTGGCCTTGTAACATCAGCTAATGTGGCTTTGCCATACAGTTACTGCGAACGGCTGAAAGCAAGGGGAAACTACAGCCGTTATTTTTCCCGAGGACATGCAGCTCTACTGTATGAACATATGATGATGGCATCTTCTCGGGTAAAATATTCCGGAGGTAAAATAGTCCCCCATTCGGATCTCCGGGCGGGGACTACTCAGGAGGATGTGATCATCAGGAAAGACAATACTGGCATTCTACGGGTCGGAGCGTGGAATGTTAGATCCCTTAATCGAGTTGGAAAATTAGAAAATTTAAAAAGGGAAATGGATAGGTTGAAGTAAGATATAGTGGGGATTAGTGAAGTTCGGTGGCAGGATGAACAGGATTTCTGGTCAGGTGAGTACAGGATTATAAATACAAAATCAGTTGGGGGTATCACAGGAGTAGGACTGATAATGAATAAGAAAATAGGAATGCGGGTAAACTACTATGATCAGCACAGTGATCGCATTATCATTGTCAAGTTAGATACGAAGCCAACACCGACAACAGTAGTACAGGTTTATATACCAACTAGCTCTGCTGATGATGAGGAAATCGAAGAAATATATGAGGAGATAAAGGAAATTATTCGGACAATTAAGGGAGAGGAAAACTTAATTGTTATGGAAGACTGGAATTCGGTAGTAGGACAAGGAAGGGAAGGGAAGATAGTAGGTGAATATGGTCTGGGCAAAAGGAATGAAAGAGGAAGTTGCCTGGTAGATTTTATAATGGTAAGACATAGATTTCGGAACCAGGTTTCACAGTGTAAGACATACCCAGGGGCAGATATAGACTCTGACCATAACTTGTTGGTTATGAACTGTAGGCTGAAACTGAAGAAACTACAAAAAGGTAGGAAAATAAGGAGATGGGACCTGGATAAATTGAAGGAACCTGAGGTTCTTAAGAATTTCAGAGGGAGCTTTAGGCAACAATTGACAGAAACAGGGGAAAATAAAACAGTAGAGGATGAATGGGTAAAATTGAGAGATGAAATAGTGAAGGTAGCAGAGGACAAAATAGGTAGGAAGGCAAGACCTACAAAAAATCCTTGTATATCACAGGAGATACTAAATTTAATCGATGAAAGGAGAAAATAAAAAATGCAGTAAATGAAACGGGCAAAATGGAGTACAGACGCCTAAGAAATGAGATTGACAGGAAGTGCAAAATGGCTAAGCAGGAGTGGCTAGTAGGCAAATGCAACGATGTAGAAGAATGTATAAATAGGGGAAAATAGATACAGCCTACAGGAAAATAAAAGAAACATTTGGGGACAAGAAAAGCAACTCTGTGAATATCAAGGAAACGGATGGAAAACCAGTTCTCAGCAAAGAAGGGAAAGCTGAAAGGTGAAAAGAGTATATAGAGGGCTCTACGAAAGAAATGAACTTAGAGAAAATAATGTAGGGAGGGAATAGGATGTAGATAAAGATGAAATAGGAGATACTGTACTGAGAGAAGAATTTGACAGAGCCCTGAAAGACCTAAGTCGAAACAAGGCCCCTGGAGTTGATGATATTCCCTCAGAGCTACTGAAGTCTCTGGGAGGACCAGCCATGACAAACCTGTTTCACCTGATGTGTAAGATGTATGAGGCAGGCGAAGTACCCTCAGACTTTAAGAAAAATGTTATAATCCCCATTCCAAAGAAAGCATGTGCAGACAGGTGAGAAAACTACAGAACCATCAATTTAATAAATTATGGTTGCAAAATATTAACACGAATTATATACAGAAGGATGGAAAAGCTGGTAGAAGCCGACCTCGGGGAAGATCAGTTTGGGTTCAGGAGAAATGTAGGAACACGGGAGGCAATACTCACTTTACGGCTTATCCTAGAAGATAGATTAAGAAAAGGCAAACCTACATTTCTAGCTTTTGTAGATTTGGAAAAGGCTTTTGACAATGTTGATTGGAATAAACTCTTTCAAGTTCTGAAGCAAGCAGGAGTAAAATATAGAGAGCGTAAGGTTATTTACAACTTGTACAAAAACCAGACAGTGGTTGTCAGAGTTGAAGGGCGTGAAAGGGATGCAGTGGTTGGAAAGGGAGTAAGACAGGGTTGTAGTCTTTCTCCATTGTTATTCAATTTGTACATTGAGCAAGCTATAAAGGAAAGCAAGGAGAAATTTGGAGAAGGAATTAAAGTTCAGTATGAAGAATTAAAAACATTGCGTATTGCTGACAACATAGTAATTTTGTCAGATACAGCAAAGGACCTGGAAGAGCAATTGAATGGAATGGACAGTGTGCTGAAAGGTGCATATAAGATGAACATTAACAAGAGCAAAACTAGGGTAATGGAGTGCAGTGTAAGAAAATCAGGTGATGCTGAAGGAATTGGATTGGGAAACGAAGCAATGAAGGAGGTAGATGAGTTTTGTTACTTGGGCAGTAAAATAACAAATGATGGTGCAGTGCAGAGGATATAAAATGCAGAATGGCAATGGGTAGAAAAGCGTTCTTGAAAAAGAGAAATTTGTTAACTTTGAATATTGATTTAAGCCTAAGGAAGTCCTTTCTGAAGGCATTTGTATGGAGTGTTGCCTTGTATGGGAGTGAGACATGGACGATAAACAGTGCGGACAGGAAGAGGATTGAGGCTTTTAAAATATGGTGCTACAGAAGAATGCTGAAGATTAGGTGGGTGGATCGCGTAACCAATGAGGAGGCACTGAACAGAATTGGGGAGGAAAGAATTTTCTTGCATACCTTGACTAAAACAAGGGATAGATTGGTAGGACACACTATTAGACATCAAGGAATTGTGAATTTAGCGTTGGAGGGAAGTGTGTGGAGTAAAAATCGCAGAGGAAGACCAAGAGATGGATACAGTAAGCAGATTCAGAGAGATGTAGGTTGCCGTTCTTATGTAGAAATGAAGAGGCTTGCTCAGGATAGGGTTTTGTGGAGAGCTGCATCAAACCAGTCTCCGGAATGAAGACCACAACAACAAACAACAGGTAGATTTCAGTGTTCCTAACATTTCCATAGTGTTTATATATAGGGAATAATTAGTACAAATTCTCAAAATGTACAATAGTTTTGTTATTCACGAAATATTACATCGTCTCATATAGTTCAGATAGCGTTCTTCATTGCTTTATATATGTATTTTTCTTTCACGGATTTTCGGATTGGTAATTCTTTAAAGGACATTTACAGACATAAATCGGTTATTTCGGGCCTCATTTTGTTTCCTATATTCGTTAATGCAATGTAAATATGTGTAGAATATTCTTACGCAGCTATTCTGGAAAGCAAGACGTAATAGAACACATACTTTACTCACTAACTATCAAAGATTCCCCAAATGACTCAATCTGATCCTTATACACACATCATTAATCTGTATACTAACAGTACATTTTAAACAGTTCATTATAGATAATTGTCAGCACGCTAAAGATTAATCAGTTTGTATTTGTCTCTAAGGCGCTGGTGTTGGGTGGCGTTCATGAATTTTGGTATCTTCTTGTTCATAATGACGAGGGAGCTGGTATCACTACAACTTACGCAGCTATATGTTTATATCTCAATACCTCATGATAGCGTGACAGCGGAGAACTGTTATGCCAAATAATAAAATACTAGAGGGTCCGTGCGAATACTTTGCACCCTTAGCGGAATGACAAAAAAGGTCGGGAAAAATGGAAGTAAAGTTGAATTTTCACGCATAGCTTCCTTTAGAATCAATCATTGCAAGTGTTTAAAAGCACAAATGAAAGAGCTTGATCCGCTGAGTGTTGTTAGGTCAAAAAGAAGTGTGTACCTTAAGTAGAAACGAAGATATCGTAAACAAACCGACTAAAATATTCAATGCAAGGACAGAAGGATACCGCGTTTGAATAAAAATAAAGGATGGAGAGACTGAAGTTAATTCTGATACTTGATAATAAATCTGCGGGTGAATACATCTACATCTACATGGGATACTCTGCAAATCATATTTAAGTGCCTGGCAGAGGGTTCATCGAACCACCATTATACTATTTATCTCCCATTCCATTCTCGAATAGCGCGTGGGAAGAAAGAACACATGAATCTCTCCGTTCGAGCTCTGTTTTCTCGTATTTTATTCTGATGGATCATTTCTACCTATGTAAGTGAGAGTCAACAATATATTTTCGCTTCGGAGGAGAATGTTGGTGATTGGAGTTTCGTAAGTAGCCCACGCCGCAGCGATAAGTGCCGTTGTTGTAATGATTCCCATCCCAGATCCTGTATCATTTCCGAAACGCTGTCTTCCCTGTATCGTGACAATACGAAACGAGCTGCCCTTCTTTGGACTCTTTCGATGTCCTCCGTCAAACCCACCTGCAGCAATACTCCAAAAGTGGACGGACAAGCGTAGTGTATGCAGTTTCTTTTGTAGTTCTGTTGCATGTTTTAAGGGTTCTGCCAATAAAACAGTCTCTGGTTCGCCTTTCCCACGACATTATCTGCGTGTTCTTTCCAATTTAAGTCTGAAGTAATAGTAATTCCTACGTATTTAGTGGAGTTTACGGCCTTTACTTTTGATTGATTTATCTTGTAAACAAAGTTTAACGGATTTCTTTTCGTACTCATCTGGACGACTTCACACTTCTCTTTATTTAGAGTCAATTGCCAATTTTGACACAATACTGATATCTTATTCAGATCGTTCTGCGGTTGTTTTTTATCTTCAGATGATTTTACTAGACTATAAATACCTTTCGTTTAAAACAGAAGTAAAGGAAATCGGCCGGGTAGTTTGGTGGCCGAATGACTTTAGTTTTCGTAGATTCTTTTAAGATATAACATTGTACAATATTACACTTTAGTATTTTATTCGGCATAAATGACTACAGCGAAGCCTTCTTCCTGTTAATAGTGCTGTGGGTAGGTGTCTTCGTGTCACTCCGTCCCACAGCGTTTGGTTTTACGGCACGTTGCAGTTTCTGTAAAGTTCCTCCAGCGCGATTAGCATTGATTGTGGTTCCACGCTCGAGGCATCCGACGAGCGGAAGGCCCCTGCAGTTGAAGCAGAAGGCCATCACCGAACGAGAGTAAACAGCTGCGTATTCTAGACTTGCGCATAATAGTTCGCGATCAGGAGCGCTCACTTTAGTTCGAGCCCTGCCGCGAACTAGTTCGTTATTTTAGTTCATCCGCTCCCAGTGACAGCTGAGCGGCGTGGTCTGCGGATGGAGGTGGTGTGAGAAGTTCCCCCACTTAGTTGTTTCATGCGCTTGCTGCTTGAGCCGCTAACGATATCACGCAAACCAAAGGAAACAGTTTGTGGATAATTTCTCGCGTTTAAGTTTAGTGTGATCTCTATATCTTGGCATTATGGAATTTATTAGTCAGATATTGCAGAGTGCAGAATACTTTAAGACTTGTGTGTCAACTTCAAAGCAGAAATTTTGTAGTACTGAACTATGTAACCTAGCAGGCAGACGCTAAACTCGAAACGGCTCTCATCAGCAGAAGGCAAACACGTGATTTTTAATTCTGTTCGCGACCTATCGCACATATTTTAGTTCGCGACCTATCACGCATACTTTAGTTCGCAGCTCGGCCGTGAAGTAGGTCGCTCGTTTTAGTTGGTCCGCTCGTTTTGGCTTTTGCTACCGCTACTAAAACTACAGCTGAGCTGCATCTCAGCTCGAAATGACGGCAATTGGCAGCAGGGAATCACGCGATTATGCGCGCTCTCGCTTCCTCTTGCTGTTCCACGTCACTCTTCGGAAAAGGAGCGGACGAACTAAGAGGCGAGGGATCTGCGAACTAGTTCGCGTAGTTCGTTCGCGACCTACACAAGACTAGCGAATTCCACTACCTAAGCCGCTATCCTGGCTCGAAATGGTGGCCCCACGTTTCTTCCTTTCTGACGACACAGGCCAGGAGCGCCTCTCCCACTCTTCTAATCGGACGAACTCTAGTCTTGAACGATCTCGTTAATAAGCACTCCTACATCATTCTGTACAACCCGAATATTCCATCATATTATTCACATCTCTGGTGACCTGAAGAAAGGCATTCCTGGACATCGGTTTCCGTCGCTCGAGGAGGGACAAGAATTGGTTTAGTTCCATCAGGATCCGACAACATTCTACGAATCAGGAATTGATCGTCCGGTCTCTCACAGAGTTAAATGCGTTAACCGCTTACTTTGAATGGAAGCACAGCATGAGCCTCGGCGGAGCGGCCGAGCGCATTGATGCCCTATGCACCGATGCGCGAGTCTGTTCCCCGTCGGAGGTTCTAGTCCCCCCTCGGGCATGGATGTTTGTGTTGTCTTTAGTGTAAGGTAGTTTATAAGTAGTCTGTAAGTTTAGGGACTGATGACCCCGCAGTTAAGACCCATAAGCTTAACAAACATTTTCCACAGCAAGACCACGTTGTGGCGAATGTTTAGTTTTGATATGACTGCTCCATAAAATCTGTACTTAACGTACATTAGGCTATCTATGCTAAGTGGGGTTTTGTGCAATACTTCTATTCTGCGACGAAAAGAAATGGAGAAAGCTCGGTCTCCCCTTAACATCTTATACACATCGAAATTACAAGAGATTAATTCAAATGCTCAAATGTTTGTTAAGCTTAAGGGACTTAATTGCAGGGGTCATCAGTCCCTGAACTTATAAACTTTTTATGTACTACCTTATACTAAAGGCGACATCCATGCCCGAGGGGGGATTCGAACCCCCAACGGGGAAGAGATTAATCGCTCATCAAGCTGAGAAACATCGGACATGTTCTTGTCGTACGAATCTTCATCTACAGCTACATGGGATACTCTGCAAATCACATTTAAGTGCCTGGCAGAGGGTTCATCGAACCACCGTTATACTATTTTATCTCCCATTCCATTCTCGTATAGTGCGCGGGAAGAATGAACACATGAATCCCTCCGTTCCGGCTCTGATTTCTCGTATTTTATTCTGATGAAAATTTCTACCTATGTAAGTGGGAGTCAAAAATATATTTTCGCATTCGGAGGAGAATGTTTTCGATTTGAGTTTCGTAAGTAGCCCACGGCGCAGCGATAAGCGCCGTTGTTGTAATGATTCCCATCCCAATCCTGTATCATTCCCGTAACGCTGTCTCCCCTGTATCGTGGCAATACGAAACGAGCTGCCCTTCTTTGTACTCTTTCGATGTCCTCCGTCAAACCTACCTGATAAGGATCCCACACTGGGCAGCAATACTCCATAAAAGGACGGACAAGCGTAGTGTATGCAGTTTCTTTAGTAGTTCTGTTGCATCTTTTAAGGGTTCTGCCAATAAAACTCAGTCTCTGGTTCGACTTTACCACGACATTATCTACGTGTCCTTTCCAATTTAAGTCATAAGTAATTGTAATTCCTAGGTATTCTGTGGAGTTCACGGCTTTGACATTTGATTGATTTATCACGTAAACAAAGTTTAACGGATTTCTTTTCGTATTCATGTGGACGACTTCACACTTCTCATTATTTAGAGTCAACTGCCAATTCTTACACCATACAGATATCTTATTCAAATCATTCTGCAGTTGGTTTTGATCTTCAGATGATTTTACTAGACGGTAAATGACGGCGTCATCTGCAAACAACCTAAGAGAGCTACTTAGTTTTCCCCTAAATCGTTTATGTATATAAGGAACAACAGAGGACCAATAACACTACCGTAAAGTGGTTCACGAAAACTATGCTGACATATGAATTATGATGGCCCATCAAAGAAATGAACCCTATTCCTCTGAAACGGACATCCAGTTTCTTGCCCTCGCTTCGAAGTAGCTCGATATCAGTTTATCGATAAAGTCGATACGATTGGCCAGTTTTTTAATCGTCTTGAGGAGATATCGCATTCTCTCAGACCCCCTTCCTGATGGCGCGAGACCAGTAGAGTTTACGATCCTGATGTGTGCTTCGAGGCGTCTTGCCTATTACTAGCTTCAACAACCGGTTCTGTGAGGATGGTCTAGGCGAGAAAAATAGTTTCATTATAGAAAGCGCGTCCCGGCCATCTTGCGACTCGCCCCTACCCCTCGGCCAGTCGAGCTACTTCTATGCGCGCATAGGAAAGTGTCATTTTTTGTGAGAACTAGACAGCGCTAGCCGCTCTGCTAGAGACCTGTTTGTACACTGCCGCTGCCTTCTCTTACTGCTGCCCCTCCTGAGGTTTCCACTTTCGGTTTTTGAGTCTGTTGGATGCAGGTGTACACGTAGTTCTGTTTCTTTCCAGTTTCCCGTTTATGCCATTCAATGCATTACCACAACTCTAACGTTTCACCGTATCCTGAGAATACTGCTGTAGGTTCAGTGGCATTCTTTGCCTCGCTGTACAAACACCATTTGACTACAATATGAAGGCCGTGGGGATTGGATGTTAGGGGAATGTCAGTCTGTAGAAAATTATATGCCTTTCACTCGTTAACGATCTGTACGGTTCTTGAATTGTGTTGCCTTTCATAAGTCGTGAATAATATTGATAAATATCGCTTTAGATACGTCTCCTTATGAGTTCAATCTTTTATTACTTTTAAATAGCACAATATATTCTCTGTTCAGCCACATTGTATTCAAATCAAAGGTCTGTGTTGTAACCAGTCATAGACGACATGTGCAGAAGAAGATATAGATGCAGGATGTCCCAAAATAACGTACGCACTCTTTGAAAGTGATTTAATGGCAGTAGATATAAATACATTTTTTCAAGTAATCAGAAGTTGGTAAAACACACAACAACGCTCTCTTCTGTTCCAGGTTTTAAACAAACATGGCGCAGTATATGGATTAACGGAAATGTTACTAAAAACTGTTAGTCGAATCTGTTATTCGAAACTGTTACTCGAAAACAGAGATTTTGTGTAAGGTACAACGACGTTGGAGGGTTGAGTTTGGAACACCAACAATGTTAACAATTACCAGAATCCGGAATAAGAATTTAGACTACTGCTATTTTTCCCTCGTTAAAATAAGAAACATCTGCAAGGACACTGACTTTTCATCCAAAAATGTTTAATAATACTCTAAAACAAGAAATATACACTTTATTTAAGAAATATAGTAAAGACAAAGTTCAACAAATGCTCAACCTTTCCTTTCCCGGCGGGAAAGGAAGATGAGATGCGTAAATAAATAAAAAAGTAAATAAATAAATAAAATAAAAATGACATTTTTATTACGTTTAGTTTGGCAGTTACAACCGTTCAAAGTTTTTGGGGCGGAGGCTACGTCAGCGTAGCTGACTGGCTAGTGCTCATGAGACAGTGGGCCGTGCCCCAGGGGCTAGCCACTCGGCCAGTGAGCTACGCTATCGTAGTCTCCGCCCTCGAAACTTTAAACGGTTGTAGCTGCCAAACTAAACGTGATAAAAATGTCATTCATAATTCTTTGTACACAGCTGGTGTTAAAAATTCAGGTGCATGATAGAAACAACCATTGTTCCATTTAAAAAACTGTATGTTTGCATAAAAATACACTTTCTAAGTGATATTACAATCTGTTTGTTGGCTAAAAATATGAGTCCCTGACTACCAATCCATTCTATGAAAACCGCACATCTATCGCAATTTTCGTTTCCGCAATACATTTAAGCCTGGAAGGCAAATTCTTTTTAACCTTACGGAGGATTATTATTGCAATGTTTTTCTTCTTGAATACGTTGTAACGTTCTCGACTCCTATCCTATACTGTCACACTGCTAACACTCCATTCACACAATTTTTCTACTGTAGTTGATGAAGCAGTACAAAAGTCATTGAACAACAGTGAACAGTCAAGGATTGCATTACCTCTTGTATTGTTGAATTACTGACATCCACATTTGACTATTTTGGTTTAGATTTCAAAGTAGACAAACAGAAGTCGGTGTCATGTGGAAATACATAACTCCATGAAACTAGATAGCCATCCGCTACACTGTAGAGCATATTGACAAATGGATAAAATTTATCTGGAACTAGTCGGTCACACTCATACGATTTCAGTAAATTTTACAGAGAGTATATACGCATATAGTTGAGTGTACCTTCTAAATGCTTGATTGAGAGAAAATTTGCTGTCTGTGCACAAACATTATCCATAATTCTAATTCCTCGTTACTGAAAAATGAATGCAAAGTATCAGGGCACCCTGATTCTGACAGGGAAAATGAATTTCACAATTCTTTCAAGTGCTGGTCATAATGCTACTCATACTGTGCTACTGTAGCCCAGTACTTACGCGTATTCAGTATTCACCCATTCGCGGAATTCCTTTAGTCGTTCCAATCTCCAATACAAAGTATATTATGATATAAAAATATAAATTTTATACTCATTGTTTTCTACCTCGATTGGTAACTTGCCTATTGTTGTTTCTACACTGTTGTAAATTACATGTGCCATGTAATCGAACCCACTAAGAGAGTTTCTTCAAACTTACAACTAATTTGCTTAAATCTTCTCCTTTGCCTCCTCTCTAAAACCCAGGAAACATACTTTTTGTAATACCAGCTGAAAGAGACAAATTTTGACTCCAAATTATGGGCCTCTAGAACATGTTGAACGAGCTTTCATAAGACAACTGATGTTAAATTTTAGACACAACAGAAATACAACACATGCACCCCACTTTCATGTTTGAAATACTTGACAACAAACGGAAAATATTGTAATAGTTATGATTGTGGGAATCGTTAGAATGGCTTATAAAATTCACTTCATTAAGATATTCAGTAAGAAACACTCTGCACCATCCGATACAATATTAACAATGCATTCTGTTTGTCTACTTGCACAACTCAGTTTGATATCATGCAGGTTTTTAATCATTTTTGACGCGCAGTCCAGGAAACTATAACGTATGACACACTGTGTGGTAAGCAAATGTTCTTTATGCCGCAGACAATTTTAGTTCTTCTTTGCCTGAATCACAACGAATTTGCCAAGGTTACTACCAAAACTAGAAACAAACTGTTTTGCTCATTTTCGATTATATTGCACCAATTGTTGAACCCAGTTTATGTTTCTTAATTTTCTCGTTCTGTAAAATGTTTGAACTTCCACCATATGCAATGGAAAATGTGTTTGGCAAATTCTGCAATAAATCCTACAATTTATTTTGGTACTTTCCAGAAAAAGAGAATTTTCCTTGAGTTTAGATGAAAGCATGCACTTGTGTTTAGCCATAATTTGAAGAAACGTTCTATCGCAGTAGGTGAGAGAAATATTCTCTGAATACTGAATGTGAATACAATACTGAAAAGGTTATTCACAAAACTGAAAAATAGCAAACGCACTTGCTCTCAAACATGAACTGCCACCAGTGAGCTGAGGTTGGCATAAGGTGGCACAGAAAATAAATAATAGTTAAGAAGAATGGATGTTTAAATCAAGAAACAAATCATGAGGTTAAATTTAAACCTTCGCTAAACAACAGTTTTACTTCTCAGTTAAGTCATGCATTGTTGCTGTTTAAAAGTAAATGCTGACATGGTTTAGTGCAATCGAGATATTGGAGGGCAGAAGACGACTGCTGGCCATTGTAGTGTTTTGTGCAGCTTTTGTTGATTGTAGCTATGGCGGCTAGGTACTAACCGTGACTGTGAAATAACTAATTTTCGTTATTAGTGCTATTAGTCACTTAAGTGCATTTAATTTAAGATATTACAACTCACTTCGAGCATGTTGTGTTTATCTTCAGGTGCAATTCCTACAGAAAAATTCCATACATTAACCCTAGACCACAAGCGTTCTTCAGTTATCTAATCGTTCGTAATTTAAGACCTTGGGGCTAAATAATGATAACCCTCAACTTTTGGATTTTTAATGTACTTGGTGCAAACAATCATATCCGACAGAATGTTTCATTTCTTCAAGTAGTACATGAAGCTGCAGAGAGATGTCAAATATAAATATTAAAACAAATTAAAAAAACATATAATAGAAACTATTTTTCAAACATACAAGTTATCATATCTCAACACTTTATAAATGGGGGTTATCATTATTTTTCCGCGAGGTCTTCAATTTTTACGACATAACATAACAAACAGCAAGCAAAATTTGGTAATACATTTTATTATTTATTAATTATCACCCAAAAACAATAAAGGCCACAACCTATACTCAAAGATAAATAGTTCTTGACAAAAATGAGAGCATTTATTTAGAACAATTAGTGCATAATTGCGCTCGATGCTCTTTGCACAATTCCTTACAACAAACATCACTAAACGTTGTTGTCATTCTTCTCAGTTTCGACGGACATATGTGAGAGATAGTTCTCCTCGGGACATATCTTATCCCAGCATTTCCACCAATGTTCTCACGATGAGGTTCGATTCCAAGGACAGACTGCATAGTTAGGCGCAATTCACTTGATATTCTTGTTACGTGTGCCTGCTTTGCATCCACGATGAGAATAGCTCTTCACTCAGTCGTATGGGAAGTATTTCCTATTTACGTCTTTCTTCTTGTCATGGGTGTTGTTATGAATGTAATCATAAACCCATATCGTATTAGATGAAATGAATTTACAAACGATCAGTGGTGTATCCAGACGGTGGGGGGGGGGGGGGCTGTTGGACTACATCCCCCCCCAGACCCTCCTGGAGGCCCCCCCCCCCAAGACCTTGTTGCAGCCTTTCCTAGAGAGAGAGGGAGGGGGGGGGGGAGGGAAGGAAAAAGAAAGAGAGCAATCCTCCCAATATGAGGCGCAGAACTATTATTAAAAAATTACGTTAGCTCGGTGACTGACCAGACCACAATCCTGGATATGCCACTGCAAACGTAACAACGACGACTTTCAGGAAAGCTGCCGCTGTTTTCTAGTTTTCTAAGCAGTGCCTATAGTTTCTTTTTGGCAGTCATAATTACATCGACCAGTCGCTAATGCTAGGACTGCCGAGATAGTAGAGCTTGTGACCTTCCCCGGCTTTTCAAGTAACATTGAAGGGCTGGAAGTCGTAATAATTATGATCGTCTGTGTTCTAAGGTTAATATATAATTATTTTTCCAAAGAGATAGATTGTCTAGTACTTACTTTTTTGCTGTACCGCCGATAGTTACACAGAGAAAAATCGCACTAACGTGTTTTATGGCCCGCTTTAGAAATGTAGTTTTTTAAGCTTTTGCAAACAACTTGGACCAAAATAATAATGTAAACTATAAAAAATTAATAAGAGTTTCTGAAACCCTCTTAGGAAAAAAAAAGTTAGGTAGTGGCGGGTTTTGAACCACTGACCTTCAGCGTCACAGTCCAACGCATTGCCCACTTTTTTTTTTTTTTTTTTTTTTTTTTTTTTTTTTTTTTTTTTTTTTTTTTTAAACTTCATGGCTTTTATTGTACATACTAATAGACAACAGGAGAAACAAAACGGCCCATCCTAACCGTTGTGTTTTGAAGTCTTACCTAATTCTTTGAATTATAAATAAAATTAAAAAGATTTTTTTTCCTTCTTCTACTTGAACGTAAGGAAGGTATTTAACGTGACTTTCTAACTGTCCGGAGCCTTGGCCGTCTTCTCGTGGTGTGTTTATTACCGGTAAATTCAATCATAAATCTATTTTTTTTTTAATGAACCAGGTCATCTCCATTTTCTTTACTTAATATCTGCTCATGCCCGGCTTCAACGGACCACCAAGAAGTCATCAAACACCTTCAGGAGAAAGTTTGCGTAATTTTTACGGTAGTTTGCATTCCTCTTAATTTTCGAATGTTGGCTCTCTATAAAAGTTCTATAATCACCGACGTCGTGTTCCGTTGTGCCTAATATATAGTGCACTGTTATTCCTTTCAGCCAGTTTGCTGCATTTCTCTTCGTATTTGGGTATGGAATCTCATCAGGATAGAGTAAGGTCGTCATCGGAATAGCATGAGGCGCAGTGCGTTGAACGAAGGCCAGAAGGCGGCAGAGCAGATGCCAAATGTCCTTTGCCGTTCCGCAGACTAGTCGGTGTGTGTCCGTATCATGCACGTTGCACGTCTGGCACAGCGGGGTCGCCGCGAGGTGAATGCTGTGCAGACGTGACTGCGTGGGGTACTTTCCGTTCACGTAGTAGTACCATGTAGTCCGTGCCGCAGTCGGCAAATTAGGGGAGTGTACGTTCCACCAGACTGCATTCCAGTCGATCGTTGGGTGTTTACCTTCCACAACATTCCGTCGTTGCCCCATCATGAGGGTTCCGTACACCTTACGGACCGCAGGTAGATCATCTATGCGTAGTATACGTCTGAGGTAACTGTATTCCAGTAAAAATGTACTGCAGTGGGACATTGCCGCGGGGATATGATGGAGATCTATCGGTGGGTCCAGATTGGGTGGTGCAATTTCCGTGAGAAGAAAAGCGATCAGACTGCTGGGGTCTCGTTTCCATTGCCACAGTGTCAGCCTCACAAACAAAGCCATAGCCTTGACATACACGTTGGTGAGTCCTAGTCCACCGCCCAACACCGGGAGTGAGAGCGTGGAGTAGCTGATTTTAAAGAGATGTCCTTGGTTCACGTAATGTCCAAAGGCTGCTTGGATTCTGTCCGCAGTCGCTCTTGGCATCGGAAAAATCCTTGCCAAGTACGTCATTTTTGATACCAAGTAGGTGTTAATCAAGTCGACCTTTTGCAGCGCATCCAAGGAGCGTAGTGAGTGTAGACGGATACATGCACGGATATTGTTCAAGAGGCGTTTGTAGTTGAGAGCTATCGTGCGGCGTGTGGTCTTAGTGTACACCACCCCTAAACATTTCATCTCAGTGACCAATTTGATGCGTCCGTCGAGTTGCGCAGGTAATCCGCAACCGATGTTCATGATTCCTGATTTTCTCATGTTCATCTGTGCACCCGACGCTTTCCCATATCTCTCTATCTGAGCTATGGCTGTGGCAATCTCTTCATTTGAACGGACGAGGAGAACCACATCATCTGCATATGCACGATACACAAATTTATCCCCTCTTAAATTGACGCCGCTTAACGTTCGATGTAGTTGCATCAGAAGTGGCTCAATTGCAAGTGAAAATAGGCCCATGGAAAGAGGACACCCCTGTCTGACGGAGCATTGGATAGTGACTGGTCCTGTCGGACTACCATTCACAAGTACCATTGACTTCGTCCCATTCAGAAGTCGCATTACAGTCGCGATGAAACGTACTGGTATTTCCATCGCTACCATCGTGGCTCGTAGGAAGTCATGGCCGACTGCGTCAAAGGCTTTTTCCAAGTCGACTGCCAGCATCGCGCCCTGAATTCTGCAGGCTTGCGCGATTGCTATCAAATCACGATAGTCACAAAGTGCCTTGTGGATTGCACGATTGTAACCGATACACGTCTGATCTTTCCCTGTTAACACTGTGAGGGCTGGTTTTAATCTCAATGCTAAAAGCCGTGCAAAAATTTTATAATCGCTGTTGAGGAGCGTCAGTGGTCGGAATTGGTGCACCGATTGTCCCGTTGATGTCTTCGGGATGGGGATGATTAAACCTTGGGTAAATTCAGTTGGTATAATGACTTCGGCGTGCAGTAGTTCTTGAAACATCTGTCTCAAAGTCGGTGTTAATATATCTTGAAATTCCCTGTAGAATTCAATGGGTAGTCCATCGAGGCCTGGAGCTTTGTTTGGGCGACCTTTCGCCAGGGCCGCCTTCACCTCTTCCTCGGTCACGTCTGCTTGCATCTCTACCGCCGTCTCGCGGTCCAGTTTCCGTGGCAGTGCCGCAAGCATGTCGTTGAGTGCCGCCTCATCTGGAATCTTCTGTGAGTATAATCGAGCGTAGTAATCCACAAAACCTTTCCGAATTCCTGCCTGACTTGTTAAAAGTTGGTCGTCCTCTGTCCGCAGTGCCGTGACGAGATTCCTCTTGGACCGCCTCTTTTCACATACTATGTGGTGCATAGAGGGTGGTTCGTGCGCAACTCTGTAGTCCTGTCGAGCTCTAATGACTGAACCTTCCATTTTCTGGCGCATTAGTTGTAACAGTTTGGCTTTGACACGGTTGATTTCTATCAGACGAACTGGTTGCTGCATTGCACTGTTGTATAAATCACGGAGGACGCTGAAATAAAATTCAATCGTGTTGTAGTACCATCTCATTCTGTCTCTTGAATAACTCATCAGTGTTCTTCTCAAGGCCGGTTTGGCGCACTGTAGCCACCAAGACAACACCGACGGATAGGCCTGTCTACGTCGTAAGCATTTTGTCCAGGTTTCGGAGACTAATACACGACAATCTTGGTCCTTCAGAACGTCTACATTCAGCTTCCACACCCCCTTTCCACGATAGGTTGTCTGACGCTCCAGGTTAACTGTGCAGATGTAAGCCAAATGGTCAGAAAAAACTGTCGGCCAGAGTTCCGATTGCTGAAGACTCCCACGAAGCTCACGTGAAACGTATATGCGGTCTAGACGGCTCGCTGACGTTGCAGTGAAATGCGTGAACCCAGGTGCGTCCCCGTGTAAACAGTTCCAAGTGTCCAGCAGGGCCATGTCACGTACCAGGGCGGATAGCTGTGGGCAGGTGTTGTAATTTGGCGTCTGGTCGCGTGGCGACAATACGCAATTAAAGTCCCCTCCAAAAACTACTTGATTGTATCTGCCAGCGAAGAGGGGCATTATATCTGTCCTGTAGAAGTCGGTGCGGGCGCGTCTGTTTCCGGAGCCCGATGGGGCGTATACGTTGACGAGCCGGACGCCGTTGACCGTGAGCGCCGTTCCTCTCGCCGATGGCAGGTACTCTACGTCCCTAACTGGGATTCCCTCTTTGATCAGGATTGCAGTGCCCAATTCTTGTGCAGTGCCCGGATGGATGTGTGCAGTATAAGCGCACAGGGAATGGAGGTCCGCCTCCCTCACCTCCTGCAACAGCGCGATATCAACTTCCGCCGCCCGCAACATGTCACTCAGTAGCTGTAATTTATTCCCACTGCTGATTTTGTTGATATTGATCGTCGCGATGCGATATGCTTGCAGGGGATTCATTTTGCACCGCCTCTCTACGCGTCCTGCGGTCCAGTGACGACTACTGTTCCACTTCTAGCGTCTTGTGTTTTGCTGGTCGTAACACATTTGCTCACGCAGTCCTCTTGAGATGGTTTTTCCGTCATTTCTACGTCTTCATTGCACTCGTCAACGTCTTCTGTCCAGTCGCCAAGACTGTGGTCAGGGGCGAACTTCTGTAAGTTCTGAAATTCTGGACCCGGATCTTCACTAATCTGTTGCACTGATATCACGTCTTTGGGAGACGCTTCATGTCTTTCACATACCCGCTGACCTGTGGTACCGTCCTTCTCCATCGTATTTGGCAGCGTACGATCAAGTTCTTGAGCGCTTTCGTGGCATGGTTCAACTGTCTCGTCGACGTCTGGGGACGCAGTACGTTGTTTCTTGCGTTTCCTGTAGCGGCGTCGTGGAGAGCGTCCTTCCTCTGTATCGGAAATTTGAGACTGTCCCATACTTGTAGTTTCTGATTCCTCTCCCTTATCGTGCGACTTGTTGGTGTCTATCTCCATTCCATCAGGCCTCACTTCTTCGTCTCTCGTCGGGGGGTCGTCCTCCTTTCGCGGTGGTTCGGTGGAAGCTGGTCCCTCCTGCTGCACCGCGACCTCCGGCACTTCACTCTTGGACACTTGTTCATGATCTGGTGGCGACGCGGTTCTTAGCGCCGCTTGAACATATGTGAGGGGCAGAGTTTGGGGACGTTGCGGTAATTGGCCTTCACCCGTCGGTAATTGCATGATTCGTCTCTGTAAGCATTCTGATCGCACGTGGCCCTCCTTGCCACAGCCTGAACACGTGCGCGGTTGTCCGTCATACATAATGATGGCACGGCACCCACAAATGTAGACGTAAGAGGGAACGTGTTTCTTGAGGTCTATCCGTACTTGCCGTACTCCATTGAGAACATGATATGTCTCAAAACTCGTCCATTTTTCTTCTGTATAGGCGAGGACCGTGCCGTATTGCCGGAGCGCCGTTATTACCTGTTGTTCCGTCACTTCAAATGGTAATTCGAAGACACGTATCGTTCGAATTCCGATGCCCGCTGGCTCCACCGTGACGTTTCCTACATTGCCGTCGGAGTGAAGGAACTTATAAGACCCGCCGGAGTTCTGAATGAGTCGATCGCAACATGCATCGTTGATTAATTTGACATTTACAACACTCGCCACAATCGAAAAGTGAATTCCAATCAATTCGTGAGGATCGAGTTTGACCACTTCTTTTAAAAATCGTTCAACTTCTAGTGCTTTAGGTCGAGCAAAACGGTTCTCAAATGTGAACTTCACGGTCGATTTCCGTAAGTAGTCAGCCATGTGAACGTCGTTTGTATACAGTACGCGCGCCGCTGCTAAGCCTCGCACTCGCCGCTTCCCCCTCGCCGCTAGCTACGGCTCGGACGTAAACAAGACGTCCTCACCGCGAGGCCGCTCGGGCCATTTGAAGATGCCCACTAAGCTACGGATACTATTGGCGATCGTTCTTAACTGATGCTAATATCGCATTTGTAGACAGTAGATTATCATTTATCGTACAAAGAACGACGTGTTTTTGTTAATTTTTCAGTGCGCTATTGCTTTGAAATGACAACGCGTAAGTTAAAATAAGAAAATCATCAAATTAGCAACGCAAGATGGCTTATGCCAGAGAGAGTTCTGGGCGAGGAACATCACGTGACATCTGCGAACGCCTGGTTTTCGTTAATTCAGTGGAGGGTGTCAAAACTCTGTTGTTTTTGCAAAATCTCTCAAACGATAGGATGATATGTAAAAAACATAAGGGAAGAAAGCTGTAGAGAATCTTCTGCTCTACAAATTAGGTTATTCAATTTTAGCGTCAGATGAACGGTTTATATGCAATTAAAATTACATTACAAACTGCTTTTTTGTTATTACTAACGTATTTCTTGTCCGAAATAATTGAAAAAGCGAGGTTCTGGTCTCTGGTAGCCAACAATTATATCTGTAAAATTTGGTGTCGGTCAGTTGAACGGTTCGACCTAAAAAGAGGGAACACGTTAAAGTAGACAGACATCGTCAAGTCGCCGTTATTTTTGCAAATATCTCTGGAACGATACAAGATATGAAAAAAAACATGAGAGCAGTTGTAGAGAAGTTTCCCCTCTACCAATTAGGTTATTCAATTTTCGTGTCAGATGAACGGTTCGTTTGCAATTACAATTATATTACAAATAGCTTTTTTTTTTGTACTACTGCCGTATTTTTTGTCCGAAAAATTTGAAAAAGGGAGGTTGTGGTCTCTGGCGGCCTACAATTATGTCTGTAAAATTTGGTGTTGATCGGTTGAAAGGTTCGTCTTAAAAACTGGGAACACGTTACGGACAGACAGACAGACATACATCCCAAAATCGCCGTTATTTTTGCAAATATCTCTGACACGATACGAGATATGAAAAAAAAAAAAAACATAACAGAGCAAAGTTGTAGAGAATTTTCTCCTCTACAAACTAGGTTGTTCAATTTTTGTTTCAGGTGAATGGTTAAGCCATTATTTTTATTTAAATTTCGAGCTGTCAAAAGACGATCGCAAAGACCCACTTTTACTGTTACTACCGTAACCTAAAGTGGGCCAAAAAAGACAAAATTAAACAAGCTTTCGGAAATGTGTTCCTTCTTCAGGTGGAGAGGAGGGAGAAAAAGAAGCAGAAAGGAATGGGAAATGAAGGGAAAGGTAATTCACGACCTAGGTCATGAGGATGGTGTTATATAATTAACTGTACTAATGTTACGTATGTTGCTCTTCGTTGTTGGGCTGGCTACATAGAGCCCACAAATTTCGACTACAAAACAGAACTACAACACTAAGTAGAAACCACAAACCATATTCCAATAAACAATGGATATGATACTCCACTCATAAGCACAATATCAAAACAGATGAAGTAACTGAACAAACAACGCCATACAACTCAACATAAATTTACCAAGCAATAAAATATGTAAGCATGCCTACTTTGGAAATGTCCGATAAACCAGTAAGGCTATTCAGAAACACAAAAGTAAAAATTAGTTTCAGTACTAGCAACAACGTAAGTAGAAGTCTTATTCACAACATGAAACCAACTGATAAAAATTTGATGCATCTGGAATTTATAAAGTCACTTGAAGCCAATGTGACAAATATTATATAGGTCAATCAGGTAGAAATTTTAGTACCAGATCTGGAGAACATATGGACTGCCACAGACTAAATAAATGTAAGGAATCAGCCATAGCAATTCACATTAAATAGTACATCCAAAGGTAATTGAAGAAAATCTCACAATTTAAAAAAAATCGGTAAAGTAAAAGATTGACTATTATGGAACAAATTGATATCATCTATAATACAAAATATGGCGAGAATATCCCTAATGAGAAAACAGAATTCATACACTCAAAATTCTGAATTGTCTGAATCCATTACTAATATAATAGTATTAAAATGTACCAGTGCCAAAATAAAAACTACCATACATCAAGCATCTCGAATAACTCTACAAACACAAAATATCAAAACAATTTGGTAATCTTAAGTCAACCATAATGCAATAGTTTTAAAAAGTGCTAGTGCAAAACACAACACTACCAGACAGGTAATATTGAAAATATACATTGTTATAAAAGTGAATCATATGATAACTACACCACAACATCTTATGCAAACATGTCTGCATCCCATGCAGTGGTGATATAATAAGACTACAACAAAGAACAACATAATATGTAACATTTTTATAGTTCATTATATAGTAATTTAAGCAGTTTTTCTGTATGAATAACGTCCGAAGATGAGCACAACATGATCGAACGCATTGCAATGTTTTAAATTAAACAAATGCAATACAGTGACTAGTAGCCGTGTTCGTAGTGAAAAGTTCTGGGTATGAGGTCCACCTGATATGCAGAACATTAGTTTACTTTAACTCAAACATGATCGTGAATAAAAATGTCCGCAAAATATGTGTATTACATGTGTGTTATCAACAAAAACGCGGAAGAGAAAGAGCACACCAAAAGAAATCGTAAGTAATAGACAATAGGCTGATGATCGAAATATCCCCACTTATAAACCTCGTTTTCACACTAGAAGCAGCGTTTTAAATCCTCACAAGATTCAAACAGATTATTTGGTTCCAAATGACAACGCTAAATTATTTAATAATGTAGAAAGGGTCTTACATGACCACAGAATGTAAAAACAAGGTAAGAACCAAAATAAGATATATGACTTTTCAAGCCTAAATTTATACTTAGTATAGAACTAAAAGCAATGCAATATGTTTTTCACAGAAATAAATAAATGAAAGATGCACTGATGATGGCACAGAGATGCTGAAACATGTTTTGGTGTAAAGTAAAATAGTACTTTATGTATCAGTCGGACCTCATTCCCAGTATTAATCAACAAACAACGTAAGTTTTGATGCAGTGATCTAGTTGTACGCACAATCCCTGAAATTATTTGTGAGGCAATAATTTCCTGAGACTGGGATATGCAAAAGCGGTGTTCATAGACTTTTGCATGCTCAGAAATTTAAGCTTCCCATTCAAAGACTTTTCAGTGCTGTAAATGAGGACAATACCCATGGGCGATCTGAATTTTGCGAGTATTTCATTAACGAAGAGTAAACTTTTTAAGATGGTATGTTATCTGTGCTGTCATCAAATGACGATGTGTTTTTGCTTGACGTTACAGTTTCTGGCATATTCCTGGCGTAGCTCATGGATTTATATTTCGTATTCCAGTGAAGAGCTAAAATTTGTAATTATCAGTAATGTGACGTTTTAGCACTGCGGTTTGATGCATTTATAACATTCACGTACTGCTGTGACATAGCTTTGCTGTTACATGGCTTTCACATTCTGCTTTCCTCACAGTGACGTATCCTGGTACGTAGTCTCTGACGTAGACGTGATGCGGTTTACCTACGGATGCGATAAGACTTAAGACATCATCACATCAAAGAGGTAAAACATGTATAACTTATTGTGCGATTGTTTATTTTACCGCACATGTTTTCTCCGTATTACTAACAACGTAGTAACAAAATTACGAGAGTCGTTCAATAAATGATGGCAATTTTCTTTAGAGGCGTGGAGATATACTGGGTGGTTAGAAACAGTCCGAACAGACTGTAAGATAGTTGCAAAATATGTTGTGCTAAGAAGTAAGCTTTAGTAAAAACTAGATAATTTGCTCCCTTTTAGAGATAATTAGCCCTGAAGTTAGCAACCTAGGTCGTTATTTCTGATGGTAAATACGAAAGGACGCAAGGACCGTGCGTAGCAGTTCTGCCTTGCACTCAGATATAAATGCCAATTGGCAGTTTTGTCTGTTAAAAACTGCTTCGCTGTCATGTTCGTAAGCTTCTACAATGCCTCGCATTATCCATTGGTATCCGCCAAGAATGGCCTGATATTATCAGCTTATGCCTGCACACTCGTACACCGGTGTGCTCTGCTAAGCGAATATCCAGAGCCTCATACGGATTGGCTTTCAGTGTTAACAGAACTCAAACAACTAGGGATTATTGATTCTAGCCGAATCTCAGATTATGTATCAAAGAAACTGGCAATTCAGAATGCGATGTATGTTGTGTGTAATATGGGAACAAAAACAACGGTACTTGGAGCGCCCACAGACAGCACCCATTATAAATACGTGATGCCAAAGTTACAACAGATAGCATCCGTCACCCTATGGCACCCAAAATGGTGAAGCACGTCTTAATGGCGGGCGCACGGGCCATATGCTCAGCAAGTATACTTCAAGTTCTCTTCCACAACACAATTGGAAGAACTGGTCTGTTAAATCCCTAGATTCACTTTCGCATTTTCTTTGTGAAGGACATACATGGTATCTTTCAAGAGAGATAAAACATAGCCACAAAAACTTTCAGTTTCACTATAAACCTGTAGATAGGTCGTCACTAACTTTACGGAAGGTAAAACTACATTGATGACTGTATTGGAGAGTGCAACTTACACTTGCCCATAGCAATATTATACAAAAGATTGTTTGACGTATTATTGGAAGGCGATATATATCTCTTACCTGAATTGGTATAACATTCAGATCGCAATTTTTTATCAAGATTAGCAGTTTAAACTCATTTCTGAGTCATCTTCAAATCATATTTGTTGGATATTTGGTAAATATCTGCCAAAATGCAGTATAATCATCTAAATACACAATTACGAGTTGTATATACATCTCGCATTAGGATGTATATACAACTCGTAATTGTGTATTTGGATGATTATACTACATTTTGGCAGATATTTACCTAATAACTCTGGATAATTTATTAAGATGGCCGGTTTCAGCAGCTCGTACAGCCATCTTCGCATCTGACTTCACACTCTACTCTTACCACAATGAAAACTAACTGACCTTTATAAAAACAAATAACAAAGATAATAAATTGAAGGAGAGGTATTGTTGTTGTCTTCAGTCCGGAGACAGCAAAGGACCTGGAAGAGCAGTTGAACGGGATGTACAGAGTGCTTCATGGTGCATACAAGGTGAACATTAACGAGAGCAAAACAAGTATAATAGAGTGCAGTCTAACAAAATCAGGCGATGCTGAAGGAATTAGATTAGGTAACGAAATAATAAAGGTGGTAGATGAGTTTTGTTACTTGGACAGTAAAATAACACACGATGGTCGCAGTACAGACGAAATAAAACTGAAGAATGGCCATGGGAAGAAAAGCGTTTTTTAAAAAGAGAATTTGTTAACATTGAATATTAATATAAGCGTAAGGAAGTACTTTCTGAAGGCATTTGTGTGGAGTGTTGCCTTATATGGTAGTGAAACATGGACGATAAACAGTGCGGACAGGAAGAGGATAGAGGCTTTTGAAATGTGGTGTTACAGAAGAATGCTGAAGATTAGGTGGGTGGATCGCGTGACTAATGAGGAGGTACTGAACAGAATTGGGGAGAAAAGGAATTTTCGGCATACCTTGACTAAAAGAAGGGATCGCTTTATAGGACACATTCTTATACATCAAGGAATCGTGAATTTAGCATTGGAGGGGAGTGTGTGGGGTAAAAATCGCAGAGGGAGACCAAGAGATGAATACAGTAAGCAGATTCAAATGGATGTAGGTTGCCGTTCTTTCGAGGAGAAGGAGAGGCTTTCTCGGGATAGGGTATTGTGGAGAGCTACATCAAACAAGTCTCCGGACTGAAGACCACAACAACAACAACATGAACCGTCTACATTCAACATTAGTATAGCTGTCTCAAATAACACAGCTGAGTTGAAATGTTTGGGTATTTTTAATGGGCGCAAAGTTACTTTACCAATGGTATAACTTTCTGTGCTTGAATCATAATAAAATTGGATATAACTATTTAGAAACGATAAGGGTGTGCACATATGGAAATGTTACAGGGTTTTGTTCATACGTGACGTATGTACACTATATAAGATACCGACAACTTTAGTAACTTATGAAATTTATTACGAATACATGAATACTAAGCTTTGGACGTTGTAGAAGTACCATAATTCCAGACTGATGAAGTCCAGACATCTGTGAATACTTCAAACTACCTTGACTGCCTGCGATAATTTCTAAGTTCCAGTTGGTAAACTTAAGACACTGCGAAGCACTGCAGCAATGTGAGCTGTGGGAACGTAGCTGGGTGAAGCGTATTGCTCTCTGACGATACGATGTGCTTTGTGCTGAATCGCAGAACACTTTGCCGACTGGTTGAACAGTCAGCTGGATCGATGCACACTGATTTACAAGTCGTATGTGCAGATTACTCATCGACTATCTGGAACAGGGTAAAACTATTACAGGTGCATATTATTCATCGTTATTGGTCCGTTTGAAAACCGAGCAGCATCAAAAACGCCGCGACTGGTCTACAAAAAAGTCCTTTTCCATCACGACAATGCACCGCCACACACTTCAGCAGTTGTTGTCGAAAAATTATTGGAAATAGGATTCCAACTCGTTTCACATCCTCCCTATTCACAAGACGTGGCTCCCTCGAACTACTATTTGTTCCCCAATTTGAAGAAATGGTTGGAGGGGCGAAGATTTCATTCAAACGAAGAGGTGATTGCAGAAACTAATAGCTAGTTTGCAGGCTTGGACAGTTTCTTATTGTTCGGAAGGAATCAATAAATTAGAAGAGCATTGGATGAAGTGTATAAGTCTAAAATGAGACAATGTCGAAAATAACAATGGTTTTCCCCAAACACGTTAGAAGTTTTTATTTTTGCACGTACTTTTCAAACGCCTCTCATAGTTTAATTTCAATTAACTACAGTACACAATTTGTTCATTAGACTCGATGTGTGTATAGAATTGATTTCATTACCATGATTACCATGACTATAACTTGTGAAAAGAAGAGATAGTTTGAATGAAACGACTAGGGATTTCATTACAGCTTTATTGATTTGCCCTTAACAATTAAATTAAAACGGCTACTTAACATTATGGTACCCGTTAATTATTCTATTTCGAAGTTAAATCTTACATTTTATAAAATAGGCTGTATATGTGTATGTATGTATGTTCCACATCTCCAAAACTACTGCACCGATTTCAACCAAAATTGGTACGCATGTTCCTTAGTATCAGGCAACAATCACTGTATGGGTAAGAATCACATGCGACATATACGTAAGGATATATGACGTCATAAACAATGAGATGCGCGAAAAACTGGTGCTTCAAACCACAATGCTACACATTTCCTCCTAAACCACTGGACCGACTTCCACCAGATTTGGTACACAAATTGCTTATGTAAGATAACAATTGCTGTAGGAGTACGAACTACATACGACACATGGTTCAGGAGCTATAACGGCATGAACTGTAGGACTCGCAAAATACTGCTACATAATGCGACGAGACTTTATAAATACACTATAGGAGAATGACAGTACTTGGCGACTTGCAACAAACTTGAAACATAATTTCAAACCTTTATTAACACTTTTCTCGTAGACAACCACATCAAAGTAATGAAAGGAAAAATGTTTCTCGTTTACTACTTTTCCGGCCGGCCGCGGTGGCCGAGGGGACTGAGGCGCTCCAGTCACGGTCAGCACGGCCACTATGGTCGGGGGTTCGAATCCCCCCTCGGGCATGGATATTTGTGCCGTCCATAGTATAAGGTAGTTGGTAAGTAGTTTGTAAGTTTAGGGACTGATGACCCCGTAGTTAAGTCCCATAAGCTTAACAAACATTTGAACATTTGAATTTGAACTATTTTTCCGCTGTTCATGAAGCAAAACTATGGCATTCGGTATACTCTTACAATTTATAATTTTTACACTACCTATTGATCTCGCAGGAAATTTTGCAGACAGAATACACCCTTAAAGCTGAATGTACGTTCAAAATTGTATCACAGTACGACACTTAGTTCATAATATATGATGACGTAAAGAGTAACATTCATGGAAAATCGCCCCATCAAGCATCACGTTTTAATCTAAATTCAAATGTTCAAATGTTTGTAAAGCTTATGGGACTTAACTACGGGGTCATCAGTCCCTAAACTTACAAACTACCTATGAACTACTTACGAACTAGGACGCCACAAATATCCATGCCCGAGGGGGGATTCGAACCCCCGACCGTAGTGACCGTGCAGACCGTGACTGAAGCGCCTCAGTCTCCTCAGCCACCGCGGCCGGCACTACTAACCACATTCGCAACAGATTTTACCGACATACAGAACCTATACAAATCAATATATTCCTGCAAAATTTCACGATTGTACAACATATCTATACTAATAATAAATCTGTAAATGTAGGCCTGCCACTGTTCACTTCAATCTTCAATCTTCAAAACTATTGGACGCATTTTCATGCGGTTTTCACAGGAAACATGAGCGAAGACTGGTTCAGGATCTAGGCATGATTTCATCAAAATAGAATCACGAAGTGTTTTCGTAGACCGTCGTGTCTATCTGTTTATCTATTAGAAACCACTTCTCCAAAACTACTTTACGAATTCGCACTGGTTTTTTCAGAGGTAACTTCAGCGTACCTTTGGACAACATATAGACTTAGTTTCATAAAAATCGGATCACGGAAGGAAGAAAATCACAATTTATCGTTTTTCATCGACAACCGTCATATATGTCTTTCTCTTTCAGATCCAAAACTAATAGACGAAATTTCAGGGGGTTTTCACAGAAAACGTGAGGGTACCTCTGAAACGCTCAATTTCACAAAATCTGATCAGAAAACGTGAGATATCACAATTTAAACATTTCTCTGAAAGCAATCGAATTTGTCTATGTGTAGAGAGTAATCTCCAAAAGTACTAAATTAACATTCAAGGGGGTATCACAGATAAATATTGAATATCCTGGGTCAATATATATGTTTCATTTCATCAAAATCAGATCAGGAAAGTAAAAGATGTCGTAATTTTTAGGTTTAGTTGCAATTCATGCTTTGAAAGAACTGCGCAATGCAGCAAAGAACTAATAGATAGCGCTCCGGGTGTTCGTGTGAAGTTCGGGGCAGCGATCGGATTATTAGCCTTTGAAAATATTACTTACTCTTTGACTTTTCAAATTTACCTTATTTCTGAAATCGCTTTCTTGGTTGCTTTGTTCTACGAAATATGATTCAACGCAATGAATATAAAACTGATACAATCCGCATCCTGTTTAATCCATATATTTACACACTGATATCACAGTATAACTGCTATGGAAGTTTAAGTCTCACGCTTGGAGCGACAATAGCGCATCTAACGGAAAGAGAACCAACCGTAAGAATAATAATTCTTTTCAGTGATAGTTCTACTTCATTAAGGAAATACTTATTATATTTTAGCTTTCCATGCCTCAGCCAATTGTCCAGAGATATGCCTATTTCTAACACGTTTCGCAAACGTATTAAAAAACAAAAAAACAAAAACTACTGACACATTTTCATGCGGTTTTCACAGGAAATTAGAGCTAAGATTGGGGAAACATATAGGCATGATTTCATCACAATCAGATCACGGAAAATAGATACATCGCAATCTTAATTGTTTTTAGTAATTATCTGTTCATCTATTAGAAGTACCTAATCTCCTAAACTACTTCACGGATTTGCATGGAGCAACTTCCGTTTCATAAAAGTGGAATCAGGGAAATTGTTTTAGATGTAGGTTATGCTTGAAGTATGGATAGCGTGGTACAGCAAACAAGCGACAGAGGCGCTGTAGTGCACCAAAGAAATAAACACCGCTGCTGCATAATAAGTATGGAGTAGGACAACAAGGGAGCGAACGTCTGTGACAGAATTAAGAAGTCTTATGTCTACGAATACCAACAAGCATTGAACATAGTGTTACTGGTTTCGCTTTGTATATTAAGAACTTAACGATATTTCTTTGCTTATTTTGGCACGTTTCACCTTTTGTATCAAAAATTTTATGAAGATACATCGTTTCTGACAATGACTTTTACTTACATTTGACATATTAGTGAAGATACATCGTTTCGGACAATGACTTTTATTTACATTTGACATCTTGCCTAGGACAACTGAGTTTATTGACAGAGCTATGCAACAAGGATTCTGTTTTTACTGACTGAGGTCCGGAACCCTAAAAAACCATGATACATACAGGCCCTCCTTCGACAACCGTTGTGAAGCACGGGCATATAAGCTAGTTTTTTTAATAAAAGTCCAATTGTTTAATAAATAAATCAAAATCATCAGATTATAATCAGTGTTTCTCGGCTATTACCATGATCTTCCTACCAATTCCAGTGCTATGAGCACAAGCTTCTAGACGCTAATCACTGCAGAAATTCTAGGGTGCATTTTTTATTGCCTCTTAATATAAGTAAAAACGCTGACCTCCTTTGCTCAGAGTAGTTCGTCATCCCGGAGTAACTACTCATTCTAACGACAAGTTATTATGGAATATGTGAATAGCGAAACGATCGCATACGATCCGCCTGGGATTTCCATGCGATCAGCGATCTACAACCGATCGCTGCGATTTGTCATTACACGTGTGATTGCTGCGATCCATCGCTTGTGTGTGGAGCCCTTAACATGTTTTGGCACTGGGCAGCCAGTTGCTGAAGGTGGAGTCCTTCTCCTGCAGTTGGTGCTGCCCCATCAGAAACGTTCTCCTGCCGTTCTTGGAGTCTATGAGGGTCGGTGGTGACACACGACAGAGTTGAGGGTCCCCCACACAAAGCAATCACACACTGACAGGGTGGCCAGCTAGACTGCGACCACTCTGACCTCTGCTCGCAGTTCTGTCAGGCATGAAGATAATGTAAATGCACTACGTAGATCGGTAATTTTATGGGAAACTAGCTGAAAACCCGGCGTTGCCCGGGTATTTATTTATTTATTCCTGCCAGTTTTCACGTATATATTCATTTACATCAGTGCGCTATCTCTGTAAAATCTCTTGGGAATACAATTTCTAGTAGTGAAGAAGTAATAGATTGAAACTTGCTGCGTGATGGGGAGGTTTTCCATTAACGTTACAATTTATGTGCTCGTATCTCATGAACTACGTGTCGTACTGTGATACACTTTCGAAGGTACATTCAACTACATGTGTGTATATTGTCTGTAAAATTTCTTGTGGTTAAAATTTGTAGTGTATAAATTATAAATTGTTACGTCATACCAATAGCCGTAGTTTTACTCCATAAACAGCGGAAAAGTAGTAAGCGAGAAACTTTCCTTTCATCATTTTACTATCGTTGCCAGCGAGAAAAAGTATAATAAAGGTTTTAAATTATGTTTATAGTTTGTTGCAAGTCGCTAAGTACTGTCATTCTCATACAATGTATTTCGAAAGTTTCGGTGCATTATATGGAATTTTTTGCGTTTTCTATTGGTTATGACGTAATATCTTTTGAACCATGTGCCGTATGTGATTCTTAACCATGCAGCAATTATTACCTCACGGTAAGGAATGTGTCTACCAAATTTGGTTGAAATCGGTCCAATAGTATGGAGAAAATGAGCATCATTGTCGCAAAATGCAGTAGTTTTTCGCGCATCTCATTGTTTATGACGTCATATCTCGTGAACTATATATCGTATGTGATTCTTACACTTACGGCGACAGTCCTGATGGATTGAAGCTTACGTGTACAAGATTGGAACAAAACTGTAGATTTGTATGCAACACGTACACACATACGGACACTCTGCTTTATATATTAGATTGCTCCATCCGTTGGCAGTGGCGACGCTAAACGAAAGCTGGGCGTCGGCAACTCGTCTTTGCGAGGCCCTTTCATTTTTTCAGTCACGAAGGAAATGTTAAATAAAATGAGCTGAATTATATACACCAATAATCATTAGGCTATAGTAAAATTTTATTAGTATAATATACAAGTATCATTGCAGTGACAAAAATTACAATAAACAAACACAAATTACAATAGACGAGCTTTTCGGTTTTTCGCCTCACTGAATTGTTTTAAGACCACATCATAATTACTCAAATGTTCAAATGTTTGTAATTCTATCGGACCAAACTGCGTGGTCATCAGTCCGTAGCTTACAAACTACTTAAACCTAGGTAAACTAACCTACGGACAAACACACACACCCATGCCCCAGGGAGGACTCGAACCTCCACGGCGAGCAACCGCGCGCTCCGCAGCGAGACGCTTTAGACCGCTCGGCTACTCCACCGCGGCTCATAATTACTACTAGCCACTATTTCGGCTTCGATTGACAGTACTGACAACGCAGATAGTCTTTCTTGGCTCATTGTGCTTCTCGAGTAAGTCTTAATCAATTTTAACTTTGAGAAGCTGTACTGAGTGGAACTGTGAGCATGAGTCTTATTGTTATATAAACATTTGGATATACTTCTTCCAAATTGTTTTCTAAAATGCACTGAAGAAGTTGTTTTGCAAGTATTTAACTAAAAATTGCATCAATGCTGCACTCATACGGAAATAAATACGGACAACTAAATAGCTGCCGGCCGGGAATAGCCGAGCGCACTAAGGCGTCATACCACGGTGAGCGAGATCGCTCCCGTCAGGGGTCAAATCCCACCCTTTGGTACAGATCTTGTATTCGTCCTATGGTTAAGCTAGATGTAGGTCGTCGGTACATAACCTAGCAGTTGAAAAGCGCCTTTAAATAAAGAAAACTAAAATTTTAACAATGCTTTGCGAGGCCCCCTCAGGCGCGAGGCCGTCGGCGGTTGCCGACGTCGCCGACGCCTAGCGCCGCCACTGTCCGTTAGAAATAAACTGTATGTCTTTTCCTATTTTTATATGCACACGTTCTCGTCCAATCGTGCCCACTCATCTGGGACACTTTTATTTGCCTCACCCTGTATTAGAGATAAATCTCTCCAACTGCTGTATCTGTGAGGTTAAACGGTAAATCAGACATGACTACTAAGAATGGTTTCAAAACCTCAGTGCTTTATTAGGCATGGTATGTTGGAGGTGGTCTGCCGTTACCTTCCTCCGACCTTCGAACTGATTGCCGGCCGCGGTGGCCGAGGGGACTGAGGCGCGCCAGTCACGGTCAGCACGGCCACTACGGTCGGGGGTTCGAATCCCCCCTCGGGTATGGATATTTGTGCCGTCCTAGTTCTTAAGTAGTTCATAAGTAGTTTGTAAGTTTAGGGACTGATGACCCCGTAGTTAAGTCCAATAAGCTTAACAAACATTTGAACATTTGAACATTCGAACTGATTTACCCAGTCATTTATAGGGGGACCTACAGTTTAACTAACATACCGTATTATTGTACAGTTCGGCATTTTCACATCAACAACATAGCAGAGGTGAAAGAAGTAATATATATAAAAATCCTAGGTTTAATCAGGAATCGAACCAGAAACCCTTAGATTCGTAGGCTGGGACTTTTCCTCGTGTAGATCAATTCTTTCCGGATATGGAATCGAGTTTGTTATAAGTTGATAGAGGTGATCTTCGCCCGGATTTCTTTTTTTGCTTATTAACAGAGGGCGACCTAACACGCTGAGCTACCGCATCGGCATCACTCAGCCACAGAGCATACTTGCTTCATTGTTAGTATTTCGCCTGTAAGCGGATAGAATAATGAATTGAAAGTGTATCGGTGAAGAACTTTTCGTGATTTTGACAGCTTTTCCCCTTTCAGTTTTATATCTTTATATATAAAACAGAGTGCCCGCATGTTTGTGTGTACGTATAGCATACAAATCTGCAGTTTTGTTCCAATCTTGATGAAATTTTGTACACGTAAGCTTGAAGCCATGAGGACGGTCGCCATAAGTGTAAGAATCATGTACAACACATAGTTCTCGACGTATGACGTCCTAAGCCATTTCGTACACATACTCCTAATCCTGAGTAACAATTGCTGCAGTGTTAAGAATCACTTGCGACACATGGTTCAGAATATGTGACGTCATACACTATAGGAATCGCAGAAAACTGATTCATAATGTGGCTAGACTTTATAAATACACTATATGAGAATGAGAGTACTTAGTAACTTGCAACTAACTTTAAAGTGATGAAAGGAAGAAGTGTTCTCGCTTACTAATTTTCCGCTATTTGTGGAGTAAAACTAGGGCATTCGATATAACGTTACAATTTATAATTTCTTCAATACAAATAGTAGGAGCAGAAAATTTTACAGACCTTTTACACACATATAGCTGAATGTACCTACGAAACTGTATCACAGTACATCACATAGTTCATGAGATATGAGCATATAAACAGTAACGTTCTGTTGTTCATGGACTTAAACTACAGCATTCGGCATGACATAACAATTTATAATTTCTACACTACATATTGTAGTCGCAGGAAATTTTCCAGACAGTATACACACATATAGGTGAATGTACCTTCTAAATTGTATGTCAGTACGACATGTAGTTCATGAGATATGAGCAAATAAACAGAAAGATATTCCCAAGAGATTTTACAGGCATACAGCCCTTATGCAAATGAATATATACCTGAAAAATGGCATTAATAAATAAATACTCAGGCAAAGCCGGGTTTTCAGCTAGTATCTTTATATATATCCATGTGTTAGTGTGTACGTATTGCATAGAAAACTAGTTTTGCTTCAATCTTTATGAAATTTTGCGTACGTGTCCTTCAATCCACGACGACGATCGCTTTAAGTATAAGGATCACGTACAATACATAGTTCACGAGATATGACGTCATAACCATTGAGATGCGCGAAAAACTGCTGCATCATGGAGCAAACCACTGGACTGTATCTCGCTTATTACTTTTTCGGTGTTCATTTAGTAAAACTACGGCATTCGGTAAGACATTAAAATTTATAATTCCCACATTACAAATAATCTCGCGGGAAATTTTACAGATAGTATACACACATTCAGCTGAATGTACCTTCGGAATTGTATCACAGTACGGCACGTAGTTTATGACATATAAGGACAAACAGTAACGTTCATGGAAAACCGCCCCATGACGCATCAGGTTTTAAACTATTACTTTTTAATATTAACTGTAATCGCAACAGGTTTACCGACATCCAGCGGTTATACAAATGAATATATATGTACAAAATTGTATAACTGTACAACTTATAGTTCGATAAATGTGAGGTCATATATACTGTAGTGGTTAGAAACCTTTCTCATTATGCACGACGTTTTGATACATTTCTTCAAAAATGTTTGGAAATCTAAGGAAATTAACTTCTGTGGTTATCAGTCCCTAGGCTTAAAACTACTGAAACTATCTTAAACTAACATAAGGTACTAATCCGAAGGTGCTGTCTATCTTTAAACTGTGTAGCTCACACGGCTGTAGGCGAAAGCAATAACTTCTACAGAGCTACGGGGAAAGGAAGAAAATGAAACAGTCTACATCTATAAAGTATCCATTATTTTCCCAACAAATCTACTTTTTACCTTCAAGAGTGATACTTGCATTTTCTATTACGGTTAATAATCACAGGTCACAGTGGCGAATGTATCATATGTTTTCGGGAGGGGCCAAGATTATTGTAAAGATAAGTTAAGTAATTTTAAGTAGGCACTCCGTGATATTTCGTATCCGTTTTGATGCTCATATTCAGAGGATATTTCGTGCTGAAGCCGCTTTTACCTTAATGAGATCAAGATTTTTATTTTATTGTTGACATTAAACCATAAAAAATATAGTTATTAAAAAACCTTGCACGAACTTCACGCCACTAACCCCCCTCTCCCCTCACCAATTCAGGGAAGTATGGCTGTCTACCACGGAGATGCCTTTCTGCATCGTTCATTAAATTATTCAGATACCGCACTTATTTTTCTCTATATATCATTTCGGAGGGTACTCAGGCCCCCTGGCCCCCTTCCTTATATACGCCACTGACAGGACAATCTATTCAATACTGCGGAGTGGATTTGACATCTGCATGTTTCTCGCACGGACAACTTTGTCGCTTGCTCAGGGGTGAGTCCACGAAAGAATTTATTCATACTAGCTCCTGGACAAGTATTGTTTATAATCAAGTTTTGAATTAAATGGATGTATAAATGGTACTTACCATTTGTATCTTGAAGACTATGTTTCTTTGTTTGGATTCTGAACTTATTATTTTGTGCATTTGTACATTATGCAAGACAGCCTTATTTCTTAAATAAATGGACAGAGGGAGAAGGAATAGGAGAAGTACTATCTCAAGGCCTGAATAAATAAGTAAATACCTGGGCAACGCCGGATTTCCACCTAGTGTTTATCTACAAAGCAGAGGGTCGATGTGTTCGGGGGTTTGTTGTGTGTACGCGTTGCATACAAATCTACGGTTTTGTTCCAATCTTTAAGAAAATTTGTACAGTTGACCTTCAAAACAATAGTACGGTCGCCGTAAGTGTATGGATCACTCACAACACGTAATTCAGGAGATATGACGTCATAAACAAAAGGAGTTACAAGAAACTGTCACGTAATGCGACGACACTTTTAAAATACACTATATGAAAATGAGAGTACTCAGCCACTTGCAACAAACTTTAAACGTAATATTAAACCTTTCTCAAACGTTTTATTGCTGATATCCACATCAAAATGATGAAAGGAAAAAAAATTCTCGCTTACTACTTTTCCGCTGTTTATAGACTAAAATTACGCCATTCGATATAGCGTTAACATTTATAATTTCTACACTATATATTTTACTCATAGGAAATTTTACAGATAGTATAGAAACACACAGCTGAATGTACCTTCGAAATTGTATCACAGTCCGATAAATAATTCATGAGATATGAGGACATAAATAGTAACGCTTGTGGAAAACCACCGCGTCAAGCATCATGTTTTAATCTGTTACTTATTTACTACGAACTGTATTCGCAACAGATTTTACAGACTTGCAGCACTTACACAAATAAATATCTACTTGTAAATTACACAATAGAACAACATATAATGCAATAAATTTGAGATCCTATATGCCTACGATGGGTAAAAAGCTGTCACAGGCGTGGGCTCGCCAAGAATTTATTCATATTATATACTGGGCAACTGACAAGAAACTTTGTTTATAGTCGAGTTTTGAATTAAATGAACGTTAAATAATATTTGTATTTTGTTCGGATAATGCACTTATACTTTTGTACATTATGCAATACATCCTTCTTTGTTATATATTCATCGATAAATATAACATATTTTTAGAAAAAAGGGGTGGACCGATAAAAAAAGGGTAGTATAAGAACTAACCCAACACTGGAATAAATAAATACCCGGGCAACGTCGGGTTTTCACCCAGTACATTTAAATTTTGTACACATTAAAAATAATAACGAACCCGGAAATGCCTCGCAATTGCTAAATATGCATGACAATAGGTTATACATCCTATGCTCCTTTCGTTAATATCTCCGTCCATCACTTCCTATCTCTATGCCTATTTCTTACCTCTTTGTCCGTTAGTCTTCTCACTCTATTACCTACCGGAAACACGGCGCTGCTCTTTATTTATTTCAGTATTCAGTTAGTCCATCACCTCCCTCCTTTCTTTATTCATTTTCTCCACTACATACCTCTTCCTCCTCCACCAATCCATCCTCTATCATTCCCTCCCCCGATCTCGCCAATCTCCTCCTGTCCCCTCTCTCTATTCTCCCCCCCCCCCTGCCGTGTATATAAAACTTTTCAGTATCTGCCAAATTCATGGTGATCGATCAAACGGTGTCAAATTCTGCAGTAAGTGCTCTTCGCCCTACATCGTAGGAAATGTTATGTAAACAGTGATGTTTCTTTTTTACTAATGATATTGTAATTCTGTCATTGCAAACGACCTGGAAGAGGAATTGAACGGAATGAATAGTGTGCTGAAAGGATTGTATAAGATGAACATTAACAAAAGCAAAGCAAGGTTAATGAAATGCAGTCTTAGAAAATCAGGCTATGCTGAAGGACTTAGATTAGGTAATGAAACAATAAAAGTATAGATGCAGTTTGTTATTTGGGTAGTAAAATAACATATGATGGTCGCAGTACAGAGGATGCAGACTGGCAATGGAAAGAAAGGCTATTTTTAAGAGAAATTTACTAACATAGAATAGTAATTGAAGTGTAAGTAAGTCTTTTCTGAAGGCATTTATGTGCAGTATTGCCTTGAACGAGAATGAAATTTGGACGATAGTTTAGACAGTAAGAGGATAGAGGCTTTTGGAATGTGGTGCTACAGAAGAATGCTGAAGTTCAGATGGGTAGTCATGTAACTAATGAAGAGGTTGCGCCGGAACGACGTCTGTTAGATGGATTGCTAGTCATTTGTTCAAAATTATATGTATAAAAACTGTATGAAGAAGGAAGAAGGTTGTTGTATGAAATAGGAACGTGAAATTCAACTGAACTGTCAAGATAAATCAAACTGTGACTGTCTATTACTCAAATTTCCTCAAAATATTTCGTCGAAAATTCTTTCGTTTCTTTAATAACCACACATAATTCAGCACAATATTTAAATTTTCGGTCGTGTTAATGGCTGAAGTGACTCTCTTCAACAATGTGACACTTAATGTATAATTTCCAGTTTTATTTCCCTTCACACAAATCAGTATAATAAAATATAAAATAGAACATTTTTGTAGAAACTCAAATAGTAACTGAAACTATTTGTGATATACATAACTGGCAAAACTTTTGCAGTAATACTAATAATACTTTTTTCTGTTTATTCGATTATGACAGTTGGCAACGGCGTCCCTTATTAAGATCTCTTGTTGCGTAGCTGCGACCCGCGACAGCTATATCATCAATGGCACCGGCAGAGAAGATGATGTACTCGTGGTTTGCACCTTTGTCACCGCACATGAAACATAAGAAAACAACAAACATAGTTTTGAGAATCATTTAATAAGAATCATTAACATTAAAAATCATTAACAACAACATAAATAAATATGGTTTTACGTGCAAAACTGAGTTGATGTAAGACAGTAGCAGTGATAATATTTCGTCCCACTGCAAGGTACTGAAAAGAATTGGGGAAAAATAAATTTTTGGCATTCCTTGACTAAAAGAAGCCATAAAGGAATCGTAAATTTAGTATTGGAGGTGTGTGTGTGTGTGTGTGTGTGTGTGTGTGTGTGTGTGTGTGTGTGTGTGTGTGTGTGTGTGTTTGTGTGTGTGTGTGTGAGGAGCGAGGGAAGAATCGCACAGGAAGACCAAGAGACGAATATAATAAGCAAATTAAGATGGATGTGGGTTGTCGTTCTTATGAGGAGATAAAAAGGCTTGCTCAGGATAGAGTAGGGTGGAGAGCTGCATCAAATCAATCTTCGGACTGAAGACCAGAACAACTACTTTGGGTTTCTCTATTTTTTAAAAACCATCCCAGTATTAAAGCGAACAACACAAAATAAAAAAAAATATTATTCAAATCGGTAAAGACATTTCTGAGTTTTTGACGCACTAACGCATAGCAGTTCATTATATATACCACTTAGTAAAAATACAATAAAAAGAGATACACGAAACATTTAAAAAGCCCCGTTATGCCTTTCGTAAAGTTATGGAAAAATGTGTAAATATGGAATAAATTGTAGCATCAAGGAAACTTTATAAATCGAATAAACTAATATTTTCGTGTATCTCGGTGACCTGGTGCAAGTCTTTAGATTGGACGCCAACTTGCCGCCTATCATACCGCTACCCACTTATCCAAATGAGAAAAGGCGACCTTCCGTTTAACATGGAATCTCAACCACGGGTCGTATGACTATTCCTCACATCGTTGAGAGGTGAGGAATAGGATTGCCGCTAGCCCATACTTCAAGTCGAAGAACAGCGCCATTTCTTGTATACTTACCTAACCTAGATAAAAAAGTTAATTATTACAATAATAATTTTTAAGTTATAAATCGCGATTAAAAGTATTCTTTCTTTTAAGTTGGACCAAAACGTTGTGCAAAATTTCATTAAGATATAGTTAAGTAAGTTCGGAGTTCATCGCGGAAAAATATCCCGAAACGACATTTATAGATATATACAGATATAACATTCATCTGACCGAATTTTCATTTGAGTATCATGTAATAATTTGGCCGAGCAATTCGTTGTGTGGGTTCACGTAGTCATGTTCAAGAACCTTGGGCAGTGGATGAGTAGTCGGGTAAGTAGTCATGAAAGTCGGGATACGAATTACTTTCGAATGAAGGGGATCTCGGACATATTCTGAGTCATGGTCACCTATTTGTTCAGACGGCCAAGACTACCAAATCCACTGATTAATTCCTTAACGGTTGCGGTAAAAATTAACGGGACTCTGGACAAGGAAGGCTAGCAACCTATTTCCCAGCTTCTTCTATCAGATGCTGCCGACAATCAGAGCAAAATGCCTTGGACCTTTGGATGTGACGCAGTCCCACATCAAATTGACAGACCATGAGCTCCTCGGATCGACGTGGCGAACGATCTGGAATGAGATGGGGAACTATTAATATCAACGGGAGCTAAAATGGGAAAACGTTAGAACTGGGAGAAGCTGCAATAAAGATGGAGTTAGATGTTTCAACTGTTACTGACATACGGGTAAAGGGAGAGAAAGAAGACGAAGTGGGAGAATACAATATGTCAGAAGTCAAGGCAGTTTTCTTGATACGTTTCAGACGTTAAAAGATCGTCATATTCACGAGATAAAAAGCGTCGAATAAACACCAACCAGTAAATTTTATTTTAATCTTCAACAGTGATATGAGAAGTCAGAAAATCGTTCATTTCCTTCATTATTATTTCAAAACAAGAGTTACGGCTCTGGTTTAAACCTTTGTTTTATTTTCAGTATCATAAAAATTATCCGAAATTATGAAAGAATGGAAGGGTAATAATTTCTGAAGATACGATGCCAACAGCAATTTTAGAAGTAAAAGAAAAGGAAAGATCTGTGAGTACTGTTAGCGAAGACTTTGGGAGTCCAAGAAAACAGACCTCATGTCAGTTTGCACATGTAATTGAAACTCAGGAAACAGAAATTGAGTTTCAACCCTTCCCAATGGACCAAAAGATTGGAAACAAATACTGAAGAAAAATTAGATCAGAGGCTAGAAAATCTCCTTTTTTCAAAAAGGAAAGATGGCGACAATGATGATGATGCGGAAGAGTCACAGTGACTTTTTGAAACAGACAAATAGAGAACAAGGAATTCAGTTCACTAACTGTATGCTTTGGGCTCATCAGACACGCGTGAAAAATGAAATCCGTGGACTATTTTATGAGTGTTAAAACTGTGCTGATCCTTTGGAATTGGACATTGATTAAAGTTGACTGGTTTGTATTAAGACACTATAAATCGTAATAAGTTTAACCTGTCCTGTTGTTTTAGTCCTCAATGTTAAGCATTCAACTCAGTATTCGACTTGATATTATGTACATTATATTTCTTCATAACTGTTAGATATATTTTTATTTCCTAGTTATGCTTACCGAAAGACTACATGGGTCAACGTACCCCAGCCTGTGGGCCAACTTACCCCGAGGTAGGGGCAGATTGGCCTACTTGATATATGTCCAGTAATTATTTTTTTCTAATACTTTAACTGATATTTTCTAGCTTAATAACTGCCATCCAGATTCAATAAATATCTGTCTAATATTTAACAATAATTTCATAAACTTAAATATGTCAAATAAATCAATACTAAAAAAAAATAGAGCCAACGTGCCCTGGTCTCCCCTTAATAACTGATTTCACTTTTAAGTGACTGTAACAAAATTAATCTGTTACGAAGAAGAGACAAGCTACCTTCGGGTCATGTGACACTATAAGTAGCAGCCCCTTCCTAATTTTACACATACGCAAAGGTTGCTCTCCCTACATCTTTTCAGATAGTTAAATACTTGTTACAATGAAGAGTTTAAATGTCATTTGCCTTCAAAATCGCGAAAAGTCTTCCAAAACGTCCAAAGATATGTGGGAAGTAAAAATACAAATGTCATTGTTGTTCCCGTATCTGTTAAAAAGGAAATTACTTTAAAAAAATGCTTTCAGTCAGTCTCAAACCCACTACCTTCGACAGCGCAGCGCGATACCTCTAACCATAAGGCTATTATTGATGTGATGACTTCATTATTATTCATGATGGGATCTTCTGAAGGCTTTTACAGTTGATTCGTCTTTAATTTATAGTTATAAGATACTAGCTTATATACCCGTGCTTCGCAACGATTGTTAAAGAAGGGCCTGTGCGTATCATGGCTTTTTAGGGTTCCGGACCTCAGTCAGTTTTAAACATAAACTATCTGTAAACCCGGCGTTGCCCGGGTATTTATTTATTTCACACTCTCGTAGTCCACCTCCCCGTCCCTCCACTCTCTGTATCCATCTCTTCCTCTCCCATTTCTCTGTCCGTTTCCACCTTTTCCTCTGTTGGCAAAGTTTTTCACAAGGTTACCCTCTGTCATGTACCATACCAACATTTATGTACCCAGTGACGTTCCTCTTAGCTTAAAGGTCATGTGTGCAAAAATTAATCAAGATCGAAGCAAAACTATGCATTTTGTCAAAGTCCGTAAGTTAAGCACCCACCATCACGCAACGACCGAAATTTTATGCAGACAGTGACATTCGCCTCATATTTAAGCTCAGATATGCAAAATTTCATCAATAGCGGAAAAAACTATAGATTTGCATGCAATAAAACAGGGTCACATTGAAAAACGCACTTCGTTGTTCTCAAATTTTCCAGATTTCATTCAGACAACCCTTGTTCTGAAAATAACGATAACAACCCAAAAAAGATCTATGAAATCGGTCAAGCTGTTCTCAGATTATGGCGCGACCAAAGTATTTAGGGAAACATTTTTATGTTGGAAGATACCATCCCCCATGCTCCGCATGAAACTTTAGATAGATGCTGGACCTTCCTCTTGTATTGAAGGTCTAACGTGCAAAATTTCGTGAAGATCGGAATGAAACTATAGATTTCGTAGGTCTGTAGTAAAAGTATCCTCCCCCATGCACTTTAAGTCTGTCCTATCGCAAAATACTTTCTTAGCTGACGTCTTCTACCTATAAATCACATAGCGGCAAAATCTGAGCTTCATAGGTGCATTATTTTTAGAGATTTCGTGTTTAGTTCGTGAGTGAGTGCGTGACTGACCTTTCGCTTTATATATATATATACCTCCTGAATTATGTATCCAACAAAAAAAACCATTTACCATATTAGTAGAGTGGAATATTAGAAAACTGACTACGAAATGTGTTGTCAATGGAGTTTGTAGTAAAGACGTAGTAAATTACAACCTCGTGCTTGTTAGGGCGAATTTTCATGCATTTTATTCTCTTTGACGTCATAGCATCTAAACTACATGTCGTAATACGATATTATTTCGAAGGTACATCTAGTGGTGTATATGTAAAATGGCTGCAAAATACGTCGCGAACAGAGATAGTTGGAAAGACGCAATAAATCAAAACGTCATGCCTGATGAGGCGGTTTTTCATCATCATAATTTGTTATGACTCCATATCTCATGAACTGCGTGTCGTACTATGACAAAATTTTGAACGTACGTTAAGTGGTATGTGTGTACACTGTCTGTAAGAGTTCTCACGAATACAATTAATAGTATACGAGTAATAAATTGTAGCGTCATGCCAAATGCCATAATTTTACTGCAAGAACGCCGAAAAAGTAGTAAGCGACAAACTTTTTTCCTTTCATCATTTTACTACGGTTGTCAGCGATAAAAAGTTCCCTAAAGTTTTAAAATTATGTTTAAAGCTTGTTGCAAGTCGCTAACTGCTCTTCTTCTCAAATAATGGACTGATATAGGCACACTATCACCTGCCGTAAGTCGGGGATGTTTTCATTGTTTATGACTTCATATCTCCAGAACTATCAACCCTATTTCATTCTGCAAGCAAAACTACACATCGCAAACGAATAGTGTTTGTATCAGTCTCCCATTGTGCACTATGGTGGTAGAGGCGGTGGAAGATTTGGGAGTTTAAAGTTACCGACTCATATAAAATTCTACGTCTGAGTATCAATATTTTGCTCTTCAGCAAAACCTACACAATGGAGAGGAACGATCTCTCTGTTTGTCGTAGTACAAAGTCTCTCGTTGTACATCACAATAGTTCCGTGTCGATAGCTGTAAGAGGGTGGAAGATGAAGTGGCTGAAAGGCGTCAGTTCATATAAAATTCGGACTGAAGACCAGCCATAACTTTTGACACTATAATAGGAAAAAGGTTATATACAGCGAAACGTGATGCACATTCTTCTGTTGTGTTTCTGAAAAAAGCATACGAATAAAGAAAAATAAGTGCATATTGCAGTTTGAAAAGTAAACCTACCAAGAGAGACACTAAAGCGTGAGAAAGAAATTTCGCATTCTCGGTCCGTTTCTAAAAGGCAGAAATCGGAACTGAAAAGTGAATCTGCAGACGATAAAAACTTGAAATTTGTAGACGTCGTTTATCTTACAATGTTGGCATCGGAGATTTTTCGAAATTCTCATCCCTAGGGGGGGTGAAAAAGTGTATGCGCCTTAAAAAAAATAAAAAAGTTGCTATTATGGCAATTATGAAGCAGGAAATACAAAACTTCGGATTTAGATTTTTGATTTGTATTTTAAGAACAGGTGTTTCGATATTTTTGGAAATTCAACCATTAAGCGGGTGAAATAAGGGAAAATCTTTTAATGGTGCTACTAAGACTATTTTGATGCTATAAATACGAATATTTGGATTTGTAACCATGGTTAGAATTTACAACAAAAAAGTGTTTCGGGATGTTTTGTTCAAAATGTTCAAATGTTTGTTAAGCTTATGTTTGTAGAGCTTAGGGGACTTAACAACGGGGTCATCAGTCTCTAAACTTACAAACTACTTATCAACTACCTTATACTAAAGACGGCACAAATATCCATGCCCAAGGGGGGATTCGAACCCCCGACCGTAGTGGCCGTGTAGACCGTGACTGGAGTGCCTCAGTCTCCTCGGCCACCGCGGCCGGAGGGATGTTTTGAATTATGCCATCAATGGTACAATAGGGCAAGGAAAGTTGTATCAAAATACTTCATTAGGAAAGCATTTTTAAAGCTAAATCTATGGAAATTTATATTTAGAAGTAGAAACAACCAATGCAGACCATCCAGTCTACGCGTGCGAAGCAGCGGAGATTGTTGTTGTTGTTACGGTCTTCAGTCCGGAGACTGGTTTGATGCAGCTCTCCACCCTACTCTATCCTGAGCAAGCCTTTTCATCTCCTCATAAGGACGGCAACCCACATCCACTTGAATCTGCTTACTATACGCGTCTATTGGCCTCCCTCTGCGATTTTTACCCCACACACTTCCTTCCAATGCTAAATTTACGATTCCTCGATGTCTAAGAATGTGTCCTACCAAGCGATCCCTTCTTTTAGTCGGGGTATGCCAAAAATTCCTTTTCTCGCCAATTCTGTTCAGTACCTCTTCATTAGTTACGTGATCTACCCACCTAATCTTCAGCATTCTTCTGTAACACCACATTTCAAAAGCCTCTATTCTCTTCCTATCCACACTGCTTATCGTCCATGTTTCACTCCCGTACAAGGCAACACTCCACACAAATGCCTTCAGAAAAGACTTCCTTACCCTTAAATTAATATTCGATGTTAGCAAATTTCTCTTTTTCAAAAATGCTTTTCTTCCCATTGCCAATCTGAATTTTATATCCTCTGTACTGCGACCATCATTTGTTATTTTACTACCCAAGTAACAAAACTCATCTACCACCTTCATTGTTTCGTTACCTAATCTAATTGCTTCAGCATCGCCTGATTTTCTAAGACCGAATTCCATTATTTTTGTTTTGCTCTTGTTAATGTTCATTTTATACTCTCTCTTCAACACACTGTCCATTCCATTCAACTGCTCTTCCAGGTCGTTCGCTGTCTCTGACACAATTACAATGTCATAAGCAAAACGCAATGTTTTTATTTCTTCCCCCTGAACTTTAATCCCTATTCCAAAATTTTCCTTGCTTTCCTTCACCGCCTGTTCAATGTACAAATTGAATAACATCGGAGAAAGGATACAACCCTGTCTTTCTCCCTTCCCAACTGATGCTTCCCTTTCATGCCCTTCGAGTCTAATAACTGCGGTCTGGCTTTTGTACAAGTTATAGATAACTCTCCTTTCCCTGTATTTTACCCCTGCTGACTACAGAATTTGAAAGAGTGTAGTCCAGTCAACATTGTCAAACGCTTCCTCCAAATCTATAAAGGCTAAAAACTTAGGTTTGCCTTTCCTTAATCTATCTTCTAAGATAAGACGTAAAGTGAGTATTGCCTCTCGGGTTTCTACGTTCCTCCTGAATCCAAACTGATCTTCCCCGAGGTCAGCTGCTACGAGGTTTTCCATTCTCCTGTAGATAATTCGTGTTAAAATTTTGCAACCATGACTTATCAAACTGATGGTTCTGTAATTTTCACACCTGTCTGCACCTGATTTCTTTGGAATGGGGATTATTACATTTTTCTTAAAGTCTGAGGGTATTTCGCCTGTCTCATACATCCTACACACCAGTTCAAATAGTTTTGTCATGGCTGGCTCTCCCAGAGACTTTAGTAGCTCTGAGGGTATGTCATCTACTCCGGGGGCCTTGTTCCGACCTAGGTCTTTCAGGGCTCTGTCAAATTCATCTCTCAGTATAGTACCTCCTATTTCATCTTTATCTACTTCCACTTCCATTCCTACAACATTGTCTCTATGTTCATTTCCGTTGTAGAGCTGCTCTATGTACTCTTTCCACCTTTCAGCTTTCCCTTCTTTGCTGAGAACTGGTTTCTCATCTGAGTTCTAGATATTCGTAGAATTGCTTTTCTTGTCCCCAAATGTCTCTTTGGTTTTCCTGTAGGCAGTATCTACTTTTCCCCTTGCTATACATTCTTCTAAAGATTTGCATTTGGCTTCTAGCCAATCCTGCTTAGCCATTTTGCACTTCCGATTAATCTCATTTCTCAGTCGTCTGTACTCCATTTTGCCTGTTTCATTTATGGCATTTTTATATTTTCTCCTTTCATCAATTAAATTTAGTATTTCCTGTGTTATACAAGGATTTTTTGTAGGTCTTGCATCTCTACCTATTTTGTCCTCTGCTGCCTTCGCTATTTCATCTCTCAATGCTACCCATTCCTCTTCTACTGTTTTATTTTCCCCTGTTTCTGTCAATTGTTGCCTAAATCTCCCTCTGTAATTCACCATAACTTAACGTTCCTTCAATTTATCTACGTCCCATCTCCTTACTTTCCTACCTTTCTGCAGTTTTTTCAGTTTCAGCCTACAGTTGATGACTAACAAGTTATGGTCAGAGTCTATATCTGCCCCTGGGTATGCCTTGTTTCTGGAATCTATGTTTTACCATTATAAAATCTATCTGATACCTTCCGGTGTCTCCTCGTCTCTTCCAAGTATACAACCTTCTTTTGTGATTCTTAAACCACGTGTTTGTTACAATTAAATCATGTTCCGTGCAAAATTCTACCAGGCGACTTCCTCTTTCATTCCTTCTGCCCAGTCCATATTCACCTACTATTTTTCCTTCTCTTCCTTTTCCTACTACCGAATTCCAGTCTCCCATCACAATTAAGTTTTCCTCTCCCTTAACTGTCTGAATAATTTCCTTGAGCTCCTCATATATTTCTTCGATCTCCTCATCACCGGCAGAGCTAGTTGGTATATAAACCTGTACTACTGTTGTCGGTGTTGGCTTCGTATCTATCTTGACAATGATAATGCGATCACTGTGCTGCTCATAGTAGTTTACCCGCATTCCTATTTTCTTATTCATTATCAGTCCTACTCCTGTGATACCCCCAACTGATTTTGTATTTATAATCCTGTACTCACCTGACCAGAAATCCTGTTCATCCTGCCACCGAACTACACTAATCCCCACTATATCTAACTTCAACCTATCCATTTCCCTTTTTAAATTTTCTAATTTTCCTACCCGATTAAGGGATCTAACATTCCACATGCGATCCGTAGAATGCCAGTATTGTCTTTCCAGATGACAACATCCTCCAGAGTAGTCCCCGCCCGGAGATCCGAATAGGGGACTATTTTACCTCCGGAATATTTTACCCGAGAGGATGCCATCATCATATGTTTATACAGTAGAGCTGCATGTCCTCGGGAAAAGTAACGGCTGTAGTTTCCCCTTGCTTTCAGCCGTTCGCAGTAACCGTGAGGCAAAGCCACATTAGCTGATGTTACAATGCCAGCTCAGTAAATCATCCAGACTGTTGCCCCTGTAACTACTAGAAAGGCTGCTGCCCCTCTTCAGCGGGAATTATGCTAGTGGTATTATATGATCAAACTCAGGTTCCTTTTCCCCTCTACTAAAATAAGTTTTAATTATCAGGTTTAGCAGTTAGTTTGTTAACTGTATCCAATGTTACCATTTTAGTGTCACGGTGGAATAGCCGTGCGCGGTGCGCTCGGCCGTAAGCCGTCGGGGGCTCGAGTCCTCCCTCGGGCATGAGTGTTTGTGTTGTCCTTAGGTTAGGTTACCGTAGTTTAAGTAGTTTGTACACTAGAGACTAATAACCAAGCAGTTGAGTCCCCCTGCTTTTAACGATATTATTCAAGCTTTGAACACTCAGTTTCTTATATATTTTTATATCCTAGTAACTGTAACTCAGTGCCATTAAAATGTCACACTCTCCTGTGAACATGACAATTTGTATATTGTGTAATAATATCTGTGTAAGTCACACATCTCTAAACAAATGTTAGTGACATTCTGCTGTTACCTGATGCTAGAAACCGAATGCCAGTTAGTAACTCAATCCATAACATTGGGAAATTTTTCTCTTTGATAATATGGTCCTATATTTATTAATGATTATTTATGGAAACACACAATAAAATCTACATCTACATGGGATACTCTGCAAATCACATTTAAGTGCCTGGCAGAGGGTTCATCGAACCACCATTATACTATTTATCTCCCATTCCATTCTCGAATAGCGCGTGGGAAGAAAGAACACCTGAATCTCTCCGTTCGAGCTCTGATTTCTCGTATTTTATTCTGATGATCAATTCTACCTATGAAAGTGGGAGTCAACAATATATTTTCGCATTCGGAGGAGAATGTTGGCTATTGGAGTTTCGCAAGTAGCCCACGCCGCAGCGATAATCGCCGTTGTTGTAATGATTCCCATCCCAGATCCTGTATCATTTCCGTAACGCTGTCTCCCCTGTATTGTGACAATACTAAACGGGCTGCCCTTCTTTGGACTCTTTCGATGTCCTCCGTTAAACCCAACTGATAAGGATCCCACACTGGGCTGCAATACTCCAAAAATAGACGGACAAGCGTAATGTATGCAGTTTCTTTTGTAGTTCTGTTGCATGTTTTAAGGGTTCTGCCAATAAAACGCAGTCTCTGTTTCGCCTTTCCCACGATATTATCTACGCGTTCTTTCCAATTTAAGTCTGAAGTAATAGTAATTCCTAGGTATTTTGTGGAGTTTACGGCCTTCACTTTTGATTAATTTATCTTGTAAACAAAGTTTAACGGATTTTTTTCGTACTCATGTGGACGACTTCACACTTCTCATTCTTTAGAGTCAATTGACAATTTTTACAGCATAGTGATATCTTATCGTTTTGCAATTGGTTTTGATCTTCAAATGATTTTACTACACGGTAAATGACGGCATCATCTGCAAACAACGTAAGAGAGCTACTTAGATTTTCCCGTAAATCGTTTATGTAAATAAGGAACAGCAGAGGAGCAATAATACTACCAAGTGGAACGCCCGATATCACCTCTGTTTTAGTCGATGCCTTACCATCGATTACTACGAACTGTGTCCTCTCGGACAGGAAATCCCCTATCCAATCGCAAATACCATAGATATACCATAGATAAACCATAACCACGCAATTTGATGTAAAAGCAGTTTGTGAGGTACTGTGTCAAAAGCTTTCTGGAAATCGAGAAATACGGAATCGATTTGCGAACCATTGTGTATAGCACCCACCACTTCGTGTGAATAAAGAGCTGTTTCATTTAATAGAACTAAAACATTACTTACTCTTTCTTTTCATTTCCCCACTTAGCGGTCTTTGTATCTCTTATTAATTACTCACTCTTAGTTCACCTCTATTAAAATAATATCTTTAGCTTTATTTCCGTCAAGTAATATTTCGTTAGCGAGTAAACATACATTAACTAGACTGGCACTGCCCTATCCAGTATCGTTGGTGACACTGAAGCAGTCGTCGCCATATTACTACCATAAAGGGCTTGTAAACAACTACTTAGTTAAAGATAATATAGGCTTAAGAAATAGAATTAAAGTGAAAAATTCTCCACCTTTTTAGTTTTGACGTTACATAATGTTAATGAGAAGTTTCTTCAGTGCGGTTACTGTATTTATTAATCTGTCCCCAGTTTGATTCAAATTTGTCCTTGATTTAGAATAGTATGCTTGCTATAAAAGTACAAAGAGATGGCTGTTTGTAGTTGATAACGAGAGTCCGTATTCATTGGTGTGTCTTTACGAAAACTGTAGTCTGCTTTAAACGTGTGAACACGTAGTTTAGTGTACATCTCATTACACGATTCTACAATTTGTGAGTTAAATTATACTAGGGCGAAAATATTATCTGAACTTCAGAACCTGTTTAAACCATCGCAAAAAGATTAAAATGTCACTTTAGTTCAGAAGTTGTCTAAGTAAGATACACAAACTATTTGAAATATATGTAGTTAAGATGGCGGCGTCAGGCTACACTAAACCAGCGACTTCGCCAGTCAAAGTAAAGTACTTGGAGTAAACATTACAAAGCAGACTCTCTGGTTTGTATCGCTTTCTCTGTGAATTCTCAAATCAAACATATTTCAAATTATACTGTTTCTTAACTATTAAACTAAAAAAAATGTAATTTTTTGTTCAGGGAACGTCGGGTTTTAATTCCTCCAAATAATATATGTGAATGTCGCTAACATTTGTTGACAGATGTGCGACTTAAAAAAATATTAATAAGGAAGATACAAATTGCTATGTTCACAGGAAAGTGTTACATTTTAATGGCACTGAATTACATTTACTAGAAACCAACTGTACCTCATACAGACAAATAATTGTACTCCAGCCAGATTTATAATTGGACTCCACGAGTCAAATAATTATGTCAGAACTGAAATACATACTAACTTGTAAGTTAGTAAAATGTTATCTGTCAATTTCACCCTTCTACACTAATACACCAGTGAAAAACCACTTTTACTAAGCCGAATCTTGGAGCTTGAATGTTCACAAATTAAATCATTTAGGACTTTCGATCATAATTAAACGTGAAAATCTGATTTTAAACTAACCACATAGTGTGAAGAAAAATTCTACTTCGCCGCTATCCCGAAATAACCATTTCAATAAGGATTCGCCTTAAACCGGGAAAATAATCAGGCTAGTTGAGTAAACAACATTCTTACCTGACCCATAAGCCGTAGATTACTTAGTTTCATTCTCTCATGTCTGAATAATAGCAAAGGATATTGCTTGCGACTCGAGTGTGTCACAAGTTGTTTCTCCTGAGACTAATTAGATACTGACTTTTTTCATCGTAAACGTTAGTTTCAAGATTATGGAACAGCAGTTTACCCACTTCAACTATTAATTGTAACTATGAGCTTCGGTTCTTCTCATGCAGCGGTCAGATGACGCATTTCAAGTCGGAGGTTAAGTATTCTCTTTGACGTCGTGTCGCTCATAGCTCAACGAAAATTTTTTGACCCGGTACCATTGGCTCTCTATCTTTCTTTGAATATTTCTTACAGTTTAAAACCTAGTTCCGAAACCACTGCTTATATCTATAAAATCAATCTGAAATCTTCCAAAGACACGTAGTCTCAGCAAGGTATACAACCTCTTTTCATGATTCTTACACCAAGTGTTTGTTATAATTTATGTTATTTTTAAAATTCTACCAGGAGGCTTCATCTCTTTCCTTTCCACCACCTACTATTTTCCCTTCCCTTACTTTTCCTACCACTCAATTCCTGTAGACCTACCCCGTCAGAATCAAGTTTTTCTCTCCTTAACTGTCTGAATAACTTATTTTATCTGAGCTCATCTTTTCAATCTCATCTTTCAAATTCAGCGGGGTAAAATGTAGGAAACGGAATGTTATTTACAATTTGTACAGAAACCAGGTAGCAGTTATTAGAGTCGGAGGGCATGAAAGGTAGTATGACACGGCTGTAGCCTATCCCCAATGTTATTCAATCTGTACATAGAGAATGCTGTGAAGGTAAGCAAGGAAAAATTTGGAGAAAGGATCAAATTTCAGGGCGAAGAAATAAAATCATTGCGTTTTGCCTGTCATTGTAATCCTGTCAGAAACAGCAGAGAACCTGGAAGAGCAATTGAATGGAATGTACATTGTGTTAAAAGGAACGTATAAGATAAACATTCAAAAGAGTAAAACAAGGTAACGGAATGTGGTCTAAGAAAATCAGGCGATGCTGAAGAAATTAGATGAGGTAACGAGACAATAGAGGAAGTAGGCGAGTTTTGTTACTTGGGCAGAAAATAACGCACGATGGTCACATTACTAATGATATAAAAGGCAGAATGGCAATGAGAAGAAAAGCGTTTCTCAAAAAGAGAAATTTGCTAAAATAGAATATTAATTAAGTCTTAGGAAGTCTTTTCTGAAGGCATTTGTGAAGAATGTTGCCTTGTACGGTAGTGAAACATGAACGAAATATGGTTCTACACAGGAATGCTGAAAATTATATGAATAGATCGCGTAATCAGTGAGAAGATACTGAATAGAATTGGGAAGAAAGGAATTTCTGGCATACGTTGACTAAAAGAAAGGAATCGTTTATTTAGCATTGGATGGAAGTGTTTATTTTAAATAAAACAGTTGTCAGCAGATTGAATATTAATCACACTTCCCGATGCTCTAATTAAAAAAAGAGACTAGAAAAGGTATTTCAGATATGAGAATATTACAAAAGACACCGAAAAAGGTCTAACAAAATATTGCCAAGTCAAAGGTTCGAACCTGGATCCACTGTTTGACAGTCCAAGCCCTGGACGCTCGATCTGTGACGACGCTCGGGAAGTCGCTCATGTTGAAGAGTGCCCAAGCTACAGCAAGAAAATTCAAAAACGTTAATTACTCGAAAGTCATTAACTTTTGACTATACATATATAGTAAAAATTGCTCATCGATGTATAGCACTGAAAACGCGTTCTTTCATCATCAACTTCGACCTTGATGTTTTTCAAAAACTACCGAGTGTCTAGCAAAAAGCCGAAACACATGTCTCTTTATAATCCATATAGAACGTCCACGCAAAATTCTATCGAAATCGGTAACACGCTTGACCCCCTATTTATCAGTGGTCTGGTGCAAATTATTCAGCAGGACGCCACTCCGGCGGCTTGTCCCCAGCCTACCCCAAGTTATCCAACCGGGGAAATGGAGCCGGCAGTGGAATCTGAACCATCTTATGTTCTTGATGATTCTTCACATCGTTAAGAGGGGAAGGATGGGCTAAAACGAAGAAATCCTTGATCCGACACGGTTTCAAACACGCGCTACGTCTCTTTCTACTCAAGCGCTTCATCCCTAGTCCACCATACATGATTACAAATACATATCAACGTGCTCAGTACGAAGGTGCTGATACTTTAGACTGGCTAACAAAAGTCATGGGACACCTCCTAATGTCTCCTCTTGCCCAGTGACGTGCAACAGCTCGACGTAGCTCGGACTCAATTAGCTGTCTGGTGGAACGCTGAACCTTGCTGCTGCTGTATCCGACCACAATTGCGAAAATGTTGCTGGCGAAGTATTAAGTGCACGAAATTTCCTCTCCATTATATCCCATAAATATTGGACAGGATTCTTGTTGCGTTATCTGAGTTGCCAGATCACTCGTTAGAACTCTGCAGACTTTCAAACCACTCGCGATTTGTGGCCAGGTAACGTGTCTCATTGATGTCCATTAAATTACCATCGTTGTTTGGAAATATGAAGTTCATGAATGGCTGCGAGGAGCAGAATATAACACAGACCATTCTGTGTAAAAACATAAAACCATTGTTCAGACACCACCAGCTTACAGAGTGCTTTGTTGATAACTTATTGAGCCGGATCGTGTGTCGGCGAGTTTCGATACACTCATTATCTTTGGCAGAGAGCATAGTGAGACAATTGGGTCTGTGGAGGGCGTGGCTAGGAGTGTGTGCTGGAGACGAGAGGGACGCTACGGCGGTATGCGGAGTAAACTGGATGTGTACGTTACGTCGCTGTCTGGGAAGTAGACAGCCATACCGAGCAATGGAACGACTGGCCGAGCTGCCTTGATGGGTTCCGAAGGCTGTGGCGATGACTCCGTCGGTGTGAGATGCACACATTAAGTTTGAACTAGCTACCAACGCGTCTTCCAAGACAGCGGATTCAGCATTTTATGCTACGGCGAGACAGTGCTATTGTAAGTTTGAATAACTGTGCTTTTAGCCTGATTTGGGATTCTTCTGCTTGGTCAACAGAGTGATGACTCAATCCCCCTTCCTGCAGATCAAGTTGTTGCAGTGTTATGTTTGCTCTCATGCTGTGTACATCTACTCGCAACTAGTTGTTAGCGAACAAGCTGCTGTTACTAACGTGGTGATGTCTGAAGGCCATGGAAAATGACGCGAAGAAGTGGCATGTATTAAAGTTAAATCTTCTGAAAGTCTGGGGCCTGCTACAAGACAGTTAGCTCGAATGTGATTTTTTTTCATTGGCTTTATTATTTAAGGTTTAACCAAAGATTCTTGTTTCGAGGTTCACATATTAAACACCAACCCTTAAGATATAAGGTTTATATTAGCTGCATTTTTTTTTTTTTCAGGTCGCCCTTCAGCAAGAATATTTTAAGATAGCCCATCAGGCGTGTTGGTTGTTTAAATGATTAGGTGTTGAATTATTAACTTGACCTAAAAAAGGCTGCGGAGCGCGCTGTTGCTCGCCGTCGGAGATTCGAGTCCTCCCTGGGGTACGGATGTGTGTGTGTTAGTTGACGTTAGTGTAAGTAGTTTATAAATCTATGGATCGATGTCCACAGCAGTTTGGTCCAGTAGGTTTACAAACATTTGAACCTCTTACGCCCTCACACCTACGATGCTCTCAGTATCGTCTGACGTAACACTCGACCTAGCGAGCCACACGTCGCGTCGGAGAGCTTGGATTTTCATACTGATGAGTAAGCATCGCTGAAACTAGTTTAACTGGCTAAATGTCGTCTACCACGTCACCGGGCATTCTGCGGCAACTGACGTCCTCCTCGAGTCGTCATGCGATTGTCACGTGTATGACTTATCGACTTTATTGAGTCCTCTGTCCGACTGCAGTGTCACTGTAGGACAGAGCTAGCTTTCCAAACTGAGTGTCACGACACCCTGGGGTGTCGCGTAATAGTATCAAGGGTGTCGCGAAACTAACAAATTTAGACTCTAAACAAAAAAACTTGTCATAAAGTAACAAAATATCCTTCTCTTCATACCACCCTGAAGACTCGCCTGCAGCTAATCACCTTCTCTTCATTCAGTGCAACACAGATCACTTATTAAAGGAATGATCGGTCACTCGATTATCCGGACCTCAGTTATAGGGATTCGCGATTATCCGGATTGTCAACCGCGAGTAAATCTTTGTTGTCCGGTCAGAGCAAGTACAACATTACCCGCTGGAACTACACATCGCATCCCACACCAACTCCCAGTTGCCAGATTCCAGCAAACTGCGCATGCGCAGAGCTGCTGCTGATACTCGATAACAGCTCTTCCCATGCACAGTTTGCTGATACTGGCAGCTGCTAGAACGAACCTTCACTGTAGTCTCAAAGCTGCACCTCAACGTTTTTTAATGGATTTATCAAAGCCACGTCAGCCTCGGTAGCGTTTCTTACAATTAAATGACAATCAATGACAGTGGCTGTAAAAGCTGTCACAGATTGTAAAAGCAGTCACAATTGCCCACTGACTAAAGCTATTCAGTAGCGACGTTTAGTATGGAGTATGGCCGGGTGAATAATGGAGAGTAGTATTTTAAATGCAGTGATCGTTGGTTCGAACCCTGTTATGCGTTAATATTTTTTTCTCTATTTCCTGTATGTAGCAGATTCTGAGAACTATCTTTCAAAGTAGGTCTTACTTAATTTTAAGATTCAACTACAAGCCATCAGTCCAATAAAATTAATCAGTCGTACACACACATCACAGTTCAGTTACCTAATCATTTTGTCCAAACTTTCAATACCAGTCTCTGTCCCTATCGAAGTTTACCAAACTCCAAGGGTCCTGTGGACATACTTCAGCACAACTCAAATAAACAGTAACGTTTAGATATCTTTATAACTATTTCTCAGCCTGAAACTTTGTCAGTAACCGGCGGTATTGTGGATCCTTTCCACCAATACCCCACTTTATATGAACCACAAGCGTACCAATAACAACTGCAACTCTCACAAAAACTCCACACATCAACAGCAAATTACGATATGATGCACACAGGAACCCTTGAATAATTTCTTTTACCTCTTTTCCACAATATTACAATAACATGGACAGTTTAACTTCTCTCGAATCTCGATCAAACCTCAATAGGACATTCAGCATTTTTTAAATAAAATAGCATCTCTCCAACACATGACCGAATTCTCTCCAGGTGTGTATCGACTCAGTACGAATGCACTGCAGCGCAGTATGCTGAAATCCAGGCCCAAATGCTGGATTACTTCCACAGCCAGACGATATGTAACTTGGATGACACACTCTCTTTGTTTTAGCCAAATGGATTGAAGTATTCCCCAACAGATACACTTCGTAGCCTCGGACAGACTTCAACTGCTCATAATTAACAATCGATATAATTTTCCGTTTTTTTATCTCTGTGTACCGCTGGATTACTCCTAGCAGCCATAATGGTAGCCTCAGAAGCCCGCTTCGGAACATGTATTTGTATCCATGGCAGCCATTTTGGTTAGCCCCGCGTCATGCCATGACTCCTGCACATTTCACAGCAAAAGTTTACATGCAACAAATTTACAAAAATAATTAATATACTATAAGAATACAATTTTATAATAAATATTTCGATAAAGTTTCAAATCCTTAAACAAATCAGGCGATAAACTTCGAGTTAGCACCGAAAAATCGACTGTAACAAACCGTTACGGAAATATTCCGTACCGCTACAGGTGGTACACGCCGTGAGAGAACTCGTATCATTCAACATGCATTGCAAAATGGAGCAACGCGTTAACATCACATGTTTATGTTATGTAATTTAAAGTTGATATTTGCTAACTGATACTGTCTAAAAATCGAGGTATATCAGTCTTTGCATGTTTAGTCAGGTATCACTGTTAGTTTCCATCAGTCACGAAATCTTTGCTCAGTCTGCATGACCTGGGTTTGAATCCACATGTACAAAGAGACGGTTCGTTGTGTCATTTGAAGTTCACACATATTGTCAACTAGCTGCCCGTGAGAGACAATTTTAATGTCATTTTGTGTTAAATAATAAGTACGTTATGTTACTTCAAACAAGAAATCATGAATACGACGATCTTACTACGTGCATTACCTATCTGACGTAATAACGAGAATGGTAACATTTCAGGTATGTCATTTCTTGCAATAAATGTGAGCTTACAAGCCTTAAGGACAGTCTTACCTGTGATAAGGTGTTCCCTGATATTTGTAGTATCGTGGTATTACTTCACATCTTGAGTTATTGCGATAAAGAGCAGCGTTTTCTAGTGGTGACTTGTTGGAACCATTTTCAATACTCGATCGACTGTACCTAGGGGCGAGTAGAGCACCCGCAAGACAGGTACGTTAGTTGGGTTACATGCGAATCAGGCGAAATGCAATTCCGGTCGTCCGGATAGTTTTGAGCACTACTGTACATCGACAGCATATCTGCTATCGTCTTGTAAGACCATTTGTCTAAAGATGGCAAGCAGTTGTTATCCTGTGAACTATGTCGCACCGTGTCATTACCTCTGATACTAGTTTTGACATTAATACTTTTCCTCTATCAGATATCATCACACGTAGTGCACCATGCTTCGAAATAATGTCTTCTACAAGGAATTTTGTGATCTCTGGGGCTTCTGCAGTTAGCACAGGTTTCTTGACATTGTAGCGGGTGACGTGGTACAGATATTATACATAGGTTAGCGGGTGTCAACTTCAGGAACCTACCTAAAAAAGGCGATCTCAATCTGGTGGAATGGAGCTGCTGCAGGTGGAATTGGTATCAGATGACCCGGAGGTAACTGCGACACATGCTTCCGCCGCTGACACTCCTTACAATAACTCACATACTGCTTGACAGATCGGTAGAGACCTTGCCAGAAATACCTGCATATGATTCTGTCTAGGGTCTTCACGAATCACAGATGACCGGATATTGGACAATCGTGGAAATGCTTGCGAATAGCTGGCCAGAGATGAGCTGGAACAACCAGTAGCCATTTGGGGTCCACAGGATCGTATTTGCTCATATACAATGTCCCATTTATAAGTTGAGACTCCCCTTTGGTCGGTTCTCCTTTCTCCAACGCCTCTATAGTTTGTAATAATGCTGGATCTTCCCTCTGTTCAGCTGTAATGTCACCTAACTCAGTGAGGGCTGAAATTTCATCCATGCTGTTGTGTTCGGCTAATGGATTCCACGAAAGGCAGTCGGCGTCCTTGTGTTTGCGCCTGTTCTTGTAGTCTTAGTTCCCATCTTGCTAGTCGACCTGCCTTACCCTTCAAATTGATCAGCCAACATAAATAATGGTGGTTTGTCACGACAGTGAATGGTTTACCGGATAGATACGGCCGGAACTTGCTGATAGCCGAGATAACGGCGAATCACTCCTTGTCGGTTGAAGAGTAGTTCATCTAGGACTTTGAGAGAACTCTTAATGCATAAGCTATCACCTTTTCAGCACCTTCCTGAACTTGTACAAGCACTGCACCAATCCCATAACCACTAGCGTCTATGTGAAGCTACGTTTCCGCATTCTCGTCATATAAGACTAAAACTGGTGCGGAAGTTGTAGCCTCCTTAAGTTCGCGAAAAGCTCGTTCTTTCGTCTCATCCCAGTAAAACTTTGCGTCTCCAGAACTTCTTGCAATGGACGTGCCTTGTTACAAAAACCTTGAAACGTGTACATAAAAAATTATTTTTGTAAGAAAATGTCAAATATTGTGCCTCCTGTTTTGTATCGAGTAACTTGCTTGCAAGAAAATGTATAATATCGCTTCTACTGTATGTATCGATATGTGCACTTAACTCTGTGAAGTTTCATCTTTGGCAAAGATCATGTATTGCATAGCATTGTAGCTCGCACTGAGAGAGAGTAGCACTTGTGGTTCAGCTCGCTTAGAGAGCGGTTGAGTTGTGTGTATGGCTCCGATGTAGAGCAGAGGCTGCTTTGCCAGCAAGTCTGAAGTTGTATTATGTATGTAATGTAATGCTGATTATTAATAATAAGTAACTTGACCTTTCTTTCAGATAAAAGCTGAGTGTGTGTGTTGTGGATGTTGAAGCTATCGTTAAATCAGACAACAAATTGTTCATTAACAGAGCAATTTAGTTTAATTATGGCCCTGATATTGATGTATATACTATTAAATAAGAAACAGTGCATTAAACTGATTATGTGCGCAACGGATATTTTAACAAAACAATTGTGACAAATAATCTGCATGAAACACACACTGACTATACTCAAACATTTTGACTGCGAGAAAGATATTAAAAAAACCACAAACCACTTTCTTAATGCTTGACTATGAGAATTTTATGCAGACCAGTTTCTGATTATTGAAATTTAGTATCATAGTCAATTAACTATCATTTACTATGGCACCAATAACGAAATCTGTTCAACAATATTATTAAAATCAATGCTGCACTTTAAATCCACTAATAAATAATTATCAAATAAAGGAAGTAGGTTAATTTTCTAACTACGTAAATGAAACAGGAAAGAAAGGTCAACTTACTTATTATTAATAATCAGCATTACATTACATACATAATACAACTTCAGACTTGCTGGCAAAGCAGCCTCTGCTCTACATCGGAGCCATACACACAACTCAACCGCTCTCTAAGCGAGCTGAACCACAAGTGCTACTCTCTCTCAGTGCGAGCTACAATGCTATGCAATACATGATCTTTGCCAAAGATGAAACTTCACAGAGTTAAGTGCACATATCGATACATACAGTAGAAGCGATATTATACATTTTCTTGCAAGAAAGTTACTCGATACAAAACAGGAGGCACAATATTAGACATTTTCTTACAAAAATAATTTTTTATGGACACGTTTCAACCTTCTATGACATGACGATAGTATGTGTATAGTCCATGGAAACTTCTCACATCACGGATGTGCTGAGGAGTTGGAAATGCTGTGATTGCCCTTACTTTATCTGGATCCGGACGCATTCCATCTCCGTTCATTAGGTGCCCCAGGATTTTTATTTCTTTGGCGACGAAGAGGCACTTTAGGTTGAGGCGAATTCCTGCTGTCTGAACACACTTCAAGAGAGTTGACAGGCGGCTTAGATGTTACGCAAATGCCATCTAGATAACAAAGACATGTCGTCCATTTAAGATGTCGAAGCAAGTTGTCCATCATTCGTTCGAATGTGGCCGGGGCATTACATAGTCCAAACGGCATGACCTTGAATTCATAGAGGCCGTCAGGTGAAATAATTGCGCGGAAATTCCTTTGTGATTTTGTTCAGCCGCCGATAGTCGACACAGAAACGCCAAGTGTCATCCTTCTTCTTCACGAGGACCACCGCAAACGACCAGGGACTCTCTGAAGATTGAATAATGTCATCGTACAATATCTTCTCCACTTCTTCCCGAATTATCCATCTTTCAGCTGGCGACAGTGTACGAACGCTGGCTAATTGGTGGTTGATCCCCAGTATTGATACGGTGTTTTATCGTGGGCCGTTTCATCTGACTCTTCTCCTACCCAGCCTGGAATACACCTGAAAATTGGTGCAGTACGGTTAATAGCTGCTGACGTTGTTCCTGCGTTAGACCGGGCCCTGTATGCAATGTCATAATAGTTTCCTCTAGATCATTATCGGATTTTCGGCAGTAACAGCAGAGCATTAGACTTCGTCGATGAAGCTCATCGTCCTGGACTGGTTCGGCTGTTCCAATACACATTAGAAATGAGTTGCGATTGTTCGTGAAAATTAGTGATCCAAAGTTTTCCTCGATCACCTGTAATGCTTGTGATAGCCGCTGCTATGTATATTTCATTTGTTATACTGATTACCTTTTTGCAGTTGACATGCACTTCACCGTCCAACTGTTCATCTCGGCTGCTGACTGGAACGCAGGGATCTCAACATTCTCGACAGCAAACAGCCTCCCAGGGAAGTCCATGTTACGTGTACTCGTCGTAACAGCTATCTCAATTTGTAGCTCAGATCTTCCACAGTCAATGACATCTTGGGATGCCTGAAAAAAGTCCCTTCTGAGGATGACGTTATGGCTACATTGTGTTAAAACGACAAATTCAAAAGGCTGCGTCCTGTTGTTGATAGTTACTCTTGCGACTCATGTTCCTGCCGACTGGACGTATTTTCCATTTGCGACCTTCAGTACAGTTGCTCTTGTATCACCGAACATTATCTGCTTTAGTTTGCGGCGGTAGTCATTCGACAATACAGAGAAGGAAGCACCTGAATCGATTAGTGTTCGGACAGGTTGGCCGTCGATGATGACGTCAATGAGAATTCCCGACATCTTAGCGACTGTCGTCCATGGGGCATTTTCATCTGCAGCGGCCTCACCTCCGTAGATGGTCGCCTCGCCTAGCTTTGCTGAACACGGGGGCTAGGCGAGGGTCTGGTATCTGTGTAAGGCGACGGTGAACGGCGGCGGCGTGTTGGAGAGCGACCACATCCAGGATACAGCGACGGGCTTGATCCCATAGGTAGACAGTAATCATCTACAGTTGACAGCCTTTGAAAGGACTGCTCCGATGGTTGGAGCTTTGGAAAGTAAGAGGCGAGGTACTGGCAGAATTGAAGTTGCGGGGCGGCATCGTGAGTCGTGTCGGGGTAGCTCAGTGATAGGACGCTTGTCCATGAAAGGCAAAGGTCCCAGGTCCGAGTCCCGGTTCCGGTACACAATTTTAATCGGCCAGGAAGTTTCATATCAGCGCACACTCCGCTGCAGAGTGAAAGTTTCATTCTGTGGGGTCATGTTTGATGAGTGCCGTAAAGTGGGCTTTAACCATCACTTAGTCATTGCTGTAACTTCAAAGGTTGTAGGTGAATCGTTGAAGAGGGTGGAGAGCCCAAGCGTTGATAAGTTTTCCACACAATGATAGAAGAGGTAGACCCAGTGCCTACCTGGAAGTCGACTGGATGGCCATTGCCCAACACCGACAGGGTTCCCATTTGTCGTGAACAGGAATCACTGCATGAACATGGGAATCCTCCTGATAAGCCGTGCCTGGGTCGTCGTCTGGAGCAGGATCGACCTCAGTACAGTCAACTTGCATCCAGGAGGAAGCACGACAGACGTCAGCCCTGTGCCCCATTTTGCCACATGAGTTACATTTGGTTTGGCGAAACTGACACTGATGCCTAGGGTGTGACAAAACAATCTTTTCAAGAGAGTAACTGCGTAAGGCCAGGAGCGAAGGAGGTTTGTTTACCAGAAGGAAGATGGGGAGATGGGGAGGTGGTTGCTGAGGTGTCTACTGGTGGGTGGGGTAGGTCGTATGCACTGAAATGGCTCATGGAAGGAGGCAAGCGCTTGGAGGGACTGTTCAAACGCCCGAATAACTGGAAGTGCTAAGGAGGGGTCCCGAAGCTTTAGTAAGTCCTTCCGGAGGCCCTCGTCGGGGCCATGAGCCCAGATCATATCCCTCACGAGCGATGCCGCATACGATTGTTGGCAGCTTTCATTGGCACATCGAAATCGGCAGTCCCTTGATAAGCCCTGTAGGGTAGCGATCCATTCCCGATACGACTGACCTTGCTTCTTGTGACAGCTAAAGAATTTGTGTTGAGCTGTCGTAACATGCACTTATGAGTCAAAATACTCCTGTAAACTTCATGTCGTCATAGGGTAGGGCATGTGGTTCGTGCTCCAGTTTTAATTGCTGAAGAATGTAAACCTCAAGACCAACGTAGGCGAGGAAAAAAGCACTATAGTGGGCATCGCCATAGATACCGTACGCCAAGAAATGTAGTTCAAGGCGGGCCTTGTAGTTTGCCCAAGATTTCATCTGCCTATCAAACGCTGTGAAGGGCGGAGGGCTCCCAGGAACACCAGCAGAGTGGCGAAGTGGAAGCGTGCTGGGCCCATAACCCAGAGGTCCGTGGATCTAAACCACGCTCTGCTAACAATAATTTTGCCGGCTGCGGTGGCCGAGGGGACTGAGGCGCTCCAGTCACGGTCTGCACGGCCACTACGGTCGGGGGTTCGAATCCCCCCTCGGGCATGGATATTTGTGCCGTCCTAGTTCGTAAGTAGTTCATATGTAGTTTGTAAGTTTAGGGACTGATGACCCCGTAGTTAAATCCCATAAGCTATACAAACATTTGAAATTTTTGAACATTTGGCCCCCAGGAACCCTTTACTATCATTAAGAGAACGATGCGCGCAGTGGGCTCCGTCCGTAGCTGAAGCGCTAACGGATGGATGGATGGATACTTAGGGTTTAACGTCCCGTCGACAGCTTGGCCATTAGAGTCGGAGCTAACGCTCGGAGTTTTTGGGTTAGGATGAGGAAGGAAATCGGCCGTGCCCTTTGAAAGGAACCATCCCGGCATATGCCTGGAGTGATTTAGGGAAATCACGGAAAACCTAAATCAGGATGGCCGGAGGTGGATTTGAACCACCATCCTCCGGAATGCGAGTCCAGTGCGTTACAACTGCGCCACCTCGCTCGGTCGAAGCGCTAACGGCCGCCATTGCTTGTACAAGTTGCTGCTGGACCAAGTGCATGTCCCATTAGAGGAGCAAACTTTGCTGCGATACGTCAGGGGTTGCGGTGACTGGTTGTCCGTCCATGGTAAACCACAAGCAAGACAACAAAGAAGACTACCTATTTGACCACCAGAGTCTGAAAAAAAAAATCCTCGGCACCACTGCTATATCTCGACTCGGAGATCATAACTGAAAGACACTGTCTGATACGGAAATTATGTTTATGGACAAGAAAAACTAATCAACTTCTGGAATCAACAAACTTCTGAAACTAAGATAAAAACAACAAACAGCAACTAAAAGTTTTCTTCTTCACCGGTTAGGTACAAGCCAGGAGGATAACGACAGCTTGGAGAGAACGGCCAGGGAGACGGAGCTGGACGACGTATTCCGTTGCGGGAAGTCCTGGAGGCGCGGTGTCGCTGGCAGGGACTCTTCCCCAGAGGCGTCGGTCGCGATCCCTCAGCTACGGTTCTCGTAGATGGTCGGCGGGGAACTGGCGTCGTGTTGCACTGCGTCCCCCTAAATAGTCTGCGCGCAGTGATACGTGGCAGTCTCGAGCTGGTCTCACGTGACTGTGCGGAGGAAAATAGTCCCGGTTTAGTGCGCTCTCTGGCGGTGCTCGTCGCGTCTTCTGGTGACTCCGGGACCGCCGCTGTGGAACGCCTCACTGGTATGCATCCATGCGCTGGTACCCTGCATTGCGGGTTCTCCACTTGTCAGGCAAACCACCGGTACATGACACCTATCTTACTCCCTTCCCAACCAGTGCGCGCCTTTCACGCTCATTGACTCTTATCATTACTATTGGTTTTGTACAAGTTGTATAAAACTTTTCGTCCCTCTATTTCAACCCTGATACTTTCATAATTTTAAAGACTGTACTTCAGTCAAAATTTTCAAATGTTTTCTCTAAATCTATAAAATCTAAAAACTTAGGCTTCCCTTTCCTTAACTTAACTTCTAAGATTAGTTGCAATGTGAGTATTGCCTGTCGTGTTCCCACATTTCTCCTAACTGCAAACTGACCTTCCCGGACGTCGATTTCGATTGACTTATTATACTGATAGTTGTGTAATTTTCACATTTATCTACACTTGCTTTCTTTGGAATTGGAATGATTATATCCTGCTTAAAGTCTGAGGGTTTTCCCACTCAGTATTACATTTTACAAACAAGGTGGAACAGTTTCTTCATGACTGGCTCTCCCAACGATGTCAGCAGTTCAAAGATCATCTGCTACAAGAATCTTATTTCGATTCAAATCTTTCAGTGCTCTGCCAAATTCCTCTCGCAGTATCGTATCTCCTATCTCACCTTCATCTACTTCCTCTTCCCTTTCTACAATACTGCCCTCAAGTTCATTTCCCTTCTATAGGTCTTCAATACATTCCTTCCACCTTCCAGCTTTTACTTCTTTGCTTAGTATTGGTTTTCCAACTGAGTTCTTGATATATGTGACGCTGCTTTTCTCCTCTCCAAATGTCTCTTTTATTTTCCTGTAGGGTGCAACTATCTTTCCCCTAGTTATACATTCTTCTACGGTCTTGCATTTCTCCTTAAGCCACTCCTGGTTACCCAGTCTGCACTTCCCGTCAACCAAACTTTTTAGACATCTGTATTCCTTGTTGCCTGCTTCACTTGATGCATTTTTATATTTTCTCCTGTCATCAATTAAGTTCCGTATGTCCCGTGTTATCCAAGGAATTCTAGTAGGCCTTGTCCTTCTCCCTATATGATTCTTTACGGCCTTCACTACTCTATCTCTCAGAGCTATCCATTCTTCTTCTACTGTATTACTTTCCCCCGTTTAGGTTAACCCTTGCCTAATACTCCCTCTTAAATACTCAACAACCTTTGCTTCCTTCTATTTACTCATCTTCTATCTCCTTTTTCTAATCTCTTAAGTTTTAATCTACGGTTCATAAGCGTTAAGTTATGGTCTGAGTCTATATCTGCCTCTGGATGTCTCTTACAGTTTAAAAACTGCCTTCGAAATCTATGTCTTACCGTTATAAAGCCGATTTGGTACCTTCTAGTGTCTCCTGGGTCTCTTCTCTTTTTCTATCCAATGAAGTGATAGCACATTCCACATTCCGATCTGTAGAATTCTTGTATTGTTTTTATTAACTATTTCACAAAACAGCCAAACTTGCATAAATGTTGGTTTTTATTGACGGCTAGTGTCGAGCTGGCCTAAGCCCATTCTCCAGTCATCCAAGTCAGTGTCATCAATAGTAACTAAAGGTTATCTCTACATAGCGTCAGACATCAATTACAGTTGGCCAGAGTCCATTTTGCAAATCGTCCATTAGTCATACAACACTCTGGGAGAAGCAAAAAGACTTTTTTAATATAGTCTACTGTCATCCACTCTAGACATCATTAAATATTGGCCAGTTTTAAAGAACTGGAAATCCTGAACAAAGATACCGACTTAAACATAAACATTATTTGAAAAACTTATCGATACAATAGAAAAAGAAAAATGATAAACGCAACATGATTAATATTTAGATCACGAAATTGCAAATTACACAGAATCTATGACCTAAACCATCTCTATGAACGGTGTATTTTATTTGTAAACATAAACCATTTATGTCAAAAATCAAACGTTTGTAAATCTATGGGACTCAACAGCTTGGTTATTAGTCCCTAACTTAACCTAAGATAAACTAAACTAAGGACAACACAAACACTCATGCCCGAGGGAGGAATCGAACCTTCGACGCCGAACGGCCGCGCGCACCGCAACACGGCGCTCCAGTACGCGCGGCTAATCCGCCGCGGCCCATTTAGATCATATAACGAGATAATATACAATATCTACGATCTAAAACAGCTCTGGTAACCTTAAGATATAATTAAATGTAAATATAAAACAACATTGTAACGACTGTCAGTGAAGTAAATGGCATAACGTAGCACAAAAAATTCACATTTCTACAAAATATAGTCACAAGTTACCGTAGCATATTAATACGTGTCAAATTACGTTCGAAGATGATGATAGACTTCTCACGACCTAGACGGACGTAAATACAATATACTAACGTATAAGAAACATAACCGTATTATTAAAAATATCGACGTCAGGAAAGAGTGTTAACAAACATCGCATTAACAAGATAGACTTGAAAATGACAAAAATGAGGAAAATTGGTTGTAGTGAAATATTGTAGAAACAATTCTTTTGCACAAAATGAACAAGCCTGATTTAAACCTCGTAGAAAATTCTTTGAGGGAATGCTCTCGTTGATATTAACATAGAATCAAAGTACCAGAAGAAATTCAAAACCTGGGTAGTTTTCATTGATATGTTGGTGGTGTAGTGTCATGGTCTCTCACTGAAATGTCAGAAAAAAGTACCTTGAAGAACTCTGAGTGCCCTCATAAACAGTATGTTGAGCAATCTACAGTGTAAAGTACACCAAGTGGAAAGAAGAGCAGTTAGCGTGTATTAAGTGATGGCTCGCCTCAAGGGCTGTGCTGGATCTGGTATTATTCAACCTTTACACAGCATAGCAGCCGAGCTTGACCCGCCTAATATTCCAATAAGCAGATTACGTTGTATTTTAAAATCAGAACAAAGGTATTTCTGAGTGCGAATAACACCTAACAACCTATAATCCTAAGGTGTGCAAGTTAGACCTATTTTCCTATCCGTCTTCCTAATCATTTATCGCCGCGCGGGAATGTGTGTTGTTCTTACCATAAGTTAGTTTAAGTAGTTTGTAGTTCTATCAACCAATAGACCTAGCAGTTTAGTCCCTTAGATTCACAAACATTTGAATCATTTATCATCAGCTAAGATCAGAACACAGTTGCACCCTCTTCGCATAGTAAAATATATTACAAAACTATAAGTTTTATAAGTCATGGGTGCAAAATACTAACACGAATTATTTACAGACGAATGGAAAAACTTGTGGGATCCGACCTCGGGGAAGATCAGTTTGGATTTAGGAGAAATGTAGGAACACGGGAGGCAATACTCACTTTACGACTTATCTTAGAACATAGGCTAAGGAAAGGGAAACCTACGGTTTTAGCGTTTGTCGATTTGGAGAAAGCTTTTGACAATGTAGACGGGAATACACACTTTCAGATTCTGAAGGTAGCAGGGGTAAAATATAGGGAGCGAAGAGTTATATTCAACCTCTACAGAAACCAGCCAGCGGTTATTAGAGTCGAAGGGCAAGAAAGGGACGCAGAGATTTGGAAGGGAGTAAGACAGGGTTGTAGCCTTTCCGAAAATGTTGTTCAATCTGTACACTGAGCAGGCAGTGAAGGAATGGAAGGAGAAATTTGGAGAGGGCATTAAAGTGCGCCGGCCGCGGTGGCCGAGGGGACTGAGGCGCTCCAGTCAAGGTCTGCACGGCCACTATGGTGGAGGGTTCGAATCCCCCCTCGGACATGGATATTTGTGCCGTCTTTAGTATTAAGTAGTTCATAAGTAGTTTGTAAGTTTAGGGACTGATGACCCAGTAGTTAAGTCCCATAAGCTATACAAACAACATTAAAGTGCAGGGAGAAGAAATAAAAACATTGCGGTTTGCTGATGACACAGTAATACTGTCAGAGACCGCAAAACATCTGGAAGATCAATTGAATGGGATGGACAGTGTCTTGAAAGGAACGTCTAAGATGAACATTAACAAGAGTAAAACAAGGATAATGGAATGTACCGTCAGAAAATCAGGCGATGCTCAAGGAATTAGATTAGGTAATGACGCAATAAAAGTAGTAGACGAGTTTTGTTACTTGGGTAGCAAGATAACTGCTGATGGCCGAAGTAAAGAAGATATAAAATGCAGAATGGCTATGGGAAGAAAAGCGTTTCATAAGAAGCGATACTTGTTAACATCCAATATTAATTTAAATGTAAGGAAGTCCTTTCTGAAAGCATTTGTCTGGAGTGTAGCATTGTACGTGAGTGAAACGTGGACGATAAGTAGTTCAGATAAAAAGATGATAGAATCTTTTGAAATGTGGTGCTACAGACGAATGATGAAAATTAGATGGGTAGAGCACGTAACTAATGAGGAGGTGCTTAACCGAATCGGGGAGAAAAGGAGTTTCTGGCATATCCTGACTAAGAGAAGGGATAGATTGGTTGGACACATTCTGAGACATCAAGGAATGGTCAACATAGCATTAGTAGGAAGCGTGTGGCATAAAAATCGAAGAGGGAGACCGAGGGACGAATATAGTAAGCAGATTGAAAAGGATGTACGTTACCGAACGTATTGTCTGATGAAGAGACTTTCACAGGACAGGGTAGCGTGGAGAGCCGCATCAAACCAGTCTGCGGACTGAAGGCCACAACAACAACAATCCAAAATACCACTGTGTCATATTACACAGAATGCTGAAATACCGTAAATACCGTTGCAACATAGTTAAGATGTTATACGGATATAATGCAGAGCACTGTTATAGTTATTACTTCGCTCTTATTACTCACACCAGCGGTTCTCAAACTGTGGGCCGCGGACAGCCTTGCACTAAGCCGCGAACGCTCGTCGAGAGTCGAAGACGAGATTAAAATTACCGGTAGGTTCAGTTGTCAACTTCACGGAATAAAAAAAGGAAATAAGGGTTAAATGTCCTATAGATCCTGTATCAAAGTCGTCAGATCCGTCGCTTCCTTTGTTCAGCGGGCACATTGAAATATACATAAAGAGGCTCTTACAGTGAAAGTTTTGGACGAATATCTTAAAAAAGCTCTTGGCGATGCGTTAAAAATCGTCAATTTTACTAAATCAAGGCCAATAAATTCGAGACTGTTTAGTGTATTGTGTGATTAAATGGGAGTGAACACAAAGAGCTTCTACTTCGCTCCGAAGTTCGGTGGCTGTTGAAAGGTAAAGTATTGTCAAGATTGTTTGAACTCCGTGACGAACTAAGGATTTTTCTTAAGGATGAAAATTGTGCTGACAACCTGCAAGTTTCCACCAATGAAACCTTGTTGACGCAGTTGTATTTTTTCACTTACTACCGCACTCCTGCACCACTCATCAGACAACCTTCCCCCTCCTACACACCCCTTGCAACCTCAAGGTTTGTAAAAAATTGAACAAGTTCTAGTGATACGACGAAACTTTCAAAAATATACCAACAGTGCATGGCGACAGAAAGTTTGGATACCCCTGCTGATTAGACACTACAGAAGAGTGTAAGCATTTTCATGTTTCTTTCAGTGAAGAAGGAAGGAAGGAAGCTTGGAGTTTAACGTCCCATCGACAGCGTTGTCATTAGAGACGGAGCTTACGCTCCGAAGGTTTTGGGTAAGGATGTGGAAGGAAATCGGCCGTGCCCTTTCAAAGGAACCATCCCGGAATTTGCCTGGAGTGATTTAGGGAAATCACGGAAAACCTAAATCTGGATGGCCGGAGGTGGATTTGGACCACCATCATTCCGAATGCGAGTCCAGTGTGTTACCACTGCGCCACCTCGCTCGGTCTTTCAGGGAATACTTACCTAAAACTTAGGTTGAAATCCAGTGGATTAAGTATTCCTTTGAATTGGATAACTTTAAACAAATGAAAATTTCATTAGGTGAAGAAGTCTTGTTAACTGAACTACCATGTGACCAGGCTTTAAAATCGTTTTTTAAAACAACGCCACTGGTCCCATTCTGGATAAAGGTTTGGCAAGACTATCCAGCGATTACCAAATTGCTCTGAAACACTCAATGGAGTTTCGATAACCTATGTGAACAACAATTTTCAACTTTACTCTTTTTGAAAAAAAGTGCAGTAGTAGATTGAATGTAGAGGGTGATTTGAGGCTAAAGGTAACCAGTTTTAATCCAAATATTTGGCTGTCTTGTAAGTGACAAACAATGTCAAATGTATATATACATGTGGCGTCTGTTCGGAAAGAACAGACGTCACATTCCGATCCTGCAGCTGTTATTATTTAATATTCATAGAATATATGACTTCAACTGCGATTGGGCAAAGCCGAAAATGTGTACCCAGCCGGGATTCGAACCCGGGTCTCCTGCTTTCTAGGCAGTTGCGCTGACCCCTACACCACCTTTTATATATATATATATATATATATATATATATATATATATATATATATATATATATATATATATATATATATATATATATATAGGGCCTCCTTCCTCCCCTTCAGCCCCACCTTACGCTCTCCAAAATCGCCTTCTTCGGCGCGGCTTCATACGCCTTTCAAACGAAAATATCCGTTTCTTCTCAGTTCGTATTTAAAGTACCGTTCTTGGTACTTTTTATTTTTATTTTACATACTTGTTTTTTAACTGAAAGAAATATGCCTTTCTGCATTTTAAAGACAAACGTGAAATTCCTTATCCGAATACCTTGCTTTATTAATAGTGTACTTGAATAATACGGAACTAATGATATTTTTCAAAAGGAAAGAAAAGTAAAATTGAGAAAAATAATCGTCGTCACGTTACCTCTTCTCATGCATTGTATAGTTTTCCAGTACTAATTTCGATTACTGGAATTTTATCTGTTTCCAATTCTTCTTCAGCAGAAATGCTTTTTCGGGGTTCTGTTGAGGCCTTCACGTCTACCGTAGCGGCCCCGGGGCACACGAAGTCCCCACCGTACTTCACCCTCAACAGCACTCCCCTACTTTGGCATTCTACCTTGTTCTGTCTATTTCATGATATGTAGATTAACCTACACCTTGTTTTTGAAACAAAATTTTCAACATGTTTCCAAAATTCTTTTTATGGTCTTTTTTCTTGTATATTTTGAAGTATTCTTCTTTTATATATTCTCGATATTCTAGTACATTGTCGGTTCCTTTTTTGTTGACTACATAATTTACAAAGTTTCCGAATAGCCATAATATTACGTTGTTCTTTTGTGATGGGAAAGAGACATCTTCTGGGAAGAGTAAATTGTTTATTGTTAATTCCCTTCCATCGCTCCGTTTGATGAAAGCGACTTGAAATATAATGTCTTTCCATATATTTTTGTATCCGTTACAAATGAAGCGATGGCTTAATGAGTCCAAATGTTTGCATTTTGGGCACTCGTTGGTCGCACTTAGTCCTATTGAATAAAGTTTTTCGTTCGTACTAACGACATTATTTATTACTCTGTACCATGACGCTTGCACATCTGTTGTCAGTATTCGGTTATTTATATTCGTCCAAATTTTCCCCCCGTTTTTGTTAGGGTATTTCAGCTCCATCTTATTTTGGTTATCGGTTGATTTCAACTTATCTACTATATATTTGCTTGTCCTCTTGTGTTTATCTCTTAGAATACATGTCAAGTAGCTTAGCTCTACGTAAAAAGACTGAATGTGCTTCAGTTTGTAGCTTATTTCACTAACATCTACTGGTGGCTGCAGGCTGCCAGGTTTCAGAAGTTCGAACAGAGCAGCAGTTATGCTGCTCGGTTGCGTCTCTATAAGGTTGAGTGTCCTTTTAATGAAGAGGGCCGTGCTTTTCTTCCGAATGTCTGTCAGCCCGAGGCCTCCTTTTTCTGGTCTCATGGTGGTTGTTCCTACCGCTACTCTGAATATATGGCCTTTCCATACATATCTGCAGATAGTGCTCATTATAGTTCTCGCAGTTGCAGGAGGTGTAGGTAAAATCTGAGAGACGTATGCCGCTTTTGATAGAACTGCACAATTTATTAGCTTAATTCTCTGCTTTATATTTAAATCTCTCGTTTCGTTCAGTATTAAGTTGCCTCTTATTTTTCCTAGCACCTGTTTCCAATTTGCGGCCGTTGTTCTTAACGGGCAACTGTAGAACGTTATTCCTAGAGTCTTGTAGTGTTCCACTGTGTGTGCCCACGGTAACTGCACATTTTCAAGTCCCTTTAAATTTAAAAAAGAACTTTTCGTCTCATTGATCCTCGCACCAGTTGCTCTGCTATAAAGCATTAACGTTTCCGTTAGTTTTGCACAGTCTTCATTGCTCCTCACTAAAACTCCCACATCGTCAGCGTATGCGTTTGTAACTGTCTTGAGTCCGGCTACTGTTATGCCTTCTAAGGTTGCATTCAAACGCCGTAGGAGAGGTTCTAGAGAAATTACGTAAAACAACATAGACAAGGGACTTCCCTGAGGAACTCCACTTAATATCAATATCTCGTTAGTATATTGTCCATTTATCGAGATTTTGGTTTTGATACCCCTGACGATGTTCATTAAAACCGTTAGGTTGTTGTCCTTTAAGCCTATGTGTTTCAGAGTTTTGAAGAGGTATTCGTAGTTCACTCTATCAAATGCTTTAGCAAAATCAATGAAGGCAATGCCGCCGTTAGCTGACGATGTTGCGAAAAGAGCAATTATGTCGCGATATTCACATACAGATTTAAAAATGGTACGTCTGGGGAGACAAGTCTGGTACCTTCCAATAACTTTTTCTAAAATGGGTTTCATTCTTTTTTTAATTACACGTGCAACTACTTTATAATCGGAATTCATTAAGGTGATCGGCCTCATATTATTAATATCTTTTGTGCCCGTGCTCTTTCCCTTTGGTGGTAATACTGTTACACTTTCCTTAAATGCAGGAGGAATATCCACGCCTCTCAAGACGTCATTAACGACTTCTGTGAATTCGTTACCTATTAGTTGCCAAAATGTTCTATAAAATTCCACCGGCAAGCCGTCTGGGCCTGGAGACTTCCTCGAAGGCGAAGATGTAATGATGTCAAGGATCTCCTCATTCGTAATGTCTAAAGTAAGACCTCTATTGTCTTCCTCTGAAACTATCTCTTCTATTTCAGAGCTCTGTAAAAGCTCTTGCACGGAGTTGTCATCAGTAGCATTTCCAGAATACAACTGTTGATAAAATATATGTGCTTCATTTAAAATATCTTTTTGGCCTGTTAGTACTCTGTTACCTTCCGTTCTGAGGCTGGCAATAAAATTTCTTCTTCTGTTCTTTGTGTGTTGTATCAAGTGATAGATGGAGGTATTTTCTTCCTCTACTGTCGTTCTAGTGTGTGATTTTATTTGCAATCCTTCGAGATGTTTCCTCTTGATACTTATCATTTTGGCTTTAATTTTTTTAATATTTATAATGGCCTCTTGAGATATTGGTTGGTCGTAAAGGTCCCTTAGACAACAGTAGTAGAATTCCATTGTGTGTCTTGACCAAATTGCTCTTTCCTTTGCGTAAGATATCAACGCTGCTCTTAACTTTCTCTTGGCGGCCATCGTCCACCATTCGATATTTGTTCTATACTTGTTACGCGTTCTTAAAACAGCTTCCCAAGTTGCTTGTATCTTGAAAGCCAGAGCATCTTCTGAGAGGGTATTGATGTTGAATTTCCATAGTGGGCGACCCCAGTAAGTCTTTTGCCTTGTTAATTTGACACTGCATTTCACTGCTAAGTGATCAGAGAAGGCAGCTGGTATCACCTCAATGCTACTTACTTTGGTCTCTAGATTGGGGGTGACATATATCCTGTCTATTCTACTCTGTGTAGTGCTAGTGATGTACGTAAATCTAACCATCGTAGGATATTTAATTTCCCACGTGTCAAACCACTTCAAGTTGTCGACCAATGCCTTCAGTTCTCGAGAAAATTAAAATTTGGTCGCTGGTCCTTTTTATTCAAAACACAATTAAAATCTCCCCCTATTAAAACTTCTGCCGGGTTCTCTTTGAGTAGATATAAAATGTCACTCCTGAAAAAGGTCGCCCTCTCTTGTCTTGCGTTGTTGCCTGAGAGCGCGTAAATGTTTATAAAAGTGGTGTTAAAAATTTTACAGCTGATTCCCCTCCCTGACTCTAAAAGACACACATTCGTTATCTCAATCCCTTCTTTAGCTAGGATCGCTGTCCCACACGATTCCTCTGTAGCTACATTTAACACCTCATTGTACCCAGAAATATACAAATCCTTTATGTTAACTTCCTGCAAGAAAGCGATATCTGTATCTGACTGATACAGGAAGTCTTTCAGTGCAGCCACCTTTGGTTGACTCTGAATTTTGTTTATGTTTATAGTGGTCACATTATATGTATGTTCCACTTTGCAACGCTACAAGACGTGTAATAGAAGACACGTAAATGGAGCCTCTTATAATAATTTTTCCTAGTTAAATTTTTCTTTCTTCGTTTTTCTTTCTTCTTTTTTTTTCTTTCTTCTTTAAATTCAATGCACAAATTTTAATAAAAACATTCTTCCTCAAAGGCCCCTTCCGTTTCCATTGCATCAGTCTCATCTTCCTTGTCATCCGCCCAGTTGATTCTTGTTTCCTTGGTGTCATGTCCGTGCGCATGTCTATGTCGGGTGTCATCGTCTATATCCGGTTTCGTCTTTTCATGCATTTGTTCCCATGATCCGTGCGGTGTAGCAACCTTTTCCTGTTTCTTTTTCCGATCAGAGAACGCAACTACTCTTTGCGTTTTTGTGTCTTCTTTTCTCTTGTCAGGGTCCTGTATCTGTCTCAGCCGCTCTCTTAAAGGAGGAGCCAAGATCTCTGCAGCTTGATGTGCGATTCTCCTCTTTTTCTTGTTTGATGATTTGGGTGAGCTCTCCGGTGAAATCTTTGGTGAACTTTCTGGCGATTCCATGGAAGATCGCCGAGAGCCTTCCTCGCCTTTCTTCTTAGTAGAAGACTATTTAACTCCGTTAATTTCGCAGTCGAATGTTGCTTCTTTTCCTTCCACACGTGAAGTTGGTGGTGCTTCGGAGTCTTCTTGTTTTTGTCTACCTTTTGCCGGTAAATTGGAGTTATCTGTTTCTTCCTGTGTTACCTTGTCATCCGCATGGTCTTCCTTTGTCACTTTGAGTGTGTCTTTTGTTGGATATTCATCCATTGTAGGCCCCTCTAAATTACTGGCATCGTCGTGTGCGACTGTCGTTACATTTTTCGTCACGTCTGCATCAGGTGTCGTCTGTGAGGCTTGTCTCTCATTTGAAAAGTTTTCGGTTTCACAAAGCAAGCGTGTTGCGCTTTCAGTGACGTCATCATTGGCCGGTATCGGTTCGCCTCCTTTGCCCAACTCTGTATTCCTTCCGGTTTCCGCGCACGCGTCGGATGGTCCCGCCTGCTCGGCCATACTCGGTGGAGAGGGGGCCCGGTTGACGGCCGCGGCAGCGTACGTCACTTTCATGCTTACGGCCTGCCCTGAGACAACCGCCTCGTTATTCGGTAATTGAGGGACTCGCCTTCTCGTGCACTGATTTCTAACGTGCCCGATGGCATTACATAACGAACAAGTCCGCGGCTGACCATCGTAAATTACGAGAGCGCGATGCCCGCAGATATTCAAATAAGAAGGTATATGCCGCAAAAGCTCAATCTTAATTTGTCTAATTCCATTCAGAACAGGAAACATATGTTCCTCTGACCACTTTTCGGCAATATTCGATAGAACCCTACCATAAGGCTGAAGCGCAGCATTTATTGCTGCAGCTGGAACCTCGAATGGCAGCTCGAAAACTCTCACTGTACGGATGCCTAGCCCGACATGAGAAACAATAACTTCACTAACGGTTCCGTCCGAGTGGCGAAATTTCATTTTACCACCACACTTGTCAACAATAGAGCAACACAATTCAGAAGAACTCAATTTTAAAAAGACAGAATTTGTTACAAAGGAAAGATGTACTCCAATAATTTCCTCTCGTGTGATCTTAACCTCTTCTGATAACCATCTTTTTATCTCGAACGCTTTCGGTCTTGAACAGTTCCAATCAAAGGTAAATCTAATCGTATCTATTCTTGCACATTCAGTCTCGTTCATTTTGTCATTTTAAATCACTTAAAGACGCAATAGTACGCAAAGCGCTCTACTGACGTTCGTAGCAGCCACGCAGCCGTTGTTTACTCCAGCACGTCTAGCGCTGCCGCCTCGCGTCCGTCCACCTCGGCAGCCGAGCGCCGAATGAACTGGGGACACAGTGATCACCGCACCTGCAAGGACTACCCATGCACGCCTCCCGTCAGACACAAATTCCCAGCTTCGCCCTGCCCATAGTACTCAAACTCGTAGTTTAACTAATTCCCGTAAGAGTAAGGGCTTCAAACTTGCCCACCCCTCCCCACTAACGATAGGATCATTGCCCGTCACCGGCATATTATATATATATACATGTGGCGTCTGTTCGGAAAGCAGGAGACCCGGGTTCGAATCCCGGCTGGGTACACATTTTCGGCTTTGCCCAATCGCAGTAGGAGTCATATATTCTATGAATATTAAATAATAACAGCTGCAGGATCGGAATGTGACGTCTGTTCTTTCCGAACAGACGCCACATGTATATATATAATATGCCGGTGACGGGCAATGATCCTATCGTTAGTGGGGAGGGGTGGGCAAGTTTGAAGCCCTTACTCTTACGGGAATTAGTTAAACTACGAGTTTGAGTACTATGGGCAGGGCGAAGCTGGGAATTTGTATCTGACGGGAGGCGTGCATGGGTAGTCCTTGCAGGTGCGGTGATCACTGTGTCCCCAGTGGTGTAGGGGTCAGCGCAACTGCCTAGAAAGCAGGAGACCCGGGTTCGAATCCCGGCTGGGTACACATTTTCGGCTTTGCCCAATCGCAGTTGAAGTCTTATATTCTATGAATATTAAATGTCAAATGTCCCACTGAATTTTTTAACATTGCCTACTTGATTTTGAGTTTTCCTATTCTTGTTACAATTAAGTGAATATAATAAAAATCTTTCATCTATATTAATATATTTTAATTATACAGTAAAAATTGTCCAAAGAGGCACATGTATAATTCGGAAATCTGCTCAATCCGTACATAAATTTCAGTCCCGACGCTTTCATTACCATTTAATATGCAAATATTTTGTATAAAGCGGAACTTGCCTAATGCGGAAACGGAAAGCAAATTTTAGATGTTAAAGAATTCATTGTATAATACGAAAAAGACCTCAAACATTACAGCAGTTTTACAGTTTACATTACTTGTTGACGACTATAGAAGGTCGTCAATTATTAATTCATTGATTAGCGATGCAAAACCAAGAAAAAGAGGCCTGGCGGGTGTGGAAATCAAACGGCGTCGATCTGTGCAAAAATGAGTAAGTCACCTGCAGTGTCGGCACAGTACATCAAAGGAAACGGAGCTCTGTTTATCAGCTTTCCAGTTTTCCATCATTATTGATGCACGCTGGCTCATACAAGACCATTGTTGAACACCTGCGACCACTGCTGCAATGTATGCAGTGAATGAGGTTGGGGTTGTCCCGTTAAACAGTGGTTTTACTCGGCACGTTCTGCCAGTTTCAGTTGACCAGTAGCTCATTAAGCGATACATCATGTCGAACAAGCGGTATGTGTTGTTAACACTTAGCGAAAAGATTAAGGTAATCGAGGCGAGTGAGAAAGATAAACTCTCTGAGCGCCAAATTATGCTATGTTTTAAGTGCTGTAAAACAAGGATTTATGAGACATTAAGAAACAAGGACAACATATGTGACGAATGGATGAAAGTAAATGGACAGATGAACAGAAAGGCGAAGAAGACCGGAAATGAAGAAATTAACAAAGTAGTGGTTCGTCCGTGCACAGGCAAAAAAATAAATAAATAAATAAATAAATAAATAAATAAAATAAAAAATAAATAAATAATACCTACCTTTATCTGGACCTGTGTTGCAGAGTGAGGCTCTGGAACTGGATCAAGATCTTGGAAAGGCATCCAAGGGATGGTTGGACAGTTTCAAAGCTAGGCACAACATCGTTTAGAATGAAGTGTGTGGGGAAGCTAAGGATGTGCAGGAAAGTGTAACAACCAAATGGTAAACAAAACTGTCCACCTTAATTGAAAATTATGATTCAAATGTTTGTCAAGCTTAAGGGGCTTAACTGTGGGGTCATCAGTCCCTAAATTTACAAACTGCTTATGAACTACATTTTACTAAAGACGACACAAACATCCATGCCCGAGGGGGGATTCGAACCCCCGGCCGTAGCGGCCGTGCAGACTGTGACTTCCGCGCTGCAGACCGCTTGGCCACTGCGGCCGGCGAAAATTATGACCCGAAAGATGTGTACAATGCTGATGAAACTGGACTGTTTTATCGCGCGATTCCTTCAAAATCGCTAGCAATTCGGGGTGAAATGTGCATTGGTGGAAAAATGTTCAAGCAGAGACTCACTGTGCTGCTGTGCGGAAACATGTTAGGTGAAACGGAGAAGCCACTGGTAATTGGAAAAGCGACAAAACTGCGTTGTTTCAAAAACATTGTCAGTAAGATTCCAGTCACATGGCGAAGCAATAAGAAGGCTTGGATTGTGAGTGGTCTTATGTAACAAAGCTACGCTCTAGCAATGAAAAAATGAAAAAAGGAAATCACCAAGTTATCCTATTCTTAGACAATGCAACCTGTTACCCGAAAGTAAAATTATCGAACGTTAAATTGGCTTGGTTCCCCCCAAGTTCAAACAGCCTCACGCAATCAATGGATCAGGGGGTGATTTACACATTCAAGTCTCATTATAGACGACTACTCATGTAATCATTCATTCTTAGTGTTGAAGAAGCCGAAAGTTCGTTTGCTCTTGTACGGTCAGTTTCCGTCCTGGATGCAGTAAATTGGATAGGCTTACCAGTAAAGGAAATAAAGCCTGAAACTGTCACCAATTGCTTCAGTAAAGCAGGGTTAGGAGAGCAGAACAAGATGCTTCAGTGACCATCGAAGCTAATGAAAATGCAGCAACAATTGCTGAATTAATTAAAATTCGAAAGATTTCATGTACTGCAGATGACTACATTCGAAGTGACGACTTACTTTCAGTTCAGCAACAGATTTAATAGAAATCCGCAACATAGAGGATGATCAAGAAGAGATAAAGGAAGATGAGGATCAGAACGATGTCCCTAGAAAAATATATACGCCTGAAGAATCCATTGCCTGCATAAACGATGTTATGCAATTTGTAGCACACACAACAAATTCTTCAAAGTTGTTGTGTCTTCTGTATAGTGCAAAAAATTGTTAGAAAAAACTATTGTGAACAGGAAATTAAGAGGTTTCACTCCTTGATATGTGACGAATAAAGTGAAATGGAATGCAAATAAATTGTGAATGATATTATGTTTGTACACAGGAGAATAAACGAATTTAACATTCGGGTAAAAATATAGTAACGCTGTGTTATTTACCAACAAGTATTATGGCCTAATGTTCCGTTACACAAGGTACAACAGACAAAATCTACTGTGTCACAGTGAATGTATGTAAATATTTGCGTAATTAAAATTCATACTTTACTTTAGTGCATTGCATTGACAAATGTTGCGTAACCTAGTGAGTTTTGTATATTCCTGATACTTATCCAAATCGGAAAATTATTTTAGTCGCAGGCGATTCCGTTTTGAGCAAGTTTTACTGTATATTGTGTGTGTACGTGCATGCGCACACCCATTTTTGTGTGTTGGTGACTTACTTTTTATTTAGCTGTGGGGCCTCCCACATGTTTTTATGCAGTGGGTGGGCCACAGAGCAAAAAAGGTGGGAATCGCTGACTTACACAATGAGATGCTTATTTCGACAAAAGAACCTCTTCAGGTGTATTTGTTTGCAAATACGTAAATTTTCGTAATATTATGTATAATTATATAGGTATTATCTACAGACACATAAAGTATGTGTATGAAAAGAGATTAGACTACAGCATTTCAAATAACAGCCCATCATTTTTCTGAATATAATACCTGTATAGTACTACATAATATTATGAAAATTTATGTATTTACAGAATCATACACCTGAAGAGCAGCTCTCTTGTAAGCAATAAGTAGTAATAAATGTAACAGTATTCTGGATTATAGTAGTATAACTATGTCAACATACGAAATCGATAAATATGGACAAACACAAGCGAACCTTGTGAGGAAGATGGTAGTTAGTCAATGGGGTGCAAACAGATCAACTCTCCGTGGAGCATCCCTTAGGCAGAATATTGCCCACCGGTTTGGTTCAACAGCACGCACGTCAAGAAAGTCGACGTTCACTTGAATGCTCTGTGGCAACCACTCAAGCACCGCCTCAAGCGCGCGGCGGCGCGTTCTAGAAGGCGGAATATTTCCAATTTTAATAGAGTTGATTGGTGTTCCAGAAGGATGAATTAACAAGACAATGAAAGTGCTGCAGAAATGAAGAAGCGTAAGAAGAAGTTGGGGACACAATTCATAAAACCTCGGGCCTTATTGGAGATTATGTATGAAACTGATGAGAAATGAATAGCATGACATTGTCACTTTGGGTGCCTCTTCAAAAATAGCGAACCTTGCTAGCGGCTTTCTTGTTGACAACCAAACGCCTAGACAACAATTCAAAAATACCTACGTAAGCTACAAAGCCTCTACGAAAGTGGACCAGTTTCTAATCTTAAGTAACATTATAAATGCGATTGTGAGTTTGCTTGTACGCTTTCACGCATTAACTACTCAACCATTCGTAATGGAAATCAGCATACACGTTGCCTGGGGTACAGAATAGGTCATAACGTGCTTTTCACCCAGAAAAGTACTATTCCTGAGAGGTCGATGAGTGTCATGTTTAAAATAAGAACCAATATTATATCATGTCCGTGCATCCGCCAGTCTCTCATGCCACCATTACGTTTCAGGTCTCTACCAGTGTTGGTTTTGTGTTAACTGCTTCGTTTGTCACCATATCGATCACTAATCCCGCCGATTGTGAAGTACGATTGGTTAGTCTGTTCTTAAAAGTAAAAAAAGTTCGTCCTGCTGAAATTCACCGTCAATTTGTAAATTAATAAACAGAAGAATCAGGACATAGCAGCCTGACATTTCCTATACGTATACAGGGTGTTACAAAAAGGTACGGCCAAACTTTCAGGAAACATTCCTCAGACACAAAGAAAGAAAATATGTTATGTGGACATGTGTCCGGAAACGCTTAATTTCCATGTTGTTAAACAATAAAAATGCATCACATTTAAAATAAATTTAAAGTAACCTAACTGAACATTGTCGGAGGAGGGATTTACAATCAACAAGCATTCAGCCACTCACATGCGCGAAGGAAAGCAAAACTCACCCAACTCAGCGTGCTGATAGGAAGCAGAAGCAGGCGCCGTAATCGTAGGCAAAATTCAGCGAACCAGGGTATACCACACAACACAAGAAAAAATAAACTTCATAGGTCACTCTTGTCTGTCCTTCTTTACTTGAGATGGTACGCGATAATAGCGAGATTAAATTTCATTCAATCAAACCGTGAGCATGCAGAATTATTGAGACACACGGCACGTGTCTGCTACATTACATATTCGCACCCCACTGAAGGCGAAATGCTTAAAGATCGCATTCATTTCAACAAAGACCAACGGAATCACAGATTATGAAGCAAGAATACACAATAGGAAGGCACTGGTGTGTGAGCAGTGGCGAGAACTCAAGTGACTAGCTATAAACCCTTGAAAGTCTGAGTTCGGAACCACGTGTTTCCGAAAACCAGTAAAAATATAAAATTCAATTTCCGAAAAACAAAGAAAAATAGCTACGGCATGCAACCGTTAGAAATGCGTAGCATATCATAAGGAAGTTAAAGAAATACAGTTGGACTCGATTGGGAAGGTTTTACACGGATGGACGAAGTCCAGTCTACAAAATTCATAAAAGTGGAATAAATTCAGAGTCGGAGTAAATTAACTAAGAAATACGGCATGCAGCCCCTAGAAATACGTAGAATTTCATGAACAAGCTAATAAAGGAGGTCGTACAAGGCTAGAAGAAAATTTCCTGGGGTGGTCTGAATGCAAAGTACAAGTTTGGAAACGAAACAACAATTTAAAATTAGACGGAGAGGAGATCGTGAGGTACTAATGGAAATCAGAAAGATACATGCATAATTTCTTGCCTGAAGGGCATAGAAACAGACACAGCCGTAGCTGAAGGCTTTGTTCTAAGAACACACCACGTGGAGTACATATCACTCGCGGAAGGAGAAAATGGAAAAGAATATTTCACATGCACTACACAGAATAAAAATATTATTCGTGTTCGACAAAGCTAGAAAGGAATTAAACAGAGTTCATACACCGCCATCTAGTCTCACACAGGTTACCGATTCCCAGCCGTTATCAAACCGAATTAGTTGCATTTTCACCGTGTTTACCTATAAAAATGGAATACATTTCCGTACATGATCGGAGAAACGTATCCCGAAAAATGAAACTAAGTTCTGAAGTCTAACAAACCAGACATGTTTGAAGTTAATAAATAATTTGATAGTGAATTGATCCTTCTTATAAATTTTAGTTTAGGAATACCCTTCCATTTTATTTAATGTTGTTTTTCACCAGTGCTGAGAACAAATTCAGATGCATATTATCACATTTATAATTCCGTTGCGGTATAAACGTTCTCTCAGCCCCCTCATGAAATTGTTTAGTTCGCGGTGGCTTGTATATTAATGATTGTGCGTAATTCTCGTGATCTACGACGTCTGTTGCCAACCGTCTCTTTGTCATTCTGCCGCCACGGTTGCTACCTCCAGACAGGGCTGGTGGCGCCGCCCTAGTGGACCATAGCATAACGATATATCGCACCTTACATTAATCAGTCCCAGGTGCTGGAATCCGGGTCGAACATTGCAATTTGATATTATTTAACAATGGATTCCATTTTCTACTAGAGGAAACCCCATGTCTCTATTAGATTGTCTGTCACCCTGATTTTAATGGCTTCTCTGTAAACACTGTTCCAGAAACCGGAGGTATTGGTTACTATGCGGGTTTCATCATATATCATCTTGTGTCCTTTCGTTAAACAGTGTTCTGCTACCGCCGATTTATCCGGCTGCAATAGTAAATAAAATACCGTTGTGGCAAGGTATACATCGGTCGTACGCTTCGAACTGTACATGATAGATGCGTGGAACATTGCCGCCACTCGAGATTATTACAGCCGGATAAATCGGCGGTAGCAGAACACTGTTTAACGGAAGGACACAAAATGATATGTGATGAAACCCGAATAGTAACCAATACCTCCGGTTTCTGTAACAGTGTTTACAGAGAAGCTATTTAAATCATGGTGACGGACCATCTAATAGAGACATGGGGTTTCCTCTTAATAGAACATGGAATCCATTATTAAATAATATCAAATTGCAATGTTCGACCCGGATTCCATCACCTGGGTATGATTAATGTAAGGTGCGACATATCGTTGTGCCATGTTCCACTAGGGACGGCGCCACCAGCCCTGTCTAGGAGGCAGCAACTGTGGCGGCCGGCGCATGCGCCGTGCACGCGACCGACGCCTATATAGGACGCGGTACTTCCATCTTGCACCAGTATTCAGCGGGACTCAGCAGCAGCAGTTTCCTGAAGATGGCCGACAGCTGTACCGTCCAAATATTGAATCGGTTTGATTATAATATCCGGCAGAAAACCCGCAGAGACTTGGAAGATTGGATTAATACTTGTACCATAGATAACGAATACGAGATTTTGTAATGATGTGCAACCTCAGTTGAATAAAGATAACATTACATGACATTTATTACTTTGTTTTATTCTTATTAATTTTTGTAACATTCTAAATAATAATTATGCAAAAATTAATTTACTACGTAGGAGGCGTTGTCATTCAGAGAATCTTTTTTATTTTTTTTTTTTAATTCTGGTTGGTTATCAGTCAGACATTCGATGTTACTTGACAAGTGACCAAAGACACGTGTCAGGCACAGGCGGGGGTAATTAGGCTAAGATTTAACCTTGATCGTGTCCCCGCCAAGTCAAGCGCATGGCCGTTACATACCTTTCTCGTAATAGACGGCACTTTCGACTTCCCTGTATCTCAGTTGCGAATAAAACTGGAAGCCTGAATTTTCGGTTGCCAATAGTATCTACTATAACTAGCTATATTTTCATATTATACTATTCTACGCCTTATAGTTTACAAAATATTAGCAGTCGAAAATCGCTGATTCTGTCACTCGTTGACTCACCGATCATCAAAATTCTAAGGTACTTCTAGCAGACACACAAACGTCAAATTTTGAATTTAGACAGTATTTAGCCTGTAAATGAAAAATTCAAACATGTGTAAAAATTCCGTTCAAGAAACAGTTTCGCTTAATAGAACAGTATCTGCAAATGTGCCAATTCGAACATTGTGTTGGTGGTCTTCCGGTAGCGAGTTAAGTTCACGTGCGGAAGATCGCGTGTTCGATTCCTGGTGCTGTAAATTTGTATTTATTTTTCATTATAATGTACACGTCACCTTTCTACTAAGTGAAGAAATGACATCAGGTCGGCCGCGGTGGCCGAGCGGTCTGCGGCGCGCCAGTCACACATTGCACGGCCGCTGCGGTCGGGGGTTCGAATTCCCCCTCGGGCATGGATGTTTGTGTCGCCTTTAGTGTAAGGTAGTTCATAAGAAGTTTGCAAGTTTAGGGACTAATGACCCCGCAGTTAAGTCTCTTAAGCTTAATAAACATTTGAACATTTGAAAGGCATCAGGTACCTGATTAGAGAATGAAGATTAACTGATAATATAGCTTAAATTGCTGCAAATGGAAATAGACCCAACGATACCTACATTTTAGCTTGATTTCAGTTATAAATGAGATAACTGTTGCTCGTGATATCGAAAATTCCGTCACATGACGCTGGGCAAAAACTTCAGACCTGGAGCAAAAACGTTAGATTATGGTTTCAAACCACAACACGGCAGAGATAGGGACACACCATTCATCTGGGAGACGGGCAGTCTATGTTATCTATGGTTTGTACCACAGAGTGGAAACTCTGGAGTATAGCGTTCTGTTTTCTCTAGAAGGTGCTGGTTCTGCTCATTGAGCTAGGATTGTCACGTGATATATAAATATGCGAACATGAAAACTGAAGTGCCCATTTGCTACGATAATTTATCAGGAAGTCAATGAAACATGTAATTCGAAAGATGGTTTGCTGTAGATGTGCACAATACAATAATCAGTGTACATAGCCGTTGATAATGGTAAAACGGAGTAGATGTTTTCAAAGCTATAGCTTGGATCACGATTTAAAATCTCCAACTCTAATAAAAAGTGAACGTCAAAAATTGAAGTGCTACCAAAAACTGCCCTAGGGATGATCGAAAACATCGATGGTAACTTCAGTGTTCAATTCAAACAAATCGATGTACGATGAGTATCGGAAGGAAAACGTCCAGGAATATCATTGTTTTGGGTACAGAAACAAACACTCCTCGGCAGAACCACAAACATTACTAGACTGGCACTACCGAATACAGTATTATTGGTCTTCCTGTCACTTTAATCAATGTATGAACAATTCTGTCGTCCATTTGCAAACAGGGACAAGTCATTGAGAACAAAATGTTGGAAAAACGCAAAAAACTACCTGTTATTGATGAAACTGGAATTATAACCTTTTCATCCTAAATAAATCTGTAGGATACGTACATTCAGGAATGTATTTTCGTAACTCTTGTGTTAGTACTTTTCTCAATAAATGAAAAATAATTTTGGACTTATCCCCCTATGCAACCTTTTGATGGACTTGCCCCTTATTACAGCAGTAGGGAACTAATCAAGTAAAGAAAAATATGCAAACTATACTTTCCTCTTTTCCAAATTTTATTAGAATATAGACAATACACCCTAATATAGAAAAAACACCATATTTATGACATTTTATACAAAAAAAATTATGCAATAATCAAAATTATTATGTTAATATACAAATGAAAATCAAACATGTAGTATGTTACTACATTCTATTAACTGTTCTAACATTATTTAATTGCTTATATTTGTTCTATTGCCACACGCACATAATCTTTAAAATTAAACACTTATGCCTGAACACTAGTGAATCTCCTATTCACAGCAAGGTGACTAGCGATTTAAAGAATACCACTAAGTTCCTCCTCAACTTCCTCAAAGTCAGAAAGTGGATCATCCACTACATTGTTTTGTGGTTCATGTGTTTCTTGCACAACTAACTTATAATAATAAAGCTCTGGTAGTAAGACCCAGTTTTCCCCATAATGCGCAGCAAGTAAGTCCACTACATCTTTCTTTGCTGCTTTGATCACCACTCCAGTATTAACCTTCGTTGGCTGAAGTTAATTGAGTAACATGCCACGCTTCAATAAAGATTTGGCAAAGCCAACATCAAGGCAATAATTTACTTCCTCTTGGACGAGAACAGAACCTAATCTTTTACTTTTAGTCAGCTTAAACCTCTCCAGGGAGCGAACTGAAAACGATACGAGGCTGGAGATTTCGTAACTGATTTCACAGCTGTTTTCCATACACAGGACAGTCTTCTTCAGATCAGACTTTTATGACGGTTCCTTGTGCTGTACATTTCCAAGTAGTCATCTGGATTCACTATAGTGGACTTGCTAATAATTTTCTTTTCTAGTCGGCCAAACACCCGATCTGGTGGCAAAAACAAGTGGCCAACAATTGGGTACAAACATTCAATTTTATCTATATTTAAAGCAGCGGCGGTGGTAAGCCATTTACTTAACATTCCCAAAACAATTTGGTTTTTGTTTTGGCTACCACACCCATCACAGAGAAGTTCAAGTTCATGGATGGTGGACAAATCGATCTTGTTCAAGCAATGAAATAAACATGAAGCAATTTCATTTGAGCCTTTGTTGTGCTCACTTTCAAGCCAAGTGTAAATAAAGGTATTTTCAGCAGTTTGTGCATAGTTTGAAGAGCCCACGCAGATAGTAAAATTATACATTTATAACTGACGTGCATAGTGGGCTTTCTGATCTGGAAGTTTGGGTAAAACTTGATTTTTCTGACAATCGTACGAAATTATTAAAACGCCTTCAACTTTCGATTGTAACCTGTCGTGAAACTGCTGGGCTTTCAGTTTATGTACTTTTAGCTGAACACTTAGCTCCGATTTCTCATATATTTCTGTTGTATTGCGGATCCTTTCTTCCACGTGAATACACGTCGAACAACAATCTGTTGCTGGTGTACCAAAACTAATGTTAAAATCTGTATTAAAAATTTTCCTCAAGTAGTCGTACTCAACTTTTAGTTCTGGAGATTGTACATATTCCACAAGCTCTTTACGTTTAATTCACTAGGTAAATAGTGTTTTGATGTGTTTTTAGCCTGATTGTAGTAACACTGTACAGGCTGCAATGACTGAAGGATTTCACAGCTTCCTTTTTATCTACCTAATGCCTGCTTCTCACATCTCTACCACGATTTTCTTTTGGGAAGTTTCTAGAGTGAAAATATCTCTTGCAAACGCCTTCCACTCTTCTTTTACCAACTTGTAGCACGGACAGAAATGTATCCTAACACAACTGAACGTCTTCATGCACATTATAATCAATTATCTTTGGTAAATAGTACTTAGTGGTTAGCTCCTTACTGGAGCAATTCTTACGTGATCTGGCCCTGCTCTTGCATGAAACGTGTGTGAGACAGAGAATTACTTCATCTTGGTTAATCTTGTTGGGAGTGGCATAAATAATCTGGTTGGCTCTACTAACATCTTGCTTTGTTAACTCTGAACACTTAAATCGTGAGTTTTCAGGATGACTGCATTCGGGACGCGTTGGAGATGATTTAGAGGAATGTCTGCAACAACAAAACAGTCCCATTTGTCTGTTACACTAACATCAGACTAATGCGCATCACACTAATGCGCTTACTTGTTTCTTCTTGCTGTATTTCGTTTCCATGTTGATGGCAAACGAAGTTTCTTCCTTTTCCTCTCAGTGATGGTGCAATATTACCCTCAATCATCATATCAGGTAAATCTGACATATTGAAACACCCTACTTAACAACTTGCAGCTAACCACCAACACGTACTAAGACACAGTCTTATGCTTGCATTGTCACCAACCAACAATAGTCCTGCGTGAATTTTGGCGCACAAAACCGCATAATGAACAAAGAGTGAATTCTGAAGGACTTGTCCAATTGTGCATCCTCAGTTATAAGAATACATAAACTAATCCAAGGACTTGTCCCTAATTGCAGCCAAGGTGTTTGGTATGTGCACTTGTCCCCTTCTGCATCAGAATTGCCATCGGACATGTCCCATTCTGCAAATTTGTGTAAATTTCTAAGCGAATTTAAATCTAGACTTGTGTTATGCAAAATTTTTATATATCGTTCAGTTCGTCTTGGAAAGAAGGACAAGATGGCACAAAGACCTTGAAAAGTGGAATTCTTGGACTTGTCCCCTTTTACAAATGGACGACAGAATTATTTGTTTATAGATATAACAGTCGTAAGAAATAGGGATAAACTGATAAAATTTCGCCACATTTAGAGTTTTGACGTAAAGGCTAAATTTTACTTACGACGGTGGCGTAGTGTTCAGATGTTGGCAACGAAATGAACGCTTTATGAAGGATACGAAAAAAAACTTGTCAACTTCAAAGCAGGAAGAGAATTAATTTACTTCATGGTCAACACGAATGATTATGCTCCTAATTCTACGTGACTGGTATCCGAAGTGTCTCATTCGTCAGTCTTTGCCAACTTCAGCACACTACGCCACCACTGCGTACTGTCGTATACTAGACAAACTTGATATTTGTCTAATACCAATTCACTAATGCGCAACTTCCATGCATTATGAAATTCACAAACTGATGCGAAATACAACATTAACTTGTTGATACTTGTATAATGGTCCACCAAAGGTGGCAGTACTACACATCATGGGATTGAACAATGCGAATTTGCGATTCTTTAGGGGCCCATATCTCAGGCTATTTATCTCAGAGTGAAGGGGTAAAGTGTTCTGGATAGATATTGGCCTACTGGCCATTTGTGTACATAGAAGAATGAGCATACTATAGCTACCATACAGTACATCTGCAAAATTTTCAAAGTTACACACTTCCTGGAGCCCATCCAAATTGAGCAAATCAGTTGGCTTTTGTACATGACGTGTAGTCTATGGGGGGCTTTAATGGCTTACAAAAGCACCATTCATTCATGGGCGGTTCCTGAGAAAATCTAAAAACAACATGATTTTTGGGTACCAAAAAACGAATTGTGGGGATGGTCACTTCGATACTTTCTATACATTGCAAATCTTCGAAATTTTTACCATATGTTCTTATTATATTCTCGAGGCCGTTTTAAAATGTTCTCGGTATCGTTATCCGTTACCGATAACCAGAGGCTGCAACATAGTTTTGCACAAAATCACAAAACCCGATTTTTAGCCATTTTAGCACCGTGAATCGCAAATATCTAAATAACTAACCATAGAAAATTGTTCAAATATTTACAATACATCCTGTAGACATATATCTATAAACGGCATTTTTAGCATTATACGGCCGAAAAACGCGATTTTTTGCTAGAAAGAGTGCGTATTGTGCTGCAAGACGGCGTTCGGACAGCTCAAACTTACCATGCAATTTGAAAAAAGGTACTAGGCGAAAAAATTTGATTTTTGTATATCTTAAAGATTTTAATCTTCAGTCGATGAAGGGGTGATTTTTAGTTTCGTTTACTTTACAGTTAATATTCAGCATCCGGTTTAGTGAACTATTGCAACATATTTTAAAGAGTTTGCAGAGGTGAAAACACATTGCGTAGACTTCTCGTATGGTTGATTTTAGGTTACACATAGCTGCGAATGAAATAGAGATAACAAATCGAAATTTTATTTAAAGTTTAGAACAGAATGATATCTTATGTGGTTCTTGAGATATCGATCCGTGAATGATAGCACGCGACAGTAATAGGTTCGACAACGCTATTTCTGATTGTGAAGTAACGTATCTTGAGGAATAGGAAATTACTAAAATGTTACGTGTAAGTTTAGGTGTATCTGGAAAATCCGTTTCCCGTTTTTGGAAATGTGTATTCGTTATCATGATACGCTACGAAAATCAATTTTTGGTATCAAAAGATCCAACTGCGTGCATTGGCAAATTTACACTTGTACTCATGGCAAATTATCGAAATTTTTACGATGCGTTATAATATTATAATTCCGGAAAGCTTTGAAATATAACATACTATCCAAATTTTACTCACCATTGATTTCATGTTTTATAAGCAGTACACTGATGTAACAGGAAAAAGAGGGGAACCAGCTGAAAAATGCTCCTGCCGGAGCACAGAAGCCGCGGTGGAGTAGCCGAGCGGTCTAAAGCGTCTCGCTGCGGAGCGCGCGGTTGCTCGCCGTGGAGGTTGGAGTCCTCCCTGGGGCATGGGTGTGTGTGTTTGTCCTTAGGTTAGTTTACCTAGGTTTAAGTAGTTTGTAAGCTACGGACTGATGGCCACGCAGTTTGGTCCGATAGATTTACAAACATTTGAACATTGGAGCACAGAAAAGGCGAATATGTTCTCTGACACAAAAGTGTGGAAACAGTTGCCTCAGTCCTCATTCCGACTTCCCCACCAAAAATTTTGGCATGCGAACATATTCACGCTTTTTTCGGCTGAATGTGAATAGGACAGGGACAGTGCAACAGGCAGAGAGCCATATATGATGGAACAGAGAAAGTGTCAATTCAGGAGAAAGGCATATGCATGAAAACAGCAGTGGGACGCTAAACGAGATGTCTGAAGTCTGGAACAGTGGCAACAACAAACTACGACAAATGCAGATAGTAGCAATTGCAGCAAAAGAGAAAACAGTGGAAAACAGACGAATGGAGACCATACAGTAAGAATGAGCGTGCGGCTCTCCTATACTGTAGCACGAAACAATTAGTCTAGTTATTCCCATCCCCATTACCAGCGTGCTAAAGTTTTCCGGTCTACAGGTCAAACCCCAAGCAAACGATCACCATGAACATGTGTAAAGGAGACAATGGTGATTGAAGACAATGAGAGCCGACTAAGTGAGAAAGAAAGGATACTGACAACAGGACAGGAAGTGAATGGGACAACGTCAGTGGGGCAGAGAGACGATGAAAGTGGCCGAAACAGACAGCGGTGAGGAATCGCGAGGGATAGAGATGAAGAGATTGAAAGTTTGACACAGACTGAAAGCGGCAGTGGAAGAAACAGCAAACAAACGGACAGACATATATAGACACTGGCAGTGAGACGACATTTCTGACTGACGGTTTAACTGGGCAAAAGTATTTACAAAGTTATGCGATAAAAGTGCGCGAATATGTTTCGCAAACAAAATTTTTGGTGAGGAAGTCTGAATGAGGATTGAGGCAGTTCAAATGTTCAAATGTTTGTAAAGCTTATGGGACTTAACTACGGGGTCATCAGTCCCTAAACTTCCAAACTACTTATGAACTACTTACGAACTAGGTCGGCGCAAATATCCATGCCCGAAGGGGGATTCGAACCCCCGACCGTAGTGGCCGTGCAGACCGCCGGCATTGAGGCAGTTGGTTCCACACTTTTGTGTCAGAACATATTCGCCTTTTCTGTGCTCCGGCAGGAGCATTTTTTAGCTGGTAACAATATAACCGACTTTCCGGACTTTCCAAATACTGTTACATCAAACCAAACGAAACCAAACAGACAGGGAATGGATTTTTAGAAAATCCGTGTCTGATGTACAAAAATTTTACAGAAAAACTGCCTACAAAAACATAAAATGTACAAAGATGCAAGTCTCGTGACGAATTCCTTCCACCATAAAAGGCGTGAGATCTTATAGGAAATCAAGCCGGTTATTTAGTTAGTGTTCATGGAAACACCCATTTAACACCTTGTCATAATTTTTTATCTCATTAGTTGTCTACTAACATCTGTTGTGACTATATAAAAATTGTACATCTTTATTTATATAATAAATATGACTTCCGGTGTTGACAACACGGCGACGCTTCGCGGCGAGAGGTACAACGGGCCCTCATGTCGCAGATGGGCGTTCCTGACAGCGTGGCAACTTCGTCACTACCCAGGAGAACTAAGCCGACCGTAAGGTAGCCGTCGTTCATGGCCAAGAGCGCACATGCGTACAACTTCCTATTTTCCACCAATAGGAATCACCGATGCAAACACCAATAAAACGCATCTTCCTTTCCTATTTCCACCAATCAGAAACACCAATGCAAATACCAATCGAAACTAAACTGTTAGGACAGTACACGCTTTATAAGACCAGCACAAGAAGGCGTCCGATCCTTGATTGTGAGTGCACTCGTGCATCCGATAATCTATTTTTAGTCTGGGGCAAAGTCCCAGAGATAAATTAAATTGGGCCCAATCCCCCGGTTCCGACCAAGGTTTTCGGGAGGTTTTCCTTGGTTATAAGGCGTATGCCGGAACTGCTAAGCCCCTCCCACTTATTTCCAATTGGAATACCCCCCTTGCCCCACTACCAGCTTGTCTGATAATTGACTGAATAGAACCGCGACTCTTTATGGGCCGGATCTCAAACAGCCCGATCCAATCCTCGGAGTGGAGAATGAAAAGAATAAAGTCAACGTCAGGTAACAAGTCAGTATTCCCTGAGGAAGGATCCTGCAACAGATCCGAAACGTTGGAAAGATTTTATTATCATGACGCGGCAAATAGCTCAGAAGAATTTTAACATTAACAATAATGACCGCAAAAGCCTACGTTCGTACATAAATAGTGGCCTAACCCACACATTATTATGTATACCACAATCATTGCTATACGTCGCAATCACTACCTCACACATCAATTCTGCAAACGTCAATATATTCCAGTGGCCATCCCCACAAACCAGTATGATGTGGGTTAGGCCACTATAGCGCTGATAGCCTCAGTTGGAGTTAAAACATACATTGTAGAATAGTGGTATGAGAAGAACATGTTACACACTGTAAAGCTAGGCTAGTTATCGGAAAAAGACTAACAGTAAAGATGCGTGTTATCCACGACAAATAGCATATTTATAACGGTCGTACTATGGAAAGAAAAACCGGAAGTTGATCGAAACGGGTAACAGATTAATAAAACCAGCAAATTAATGGGACTGATTATTGTATGTGTCGAAGCAGACTGTAGATTTCGTGAGAACACTCAAAAGAATAAAGATGCATCTTAGCCATGACAAACAGCACTTTCGCAACGACCATACTATTGTACGCCGGCCGCGGTGGCCGAGGTGACTGAGGCGCTCCAGTCACGGTCAGCACGGCCACTACGGTCGGGGGTTCGAATCCCCCCTCGGGCATGGATATTTGTGCCGTCTTAGTTTGTAAGTAGTTCATAAGTAGTTTGTAAGTTTAGGGACTGATGACCCCGTAGTTAAGTCCCATAAGCTTAACAAACATTTGAACATTTACTATTGTACCAAAGAAAAGCCGAAGTTCAAAGAAACTGGTAAAATAATAATAAAAAACATCAGACAAATCCTATGTATTATCAGGTTTATTTTTCCTCAGAACAGCTGTTTCAATATCCTGATATTCATGAACATGTACAGAAATTTCACTGGTTCTGCTCAAGTCTTTAGTTGTGTCATCACAACTATATACACGATATGTAGTATTTATATCACTAGCAACGGGAGTCTAATTACATGCTCATATACTTCTGTGACCTCAGAAATCACAGAATCTGGCTCAGCATCTACATTGATTTGGGCAATTCCTTAGAACAAGTAACAGCATCTACACTTTGGCACTGAGGAATTGAATCTGACTTTTATAACATTCTTCAATATGTGATGCAGATGCTTCTTCAAGAGATAGGCAGGTAATGTTTATAGGAGTTTCCAAAGTGATTATTTCTTCACACTACTTTTGTGTTATCGCACGAAAGGATTGTTGGAGGACTACAAAGACTTACCTTCAACACTTTAAGGAATGTGCGTGTCACTGGCTTCTATACTTCCATTAATTTCAGTAATACATGCAATCTGAGCACCAGTCTCCAATGAATTGTGTTCTGCTTTACTCTCAACTGAATGACACTGGCTAACTGTACTATCATTACACACTACGGAAGAAGCAGAAATTGTGGAGCACAAATTATTATTTTCATTCAAACTCTGCTCTTTCATTACTGTATCGGCCTACCGTTTGCTTTATTAACCATTATGTCAAAACTCTAAAGACAGCATACTTACGTCGGGTCATCCGTGTTTTCTGTAAGACTACCACTCACTTTTATAGGCTAGAAATATGGGGACGAGACTTCAATGCTACCAATGATAGTGTATACGGTATTGCCAGTCCAGTAACATATGTCTGTGCCTATACAACTGTGTTGTGCATATCAGGAAGAAATGAAAATGCCTGCTGATATTAAGACACTTTTGTGTCCCGACTTCGTCGCCGCTTTTGTGTCCCAGCCTCGTCGTAGGTGTCGGTGGCCGAGTTGAATGAGACCGACACGCTGGTGCAGGTACGGAGGGGAGCAGCCAGAAACTATAAACACTCGAGTAAATTAGAAAGATATATATATTGCACAGAATGTAACAATACTTAACTTTTACATAGTACTGCAGAATGTTGATACATAGTTGTTGGAGGCCTGCCTAGTGCCTGTACAATAGCGAAGTCTTCAATCGTGCCTATCTGATTACGAAGGTCGTAACTGTTTGCTAGCTCAGTCCGAAGTGCGAAGTGCCGATGTCCTTCAGTGGTGGCCACGAGCGGCGTTGTACCAGAGGGCGCTCGTGGCTGTCGTCGGAAGAACGCCGCGCCGTGCATGCATGGCGGCGCGCGGCGAAAGTAGGTGGCGCGCACTTTGTACTTGTGCGACACCACACCCCTCCCCCCCAAACCGCCGCGCCGTCGTGGCGTAGGGCTGAGGGCCACGGCGACGGCACTGGGAGGAGGGCCTGGGCGGGGGCGTTACTGGTGGGACGGGCGTCGTAGCGGAGGCCGGGATCGAGACGCCGTCCGCGCCCCGGCATCCGCCTTGCGATCCTCCAGGGAACCCGCCGAAACCTGGGGAAGGGCGCCCGCCCCCGCCCAGAGGGAGCAGGTCATCTTCTGAGGTGCGTGGCCCAAGCTGGGGGGGCCCGCACGGTCCCGGAGTCCCTCTCGGTGACGCTGTCATCTGCGGCGGCGACAGCGGCGGCGACGACTGCGTCGGATGTACGTCGACGTCCATAGGGATCTCGTAGTCCGGGGACGAACGATGTGGTTGTGCTCCCTGGCGGTGAACTGGGTCTGGAATCAAGAAACCGGAGACAGGATCGCGCGGTCTGTGCAGGCGCAATTGGTTTGCGTGGCGCCGCAGCTCCGACCCTGTGGAAGAACGTACAATAAACATATTGCGCCCGAGCACGCGCTGAATGGTGCCCGGCAACCATGTCTTCTTGTTTCCAGCAAACACCCTGTACAGCACCGGCGTGGAAACCTGAAAACGCGTAGCGCCATACGAACCGACTCGGTGCGTGGGAGGCTGCAGCAGGTGAAGGAGAGTGCGGTGACGGCGGCCGTGTAGCAGCTCGGCAGGAGACGGGCCGTCACGTGGCATGCACCGATACGTAGACAGGAAAATTTGAAGAGCTTGCTGCCTGGAGTGCTGACCTTTCATCTTCTCCATGTGAGACTTGAATGTTCGAACGAAACGTTCTGCTTCACCATTGGACTGAGGGTGAAAAGGTGCGGTGGTGATATGCTGAATGCCATTCACACGACAAAACTGTTGAAATTCCGCACTAACAAACTGAGGTCCATTGTCACTGACGATAGTTTCAGGCAAGCCTTCGATGCAAAACACTGATGTTAAGGCACTGATTGTACTAGAAGCTGTCGTTGAGTTCATGGCAATCACAAAAGGAAACTTGCTGAAAGCGTCTACAACAATTAACCAGCGCGTATTCCAGAAAGGTCCGGCAAAGTCAATATGTAAACGTTGCCATGGTCCCTTGGGGCGTGGCCAGTCTGAGAAACGTTGCGGAGGAGCCGCCTGATGCTCCGCACAAACAGTACACTGTGACGTCATGCGCTCTATCTGAGCGTCCATACCAACCCAGGTACAATGACGTCTGGCCAATTGCTTTGTCCTAACAATACCCCAATGTCCTTGATGCAGGAGGCGTAACACTTCACGTTGCAGGGAACGAGGAACAATCACTCTTGCTTGGCCGTTGTCGGTATGCAACAACAGTACACCCTGACTTAAAGATAATGCATGACGTTGTGCAAAATAACGTCGAACCAGAGCCCGATCAATGTCTTTGGCTCTGGCAGGCCAACCAAAGCGAACAAAACGTGCTACCACACTTAAGTCTACATCCGCAGCTGTTTCCTGTGCAACCCGACGAGAGTTCAAAGGGAAGTCTGCGACAGCGGAAGCATCTCTGGAGTCTATCTGACAACATGCCATTTCTGAAGAATCAAATGATACATCCTGGCCAACCGGAAGTCGGGAAAGTGTGTCCGCGTTAGCATGTTTAGTGGTAGGTCGGTACAAAATCTCATACTGATAATTAGACAATATCAAGGACCATCTCTGAAGCTTTTGTGCCGTTCGTGGCGGAATTGGCTTTGTGGGTGAGAACAACGACGTGAGAGGCTTGTGGTCTGTCAACAAATAGAATTTTCTGCCATAGAGATAATGATGAAACTTTGTGACGCCGTAAATGATTGCTAAGGCCTCCTTTTCTATCTGACTGTAATTCTGTTGCGTCGGCGTCAGTAGCTTGGATGCAAAGGCAATAGGACGATCGTGACATCCAATACGATGCGACAGAACAACACCTAGACCGTACGACGAGGCGTCAACTGCTAACACTACAGGCTTCTGTGGGTCAAAGGGAATCAAACATGCATCACTGAGTAGTGCAGACTTTAGTTTGTCAAAGGCAACCTGACAATCTTTAGACCATACAAAAGGAACATCCTTCCTACGTAAGTGATGCAGTGGAGCTGCAATCTGAGAGGCATTGGGAATAAACCTGAAATAATAGTTAAGCTTTCCCATTACTGCTTGCAATTCATGCACATTCTTAGGAGGAGGCAAGTCTTTGATTGCTCGAAGATGTGACTGTAAGGGATGTATTCCTTGGGCATTAATCACATGGCCTAGGTATTCTATTTCAGTTTGAAAAAACGAACACTTTGCTTTATTACAACGTAGACCTGCTGCAGTCAACACTTTGAAAAGGCACTCCAGGTTTGCTAAATGTTCTTCAACTGTACGCCCGGATACCACAATATCATCTAAATAGTTCGAACAACACGGTACAGAAACTGTCAGCTGTTCCAAAAAACGCTGAAAAATAGCGGGAGCGGAAGAACTGCCAAAGGGTAGGCGTTGAAATTGAAAAAGGCCCATGTGAGTATTAATGACGAAAAATTTTTTTGACTCGTCATCAAGTGGAATCTGTAAGTATGCCTCTGCTAAATCAATCTTAGAAAAGAAGCGAGACTGTCCTAATTTGTCCATCAGTTCCTCAGGTCTGGGCAGGGGATAAGTGTCCACAATTGTTTGACTGTTCACTGTTGATTTGAAGTCCGCACAGAGACGAAGTTTTCCTGACGGCTTGGGTATAATTACTATAGGCGAGGCCCACTGACTCGCAGAAACAGGAGAAATCACCCCACTATCTTGCCAACGTTTAAGTTCTTCGGCAACTGTATCACGCAAGGCGATAGGCACTGGTCTAGCTTTACGAAATTTTGGAACTGCAGATTCTTTTAAAGTCACATGTGCCACGAAGTCTTTTGCACAACCTAGTTCCGGCGAAAACAAGTCACTGTATTTGTCACACAATGCATTGATTTTATCCTGAGGCACTATTGACGAAATTTGAAGCACATCTCTTTGAATTGATAAACCAAACAAGTCAAAAGCATCTAGTCCAAAAATGTTCTGCGTAGATTTGGCCTGAAGAACAACAAAAGCAACTGTTTTCGTAACACCTTGAAAAGAGGCAGGCAGGCTACACGTTCCTAGCACGGGAATATTTTGACCTGTATAAGCCGTTAACACTTGTTGACACAGCGATAATTTTGGCGAACCCAGAAGTTCATAAGTATCTTTATTAATTAAGGTAACAGCGGAACCAGTGTCGAGCTGAAATTGCACAGTCTTATTGTCAATGGAAAGATTCACAAAAAGTTTTTGCTTTCGGCGCTCGACAGGTGCGCGAATGTGGGCAACGTCTGCTACGGTTTGTTTACTGTGCTTGCGCGGGTTGCGTGCGGTAGGAAGCGGCGCATACTCGGCACACAGCGGATTAACAACACTGTCACTAGATGACACTACCGCCGGATCGGCGTCCGCGCAATGCGAGGCTACTGCACTAAAATTACTTTGAGTAGCTACACCAATTCTAATGTCACTAGCTACACAGTACTGGGCACTATTACAATTAGAAGTTGCAGAAGGCACTATTTTCACTACAGGAATGCACTGTTCATAGTCATTTTGCTTGTCCCGAACCCGTTTCCGTTGCACTGTTTTACGCGCTCGTTGGCGCTTGCTACGTGGTGCACTATATAGTTTTGCCATAGGCGCAGAACTACTTTCTTGCAATTGAGATCCAAGGAAAGCAGTGTTCAATTCCACAGCCCGTATAACATTTACGGAATGAACTGTTCTCGCACTCTGCGAAGCACTGTTTCTAACGGCACCGTTCTTTGAGTTTTTAATTTGCATACACACAGACTGCACATGTCCCGATTTGCCACATTGATAACAGGTTGCGTTGCGACTAGGGCAATGAGCACGCTTGTGGCGAGACACACACTGGGGGCAAGATTTACGTACATTTTTCTGAAATGAGCGTTGGCGCCCGTTATTCAAATCACTGTTTCTAACACGACGGGGCGACCTTTGCGTCGCACTTTTACACTGGCTACTGTTCACTGTCTGTTCAGCACGGCCGGTAGAAAAATAAGAATCACTAGTGCTATACTGAGAACTACGGCTAGGAAAGCGTCCGTTGCGGCGCACTGAATTAACACTGTGGCTTTGCATTTCTACATCTGCTAAGTCAAAAGTATCATGCGCTTCTATAAGCTGCAGTACACTGTCTAATGAAGGGTCTGACTGTTTCAGAATTGCTGCCCTAATTCTGGGGTCCTGAATGTTCTGCGTAATCGCATCCCTCAACATAACGTCACTATAAGAAAGTCCACAAGAGCAAGTAAATTTACATTGGCGGGTTAAGCCCTTCAATTCCGTAATCCACTCTTGGTGTGACTGCTGCGGTAATTTTTTAAGTCTGAAAAATCGGTATCGTGCAGCGGCTACAAGAACTTTTCTCTCATAATGAGCATTCAGTGCCTCTACTATTTGTTCAAAGTCTACATCACGAGGAGATGCTTGCGGGAATAGTTTCTGCAGTAATACGAAGGTTTTGGGGCCCACCACAGATAATAGCAGATGCTTCACTTTCTGACCTGTAATTTGATGAGCCGCGACGAGTTCTTGAAACTGCGCCAGATAATCACTCCATTCTTCCTCACGTTCGTTGTACTGGCGAAACGTAGGAAGTGTTGCGGCGGCAGGTGTGGGCTGCTGATGTGACGACTGTTGTTGTTGGTGAGCAGCCTGTGTCGTCAACTGCGACACGGCCTGGAGAAGCTGGGTAATTTGCGCCGTCTGTAACTGAATAATTTCCATTAAGTTTGGGTTCGGGGTAGTGGCCATGCTGACCGATTAGGCGCCGCGTATACAAGTAACTTATAACAAAACACAAATGCAATATAAAAGAGGACGCTCTGCAACAAAAAAAGTCCACAAAACACGTAACTGAAAATGTTCCCCCAAAATTCTTATAATAAGGGTGGGTGGGCGGGAGCAATTTCTGCGTGCTCCGACTGCTGCTGTCTGGCTGCTGCAAGCGGGCTGGTCCAAGGTTCTATCACTCCTCGTTGCCACTTTTGTGTCCCGACTTCGTCGCCGCTTTTGTGTCCCAGCCTCGTCGTAGGTGTCGGTGGCCGAGTTGAATGAGACCGACACGCTGGTGCAGGTACGGAGGGGAGCAGCCAGAAACTATAAACACTCGAGTAAATTAGAAAGATATATATATTGCACAGAATGTAACAATACTTAACTTTTACATAGTACTGCAGAATGTTGATACATAGTTGTTGGAGGCCTGCCTAGTGCCTGTACAATAGCGAAGTCTTCAATCGTGCCTATCTGATTACGAAGGTCGTAACTGTTTGCTAGCTCAGTCCGAAGTGCGAAGTGCCGATGTCCTTCAGTGGTGGCCACGAGCGGCGTTGTACCAGAGGGCGCTCGTGGCTGTCGTCGGAAGAACGCCGCGCCGTGCATGCATGGCGGCGCGCGGCGAAAGTAGGTGGCGCGCACTTTGTACTTGTGCGACACCACAGACACAGATGCTGAAAAAGAGAAAAAAGGAACAGCACAATAATGTGAAGTAGTGTAGAACCAAAAACAGACCATAATCTTAACGATTGAACGTGTTTTAAAAATTAAAATTAATTGAATTTTCCGTCGGTGCTTGACAGACGATGATAATACTATCAAAAATGAAAATTTCCCGATGTTCTGCAAAATTATTTATTTACTTACTAACCGGCTCTCGACTTCTTAAGGCATTATTAGGTAACAACTGAATGACACTAACATATGTTCACTCATGTGCGATTTACATAGATCTTACTGATGCAATATAGACTAAAATCATACCTGAACAAGCGGGATTTAGGCCTATTAGGACGGTTTCGAAAGGAAACAGTTAACTGGAGTCGCTTCTATAGATCTCTCGGCTGCTTATGATACTGTCAACCACCAACGGCTGCTTGTTAAATTTTATAATATGACCAAGGACTTCCGATTGACAAAATTAATGGAATGTCTGTTTCAAAACAGACATTTTTATGTGACGCTGCAAGGGAGAAATAGCCGCTGGAGAAGGCAAAAGAATGGCCTAACCCAAGGCAGTGTCCTATCGCCAATGTTATACAATATCTACACAAACGACCAACCTATTAACGTTGAGACGAGAAAGTTTATATATGCCGATGACACCGCCGTGGCTGCTCAAGAAAAATCGTTTGACGAAGTGGAAAGGAAAATTATGAGAGCGCTTGAAGATTTAACTATGTACTACAGAGAAAATTTTCTGAAGCCAAATCCCTCTAAAACTCCAGTATGTGCCTTTTACCTTAAAAATAAAGACGCAAATCAACAGTTGAAAGTGTCGTGGCAGGATCAGGAGTTGAACCATGATGATTCGCCGAAATATTTGGGTATCCATCTTGACAAGACTGACTTTCCGGAAGCACTGTCAAAATGTTACGGGAAAGGTCTGCGCGAGAAATAATATAATCCGAAAACTTACTAGTACGAAATGGGGAGCTGAACCTCAAGTTTTAAGAACATCGGCTCTTGCACTGTGTTTCTCAGCAGCAGAGTATGCAGGGCCTGTTTGGTACAACTCTGCACACTGCAAACAAGTTGACGTGGCAATTAATGAGACAGTTGGCGTAGTGTCTGGCTGCCTAAAACCAACCCTAGTTCAGCAAATTTACTCGATTGTCGGCATGGCTCCACCCCCCCCCCCCCCCCCAACAGAAGGCAAGTCGCAGCTGAGTCCGAAAGGATAATAATTTCGTCTCGCTCATTGGCCTGGTGCAAGACCTTCAATTGGACGCCACTTCGGCGACTTGTGTGTCCCTAACCTACCCCAGTTATCCAACGTGGAAAGGGGACCTACAGCTTAACGTGGAATCCGAACTACGTGTCGTTTCTGGCGACTCCTCACATCGTTGAGAGGTGAAGGATAGGTTATAACCCAGACTGAAAAAAGGATTAAACAGCGTGATAATAGGCACCCGCTATACGGCTATAGTACAGGCAGCTCAAGTCCCGGCGAAGTTTTTTGCAAATGACCAAAGCTTTAGACGAGCAGCCTGAAAAACGACAGCAATGTTTATGGCTAAACAGTCGCTAATAAAGCCTAGAGAACAACTGACTGCTGGGAATCACGTGTTTTCGACATGGATGTCGATTAAAACTGGCATCACACGGTGCAACACAAACATGAAGTGGGGCTAAAAGGAGAGCGACTCCTATGGGTGCGGTGCAACAAGATTATCAACATGTAATGAAGCGCACAAAAATAGGCAAAACTTGCACAGTAACAGACCTCATTGAAGCAAATGACAAAGCTATTCATATGGCTGATTATTAGAAATATTTAGTATAGTTGGTGACCCGGACACGTAAAGTAAGCACAGATCTTATCATAAAATATACAAACTAAAATATTCACAGAAAGGTGTTACATTTTCCAGGGAAAAGTGTTACATTTTCCAGGGAAAAGTGTTACATTTTCCAGGGAAAAGTGTTCATTTTCCAGGGAAAGTGTTACATTTTCCAGAAAAGTGTTACATTTCTATAGATTTGAATTACTTTTACTGAAATATAAAAAGCTAATGTTTATATGTAGAGGTACAAAACGTTATTACCGTTAAAAGAGGGATGTGAGCTGGTGGAAAGTTATTACATTGCAAAATACTACTACAATGATAACATTGGATACATTTAACAAACTGATAAATGTTATGGTCATCAAAGTTAGTATTAAATGATAAATTCAGTTTTTCCCCTCTGCTAAAATAGGAGAGGTGTTAATATGAAAAGGCACGACACGACACTGCAGGTTTCATTGAAGTTCATTCAAAAGTAATCACCACGGACCCGAGCACAGATATCCCACTGTTTAACGAGCCGAAGGATTCGTTGTTCCCTAATTCCTGTGGCTGTGACAAGGGCCAGTCTTCTACTGCGTCCTGTTCGTCACTAGAGTTGAAGCGCTTCCAGTCAGGATGTAGTTTAGTTGACTAAACTGACGGAAGTCACAGGGCGTCATGTCCGTACTGTAGGACAGATGCTCAAGCTCTTCCAACTTGAACTTGGCCAGTATACGTTTGTGACCCTGGAGACGAGTGAATACGCGTTGTCATGGAGCAGAATCATTCCCTCCGTGAGCAGCTCAGGCCGTTTGCTCTTGATGGACTTGCGTAGGCTACGGAGTGTCTCACAGTACACGTCACTATTAACCCTTTCATTACCAGTGTTGGTCCTGGACAGCAACGTACTAAAAGTTGATTTATACCGTATTTCGTGCATCAATCCATAAAGTTGAATTTTTGTTGATGAACATTATCCTAGTATGACAGTATTCCACTTGGTACGGCGTGTCGCCACTTCTGAGGCATTAATCTGTCCCTCTTGTAGGTTGTGTTACACTGACGTGTGGTACGTTGTTGAGAGTGTGAGCGTGAGCGAGAGTGGGGTTCCTTTTATTTACTTTCCAGCAACGAATTGTTTGACTTTGGTGCTGTGGCGAAGATTATGCTAGCTTTATTGATCCCGCAGTGTTAACTGTCAAAATAACGTCGAAGTAATGAAATACCTCGATACAAACGTCTGTGTTGTGCATGAAATACATGACAAAAAATCAGTAGTTCGACGAAAAAATTTAAAACATTCTCATGTTTACTGCACTGTTTAATACAGAAAACACTGAATTTCAAGCCGCGGCAGAATAGCCGTGAGCACTAAGGCGCCGTGCTGCGGTGCGCGCGACCGTTCGGCTTCGGAGGTTCGAGTCCTCCCTCGGGCATGGGTGTGTGTTGTTCTTAGGATAAGTTAGTTTAAATAGTTTCTAAGTTTAGGGACGGGTGAACACTGCTGTTAGGCCCCATAACTCTACAAACATTTGAACATTTTTGAACTGAAATTAAATTTTTCCAAAGCTTATTTTATAAATGTTCAAATGTCTATAAATCTACCGGACCAAACTGCGTGGTCATCAGTCCGCAGCTTACAAACTACTTAAACCTAGGTAAACTAACCTAAGGACAAACACACACACCCATGCCCCAGGGAGGACTCGAACCTCCACGGCGAGCAACCGCGCGCTCCGCAGCGAGACGCTTTAGACCGCTCGGCTACTCCACCGCGCCTGATATTACAATGTGGGACTGAGAGAGTTAATGGTTTTTCCGTGCTTGAGAAATTCGATTAGTAGTTGACCTCGGACGTCGAAAAGACGGTGAGCACCACCTTGGCAGCTGAGGGCACAGCCTTGAAGTTTTTAGGGGGAGGTGACTACGCAAACTCCGCGTCCCTACCGTGCTCGCTGGTTGCTACGGTTTCACAAAGCGGCATATTCAAATTTCAGCCGGTTTGGTTGTTAAGACGTTTCGTATATTTTCATTTGAACACTCCTGGTACTAACAAACAGATGCTGAAACGGCAGCAAAGGAAAAGTACAGTCACTTCAATACGATTAGATGAAGTAGTGTAAAACCAAAAACCGTCCATAACCTTAACGGCGGAAAGTGTTTCAAAAATCTTATATAAAGTCAGTCGGTCAGGCCGTTCTATCCGACCGTTTTTCTTCATGTTTGCTTTAAACGAGAGGTATTCACAGATTTTGTCGTCAAGTATCAGAATTAAGTCTCCCCATCCTTTATTTTTATTCAAACGCGGTATCCTTCTGTCCTTGCATTGAAGATTTTAATCGGTTTGTTTTACGATATCTTCGCTTCTAATTTGAGTGCGCAGTTCTTTTTGACCTAACAACACTCAGCGTATCAAGTTCTTTCATTTGGGCTTGATTTGATTTGATCTGACTTGATTTTCTCAGGGAAGCCAAAACAGTCTTGGTCCAACCCGCCACTGCCAGCACCGAAACTAAGTTTATTGTGCGGTATCGCTCCCTGTGTATCTAGTAAAGACAACCAATGCCCTTGAACAGTGCAAGGAGTCCCTTTACCAGTTCTTTATTAGACACAATTTCTTCGGGTCTGGTTGTCCCAAATGTTCTGTGCCTCTTACTCTCCAGTGCAATGCATTTGAAGATTAGATCTGATGCAGTTTCATCACCATCATCACAGATCCTACATTTAGGGTCCCCTTCTGTTATTCCCATTGTATGTAGGTGTTTTTTGAAATTCCCATGGCCTGTCAGCAATCCAACCACGAGTCTGTAATAATACGGTACCCTCTCACCCACAAAATTATATTGATACTACATAAAATATGGAATTGTCACTGATGTGTCACAGATACATGTCATGTATTGACATTCATTCTGTGCAGTTCGTTTCTGTTAGAGTTAACATCTCTGCGCAATTACGTTTCTTTTTTAATTTTTTTGTGGTAGGTAGCTACGGCGATATTTTTCTTATAAAGGTATGTGTCTGCTTCATTGTCTTCTTTCATTAAGAAATCCCCCATTCTCTCCTTAAAATGCAGTTTATGAATTTTAATTGTAGTTAGAAGATTCCTCCCATCTTCCCGTGATGCTTTTTTCAGGCATGTTGGCCTGCTCCAACAATTGATGGTTTGGTTTTCGTGTTAAATAAACCGTCATCTCATTTAGCTCTTTTCTTCAAAATTCACATTTCAGAACTGTATTAGTCAATAGTAGAACCTGAAGTCATTTTTCTATAATTTTTTCGTGGTCCGATTTACAACTGTTAAAAAATTTCAATGCCCATCTTTCTTAAAAATGCAATATTTTACACAGTCAGCTACACGGGAAAGTCTTTAATAATACCTAACCACACCAACTGTCGGCGAGTAGTTACTTTTATCAAAACTGACTTTCAGCCTATCAGAAATAACTTCGATGCAGAGCTGTATAGGTAACTATTCGTCGAATTCTTTTTAATACATTGCCTGCATTACCTTCCACCGTTAATAGTCTGTTAATCCGTTATCTTTCACTTAAAGATTTTTTCCAATTTTTTCACAGTAATTTTTTTCATGGCTTCCAATTTCAAATTTTTCCTCTTTGCCATTTTTAATCACTAACTTAAACAGTCGGGTAGTGACATTAAAGCTTTTAAACACGCATTGATTCTGAAGAAAGTAAACTTTACTTCCATTTTTTCCCAACTTTTTTGTCGTTCTGCTAATTGTGCTAGGTATTCACACAGGTCATCTAGTTTATATTAATACTAGTATTGCCTGTGGTCGAAAATCGACCAATTCTGTTTGCAAAGGTCACTGGGGGTAAAATTTTACGTGTCATGTCGGCGGCCTCGCGTGATTATGTTGGCAACATCAACAACACGATAGAAAATCTTTGCCCATTTGTTGGAACCACATAGAATGACTCGATTAGTGTATCGTACAGGCCATGAAGTAAACAAATGCTGTTCCTGCTTTATGGTTGACAGGTTCTTGTATGTATCCTCGTCCGTTCAGTAAAAATAATTGCCCTCGTAAAACAAAGATTCCATGAAAAAACATCAGTGTTGTCAAGCGATTGGCTAAAATGAAGTCTCATAGGATTCTCACTATTCAGCATCTGTTGCCAACATTATCATAGGAGGCCGCCGGGATATTTGGTAAAATTTAACCGGCACTGGGAGGTATGAAAAGGTATCTTTTACGTGTTAAGGAAAATGCCTGACAATCTATATCTATAAATGTGAATGTCTGTTCGGTGTACGCTTATCACGTCCGAACGACAAGACGTAGAGACTTCTACAGTTACTAATTTATACCTGACGAAGGTTTTAGGCACGGTTTTATAACGATCTGATAGATATTTAGTAATTTGAAGAATATAACGCGAAACGCGGAACAATAATTACTCTTTGAAAATTATATTTACTCTTTGAAAATGGTTTTATTGGTTGCATTGTTGCTTGAGGGTTGATAATGATAAAAGGGTGGAGTATATTGAGATGGAAAGTTATCAGTGTATATAAAATTCTACTTGTGTGTGGGTGTGTTAATATTTCGCTCTGCAGCGAAAACTACAGAACACAAACGAGTGGTCTGTGTATAATTGTTGTCCGAAGTCTCCCATTGTACACCATAGCAGATCCATGCCGATAGCTGTAAGTGGGTGGAAGATACAAGGTATATAGAAAAAGCAGGTAGGCCATTCCGGCGCCTGGCGAGCAGAAAACTCCCAGACGCCTTTGCGCGCCGTGACGTCACGGCGAGGACGCTGCAGTATTGTGCACTGAGCAGGACACGGAAGTCGCGGTGTACATCCGAGAAAACTAATTTGTTTCGAGGCAGTCATGAGCAAGGCTCACTGTAATTGTGCCGTGGCAAAATTCACTAATACTGCTCGAACTACGACGAACATTATTTATCACTTTTTTCCAAGGATGAGCACCTGCAACGTGAATGGCTTGTTCGATGCAAACGCAAGGACAAAGTGAATGTGAAAACTGCACGTGTGTGTTCTGCTGATTTTCGGTCTGAGGATTATGAACGGGATCTGAGAAATGAGCTAACTTAAAGAAAGAAGTTATTACCAACAGCAATCCCCTCCATAAACATTCCGAACTGGCATGGAGAAGAAATTGTGGAAAGTGTGGATGCAAACGAAAAGGTAAAAAGTCTCTACATACATAACACTTAAAATAACTGAAACAAGAAGTTACCACGATATAAACGAATTCACACAAATGCAGCATCTTTTGACGCTTTACTGTGTTGCTAAACGTCAATGAATGACTCGCTATATTGTATAGGCGGTTAAATTTTAAGTCTTATCCCGGTGACTTCGCGTGATAATGTTGACAACGAATGCTGAATGCCGGCAATCATGTGACGTTGGGATTGACCAATTGCGCGACTACTTAAATGTTTTGTCATGAAATCTTCGTTTTACGAGGGCAATTATTTTGCCCGAGCGGACAAGGGCACATACAAGAACATATCAACCATAGAGGAGGAGTAGCATTGTTTATTTCCTTCATGGTCTGTACGAAACAATAATCTACCGTATTCATTATATGTGGTTCAGATTTGAATATCATATCTTGACAAAGATTTTCTACCGCCCGTTGGTGTTACCAACATAATCACGCGAAGACGCCGGAGTAGAAAGTAAAATTTTACCGATGTAAAGCTACAAATTATGCGCTATATGCGGATTTTGTTATTTGAACTATAAACCAGTTTAAAATAGTTAACATATCGGAAATACGTAAAACTAACAGCTATTGCTAAGCCTCTTGAAGCCATTATATCCAGGATGAAAAGTAAAATTCACCTGAGCAACATTATTTATTGCCTATACAGTTAATATTTTAGTTACTAAATTATCCCGGCGCTCCAGTGTGATTATGTTGGTAACATCAACAAGACGGAAGAAAATCTTTGCCAAGATTTAATATTCAAAGCTGAACCACATGAGTTGATTAGTGTTTCTATATACCTTGATACAGACCATGAAGCAAATAAATAAAGCCTTTCCTCTACGGTAGACAGGTTCTTATATGTGCTCCTGTCCGCTCAGTATACGTAATTGCCTTCGTTGTGGTCTTTACACTCCTTCGCCAGCATGGGAAAGCAGAGTGTTGCAGTTTGAAGAAGAATTTGCTGCTTTTAACGGAAATGGAGTGTGTAAAAAAAAAATAAAAAAAAAATAAAAATAAAAAAAAAAAGGATTAGGCATCTCAATCAAGAAACAATGAAGAAATGTGCCGCGAAGGCGAAGCAGTTATGGATTTCATCGTCGTCTGGTAAACGGTAATATTATTGACTACATTAACATTTGCTTCTTCATCTTTCATGTTAATTATAATTTATTAATCTTAGTGTGTACAAAACCTGTGATGGCGCTTCTTTTGACTTGTACAAAATGTGTATCGAACGTAACCTATACTAAATGAACGAATAATACGCCACAGAGTCAGTGGTGCGGCGCATTTGCCGTATAAACACACGGCTGCGCTGCGCTAGCGTCCTCGCCGTGACGTCACGGCGCTCCAGACAATAGCAAGCTTTTTCGCCGGAGTACCCCCCCCCCCTGGAAAAAGGGAAGATATGGTGGTTAAAAGTCAAATTATAAAAAAAAAATCGGACTGAAGGCCAGCGATGACGTTTGTGAATCTATAACATTGATCTCTATGCTCTCTGGATGTTGAACTTTAGTTATCTTAGCGTGCCAGCCATAGATATTCATATCTAGTTTCTTGCCAAATTCAAACATGGCTGCTAAGAAGCATTTAAAGAAAAAGAGGAGAAAATCTGTTTCGATTCCGTTCCCATATCATCCTACAACATCGAGTATTGAATTAAATTCCAAGTCAACAGGTAAGCAAGCAATTCTTTGTCACGTAATAACTGATGGAAAGTCGTTTGCCAAATTTAAACATGGCGGACAATGCGAAATAGTGTACAAAACATACGAATGTGCAGGCACGCTGCAATTCAATGCTCAGACACCAGAGTTATACATCCAGTTTGTATAGAGATCACTGTTCTATAACAAGGGGGTTACATACAGCGAAACGTTATGCCACAGGCCATATCTTTGGTTTATGGGTGCTACAATGTCTTCAGCTCTTTGTCGGTAAGGCTAAGCATACGAATAAGGAAATATAAGAATAAATAAATAAAGCAGTAAAAAAGAAAATTCTTTTAATACATCGCTTTAAAAAATCGATTTGACGTTTCAAGTCATCGATCTGTGATATTATTAGAATCATTATTGTGGTTTTCGTGATTGGATTCTTCGAAACAAGTGCATTTTTACGTGTGATTTGATCTACACTACTTACTTTCCTGATAAACGGTAAGTGCATAGACTTCTGCAATCTGTTGGGAATATTTTTCAGTTCCACTTTATCAGCGACATTTCCTCAAATATGAGTGAAATTAATTACATTCGTTTAATTGTTATTTAAACTTCGTAGATAAATGTCCATTGCGCTACTTTACACACATTACAACAGTAACAGTCTCATAGCACACTACAGAAAGATAGCTTATCTATAATAATGAACCACGCGAGCGGAGCCGCGGGTTTAAGCTAGTAACAAATAAAAACTGAAGTATATACTTCTCATGCCATTTTCGAATTATATAACTTTCATTAGGCTAATATTTGAAATGGAACTACAATTTTGGTGTTCGTATATTTATACAACGCCAAGAAATAATGTTATTTCGATACTGCGATATTCAGAATTCCAGAGCTGACAACATGTCGACTTCGTAGTTCCACCCGAGCACCGCTAGATGCCTCTCCCGGCGCATCATCCCTTATATCGGCATTCATATGAAAACATCCCCTTCCTTTAACAACTCTTAATCTCTGCGAAAATGAAGCATTTGAACGGCACAAGAAAGTGAGTTGGGAGCACTCCATGTTTCGATATTCACTTATTAAAATAAGTGATTTTAATACTGCAGGTGCGCTGCATTACAGCGTCTTTGGTCGAGTCGAATAGCTAATCAGTGAGCTGATTGTTTGAGAATGTAGAACTTGATCCAAGCAGTAGATAGGACAATTTCTACTTTCCTTTGCCACTTAACGGCTAAATGCACACACAATATTTATACTCGTGAAATCTACGACAAACAATCTTTCGAATTATGTAACTTTCATTGGCCACCTTGTACGAATAAATTAGTAATCTGTACCACAATTTTCGTGTTAGCGTATTTATATAATGACTAGCGTAAACCCGCAGCTCCGTTCGCGTGTTGGTTGGTTGTGATAGATAATACGCGTAACGTCAAATCGATTATTTTAAACAGATGCATTAAAAGAAAAAAATTTTTTTACTGCTTTATTTATTTATTCTTATATTCCCTTATTCGTATGCTTATCCCCACAGAGAAAGAGCTGAAGACATTGTAGCACGCTTAGACCAAAGATATGGTCTATGGCATCACGTTTCGCTGTATGTAACCTCCTTGCTATACAGTCGCAAACGTCAACGCTGGCCTACAGTCCGATTCTTTTTATAGTTTGACGATTTTCAGCTACCATATCTTCCACCCCCTTATAGCTATCGGCATGGAACTGATATGGTGTAAAACGGGAGACTTCGGACATTCGTTTGCGTTCTGTAGTTATCGCTGCAGAGCGAAATATTAACACATACACATACGTAGAATTTTACGTACACCGGTAACTTTCCATCCCAATATACTCCATCCTTTCATCAACCCTCAAGCAACAACGCAACCAATACAACCATTTTCAAAGAGTAAATATAATTTTCAAAGAGTAATTATTGTGCCGCACTTCGTGTTCTTCAAATTACTAAATATCTATCATGCCTAAAACCTTCCTCTGGTATAAATTAGTAACTGTACAAATATTTAAGTCTCTGCGTCTTGTCGTTCGGATGTGATAAGCGTACACCGAACAGACATTACCATTAATTTATATAAATAAATAGTTATCCGATCACCATAAAACCGTGCCTAAAGCCTTCCCCGGGTAGACATTAGTAACTGCACAAATTTTGAGCTCTTTGTGTCTTGTGGTTCAGACGTGATAAACGTACACCGAACAGACATTCACATTTATAGATATAGATTACAGCCGTTGTCCCATATGATCTTTATGCAATAACGATTTTCAACTCGTTCCTGAGTACAGACGTCTTAGAAGGCGGACAGACAGACAACGTTTTAGCGATTAAGGCAGGGAACCCTATGAACAAAGACGGCATGTCGCAAGAGGCAGGCATTGTCAGCGAGCAGACAGATGGCTGTATAGGCTTTGTTTCCCGGCGCGCAGCCACCTGTAAAAGCGGGCTGCGACGTGAAAACCGAGTGCCTCGTCTAGAGTGGCGTGGGAGTCGGTTCAAGCTGCGACGCCGTCAGGTGAGAGTGGCCTGGCGTGCCCGGGACTCGAACCCGCGGCCCGCCGTCCCTGAGCAGACCGGTTTGCGCTGTATGGACGCGGCGCGCCTCCCCCTCCATACGGTCCGCGCTTCGACCCCAGCTGCCGCCACTCTCTGCGCCTTCGTTTTTTTCCCTGCCGGACGCCGGCTGCGGCCGTTTGTGCCGGGACTCGAACCGCGGACCTTTATGAAGAGGGCGCGCCGCAGACGGCCGTGACTCAACGTTGGCCGCGACGCGCTTTTGTCTCTGGCCGGGCCGAGACAATGTGTCGCAAAGCGGAAATACACAGAGCGCGCTGTTTGGCTTTCATGCCGGTCCGTTTAATTAGCGGGGAAAAAAGGCCTGCAAACGCCGGCCTCTTTGCTACACGCGCCCTCGTCAATTCACCCCTCGAGCACTCACTGGCGCTGAAAATATTCTGCCGTCGCTAACGGTCAACCGTACATTATTTCGTTTGATTAAAAATTGCCGAGAGTAATCCGACAAATGTACAGAGCCCATCATTGCCATTGCCGCTAAAGAGATAGACTACTGTAGAGAGACAACACCCCGACCAGAGGGAAGCGAACAGAACAACCGTCCGTCATGTTATCGGAAGTTCAGAGAGGGGCGTGGTACATGATCATAGAGTATAAACACAGTCTAACATATATAGCAGTGATCTCTACCAAAGAGCTTAAATTTCATAGAGTGGCTGACAAGTGCTATAGCGCTATTCTATTTAGTGTGTATTGCCTGCACAATTTTTGTTGCTGAAATATGCCTGAAGAGTGTTCAGCATTTAAATGTGCAAATCGTAGTCACAAAACGACAAGTACTTCGTGCAAGAACACCAAATGTTTTGCCTTGTTTGATAACAATGTCTATACTCAGACAAAATTCGTTACTAATGACACTTAGCTGCACCAAGAGTGACGCTTCAGATGACCTTTTCTGGAATTCACTTGAACAACATAAAAAAGTGCTCAGTTTTTTTACTTAGTGTTGGGGGTGTTTTTGAGATATTTCTTCTTCTGTCGCCTCTATGGTTGATGAAATCACATGTTTGAGTGTCTACACCTCTTTAAAAATATTTTCATTTGTTGTTAACAATACTTGATCGATCATGATTGACATGCAACCAGTGAAAAGTGTGGTAGCAGTAGCGATAACATATTTTTTCATTTGTATATGTTCTTTGCAACAAATATTTACGTATTTCAGCGCGACAACGAAAGTTGTTAATTTCGGTGTGGAATGCTTTTGTGGCAGCTGACCCAGGCGCATTTTTATTGCAGTATTCTGTTGTCATTTTCGTCTTTGTACTCAAATTTCACGTACCAAACGTTAGTTGTTTCAGCATGGCAACGACTAAAGTTATTAACGACACCTTATTTCGACGTGGAATGATTTTGTGGAAGATGAACTAGGCGCGATTTTAACTGCAGTATTTTGTTGTCACTTTCGTCTGTGTACTCAAATTTCGTCAACCAAATTTTTCAACAACACCCTTTAACAGCAATTTTACAAGTTTGTAGACTTAATAGATTAAGTAAACACAAGATAAGTGTATACTAGACTTTATGAAAGTATTTGTTACAACACATTAACAGCATATGCAAAACCATTGTCATGATTGTTCGCCATAACGATTACTGTTCACTGTACGTTTCGCAGACCCTTCAGACCTTGTACTTGCATTAAATTCAACACAAATATTTTCACAGCGGCGCTTTCGTTGATATTGCAAACCTCAGCTAACTGTTATACTGCGAACTGGAATTATATTACTGATAGGTTCACGATGATTTATTGCCGCATTTTTAAGAAATTTACTACCAGGCTCGTCAATTCGCAGCTTTGAAAAAGTGCCGGAACTTCATCCACGTCTGTATTCAATAGTCAATTTTTATTTAAAACCTGGAACTGTAAATAGGTAAAATTATCGAGTGGGTGTGTACCAGCTGTGAGCCGATACCCTCATAACATGGCGGGCCTATCGCCACTATGAAATTCAAGCTCGTCGTCTCTACACTATCTGGATGTTGAACTCCAGTTGTCTGAGCTGCCGGCCACAGATGTTTATATTTCGTTTTCTTGCCAGTTTCAAATATTGCTGCTATGAACTATTACAAGAAAACAAAGAAAATAAGTTTCGATTATGCTTTCATATTAGCCTGCTATATCACGCACTGACATAAATTTCAAATCAAGAGTTAAGCAAGCAAATCTTTGTCCCTTAACAACTGATTGAAATTAGTATGCCAAATTTAAACATGGCGGACAATGCCATAACGTGTGGAAAACATCCCAGTGTGCAGGCACGCTGTAGTTGTATGCTCAGACACCAGAGGTATACATCCAGTTTGTATAGAGATCAATGATATACAGTCCCACAGACTTGTTATACACTGCAACAGCAGCACTGCAAGCAGCCAGCAAGCTACATTTCTGAATAAGCTATTGGAGGAGTGCGAATAGTACCGTTTATATTGACTACAACATGTTTTTCACATTAAGGAACTTATTTAGTGCCATAAACATAGCTCATTTTAAAAAATAGCTCTACATTTGTCTTAACCCTTAACCGGAATCGTGGGTCAATTTGGACCCGCTGACAGCAACATAACCGTCTAACAATCAACACGTGCCGAGTTTCAGTTTCGTGTATCAGACTAATCTCAATACATTGTGAGGTGCACCAGGGACCAGGAGCTCGCCGCTTCAAAGTTATTGGAAGTTGACGTAAGCGCCATCGCTGGGTCCAATCTGACCCGAGATTCCAGATACGAGACTTTTTCGGGTCAGTGTATACTGGCTTATTTTGTGATGTTTCAGGCACTTTATCGCCACAATGCAACGGGGTCTTACTGACAAAGAAATCTTTGAACTATTATTAGACGAAAATCTCTCAGACACAATCTTTGAACGATTTTCAACCCACAAGAACATTTACCTTCTAATCAAAGTGGCTCATGAAAAAGAGGATGTTATTTATGTGGTCCTAAAACTGACAGCATCCAATCACAAAAATGCGACATATGCTTTAAGTACATTTAAACACGACATGCAGAATAAAAAAATGTTAACAAGTGTCAATCTTAATTCATTACTGATATACAGATAACATTTGTACACTCATGTATCATTGTCATTTTTGTTCTTGGTTGGTGACAAAAGAGTCCATATTTATGTTAAGGGGAAGTTATGAGAAACCTCATAGTATATCTAGGTTTTTGAATCCAAGCTACTTTTTGATCACATAGCATTCCAGAGTAAAGTATTACAAATTTTCCTTGAATGTGAGACCGACTTAAAAATTAAAAAATAGCACAATGTCATTTTTTTGCTCTAAATAAGTTGATTTGTATTTCAAATAAAACTTGTTTCATTGTGCATTCACATGTTAATTATACCTTTTATAGGAATTGTGGAGTTTTTTATTCAAGGGTCCATATGGACCCGCGATTTAAGTTATGTTCGTCAAAATAACGATTCCTGTTAAAGGTTAAGTTTCCTGAAACATCTGACAAGAAACGAAAGGATACATCACAGGACAGCTTATTTCAGTTATAACATACAGGCTTTAAATGAATAATTTCACTTTGTATTACAAATAAAAAATACCTAAGAAACACCAGAAGACCTATCCTTTGGCTGGAAGACCTCGCTTTTCTACTCAAGAACGTTAGGACTTCTTCACTACATTTCCATTAAAATCGGCGAGGGTGGAACTTAGGAAACATGTATAGAATGCAATAACTACAGTATTTAACGTACCAAATCATACACCACAGCTGAAGCTGAAGGAAAAACGTTACAGAAGTGGCAATAATTTGGAAAAAATAATCAAACGGCTTTCCAACAAAAAAGAGCCCAATTCTACAATTATTGCGAAAGCTGAATCACAAAGGGAAAGAATCTTCAAAAAATTGGCTTTTCAAGCTAAAGTAATTACACTCAAAAGAATATGAGCTTATAAAAAAGACGAGCGAGGTGTCAAATTGTGCAAATCATTAGGCTCCACACCGACTCTAGAAGAGTAAAAAAACTGCCTGTCATAGTAGGATTATACCATAATAGAAATTTATGTTTTTCTTATGTTTATAGTCTACTTACTTTCAGCAGAATAAGCTGCAAATATACATGTATTTCTACGTAGTCGTTCATGACAAAGTTGTTTATACCACTGACTCAGTTAAATACGGCTTTTTTGCCATATTATGAATGTATCTTGATATTTTAATTGTAAACAAACACCGCTAGGAGCGCTAGTGTGTTTGCAACAGTTGGTAACAACTTTCACACGAGTGAGTGACGCGACTGTATAAGACTGTGATATAAATATCTATGGAAAAGCATTCAGATGGGCAGAACCAAAATTCTCTCCGCAACTTCTGCGCTAAAGTCACGTGATTTTGGGACGGAACCTTAGTTTAAATAGTTTGTAAACTACGGACTAATAACCCAGCAGCTGAGTCCGATAGATTTACAACGATTTGAACATTTTTTTAATTCGCTGTTAGGTAAAATAACATTCAGAAATATTGTAAAATTATGCATATATTAATAGACAACCTGAAAATTATATGCATTGGACGAAATTCGTTTAAACACACAAAAATCGATAGAACTAAGCTTTAATGTCATACCCGAACTGTCACGTTATTTACTTTTTTCGGTGATGGAAAAACAACAGACAACCAACAATATTTTATTTGATACAGTTGTTATAAAAATGTCTATTTTAATGAATTACGTTACAGACACTGCATTAGTGTCATGTCGTTGTGGTCTTCAGTCCGCAGACTGGTTTGATGCAGCTCTCCACGCTACCCTGTCCTGTGCAAGCCTCTTCATCTGATAATAAGTTCGGCAACTTACATCCTTTTGAATCTGCGTACTGTATTCGTCCCTCGTCCTACCTCTACGATTTTTACCCCACACATCCCTCCAATGCTAAGTTAACAATTTCCTGATGTCTAAGAATGTGTCCTACCAATCTATCCTTTCTCTTAGTCAGGATATGCCAGAAACTACTTTCCTCCCCAATTCGTTTAAGCACCTCATTATTTACGTGATCTACCCATCTAATTTTCATCACTCGTCTGTAGCACCACATTTCAAAAGTTTCTATCATCTTTTTGTCTGAACTCCTTATCGTCCACGTTTCACTCCCATACAATGCTTTTAGAAAGGACTTCCTAATATTTAAATTAATATTGGAGGTTAACAAGTTTCGATTCTCTAGAAATGCTTTTCTTCCCATAGCCATCCTGCATTTTATGTCTTCTCCACTTCGGCCAACAGAAGTTATTTTGATACCCAAGTAAAACTCATATCGAGGAAGAAGAGAAAAATTTGAAACCGTTAATTCTTACAGTAAATGACCACATTGCACCACTATTTTTCTTTTTTGCTTATCAGTTTCCTGTTTTCGTTCACGGACAATTGCCAATAGCTGTTTTCATAGTTCGTCTTGTGAGTTCAAAGGCTAAATAGGCTGCATTAATTTTTATTTTTTGGGGCGATAGTTTGTTCATCTTTCGGGAAGATAAATACAAAAATCACGTAATGTAAAAAAACTCATACAGAACTACAAAAAAAAAAAAAAAAATAAATAAATAAATAAATAAATAAATAAATGGCTCGAGTGCTTGCATGTCACTGAGGAGACTAATATATTAGAAGTTACTGGTATCTAACACTTATCGTAAACCCGTGAAAAATATAAAAATTGGCTCTACAATATTACACCTTATAATACCGTGTTTCGAGCTTTTTCAACATTTAAAGTGCGTCATATTAACACGTCGTTTACAAGTAGGCACATACCGAAGTTTTACGTAACTAACCTATGAAAAGTAGCTTGTCCTTTTCCTTGTACCCATAGCAGCAACAGTACAGTACCATAGTTGCTACTAATTTCCCAACATACAAAACCTGATTAAAACTAGACAAAAATGTGTAATATCCGAGATTCGCTAGAATTGCAAACGCAACCAAGCCGAATCGTCCCAATACCACGTGACTTGCCCAGACAGGTGTTAGGCGCAGACTCCATAGATATTTATACTCTATGTACATGATAGTAGGTTAGAAGACTACGAAAATATAACTATTTGCGCCAGAAACAAAACATTGGTGTATAGAGCATAAACACTTTATATACATCGTTTCTCGAAAGTGACAGTAGCTTACATCAAAATAAAGTAGCCGAGACGATCAGCAGCATTTACGACTAAGCGATATGGTCTGGAAAGTTTAATTTAAGACCGATCTACATTTGTTTTAGTACGCCATTTTCAATATAAAGTATTATAATGATATTAGAGACACCTTGCCACTGTATGTGCGGTGGGGGGGGGGGGGGGGGGCGGACACGGGAGATGATAAAATTGTCATTCAAGTCCATACTACTGTGGTAAAGGTTGTAAATGAAAACCATTAGTCTATGTTGGTTGATAGGTAGCTGTTGACCCGAAGTTTTCTGTTACCTAGCAACATTGTCAATTGTAGCCTAAGTTCCCGCACCACCAGCACGAAAGAAAGTATTCTCTTGTACGAACGAGGCAGGAGAATTAATTTTTAACTGATACTATTAGTTCACTCTCAAAACCAAACACAGGCACAGAAAACTGCTATCGATCTTTTTAAACTCATACATCGACGTTCTCTGCCTGCTAAACTTGAAGTTTCTTGCCACAACTGAAGCTACGTCAATGTTAAAATTCAGTGAGCCATTCAATTGTCTTCTTCAGTGAATTAAATATTCTCAATAAATCAGATTCATTTTCCTACAATAACAATACATACATTAACCAGAACTTCATAATAAAATCGAAATGAGTTTCAGTGTACGACATCCACATTTATTGTCTATTGACACATGTCAGCTAAAGGTAATGCTCGTATGAACGTCAACTCAGAACAACAGAATGACTCAGTACAGATGTGCCCACATCATTGAAATATCTGGGGGAAGGGGGGGGGGGACTTTATAAAACAATTTACAAAACGTGAAATAAGAGATATTTCATTTCAACATTAAGTGGCAAAACAGGACTTTATATAGTGGTGGGGGGAGGGCACCTCTGAGTCAGTATAATATGTAATTACGTTTGTGGTTGTCGTAACTTTATTGAAGTAGTAGTCAACGTTATGCTTGTTAGTCTCGTGAATAAGATTACGTTACTCTGCATAAAAAATACCAGGATACTGTCATTAGCGAATACTCTTATTCTGAATTGACCTTGCAGTTTCATCTTCTCTGACAAAAGGTGCGTTGAATATATTTGGCCTTACTTCACTCACTTCATACATAAATTTTGTTTCAAGATGTGAAGGGCAAATACGTGTGGCTGTTGTCGGAAACCAATTCTCTCTTCTTATTGCAAGAAGACATATCTTCGTCTGGATAAAACAATAAACGTTGATAAAGTTAAATAACTCAGATACGCAAAACAACTAACAATCCTTTAAACAGTAATCGCATAAACAAATATTCGCAGTTTTATTGCTTCTATTGGCACAGTTATACGCTACACAAACGTTAGGCATGATTCCTAAAAGAACTTCTCATCTCACTGGTTCGCATACGTACTATCTTGATTTCAGAAAGCCACTGACAAACTTCCTAAAATATCGCGTTTAATAGTACAGCGCTGCACCGCAGGGAGCGCTGAAGATCGTGTCACCGACCCTATATGTATATTATACGTCTTTGATTGCCACGTAAGACAACGCTTCAGTAATTCCAAATGTTGCCGCTTCATTCAATTGCGGTGGGTGCTGTTTGTTCACCAGTTCAATGAACACCCGGAAAAAAGCAGAACCTGGAGAAGTAAATAAATAAAAGAAAAAGTGAAATAAACGTTATTTGAACCATTGTTGTTCGTTTCATTCTTTGTATCCGATCACTTTATCAGCACTTTTAAAGTATTTTTATCGCACAATAAACTTTGAAGTCGTGCAGATTAGAGTTGCCAGACTAGAAGACTAGAAAATCTGGAAGAAACTGCAAAATATCGGTATTTTGTAATTGTCGGGAGAAATAATTATAGAGACCGAACGAAACAATTTGCATCAGAAACCGATACAGTAATCGAATATTCGGCTCTTCTAGTTTCGTCCGAAACCGAAACTTAATTACTTAAGTTACAATTTTGGAAAATTTACGTTACATCACAAAGCACAATTTTGCTATATTTAGCAAAATCCCCTCCCTGCATTAAGCCCTCTTGAGTGTGTAAGCTTACCCACGGCCCACGGTCGGTAGAGCAGACACCTCGCCTGCGAAAAGCAAAAAATAAATAAAACAAAAACAAAAATTAAAAAAAGCGCATTGAGGCGCCTTGTTGCGATGCGTGAGGCCGTTGTAAGTTTAGGGACTGATGATCACGTAGTTAAGTCCCATAAGCTCTACAAACATTTGAACATTTTTTTGTAACTATATTTCGACGGTGGCAGTATATTTGAACAGTGAGATGCCGCTTTTTTTTTTTAGTTTTGTTAAATATATATTTGTTAAATGTAAACAATATTTGTAGGGAGGTGGTCAAAGCATTTAATTATATGATATTCAAAAGTATGAAATTTTGGAAGGGAAATTGTATTTTAAAGATGAGGAGTTAGGATGCACGGAAGGATACAATTTTGGGAGCAGGTAGAACACGCTTTTCGAACGCTTGGGAAGCGACTCGTAACTTGGACGTGGTGGTGAAAGGTTGTGACGCTGGGCGGTCTGTGATTTGATGAGATATGCATGTGTGGACTTGTAAAATTTACTGAACTGTGACTGCAGAACTTAAGTCTCTGCTTGAAAAGTGATAAACTATGCACGGTAGCAGGGCTATGGAACTGTGATAATGCAGCAATCGTGTACTCGTGTGATAAACTGTTTTATGACACTTTTATCGCGGATTAACGTGGAACTGCAAAGTTCGAAGGACTACTCTAATTTACGAGTGAATTTGGAACTTTTACTTTCGAGTGCGTGTGATACTTATTGTGCCTCTCATGAATAGTTGGGGAAATAGTTATTTACCGATGTATAAAGTAGGACCACCTCCGCGTTTCATGTCTAATAAGTAATAAAGTCCATTTATAAGGAATTACTTCGTGAGTGAATCACTACTTTGTTAGAATCCATTTTGTTGGTTATTCAGAAATTTAATATGTTTGTTTAAATATATTTTCACGTCATCATATGCAGATTAATAGACTGGCTAAACTACAGATTAAGTATTGGTCTTGTTTAAACAGATTGGGTAGCTGTTTACGGCTGACATACATAACTCACTCCTATGAACAGAGACAACGAGCCATAAATTTTTACTACTCTGAGTTATGTATTGCCCAAGTCTTATTGGTGAGAACCGATAGGAAGGTCACAGGTATGTGTGTCATCCTTAGTGTAAGTTATTTGTAAGTCTAGGGGCTGATGACCATAGCAATTTGGTCCAATAGGTTTACAAATATTTGAACATCTGAAGTGATTAAACACAACATATTCAGCGTGTCAGTGTTTCATAGGCGATGTCGGTCCAGATAAAAGAAACATCTTTTACTTACAAGAAATCAAATATGCAATAACAGCGTCACCATTTGTAAATCCAAACATCAACCGCAGTTATCAACTGTTGACACTTTCAAAATTTCACTTAAGAGCCTTGTCATTGAGCCGTTACTCAGTTTCATTCACAAACTTCCTTTCGGTATCTAAAGTTCTTATTGCCAAAAAAAGAAAATTATCTTGCTGGCAATAACTGTTGATCTTTGGCTCTTAATGTGGGCATCGACGGCACTGAGTTTTTCATTAATTTATAAAGGCAAATAATATTCTGCCTACGAAGCCATTGCCAGGTGCAAGCACCCTTTTGACTCGTTTCTTAATAGACGATGAACGGTTTTATTTGGAGACATTTAATGCTGCCTTTTCCCAAACATGCAGTCTTAGAAGATCCCTCGAAGACGCTTCCCAACAAACGCCTATGCAGAGCACGGCGTTTCGACGCTTGTAAGCGTTTCCGCAATCAACACGCCAGAGCTGCTGACACTTATAAGCGTTTCCGCAATCAACACACCAGAGCTGCCTTTGTTTATAAGTGTTTCCATGATTAACAAGCCAGTGCGGGCAACGCTTATAAGCGGCGCATTCGCGAGTACTCAGTTTAGTTTGTTCAGCTGTTCACTCGTGTTAATACAAGCCAACAACGAAATACCACGTAACGTTTTCCTGTCTGCAGTTGTGTGTTTTCGTCTTTAGTCGTCTGTGTTGTGCATTGTTTGTAATGGCGGCAAAACAAACCGACACCAGGGCCTTCTAACCCGAAAAATAGTGGGAAGAGTGAACAATATACGCCTATAAGCGTCAGACAGCATTCGGCATGCAGCTAAAGCATACTTGCATTTCTGTATGCAGCACCACCTCTTGTGCAAACGTTATTTTTGCTGTCAATATTACGTACAGGCACAACATGAACTTACAGGTTTCGCAGGGGTATGATTTCAGCTCTCAGCACAAGTGCGCTTAGAGCGTTAGCAGCCTACACTGGTGACCGCAGCAAACATGTTAAGTAGTTAGTAACCCTGGGGACTGATAACCTTAATAGTTAAGTCCAAGAGATTTACAAACATTTGAGTTTCGTTCACTCGAATGCAATGAGATTTTCTCAACATATTTCTTGCACTTTCTCAATGGTTGTAGAGGTAATTAAATCACTGCAGGACACAGAGTTCAAGAGACATGATGCCATAAATAATGAAATGCCCATCTCCTCAACCACTGGAACGATTTCCACCGAATGTCTTATCGCTGTAATGGTAAGAATCACCCTTGACACAGTTCAGGCGATACTGAAACGTAGGTATGCAAAGTTAATAATGTTGAATGTCTAAAATGATATCTTTGACTCCGGAAGCACAATCTTTAGTGTGCGCTGTCACGTGTTTGAAAATACTGAGTTTGGTTGCCGGCCTCCGATAGGTGAGCAGGACTAATGTGCAAGCAACCTTGTAGTCGCAAATTGCAATGTGAGCTTGAATTATTTGAATTTTTTTATATTTGAATTTGAAAAGGTTATATGTTTATGAAGAATAAAGGTAAGGAATCTTTTTTTATTATTATGAGGCGCTTCGCGTAATTATAGTCCATCTCTAACATAATTTCGACATGAGGGGTTTAATTTTCGTCTTTTATGTCCATTCTTTAAAATAATGGAAAGTGTAGTGCAATAATTTAGTATCTTACTGTACAAAAAAAAAAATGGCAGTAATTCAGAGAGCAGTTGCGCATGTTTCGTTGCGCACAGGTAGGCCATAAAATCAGTATCAAACTCTGATCTATTTGCCAATCAGTCACTTCTGCAGCAAGCGGATGTCCTATTCAAACAATTATAATTTGTAATGAAACATTTTTTTTCCGGAGGTCAATTTGTTCATTCTATGAATAAAGTCACAGGTCAGAATAGGTTTTTATTAGATGTTTGGTTTTTGTTCAAAATCATGCTTAATTCGATAAAGTGTTCAGTCAGATTATCAAGTTTGTTATAGTGCAGATTCATTTTTACAGCTACCCACACACAACAACACACGACACAATTGTTTGAGAAGTCACTAAAGTACAGGCAATCAATTTTTATTTACAACCTGCGAGTTAAATATAAAACAGTACAATTTTAATTACAACACCAATCTTTAGAGACTTATTTTGCGCAATAACAATACTCAATTGTATTATTAACAACTTTCAATGCGACGACATAATTAGATGCACGATAAACCCACGTACTAAGGGTAAACAGTAAAGAGACTTCGACGCCAGTCTAAATTTTTATTCCGATCTTTTCAAAATTTGAACACTAACTTCAAAACGAGTGGAACAGAAAGAGAACGGAATAGGCGATGGACTAACTACAGTAGGGAATAAAACTTCCGGGCAACGACGGGGTTTCAACCAGCAATTAATATTTCTGTGGAAACTATTTTCCGCACTATTTAGTAGTGGTCTTGCTATTACCCAAATACGACCTGCTGTTATCTTGCTGCACATTGAGAAGGTTCAAAACGATAAACTTCTGAGAGAAATACAAGAGGTACACAATGTTACTAAGGCACTGGTATGTTTGTAGTTACCATAGTTACCCAAGCATTTGTAATATCGGTAAACAAATACTTTAAAAATTGCATAAATGAAATCAGGGTCCGTGTCTGGGAACCATTTAACACTTCGGACCCGGTAATTGGCTGTGAACTGGGATATTTGCGAGATCTTTTAGATGAAATTGCAAAATTCAGAAATGGAATATGATTCTTGAATTCTTTAAGAGAGATACGAAAGTGTTAGACAAATACCTTTTTATTTTAGAATGTCCAATACGGACATAGGGGAAAATTAGAAGAAAAACATAAGAAGCAGGAAGGAAAAGAGTTTTACACTTACTTTCTGTCGAGTGATACAATAATTATTCTATATTCACAGGTATAGGATAAGAAGCTCTATAGGTATGTATCTGCAACTAAATATATCTTCTGCGGTTCACTTTTAATTAATTTTGGTGTGATAACCTGCGATTCAGAGACCGCCGTTGCGTTTTTTTTTTTTTTTTTTTTTTTTTTTTTTTTTTTACCACCATCAACGTTCGTTCCTTACGCGCTTACCAGTGTTTTCTCTCCATCGCAACATACCTTGCCGTATGTATTTGTATTCACCTTATCTGCGCTACATTTCAACAGGATAATGCACGACCGCATGTTGCAGGTCCTGTACTGACCGTTCTGGATACGGAACATGTTCGACTGCTGCCCTGGGCCGCACATTCTCCAGATCTCTCACCAACTGAAAACGTCTGGTCAATGGTAGCCGAGCAACTGGCTCGTCACAATACCCCAATGAACTGTGGTATTGTGTTGAAGCTGCATGGGCATATGTACCTGTACACGCCATCCAATCTAACTCAATGCCCAGGCCTATCAAGGCCGTTATTATGGCCAGAGTTGGCTGTGGATACTGATTTCTCAGAATCCATGCATACAAACTGCGTGAAAATGTAATCACATGTCAGTTCTAATATATTTGTCCAATGAATACCCGTTTATCATCTGCATTTCTTCTTGGTGTATCGATTTTAATGGCCAGTAGTGTATAAAAACTGTGCATATTCCGGTAGAACTTTGAGTTATAAATTTTAAAACATTTGGTCAAGAACTTTCAGAGATATAAGATTTTGAACATAACGCTAAACATGGCTCCAGGTTATAGTTCTAAGAGCTGACAGGAGGCGGAGGAAATTTATGTAGGTAGGGGGGGGGAGGGGACGAACAGGTAGAGAGTGATGAGATGGATACTGACACTCAGTTACGTTAAACGAGAAAGGTTCATTGCAACAACCCTTTCAAAATCTTATCTGTACTTTTAGTTCTATTTCATTCGCTGTAATCTATGTTCTAAAATGCACCCAACAGTATGCTACCCGTTATCGATCTTTTGAAATACTTGAAATACTTCATACACATACTTGACAAAGTATGTCATTTTAAAGCGTCTGTTACGAATTAGGAATAGGTTAATCTTTTATTAGAAAGCAAAGGTGCTGTACTACCACGTGTCAAAAAATCTGATTTAAACAGTATGCTTTCCTCAAAATTAGTGGGAATTATGAAACTAAAAACTCACGCAGAATGAAAATTTGGCATTTTCCATTTTCAAAAAAAAAAATGTTCAAATGTTTGTTGAGCTTATGGGACTTAACTACGGGGTTATCAGTCCCTAAACTTACAAACTACTTATGAACTAGCTACAGCTAAGGACGGCACAAATATCCATGCCCGAGGGGGGATTCGAACCCCCGACCGTAGTGGCCTTGCTGACCGTGACTGGAGCGCCTCAGTCACCTTTTTTTTTTTTTTTTTTTTTTTTTTTTTTTTTTTTTTTTTGCCTCTATGTGTAGTTCTGTTCGTTGCGGACGTTGATCAAGTTCGTTCGTTTTTGTTCGATGTGTTCTTGGCTCAGCTTTTTTATTACAGAGGCCGTTCAGCCCTCTGACCGGGCGCGCTGAGCCACGGCGCCCGGCCAGTCACCTCGGCCACCGCGGCCGGCTTCCATTTTCACAAGCAGTGGAAAGCATGTGGGAAAAATAAGTTGATAAAACGATGGGGAGTGATCCTATATAACAGTGTTTACAGCGTGAAAATCGGAAAAGTGATTTTCCCCTTCTCCCCAGCCCGCCCCGATCAGGAGTAGCCATCCCCGCGCGACTCAATATAAATAAATATTCCTTCAAATCAAGAGTGGGTATTTTGCCCACTCTCTATTTTCAGCCGCCGGGCCTGATAAGTAGGAGCGTATTTTGAAGTTGTATGAGTTTTCATAAAGCACATGTGCTCAAGCTGATGTCTGCTTAGAATTAGATTATCACACAATTTGAAACACACACAAAAATGGAACATCAAAATGAAATACGTTAACTAATGAGGAAGGTTTCATCTGCCATTTACATAAAATACTCGTAAATGTTACTCAATTCGCAGTACAATTAGGTACAATGCACCAACGCAATTACTTGTACTACAGGGAGTCCCCTGATCTAGCCTCCCTAAGAAGCGGTATTTAATCGTAGCCTACTGGAACTGGCTAAGCGATTACATTATGCGTTCTGGAAACGAGTGGAGAATTCCTTCGCAACCACGTACAGTACTCCAACTGACGCAACCTCACACGGGGAACCCTCAGATTCTCGGAACAAAGCACAATCTTTTTTATTCTCATCTGCGGCAGTGGCTGTTTATACCGTGCTCTTAAGGTTTTGGGTCCGAACGAGGGAAAGGACTGCTGAAGGCGTCTGACATCATTAAACATTCGACAGATCGGAATTTCTAACCTACAGATAGTCCAGTAGTTTGAAATACAGGGTGTCCAGAAAAGGGCTCCCTGATTTCAAAATTAAATATCTCGAAAACAAAGATCAATACAGGAATGCAGTAAACGGTATATTTTTTGTGAAAGCTGTAAGAAGTTTATACAGCAGTTTAAAATAGTAGTTACAAAAGCTGCTAACAGATGGCGCTGTACGCTGTACAGCTCACATCAGCATGCATAAGTGAAATAATCGTATGAAAACACTCTTTGCAAAATGTTCACCATTGGCACTACAGAGGTGGCGCAAACGAAGAATGAAAGTCGCCATCACATTTCGTAGTGACTCAACCGAAATGGATTCACATGCCACAGAGATCGCCGATTCAAGCTCGTCCAGCGTGGCAGGATGCTTCGGGTAGACCATGTCTTTCACTGTGCACGACAAAAAGTCACAGGGAGTCAAATCCGGCGAATATGGAGGCCAATCCATGCCTGCACCAGGTAAATTGGGATATTCCAAAGCAATGACTCGATTCCCGAAATATTCCTCAAGAAAGCGAAACACTTGTTCGGTCTGATGTGATCTGGCTCCATTTTGCATAAACCATTCAGTACCTGGTCGATCCTCTAACGCTTGCTGTGTGGCGACAAATTGTTCTAAAATTGCAACGTAACGTGCACCAGTAACCGTTTCTCGAATGAAAAAGGGCCAATAATGCCTCTGCTGCATACTGCAGACCACACAGTAACTTTAGGAGAATACAGGGGTTTCGCTTCACACCAATACGGCTTTTCGGAACCCCAAAATCGCCAGTTCTGCTTATTCACGTATCCATTCAGGTGGAAGTGTGCTTCATCTGTAAACCAGATGTAGCCAACTCAAATCCTTCACTATCATTCATTGTGAGCATCTGATTAGCAAAGGCAACCCTTTGTTGCACAGCTCGTACGGGTATGGCCTGGTGCGTTTGAATTTTGAATGGAAACATGTGTAGGCTCTTTCTCAGTATTTTCTGCGTGCTGGAATGCTTCAAACCAGTCTCAGATGCAATTCTACGGACGGATGACATTGGATTTCGTTGAATAATTCCAGAAACTGTGGCGATATTTTCAGGCGTAACTTCGGTTTGCTTGCGGCCAACATGCCCCACTAGATCATCAGTTACGCTGCCTGTTCGTGGAAATTTTGCGAAGAGCGTACGAATGGTTTTCTCATCGGGTCCTTTTGGAACATTAAATCGTGCTTGAAAACTTCGCCTTGTTGCCGTAGGACTCTCTTCTAACCTGTGGTACTCTAGCACGAGAAAAACGAGTTGTTCAATGGAGTACATGGTACGCTAACCTCCTTTCACGTTTCAATAGTGGAACTGATCGCTCTGGGCTTCGGATCACTATTTATACTAGACATCACGTATGGCGATTACAGCGACATCTGTTAGCAGCTTCTGTAACTATTATTTTAAACTGCTGTATAAACTTCTTACAGCTTTCACAATAAACATACCGTTTACTGCATTCCTCTATCGATCTTTGTTTTCGAGATATTTAATTTTGAAATCAGGGAGCCCTTTTCTGGACACCCTGTATTTCGATGTACATCGAGAGGATATCTGCTAATTTCTTGTTAAAACGTTCTGTAAGACCATTTATCTGAGGATGGTATGCAGTTGTCATTCTGTGGATAATGCCGCAACGTGACATTATCTCTGATACTAGTTTTGACTAGAATACTTTTGCATGATCAGATGTCATCACACTAATCCAGTCAAATTAGGGTTTCACCTCGGAATGAGAGGTAACAAGCTGAATATTTGCATAAACCTTTGTTTTTGCATTCTAAATTATGTGTCAAAAGTCTCATAAAATCTCGTGTCCGCGACTTAAGTTATTAAAGGTCAAAGGTCACGAAACTCGGTTTTCGCAAATATCTCGCTTCCTATGCATTAAATGGTATTTGCATCTCCGAAAACAGTTGTAGAGCATGAAATTCTCTACAATTTTTTTGCAGTTCATCGTTTTTTAGATAGAGCGCGGAGAGCGCACAGGTCACAGCGCTCAGACATATAAGACGTAATACGAGATCAGCTGCGAATCACAGTCAATGGTACGTTGAATAAAACAATTATAATTGTAAATAAAATTTCATTATTTACGAATTAATACCCAATTTTAATAATACTTACTTATTTCAAGTAATTACAATGTCATGAATTCCATACTTTTAATATATATATTAATTCTGTTCCAATGTATCGTAACTATATTTATGTAGAAAATAATTTTAGTATTTCTTCTCTTAAATGTGTAAACTGTAGAATCTTTCTAGTAATATTAAGTGTATACCTAGAAATATAGACCCTTACAACGCCACCTTCTCTATTTATAAGTTGAAACATAATATTATATGACAAAATGTCTTAATTAAGTCTTAATTATAGTTAATTTTATTCTTTTCTACATGAAACATAATTAAGATATATTAGAATATAATTAAAATATACTTGAAGTATTTGGCTTCATAACTTTATAATTTCATGAAATAAGTAAACATTATTAAACAAATCTTTTTGATTTATGAATAATATTATGAAATATCGAACATAATTCAAAAAGAATGAAGGTTTGTTACTGTAATTGTTGCAATGATTTATTAACTTTAAACAACGTACCACTGACTGTGATTCGCAGCTGACCTCGTATTACGTCTTATATGTCTGAGCGCTGTGACCTGTGCGCTCTCCGCGCTCTATCTAAAAAACGATGAATTGCACAAAAAAAGTTTAAAACAAAAATTGTAGAGAATTTCATGCTCTACAACTTTTATCAGAGATGCAAATACCATTTAACGCATAGGAAGCGAGATATTTGCGAAAAACTGATTTTCGTGACCTTTGACCTTTAATATCTTAAGACGCGGACACGAGATTTTATGAGACTTTTGACACATCATTTAGAATGCCAAAACAAAGGTTAATGCAAATATTCAGCTTGTTACCTCTCATTCCGAGGTTGACGCCTCTTTTCGGCTTATTTGACTGGACTACACGTGGTGCTCCATGCTTGAAAATAATGTCTTGTACCAGGAATTTTGTGATCTCTGGAGCTTCTGCAGTCGGCACAGGTTTGGTGACAGCGTAGCGTGTAAGGTAAACAGTGCAGACTATTATCCATGGGTTACCAGTTATCGACTTCGGGAACCTCCCTAAAAGATCGATCCCAACTCGGTGGAATGGAGCTGCTGCAGGTGAAATCGGTACCAGATGCTCTGGAGATAATTGCGGCACATGCTTCCGTCGCTGGCACTCTTTACACCGACTCACATAGTGCTTGACAGATCGGTAGAGACCTTTCCAGTAATACCTGCGTCTGATTCTGTCTAGGATCCTCACGAATCCCAGATGACCGGATATTGGAGCATCATGGAAATACTTTAGAATAGCTGGCTGGAGATGAGCTGGAACGACCAGTTTCCATTTGGGATCCAGTGGATCGTAAATGCTCTTATATAATGTCCCGTTTATAAGTTGGAACTCTCCAATGGTCGGTACTCCTATCCCCAACGCCTCTATGGTTTTAATAGTGCTCGATCTTCCCACTGTTCAGCTGTAACGTCCCCTAATCGAGTGAGAGCTGAAATTTCATTCATGCTGTTGTGTTCCACTAACGGATTCCTCGAAAGGCAGTCGGCATCCTTGTGTTTGCACCTGTTCTTGAATACCACTGTGACGTCGTAATCTTGGAGTCTTAGTGCCCCTCATGCTAGTCGACCTGATGGATCCTTCAAGCTAGTCAGCCATCACAAAGCATGGTGGTCTCTCAGAACGGAGAATGGTTTGTCGAATAAATACGGACGAAACTTGTTGATAGCCCAGATAACTGCGAGACATTCTTTCTCAGTTGTAGAGTAGTTTATCTCGGACTTCGAGAGTACTCTTGAGCATAGGCTATCATCACCTTTTCAGCACTTCCTGAACTTGTACAAGCACTGCACCAATCCTATAACCACTGGCGTCTGCGTGAAGTTCAGTTGCCGCATTCTCGTCGTTCAAGGCTAGAACTGGTGCGGAAGTTAGAGCCTCCTTTAAGTACCCGGAAAGCTCTTTCTTTTGTTTCATCCCAGTAAAGCTTTGCGTCTCCCTGCAGAAGTCCTTGTAATGGACGTGCCTTGTTACAAAATCCTTTTCATGAAACGTAGGTAGTATGGGCACACATCACGAATGTGCTGAGGAGTTGGAAATTCTGTGACTGCCTTTACTTTATCTGGATCAGGACGGACACCATCTCCGTTGACTAGATTCCTACAAAGAGCAACTTCTTTGGATTGAGTCGGAGTCTTGCAGTCTGAACACATTTCAACACAGTTGACAGGCGATTCAGATGTTCTTAAAATGTCTTCGAGAAAACGACAATGTCATGTAAATAGCAAAGACATGTCGTCCACTTAAGGCGTCGAAGCAAGTTGTCCATCATGCGTTCGAATGTGGACGGAGCATAACATAATCCAAATGGCATCACTTTGAAATCATAGAGGCAGTCAGGTGTAATAAAAGCCGTCTTCTCCCTGTTAGCTTCGTCAGCCTCGATTTTCCAGTAAGCTGTCTGCATGTCCATAGTTGAGAAGTATGTAGCTCCTTTCAACCATTCTAAAGTGTCGTCAATGTGCGGCAATGGGTAGACATCTTTCTTTGTGATTTTGTTTAGCCGCCAATAGTCGACACAGAATCGCCACGTGCCATTTTTCTTCTTTACGAGGACCACCGGAGACAACCAAGGACTCTCCGAAGGTTGAATAATGTCATCGTGCAACATCTTCTTCACTTCCTCCCGAATTATCCGTCTTTCAGCTGGCGACACTCTATACGAACGCTGGCTAAATGTTGGATGATCCACAGTATTGATATGGTGCCATATCGTGGGCCGTTTCTCCTGCTGGGGTGTGAATGCACCCGAAAATTGGCGTAGTATAGCTAACACATGCTGACGTTGTTCCTTGGTCAGTCCGGGCCCTATTAGTAGTTCCAAAGTTGTTTCCTCTAGCGTGTTGTCTGTACTAACAGCAGATCATGGGTCTTCGTTGATGACGTTGAGCTCACCGTCCTGTATTGGTTCAGCTGTCCCGATAGACATTCCTTTGGGGATGAGATGTGACTGCTCGTGACAATTAGTGTTCCAAATCTCTCCTCGACCACCGGTAATGCTTATGATAGCCGCTGGTATGTAAATTTCTTTGGTGAGCCTGGTAAACGTTTTACTGTCAACAAGCACTTCACAGTTTTACCGGTCATCTGTGTTTGTGACTGCAGCTCTTCTCATTGTCAACGGCGGAATCGTCACATTGTCAACCGCAAATAACTTCCCAGAAAATTCTGTATTACGTGTATCCGTCGGAACGATTTCCTCAGTTTGCAGTTCTGATTTTCCACAGTCAATGATAGCTTGGGATGCCTGAAGGAAGTCCCATCCGAGGATGACATTGTGACTACATTCTGTTAAAACAACAAATTCAAACGGCTGCGTCCTGTTGTTGATGGTTATTCTTGCGACACAAGTTCCTGCTGGCTGGACGTACTTACAATTTGTGACCTTCAGCACAGCTGCCCCCGTATCACAGAACATTGTCTTCTTTAGTGTGCGGTAGTAATTATCCGGCAATACAGAGAAAGAAGCTCCTGAATCAACCAGTGCCCGGACAGGTTGGCCGTCGATGAGATTTCTCGACATTTTAGCGACTGTCGTCCATGGAGGATTTTCATCTGCCTTGGCCTCACCTCCGTAGATGGTCGGGTTGCCTCGATTAGTTTTCCTGGGCGCGGCGGCTAGGGAATCGGCTAGTACCTCTGTACAGCGACGGTGAACGGCAGCGGCGCGTCGGGGAGCACCCTCATCCAGCGTACGGCGATGGGCTTCTTCCCATAGATCGACTCAACTCATTAGCAGGTGACTGCCTGGAATAGATGGCTGACATCTTGCGGCAAAATGATCGTCGAATACTCGCCTTCTCTCTCTGCAGCAGCGTACGACATGTCCAGCGCGATCACACTGTGTTGTGTTGTCTTCTATCATCAAGACGTCTGTTCTTCTGCGTGGCGTCATAGTTGCCGGGGGTCGGTCGGTTCATAGGCTGCCGTTTGGCGGCTGCAGCGTAAGTCGTAGCAGGGCGACGCAGTTCTTCACGTCGGGTGCGTCTGGCGGGGCAAACAGGAGCTAATGTCTGAAATACCTCTTTCTCGGCGGCGTCGGCTCCCTCGTGACAGGGCTTACATCCATGGCCATAATCTGATGCTCGCTCGGTCTAAGTACAAATTGATTTTTTAAATATGTTTTTGGTTGATTTTGTATTTCACTTTAATGATACGATGCAAATATTAATGTTATTACCTATTTCTACTCAGTTTTTGGTGGATCGATATCAAGGAATTGATCTTTCTGCTTTCTATATTTCCCAGAATCGCTGCATAGCGGTTCGGCGTAAAATGTTCAAATGATTGTAAATCTGTTGGACTTAACTGCGTTGGTTATCAGTCCCTAGGCATACAAACTACTTAAACTAAGTTAAACTAACCTAAGGACAACACACACACACACACACACACACACACACACACACACACACACACACACACAAAATGCTCAATGGAGGACTCGAACATCCGACGGGGAGAAACCGCGCGCTCCACAGCAAGGTGACTTATAGCGCTCGGCCATTCCGCCGCGGCAGTTCTATGTAGAATGATCTGCAAGATTGATCTTTTAGTATAATATGCTCATCCCAGAGTCGAGTGCATGCGAGTGGAACAGGAAGAGGGGGGAATGATGTTTTCTCTGCCACACTCCGTAAGATGGTTTGCGGAGTATACAAATAAAAGAAGATAATATTTTTTGACTGAAAGATGGCGATCACTCCATAATACAATCAAGAATGTCAGCTGTATACTGTGGGCATTGAATTAAATTCAATGATGCAGTTGAAAATTTGTGCCCAGACCTGGGCTCGACCCCGCCTCTTCTGCTTACTGGGCAGATTCTGTATCCAAAAAGCCACCCTGGCACGCTGTCAGACACAAACTGTCAACTTGTGGTCCACATAACAGTAGTAGTGTTCCTCGCCCGTTATGCTCGGTTGCTCGCGGCCACGGTTAGCGGATTCCCGTTGAGAGATCCAGCGTCGTGCGCATCCACACTGAAATTTAAGGATATTTTAGCCCGTCGCCGCAGTTATTATTCATGTACGTACGTGTGATGTCTGTTCTTCGGATTTGTACGAAAGAACTAACACCACACATATACAGAGTGTTCGAAAAAAAGGATCCAAAGCTTTGAGAGGTAGTAGTACCCAACAAAACAAGAAAAAAAGCCCCGCCTCTCTGATCCGTCAACAGCGTTACATGTCTGTAAAGCTTATGGGAGTTAACTGCGGGCTCATCCGTTCCTAAACTTATGAACTAACTTACACTAAAGACAGCGCAAACATCCATTCCCGAGGGAGGATTCGAACCTCCTGTCATATATTGATTTTACTGTTGGAATTGTTGAGAGGCTGTGTGAACAACAGAGACGCACTCCAGGCTGAGAAATAGAGAACATTGCAGATAACAGGCTAAAACAGACACGTATATCTTACGGGATGTAGGCACTAAAGAAATCTCCTAGCAAACTGCTGATGCCCTCAGCCACTGTCCCAGGGTGGTGGTTAACTTTCGGAGATGGGCGTAACTCGATATAGCGTCTAGTCGCTGTTGCAAGACGTTACATTAGTACTTGGGACCAACAGGCACGTTTTAATGTACTTAGCAAAGTTGATACCAGTCACTTGGGAACAGCAACGTCAGTGGTTTCACGAGGCTAGAGTGAGAGGGTAAAGAAGAAAAACTGCAAGTTAGCAGCTCCCCTAAGGCGTGGCCTAAGGCGGAGCATAAGGCGTGGCCAACTGACGTAAAACGTTGTTGTTGCCCATACTGGGTAGCGCCGTGACGTTTTCCTTTGAGCTGAACAATGGTGCTACCAAGTATGGATTTTGTTAGTGCACAAACAAGCCACCTCCCCACTCGGGGAATGGCAGAAGGGACAGGACTGAAACGTGGTTCGCTAGAGGACTCAGAGAGAGGGCAAGCCACAATTTAGATTGGTTGAACAAAGCAGCGGCCAATAGGAAATTGTTAAGAGTCGGAAAGTATGGAAAAGAAGTGCGCCCACACCGGCCGTTAAAACCCCTCGGGGTGCTCCACGACAGTCTGTTTCTCGCGAGGAGTCCGTCTGTCTGGCTAGGGAACGTAATTACTGGCTTTTGTTGTGGCAAACGATTTATACTTCTTGTTTTTTAAATAACTAACACCAGTGTAGTAGACTTAGTATGGGATGCAATAAATTCAATGCCAGGTACCTAAGAGTTCCATAAAGTTTTCTAAACAAGTATCCTCTCGAGTCCCGAAATCCGCATCTCTAGTAGATGCCTGTACTGTCTCTCTGCAGTCACTCTTTCCGCTCGGGATATGCAGACTGACCTTGCTACCTGTTCCCTCTTTCCTATGTAGGACACGACACTCCGACGCGGGAGGCCGCGCGATCCGCAACGTGGCGCTCCAGACCGCTCAGCTACTACCGCGCGGCATCTCCATGTCTCTATGTATCGAAGTACTCTACTGTAAACATCAGACGGAGCATCGGGTTACCTACACACGCTTTCTGTACTGCCTTATTCGTGTGTTATTGTGCAGTACATTTATTGTGAAGTTGGATATGTACTACTTAATTGCTGTACTCGTATTTACTGTTATTGGCATATCTGTACTGTCCTGTACTTACTGGTGCTTTTTTTTTCTTGTCCACGTTTCAGCAGTGGAGGCGTACTGCTCCACACGTGAGATGGTGGATATCATTTTCTGTTACGGGTTGGCAAAAGGATGCAGCCTGCGAGCCCGTGTCCTCTTTGCCTTATGTCTCTATGCCATTTGGGTACTTTGGAAAGATTTCTAAACCTCAGAGTGCCATTCAACAAGTTATTTAACCTGCTTTTTCAGCGTTTTCGGGGCTCATTTTCTAGCACCCAAAAGGTGAATAGTAGAAGGCCTCAGTCCGTCCGCACACCGCAAATGGTGAAGCATGTGCTAAATTTTCTAGAGGGAAGACCTAAAATCACTAAAACCAGTGTAGGGCTATTAGCTGCAGCAGAAGGCGTGAGTCATTCTCTTGTCCGGGAGACACTCCACGAACAGTTATTCTGTCTGTGTCATGCTCGGCGCGTCCAGGCACTAGAGCCAGAAGAGCACCTTAGAATATCGCGGTTCTGTCAGTGGCTCTTGCAGAGGTGTGCAGTAGATCCACTGTTTTTGTCGAAGATCTTATTTACCGACGAGATAGGTTTCACACGACATGGCGTTGTGAACTTTCATAATCAGCGTGTCTGGGCAGGAGAAAATTCTCATTAAGTTGCAGAAAGAGGGCATCAACATCGATTCTCCTTCAACGCAGGGGTATTCATTCTTGTGATAGAGCCATACCTCTTACCAGACATTACCACTATCATACATTTTTCGTTAGTGCTTTACCTGCCAATTGTGGCTTGTGCATGATAACGCACCAGCACATTTCCTTCGCAATGTGCGTCGACATTTGGAGCTGACATTTGAGAACCGCTGGATTAGCTCTCCCTATCCCCCGGACCTCAATCAGATTCTTTTGTTATAGAAGCACTTGAAGGAAATACTCTACAGCCCATACGCTGCAGGAACCGCGTCTTCAATGCATGCCAGAATTTACACCAAGAACCGCGTGTATTTAAAATAGTGCGTGATTCGATTCGCCGAATGACGGACGGACGTCCCACTGAGCACCTCCTATGAATGGACCTCAGGTCGAACTTATCCACCCTTTGTAATCAAAAATGTTCAAATGTTGGTAAAGCTTTTGGGACTCAACTGCGGGGTCATCAGGCCCTAAACTTACAAACTACTTATGAACTAACTTATACTAATCACAGTACAAACATCCATGCCCGAAGGAGGATTCGAACCTCCGACGCGGGAGGCCGCGTGATCCGCAACGTGCCGCTCCAGACCGCTCGGCTACTCCCACGCGGCGAACGTAATCCTTTCAGCCCCTTCACGCACAAATTTGCGGTTCTGGTTTTGCTCGCTTTATTTCTTTGTAAGTTCGGGCCTGCAACACACAATCGTGGATGGACTATGGTAACGTGCGCAACGTGTTTTAGTTCCATATTTCTACAGTGGGTGGCACCAGAAGTCGGCAAACTTCCAGTAAACTTACAATCACGTAAGAAAGACTTGTGGACAAGGTGTTGATAGCCTTGATATGACACGTGAAACTATCAGTCTGAGAGCCAGTTGATTCTATATGATCTTGTGATGGTATTATGTCATTTCTCTCAAAAGGCATGTTACTGCAAGACTGAGCAGATCATAAAAATTTGTAGTGAAAGCCCAAACCAGACAATTGTGTAGGTACAAATTTTTTTTAAATAATTTTTTTATAATGAACTAGATGACCCGGTGAACTTCGTATCACTTACCTTTTAATATAAATCATACTTATTTAAATCATATTTATTTTAGACCCAGTAGCTTTATAAAGGCATTTGCTTTGAACGTCAAATGTGCAAAATTTTATCGCAATCGTACGAATGGTATTGATATTCCAAAGAAAAGAGCTCTTTCAGTTTTGCACAAATTTTCCTATTTTGTGGCTAGCTATGCCAAACGTTTACTTCACTCAAACCTTCCTCTTGCTTTGAACGTCGAATGTACAAAATTTTATCGCAATCAGTAACTTTAGTTAATAAGAACGTTCATTTTTCGTTGAACGTCAAATGATCAAAATTTTATCGCAAGCGGATGAACGGTTCTCAACTTATAGAACTGAGTAGATTTAGAAACACATTCAAAAATAAACTTGGTTCGAATTTTGCGACTTTCCTTTTTAACTATTCCTTTTTTTTTTTTTTTTTTTTTTTTTTTTTTTTTGTGAAAACTTTTCCAAGATCATAATGAACAAAACAAAAGAATTGCCCCTCTCCGTCGTGCGAATAGTCAGTTATAGTGCTAATTCAATCAAAAACACAATGAAAATCGCACTTTTAGTTTTTCTCAAATTTTCCATTTTTCCGGAAAATATATATATATATTTGACACAAACTTCATCCTGTCAAGCCGTACTCAAGTGTTGGTCTTACATCCATGTGGCAATTTATTTTTATTCGTAGAAACAAAATCGCTTTCGGTTTTTCCTAAATTTTCCTACTTTACGGACGAATTTTCCAAATTTTTATTTGATGCAAACCTTCGTCTTGCTTTCAATATGAAATGTACAATATTTTATCGCAATTTGACGAACGGTATTTAGTTCATTGAAAAGAACTGTTTCAGTTTTTCCCGATTTTCCTTTTTTCCGGACTACTTTTCCATATTTTATCAGCGTTTAAACCCTCCCTGGACTTACACGAATATTTCAAGACTAAAATAAGTCAAATCGGTTCAGCCGTTCTCGAGTCTTGGCGAGACTAACGAATAGCAATTCATATATATCTTAAACGGACAAAGGACTTTTTTTCCGAACACGCTCCATAGAATTTTTGTTCGTTTCCGATGTTCACAATCATTCCATGTAGCCGACTGGCTGCTACCGGCATTTTACGTGTGAGAGTTTTCCATAACTTGCTGGTATTTACCTCTAGGCCTGTAACAAATGCGACCTTGCTTCCGCGTGACTGGAGCGCGGTTACGAAACACCCGTACATCGCCTCCTTTTTTCCCCTGAACAATTTCAACATCGCCAGCCGTGTGGCTTTTCGCGGAAACAACGCAGAGTAAAAATACGCTCGCGTGGCAGGCAGATCGCGTGTCGCAGACAAAACAAAGAAACACACCAGGCCGCCGCGGTAGATCCCCCGCTGTGGACCGCGTTGCGTATTCAAGGCGTCGCTCTGCTAGTGGTCGCCTCGAACGCAGCTTCGCGCTTAACGCACAGGCGACGTCTACGCCGTTAGGGGCTTTTACAGGGGCCCCATTTTGCGCCAACGTCAGAACGTAATAGTTTCCGTCTACTTCACTACAATGTTGTTACAACACACGGCAATACCAAAGACCTTGTAAAAATAACTGGACTTCCTAACGGCGCTGCTGTCGCGGGATAATTTGAACCTTCGCCCGGCCGCCATAGTAGTGGCAAGTGTCAGATAAATCAGGTAAATCGTGTGTCAGGTAAATCGTGTATTAAATAGCTACTGCCGGATATATACACAATTGATAGTCACGTCTGTATTGTTTGAGTATTGCAGTGTACATGAAGCACGATGGTGAAAAGCTGCTCAGCGTTTAAATGCATAAATCAATGTAGGAAAGGAATAAAAAGATCGAATACTGTCTTCTCATATATATTTCTGAGGAATACAAGTAGTCCTACTAGTTGTGTTCAGAGATAGTTACTCTTGCTTAACAGACTGTTAGTGAAGACAATACAGGATTGAATGAAGTAAATAACAGGCTTTTACAATACTGGTAGCTCTTAAAAAGGAGCTACTTTAGACAGTACTGGTGGACAGGAAGTTCAAAAACTTTCGTTTTATTATTGTGTAAAATAACTATTGGGGTCACGAAATTAGTTGCCTCACTGCAGTTCGAATTTTTGTTTATGAAATTAATACTAGCACTTGTAATGCAGAACTTAAAGGTAATCTGCTTTACATATAGGTATAACAACTGAAAGGGGTTTGCAGAACTGTGTATAGTTCCATATACGAAAGACGCATAACCACACTGGATGCACTTTGTGAAGTTGAACCCTATGACAATTGTTGCAGACTTTTGAGCAGTTCACGCTACTGTAAGGTATTTGGCTTACAGCATTAAACATGCTAATATTCTTGCTAGATACCCTAATACTGTTATATGCAATAGTTAAGAAAAAGTTATGGCATACTTCGTGTTCTTAAAATAATTTGGTAGTAGCTGGTTGCTGTATTCACAAGGTAAGAAGCTATTTTTCAGTTATGTATCTGATGGCATATTTCACTTTCACAATCGATTTTTAACATTAGCTTTTTCGGGCAGCCCTGTTTGATTTTTTGATGTTATGAAATATCTAAATATTGGAGAATACAGCACTAAAGCAAAGACATTAAGTGTGAAACTCTTCCGAAATTGACGTTTGCAAAAACTTTCGCAATCGTAGAATATACTGAGAAAGTGCCAAAATCGTTTCTGACGATAAATTCCGTTCATATGCTGCACTTAGAACGCTAAAAAACTACATGTTATAGTTTAGTTTCATTAGGAAGAGGAAACGCTATCGGCACACCGTATGTGTAATAAATTTACACATAACCGATAGTTGCTGTATTTTCAAGGCGTCTGAAGCTGTTATGTAGTTATATATTTCAATTAGGCATAGTTTTCGCGACTTAACTCAAATGAATACTCTAATCTAAAGAATCTTACGCACATTTAAAGTTCGCGCGGAAGTATGCCACCACAATGGCCGCCGACGCGCTCTTCGATTCGATTGTAGGGGCTTGGGCAATACTGCGGTGTGGCCGTGCAGTATGTGAGTGACTCCGTGACAAGTAATAGGTCCCAGTACGTTCTCCTCAACGGCGAGTTTTCGCCAGAGACTAGGATATCGTCAGGAGTGTTCCAGGGAAGTGTGATAGGACCGCTATTATTTCTGTCTATATAAATGGTCTAACGAACAAGAGGAGTTGCAATCTGGGACTGTCTGCTGATTATGCTGTGGTGTACAGGAAGGTGTCGACATTGATGTAGTAGGATTTCTAGGTAGTGTGAGGAATGACAGAACTCTATCTGTAGGAAAATGTAAGGTGATGCAGATGAGTAGGAAAAACAATTTCTTAATACAGGGGTTCCCAAACGTTTTGTCACTGCGTACCACTTATCATTCTTAGATATTTCGGCGTACCACTATAGCTTGATTATTTGATTACTGAGGAGGTAGACGAGCGGGGTTTGGGGTGGAAGGGTCAGTGCAGAAGGTAGAACGACAAATGACGACTGCCGCAGTAGTCTACTTGTGTGCGTACCACTTGAAATGTCCTTGCGTACCAACAATGGTACGAGTACCATCGTCTGGGAAACGCTGCCTTAATATTAGAATACAGCATTAGTAAAGTGCTGCTTTATTGGAGGAACTTTAGGAAGGTGTGATTCGTCTGTAAAGGATACCGCATATAAAACGATTATTTAAAGGAGGACATAGAGGCATTTCAGAGGCGGGCGGCGAGGTTTTTAACTGGTAGATTCGATCAGAGTGCGGCCTTCCTATCGGTTCTCACCAATAAGATTTGGGCAATACATAACTCAGGGTAGTAAACCTTTATGGCACGTTGTATCTGTTCATAGGGTGATTTATGTATGTCAGCTTCTATGCCCTAAACAGCTACCCAATCTGTTTAAAGAAGAGCAATAATTAATCTGTAGTTTAGCCAGTCTATTAATCTGCGTATGATGACATGAAAATATATTTAACAAACATAATTAAACCTCGGGTACGAAGTCACGGTCATTCAAGTAGCTGTTTTTTTTTTCTTTCTTCGTTTCGGCCTACTAGGGACCACGAGGCTCGTCTTAACTCTTAGACAGGGTCTTCTGCTTTTTCTTGGCCCAGTACGCCTTCATCTTCTGGCTGTGATCCTGCTTCCTCTCATCGGTCCACTTAGGTATGGTGGTGCCTGTACACTTCTTGCTTGTGAGAGATAGTGGGAAGACTCCGTGACTAATGCCCTGACGGTATTGAGTTCGGTTCTCGGTTATCTGTAATGGGATCTGCAATTCCTCTAAGTGTGATCTGACAGAGATGAACCACTTAGCTTTGGACGCCTTTCCCCTGCTTGTCACTGTGAGGATCTTCTTGGTTATCCTTGAGTGATTCAGGCGGGTCACGTGCCCGTAGAAGGTCAGTTGCCTTTTCCTCATACATGTGACTATGTCTTCCTGGTGTTCATACAGTTCGTTATTGTGCCTTATTCTGTAAGTACCGTCTTCCTCTCTTATGGGTCCTAATATTCTCCTGCTGTTTGTTTATTATATCTGAAGTCACTTAAAAACTAGTACTAGCACACTTATTCCGCTGAAAGTGAGTAGAATATAAACAACAGAAAAAACAACAGAAAAACATTTTTCTATTATGGTCTGTTCTTACTACGACAGGCAGTTTTTTGACGCGCATCAATTCAGTGTAGTGTCTAATGAAATTTGGAGATGGAATTATTAGTTATTTGAGTAGCAAAATAACTTCTGATGGTCGAAGTAAAGAAGATATAAAATGCAGAACGACTATGGGAAGAAAAGCGTTCCTGAAGAAGCGAAATTTGTTGACGTCCAATATACGTTTAAATATTAGGAATTCCTTTCTGAAAGCATTTGCCTGGAGTGTACCATTGTATGGGAGTGAAACGCGGACGATAAGGAGTTCAGACAAAAAGATGATAGAAGCTTTTGAAATATGGCGCTACTGACGAATGATGAAAATTAGATGGGTAGATCACGTAACTAATGAGGTGCTTCACCGAATTGGGGAGAAGAGGAGTTTCTGGCATATCCTGACTAACAGAAGGGATAGATTGGTGGGACACATTCTGAGACATCAAGGAATCGTCAACTTAGCTAAAAAATATTCAAATGTTTGTAAAGCTTATGGGTCTTAACTGCGGGGACATCAGTCCCTAAACTTACAAGCTGTTTATGAACTACCTTATACTAAAGACGGCACCAATATCCATGCCCGAGGGGGGATTCGAACCCCCGACTGTAGTGGCCGTGCTGACCGTGACTGGCGCGCCTCAGTCACCTCGGCCACCGCGGTCGGCAAACAAAATAAAAGGACATATATTTGATGTAGGCGATTTTTGTTGTGATAGTATCTGTATGTGTGTCATCGGAGTCTTTCGCAGTCTCATTCTTCAATAAAATCTCGGTATACAAGCAGCTTCACGCCGAAAAAAATTGCGAAGCTTTAGATGGAAAACTCCGCCATCATCATCAGGTGTAAAATCACAGACTGCCGGTGCTGGCACGGTGTCCTGCTTTTATAGCTGCAAAGCTTTGTCCGTAACCTTCTCGAGGGACGAAGAGAGCAGGTGCTGAAGATAAAGTAGGCAATTCATCTCGCAGCGGAGCCGAGTGACTTCATTACTACAAACCAATGCTGCGTTCTGCAGTAATTCACAGTTGCGGGTAGAAATGGAAAATGTGTATTCTTTCCAGAATAAACAAATATTTCTGTCCGTCCGTTTAAAAGATATGACAAAAAATGATTGCGAATTAAATGGACCGTATTCTTCCAGCCGTGGCGGAGTAGCCGAGCGGTCTAAAGCGTCCCGCTGCGGAGCGCGCGATTGCTCGCCGTGGAGGTTCGAGTCCTCCCTGGGGCATGGGTGTGTGTGTTGTCATTAGGTTAGTTTACCTAGGTTTAAGTAGTTTGTAAGCTACGGGGTGATGACCACGCAGTTTGGTCCGATAGATTTACAAACAGTTGAACATTCTTCCAGAAGCATTCATATTATTTTGTTTAATCGCTACCTTTCCTGCAACGAGTGCTTCAGTTTAAACGAGTTTTTCTTTTCTCAAACACTTAAAAACATATTTGAGGAACATTATGGCCCAGGGTCGCTTATCAGCTCTTGCCCATGCCTCAATGAAAAACCAGTTCTGTGAATCCTTGAGAGCCGAGGCACATGGTGTGACGATGCCATCAAACGATTGATTCGAGAGGAAGAATGATCGTCAACCTGTTTTAGAAGAGTAACCGCCCTCAAACGCAGTCTACTAGATAGTTCGTTTGTACTTCGTCGGTGCCAAGTGCAGTAGTACATCTCTTTTTCTCGACGAACATTGTTATGGCTAATGGTATCGCATTTGCACGATACCTGATATTAACATAACCCTATAACGCATATCTGACGTTTCAGATAGCAAAAAACCGATACTGTCTTACTACCCGACTAAACTCTTGCAGAGGTTTTTTTCCCTTGGTACTTGACATGGCAAGTTCTCTTCCTTAGCTCTTAAAAACGCTCTTACTTCGAAATCTTTTCTTCCACTTCTATCTCCCGATGGACCGTATTAGTGGGTAATCACTCCCAGACATATGGATAACATCACGCTCTTACATTCCTGTGACCAGTGGCGGATTAAGTCGCGCACTTTATATGCGTCGCCCCCCCCCCTAAAAAAAACATGTTTTAAATAATAACTATTATCCGATCACTTAACAACGGCCGTTTTAGGTGTGAGCTGTTTTTGTGTCCTAAGCTGGTGTCATAAGAAATGGGTTCCTTCTGGTGGACGATAACGCTCGTCCCCAGAGAGCTGCACTGGTGGACAACATGCTTGAAGCCGAGAGAACTAAACGAATGGAGTGGCGTACTTGTTCACCGGACTTAAACACGATTGAACACGTCTTGGATGCACTTGGAAGACTCATTGCAGCCAAAGCAGCGCCTCCTGCAACGGTAGCAGAGCTGGATATTGCACTCATGGAAGAATCGGCTAATATCCCTCAAGAGCTGTTTGATAACAGCCATGCAGATGTGCAACTATACTGACCGCCAGTAGTGATCACGCACCACATTAGAGGAGAACGAGAATGACGTTTTTACTATTATAGTAGTCCCATGGTGTCAGCTATAAGTAAACGCCATGTAAACCTCAAGAGTTAAGACAGCAAAATATCGCACTGAATCACACACAAATTGCAATTGTAATCAATATCTGAATAAAATACGTTACCATATATATATATATATATATATATATATATATATATATATATATATATATATATATATTGATATCTCTCCTGATCCCCTAATTGTTTTAAGCAGTGTGTAAGTAAGCCAAAATAATCAATTTTTCACTTTACGTGTTTCAGTAGGTCAATGAAATTTTCTTTCGAACGCATGAAATAATTTTCAGAAGGCACTAACACACAATTTTTGCTTTTATCATTTGTATTCCCTTTTTTTCTAATATCAATGTAAATTAACACGGAAATTTATTTAAAAAGAAATTATTATTTACAAGTGAAACAATTTTTATTTAAAAAACTTTGTATGTACACAGTACAGGCTTTTTTTCCATTACTGTAAAACGTAAGTAACTTCTTTGTTTCAGATACTTTGTCTCTTTTGTGGGAGAAAACTACTAGGAAAAATACCAGCCTCTTTTATAATCTTTGCAGTGCACCATGAGAGAGAGAAACAATAATATCAAGATTAAGAAGATACAAAAACTTGTACCAGATCCTGAGTGAGCGGGTGAAACTACGTTAACTTCAATTGCTGACTGTAGCCTTGCCTGCCCTGAACATTTAAATAATTTTAACGATTCGTTGTTTTCAGAGTTATACTGCATCAGGTACATTGCATCTCAGTACACCACCAGTTTGACGAAAGTAGCTTGTACAGATGAATAAGGCGAAAGAAAATGATGTGGAATTTATTCTCTATTAAGCTTCGATATCCTACGTAATGTCTGATCAAGAACTTTGAACAAAACCATGAGTGCATGTAACAATACCTTCGGCGGGTGAATATTGTCCAATTTCATTAGTTCCTCAAACAGTTTAAAGTGCAGTTTATGCTTATGCGATTGGCCCTTGACGCAGTGTATGTTATTTTTTGTCTATGCGCATAAACTGCACTTGAACCCTTAAATTTTGTTACCTGATGAAATCACAAGGAATTATATCTCGCCGGAAGCTGAGATGATAGTCTGAAAGGCTACTGGTGATGGTGAGCTAATTTAACAGCCCTTACTGCGTAATGCATGCAATGCATTCTTTACTTGACCCAATAAGTACGTACCGTACAATTGGAGCAAAGAGATCGGACTTCGTGTAATATTAAGTAAGGCTGCCTGTTCTAAGAGCGAAAAATAAACGTGAGCGAATTATTCGTCAACTAAATTTGAAATTAATATTTTAAGTTTTAGTATATTGGACCACTGAACAAGGGCGTCTACCGCCAAACAAAATAAATTTAAAGATTAAAAAAATTACTTTGTGGAAGAGGCAGCGAACTGAATGAAAACTCCAGTGATTTCATAACGAAAAAAATAATAATTTGATTCAATGCGTAACTGTTTATAAAGAGATACAGAAACCCAGCGAGATTGAGAAAACAGCTTTTATATTAGCCTGCAATTACGCATCCATCAATAGTAAAAACTGGAGTGAGAGTGACAAAAGACGTACTTTCTACAGTTCTTCAATTATTTCAGAGGTATGACAGTAGTGGTTTGAAAGGATAAACTGCAGAGACTGCGCACAGAATTGTCTCGTTTTAAGACGACTCTACAGACCTCTGTTTCCGCGCATGCGCAGTTTTGTGGCATACTCAAGATTGTAGAGCCCTACACTTGTCGCAGCAATTGCCCACTGACCCATTTTGAATGCGGTGCCAGATTATTCGCAGGCAATTACGTCAGGCGCATCTCCAGGGAGTAGGCGATTTCAACCACAAAGTCGCTCATGTAGAATAGGCTCTAATGGACTACTCTTCTTGGAAACTCTACTGAAGCGCATATGAGACTAAAAAGTCTTGTCACGTCGATGTCGATAACAGTGTTTTTATTTATTTTTACTTTAAGTTTACTTTGCAAAAAGACCGTATGCTACCGACATCATTTGGAAGTTACTGAAAAATAATTATGAAGTATGCCATCATTGTCACGAGCACTGAAATCTATCTGATACTGCAGCGCTGCGTGAAGCTTCGTCACTTGTGCCGGTAGTAACATATGTTTGCGAGAAAGTATAGCCAACCGAAAGCAATCGAGGTATAATTTAATGATTATAGAGAACTACATCTTACATCTTATCAATAAGGCACTTTCGATACTGGTAAAAAGTTCTCACGAAAGTGGCTGAAAGAGGTTCCTAGCGTGTGCTGCATGCAAGTATAGCCGTTTAAGCGGAGATAAAGTGTAAACAAGATGACGTGCAGGCGTGAATTACGATGCAAGTAAAGATAAAGGATAATATATTATTAGGTACCACAAAACACACAAAACAGTATACTTGTGACAATGAGGCTCTAATGCTACCAAAGCAAAATGCAAGAAGTGTGTTGGGTGGTAAAGACTGGCAGAAATCAGATGGTGGTTGACGAGTTACCTTCTGACCTATCGCTCCTCATGGCTCTTACCGCACGTTACAGTTTAACATTTGTGTCGTTCGGTTCGATTAAAATCAAACGTTCAAATGTTTGTAAACCTATTCGACCAAACCGCTACGGCCATAAGTCCCTAAATTTACAAAAAAATGTTCAAATGTTTGTAAAGCTTATGGGACTTAACTACGGGGTCATCAGTCCCTAAACTTACAAACTACTTATGAACTACTTACGAACTAGGACGGCACAAATATCCATGCCCGAGGGGGGATTCGAACCCCCGACCGTAGTGGCCGTGCAGATCGTGACTGAAACGCCTCAATCCCCTCGGCCACCGCGGCCGGCCCTAAACTTACAAACTACTTAAACTACCCTGAGGACAAAACACACAGCCATGGCCCAAGGAGGACTCGAATCTCAGCCGGCGAGCAACTGCGCGCTCCGCAGCAAGGCACTCCACGCGGCCTATTCGATTCGTCTCAAACTAATGTTAACATGGTGTAATGTTGGAGAGAAATCAATACTGCTGAGAATTGCATCACGTCGCGATTTGTGCTGCTTTCATTCTAAGAGAATGTTTACGAAATAATCACCGTGCAATTACGAAAAACCATCCAGTAGTAACAGAAGCTGCATAACTGCGCAGCGGGTCTGAGACAATGCACCCATGGCTAAATAACTTTCGGTCCCCGAAGAAAATAAATAACAAACAATTAAGATAAGTGCAAAAAGCGGGGAAAAAAAAACACAAAAATCTATCAATGGAGGCAAGTCTTTCGCTGTATTAAAAATAATCGAATTTTTTAAAAAAAATCATTCTGCGATTAAAACATGAGAATAATTAACCTTCTTAAACCAGTATGGCTGTGGTCTACAGTCAGCAGACTGATTTGCTACAGGTCTCGCCGGCCGCGGTGGCCGAGGGAAGTGAGGCGCTCCAGTCACGGTCAGCACGGCCACTACGGTAGGGGGTTCGAATCCCCTCTCGGGCATGGATATTTGTGCCGTCCTTAGTATTAGTTAATGCATAAGTAGTTTGGAGGTTTAGGGACTGATGACCCCGTAGTTAAGTCCCATAAGCTATAAAAACATTTGAACATTTGAACTACAGCTCTCCACGCTACTTTACTCTGTACAATACTCTTTATCTCCTCGTAAGAATGGCAACCCACATTCATTTTAATATGCTTATTGGTCTCATCTGTGATTCAATTCTGAATTTTATATCGTCTCTACTCTGTTAATTATAAGGTATTTTACCATCCAGATAACAAAACCTCATGGAACATCTTTATTGTCTCCACTCCTAATCTAATTCACTCAGCATCCTCTGATTTAATTAGATTACATTCCATTACCCTTGCTTTGCTAGTGTTAATCTTAATCTTATAACCTCACTTCAAGACACTGTCCATTCCGTTCAGTTGCTCTTCCAGGTTCTTTGTTGTCTCCGAGAGAACTACAACGTCGTAGGCAAACCCCAAAGTTTATATTTCTTTTCTCTAAACTTTAATTCTGCTTCAAAATTTTTCTTACTTTCCTTCACAGCTTGCTCATTTGACAGATTGGATAACAATCGGGGAAAAGTTAAAATGCTATCATACTCCCTTCCCAAAAACTGCATCCCTTTCATGCCTGTCGATTGCTGTCTGATATCTATACAAGTTGTTTACCTCTACGGGGAGGAAATGTATCGGTGTTTACGGAAGTTGGATAACTTCGCAGCAGTAGAGTAAGGTTGCAATGTGCTTTGTCGTTCTTGTTGAAGTGTCGTAATCATAATATTATTCCTATGTTTGCTAAGGTTGTGCACCATATTAATTCTCCTGCCGCCAATCGTATCAAGCAACGTGCTGGCTTAGCTCTTGTTCGTGAAAGGATCCTCTTTACTCGTCGTCAATTAGATTTTGTTTCCAAGGAGTTATTTCGGCTTCATTTAATGATTGTTGCTAATGTGTCTGAATTTTCTTGGGAATAGTTGCACGGTGCCTCTTCGACACAGTCTGATAAGGAATTTCAATCTGTAACTGCTCGGCATTCGGCGAAGTTTGAACGTTTCCTTGGCTCAGAGTCTGATTCAAATTTAATTTCGCGACGATCTGTGATCAATCTCAGCTTTATCTATGTTTCGGAAAGGTTTTAATTTAGCACCGACACCTAAGTGTTTACCGGTCGTTGATTTCATAAGTTCTATTGAACAGGCTGTTTCTAAACTACCTTCCGAGTCTGCAGAAGAGGCTGGGAGGGAAGCTTGTGTGTTGACTGGGGCCCGTCCACCCAAGTGTAATATAACAGCAGCTGAGGCGTCTGCTTTACGGTCTCTCAGAATGGATCCTGATATTGTTATCTTGCCTGCGGACAAGGAAAACGCCACAGTTATGTTGAATAAGAACGATTACATTCAAAAGATGCAATGTCTGCTTTCTGATTCGGCATATCGTAGGATCCGTGCTGACCCCACAAAGAGTGTTGAGAGAAAGACTAATAACCTCCTGAAGAAAAGTCCTTTCTCACAGGAGACCATCAAGAGTCTTAATTCTTACTGTGCTGTACCACCTAGATTGTATGGCCTTTCTAAGGTTCACAAACAGAACATTCCTTTGAGGCCTATAGTGCCTAACATTGGTGCTCCGACATATCGTGTAGCTAAACATCTTGCTAGTTTGTTGAGTCAAATAGTAGGCTGGTGTGAACACCACATTAAGAACTCGACGGATTTCTCACGTCGATTTCAGGGATTGCGTTTGAATGACTCTGATATTTTAGTGAGTTTTGATGTTGTGTCTCTCTTCACTCGCGTTCCTCTGTCAGATTCGTTGCAGCTAATTGAGGTTAAGTTTGGTGTCGAGTTAACAAATATTTTTTCGACATGTGCTGACTTCCACTTACTTTTTATTCAATGGTCAGTACTATGAACAAACTGATGGAGTTGCAATGGGAAGCCCGTTGTCACCTATTGTGGCCAATTTGTTTATGGAGGATTTCGAGGAACGTGCTTTAGTGTCAGCGACTCTGAAACCTGCGTGTTTTTCAGATATGTAGATGACACTTTTGTCGTTTGGCCTCATGGTAGTGAGAATTTAAATGGTTTTTTGGAACACCTAAATTCAATCCACCCGAATATTCAGTTCACTATGGAGATGTAAAAGAATGGCTGTCTTCCTATCCTTGATGTGTTGGTCAGAAGGAAGGTTTGTGGTACATTGGGACGTTCTGTATATAGGAAGCCTACTCACACTGATTTGTATCTGCGAGTTGATAGTTGTCACCATCCAACCCAGCGTGAAGGAGTACTTCGTACCTTGGTTCACAGGGCACATGTTATTTCAGACCCTGAAAGTTTGTCAGCTGAGTTGTCCCATCTCGAGGAGACCTTTCGTCAGAATGGTTATAGTGAGAGACAAATAAAACGTGCATTGCGGTATCAGCCTTCTGTGCAACGGGAGAGTGACGATAGTAATGAAGTGGCACCTAAATCTATGGCCCTTTGCCTTACGCAGGAAGCATTTCCAACAAGATTGCGGAAATATTATGTGAAATGTGTTTTTCGACCACCTTCTAAGATAAAGGCCCTGTTGGGGTCCGTAAAGGATGATCTTGGTTTGCGTAAGGCAGGTGTATATCGTATTCCTTGCAGTTGTGGCATGTCATATATTGGTCAGACAATCAGGACTGTGGAAGACCGTTGTATTGAACATAAACGTTACACGCGCTTACAACAGCCCAACAAATCCGCTGTTGCGGAACACTGTTCTGGCACCGGTCATCCTATGGTATACAACTACACGGAGATTCTGGCATGCACTTCCACTTATTGGGATAGTGTTATTAAGGAAGCTGTTGAAATTAAACTAGCAAGCGACCTTATAAACAGAGATGGTGGTTTCTGTTTAAATTCTGCTTGGAATCGCGCAATGTCTCTCGTCAAAAAACATAGGGACAAAATTAATGTTGCCTCACCTGTTGATTAACAGTCACTATCGATATTTTTGATGTTTGGTCATCTTTGGTTGTGTTGACTTTGCAGTGACATGTACTGTGTGTGTTACCTTCCTTGGTTACCCTTTGCAAACCGAGGTATTAAATACGCTTGCACATTGCTTCCTTAAGTGCAGTTGTGCCTTGAAAATGGCAGGGTGTCTTCCTGCCGAAATATCGGCGGTTGTCGACGACGTCACCCGGCAGCATACACGTAAGTTGTTTGAACAAGTTGTATATAACTTGTCGTTCCCTATATTTTACCCCTGCACCTTCAGAGAGAGAGAGAGAGAGAAAAAAAGGAAAATTAGGATTTAACTTCCTGTCGATATCGTGGCGTTAGAGACGAGGCACACGCTCGGATAGTTTTGTTCGTAATGGGGAAGGAAATCGGCTGTGCCTTTTCGAAGGAACTGCCCCAACATTTGTCTGGAGCGATTTAGGAAAATAACGAAAGACCCAAATCAGGATGGCCGGAAGTGGTATGAACCGCCCTTCTACCGAATGCGAGTCCAGTGTGTTTCCAATGCACCAATTCGCTCGACTTCAGAATTTAAGCTGTGCATTCGAATCAACTTCGTCAAAAGCTTTCTTCAAATCTACAAAAGCTATAAACGTAGGTTAGCCTTTCCTTAAACTATCTTCGAAGTTTTTAAATCAAATATATGTTAAGCTTGTGAGACTTAACTGCGGGGTCTTCAGTCCCTAAACTTACAAACTACTTATAAACTAACTTATACTAAAGACAGCACAAACATGCATGCCAGATAGGGGAAACGAACCCCCGACGAGGAACGGCCTCGCGCATCGGAGCATCGCGCCTCAGTGCGCTCGGCCACTCCTCCGCGGCAGTTTTTAAATATCATCCAGACTGTTCCTCCTGTAACTACTGAAAAGGCTGCTGCCCCTCTTCAGGAACCACACGTTTGTCTGGCCTCTCCACAGATACCCCTCCGCTGTGGTTGCACCTACGGTACGGCTATCTGTATCGTTGAGGCATGGAAGCCACCCCACCTCGGCAATGTCTGTGGTTCATAAGCGTGGTTTCGCACCATATTTTATCTAAAACGTTTTGCACTTGATTTTGATCTTCTTGAGACTTTACTAACCGATAATTCACAGCATCTTCTGCGAACTGTCTTACGGCACCACTCAGATTGTCTCCTAAATGGTTTATAAAAATAGGGAACAGTAGCGGCCGCATAACACTTCACTGGAGAACGACAGATATCACTTCTGTTCTTCTCGATGTCTTTCCGTCAATTACAACGTAGTGTGTCGTTTCTGACAGGAAATCACGAATCCAATCGCACAATTGTGGCGATATTCTATAAGCACGCAGTTTGAACAAAAGACGCTTGTGAAGTACAGTGTCAAAGCTTTCTGGAAGTCTAGAAATATGGAAACGATTTCAGATCCCTTGTCGACAGCACTCATCGCTTCATGTGAGTATCGAGCTAGCCGTGTTTCACAAGAACTATACTTCCTGAATTTGTGTTGACTGCGGGTCTTTGAGGTAGTCCATAAGGTTTGAGGAAAGTTTATGTTCTCAAATCCTACTGCAAATTGACATCAGTGTTAGAGGCCTCAATTTTGCGAATCACGCCTATTGCCTTTCTTAGATGGACAGAACTCTGCAACTTTCCAGTGTTTGGATACAGATCTTTCGCCGAGCGAATGCTTGTATATGATAAGTAGGTATGAAGTTATTGCATTAGCATACTTTGAAAAGAACCTAATTGATATACAGTTTGCACCGGAAGACTTGTTTGTGTTAAGTTATTTCAGTTGGTTTACTACTCCAAGGATATCTACTCCTAAATTACGCATATTGGCAACGTTTCTTCATTCTAGTTATGGAGTATGTGATTCGTCTTCTGTGGTGAAGCTAAGTTCAGCAATTCTGCCTTAGCAGCACTGTCATCAATAGCATCACAATTGCTACCGCATAGTGAAGTAATGATCACAAATATTTCACTTTTGCGCCTGGTAGACTGTAAACTTCCACTGAATTGCGGCACTGCTGAATAAAATATGAGCCGTTATGGCTACCTTATAACCGGTAATCATGTAGTAAGAAAACATTTTTCAGTGAATGTAAAATCTGCGTCCGCACGGCAGATACAAACACTAACAAAGTAGGCTACAGTTGAATGTGTTAGCTGGATGTATAAAACGTAAGAGACAGGATGTGACAAGTCTTTTGCCCAAAGCTATGACAGAACATCTATCGTAAAAGTGTGCCGAAAGGAAGCTAATCAAAACTGGAACTAAATTGTTAAAGGCGTTGTCGGAGATAGTAGGAAAACAGCTTTGTATTCTAAACAGTTGTGAAATGTATGTTTCCCCCCCCCCCCCCCTTTCAGCGCGCTACAGTGCCGAGAAGCCATGCAGACATGCAACAGGGGCTTCACCTTAGGAACTGTCCTTGGGATACCGACTGTCGCTACGCCCGTCCTCTGATTTCCACAGATCACTCCACGCAATTGCCGGAATGGTTCGTTTGAAGAGACGATATTTTAAAACCTAATCTTCCTTCTTTCCTTTACGCCCCGCCAAGTGACGCAATCCGAATACACTGTTGAAAACAATTATGGGATCAGTTGAGACATCTAGGTTCTGAAGTATTGTCGTTGGCAGAATTGTAAAATGGTTCGACATCTCTCTGTCTGTTGTGCGGAGCAGAGACGGCGCCTTTAAGGCAAGCGAGATAGTAGTAATAACAGAAAGTCATTGTAGACTGGGTTGGTGTTGACTCTACCAAACGAAGTACATACACAAGCGTTCGGATTCAGATAGCGTAGTGTGCAGGTAGTGCAACTACAACATGACTTACCCAAAGCTATGGCATGCCCATTGAAGGATGAGAAGCGGAACAGACACAGAGGGATGTAGCTGCAGCTTTTGGAGTGTCCCAAAGTGTAATTTTCAGGACCTGGACGCGATTTCGTGACAGTTTCCAAACTCGGTTGTTGAATCACGGTGGATCTTTCCCAACTTTTATAATTTTATTTGGCTCACGATTATCTAACACGTATTGTACAATACTCTAGAACTTCGAAGATGCTCAACCCTGTCAGTGTACTCTGAAATATCCAGTACGATAAAATCTCCAACTAAAACTATAACATGACATTTTCTAAGCTTTCCCTCAAATGATTTGCTACTGCAGCTGAGTCAGGTGGTCTATAAAAGCTTCCAAAGACCAGGTTTGAGCCACTTATCATGCTGACATTCGCCCAAATTATTTCACATTTCGTATCTGTATTAATTTCACTCGACACAGTAGTACTTTTTGTCGCTATAAACACGCCTCCCCCTTAAGTGTACAGCCTATCTTTGCGGAATACGACCCGGTCTGAGTTTAGGATTTCATTACTACTAAGAGACAGCTTTCCGTCCCTAGTACCATGAGAGCATTGTGACTATCTAAAAGTGAGAACAGTTTTGGGATCTTTCCATAGACGCTCCTACAGTTAACAGTCACTATATAATCTTTTCTTTCTTTATTCTATTGTACCGAGTGCTGAATCAGTAAGCGTCTTAAAGAGCCTATGGGGGGATTCCTCTAGCCTAAAAAAAAAAAAAAAATAATAATAAAAAAAAAAACCACCCTCACTTGTGCACTGCACACGGACTCTGATATCCTAGCAGCCGCTTCCTGCGCGTGCTGCACGCCGGACCTATTCACACAAATCCTACATTTGTTCACCAGATAGCGGAGGTTTTACCCATTAAAACACTTATCACTCGACATATCACCCAAGTTGTTGCACTTTATCTCACCGAAATCAGTCGAAATCGAGTATAACTTCACGAGTTTCGGAGGAAAAGAAATGACACGACCATGGCAGGGAACTTAAAGAACCTGGGGAACTGATGACCGTTTCGTGTTTAGGCAGGAAGACCCACTTCCCCTGTTATTAAGATGAGGGCAGTGAGGCGCAGTTCGATGTCACAAAGGACAAAAAGAAGACTTTTTTCCATGGTTTGATAGGCAGGGAACTGCAGAAGAAATAAGTAACTCGTAGGTATTTTTCTACTCTCCATTTCACTACTAGGCCACGTTTTACTTGAATAACTTTCTTTGCAAGTTGTCAGATGAAAACTACTAAAAACGTTATTTCTAGTGATCTTGTGATGATATCTTATACTTGAAGGTATTTTTGTTGGACTACTTCAGATTTGTGTTCAGCACCCCCAAGAAACATATTACACTGCTCAATACAATTAGAGGACCACTTGAGACATCATGCACAATATACATATAGTAACGTATTTTATTCAGATTGCAATAGCAATTTGTGTGTAATGCTGTCTCAACTCTTTCTCAATTGAGGTTTGCATGGCATTTACGTAGAGGGAGGCACCATGGGGCTACCATAATAGTGAAAGAGCCATTCTCGTTGCTCCATAATATGGTGTGTGATCACCTTGGACAGTCAGTACATTTGCATACCTCCGTGACATGCACAGTATGACGTTATCAATAAGCTCCTGAGACATATTTGGCCATTCTTCCATAAGTGCAATATCCATCTCTGCAGCCAAAGTGGGAGGTGCTGGTCAGGCTGCAATGCTTCTACCAATTTCATCCCAGACATGTTTAATCGGGTTAAGTCCAGTGAACAAGCTGACCACTCCATTTGTTCATTTCCCTCAGCTTCAAGCATGTTGTCCACCAGAGCAGGACAGCGGGGACGACAGTTATCGTTCACCAGAAGGAAACCATCTCCTATGGCACCAGCTTAGGATACAACCAAAGGTCTAAGGATCTCGTATATGTACCTCTGAGCAGTCAAAGCATCATTCTGAACCATATAGAAGTCCGTACGTCCACCAATACTGACTCCTGCCCACACCATTCGTCCACCACCATAATATGGTGATGATTCCTACACATAAGTAGGATTGTTCCCATTTTCACGTCCTCTCAAGATGAAGGAACGACGATTCACCGGCTGAACACAAAATCTCGCCGACTGAAGAGAATCGTTCACCGTGACAGAACTGCAACCCTTCCGCAGATTGCTGCGGACTTCAATGCTGGGCTGTCTACAACTGTCAGCGTGCGAACTGATGGGCGAAACGTCGTCGAAATTGGCTTTCAGTGCCGAATGTCCACTCGTGACCACTTAATAACTGCACGCCACAAAGCTTTATGCCGCATCAGGGCCCTTCAACAGCTACAAAGGACAGCTGATAATTGGAAACATTAAAGATAGAGGTGAAGCAATGAATTAAAATTTGTGAAGCGGCCGGGAATCGAACGAGGACTTCCATGCTTACTAGCCAGACGTCTAGGCAGAGGTGAAGCAATGAATTAAAATTTGTGAAGCGGCCGGGAATCGAACGAGGACCTCCATGCTTACTAGGCAGACGTCTAGGCAGACGTCTTACCGTTAGACTACCGCACGACTAACGATTAAGGCGCCTCGGAATAGTGTAAGTACGACTTCCCTCTGCGTCACAAACTTTAATTCAGCTTCTGTGTTCCATAGCAGACGTCTTACCGTTAGACTACCGCACGACTAACGATTAAGGCGCCTCGGAATAGTGTAAGTACGACTTCCCTCTGCGTCACAAACTTTAATTCAGCTTCTGTGTTCCATAGCTAACTGCCACTACTGCCAAGGCTCACTATGCAGCGGAGTAGCACCTCGGCAATGGACATAGTGGGACATTCCTGCTAAGATGATATAAATATCAGTTTAAATGTATATTCAGAAACCCTGAGACGGTTTTTCGCCTCGAATATGTCCAAGACATTAAAGATAAAGGTGAAACAATGAATTAAAATTTGAGAAAAGCGGGCGGTAATCGAACCCTGACCTCCATGCTTACTAGGCAGACATTTTACCGTTAGACCACCGCACCACTAACGATTAAGGCGCGTCGGATAAGTCTAAGTACAAATTCCCTCCACGGTTCGGTGGTCTAACGGTAAGACGTCTCCCTAGTAAGCATGGAGGTCCGGGTTTAATTCCCGGCCGCTTCACAAATTTTAATTCATTGCTTCACCTTTATCTTTACTGTCTTGGACATATTCGAGACGAAAAACTGTCTCAGGGTTTCTGAATATACATTTAAACTGGAAACATGTTGCTAGGTCTGACGAGTCTCGTTTTCAATTGTATAAAGCGGAGGAGCGTGTACGGTATGGAGACAGCCTCATCAATCCATGGACCTTGCATGGAACAGTTCAAGCAGGTTGAGGGTCTGTACTGGTGTGGGGTGTGTACAGTTGTAGTGATATGGGACTCCTGATACATCTACATACGACTCGACACGTGACACTTCAGTACGCATACTGCACCGTCACCTTTGCATCCATTCATGCCCACTGTGCATTTCGACGTACTTGGGAAACTCTAGCAGGACAATACGACACCCCACACGTTCAAAACTACTATAGAGTGGCTCCAGGGACATTTCTGAGTTTAAACACTTCCGCTGTCCAACAAACTCCTCAAACATCCAGGCCGCGGTGGCCGAGGTCACTGAGGCGCTCCAGTCACGGTCAGCACGGCCACTACGGTCGGAGGTTCGAATCCCCCCTCGGGCATGGATATTTGTGCCGTCCCAGTTCGTAAGTAGTTCATAAGTAGTTTGTAAGTTTAGTGACTGATGACCCCGTAGTTAAGTCCCATAAGCTTTACAAACATTTGAACATTTTTTGATTCCTCAAACATGAACATTACTGCGCATATCTAGAATGTCTTCAAACATGCTGCTAGGAAGAGATCCCCACCTCTTCGTACTCTTACGAATTTAAGGACAGTCCTGCAGGATGTGTGTTGTCAATTTCCTCCATCACTACTTCCGAGTTTAGTCGAATCCATGCCACATCCTACTGTGGCACTTCTACGTGTTCGCCGGGGTCTTATACGATACTACGCAGATGTACAAGTATATTTGGTTCTTCAATGTACGAAACAGGTTCATCTATGAGGAGATGATATCAGTGCAGCAGTTAACAGGATCCGGCCGACTACATGAATGTTGACTGCTGACTATCAGTAACACGATAAATGATTTAAAAAATCTAAGGTTAGTAAGACCCAAGGCTAAGGCGGCCAATCGTCCCGGATTCTGACGTACCGTCCCGCTTTGGAAAACTTCATAAAGTGTCCCGCAAAATGCCTAATTTGTCCCGCATCTCGATAAATTTTCACACTCCACCGACTGCAGATTATTGCCATGTATCCTAAGCATTACGAATAATCAGGATATGAAGATTTATGACAGTCATTATGTGCAATACTTTTGTTGTTTAGAAAAGAAATATTTAGTACGCCTAGGAGAAAAACCTTTAGCTGTTAGCGCGGTGTGACAACTCTTCATTTTCTGAGATTGATAACCATCTCAATAACAATAGGTTCCAAACGAAACGTACCGGGAGATGCCGAAGTACAACGGACGGTTTTTAGGTTGCAAGTTAGTCCGCGCGGAGACTCGGCAGTGTTGATTTGTGTTTGCGTGCTTCGCCGTGTTCAGTGAATAGATTTGTTTGTTTTACTTAGAAATGCCGCCGACTATTACAAAAATGGAAAAAAATTCTCAACTGGCCAAGGACTTGCACAATGGGTTATCTTTTTTACAGAAGTGTATACCACCTTCAGAAGTGCGATGCAAAACGTGTAATGAGATGACCTCAGTTGCTCACGGCAGTAAACATGTCATTTAACATCTGAAAAAAAAGGGCTCAGACCGCTACAGATACATCATCACTCTCAAGTTATTTCTGTCAGGAAAACTTCTCTGACTAAGAACTTGTAACAACAGAAGGTTTGTGGGCTTTCCACAATGTAAGTCAGTATCAGACTTTTATATCGACGGAATTGATTCAAAAAGTGTTTCAAAAGAAGTTTCGTTGCGGGAAAACTAAATACGAAGCAGTAATAAAGAATGCGAAAGTTTCTTTTTCTTTAGATAACCTTCAGACAGAACTTCAGAACAAAAGACTTTCCATTTATCACTCTCTGTACAGACATTTCAAATCACAAATACCTCAAAATATATCCATTATTCGTGCGGTACTTTCATTCAAAGACTGGACTTAATGTAAAATTATTAGATCCCTGGTGAAACTGCAGTTATTATATATCATCCTTCAGCGGACATACTGGAAAATCAATGGGGGAAAGAGAAAGTCATGGGAATTTGTGCATATAGTGCCAATAGAAATTTTGGCGGAGTTCAACGTGAATGACAAATGCAGAGCTTTCTTCAAACTTCTTGAGAGAGAAAAAAAGTCGGCGTGGGGTGGGCAGCGCTTATTGCACACAGCTCTACACAAACATCAGCACATTTGTTACCAGTGGACGTCGAATATATTATTACGAAGATTTATTCGTACTTTTACACAGTGCGTGTAGAAAGTCTCAAAATTTTTGCGAAACAGAAATGCAATACAAAAGAATCGTGGGATATAGTAAAACACGATGGCTTGCACTTTTGCCTGCATTAGAGTCCTGACCAGTGTTGCCAGACGTAGGGAATTTTCCGTACACGTAGGTACTTTTAAGCATTAAAATCATGTAGGGAATTTTCATCCAAAAGTCCCCAACGCGTAGGTAATTTGGTAAAATTTTACAATCGCCGACACAGGCCCAGCTGTTAATGTTGGCAACAGAACAATTGTCAGCACACGAGAATGAAGCCGACAAATCGTGGCAAAGTTTGAAGCAGCCAATGATATTTTAGACGGCATAGTTGTTTTCTGTTCATAGTAAACAATATTAATTTGAAAACTTAGTTTCAGACACATAAAAATTGATGCGAAATATGATGGTTCTAATGTATATCAGTGGAATGGAGAGTCGTTTGGAAATAGTGTTAGAAAATGTCAGCACAAGAAAAATTCATTGTTTCCATGAACGAAAGACGTTTTATTACCTTGACGAGACTTATTTATTTACGTCAGGACGATATACTAGTTAGTACTTGTAACTGAGAATATGCTGACAAGAAAACGCGAAAACATTTGCAACAGCCAACGTTATAATGAACAATTCGTTGTCAACATAGCATTACATTTTAAAAATGGAATCATGTAGAGTGGCCGACTTCCTTTTTTGTGCTGACTGTGAACTAAACAATTACTGCTGTTCCTACTCTATGCTTGATAGTGTCTCGATGTATCCTCTTGCGGTCAATAAATCAGTTATTCTCGTGTAATAGTGCACTCGGAATTAGCGGCATATTTGGGGGAAACTAATTAATGCTGTTCCTCTATATAGTTGAAAGGTTCTTGATGTACCCTTGTCCGATCAGCAATCTTCTTGTGACAGAGCACTTGGAATTCGCGGCATAATCTACACGTGACTACATCAAGCAGTAACGATAAGTCTGTGGAAAAACATATCTAGCAAGTGAAGCACGATGCCAAATATTTATTTTAAAGTTTTTCAGACTTGTAAGATGTCACATTAATCAACTGGTTAACCTCCGCTGACCGGACTCCGTATATAGAGGGGCTCTACAAAGAAAATGAACTTAGAGACAATATTGTAGGAAGGGAAGAGGATGTAGATGAAGATGAAATAGGAGAAGAATTTGACAGAGCCCTGAAAGACCTAAGTCGAAACAAGGCCCCTGAAGTAGATGATATTCCGTCAGAGCTAGTGAAGTCTCTGGGAGAACCAGCCATGACAAACCTGTTTCACCTGGTGTGTAAGATGTATGAGACAGGCGAAGTACCCTCAGACTTTAAGAAAAATGTTATAATCCCCATCCCTAAGAAAGCAGGTGCAGACAGGTGTGAAAACTACAGAACCATCAGTTTAATAAGTCATGGCTGCAAAATATTAACGCGAATTATATACAGAAGGATGGAAAAGCTGGTAGAAGCCGACCTGGGGGAAGATCAGTTTGGGTTCAGGAGAAATGTAGGAACTCGGGAGGCAATACTCACTTTACGGCTTATCCTAGAAGATAGATTAAGAAAAGGCAAACCTAGATTTCTAGCTTTTGTAGATTTGGAGAAGACTTTTGACAATGTTGATTAGAATAAACTCTTTCAAGTTCTGAAGCAAGCAGGAGTAAAATATAGGGAGCGTAAGGTTATTTACAACTTGTACAAAAACCAGACAGCGGTTGCCAGAGTTGAAGGGCATGAAAGTGATGCAGTGGTTGGAAAGGGAGTAAGACAGGGTTGTAGTCTTTCTCCATTGTTATTCAATTTGTACATTGAGCTAGCTATAAAGGAAAGCAAGGAGAAATTTGGAGAAGGAATTAAAGTTCAGGGTGAAGAATTAAAAACATTGCGTTTTGCCGATGACATAGTAATTCTGTCAGATACAGCAAAGGACCTGGAAGAGCAATTGAACGGAATGGACAGTGTGCTGAAAGGTGCATATAAGATGAACATTAACAAGAGCAAAACTAGGGTAATGGAGTGCAGTGTAAGAAAATCAGGTGATGCTGAAGGAATTAGATTAGGTAACGGAGCAATAAAGGAGGTAGATGAGTTTTGTTACTTGGGCAGTAAAATAACAAATGATGGTCGCAGTACAGAGGATATAAAATGCAGAATGGCAATGGGTAGAAAAGCGTTCTTGAAAAAGAGAAATTTGTTAACATCGAATATTGATTTAAGCCTAAGGAAGTCCTTTCTGAAGGCATTTGTATGGAGTGTTGCCTTGTATGGGAGTGAGTTATGGATGAGTGAAGAATGCTGAAGATTAGGTGGGTGGATCGCGTAACTAATGAGGAGGTACTGAACAAAATTGGGGAGAAAAGAAATTTCTGGCATACCTTGACTAAAAGAAGGGATAGGTTGGTAGGACACATTCTTAGACATCAAGGAATTGTGGATACAGTAAGCAGATTCAGACAGATGTAGGTTGCCGTTCCTATGTGGAGATGAAGAGGCTTGCTCAGGATAGGGTATTGTGGAGAGCTGCATCAAACCAGTCTCCGGACTGAAGACCACAACAACAACAGGGAGAAAGTAGGGAAAACGTAGGTACATTTTTTTGTGAGACTGTAGGTATTTTCTCTCTCTGCCATCTGGCAACACTGGTCCTGACACTGAGTCGCGTGTTTGTAGTACCCACATATATCCTCGGAACGTCCCGCATTGGGATTTTAAAAAGTTGCCCGCCTTACCCAAGGCGGGGTAGCGGGCGCCGGTGACGCGGCAGCCCCGTGCTTTGCTGAAGCTGCCTGTCCCGCTGTCACAGGTGTGACCTGCTTCAGTCCGCAACTTGGCGACTCAGTCAGCAAGCAGACAGCCCGCAGATCTTCAGCATCGAGCGGTAGTGGTGTTTTCTCTGGAACTCAACAGACCAACATGATTTCCGGTCCAGGAAGATCAAAAGAACCGACAACAGGAGGGTAACATAGCGACACCTATAGACCGAAGATAACATAGACTGCACCTCATGTCCTTGACTGTGCCATGTTGTGGTTTCAAACCAACATCTAATGTTCTGCCCCGAGTAATGTGACTGAGTTTTTATATTTATGAGCAAATGTTTTTCTCATCTACAGCTGAAATGAAGCTTTGATTTTAACAATATAACGACTTTTGTAATCCTATTACACATGTTTGTAGTAAAGGTAACGAAATTTCTGCACAGTTATACTAATATTAATGCGATGATAGTTTGTACCCGTGACTAGGTGAAATGTATTATTTTTCAATAATGTTCAAATATTTGTAAATCTAAGGGACTTAACAATAGCCGCGGTGGAGTAGCCGAGCGGTCTAAAGCGTCTCGCTGCGGAGCGCGCGGTTGCTCGCCGTGGAGGTTCGAGTCCTCCCTGGGGCATGGGTGTGTGTGTTTGTCCTTAGGTTAGTTTACTTAGGTTTAAGTAGTTTGTATGCTACGGACTGATGACCACGCAGTTTGGTCCGATAGATTTACAAACATCTGAACATTTGAACTTAACAATATTTGGTCTCCAGTCCCGAGGCTTACAAATGTCTGCTTTGGAACCAAACTACTTAAAGGACAACAAACACACCCATGTCCGAGGGAGGACTCAAACCTCCGACGGGGAGCAACTGTGCACTCCGTAGCAAGGCGCCTTAGAGCGCTCACCCACTCCCGCGCGACACCCCTACACCGATTGTTTTCTAACGGCAAGGAATATGTGTATCCAGTTTGGTTCAAATCGGTCACATAGCTTTACAACCATATGAAACCATTTCTAAACTTTTCCTCGATTGCATACTTGAAGTGAAATATGTAGCAAATTAACTCATTCTTAAAATAATGAGACGTATGAAGCGGTTCTGTACATGAGAATTCGATTCTCTATGGAATCGAGGGTTTTACTACCTGTTGCTAGGCGCTTAGAACCACCGTCGAGACACCAACAGCTATTAAAGGCTACCATTGATCTGATGCGATTCCTTCTTTCCCTCACCGTTCATTCTCTTACTTCTTTTTTATGCATCTTACATCCCTTTCCTTCCTGGAAGGAAAATTGGGGCATTGTAGAATTCAGTTCTTTTAAGAATATATTATTGTATTCTAAATAAAGTGAAGATTTGTGTAGCAAATGATAAGAATTAATTATGGCCTATGTTTTATTTTTTGGTGGTAACCTACATACGCATTGAGAGTGGGACATTTGTGGCCAGCGGTACTATAAACCTGTACTCCCCCTATGAACGCGGGTAACGTCCTGTAGATGGAAACCTGAAGTAGAGCGCTTGCCCTCGAAAGCCAGTACCAGGTTCGAATCCTGGTCCGGCAGACAGGATTAATCTGCCAAAATGTTCAAATGATTGTAAATCTATCGGACCAAACTGCGTGGTCATCAGTCCGTAGCTTACAAATTACTTAAACCTAGGTAAACTAACCTAAGGACAAACACACACAACCGCGCGCTCCGCAGCGAGACGCTTTAGACCGCTCAGCTACTCCACCGCGGCTTAATCTGCCAGAAACAGTGGCATATATAAGGAGAGGGCCAGGTGGCCTGACCCCCCCCCCCCCGAAATATACTATGTGATCAAGAGTATCTGGACACATGGCTGACAATGACTTAGAAGTTCGCGGCTCCCCCCATCGGTAATGCTGGAATCAAATATAGTGTTGGTACACCCGTGGCCTTGATGACAACTTCCACTGTCGCAGGCATACGTTCAATCAAGTTCTGGGAGGTTTCTTGGGTAATGGCAGCCCATTCTTCACGGAGTGCTGCACTGAGGAGAGGTATCAATGCAGGTCGCTGATGCCTTGCACAAAGTCAGCGTCCCAAAACATCCCAAAGGTGTTCTATTGGATTCAAGTCAGGACCTTGTGCAGGTCACTCCATTACAGGGATGTTATTGTCGTGTAACCTCTCCACCACAGGCCGTGCCTTAGGAAAAGCTGCTCTATCATACTGAAAGTTGCAATTGCCATCTCCGAATTATTCTTCAATAGATGGAACCAAGGGGGTGCTTAAACATCAGTGTAGCCCTCAGCTGTGATAGCGCCACGCAAACAACAAGGGGTACAAGCACCCTCCATGAAAAAACACGAGGACACCGTAACACCACCACCTGCGAATTTTACTGTTGGGACTTCACACACAGGCAGATGACGTTCACCAGGCATTCGCTATATCCACACCCTGCCATCTGATCGCCACACTGTGTACCGTGATCCACCACACCACGCAACTTTTTTCCAATGTTCAAACGTCCAATTTTTACGCTCCTTACATCATGCGAAACGTAGTTTGGCATTGAGCTGCGTGGTGTGTGGTTTATGGGCAGCCGCTCGACCATGAAATCCAAGTTTTCTCACCTCCCGTCTGTCAAAGTAGTTGGAGTAGATGTTGATGTAGTTCGGAATTCCTGTGTAATGGTCTGCATAGATGGCTGCCTCTTACACTGTACGACCCTCTTCAACTGTCGACTGTCATTCAACAGATGAGGTTGGCCTGTACGCCTACCTGCTGTACGTGTCCCTTCACGTTTCCACTTCTTTATCACATCTGAAACAGTGGACCTAAGGATGTTTAGAAGTGAGAAAATCTCGCATACAGACTTCTGATATAAGTGACACCCAATCATCTGACCACGTTCGAAGTCCGTGATTTCCGCGCAGCACCCCATTGTGCCCTCTCACGATGTCTAATGACTGCTGAGGTCGCTAATATGAGGTACCTGGCGGCACAATGCACCTAAAATAAAATAAAAAGTATGTTCTGGGGGCGTCCGCATACGTTTGATCACGTAGTGTAATGAATATAAAGAAAAAATTAGTACAGTATCTGAATTATTTTAATGAATGATGCGTCAAGGCATCGCCGTGTTAGGCAGTCCGCTGCAGAGTGAAAATATCATTCCATTTGAAAGACCACAGCTATTTGTAAAATTAATTCTAGCTGAAAGGAGACAGTTAAAAGCTTACTTCAAACATATAATTCTGGTCGTAGAAACCAGTTAAAGGATTCACGTGAACTACGGACTACTCTTGCAACAGAACCTTGTTCCCCGGCCCAAAATTTAGACCTAACTCAAAATTTACTTTAGCAGCAGGAAGACAAAAAGACGGTGGCCGACACACGTCAAACGAGAATTACACACAATCATTAATATACAAGCTACCGCGAACTAAACCATTTCATGAAGGTGGCTGAGAGAACATTTATGGCGCAACGGAATTAAAATATGATAATTTGCATCTGAATTTGTTCCCAACACTGGTAAAAAATAACATTAAATAAAAATATGGAGGGTATTATAAACTAATATTCATAAGTAGGATAAAATTTCTCTGACAATAAATTATTTATTCAGTTCAAACATGCGCAAATGGGGGAACCAATTCTGTTAAAGAATAAAAATGCATCCCATGGAAAATTAACCTAAAGTAATCTGAACTGAACATCGTCGGGGGAGGGATTTACAATCAACAAGCATTCAGCCACTCACGCCCGCGAAACAAAGCGAAACTCATCCAACTCAGCGTGCTGTTGATACGAAGCAGAAGCAGGTGCCGCTATCGTAGGCGAAATTCAGCGAACCAGGATGTACCACACAACACAAGGAAAATAAACTTCGTAGGTGGGTCTGGTCTGTCTTTCTTTACTTGAGATGGTACGTGATAATAGCGAGATTAATTTCCATTTAAATTAAACGCCGGCCGCGGTGGCCGAGGTGACTGAGGCGCTCCAGTCACGGTCAGCACGGCCACTACGGTCGGGGGTTCGAATCCTCCCTGGGGCGTGGATGTTTGTGCCGTCCTAGTTCGTAAGTAGTTGATAAGTAGTTTGTAAGTTTAGGGACTGATGACCCCGTAGTTAAGTCCCATAAGCTTCACAAACATTTGATTTAAATTAAACCGTGAGCATGCAGACTTACTGAGACACACGGCACGTGTCTGCTACATTACATATTCACACCCCACTGAAGGCTAAGTGCTTAAAGATCGTATTCATTTCAACAAAAATCAACGGAATCATAGATTACGAAGCAATAATACACAATAGTAAGGTACTGGTGTGTGAGCAGTGGCAAGAACTCAAGTGACTAGCTATAAACCCTTGAAGTCGGTGTTCGGAACCACGTGGTTCCGAAAACCAGTAAAAATACAAAAAATCAATTTCCGGAAATATAGAAAAATAGCTACGGCATGCAACCCTTAGAAATGCGTAGGATATCACAAGGAAGCTAAAGAAATACAGCCAGACGCGATTGGAAGCATTTACACAGATGGACGAAGTCCAGTCTTCGAAAATCAGAAAAATTGAACAAATTCTTGTCGAAGTAAATCATCTAAGAAATACGGCATGCAGCCCCTAGAAATACGTAGTATTTCAGAAGCAAGCTAATAAAGGAGGTCGTACAAGGCTAGAAGAGAATTTACTGACGGAGTCTGAACGCAAAGTACAAGATTGGAAACGAAACAGTAATTTAAAATAGACGGAAAGGAGATCGCAATGTACTAAAGGAAATCAGAAGGATACATACATGATTTCTTGCTTGAAAGGCATAAAAACAGATACAGGGGTAGCTGAAGGCTTTGTTCTAAGAAACACACCAAATGGAGTACATATCACTCACAGAAGGAGAAAGTGGAAAGGAATATTTCACATGCTCTACACAGAATAAAAATATTGCCGCACATTAGTTGCATCCCACAAAGCTAGAAAGAAATTAAACCGAGTTCGTACACCGCCAGCTAATCTCACAAAGGTTATCGATTCCCAGGCGTTATCAAACCGAATTAGTCACATATTCACCACATTTACCTAGGCAAAATCACCGACATGAAATTGAATACACTTCCGTACATGATCGGAGAAACTTATTCCGAAAAATGAACCTAAGTTCTGAAGTCTAACTTGAACAAACCAGACAACGAATCGCTACCATCTCAAGGGAGGAAAGAAAATCAGAACATCTTATCAGGTCGAAGCGCAGCCACAGAGTGAAGAGACCACCTGGGAGTCGCCCGCCACCACCGGAAATCGGTAACTGTGGTGTCGCACAAGTACAAAGTGCGCGCCACCTACTTTCGCCGCGCGCCGCCATGCATGCACGGCGCGGCGTTCTTCCGACGACAGCCACGAGCGCCCTCTGGTACAACGCCGCTCGTGGCCACCACTGAAGGACATCGGGGACTTCGCACTTCGCACTTCGGACTGAGATAGCAACGAGTTAGGACCTTCGTAATCAGATAGGCACCAGTGAAGACTTTGCTATTGTACAAGCACTAGGCAGGCCTCTAATAACTATGTATCAACATTCTGCAGTACTATGTAAAAGTTAAGTATTGTTACATTCTGTGCAATATATATCTTTCTAATTTACTCGAGTGTTTATAGTTTCTGGCTGCTCCCCTCCGTACCTGCACCAGCGTGTCGGTCTCGTTCCACTCGGCCACCGACACCTACGACGAGGCTGGGACACAAAAGCGGCGACGAAGTCGGGACACAAAAGTGGCGACGAGGATGGGATACAAAAGCGACGACGAAGTTGGGACACAAAAGTGGCGACGAGGAGTGATAGAACCTTGGACCAGCCCGCTTGCAGCAGCCAGTCGGAGCACGCAAAAAATTGCTCCCGCCCACCCACCCTTATTATAACAATTTTGGGGAAAGATATTTTGTTACGTGTTTTGTGGACTTTTTTGTTGCAGAGCGTCCTCTTTCATATTGCATTTGTGTTTTGTACTAATTTTCTTGTATACGCGGCGCCTAATCGGTCAGCATGGCCACTACCCCGAACCCAAACTTAATGGAAATTATTCAGTTACAGACGGCGCAAATCTCACAACTTCTCAACGCAGTGGCGCAGTTGACGGCAACTCAACAACAGCCGTCGCATCAGCAGCCCACACCTGCCGCCGCACCGCTTCCGACGTTCCGCCAGTACAACGAACGTGAGGAAGAATGGAGTGACTATTTCGCGCAGTTTCAAGAACTCGTCGCGGCTCATCAAATTACAGGTCAGAAAGTGAAGCATCTGTTATTATCTGTAGTGGGCCCCCAGACATTCGTATTATTGCAAAAACTATTCCCTCACGCATCTCCTCGTGATGTAGACTTTGAACAAATTGTAGATGCACTGAATGCTCATTATGAGAGAAAAGTTCTTGTAGCCGCTGCACGATACCGATTTTTCAGACTTAAAAAATTACCGCAGCAATCACACCAAGAGTGGATTACGGAATTGAAGGGCTTAACCCGCCAATGTAAATTTACTTGCTCTTGTGGACTTTCGTATAGTGACATGATGTTGCGGGATGCGATTACGCAGAATATTCAGGACCCCAGAATTAGAGCAGCAATTCTGAAACAGTCTGACCCCTCATTAGACAGTGTACTGCAGCTTATAGAAGCGCATGATACTTTTGACTTAGCAGATGTAGAAATGCAAAGCCACAGTGTAAATTCAGTGCGCCGCAACGGACGCTTTCCTAGCCGTAGTTCTCAGTATAGCACTTGTGATTCTTTAAATTCTACAGGCCGTGCTGCACAGACAGTGAACAGTAGCCAGTGTAAAAGTGCGACGCAAAGGTCGCCCCGTCGTGTTAGAAACAGTAATTTGAATAACGGGCGCCAACGCTCATTTCAGAAAAATGTACGTAAATCTTGCCCCCAGTGTGTGTCTCGCCACAAGCGTGCTCATTGCCCTAGTCGCAACGCAACCTGTTATCAATGTGGCAAATTGGGACATGTGCAGTCTGTGTGTATGCAAATTCAAAACTCAAAGAACAGTACCGTTAGAAACAGTGCTTCGCAGAGTGCGAGAACAGTTCATTCTGTAAATGTTATACGGGCTGTGGAATTGAACACTGCTTTCCTTGGATCTCAATTGCAAGAGAGTAGTTCTGCGCCTATGGCAAAACTATATAGTGCACCACGTAGCAAGCGCCAACGAGCGCGTAAAACAGTGCAACGGAAACGGGTTCGGGACAAGCAAAATGACTATGAACAGTGCATTCCTGTAGTGAAAATAGTGCCTTCTGCAACTTCTAATTGTAATAGTGCCCAGTACTGTGTAGCTAGTGACAGTAGAATTGGTGTAGCTACTCAAAGTAATTTTAGTGCAGTAGCCTCGCATTACGCGGACGCCGATCCGGCGGTAGTGTCATCTAGTGACAGTGTGGTTAATCCGCTGTGTGCCGAGTATGCGCCGCTTCCTACCGCACGCAACTCGCGCAAGCGCAGAAAACGATATGTATTAGACGTTGCCCACATTCGCGCACCGGTCGTGCGCCAGAAGCACAAGCTGTTTGTTACTCTCTCTATAGAAAATAAGACTGTGCAATTTCAGCTTGATACTGGTTCCGCTGTTACATTAATTAATAAAGATACTTATGAACTTCTGGGTTCGCCAAAACTGTCGCCGTCACAGCAAGTGTTAACAGCTTATACAGGTGAAAATATTCCCGTGCTAGGAACGTGTAGCCTGCCTGCCTCTTTTCAAGGTGTAACAAAAACAGTTGCTTTTGTTGTTCTTCAGGCCAAATCTACACAGAACATTTTTGGACTAGATGCTTTTGACTTGTTTGGTTTATCAATTCAAAGAGATGTGCTTCAAATTTCGTCAATAGTGCCTCAGGATAAAATCAATGCATTGTGTGACAAATACAGTGACTTGTTTTCACCGGAACTAGGTTGTGCGAAAGACTTCGTGGCACATGTGACTTTAAAAGAATCTCCAGTTCCAAAGTTTCGTAAAGCTAGACCAGTGCCTATCGCCTTGCGTGATACAGTTGCCGAAGAACTTAAACGTTGGCAAGATAGTGGGGTGATTTCTCCTGTTTCTGCGAGTCAGTGGGCCTCGCCTATAGTAATTATACCCAAGCCGTCAGGAAAACTTCGTCTCTGTGCGTACTTCAAATCAACTGTCAACAGTCAAACAATTGTAGACACTTACCCCCTGCCCAGACCTGAGGAACTGATGGACAAATTAGGACAGTCTCGTTTCTTTTCTAAGATTGATTTAGCAGAGGCATACTTACAGATTCCACTTGATGACGAGTCAAAAAAATTTTTCGTCATTAATACTCACATGGGCCTTTTTCAATTTCAACGCCTACCCTTTGGCAGTTCTTCCGCCCCTGCTATTTTTTCATCGCTTTTTGGAACAGCTGACAGTTTCGGTACCTTGTTGCTCGAACTATTTAGATGACATTGTGGTATCCGGACGTACAGTTGAAGAACATTTAGCAAACCTGGAATGCCTTTTCAAAGTTTTGACTGCAGCAGGTCTACGTTGCAATAAAGCAAAGTGTTCGTTTTTTCAAACTGAAATAGAGTACCTAGGCCATGTGATTAATGCCCAAGGAATTCATCCCTTACAGTCACATCTTCGAGCAATCAAAGACTTGCCTCCTCCTAAGAATGTGCATGAATTGCAAGCAGTAATGGGAAAGCTTAACTATTATTTCAGATTTATTCCCAATGCCTCTCAGATTGCAGCTCCACTGCATCACTTACGTAGGAAGAATGTTCCTTTTGTTTGGTCCAAAGATTGCCAGGTTGCCTTTGACAACTTAAAGTCTGCACTACTCAGTGATGCATGTTTGATTCCCTTTGACCCCCAGAAGCCTGTAGTGTTAGCAGTTGACGCCTCATCGTACGGTCTGGGCGCTGTAATCTCACATCGTATTGGATGTCACGATCGTCCTATTGCCTTTGCATCCAAGCTACTGACGCCGACGCAACAGAATTACAGTCAGATAGAAAAGGAGGCCTTAGCAATCATTTACGGCGTCACAAAGTTTCATCATTATCTCTATGGCAGAAAATTCTATTTGTTGACAGACCACAAGCCTCTCACGTCTTTGTTCTCACCCACAAAGCCAATTCCGCCACGTACGGCACAAAAGCTTCAGAGATGGTCCTTGATATTGTCAAATTATCAGTATGAGATTTTGTACCGACCTACCACTAAACATGCCAACGCGGACACACTTTCCCGACTTCCGGTTGGCCAGGATGTTTCGTTTGATTCTTCAGAAATAGCATGTTGTCAGATAGACTCCAGAGATGCTTCCGCTGTCGCAGACTTTCCTTTGAACTCTCGTCGGGTTGCACAGGAAACAGCTACGGATGCAGACCTAAGTGTGTAGCACGTTTTGTTCGCTCAGGGTGGCCTGCCAGAGCCAAAGACATTGATCGGCCTCTGGTTCGACGTTATTTTGCACAACGTCATGCATTATCTTTAAGTCAGGGTGTACTGTTGTTGCATACCCTCAACGACCAAGCAAGAGTGATTGTTCCTCGTTCCCTGCAACGTGAAGTGTTACGCCTCCTGCATCAAGGACATTGGGGCATTGTTAGGACAAAGCAATTGGCCAGACGTCATTGTACCTGGGTTGGTATGGACGCTCAGATAGAGAGCATGACGTCACAGTGTACGGTTTGTGCGGAGCATCAGGCGGCTCCTCCGCAACGTTTCTCAGACTGGCCACGCCCCAAGGGACCATGGCAACGTTTACATATTGACTTTGCCGGACCTTTCTGGAATACGCGCTGGTTAATCGTTGTAGACGCTTTCAGCAAGTTTCCTTTTGTGATTGCCATGAACTCAACGACGGCGTCTAGTACAATCAGTGCCTTAACATCAGTGTTTTGCATCGAAGGCTTGCCTGAAACTATCGTCAGTGACAATGGACCTCAGTTTGTTAGTGCGGAATTTCAACAGTTTTGTCGTGTGAATGGCATTCAGCATATTACCACTGCACCTTTTCACCCTCAGTCCAATGGTGAAGCAGAACGTTTCGTTCGAACATTCAAGTCTCACATGGAGAAGATGAAAGGTCAGCACTCCAGGCAGCGAGCTCTTCAAATTTTCCTGTCTACGTATCGGTGCATGCCACGTGACGGCCCGTCTCCTGCCGAGCTGCTACACGGCCGCCGTCACCGCACTCTCCTTCACCTGCTGCAGCCTCCCACGCACCGAGTCGGTTCGTATGGCGCTACGCGTTTTCAGGTTTCCACGCCGGTGCTGTACAGGGTGTTTGCTGGAAACAAGAAGACATGGTTGCCGGGCACCATTCAGCGCGTGCTTGGTCGCAATATGTTTATTGTACGTTCTTCCACAGGGTCGGAGCTGCGGCGCCACGCAAACCAATTGCGCCTGCACAGACCGCGCGATCCTGTCTCCGGTTTCTTGATTCCAGACCCAGTTCTGCGCCAGGGAGCACAACCACATCGTTCGTCCCCGGACTACGAGATCCCTATGGACGTCGACGTACATCCGACGCAGTCGTCGCCGCCGCTGTCGCCGCCGCAGATGACAGCGTCACCGAGAGGGACTCCGGGACCGTGCGGGCCCCCCCAGCTTGGGCCACGCACCTCAGAAGAAGATGACCTGCTCCCTCTGGGCGGGGGCGGGCGCCCTTCCCCAGGTTTCGGCGGGTTCCCTGGAGGATCGCAAGGCGGATGCCGGGGCGCGGACGGCGTCTCGATCCCGGCCTCAGCTACGACGCCCGTCCCACCAGTAACGCCCCCGCTCAGGCCCTCCTCCCAGTGCCGTCGCCGTGGCCCTCAGCCCTACGCCACGACGGCGCGGCGGTTTGGGGGGGAGGGGTGTGGTGTCGCACAAGTACAAAGTGCGCGCCACCTACTTTCGCCGCGCGCCGCCATGCATGCACGGCGCGGCGTTCTTCCGACGACAGCCACGAGCGCCCTCTGGTACAACGCCGCTCGTGGCCACCACTGAAGGACATCGGGGACTTCGCACTTCGCACTTCGGACTGAGATAGCAACGAGTTAGGACCTTCGTAATCAGATAGGCACCAGTGAAGACTTTGCTATTGTACAAGCACTAGGCAGGCCTCTAATAACTATGTATCAACATTCTGCAGTACTATGTAAAAGTTAAGTATTGTTACATTCTGTGCAATATATATCTTTCTAATTTACTCGAGTGTTTATAGTTTCTGGCTGCTCCCCTCCGTACCTGCACCAGCGTGTCGGTCTCGTTCCACTCGGCCACCGACACCTACGACGAGGCTGGGACACAAAAGCGGCGACGAAGTCGGGACACAAAAGTAACAACCCAGAAAATCGTGGTGGTGGGGAGAGCCTAGACTCGCACGTCCTAATGAGGCTAGCTACTGGGCACTGCCAACCCAACTTGTAACCAAAGGGTGGAGGAACCTTTTTGGTAGCATCAAAAGCAGAAGTTGGTAACGACTACCTATCGACACGAAGCCAGAGATACAAAGTGAGCAGCCAGCAGCCGACGACGAAAATTCTCATACATACACTCAGACTGCCATGCTAGAAGATGCTAATACATTCACATACAGAATAAAGCAAGTACAAATTCTCACAGGGACAGTGGCGTCACGGAGAAACCGTTCATATTGCCATATTCACAGACACAATGATAAATTATTAGCATAATAAAATCCCATCAATATTAACAGAGTATTATAGAAACTAACATTTAAAAATATGAAATGAAATTCTATTCCTCATGCCTCAGAACGAAGGGGGTTCTCGTTTAGCATAAAAAAGGCCCGTCTAGTGAACTTAGATAAATCACAAAGTTAAAAACCTAGGGAAGACGGCAGACAGCCGTCTTTCACATTATACTAATAGGCGCCGTGGATGCTCTGGTTCACCCTCACGAAATTTTTGGGGGCGCTCGGCCCCCACACAAAATATGAGAGGAAAATAAGAGTAGGGGACCTATAACGCTACCCTGGCGAACGCGAGATATCACTTCTGTTTTACTTGATGACTTACCGTCTATTACAACGAACTGTGTCCTTTCTGATAGGAAATCGAGAATCCAATCGCACATTGGGGAGATATTCCATATGCTTGTGGGGTACAGTGTCAAAAGCCTTCTGAAAATCCAGATATATTGAATCGATTTGAGATCCCTTGTCGATGGCACTTATCACTACATGTGAATAAAGAGCAAGCTGTGTTTCGCAAGAGCGATACTTTCTGAATCCGTGTTGACTATTGGTTAATAGGTCGTTCTCTTCGAGGTAGTTCATAATGTTCGAGTAAAATATATGATCCAAAATCTTACTGCGAATCGACGTCAATGAGATAGGCCTGTAATTTTGGGGATCACTCATATTGCCTTTCTTGAATATTGGAGTAACTTGGGCAATATTCCAGTCTTTGGGTATGGATCTTTCGCTGAGTGATCTGTTGTAAATTATAGATAAGTACGGAGCTATTACATCAGCGGAACTATTACATCAGGATACTAAGAGAGGAATCTAGTTGGTATACAATCTGGCCCGGAAGATTTGTTTTGTTTAGTGACTTAAGTTGTTTTACTACTCCAGGAACATCTACATCTAAGTTTCGCATGCTTGCAGCTGTTCTTGGATTGAATTGTGGAGTGTTCACTTCGTCTTTTTTGGTGAACGAATCTCGGAAAGCTGTGTTTAGTAGTTCTGCGTTAGCAGTACTGTCACCGGTAGTATTACCATTGCTATCCCGTAGTGAAGTATTGTTTGTATTTTGCAGCTAGTGTACTTCACATATGACCAGAGTTTCTTTCGATTTTCTACAAGATTAGGAGACAGGATTTCGTTGTGCTAACTACTATAGTTACAATCTATGATCTCAACTCATAATGAATGTTACACAAGGAACTCGATAATATTTACATTCAATACATTGCACTTGTTTGTATTAGTGAACTCCTAGTTATTTTACGGTGCCAGTCCATCCTCCGGTGACAGCGCCCCCCCCCCCCCCCCCCCGAGGAAGACTCTGCGTTGAAAAACACTGCTGTAAATGAAAGTGACAGACCGCATTGTCGAGTATGTTACAACTGCATATTAAATCTAGCGCTCCATACTCACATAACTATGCACTTTAAGAAATTAACTATTGCAGGACAAAGAGCATCTAATAATAGAGATGAAGGACCAAATCAAAGCGTTTATGAAAGTTTCGCCTGTTTGAGAGGCAAATGAGTAACGAAATTGTAAAATTCTTTAATCGTCTGATTCGTTTTAAACTTCGTTAAAATTTCTTTGATCGTACTAGTGGTGATAATTTTCAAATTACTGATTGTTTGGTTTCTATTGCACCGAGTCTTCCACATCGAAAGTACTGTTGATAATATAAATGGAATTACATATTTTGACGACGTTATAGCATAATTTTTAATGAAATAAATCGCAATTTGCCATCACTTATGGCTTCACTGTACTAAGTTTAGATGTAATACCAATGTGCGGCGAAAGAAAATTTGTGCACGGCCGGGTTTCGAACCCGGGATCTCCTGTTTAATAGGAAAAAAGAGAGTGTGGCAAATGGAAATTTGGGTGTGGCGGGAGACGTGCAGGGAAGAGTCCTCTGCAGGCGGGTTGGTCACTGTGTCCTCGGTGGCGGAGTAGTCAACGCGTCTGCCTAGTAAGCAGGAGATCCCGCGTTCGAATCCCAGCCGAGCACGAATTTCAATTCGCCGCACATGTATTACATCTAAATTTAGTACAGTGAAGCCATAAGTGATCGCAAATTACTTTTTATTTCATTAATATCAATGGAGGTTCTCCCTCGTTTTTCTCCAGGTATCAAATCGTGCAACGCTATACTACTGACAGAGCGACAAAAATATGAGTGGTACTTATTCTAGATTGCAAGCAAAAATAAGAGAAATTGACGCTCGTGCACTGCTTGGCCCATTATCAGAACCTTGTGACCGAAGAGGTTATGAAAAACGAAACCACGAGCACCCACACAGATTTTCAAAAGTCGACGCCCCGAAATTTTCATAAATTGTCGGAGGCCGGCCGCGGTGGCCGAGGGGACTGAGGCGCTTCAGTCACGATCTGCACGGCCACTCCGGTCGGGGGTTCGAATCCCCCCTCGGGCATGGATATTTGTGCCGTCCTAGTTCGTAAGTAGTTTGTAAGTTTAGGGACTGATGACCCCGTAGTTAAGTCTCATAATAAAATAAATAAATAAATAAAATAAAAATAATTGTCGGAGAGACGCAGCGAGTCGATTTGTTGACCTCTAGGAAGCAGTTATTACCACAGTAAGAGTTTGCCGTGGACATAACGGATTGGTTTGTAATTGTGTGGATTATGTAACAATCGACGTTCAGTATGTGTGTTTGCAAACAGCAGGTAGCGGGGATGTACCTGGGGATCACGCAGGAATAATATAGTGCTGCGGTTTTCCTAGTGTTGCGACACGTCCGCCCCGCGGCGCGGCGCGGCGCGGCTCGGAGGGCAGATATATAGTGGCTGCCGCCTGCGGCCCAGACAGTCTCGCCAACATGCCCGTCGACACCATCCTTGTAGGCTTCTCCGTCAACAGTTCGTGCACAACGAACGAAGGTAAGTTACTCGATCTTCTAATACATAATGCAGAGTGTCCGTATGTTTGTAAGTGTTGCATACAAATCTACAGTTTTGTTCCAATATTTATGAAATTGTGTACACATAAGCTTCAATCCATGAGGACGGTTGCCGTAAGTGTAAGAATCACATACCATATATAGTTCAGGAGCTATGACGTCATAAACAATGAGGTGCGCGAAAAACTGCTGCATTTTGCGACAATGCTGCTCATTTTCTCCTAAACCATTGGACCGATTTCAACCAAATTTCGTACACACATTCCTTACCGTGAGGTAGCAATTGCTGCACGGTTAAGCATCACATGCGGGACATGGTTCAAAAGGACAGTATTTAGCGACTTGCAACAAACTTTAAACATAATTTCAAACCTTTATTAAATTTTTTCTCGCTGGCAACCATAGTAAAATTATGAAAGGAAAAAAGTTTCTCGCTTACTACTTTTCCGCTGTTTATGGAGTAAAACTACGCCTCTCGGTATTACGTTACAATTTATAATTTGAACACTACAAATTGTAGGGACAGAAAATTTTACTGACAGTATACACATATATAGTTGAATGTAGCTTCTAAATTGTATGTTCATGAGATATGAGCACATAAACAGAAATGCTCCGCTGTTTATGAAGTAAAACTACGGCATTCGGTTTGACGTTATAATTTATAATTTCTACACTAGAAATTGTAGCCGCGGGAAATTTTACAGACAGTATACACGCATATAGTTGAGTGTGTCTCGTAAATTGTATCACAGTACGACATGTAGTTTATGAGTTATCAGGGCATAAACTGTGACGTTCATGGAAAACCGCCCCATCACACACCAAGTTTTAATCTATTACTTCTTTACTACTAATTGTATTACCAAGAGATTTTATAGACATACAGTCCTTATACAAATGAATATATACCTGAAAAATGGCAGGAATAAGTAAATAAATACCCGCGCAACGCCGGGTTTTCAGCTAGTTTATTTATTTATTTATTTCCCCTAAATATGCTGCGGAAGTTCAGCGCGGAGAGCGGTTAAAACCGTAAAAAAGAAAGAAAGAAAGAGAACGTGATGTTTGTAGTCCAGGTTTACACTAAAATCCTCTCACCACAATGCCATAGCTCGCCACTTAGAGGAGTCAAAGGAATTTATTAAAATGGAGAATCTTGCAGTCAGTAATTCTTTTTCAGCTGCAAACAGAGCGAGGTAGCGCACTGCACCACTGAGGCGCCGTGCAGCGTTGCGAGCGGCTGTTCGCCGTCGGAGGTTCGAGTCCTCCCTCGGGCATGGGTGTATGTGTTGTCCTTAGGTTAGTTTAACTTAGTTTAAGTAGTTTATAAGCTACGGACTAATAACCAAACAGTTAAGTCCCACAGATTTACAAACATTTGATTTGCACCATTAGGATCACGGCATCCGCCCATCCAGATTTACAATTATGTGTCTCTTCTTTTCGGTCACGTCCGAAAGACTAGACACCATTAGATTAGATTAATACTTGTTCCATATATCATGAATACGACACTTCGTAATGATGTGGAACGTGTCAGTTAAATGAAATGTGTCTATACATGATACCCAATATTTGATTTTTTTCCCTAAAGTACTAACTTTTATCTAGAAATGTGTAGAAGGAATTGTCATTCAGAAATTCTCTTAATTTATTTTTAAATGCTAGTTGGCTATCTGTCAGAATTTTGATACTACTCGGTAAGTGACCAAAGACTTTTGTGGCAGAATAATTAATCCCTTTCTGTGACAGAGCTAAATTTAACCTTGAATGGTGTAGGTCACCCTTTCTCCTAGTGTTGTAGCTATGCACACTGCTATTACATTCGAATTCAGTTGGATTGTTAATAACAAATTTCATAATATATATATTGTGAAGCTACTGTCAAGATTCCTAGATCCTTAAATAAATGTCTGCAGGATGATCTTGGGTAGGCTCCAGCAATTATTCTGATGACCCGCTTTTGGGCAATGAATACTTTCTTACTAAATGATGAATTACCCCAGAATATGATGCCATAAGAAAGCAGAGAATGAAAATAGGCATAGTATGCTAGTTTACTGAGTTTACATCACCAAAGTTTGCAATCACCCTAATAGCATAAGTAGTTGAGGTCAAACGTTTCAGCAGATCTTCAATGTGTTTCTTCTATTTCAATCCCTCATCAATGCATAAACCTAAAATTTTTGAATATACTACCTTAGCTATAGATTTCTGGCTGAAGTCAATATTAATTAATAGTGTGATGCCATTTATTGTATGAAACTGAATATACTGTGTTTTTTCAAAATTTAAAGAGAGTCCGTTTACAGAGAACCACCTAATAATCATCTAAAATACTTCATTGACAATTTCATCAGTTAATTCCTGTGATTCGGGTCTGATAGCGATACTTGTATCATAAGCAAAGAGAACTAGCTTGGCATCTTTATGAATGTAGCAAGGCAAATAATTAATACATATTAAGAACAGCAAAGGTACCAGTTAACATTTGAAATATTTAAACGTTTCGCATTGAAATAAATTCGGCGGGAAAGTTGAAAATTAGTCGTGGATTCGAACCCGGATTTCCCGCTTAGGGCAGTCGGTCGCCTTAACCAATTAAGCCATCCAGGCACGCTTGCCTACCAACCCAATTCTCAACTTGTAGCACGCTACGATGGTAGTACCCTAGCCCATTAGTTTCTCTTGCCTATACTGGATTCCCACAAGGGACGGAGCGTATGAATGCATCCGCTTTGAAATTGAGGGGTTCAGAGCACAAGTGGCGTATCTCCACCTACGATAGTCTTGAGTAAGAGGACCATTCATTATGCAGTGTATAAAAATTATTAATGCTAATAATTTATCTGTATTTATGAGTACAGGATAATACACACAAAAGACTCTCTACATATATTTACAGACTGTCATACGGGAAATGACTTTTTATACAAAAATGAACAGGTTACGTAGTTCTACATCTACATCTACATGGGATACTCTGCAAATCACATTTAAGTGCCTGGCAGAGGGTTCATCGAACCACCGTTATACTATTCATCTCCCATTCCATTCTCGAATAGCGCGCGGGAAGAAAGAACACCGGAATCTCTTCGTTCGAGCTCTGATTTCTCGTATTTTATTCTGATGATCATTTCTACCTATGTAAGCGGGAGTCAACAATATATTTTCGCATTCGGATGAGAAAGTTGGCGAGTGGAGTTTCGGAAATAGCCCACGCCGCAGCGATAAGCGCCGTTGTTGTAATGATTTCCATCCCAGATCCTGTATCATTTCCGTAACGCTGTCTCCCCTGTATCTTGACAATACGAAACGAGCTGCCCTTCTTAGGACTCTTTCGATGTCCTCCGTCAAACCCACCTGATAAGGATCCCACACTGGGCAGCAATAATCCAAAAATGGACGGACAAGTGTAGTGTATGCAGTTTCTTTTGTAGTTCTGTTGCATGTTTTAAGGGTTCTGCCAAAAAAACGCAGTCTCAAATGTTCAAATGTTTGTAAATCTATCGGACCAAACTGCGTGGTCATCAGTCCGTAACTTACAAACTACTTAAACCTAGGTAAACTAACCTAAGGACAAACACACACACACCCATGCCCCAGGGAGGACTCGAACCTCCACGGCGAGCAACCGCGCGCTCCGCAGCGAGACGCTTTAGACCGATCGGCTACTCCACCGCGGCAAACGCAGTCTATGGTTCGCCTTTCCCACAACATTATCTATGTGTTCTTATCAATTTAAGTCTGAAGTAATAGTAATTCCTAGGATTTATGTGGAGTTTACGGCCTTCACTTTTGATTGATTTATCTTGTAAACAACGTTTAACGGATTTCTTTTCGTACTCATGTGGACGACTTCACACTTCTCATTATTTAGAATCATTTGCCAAATTTTTAAACCATACTGATATCTTAATCAGATCATTCTGCAGTTTGGTTTGTGCACTGAACACTTTTATCAGTCATCCACTGTAACTTCAAGTACATTGTGTGAATACAGTCTCGTCGATTTCCTCGTCCGAAATCTGATCTCGGGAATCTGAATGACGAGTAGATATTTTCGTAGACAAATTCTTGAAGAATGCATGATTCACAGGAGGAATAAATTTTAGAAGCTCAAGCACAGTCCGCCTGGTCTTGTAAAGTCTCCTTCGTGTTACTCATCCAAGGCTTTGAAGTGGTCTGCCTAACGTGTGCTTACGAAAATTCACCTTCATTTTGACGGAAACTTGATATAACCTCTTGGAAAATGGAGCTGCCCGTTCAAATTGCATCCATCTGACTTGCAGGCAATTTAACGGATGCCCATCAGTAGCCCTTTTCCTAATCACTGCGCCGACTAGTAGCTCCTTCGTTGAGAAAAATATTCCTATGAATGATAATAGAAAGGTAAGCCACATCAATAATAATTAATAATATTCTATATGTAGTCAAAAAGAATAAGATACTGCCGGCCGCGGTGGCCGAGGTGACTGAGGCGCTCCAGTCACGGTCGGCACGGCCACTGCGGTCGGGGGTTCGAATCCCCCCTCGGGCATGGATATTTGTGCCGTCCTAGTTCGTAAGTAGTTCATAAGTAGTTTGTAAGTTTAGGGACTGATGACCCCGTAGTTAAGTCCCATAAGCTTAACAAACATTTGAACATTTTTGAATAAGATACTGTTTCTAACCTTACCTGTCGAAGGGTGCTTCATTTTATCATTTCATATACACTTGAAGAGAACTGCAATAAAATATTTTATTAAATCAGTTGCATAGACGGATAACCGAAATACCAACACTATAACAATATATTACTATTTGTTTCAGTGTCTTTCTCTCAATGACATCTAATTCTTTTATTTTTAAAAGATGTAGGTTCCCTTGAAATTTCAAAGACTGAAAGCTAATTACGTTCATTAAAAAAGGTCCCACTGTATAGAAAATTTGTAAAAACGTAGATTTTTTCAGACTTACCTGTATTTACTGTATTATATCCTTTTATGTATCGATTGCTTTCTGGAAACAGTTTTCACGCTTTCCGCTTATTGATGATTAACACACTGTATTATAAAACAATATAATCTTTTAAATTCATAAATAATGCTACAAGGAACGTTGTAATTTTAACATTAAATACATTTTGCTTGGACATACGCTTTTTTATCACTGGCTATTGTATGGTAAAAGTTCTTCCTCCTGTGACGGCAACCCCCAGCAAGACCTTGCGTTCCCCCACAGAGTGAAAAATTATTAGTGTAAAGCATTTGTGTATTATCCCGACATGTAAATAATATTTTTCAAATGAAATTTTGCGTTAACAATAACAATTCAGTACTCTGCAAGATCTGTATTTGTCCACAAAAGCATTCTATATCACATACTAGCTGAAACTTCATTCAAGCTTTGGGTTAGTACTTCTCCTATCCCTTCTCTCTCTGTCCATCTCCTTTTTCAAAAAAGCCGGCCGCGGTGGCCGAGCGCTCTGCGGCCCGCTAGTCACAGTCTGCACGGCCACTACGGTCGGGGGTTCGAATCCTCCCTCGGGCATGGATATTTGTGCCGTCCTTAGTATTAGCTACTTCATAAGTAGTTTATAAGTTTAGGGATTGATGACCCCGTAGTTAAGTCCCATAAGCTCTACAAACATTTGAACTTTTTTTTTCCTAAAAACATGCAATACTTATCGGAGAATAAATAAGATATAAGGCTGTCTCGCAGAATCTACAAAATTATAAGTGCAGTATCCAAACAAAGAAAGACACTAATCAAAATACAAATGACACATAACATGAGTACGATCTCATATTTATTGAGTTATATGTTGTACAACTGTATAATTCTTAGGTTTGTATTCATTTGTATAAGTGCAGTAAGTCTGTAAAATCTGTTGCGAATACAATTAGTAGTAAATAAGTAATAGATTAAAACTTTGTGCGTGATGAGGCGATTTTCCATAAACGTTACTGTTTATGTGCTCATATCTCATGAACTACGTGTCGAACTGTGATACAATTTCGAAAGTATGTTAGGCTGTATATGTGTATAGGCCTACTGAGTGTAAAATTTCCTGCGGCTACAATTTGTAGTGTAGAAATTATAAATTGTAACGTAATACCGAATGCGGTAGTTTTAGTCCATGAACAGCGGAAAAGTAGTAAGCGAGAAACTTTTTTTTCCTTTCATTATTTAGATGTGGTTGTGAGAGAGAAAAAGTTTAATAAAGGTTTGAAATTATGTTTAAAGTTTGTTGCAAGGTGCTAAGTACTGTCATTCTCATACAGTGTATTTATGAAGTTTCGTTGCATTATATTGAAGTTTCTTCCAACGCTTATTGTTTATGACATATCTCATGAAGCACGTGTCGTATATGGTTCGTACCACCACCACCTAGAGAGAAGGCCGCGGCGCTCTCGTCTGACGTCAGGCAGAGTAGGTTGCGCGCGCATAGCTGACTGGCTCGCTGCTTCGGCATAGTGGGCCGTGCCCCAACGGCTACCCGGTCAGCTATGCGCGCGCAACCTACTCTGCCTGACGTCACACGAGAGCGCCGCGGCCTTCTCTCTAAGTTGTGGTGTTCGTACTCCTACAGCAATTGTTATCTCATATCTCGTGAACAATGCGTTGTACGTAATTCTTACACTTAACGGCGACCGTCCTCATAGATTGAAGCTTACGTGTACAAAATATGAAATAACTGGAACAAAACTGTAGATTTGTATGTAATACGTACACAAAAACATACGGACACACTGCTTTATACATTAAGACTAGCAGAAAACCCGGTGTTGCGCGGGCATTTATTTATTTATTCATGCATTGAGTTAGTACTTCTCATATCCCTTCCCTCTCTGTACATCTCCTTTTTTTCTAAAATCATGTTATATATATTGGCGAATATATAAGAAATAAGGCTGCGTTGCATAATGTACAAAATTATAAGTGCAGTAACCAAACAAAGACAGATGGTAGAAAAAATTAAATGACATATAAAATTCGTACGATCTCATCTTTGTTGCATTATATGTTGTACAATTGTTTAATTTTTCAGTTAGATATTCATTTGTATAAGTGCTGTATGTCTGTAAAATCTGTTACCAATACAATTAGTAGTAAAGAAGTAATGGAATAAAACTTACAGCCGGATGGAGCAATTTTCCATGAACGTTACTGTTTACGTGCTCATATCTCATGAACTCCGTGTCGGAATGTGATACAATTTAGAAGCTACATTCAACTACATATGTGTATACTGTATGTAAAATTTCCTGTCGCTACAATTTGTAGTGTTCAAATTATAAATTGTAACGTCATATCGAGAGCAATAGTTTTACTCCATAAACAGCGGAAAAGTAGTAAGCGAGAAACTTTGTTTTCCTTTCATCATTTTACTATGGTTGCAACGAGAAAAAGTTTAATAAAGGTTTGAAATTATGTTTAAAGTTTGTTGCAAGTCGCTAAGTACTGTCATTCTCATACAGTGTATTTCGAAAGTCTCGCCGCATTATATGGCATTTTTTGCGATTTCTATTGGTTATGACGAAATATCTTTTGAACCATGTGCCGTATGTGATTCTTAACCATGCAGCAATTGTTACCTCACGGTAAAGAATGTGTGTACCAAATTTGGTTGAAATCGGTCCAATGGTTTAGGAGAAAATGAGCAGCATTGTCGCAAAATGCAGCAGTTTTTCGTGCATCTCATTGTTTATGACGTCATATCTCGTGAACTATATATCTTATATGATTCTTACACTTACGGCGACCGTCTTCATGGATTGAAGCTTAAGCGTACAAAATTTCATAAAGATTGGAGCAAAACCGTAGATTTGTATGCAACACGTACACACATACGGACACTCTGCTTTACGTATTAGATAGATGTACTCAGAAGTGACAGTCATTTAAATGTAAGGAAGTTAATATGGCAAAAACCACAAAGTGTTTTAATCTAACGACTTATTTCCTCTGTTCCACAAGATGGAGGACTGGCTTCAATCGAAAGCTAAGCTTTGCATAGAAGCGGTAACTCCCCTTATTTTAACCTCATTTTTTAAATTTCTATTGTTGTCCCAGAGACATTTGGGGTAAAAAGTTTACGACGAAGATTGCCGGTGATCCTCTCTTCAGTGGGGATGCACACCACGCCTAGGCATGAACTCCTACGGTTATTTGCGAAATGCTGTGAGTGCAGAGTAATGATGGGCTGGGACACTGCGTTATTAGTGTGTGGGTAAGCTGAAAGTTGCTTCTAAGCTTTGAGCTGAGTTTACACTAGCAAGTTATTGCAGCAGTTTACTTGCGGGTAGAAACTTGTCGAACTACTTGCGAGTGTAAATACTTCACCAAGTCGACTTGCGGCCGTTGCAATTTATTGCACAAGTGACTTGCTGCAAGTATCCGACTTTCAGTATGAACAGTGTGCGAGGAGCTTCTGCAGCTTTTAGGTCTCATTTCCATTTTCTGCAAGTTAAAATCACAAGTTTTTATAATTATGTGGTCTGCATCAACGCATACTTAACCTGTCATTGAATGTCACGATTAATTTAACACGAGCATCTCCCGTACTATATGTTAAGAAATGGAGGATAAACGAAAATAAGAAAGCAAGATACCAAACACTGAATGAAGCCGTGGAGCACTTTCCTGAAATATCGAATGTTTACAGTGATTTTAAATGCAGAATAAAGAAAACAAATCTATGTGTTTAGTAAATTTAATTTATTGCAATAAATCTCACAAACATTAACGAAATTTCTTCTAAATTTGATATTCATATAATGAATGCTTTTAGGAAGTGGCATAATATAAAGCCGTAATTTTCGCATAAACTGAGAGAACAATGGTAAAAAGTAAGTGACTCTTCAAAATGTAGCGTAACAACCGTTCCTTGGCTGAAATAACTATGTGATACGTGTCCTGACTTGATATGACGTATCCAGTTGTTGTTAATAAACAACCCAGATAATTTATGGGTATTCTAGAAAAGTTTTCTTAGCTAAAATTCTCGAAACCTAGTTCTAGGAACAAATTATTGTAGGTTCCGTAATGTGGCCTTCTAAGCACTCACAAACCGAAATATTTCTCTTTTTCGTGTTCTTAGTATTAATTAAAAGAGCTACAGCATAAATGACCCACCTATGACCTACTCGGTATTTTACTTGCTCTCACTAAAAGTACATGTGAATGGTGACTGCAAGTTACTTGTCAAAGTACTTGCGGAAGTTTCTTGCTTACTTCTTGCGATTGTTGAGTAAACACAGTGTAATGATACTTTCTGTATTTTTTTGGCTGGTGTTGTCATAAGGATCAACGTTAAATGCCGGTACTGAAATAAGGCTCGTCCTCTTTTTGAGGCAAGAAAATGTGACTGGCCGGAATTTATAAAATTCTACAAAATGTCCTCTTTTTTGGGTTCCGAGAAAGAAAATTTATTTTTGTGTTATTGGCAACAACGGGTTCGTTCGCACTGCTGTTCCAAACTGTTCACAACTATTACGCGCATACACAGAGGGAAATGGCCGTTCACGATTTCGCTCTCCGCATGCGCCTGACAATTGCAAACGATTCAGACCAGTTATGTGGATGCAGCTCTCAGGAATCCCTATCTGGGGGATGTTGAAAACTGTTTCATGTGTCGCAATGATCACACAAACGTGAACATCAATGATATATTGTGCTTTGATCAGTTTTGTAATTTTATAAAAATTTTGAAAGATTATCAAAGAAAACAACAGCAGCTGAAGGGTGGTGTGCATCTTTCAATCGGTCATTTTGTGTTGTTATATTCTGAGCTGCTGAAAATTGTAGAATTCTTTTTTTTTTTTTTTTTTTTTTTTTTTTTTCTATACTTAGTCATAATGCCAACACAGAACGTGTGTTTTCTCTTGGGCAAAAGACAGGAATAGATTTAAAATATAATGTACAGTATAATTTCAAACATTTGAAATGCCTCAGCTTTCATCAGTACTTGTTGAAAAACAAAAAGCTCCTGAGAGAGATTTCGTCGTCCTCCAAATATAGTTCGTTCAAAAGTGAAACAGACAAGAATGAGACAATTGAGTGGAGTGATGATGAATAAACTGTCAAGGTTAATAATATTTTGTTTTACAATAACCACACAAGGTTACTGTTTTTGTTTGTAGTAGTTTTACGAGGTTCATTAATTACGTTGTAAACTACATAAACAATAAAGCGTCCTCTTTTTTATATGAGCTGTCCTCTTTTTGATGATGACCTTATGGTAACCTTAAATAAGGCAATGAATATTAATTTTGAAAAGATAATAACACTGTGAAAAGCACGAAAGATTCCGCCATCAGTTTTTTGTAGCAATGGTAGTTAGATAAAGACTATACCAGAAAGCATCATTACAAAAGAAAATAGCGTAATCTGTTTGTTACCTGGTATACATTCACTGGGAGCGTCACACTGCATGCGAACCTGTATGAAGTAATTAATCTTTTCTTTATTGTAAATTGATGCTTGGTTGCATGATCTTTAAATACTAAAGTTTCAGAACCGTGTTTAATTTCAATTACTATTGATGTTGAAAGTTACTAAATTAACGGACATCGTTTTAAATGGGAGAAGAATTACTGCATGCACTGAAATAATTTTAACAAAAAATGGGCGTAAGTGAAATTAGCGTCTGGGATGTTCTTTCGAAATCTTGAGGCAATGTACAACAATGGCCAAGCATCATTTTACAGATTATGCTGGAAACAAAGATTTTGATGAAAGTGAAAAATGGGGAAAATTTTAATGTTATATAAATTCCGGATTTCAAATGACATTGCTGAATTTATTGCAATTAAAAGAACCTAACAGCTCACACTTACATTTCAATGTGTAGAGGTCGAGAGAGAGAGACGTCCACTCAATACAACGGCAGAAAAATGAAAAACGAAAAGCGATTCCGTTTTCTCCCCAGCTCGTTCAAAGAAATTGAAAGTATCTTATGAAACAAAATAGTCAGAGATTTATTGGGAGAGAACGGATGCTAGCGACAAGCGTCGCAGATATAATTTTAATCAAAAAAATCAAATGTTTGTATAGCTTATGGGACTTAACTACGGGGTCATCACTCCCTAAACTTACAAACTACTTATAAACTACCTTATACTAAAGACGGCACAAATATCCATGCCCGAGGGGGGAATCGAATCCCCGATCGTAGTGGCCGCGCAGACCGTGACTGGAGCGCCTCAGTCCCCTCGGCCACCGCGGCCGGCTAATTTTAATCAATATACATATATAAAAATGGAACGTGGGACGTGTGTCCGTATATTTCACTTGGTAGCCAAAATTATTCACTTCAGACCAACAACGGTTATGCATGAGAGTAGCCTTTAGATTCATGGTGTGCACTATGGTGTTTTGGTCGCGGTGTGTGGTAGTGGGTGAGTGTGGCGAACAAAAATCCGTAAAATGTGAAGCAATACGACGATCAACAGATGCTCAAAGATAAAACACTGGGAAACACAGGTATACATTAACTGAGCATTAAGTACACTGGCAATACACAAATGATCTCAATATAAACACTGGAAAGACAACTGTAGTGCTTAGGATCAAAATACTGACAACTGGATTAGCAGTTCCGTGTCGACAGCTATAAGAGGGTGGATGATATAGTAGTTGAAAGTCATCGGCTTATATAAAATTCGTACTGAAGACCAGCGATGACTTTTGACATTATAATAGCAAAGAGGTTATATACAGCGAAACATGATGCACATTTTCAGTTGTTTTTCTGCAGCAAGCGTACGAATAAAGAGAAATAAGTGCATATTGCAGTTTGAAAAGTAAAACTACATAGAAAGATGCCAACGCGTAAGAAAGAAATTTCGCGTTCTCGATCCGTTTCTAAAAGACAGAAAACGGCGCTGAAAAGTGAATCTACAGACGATAGAAACCTGAAATTTGTAGATGTTGTTTATCTTACACTGTAGGCATCAGCGATTTATTGATATTCCCATCCCTAAGGGGTTGAAATAGGGGATGAATGGTTTTTTGAAAATACGTTGCTATTCAGGCAATTTTGAAGAAGAAATATAAAACTCCCGATTTAGATTTCTGATTGGAATTTTTAAAACACGTGCTTCGATATTTTTGGAAATTCAACCATTAAGTGGTTGAAATAAGGAAAAATCTTTTAAGGGTGCTACTAAGACTATTTTGATGCTAGAAATGTGAAAATCTGGGTTTGGAACTATGGTTATAATTTTTTTTAAATGCGTTTGGGATGTTTTGAATTCTACCAACAATGGTGCAATAGGGAGTGGCAAGTTGTATCAAAATACTCGAATAGGAAAGCATTTTTAAAACTAAATCTATGAAAATTTATATTTAGAAGTAGAAACAACCAATGCAAACCATCCAGTCTACGCGTGGCGAGCAGCGGGAATTTAGCTAGTAAATAAAATATTCAATGTAACGCTACAACAGCATCAAGTGAATCGCAATAACTTCTGCAAGCGACTTGCTAGTGTAAACCCAGTTTACCGGGAGTTCTTGGTTAGTCAGTACTCGTCACTAGGCCGTGGATGTTTTGATTATAACCTACTCTTTTCCCGAGATCCTAGTGGCAAATAAACTTGTACTTAGCTGGTTCATGACTAATTAAAACCGAAACAGCTAATTTTATAGCACCTAAAATAACCTATTTCAACGTTAACGCTTATTTTTGTCTACTTCAGCTTTAAAATCCTAAAAGACACTTCTATTTTCAAAACACTTGCTTCGAAAAATCCAAAGCGGAAGCATGTCTGTATCGGAAGAGTTAACGTTGCGTAGAAATTATGTGGACTCAACCTACACGGACGCGCTGCAAAGAATCCGACAACGAATTGCGGAGTCTTGCATATGGATTTCTGTAGATGAAATTACGGAACACTAGAAAAGTGACTGTTGGCGAGTTAGATGCAGATCGCCATCCAGAGCTTATTTGATTTGTTCAAAGCAAAGACCCAAGACTAAAGAGCAAAAAATGACACACTTTGTCAACACTTGGTTGAAGGTGCTACATTCAAATGGCGTAGATGACAGTGCTTCTGGCTTTGAAAGATGCAACACAATTAGTCGAAGATCCCTCACTTCACCGGGACATGGCTTACATTAGAGCCAACTGAACATTTATGTGACTGTTATTTCCGAATTATACAGGTAGACCTATCACGAGAATATTGCTTTTCTGGAGAAGTGAAAAAGAAAATCATTGATACGCCAGGTGAAGTGGGAGAAGTAGTACGGGAAAAAATTCAACCGGTTTTCCAGAACAACACAGGCAAAGAGGGCCTTTCAGAACAATTCAGTTCCACTGAATGCTGCATTCCTGTTCAAAATTTAGCGAAAGTGAAGTACGCCACGTCACATCCGTGGATCTAGAACGTTCGTTCTCGGCATATCGCGGTTTCGGTTTACTGTGAAGCCAATTACGGTCTGCATATCTGAAACCACTGGTTTAGACAGCGTTTATTACACTGTGTAGGCCTATTACATGTCTTTCAACATATGGTTTCTGATTTGCATCGTATTTTTATCTTCGGAAAATATAAAGGTTTGGTGTCATTTTGATCATACTGGCGTGTAATATTTTTCTTATTGATAAGTAAAGAAAACTTTGCTCCTAAGTCAACATTATGTATTTTACTTTGTTTGTTTCGTGTAATGAATTATTTTCAGGACCTATTTTAGATTTTCTTTGGCCTAAATGAGGCAATAAAAGTGCCTATTTTAGGCGCCTAAAAAAGCTCCTTTTGCGACCTAAAAGTTCGCGGTCTACTCATCACTAGGCGGTTCCCCGTCATGGGTTCGAATGCTCTCTCGAGCATGGATTTTTGTGCTGTCTTAGTGTATAAGTAGTTTGTAAGTTTAGGGCTTGATGACCCCCCAGGTAAGTCCCATAAGCTTAACAAACAAATAAAAAAATACTCATCACTGTGTCGGTGACACACACTGCTCTGCGCAGTGGCTAGTAGGCAGAATACCCGGGTTAGAATCCAGGCTTGGCTTAGTTTTCCAACTTTCTCCGTTTATTTAATTCAGTTCCCACTGGGAGCTAATCTCGTCATTCCCTTTGCGTCTTGCTTAAACAGACAATTAATTACGTACCGGTAACTTCAATTTCCCCTAGTGAATACGCTCGTAGTTATTCATTATTTGAAACTCCCTAGTTTAAGACTAAAGATATTACAGTGTTAAAATTTCCGTCATTTTAGCGACTGTATCTTTTCAGATGAGCGAGAAACGTTGCTGGAGAACGTGGAAAGCGTCTTGGGAGATTACCTCCCATCACTGAAGTTTCAAAGCCGTATGCAAGTCAGTGACATCTTTGTATCAGTGTACACTGCCGACCGAGATTCAATAGTTACTGTCAAATGTTTTTCGGCGGGTGGTGTGCTTTGTGCTATCGAGTATTACAAGGAGGATAACGAGAAACCGCTTTTGACATTCGAGGTAAGTTCTCTTACTAGCTTTTAAATTTTCTCTTACTTGTATTTTGAACTAAAAAGTTACACTCTACTGATTAGGTGTTCGATCTAGTCGGCTAAAATCCTGATACTGGAAGAAATCTTCTGCGCTAGGATTTTTTTTTTTTAATATTTCTTTATTTACACGTCTGATCTGTCATCAAGATAAGGATAGGTGTTGGTGTGAGGCTCATGTTCCGTGTCAAATTTCGCACCTTCTCAAGTTTTCTGTCGAATTAATAATATTCGCTCCGTTGATCTGGAACATTAACTTCGGTTGCATTTGATGCTGTTCAAGAGGAGTAGGATTCGTAGGCACCATTATTCATTTTGCATTCTTTCATCATTGAATAAATATTATCTGTGGACATCATGTGATGACAAGGAGGTTAGAATAAAAGGAGATGGCATTATCTATAACGAGCACATACGTCAGTTGAAGCCTGTCCGCTATCTTGGTCAGTTTTGGAATGCTATTTATCCGTTAAAACTAACCGTTAAGTCGACGCTCTCACTTTTAATGCATTGAACGGAGAGTCACTGCAAAGTATGTACTTTAATAAATACTTAACATAATATATTTGAAAAACATAATTTTAACGGCTAGTATCTACTCTTTTAACACGTTGTACATCACGGCATAGCCGTCGGGCGTTTTATTTCTGTTTTAATTGACATAAAACATTAGCTCTACAATACGAACACTTCTCCAAAACTTGGCAATATGGTGGAGGAAGGCTTCAGTTTTTCAGCATACGGGCGTCTCCCTGTATTTGTGATGGTGTAAAACCAACGCCACCTAGAAACAAAACCTCACTACCCAACTTGTGACGTCACGGCCCTGCGACTGAGTTCAGAAAATAGCACTGCAGCAGCGCAAGGAAACAAACATTCACTGTTTAACTAATGATGGAAGTAACGAAAAGGAAATCTACAATTAAGCGAATGCTAATGATAAATTGTAGCTTAACAGGATCGAGTTAAAAAGATTTATATATTTTGCATTCTGTGTCTTCAAAGGCAGTTTAACTACATTTTAGGCGACGTAGAATTTTAAGCACTTATAGCATCACCTTGCTACAGATTCGATTATACAATTAGTCATCTGTCAACACGATAGTTTGACTACATAAGTAATAATGATTTTCCTTGAATATGGAAAACATTACACAGGCACCCAGTGGCGGACTAAGGCTGTAGGAGGCCCGGGGCCCCGTCCACTTGGAAATACATGTATTACCATAAAACAGTAACTTTTGCGATTTGGAGGCCCTCCCAGCAAAAAAAAAAAAAAAAGTGGAAGCCCCCCAAAGATGCCCGAGGCGGACCGACCCCCCCCCCCTCTCCCTTTTCCACTACTGCAGGCTCCTTCTAATTTCATCTATAAATGATGTAAAGCATTTATCGAGCTTTTTTAGTTCACCACTGTCTACTGGGCACGTAGAATGTTTCACATTCTCAGAGATAAATAATTAATTTCCAAAAAACAAGACAAATTATTTAGTTTGGTTATTGTGACCCACTAACTGCCCTTCTCACAATCACATAACTTTGATTTAAATTCTTCTAAACAAGGAAATGTAATCTCCATCATTCATGAGTGTACTCTCAGACTCTGCTCAATGACTTTCTGGAGTGGTTGGTTCTCAAAATGTTCCCGACGACTTTCTGGATCTTCTTGAGATGGTGCTTGTTTTGAAGAGAAATACGTAGGCCTTCCTAGCAAGTTTAATGATACGGCATCTGGAAATAAAGAGATAAACGTGAGATTCGTTTATAGCAATTTTTCATAATGAACTATTGTGTGTTAGATGTCTAACAATATCTAAAGAAAATGAAGGAACCTGTACATTGATCTGTAAACTAATTACAAGCATACTTCACGAAGTTCCAGATAAATTTTCACGAACCTTTCTTTAAACGTGGGCGGTCCAAAGGCGTTGCAAGGAGTTTGCCAGTTTGTGGGTCAAAGCACTTGTAGCATTACATTTAATATTTTTTTAAATTAAAATTATATCTGCGACTCTTGTAGCTAGCATCCGTTCTCTCTGGCAGTAAATCTCTGATTATTTTGTTTCATAAGAGACTTTCAAATTTGTTGAACGAGCTGGGGAGAAAAGGGAATTGCTTGTCGTCTTTCGTCTTCTTACTGTTGAACAGATTGAAGGTCTCTCTTTTGGTCTCTCCACATTGACTATGTAAGTATGAGCATTTTTTGTTAATTGTAATAAATACCACAGTTGAATTGAAAGGAATATTTTGTATAAAAAATTCTTTCCCCAGTTTTCAGATTTTTTTAAATCTTTGTTTCCAGCATAATTCGTAAAGTGATGTTTGTCCTTGTTGTAAATTGCTTCTTGATTGCGGTAGAACATTCCAGACGCAAATTTCACTTAGGCACATTTTGTGTTGAATTTTGTTTCAATACCTGCAGTAATTCTTCTTTTCTTTAAACGAAGTCCGATAATTTTGTAACTTTAAACATCAATCGTAATTGGAATTAAACACGGTCCTGAAACTTTAATATTCGAAGCTTATGCAACCAAGCGTCAGTTTACAGTAAAGAAGAAATTAATTATTCCGTTCAGGTTCGACGCCAGTGTGATGACTCCAATCTGTGTTGTGTTCTCCTGCCAGGTAAAAAACGGATTCCGCCACTTTCTTTTGTAATGATGCTTTCTGGTGTTGTCTTTATTCTAGCTACTATTGCCGCTAAATACTGATAGCGGAATCTTTCATGTTTTTCTCAGTGTCTCTAGCTTTTCAAAATTAATATTCATTGCAATATTTCAGTTTGCTAAATTTCAAAACGATACTTAAAGTTAATCTTGACGACAACACCGGCTAAAAAGAAAAAAATATCATTACACACTGATTATTCTTTCAATGTCGCCATGTCGTCTGCATTGAAATGCAGCTGACAGACCTGAGAAGAAGCATACATTTTGCTGTTAACGTAGAGTCAGGATTTAAACTGACAAATGCGTAAAATTTTACCTACCGTCCCAGCGGCATAGTATGCTGAATTTGGTAATTACCTTTGTATGTTCTTTGAAAACTCAATCATGACAGGCAGTATAACACTCGTGAAAATATTTCTCACGACGTATAATGTGTATTCAATTGTGATATTATCCACGTTCTTAAATGTTGTTTTCTCCTTGGTTTTCGATGACGTGTATTGGACTGCCACCTTAAACTATAGATGTTCGAACATTGTGATGTTATCGTAATTCTTTAAAATTGTATTCTCTTTGGATTTCAATTTCTTTGGTGATTTCGATTATTTATAGCATTCGAATGTTTGCTTTTAGTGCATTGACGTGACTTTGTTGGTTAGATTTCACTGATTCAATCTTTCTCTGGTGATTTAGTTGGTTTCTACGACTTCGTTGGTTTGTTTCCGTGTTATATTTGTTTCTTTCATTCTTTTAGTTCGTATTTATAGAATCAGGATAGTTTCTTTATTCGTTACATTTGTTCTTTCATTTATTGGTTCGCTTTGCATTTGTAGGATCTCAACAGTTCGTTTCTCCGTTAGAAGTCTTTTTTATTTCGTTACTTTTCTCCGTTAGGTTTGCTGTTTATTTTGTTCCTTTACTTGGCATTTGTTTTCGATTACTGTATTGTTATTGTAGTTACTTACTGTCAGGGGTGCCATCCCACAAGTTGGAGCTGAAGGTGGGTGTGCCTGTTTCATTGATGCGTAACTTGGATGCACCACTATTATGCTATGGCCCCAGGTTACGCATCACGGATCTGAGAAGGCATATCGTGCAGGCTACCATCATCACCGGTGGAGCTGTATTAATACCACGAATTCCCATCATCCCAACAAACTTGCCATTCCAGTTTAAACGGTTACAGTTCCCATTGAAAGTGGCCTTCTCGATTACTATAAACAAGAGTCAAGGACAAACATTAAAAGTGGCAGGTATTCATCTGACCCCCCCATGTTTCTCGCACGGACAGCTCTCGTGTATCGAGAGCTAGTTATCTCTACGTATACTCGGAGAACAAGTAGTCTCGAAACGTCGTTTACAGGGACGTATTGCAATAGATTTTTGGCTCTCCATTAAAAAAAAATCATATGTTTGTAAAGCTTATGGGACTTAACTACGGGGTCATCAGTCCCTAAACTTACAAACTACTTATGAACTACTTACGAACTAGGACAGCACTAATATCCATGCCCGAGGGGGGATTCGAAACCCCGACCGTAGTGGCCGTGCAGACCGTGACTGAAGCGCCTCAGTCCCCTCGGCCACCGCTCTCCATCCGTTCCAAGACAATTATATATTCCGTGCTAACAATATCGCAAACAGTCATGTAGTTATTTATGCCCTTTCTTGGCACTTTAATATCTGACTATTGAACCGCGGGGAGCAGCTAGTTCCAAAAATAAGAGGTGCAGTAATAATAAATACATCCCTGTTAAACTTGGAAACAGAGGCGCGCCACAATTTGTTGGAAGTCGCGATTATTCGTTATAACTGATGCAATAGGAAAGTGATCAGTAAAATTACACTTACCAGATGGGAAGAAATCCAGAATGTCGGGGTTTTTGATTTGTCGTGAGAAATAAATTTTAGCCGGCCGCGGTGGCCGAGGGGACTGAGGCGCTCCAGTCATGGTCTGCACGGCCACTACGGTCGGGGGTTCGAATACCCCCTCGGGCATGGATATTTGTGCCGTCCTAGTTCGTAAGTAGTTCATAAGTAGTTTGTAAGTTTAGGGACTGATGACCCCGTAGTTAAGTCCCATAGACTATACACACATTTGAACATTTGAAATAAATTTTATGAATTGAAATGTTGCTTTTTACTTTTCAAATCAATTTCCTACAGTCTTAACACTAATGGCAGGTAATTAATTTGCTTTTAATTTATACTTTCCCACTCGTACTTGGTTGTGGAATTTGCAGAACCAACGAATTTGGATCCTACCTTATTGTGAAGTCTGCCTTTATTAAACACAAACGTATTTTCTGCGTAAGCTGCCTCTGAGCTTTGATCAAATAAGGAAAAATGAACATTTGTGCTAGGCCGTTTTTAAAAACTAAGATTCATGCTTACGAAGGGACTGATGTCCTCGCAGTTTAGTCGCCTCTAAGGCTGAGTTCCCACTGATGCGACCAGTCGCTCGCGGCTAGTCGCGCACTGTCGCGTGCGGCTGTTGATTACACTGCGCTGTACGGTGCAAAACTCAGCGGCGCGAAGCACACACGACAGAGCGGTCAAACAGACCAGGAACAGCAAGCGGACAGAAGCCACTGCCGCGGCCAGCAGCGCGCGACACAGCACCAAGTAGTGTAAAAATGGCGCTATCAGAGAACTGCATCATACAGAGTCAGTGGCGTAACTATGCGAGGGGGGGATTAGGGGAATAGAACACCCCCCCCCCCCAGAACCCGAAAAAAATCGTATAACAACAATCTGGTAAAGGTAAAGATTAGTCTGTATGGAAACTGACTAAAATTTTGCTCGTCCAGCAGATCTATCCCCCCCCCCCCCCCCAAAAGCCAAGTCCTAGTTACGCCACTGTACAGATTTGGTTATAATGGAAGTGGAATAAAGACCAGCACTATGGAACAGTACTATAAAGGAACATAGTGACAAAAATAAACGAGAAGCTTTGTGGGTAGCAGTAATGGAGAGATTTGGAGATCAGCTACAGGATGTGGAAGAAAAACAAGCAATTTGTGAGTATAAACAGTTATGTGTTTTGGGACGAGACTGCTGGCCCTCTCGTCTCAATGTTACCGTACGATACCGTCTGCGTCGGATCCGGAATCGTGTGGTTCAATAGTGATAAAAGTTGCGAGTGAAGTTAGTTAAATACGATATAGCCAGCCTAGGAGTCAGTGTAGGACAGTGTCTAGTGTTACTGTGATTAAAACAAGTGATAGATTTCATTAATTAAGAGATTTGTTTAGATGCTTTCCAGACAGTTCTATAAACAATAGTTTCGTCATTTTATGTTATTTAAAGACTTAAATACAGCCGGCCGCGGTGGCCGAGGAGACTGAGGCGCTTCAGTCACGGTCTGCACGGCCACTACGGTCGGGGATTCGAATACCCCCTCGGGCACGAATATTTGTGCCATCCTAGTTCGTAAGTAGTTCATAAGTAGTTTGTAAGTTTAGGGACTGATGAACCCGTAGTTAAGTCCCATAAGCTTTACAAACATTTGAACATTTTTGAACTTAAACAGACGAATTATAAAAACTTTTGTGAAAAACAAAAAGAAATGGAAAATAAATAGCATTGTATATATGTTAGTCTCATAAACAAGTTTTGTTGACCAGCTAATTGTGTTATTTCGACTATTACATTAACTATCAATATTGAATTCTTTATATATATTGACTGACATGAGATTTTGAGTATATTTTGTGAACGGCCATGAGATTTGATAGTTCAATATATGTTAGGAACATGTATGATGTACTCGTTAACAAATTATTTGACATTTAAGATCGCACTTTGTTGTCAACAGAAAGATCGGAGCCGGCCGCGGTGGCCGAGGAGACTAAGGCGCTCCAGTCACGGTCTGCACGGCCACTACGGTCGGGAGTTCGAATCCCCCCTCGGGCATGGATATTTGTGCCGTCCTAGTTCCTAAGTAGTTTGTAAGTTTAGGGACTGATGACCCCGCAGTTAAGTCCCATAGACTATACAAACATTTGAAACATTTTTGAAAGATCGGAGATATCGTCTTAAAAATATATAAGCCATGTAAAAATTATTGTATGTATAGTTTTCATTTTATATTGTGATTATTTTTGTGTATATGAAATGTTTTATTTTTATGTTTGTTAATTGTAAATCAGTATATTCAATTGTTATGAACAATGGATAATGTAAGGTCATTATTGCCAATGTTATATATTTGCTTTTGTATCCCAGCCTCGTCGCCGCTTTTGTGTCTCGTTTCCGTCGTAGGTGTCGGTGGCCGAGTGGAATGAGACCGACACAGGAATAAAGATAGCACGCTGGTGCAGGTACGGAGGGGAGCAGCCAGAAACTGGAAACACTAGAGTAAATTAGAACGAGATATATATTGCACAGAATGTATACAATACTTAACTTTTACACAGATCAGTTCTGCAGAATGTTGATACATAGTTGAGCTAGAGTCCTGCCTAGTGCCTGTCCGATAGCCAAATCTTCACTGGTGCCTATCTGATTCCGTAGTGTTAACTGGTTCCTATCTCAGTCCCAAGTGAACGATGTCGTTCAGTGGTGGCCACGAGCGGATTTGTAACAGAGGGCGCTCGTGGCTGACGTCATAAGAACGCCGCGCCGTGCGTGCATGGCGGCGCGCGGCGAAAGTAGGTGGTGCGCACTTTGGACTTGTGCGACACCACACCCCTCCCCCCCCAAACCGCCGCGCCGTCGTGGCGTAGGGCTGAGGGCCGTGACGGCACTGGGAGGAGGGCCTGGGCGGGGGCGTTACTGGTGGGACGGGCGTCGTAGCTGAGGCTGGGATCGAGACGCCGTCCGCGCCCCAGTATACACCTTGCGATCCGCCGGGAAACCCGTCATCTTCTTCTGAGGTGCGTAGCCCAAGCTAGGGGGGGGGGGGGGGCGCACGGTCCCGGAGTCCCTCTCGGTGACGCTGTCAGCTGAGGCGTCGACGGAGGCGGAGGGGCCGACTGCGTAGGAGGTTCGTCGACATCCATCGGGATCTCGTAGCCCGGGGAAGCTGGGCCCGGCGGCGAGCGAAGTGGCTGTGCTCCCTGGCGGTGAACTGGGTCTGGAATCAAGAAACCGGAGACAGGATCGCGCGGCCTGTGCAAGCGCAATTGGTTTGCGTGGCGCCACAGCTCCGACCGTGTGGAAGAACATACAACATACATATTGCGACCGAGCACGCGCTGAATGGTGCCCGGCATCCATAGTTCCTTCTTTTTTCCAGCAAACACCCTGTACAGCACCGGCGTAGAAACCTGAAAACGCGTAGTGCCATACGAACCGACTCGGTGCGTGGGAGGCTGCAGCAGGTGAAGGAGAGTGCGGTGACGCCGGCCGTGTAGCAGCTCGGCAGGAGACGGGTCGTCACGCGGCATGCACCGATACATAGACAGGAAAATTTGAAGAGCTTGCTGCCTGGAGTGCTGACCTTTCATCTTTTCCATGTGAGACTTGAATGTTCGAACGAAACGTTCTGCTTCACCATTGGACTGAGGGTGAAAAGGTGCGGTGGTGATATGCTGAATGCCATTCACACGACAAAACTGTTGAAATTCCGCACTAACAAATTGAGGTCCATTGTCACTGACGATAGTTTCAGGCAAACCTTCGATGTAAAACACTGACGTTAAGGCACTGATTGTACTAGACGCCGTCGTTGAGTTCATGGCAATCACAAAAGGAAACTTGCTGAAAGCGTCTACAACGATTAACCAGCGCGTATTCCAGAAAGGTCCGGCAAAGTCAATGTGTAAACGTTGCCATAGTCCCTTGGGGCGTGGCCAGTCTGAGAAACGTTGCGGAGGAGCCGCCTGATGCTCCGCACAAACAGTACACTGTGACGTCATGCTCTCTATCTGAGCATCCATACCAACCCAGGTACAATGACGTCTGGCCAATTGCTTTGTCTTAACAATACCCCAATGTCCTTGATGCAGAAGGCGTAACACTTCACGTTGCAGGGAACGAGGAACAATCACTCTTGTTTGGTCGTTGTCCGTATGTAACAACAGAACACTCTGACTTAAAGATAATGCATGACGTTGTGCAAAATAACGTCGAACCAGAGGCCGATCAATGTCTTTGGCTCTGGCAGGCCACCCAGAGCGAACAAAACGTAGGTCTGCATCCACAGCTGTTTCCTGCGCAACCCGACGAGAGTTCAAAGGGAAATCTGCGACAGCGGTAGCATCTCTGGAGTCTATCTGACAACATGCCATTTCCGAAGAATCAAACGACACATCCTGGCCAACCGGAACTCGGGAAAGTGTGTCCGCGTTGGCGTGTTTAGTGGTAGGTCGGTACAAAATCTCATACTGATAATTAGACAGTATTAAGGACCATCTCTGAAGCTTTTGTGCCGTTCGTGGCGGAATTGGCTTTGTGGGTGAGAACAACGACGTGAGAGGCTTGTGGTCTGTCAACAAATAGAATTTTCTGCCATAGAGATAATGATGAAACTTTGTGACGCCGTAAATGATTGCTAAGGCCTCCTTTTCTATCTGACTGTAATTCTGTTGCGTCGGCGTCAGTAGCTTGGATGCAAAGGCAATAGGACGATCGTGACATCCAATACGATGCGACAATACTGCACCCAGACTGTACGACGAGGCTTCAACTGCTAACACTACAGGCTTCTGTGGATCAAAGGGAATCAAACATGCGTCACTTAGTAGTGCAGATTTTAATTTCTCAAAGGCAACCTGGCAAGCTTTGGACCATACAAAAGGAACATTCTTCCTACGTAAGTGATGCAGTGGAGCTGCAATCTGAGAGGCATTGGGAATAAATCTGCAATAATAGCTAAGCTTTCCCATTACTGCTTGCAGTTCATGCACATTCTTAGGAGGAGGCAAGTCTTTGATTGCTCGAAGATGTGACTGTAAGGGATGGATTCCTTGGGCATTAATCACATGGCCTAGGTACTCTAATTCAGTCTGAAAAAAACAACACTTAGCTTTATTATAACGTAGACCTGCTGCAGTCAAGACTTTGAAAAGGCACTCCAGGTTTGCTAAATGTTCTTCAACTGTACGTCCGGATACCACAATATCATCTAAGTAGTTCGAGCAACACGGTACAGAAACTGTCAGCTGTTCCAAAAAGCGCTGAAAAATAGCGGGGGCGGAAGAACTGCCAAAGGGTAGGCGTTGAAATTGAAAAAGGCCCATGTGAGTATTAATGACGAAAAACTGTTTTGACTCGTCATCAAGCGGGATCTGTAAGTATGCCTCTGCTAAATCAATCTTAGAAAAGAAGCGAGACTGTCCTAATTTGTCCATTAGTTCCTCAGGTCTGGGCAGTGGATAAGTGTCTACAATTGTTTGACTGTTCACTGTTGATTTGAAGTCCGCACAGAGACGACGTTTTCCCGACGGCTTGGGTATAATTACTAAAGGCGAGGCCCACTGACTCGCAGAAAAAGGAGAAATCACACCACTATCTTGCCAACGTTTAAGTTCGTCTGCAACTTTATCACGAATTGCGATAGGCACTGGTCTAGCTTTACGAAATTTTGGAACTGCAGATTCTTTTAAAGTTACATGTGCCACGAAGTCTTTTGTACAACCTAGTTCCGGCGATAACAAGTCACTATATTTCTCACATAATGCATTGATTATGTCCTGAGGCACTACTGACGAAATTTGAAGTATATCTCTTTGAATTGATAAACCAAACAAGTCAAATGCATCTAGTCCAAAAATGTTCTGTGTAGATTTGGCCTGAAGAACTACAAAAGAAACTGTTTTTGTTACACCTTGAAAAGAGGCGGGTAGGCTACACGTTCCTAGCACGGGAATATTTTGACCTGTATAAGCTGTTAGCACTTGTTGACACGGCGACAATTTTGGCGAACCCAAAATTTCATAAGAGTCTTTATTAATTAATGTAACAGCGGAACCAGTATCAAGCTGAACTTGCAGGCTTATTTTCTATAGAGAGATTCACAAATAGTTTTTGCTTGTGGCGCTCGACAGATGCGCGAATGTGGACAACGTCTGCTACGCCTCGTTTGATGCGCTTGCGCATGCGCGGGCTGCGTAGTGAAGGAAGTGGCGCAGACTCGGCACGCAAGGGATTAACAACACTGTCACCAGATGGCACTACCGCCGGATCGGCGTCCGCGCAATGCGAGGCTACTACAGATTCACTAACTTCTGCACTAAACTTTTGAGTAACTACAACAAGTCTACCGTCACTATCTACACAGTACTGGGCACTATTACAATGAGCAGTTGCAGAAGGCACTAGTTTCACTACAGGATTGCACTGTACATAGTCATTTTGCTTGTCCCGGCCCCTTTTACGTTGCACAGTTGTATGAGCTCGTCGGCGCTTGCGACGTTGCTCACGATATAGTTTCGCCGTAGGCGGAGAAAAATGGTCTTGCATTCGAAAACCAACAGAAGCACATTTCAAGTCCACAGTGTGTATGACATTTACAGAATTAACTGTTCTCGCACTCCGCGAAGCACTGTTCCTAACGGCACCGTTCTTTGAGTTTTTAATTTGCATACACACAGACTGTATATGTCCTGATTTGGCACATTGGTAACAAATGGCGTTGCGACTAGGGCATTGCGCACGCTTGTGGCGTGATACACACTGGGCGCAAGACTTACGAACATTTTTCTGAAATGAGCGTTGGCGCCCGTTATTCAAATTACTGTTTATAACACGACAGGGCGACCTTTGTGTCGCACTTTTACACTGGCTACTATTCCCTGTCTGTGCAGCACGGCAGGTAGAATTGTAAGAATCATTAGGGCTACACTGAGAACTACGGCAAGGAAAGCGTCCGTTGCGGCGCACTGAATAAACATTTTGGCTTTGCCTTTCTACATCTGCTAAGTCAAAAGTATCATGCGCTTCAATAAGCTGCAGTACACTGTCTAATGAAGGGTCAGGCTGTTTTAGAATTGCTGCCCTAATTCTGGGGTCCTGAATGTTCTGAGTGATAGCGTCTCTCAACATCACGTCACTATAAGAAAGTCCACAAGAGCAAGTAAATTTACATTTGCGGGTTAAGCCCTTCAGTTCGGTGATCCATTCCTGGTGTGACTGCTCAGGTAATTTTTTAAGTCTGAAAAATCGGTACCGAGCCGCAGCTACGAGAACTTTTCTCTCATAATGATCATTCAGTGCCTCTACTATTTGTTCAAAGTCTACATCACGAGGAGATGCTTGCGGGAAAAGTTTCTGCAGTAACACGAAAGTCTTGGTGCCAACTACGGCGAGAAAGAAATGTTTAACTGTCTGACCTGTTATTTGATGAGCTGCAACGAGTTCTTGAAATTGAGCGAAGTAGTCACTCCATTCTTCCTCTCGTTCGTTGTACTGGCGAAACGTAGGAAGCGTTGCAGCGGCAGGTGTGGGCTGCTGAAGCGACGGCTGGTTTTGTTGTTGGTTAGCGGCTTGCGCCGTTAGCTGGGACACCGCTTGGAGTAGCTGGGTGATTTGCGCCGTCTGTAACTGAATAATTTCCATTAAGTTTGGGTTCGGGGTAGTGGCCATGCTGACCGATTAGGCGCCGCGTATACAAGTAACTTAAAACACAAATGCAATATGAAAGAGGACGCTCTGCAACAAAAAAGTCCACAAAACACGTAATAGAATGTTCCCCCAAAATTCTTATAATAAGGGTGGGTGGGCGGGAGCAATTTCTGCGTGCTCCGACTGCTGCTGTCTGGCTGCTGCAAGCGGGCTGGTCCAAGGTTCGTCTATCGCTCCTCGTCGCCACTTTTGTATCCCAGCCTCGTCGCCGCTTTTGTGTCTCGTTTCCGTCGTAGGTGTCGGTGGCCGAGTGGAATGAGACGGTACGGGTACGGAGGGGAGCAGCCAGAAACTAGAAACACTAGAGTAAATTAGAACGAGATATATATTGCACAGAATGTATACAATACTTAACTTTTACACAGATCAGTTCTGCAGAATGTTGATACATAGTTGAGCTAGAGTCCTGCCTAGTGCCTGTCCGATAGCCAAGTCTTCACTGGTGCCTATCTGATTCCGTAGTGTTAACTGGTTCCTATCTCAGTCCCAAGTGAACGATGTCGTTCAGTGGTGGCCACGAGCGGAGTTGTAACAGAGGGCGCTCGTGGCTGACGTCATAAGAACGCCGCGCCGTGCGTGCATGGCGGCGCGCGGCGAAAGTAGGTGGCGCGCACTTTGTACTTGTGCGACACCACATTTGCCTCGCCGCCTTGCGTGGGGGGTTCGAGTTTTGTCATTTGGCGAGTGCTCTGGAAGCTATGTCAGTCTGTTGTTTTATAATGGAAGTTCTGTCAGCGAAGTTCTGATACTTTGTTATGAATTTGCAATGTTTTGGCGGAGAAGTAGTTTGATTTAAATTAAAGAAGAGGTTAAAAATTGTATATATCGAGTATTTATTTCTACCACGACGCCCCAGGAGAATAATGTTGCAGCGAGCAGAACCCCCATACATCGGAATATTGAAAAGACGAGTATCGGTAGAATGGAACAGTAATTACGTTAGATCTATTAATACGTTTTAGTTTTCAGACTTGTATGTACATAGATTTCTAAATTTAACGTAGTTACATATATTTGTTTTGCCATGAAACCTGACCCTCGTTATAAAAATATGTAGCAAAGAAATCTCGGTAAGATGTAGGACGTCTTGCAAGTTGTTTCAAAATAATGTAATCCGCCATCGTCTCTAATGCCACCTCTGATACTAGTGACATTGTGTAAAACACAACAAGTCTTTACAATATCAATTGCAAAATCAATTTTTGCAGCTAGTGGACGATGCAAAATTCGCTATTTAGTAGATAAAATCCCGAAAGTACATTAAATGTATCGTCGAGCACGACTAAGCCTGTAATTGAAAGTCTTCTTTTCAGCAGTTAAGTTATTTCTTAACTCAATGCTGATTGGTTGCAAATTGGTTTAATTAATAGCTTTATTACCGGTTTCGGGCGTTGCCCATCATCAGATACACTTCGGCATACAAAGAAGAAAAGTGAAGACAGAGAAAACAATTCTTCTTTGTATGCCGAAGTGTTATCTGATGATGGGCAACGCCCAAAACCGGTAATAAAATTATTAATCAAACCAATTTGCAACCAATCAGCATTCAGTTAATAAATAATTATACATTAAAAATGGTTGCTCACCTCATGAACGATTTTAAATCGTCTTTAGAGTTAAATTATTGCCGGAATATGGACGCATCACGTGTTCTGAAAGTGGGAAAGCCTCGTCAGCAACAAATATGTACGATACAGGTGTAGTATTGGTTGTAGATATTGCACTCTTTTGTGGAATTTGCAGTTCCCCATTTATAAGCTTCTGGTAGATGGCAGAATCTTTGAATATTGATTAATCACTGCACTTTCCGTAGGCTCCCACATCAATGCTGTAATCTATATCCTAAATAGCAAGTAATACAATGGAAAAATACCTCTTGTAATTGTAATACAGACATCCGCTACGATGTGGCTGTATGATTCTTATGTGCTTTCCATCGACAGCACCTATCCAGTTCGGGAACTGTGAGCGCTTGTCGAACGTTTTTCCAATGTTCTTCCATTCTACCTCTGTGGGTTCCCGTGAACATATGTTAGGCATTTTGGCCCATATGGCAGAACAAACTTGCCTTACAATAGTGCAAACAGAGTGACAACCTCTTCAGCGTCCATTTTTAAACTGAATTAAAAGGGATTATTGTCGCGTGTAGTATGAAAAAAGTCGCGCGCGATCAGTGGCGACTGTGGCGGCCCTAGACGAAAACTAGGCGTCGGCGAACTCGTCTTTGCGAGGCCCCTTTCATTTTTTCATTAATGAAGACAATGTTAAATGAGTTGAATTATACATCAAAAATCATTATACTAAAATTCTATTAGTGTAATATACGAGTATTATTACAATGACAAAAATACAATAAACAAACACAAATTAGAGAAACTTTTCAGCTTTTCGTCTGACTGAATTTTTTAAGATCTCATCTTAATACTAGCCGCTATTTCGGCTTCAGTTGATAGTACTGACAACGCAGATAGTCTTTCTTGGCTCACTGCGCTTTTCAAGTTAGTCTTAATCAATTTTAACTTTGTGAAGCTTCTCTCGGCCGAAACTGTACTGGAACTGAGCATGTTTCTGATTGGTATATAAACATTTTGATATACATCTTCGAAATCCTTTTCTAAAATGTACTGAAGAAATTGTTTTGCAACTATTTAACTAAAAATAGCATCACTGCTGCACTCGTACGGAAAATATAAGGATAACTAAATAGCTGCCGGCCGGGAATGGCCGAGCGCAGTAAGGCGTCATACCACGGTGAGCGAGATCGCTCTCGGCGGAGGTACCCTTGGGTACCCACCCTTGGGTACGAATGTTGTGTTCGTCCATTAGTTAAGCTAATGTAAATAAGACGTAGGTCGGCGCTACATAACCTAGCAGTTGAAATGCGCCGTTAAACAACATATAAAAAATAAACATAAAAGTAAAATTTTAACGATGTTTTGCGAGGCCTCCAGAGACGCGAGGCCGTCGCCGCCACTGAGTGGCGACTCACCCTAAACAACAACGCTTACCAGACAGTCGCGCTGTCCACTGTACCATCTGCACACAGTGGTCACGTCTGTACCGAAACCGTAGCACGTTCGTGCCAGAACCAAATTTCCAGCTTACCCATACTCTGTTGACGATCAATACAAACGATATAATTTATCTTAAATTTCTGTTCGTTTGGGTCTGTTGAACGATGTCTGCTCCGTTAGACAATGAATCAAATGAAAGTGTAACATATTGAAATTATTATGCTATAAAGAACTTTACCAGAAGCTTTTTGTCACGAGATTATGTATTTTGTCTGAAGTCTGAACATTATATGAAATGTCAGGAGAATCCAGACGAATGCTGACCATCTCCCAACCCTAATAACAATTAGTATAGTTCATGCACGTTGTTCATAAGTTAGACTTTTTCTTCTTCAATTTTGAAGACATTGCAAAAAGGTCATAAGTCAACTTTTTTACGAAAATGAGTTATCCATTGGAAATGGATGGAAAAGTGTAGCCGGATTCATACGTACAAGAAGGGCAGCTGAATATGTGGAATTTTATGACCAACTGCAAGAATGGCCAACAGAAGGGGGAACAAATAATGAAGATGATGATCAAGAAGATTGACTTGGTTTATTATACTCTATTTTCAAGTTGCGAAAAATGTTACTTCCGATAATAATATTCACATTTCATTTTACTAGATTAGATTAGATTAATACTTGATCCATAGATCATCAATATGACACTTCGTAATGATGTGGAACGTGTCAGTTACATGAAATGTGTCAATACACACTATTATATGACACTCAATATTTGAATATTTTATTTTTTTATTGCGTTAAATATTAACTGATTTTTCAATAAAATAGGCAATTATTTGTAAGTAATGCTTTCATTTGTTGCAACACACGGTCGTTCATTGCAAAAATGTCAAAAGTCAGCAATTTTTAAATTAATATTGTGGTTTAACTAAATATTACAAAACAAAAATACACAGTACTTGGCACCTCACTAAATATTGATATTGATAAATAAATGGTTTATGCTGTAGACGTTTTTTCCTTCTCCTGTAAAATTTTACTTTCATGACTAATGACCTTTTTGAAATGACCGATTCAATTTTTCTTCTATTATTCGAAAAACTGGTAAGGTGGAAAAAAGCAGGCGGCTTCCCTATATCTAGAATGGAAAATAATGGAGAGAAAAGTGATCTGATGGAAACTATCCTGTTAGCAAAATCAGACACAAAATAGTTGTCATGATAAGGATGACATTCGTCCAAGTGTCTTTTTTTCTAATGAGCGAGCGCGATGTAGTTCGTTAATATTTTTCTGTTTACCTTCCATTACGTTCTTAATTTCAGCATTATGAAACAACAAATTATGAAAATGGAAAGGAATATCATCGATTTTGCTTTTAGTCACGAGTAAACCTCTCCTTATAGCGGTAGGCATCAGTATTACTAGTTGCATAATTCTGCTAAGCACTACATCTGGGACAGTAAGTACAGAAGAAAGTGGTGAAAATAAGGTATAAGGAGTTGAGCCATATTGACTCATGATGAACTTTTTTGTAACGCTGCTTTGTCGTTTTATGGAGAGATTAAGGTCATATGAGTGTGTAAGATGCAAATTGTGCAGCTAGAAAGACGGATTTAAGCTGATTTTGACATGAAGATAGTAGGTATTTTGGACTGCAATGATCAAATTTTATTTCATGTACAAGCAACCTAGAATACAGCTTTGAAGCGACAGCGGTATTTCAGCCCATCATCTCAGCTCCAGCCCTCACTCTCTCCATTTATCTCCTCCTCCCACCTGACTGTGCATTACCTCCTCTTCTATTTCATTAAAATACCATGAAAAAATTCGAACTAAATCAATCAAGAACTTTTCAGAGTTGTAACTACTCTTCTTTTTATTTATTTTATTTATTTATTTATTTAAATCCCATGGATCCAATATAGCGAGAAATTCGCTTGGATGTAGGACGTGTCAAATGATACAAAACGGAACATACAGAATCCCTTTTGCAACAATATATATATATATAAGAAAAAATTACACATCAAAAGGTATAGGCTAAAATTACACATTACACAAAATTACATGTTACACAAAAATTACCTGATCTACAGGGTTTCTAGTTACAAACGTGTAGCCAGGGGGATAAATACAGAATAATTTGATAAGGAACTCACGTCCGATAATTTCCTCCATTAACGCTATGAGCATTTCTTGACTTTCTGACACTGTGAATCAAATGTACTGGAAGCTCTTTTCCTTGCATATTTTAGAAGGAGATTCAAATGTAAACCTATTGGATCAAACTGCTATGGCCATCAGTTCTTAGATAGCTAGTAACAGTATATGACATAGCTCTGTTTAGTTATTCGAAACAGTCCTCCAGAGTTGTGCAATCGATTAATGACTTAACAACTATAAATTTAAAAGAGAGTCTACAGCAGTTAGACTGGGATGAGGTATATAAGGAATATGATGTTAATTTAAAAAGTAACTTATTTCATGATACATTTGTAAGGATATTTGATAACTGTTTCTCCAAGAAATTAGTTAAATACAGTTCTAAGAAACTATGCAAAAAGCAATGGCTTAATAAAGGGTTAAAAATATCTTGTAACTGAAAATGGGAACTATATCTATCTGCAAGAAAGAGTAATAACCCAGAAACAATAAAATATTATAAAAACTACTGTGCTTCATTAAGAAAAGTTATTAAAAATCAAGAAACATGTGCATCATGCCTGAGATTAGTTCCTCTGATAATAAAATTAAAACAATTTGAAATATTATTAAGAGGGAGACAGGGCAACCAAGAGCAGAGGAAGAGGGTGTTACCATCAAAACAAATGAAAACTTTAGTAACAAAAAGTCAGAAGTTAAAACATTTTTATTGATTACCTTTTAAATGTTGTAGAGAAAGTATGATCTAAATGTTCATTGGAAGTAGCAATGCAGTTAATGGAAGAGGCAATACCTACACAACTCGATACAACTGAAATTCCACCCACCTCCCTACAGAAATTAGAAAACTAATAAACTCTCTCAAGAGTAAAAGGTCATATGGAATTGATGGCATTTCCAGCAAGGTATTAAAAGCTTGTTCCCAAGAGATAAGTAGGGTTCTCAGTCATATACGTAATAGCTCTTTAAAGCAGGGTATTTTCCTGGATAGACTGAATATGCTATCATTAAACCTTTTCATAAAAAAAGGGGATACGTCCGATGTCAACAACTACCGCCTCATCTCACTTCTGACAACTTTTCCAAAATTTTTGAAAAGCTTATGTATTCTCGAGTTGCTTCACATATTAGTCAAAATAAAGTTCTAACAAAATGTCAGTTTGGTTTAAAAAAAAAAAAGCTTTTCAACAGAAAATGCTATTTATACCTTCACTGATGAAATATTAAATGCTTTGAATAACTGAACATCACCAGTTGAGATTTTTTGTGATCTTTCAAAGGCTTTTGATTGTGTAAATCATGGGATTCTTCTAGATAAGCTTAAGTATTGTGGTATGAGTGGCACAGTGCACAAATGGTTTAAATCATACTTAACTGGAAGAATGCAGAAAGTTGAAATAAGCAGTTCACTTGACATAGGAGAAACAATTAATTCCTTTAACTGGGGAGTTATCAATAATGGGGTCCTACAAGGTTCGGTCTTGGGTCCTTTGTTGTTCTTAATATGTATTAATGACTTGTCGTTCTACATTCACGAAGATGCTAAGCTAGTTCTTTTTGCTGATGATACAAGTATAGCTACCATGCCTGACAAACAGGAATTAACTGATGAAATAGTAAATGATATCTTTCAGAAAATTATTAAGTGGTTCTCTACAAATGGACTCACATTAAACTTTGATAAAACCCAGTATATACAATTTCATACAGTAAATGGCATGACACCATTAATAAGTTTAGATTTTGAACCGAAATCTGTAGCTAAGGTAAAACATTAAAAAATTTTAGGTGTTAACATTGACAAGGGATTGAATTGGAAGAAGTACATTGAAGATCAGCTGAAACGTTTGAGTTCAGCTACTTACGCTATCAGGGTCATTGCAAGATATACATAAATTAGCTTACTATGCCTATTTCCATTCACTGCTTTCATATGGGATCATATTCTGGGGCAATTCAACATTGAGTAAAAACATATTCATTGCATAAACATGTGTAATCAGAATAATTGCTGGAGCCCACCCAAGATCATCCTGCAGACATTTATTTAAGGATCTTCACTGTGAGATTTGTTATTAACAATCTGACCCAATTCAAAAGTAATTTCAGTGTGCATAGCTAGGAGAAAGGGTGATATTCACTATTCAAGGTTAAATCTAACTTTGGCACAGAAAGGAGTGAATTATGCTGCCACAAAAGTCTTCAGTCATTTACCAAGTAACATCAAAAGTCTGACAGATAGCCAACTAGTATTTAAAAAGAAATTAAAGGAATTTCTGAATGGCAACTCCTTCTACACTATAGATGAATTTTTAGATAAAACTTAAAATAAATAAATGAAAAAAAAAGAAAACAATGTAAATAAGAAATCCTTTAAATATTGCTTGTCATGTGGAGACAATATTTACTAAACTGGCACATTCCACATCATTACGAAATGTCGTGTATATGATATATGGAACAAGTATTAATCTAATCTAATCCAAAACAAAGGCATGGACTCACCCAGCATGCAAGATGAGAATGGTTTACTGAGCATGGGCACAACTTGTTCCACAAGCTCTAAAAACACAGGCGTAGTAAATAGGTCCACACACTAACGAGGCTCAAACGGTACTGCTACTTGCCTCTCGCTAAACACAAATCTTCAACTTTTATCGAAACACCACTGTTGTAGTGCCCCTACCCATTATCAGTCATAGGGCCTGGTGTGCATCCACACTGAATAAAGAATCATTGGCTATCACTGCCCCCTTTTTTTAAGGCAAATGTCAGCTCGTCTGCCTAGTAATCAAGTGGACTTGAGTTCAAATGCTGACTGAGGTGTAAATATTCAACTTCCTCCACTTAATAATTTCAATTCCCACATGCCCTTTAAGTTGTAAATTTTGTGTGTCTAGATTGATAATAACTGCAGAATCAAAAATGGTGTCTGTTTTTTCATACATGTCTGATGATGCTCCAGCTCATAATGCTACATGTGGGAAAGATCTCTTGCGCACATCAGTTAGTGAGGAACACATTCTGAGCCACCTCTTCCATTTTGCTTGCCACCCCAGGTTCCCAGACCTCAATCCCTGTGATTAACAGCTGTGGGTTTATCTAAAGTATCAGGTCTACAATGATTGTCTAACTTTATCACCAGTGGCAAATTTATGTCATTTCCCAACAGGGTCACAAATTTGAGAGTGACCTTGTAACGTTTCTGCTATGTTGCAGACTCCTAAAAATCAGTTGCCAACATAGAAACACAAAACATCTGACACCTAAAGTAAAACTTCATTGCCGGACATGTGATATTTTACATTTTCGCCTTCTGTTTGAAATTCTATTAACACTATTAGTAAAACGCTTTTAAGAAATAGTACGTTGATTTAAATATAACTTTGGCTGACCTTTTTACGTAATTTCAGTTTTTAATACTTTCGTAAATAATAGCAGAAAACACTAAAAATGCATTACACTTAGTTTCGGAAATTGCTGAACTATATAGATACTAATTTGCATAAAAACAACAATACTACATGTTATAACTATTGCACAACATGATTTCATATATACCTTTTGTTTAAATAAATTAGGGCAGACCATGTTTTATATATCACTAGATCCTAAATTAAATACTGATAATTTTTCATGCACTAAAATTAATAATCTGTTTGGTACTAAGAAACTAACTTCGAAATTAACAAAACTACGACAACCATACAGTATACAAATCCGTATTAATAAATAATATGACCGCAAACTGAAACTCATTAAAATTCCATGTCACAATAATAATACGCCTACACACTATTGGCAAAACAAATATGTGTGCATTTCGAAAACACACATAATGTAAATAATTTGAGCACTGTAAACACTAGTCAAAAGGATGACGTTGAATTAGTGTACCACATTTAAATACAAATTTCATGAAACAAGTACATACATTGACATAAATAGTCAAAGCTTAAATGTAATGTTTCAATTTCTGTATTTTGGCTTATTTAATGTAAAAGAATATTGTTTAATTGTGAATTACAAAACTTTGTCATCAATCTTATTACGTGGTTACGCAGAAAGATGTTGGAGAGAAACCATGTTTTATTCAGTTTTTGAGTGGCCAGAAACCTGTATGCAGCTCTGTTGGCTTGCTGCTGCATTTCTTGATTGTGCAATGTTTAAGTGGAAATAAAATCGTTTCCATATCAACTGAGATAGTTTTAATTTATGAAAAGATCCTGTAAAATCAAATGCTTTAGTGAATGCTGAAGAAAGCTCACAATGCAATGGACTTCAGACAGCATATAAGATAAGTTCAACTTCACCTACAGTGGAATGACTTTGTTATTGACTGTGAACTAATAAACATTTCCATGATTCAGGAATATATTAGGGCTCAGTTTGAGTCATTCCGAAAAGGGGTGATGGACGTTAGAACCTCCCTGCCCCATCCTCCCCTCTGCAAGTGCCACCTGGAGCAGACATACTGGTAGGTAGGACATACCTAATGGTTTCTACCCCTGTAACTGACCCTTGTGCAAAACCTGTCCCATGTATCCTCCCATAACCAACTACACCAGCCCCACCACAGGTAAAACCTACACAACTCAAAGCAGAGCCACCTGTGAAACAAAACCTTGCAATCTACCTACTGACATGTGTTCACTGCACACTTTTATGTTGGTATGACCACCATCAAATTGGCAGAATGCACGAATGGTCACAGATGGACTGTTCACCTGGGGGACAATCAATATCCTGTAGTATAGCATGCCCTCCAACATCGTCCCAGGGACCTTGGTATATGTTACACCTTGCGTGCCATCTGGATGCATCCACCTAGCATCTATGCCTCGGAGCTACGGAGATGGGAACTTGCTCTCCAACACAAGCTCTCCTCCCACCATCCTCCTTGTCTAAATTTACGTTAACCTCTCCCCCTCTGCCACCCACAATTCACTTATTCATTAAACACACAACCATAGTTGTCTGAGTGATTGTGTGAATGTGTGTGTTTGTTTTTTCTGATGAAGGCCATGGCCCAAAATTTAAGTCGTGTGAATGTGATTATCTGTTCTTGTGTCAGTCAGCAGCTTAGCGAGCCTCTTCATGGTGAGTTGTTATCTATCCTCCATTACTGACATTCCTATCAGATTTTCCATTGTCAAGAACGAATTATTCATTTGTCATTTCTCTCCCTTCCATTTCCCTTCTGTCCCCTTCCTCTTCCCTCCTCTTCTATCTGATGAAGGAAATATTCATTTCTGAAAGCTAGTGAAATGATTTAGGTGTTTTTCTTTTTTCTTTGTGTGTGTGTGTGTGTGTGTGTGTGTGTGTGTGTATTACTATTGGTGGTACTGGCCAGCCACTCTACCCTTATTATTTTTACATCTCAATAGAGAATTTCCATAATTATTAGAAGTATCTGCATTATTCTCACAATTAACAACATAGTCATCACAAGAGCCATTTTTTAATGTAGTCAAAAGGCAAATCTTCACATAGATCCAAAAACTTTGATACTGTGCCAGATGAGATTCCAGAATAATTGAAACTATTACAGTAACATTACTGTCTTTAATCAAATGAGCACTGAGATGAAAAGCTTAAGTATCATTCTGAAAACTAGATTTTGAAATGTCATTTTATATTGAAACATGTTTAATTATGCAACAATTTTAGCTGAAATTTTCTCTATTCCAGTGTATTCGGAAGCTTGAGCAATGTTTAATCAAGAAATGTCATGGCAAAAGAAGCAATGCCTTTCCAGCCATAGAAATTGGAGCTGTTGTAGACAGGTACTTTACAGCAGCAGGTAAGCTTGTTATCACACACCATAAGACTGTTTATTTGGTACTAGAATAGAGTGACTACCTGTTACCTTCAATAGAATGTTTGTTTGAACTACAGACATTTGAAGGAGCTACATTTTGTAAAATCAATTACCATTGACAGCTTGCATTAAATTAAAATTATTTGTGATGTTTAGGTAATGCAAACAATGTAGTGAAAATTATAGAAGGAAACGTTCCTGGTAGGATTAATAAATATAAAAAATAGAAAACGGATGACTTACCCAAAGGACAGGCTCGTCAACAGACACAAATAACATCGCACACAAACGCACATACAAGCTTTCGCAACCGTTGGTCGCTTCTTCAGGTAAAGAGGAAGAAAGGAGAGGAGGAAGGGAAGGATATGGGTTTTAAGGAAGTGGAAAAGGAGTCATTCCAATCCCAGGAGTGGAAAGACTTAACCTTAGGGGAAGGTAAACAAATACACACACACTCACACATATCCAAACTGATCTTTTCAAATAACAGGAATTCCTTCATATAGCAACTAAAAGTGAACCGTAAGTTTCTTAAGGGGAAAATGGAAAGAAGAGTACATGGAAGATGTCCTCCATAATTAACAGTATAATAAGAATAGTTTACAACTCACCGCAAATACGTAACCATGAGCTGCAACAGGCACATAAAAAAGGGCACACACACTGCATTGTTATGTCATCGTGGTGATTTGTAAACTATTCTTATTATGTTGTTGAATTCTCATCTGGAGTCTCCTTCATAATTAGATGGACAACCCATGTTTACACATTTTGGCAAAATATATCCAAAGTTAAATACCTAGTAGAAATGATCACCCCTTTGTATTAAACCCTGAAACACACAGAGAGAAAATTCATCGAATTATAAAAGCCTTATAAATTTAATTTTTATTTGTTTATTTACTTGTCATTAGCCAACATATGTTGAAATACACAATTTACATTTTCACATCTTATTATTATTGAAGTTTGTTAAAATGACTGTCAAGTTGTTGTGATGTACTGGACTAGTAAGTAAATACTCTCACTGTATACTATTATATAATTGTGAATATAAATTCCATTTAAAGAAATTACGTCATTTTGAATTTTATACCTTTTTTAGTTTAGTGAGTAACTTTTTGTACAGTACATGAGGATGAAGCAGTTGGCAGTCTCTTTTCAAATTCCTTTACACTCTAAACACACTTACCAGTTAACAACTTGTGCAAGTGCTTTTCAAATGTATCATTTGGCAAACATTTCAATGATGGTTATAGTTCATTGTACAATTTTATTTCTATTTGTCTGAAGCCACTCTCTGAAACAGAGACCCCTTGAGAATATGAACATAGGGATGTGATTTGTTGTGACATGCAATACAAAATATTTAATTGGTGGTGATGGGAACTAGGCCAGAAATGAGCTCATGTGCCATCAAAGTTGGCCTAAATAAAGCACATTATTTGTCTATTTTACATTATTATTTACCGATAGAGTGTAACCATTCCAACATAATTGCCCTCCTGTCTTTAAGGGCTTTTGAAAACTTTTTTGGTCAACATATATAGAAAATCCTTTGTCTGTTCTTGTGAAATGTTTGATTGCAAACTTTAACTTCTTGTCATTACACTTCTCTATCCATATCTCTCAAATACTGCTAAAATGTATGCAGTTCAACTTCATAAACTATACTTGCTTTCATACCTACATAAATGAAAGTGTATTAGCATTGTCAGATCAAATGCTTAATCCATTATCATTTGATAGAAATCTTACATACTGCTAAAACTACCATGCTATAATAAGTTATTCGTCTATGATACAAGCACTTTAAAGTCTAAAACAAAATGGCATATATGCAACAGTAAATGTGAAGAACATACATTTTCTGCTTATTGTTAAAGTAAACTTTACCACTCAGCATCTGTAATGCAGGAAGTTAGGAAAATACATACTCTGCATGCATATGATAGAGCTACATTTCAGATTGAGTTAGCTACATTTAGTGCTCTGCATATAAAATTCCAAATATTTGTATTGTAGCATACTTATCAATATCTATAAGTTTTTGTAATGTATTTGAAATTGTTTATCCACAGACGATCGTATTTTGGAATATGATATTGATGATGTTGTATATGAAGCTACATCACCTTACCAGCGAATAAGAATTATGCATTCTCGCACTCTAGGAAATTTACTTGTTTTGGATGAACATCAGAGTAAGTAAAGTTCTCATTATTTATTTGTACAAAATTGGATCAATGCACAGAAAAGAGAGAGAGAGAGAGAGAGAGAGAGAGAGAGAGAGAGAGAGAGTGAGTGAGTGAGTGCTTTAACAGGATGTTGAACAACTGATAATCTACTTACTGTACATTTTGTCTACAGACTTAGCTGAAAGTGATCTGATATACACAGAAACATTAATGCAGCGAGGTAAGGAAAATTATGAAGGAAAAGACATAGTGATTTTGGGTGGCGGAGATGGAGCTCTCTTATGGGAACTTTTGAAAGAGAAGCCAAAGTTTGTTACCATGATAGAGGTATGTATTGACAACTACTGTCTAGGTTTTTTTTCTTTCTTTGCAATAATCACTTAATTTTTGTCATTGTCTGTTTTCTGTAATAATTTTTGCATGCTAAACTTGTTTTATGAAAGCAAATATTGTGAGAAAACTATGACAAACCAAACTTTTGAAGACCTAAAGTAGATTATAAAGAAGATGACTTCAGACATTATATGATAAGATGTGGTTTCTAGTTTGTCTTGTTGTAGGGAGGTTGTATTGTGTTTTTCTAAACCATTGTAGTTTTTGTCAGATTAACTATCAACTAGTGGTTAAAGTGATAGAATCATGCATATATTACGCTCTCCCTGGTGTGGAAGTAGTTGGCAACTGATAGCAAAGATAATGTTGTTCATAAGACAGGCCTCTATTCTCAACAGTATTTGAGTGTTGCCTTATCTTCATGTAAAACATACGTCCTCTGACCATTTTTTAGATCTACTCAGAACCATAAGATGGCAAAAGTATATCACTGAAACTGGTAGCATAAATAAATTAAATTTGGACTTTCCATTGTGCAAATTAAAAATTTGTAGCTGAAAGTGTTACCAGATTCAGTGGTGACCATCAAACTGTGGCCAAGGTCAGAACTGACCACCTAGTGGCAGAACACAGAGATAGAACAAATAGTCACTCAGAAACAAATATCCATGTGGGCCAGATTGTGTACCAGCTTGTGTTTAAAAAGTCTTCTGATCATTAATATTTTCTAAAAGCAGCAATCAGTTCCATTTTTTCTCTTTTATTTTACAGGTTTTGGGCACTTATTGCCCTTCTTCAGATACACAAAGTGAATCTGAAAAGTTCAGTGAATGGTCGCAAATTTTATAAGCAACACTGGTGAGGATGAGGTGCCCGTGCATACACAATTGAGGGACATGTCAACAAGCACCCCCTGTCATGCAAAGCAATGCAGTGAAGCAGTGGTACACACTGCAACCCAGATAACAGGGTCAGTGAGAGAACTCATGTCATGGAGTACAAAATGGAGCAACACATAAACATCAATTTTTGTTGCAAATTAAGCAAAACGATGACGGAGATCCATGGGATGTTAGTACAAGTGTATGGTGTTGGAGCAGTGAGTAAAAATGTGTATACAAGTGGTTTAAATGCTTCAGAGACAGAAATGAAGGTGTCAAGGATGAGCCACATTCAGGTCGACTGTCCACAATCACAGTACCAGACAATATTGAATGAGTGCAATGGATGCTAGCTGATGATCGACAGCTGTCTTTAAGAATGTTATAGATGAGTTAAAGATCAGCACAGACAGTTGAAGCTTTATTGTTCTCAAAAATATGGGAAAGCAGAAGATTTGTAGTTAGTTTCCACCATACTTGCTGACAGACGAGCAGAAGCAAACTCAGATGGAAGCATCTAGAGATTTCATTAACATATCTGACTGGAATCCACAATTTTTCGACACCATCATTACAGGAAATGAGAGTTGGTGCTACCAATACAATCTGGAGACTAAGCGACAGTCAATGCCATGGTGTTCATCATTCTCTCCACTTCCCAAAAACAGTTGCCTGACAAAATACAAGATAAATATAATGTTGATTGCCTTTTTTGATAGTAAATGAATTTGTACCTGTAACATGGAAGTTTACAAGGGAGTTTTGAAATGTCTGCTGCAACACAGCTGGCAGGTTTGGCCAGAACTGTCTCGAGAACAGATGCAATCCACATGTCCAAATTTATCGCTAGACACAAGGTCACTGTGCTCTCACACCGTCCTTATTCACCAGATTTGGTGCTGGAGACTTCTTTCTGTCTCCACCTTACATTAGCCATGAAAGGGTTACGCTTTGCAACAGATACGGAGATCCAACAACGTGTGACCTCAGTGCTTAGAGTGATTCCACAAAAAGTGTTTGCTGACATTTTCCAACAGCTGTACAACCAATGTCAGAAGTGTATTTTAGTGAACGGTGATTACTTTAAAGCCCAGTAAAGGTATTTTGTTTGTAACTCTTGTTTCCTATATTTCCTAAGACCATTCACCGAACTTTTCAGACACGCTTTGTATGTTGATAAGAGCCTATATATCTGAAGAAGGGCATTAAGTGTACAAAACCGGTGAACTACAAGAGAAAGAAGTGCAACTGGTTGCTGTTTGCTGCCTTTTTATAAAAAAGAAAACTAAATGTCACAGTTGTTGAAATTGGCAAAATACTAAATCTTCTGATTATGTTCTAAAATCACTGATGTATGTAGCAAATAGATCCTTCTCCTCTGGAAGAATTACCAAAAGCTTAAAAACAGTTAAATTAATTCCTCTTCAAAAATACTGAAAATATCAATAATTATTGCCCATTATCCCAGCTCATTGTTTTCTCCAAAATAATTTTTTCTTTCACAAAATCAACATAAACTCAAAGAAAATTTGTTGTTTCTGTTTTCTACAGATTGATGAGCAGGTGATGCAGGCATGTAAGAAACATCTTCGCTCTTGCTGCGGTAACTGTCTAGATCAGTATAAAGGAGAAAATTATGAGGTTTGTATATAACTTGTTTATGAACTTGTTATCAAAGAATAATCATCCTCTATTCTGCTATGTCATTCTGCCATTCACCTACAAAAATTATGGAAAATTATGTTGAAAAATGCTCATTATAGTTGTTTCATATTTGACAGATTCATTGCTGTTGCCATTCAAAGAAGTAATGTGAGGATAATTAGTATGTAGTAAATGCTTTTGATTGATAATTGTCTTTTATTTTCTTATCTCCATAGAGCTCACAAACACTTATTCATTTTTGCAATTCTTCTCATTGAAAATTTTCAACCCATAGGCAAATTAAGATAAGTAAAATAGTGAGTTTCTAGTTGCATCTTTGATATTTGTTATAGTGGTGGACTAAAGGGGGCCGGGGGGGGGGGGGCGAGTGGGGAAACACATCAGGCCTTGTATCTTGGGGGGCATCCAACTACCTTGAAAGCACTAAGTACTTTTTGAGCCTCCAGAGAAACCACATGTGTGATCCAGAAATGCACTTTATTGTTACCAGCTATCAGTACAGATCCAGAATGGACTACACAGCTGACAGAACTCAGAGAAGCTGGCTCCAAAGATACACATTAGTATAGATTGATGTGGACACACCACCACACAGCCTCCTCCTGCAGTACAGATTTCGCTGTGAAGAGGCGGGGAAGAGGGGGGGGAGGGCTTACCAAGGCACAACGTGTGGCTGTGACATCAGTGGGTGGAGGCCACGGTTCAATGTCACAGTCCATTGGACATCATCTGTGGCCCCTGCTGTTCAAAACTACTGAAACGTCAGCGGGTGCAGCGGCAAGTGTATGTTTCGTAGCGTGCATGACGTTTGGTGTGACAGTGCGAGGTGGCACAGGGTCATGCACATCAAGGGGTGTGGCACTGAGTGAGCTGGCAGAAGGAAGCTTGGGAGCTTTCATGATAACTTAGGAAAGCTGAGTTGAAATAGTAGCTGCGTCGGCTGCTGGTGCGCATGAGTGTAGCGCGAGAGCAGGCGGTGGCTCGGAAGTTGTCGAGGCAGCCATGGAGAGCCGAGGTGTTGAAGTAGTAATCACACCAGGTGGTGGTGCACACGAGGGCAGCACGGCGCCGGGTGGTGGCTTGGAATCTTTCGGGGCAGCTGAGGAGAGCTGAAGTGCTGAGGTAGTTGATGTGCCGCCGCCACCGTATGTGAGGGAAGTACTGTCGGGCAAGCACAAGATGGCGGTGCGTCAGATGTGTTTGAGCAATTCCCAAGACAAAAATGCTCGGTCGGTGGTGTGTTAGTCGGAGAAGTTGAAGTATCAGATTCCAGTTCGACCAACAGGGCAGGAGAGCGAGAAACAGAAGAAGATTGGGATGCGGGAGGAGATAGAATAATGTGGGAGGTGACCACTACAGTAGAATGAAGTGCTGGCAATGCATCAGAGCAAGCCACTGGCATAGTAACTACCTTTTGGTTTACAAGTGCTCGTGTAGGAGCGGCATGGGGAAACAGAACTGTCACAAGCACTGGTAACCTTGCGCTTGGTCACGACATCACTAATAACACTAGCGGGGAGCACACAAATGCTGAGTTGGGTGCAATTACCCTTTGAAGTTACTCGATGAATCATAATAACTTACTGTGGAGTAGTCAGCTCAAACACTGGTGAAGAAGGAGGCAGTAAGGTTGGAACTCAGGCAGCATGTGGGTGGTGAGACAAGTAAGGTGACATGCGTGTGTCATCTGCGTTGCGGGATCGACCTTGAATGACAGCAGGGAGGTGAGGTGTATAATGCAGCATAAGCACAAGTAGATTTTGATGGTCATCACAAGAGTGGGCATCTTAGATTCTGTCTGCAACTTGGAACCACTCACAGGGTGTTGAAAATAGAGCCTCGATGATAGTGGAATTACAGCACACTTGTTGAGGTGAGAACGGTAGATCGGAAACACGGTGCGACGTGACGGTGTTGTAGACCGACACGGCAGAGGCACCAGAATGTGCCTCATATACTGGTAGTTGCATGCAAAGACATGTGTCTGAATGTGTCAATTATGTGCATGTGCGGGAATGACTGTTGTGGTCACGATGCAGCAGACGCGTCACGTGATGCAGCATATGGCTTCACATAAAAAACAATGTTGCAGGATACAGGATTTGAAAATACAAAGTCACTAGGATGGTAGTTTGAAGCAACAACACTTTCACTGTTCACACATGGGAAAGACTGTTGCACTAAATTTGCAGCAACAGCATCATGTGAAATGTTCGTTACACATGCAGAAAAAGGCACACTTGGAGTGCGACAAAAATGATCCAAACCACAGTGGCAGCTCATGACTGTGGAGTTAGGTGAAGAGCAAGCAGGAATGAAAACTACACTTACACTTATAGAATCTTATCATAATAGTTTACTTACCTATTTTTTGTACACCAAATCAATCTGTCTAAGGCTGAAAACTTTTCGGTGACGTCTTCATAGAATTAACTGCCCTAGAAGTTCTGTCTGAATTGAAATATTCACTAAAGAAGAAAGTCTTTCTTTTGAAATAGTGTTCTTCAGGTATGTTTTATACACTTTAGGCAAGAAAAGCTTCTTTCAACAAACGCTGTTGTAGAAGAGATGGACAGAATAATAGAGAACATTTTATAAGTATCTGTAAAAATGTCCTTATGCTCATTAAGTATATATAACATCTTTCCAGGGAAAATATTTCTGTACTTCTCATCAGCATACAAAATAAAGAGTTCGTTTCTTAACCGTTGTGTCTTGCAGAATACATGCCGAAAGACTGTTTGCAGGTTTTCAAGTGCAGCAGAAGGAAAACATTTCTGGTATTCTTCAAATTTTGTGGTACCAGCAAGACAAAAAAACTGAATTTTATCACAGTTGTGAAATCTCTTGTCCATTTCCATCAAAATGTGATCCAAAATTTCATAATACGGGGTTCGATACATTTGAACACTTCCATCCTGAAAGAGAGAACTGTATTTACTTGAGAGACGCATATCTGTCATTTCCCTGGGTTTTTGGAGGACTACTGAAAAAATACTGTTTGTTCCTCTTCTTTCTTAGCATATCACATGTAGGGCTTACTTTAGACACACAGTAGTTAATGTCTAACAATCTCTTCTGCAAGACATAGAATAGTATATCTGTCAAACAAAATATATCATGAAATACTACAGCCAGAAATGTAAATTCAAAATTGTTCATATCATTTAGAAAACCTCTGGCAAGTTGAATGGAATTATAATCCGACTGTTCACAGCAAACTATGGTTTCGAAAATCTCTTTCAGCTTTTCTGTCATCCACAATCACATGCAATAATTTAGAGTTAGAGCACCAGGTGTTACAGTTGGAATTCGTGGTCCCGATGTCAAAGTAATGGCATATGTTCTCTTTGTTGAGTGATGGAAAAAGGTAGGAATTCCAGTAATAGAAGAAAAGAAGATACGACACCTTCATATTTTCTTGCAACTCTGTTGCAAGACTAGATTTAGTCAATCTCCTAAACAGTGTACAAATACTGCAAAAGGAGCTTTGTCTCTCTCTCTCTCTCTCTCTCTCTCTCTCTCTCTCTCTCTCTCTCTCTCTCTTTTTTTTTTTTTTTTTTTTTTTTTTTTTTTTTTTTTTTTTTTTTTCTGGAGCCGATTTAAATGAACAGACATCACACTTGCACCATCATAACACTGCCTTACTAATTTGTGCTCATACTCAAACAGTCCCAAGATGTTGTCCAATAAAGCAAACAAAGTTTCTGACACTCTGTCGGCACTTACATCATAGAAACCTAAGAAACGCTCCACTACAAATCCTTTAGTATTGATGAATCTGGCTATTACAGAACTCTGTGACACCTGTGCAATGTCTGTTGTATTGTCCACCTGCACAGAAAAAATTCAGTACTTTCCAACTCAGTTTTTATATAATCACTGATGTAGTCTGATATGCAGTTGATTAGTTCATTCTGTACACTTTTTGATTCGCCATTGAACACATTTTTATTTTTGAAAATTGGTTCTGTATTTCTACAGGACTCCTCAATACTAGTAACATCAATAGTTCCTTAAAGTTCCTACAATTTGTGGAGTCCGGTGATTCAAAATGACCGCAAAATGATAATTCCTGTTTATTTAAATAGAAGACTGCATCTATCACTAATTGTAGGAAAAGTCTGTTCGAAAGCACATTTTCATTGAACTGCATGGCATACAGTCTAGCATTTTCCTGAAATTATATTTCGATTTCTTACTACTCTTTAACATAGCACTTTAAATGCTCTGCCGAATCTTGTAACGATCTTGTGATATTTAACAAAGAAACAAATCCTTCACTATTCCAAACGTTACTTTTATTGCTAAAAAGCAAGCATGGGCAACAAAATAGTTTTTGCAGAGTTGTAGAAGAGAACAACCATGGGAATTTCATAAACCACGAATATTTGAAAGTAAGGCTGTAGACTTTACCAGAATGTTTCACTTCTTTTCTGTCACATATTTGCAGTGATTCAGTAGGGTGCCCACAATTTAGAAGTTCTTTCCTGTTTTCATATTTCCAACTTGAAAAATGCGTTTCTAATAAACCACACACTACATCGTATCTGAATTCGTATTGTAAACACAGTAATAAATGCACTACAGAAGAAAGCTTGCTCCACACCACACACAAGTAATGGGCTCTTCTTTACAGTCCAGTCAACAGCCATGGAGGACTGGAGAGTGGAAGCAGAGGTAGCCCTGAATGGAGGTTCCACCTACTTCACCGCTTGCCTCCTCCATCACAGGCAACAAACGTCAGGGTTGCTATAGCAACCCTGACGTTTCACGCCACCTGTTAGGTTGGTGCATAAGGAAATGGAAGCTATTTCACACCTTGCCTCCTCCACGCAAGGACTCTGGCATTGGCTCTGCCATTACATGTCGCCTGTGAGGTTGAGAGGGTGGCCTCTTCACTACGCCTGGTCAGACTCAGCGCACGTGCAGTGACCAGAGTGTTCTGCGATTTGAGAACATGGAAGTACATTTGGTGTAAAAACCAGATTTTTCTTTAAGTGTGGCAAGATAAAATACTGATGTACTGCCACTTTACCTACTTCCCCTGCCGAACTGAAAGAATAGTTCATATGAAAACTTGAAATTACACAGTCAGTAAGGTAACTGTGTCCCAACAGGAGAATAAAATTTGATTGCACATTGTTGACCAATTATGTAACCGGCAGGTGAAAGACCATTGTTCAAAGTTTGCAAGTCAGAAAAATATACATTTGGAAAATTAGAATTACATGGTGAAATGTTCAATTGTTTGTCGGCACTAAAGAAAGGCGAAACATTATGAAGCACATTGGGCGTAGCAAAGCCAGAGTCATTACAATACTTGACTGCACTTGTAGGAAGTGAAGTCGTGAAAAAATCTTGCGAAAAATCTTGCGGTGTGATCAAAGATGAAGCACCCGTTGCACCATGTAGATTAGGCACTCGTGAAAAGCCGGGCGAAGTTTGGAATGGTGAAGTCATCATGGCCGTTGATTGTGAGCTGGTGGCACATTGTATTTTTGGTGAAAAACTGAAGCGAAAGTTACAAATTTCACTTGTGTGAACAAATGAACGGAAAAACAAACATTCAGAGTCACTAGTATCGAAATCGTAGGGGATTTGAGTCCCCAGAGAAACCACTTGTATGATCCAGAAATGCACTTTATTGGTACCAGCTATGAGTACAGAGCCAGATTGGATTACATGGCTGATGGAGCTCAGAGAAGCTGGCTCCAAAGTTACTGGCCCAATGATACGCATTGGAATAGATCAAGGTGGACACGCTGCCACAGCCACTTATTCTGGGCCCACCAAATCTTGAAAGCTATTTTTTTGTTTAGACTGCTCTATGACTCTCGTTCTGTGGGGGGGGGGGGGGGGGGGATGACACAAAATTTCAAAAGTTACTTTTTTTTTATAGCACCATAATAGTGGACAAGGGGGTGGGTCATTTTGTTTTGCTGCCATCCTGGGCCTCCGATATCCTTAGTCCACAACTGATTTGTTGTATTCTGCTAAAACACTACTGTCATTATCATTGTAATTTTCTTAAGTAACTTACAATTACATTGCCAGTAGCTCCGAGAGAGAGAGAGAGAGAGAGAGAGATGGCACTGCCAAAAACACAAATATGTTCTGATATAAATCAGTATAGCCACTGTGATCATATTCAACTGTTACTTTTTTTCTTTACAGATTATTGTAGATGACTGTATAAAGATACTCGAGAAATTCATCAAAGATGGGAAGAAATTTGACTATGTGTTTGCTGATCTTACTGATATACCCCTATCAACAACACCACAAGGAGAACTGTGGGACTTCATCAGACTAATTTTAAATATTTCATTCAGAGTTCTGAAACGAACTGGAAAATACATGACTCACGTAAGTTATGATCCTACAGTAGCTTGTGTAATCACTAATATAAACAACTACCTGTGTCTGTGTGGTTGTTTGAGTGATTTTTTTTCTTTCTTTTTTTGTGGTTTTAGGGCGCATAACTTGAGTGATGTCTTTTTCTGACAATGGCTAATTGCCAAAAGCTTAAATTCTGTGTAAATGAGTGTCTCTTTTATGTGCATGTCGCAGTTGTAAGCTATCCTCATTAATCATTATATTGTTGGACCCAGGGCCAGATCTAGAGAGGGGCAAAGGGGGCAGTTGCCCCGGGTGGCAGAATTTAGAGGGCGGTAAATTTTGACCGAATCTTTTTTTTTTTTTTTTTTTTTTTTTACAGAATGTATCTTTTTGTATAATTTAATAAAATTAACTGACACATAATTATTAAAAGTAAAATGACTGCAAGAAATACCAAAATCATTTAATAATACTAAAATTCCTGGTTGCTGACTTCAGTGTTGCCATTAGCCAGGATGAGGGAGATGTTTGCATTATTGCATAAGTAAATGCACAATGTTTATTAATTTGCATAGATTTCCTTTTTCAGATAAATGAATATTCATATATCATATCAAGGTAATACTTGTAGAACAGGTGAATTTGAATAACACTCCAGTCCTTATAAAAAAAATAAAAGTATTTCAGGTGCGCACACTTCTTATTGAAAGTCAAAACCAATAAGGATCTAGAGTCCTCTCTCGGTAACGGTGGAATTGATAGACATCTACACCGGATACTCTGTAAATCACATTTAACTGCCTGACAGAAGTTCATTGGACCACTTTTATACTATTTATCTCCCATTCCATTCTCGAATAGTGCGCGGGAAGAAAGAACATCTGAATCTCTCTCTGTTCGAGCTCTGATTTTACGTATTTATTCAGATGACCTTTTCTACTTATGTAAGTGGGAGGCAACAATATATTTTCGCATTCGGAGGAGAATGTTGATGATTGTAGTTTCGTAAGTAGCCCACGTCGCAGCGATAAACGCCTTTGTTCTAATGATTCCCATCCCAGATCCTGTATCATTTCCGTGATGCTGTTTCCCCTGTATCACGACAATACAAAACTAGCTGCCCTTCTTTCGACTCTTTTGATGTCCTCCGATAAACCCACCTGATAAGTATCGCACACTGGGCAGCAAGACCATAGAAAACAGGAGGAATCTCACTGTATTATTGATGCTGTACTTTTTCTGGCTAAGCAAGGAAGTCCTTTTAGAGGAACAAAAGAAGATGGTAATTTTGGTGATTGGCATAGCGGCAAATTTCTAAATACAATTGATCTCATATCATATTATAGTGTCCCCCTTCGTCTGCGTATTGAACGCCACAATAAAGGCCAGATTAGCTATTTTTACAAAATATACAAGATGAGTTCCATGACTTGATTTCTGACAAAATAAAACAAGATATAATTAAAGATATTTTCGCTGCTAAAAACGTTTCACTGATGTTTGACTGCACTCCAGATATCAGCCACAATGCACAGGTGACACAAGTAATTCGATATGTCAAGCCGAATGACTCAGAAGTTGTGGAAAGTTTTACTGACATTTTTACAGTTACAGACAAAACAGGAGATGGCCATAGTCAAGAGATACTGCAAAAATTGGAACAAGATGGATTGAACATTAAGTACTGCAGTGGGCAGTCTCATGACAATGGGGCAAAAAGGGTTGGAAAGTGCAAAGGGGTCCAGTCAAGAATACTTCAGTAGATTGAATTGGCCTGTTTCATACCACGTGCTGCTCACTCTTTAAATTTAGTAGGAGCAAATTCAGCAGACATTCAGCAAGACTAGGTGATCTGCAAGAGTAGATGCGGTTGAAGCTGTTTACAAGCATTTTCAAAAATTTTTGAAGACCCTGGAAGAAACTGAAACTTATAAATTGTCAACACCAGAAACAAAATCAGGACAAGATCTATTTTAAAAAATATGAGAAAATTCAAATTCATTATTTTAACTTGTTTCTGGTATGCAATATTAACATAAATTACTCATGTTAATCAGTTTCTGCGACGTTAATATTTTACAATTGATAAAGCTGTTCGAAACATTCAAGGACTTTTGGGCTTTCTCAAAACTTCCCAGGATTCTTGTACCTCTGAAGCTATTTCTGAGGCCAAAGTGCTAGCAGAAGATAGTGAGGTATCAACGGTATTCTCCGAAAAAAGGATTCGAAGAAAGAAGAAAATTGCTGATGAGCTTTGTGAGGATGAAGTATCCAACATTCACAGAAAAAAATAAGGAATAATTGACAGAGCTTAGTACCAGGTTTACCTACCGCACTTGAGAAAATCGGTGCAAAAATTAGTTTTCTGTGTGGTGTGCAAATTCGAGAAATGGAAGTGGAGGACTTGAAGGTCAAAGTCAGAGGAACTGGCAGAAGATCTTAGCGAAGAAGAAGGTGAAAGTTTCAAACAACATGCGCTGGCAGTAGACAGAGCCTTGCAAGATTCTACTGCATCGCCAACATTAAGTTTAATTTATAAAAATAAATTGGTAGAGGGGTATCCCAACCTTACTACAACGTGAAAATATATCTTACCATTCTAGTTTCTGTTTCGTCTGGAGAAAGAAGTTTCAGCAAGCTGAAACTAATTAAATACGCTTGAGGAGCACGACTGCTTAACAAATCTGAGTATAATATCCATATAGCACAAACGAGCTGCTTCTCTAAACTATGATGATATGAAAAGCAGTTTTGCAACAAAAAAGCTTGAAAAGCAAAATTTTGAATTGATTTTTGTATGATGAGTAATCTTGTAATATTTTTGTACGTATTAAAATTGTTCTGTTTTCCTTTGATCTTAATTCAGTCAATAAAATAAGTTCATGTTGTGAGATTGTGACATTCATTTATAAATATGTAACCCAATTAGCGTCAAAAAGTCGATTCTTGGGGGGGGGGGGGGGGGGTTGAAAGAAGGGGTGACAAATTTAAGCTTGCCCCCCTTGGCAAATGTCCTAGATCCGGCCCTGGTTGGACCTATAATTTAATGAGATATAACACATCACACTATTGTCAGTATATTAGTGTCTTGGCAACTTGTACTCACGTAGTTCAGTAGATCTTGCAGCTTTTCTTCATACTCTGAGTGTCCAGTGAAGTTCCTGTACCCACGGTGATCTGAGTATTCTGGAATATGCCACGCACAAATACATTTATGGAGGCATAGTTTGTCTACCTTACATTGAGGTGGAAATTCTGGGTTGCACTGATGTTCAATGGTTATTTTGTACATTGTTGACTTGGAGAGTGATTTGTTGCATTGTAGTCTGCCTGTTCTATGTCAGGTTCATAACAACTGTAATCAACATATTGTTCCCACTGTTTGTTTTTCATTAAATGGACACTCTCAATAGACAATGACACTGTGATACGAATAGCCAGTGCTGCACTGATATTGTTAATTTTTATGTTCTCCACTCTATTATCATGCTAAAGATTAGTTGTAATATCATACCCCAAGTACAATACACAGTAACCTATTCCACTCATTCTGGCACCAAAAGGATTGCTCACTCGCCAACACTGCAGCAGCTATCTCTAATTTAATCTGTGTGTGTGTGTGTGTGTGTGTGTGTGTGTGTGTGTGTGTGTGTGATCTCTAATTAAATCTGTGTGTGTGTGTGTGTGTGTGTGAAGAGGGAGAGAGATTTTTAATTGATACTGATTAAATTAAAATGAATGACTAAATCAAAAATTGTTTGATTAATCTGGCTTGTCAGTACTTACTTACTTACTTCATCTCGATACTGTCAATAGTCACACAAATGAAGGCAATAATAAAGAGGAAAATGAACATGTATACAAGCTTTTGGAAATCTTTTCCTTCTTCAGGTAGGAGAGAGGAGGGAAGACAAAGGGGACAGAAGGGAAAGGTTACTCATAACCTAGGCAGTAAGGATGGGTGATATGTGGAAGTTAGATATTGCATGATAAGTACTGAGCAATGGTCTCTATTCAATCTATTTGTTTAACACTGGTCTCTGATTTATTTATATTAGAATTTATTTATATTATTTTACTTATCTTCTCCCATATGTGAGTGAATCACAAGGATGTCAGGTAAGATAATTACATAAGTAACCACATGAAACTAATTGTGTGGCTTACAGTCAAAATATTAATATATACTACAAACATATAATACGTGATAGGTAGGCCTAATAATGTAGATAACCCATAAAAATGCAGATAATATCACAACTAATTATACAACAACCCAAAGATTGAAATTAATGAAACAACTGTTCTGCCAACAGTTGAAGTACCAATGATGTTTTTTGGTAATTATTAAAATTAAGGATATTACATGGGGTACTACACATCAAAGAATTCCTGTAGAGAATATAATTATCTAACAGATAAAATTTTAGATGGTTTTTTAATTTGGTTGTGTCCCCAATGGCTGATTTGATATGGGAGAGAAGTTTAATGAAGACTTTTATGCTTGTATAATGCACTCCTTTCTGCAACATGCTGAGATTTTTTTAGATCATTGTGAAAATCATGTTTATTTCTTGTATCATCCTCATGATATACACTACTTGTTTTGTATATTGTATGATTCTTATTAACAAAGCAAATTAGAGAAAAATGTAGTGACATGACATGCCGAGGATCATTAGCTACTTAAATATATTTCTACAAGAGGATATAGTATGCACTGTACTCATAATTCTGATGACTTTTTTCTGTACAAGAAAAACTTTATTTGCTTGTGTTTAGTTTCCTCAAAATATGATGCCACACATCATAAGTGAATGGAAGTATCTGAAGTAAGCTGCTTTGGTTGTTTCCCTGACACAAACAGATGCAATTAAGCGAATGGCAAATGCTGCTGAGTTGTTTTTTACAGAGGTCGGTGATGTGGAATGACCTGTTTATATTGTTGTTTATATGTAATCCCTGGAATTTGGAGAACTAGACTCACAATATTTCTTTGTCACCATATTTTATCTCAACATTTTCTAGTTTATTGTATACTCTATGAAACTGAATGAAGCATAGAACTGCTGCATGTCTTGTTAGACAGCCAGACAATGGTGGACTGAAAAGTTAATTATGTTTTGTCAGTTGATTATTCTCTCATTCTTTATATATTAGTTACAGTAAGCCTTAAAGAAAGCACATTAAAACAATCATAAAGATTATTCAAGGTGCATGTGAAAAGTTTGATGATTGGTCTCTGGAAATATAGGAAAAAAGAGTTACAAACAAAATACCTTTACTGGCCTTCAAAATAATTGCCGTTGGCTACAATACACTTCTGGCAATGGTTGTACAGCTGTTGGAAACTGTCAGCAAAAGCTTCTTGTGGAATCACACAAAGCCGAGGTCCTTGTTGTTGGATCTCCGCAACTGTTGCGTAGTGTAAGCCTATTCTAATCTACATAAATTATCTGAAAATCACAATGAAGTGCATGGAAGAGGGTTCATCAAACTGCTTTTATGATGTTTCTCTACAGTTCTATTCTCTAATACCCCACAGAAAAAAAGAACACCTAAATCTGATTTCTCTTATTTTATTTTTATGAGCATATTTTCCTATGTAGGTGAGTGCTAACAAAATATGTTTCTATTTGGAAGAGAAAGTGAGTGAAAGAAATTTCACAAATAGAGCTCGTTGCAATGAGTAACGCCCTTGTTTTAATGGTATTCCCGGCATTCTTATTGCCTCTACACCCTGTCATCTTGCAACGTGCCGAGCAGTAGCATCAGCTTGTTTCGCTGATGGCTACTAACCCAACTTAGGGCATGTGAACAACCGAAATAAGAATACTCTACAAATGGCTCACTTATTAAAGTGGCGGTGGTTCACATTGTTCCTATGCCCATTGTTTTGGCCTATGAGTTTCAGTGAAATGAAACACACAAATACTTTTCACAATGTTCACATTTATTACAGTTCAGAGATTTTCGCTACACAGTTTTGGATAATAAAATTGTCTACACGTTTGGTCAGGTGATTCATTGAACCGTTAGCACCCAAAAACACTTATTTCTTGCATGAAATAACTTAAATGATTCCACGCGTAAGAAAAGTTCCGAGCGGCACCCTGCCACCTAAAAACTACCTTACTTCGGCGACCTCCACCAGCCAAAAGACCATGAGTTCCGGCAAAAAACCCACAGCTCCACAAATCACATACCAATGGAAAAACCATTCAAAATGTTGATCCCATAGATATTAAACTGCATACAATTACTGCAAAATTTTTTATGTTAATATTTTTAAGCAAATCAAATTATCTATCCATTTCTTAAATACTTATCTTAAATGCAAACCTAATTACTGAAGCTTCTTCATTAATTATTAAAGACAAATTAAAATATTAGTACATTTACCATATTTAAGACTATTAGTTTTACAAATTCTTCATTATTTTGTAACTTGTTTATATTCTACGCCTGCTTGTCATCTTATAATCTCTCACATTCTTTCAACTTTCCTCCATTCTTGTCTTTCTTTTCTCTCCCACTCATGGCTTCAGAGCTCCCTGATGTTGATTTATTACTTATTTCTGATTAATTATTCACTTTATTCTATTTTCTCTCTGCCTTTTTCCCTCGCCACCCACTTCCCTCCCTCAGTTAATTAATTAATTTTATCAGTGCATTTACTGCAGCTTTTTTTATTATATCATTCTTATTAATTTCAAAATGTTGACTAATGTAAAAGGATTTACAATTAAACTATAATAATGTAAATGTGAAAAAAATTTATTGGCCTCTTAGCCTTTTTATGTGAATCAAATAGTTACAATAGGAAAAAAAAAAAAAAAAAAAAAAAAAAAAAAAAAAAAAAAAAAAAAAAAAAACCCACCAGGAGAAGAACTTACACATCAATCAAAGAAGAATATCACCAGCTAAGAAAAAGCTAGGATTATATAACAATTTGTCGAAAAATTGTCAAATTACAGCATTTGCCTCCAATATCGAGGGATACTGTATCTTATACATATCAAGGGATCCAAAATACTAGTTTCTCATCCAGAACTCTTACTTTCATCTTAGGTAAGTCTTTTTCCTTGTGTACTGTCACTGACAACCAGATACCTACTGCCTTTGTTTGGTGCATGTTGCAGTTGTCCAAGTTTTGCCAAGTACCGGGTGATCAAAAAGTCAGTATAAATTTGAAAACTTAATAAATCATGGAATAATGTAGATAGAGAGGTAAAAATTGACACACGTTCTTGGAATGACATGGAGTTTTATTAGAAAAAAAAATAGTATTGCTAGGCACATGAAAGATCTCTTGCATGTGACGTTTGGTGATGATCGTGTACTCATCCGCGACTTTCGTCATGCTTGGCCTCCCAGGTCCCCAGACCTCAGTCTGTGCGATTATTGGCTTTGGGGTTACCTGTAGTCGCAAGTGTAATGTGAATCTGACGCCAGTGCCTCACTATAACTCTGGACATGCTTTACAGTGCTGTTCACAACATTATTCCTCAATTACAGCTATTGTTGAGGAATGATGGTGAAAATATCGAGCATTTCCTGTAAAGAACATCATCTTTGTATGTCTTAATTTGTTATGCTAATTATTGCTTTTCTGATCAGATGAAGCGCCATCTGTCAGACTTAATTTTTTTTTTCTTTCCCTGATAAAACCCCATGTCATTCCAAGCATGCATGTTAAGTTTTACCTCTCTATCTACATTATTCCATGATTTATATTGTTTTCAAATTTATACTGACTTTTTGATCACCCAGTACTAAGTATGTGCTATAAGTCTATCATAGACACTGTTATTCTTAATTTTATTAACTTTAATGAAATTATTGGTACTGTTTTTTCACTATCAGAACTTGTTACAGGCCAATGGAATATCATGCCCAAGTGCTCTCAGTATGTTTGAATCACAACTTAAACAGCTTCCCATGCCAGTGAAGTTCACACGTGATCAAGCATATGTACCATCATTCATGGAAGACTGGGTTTTCTACCAAGTGCAGCCAATATTTAGCTAACTTTCAACATGTGCCATTTATATAAATCCTTGAACTTGTACCTGCTACATTAAAGCATTTTACATTGTGAGATGGTTTAAGTGAAGTAATGTCAGAGTTACATTACACAGAAAAAAAGATGCAGTATTATAAGTGTAACACATTTTTGTGTTGTTTATGACTGATTATATATAATTATAATAAACTGTAAACAGTATATACTGTGTTAATTTATTCAAATGTTAAAATCCTCATAAGAATGGATTTTAAAGTAAGTAAGAATTGGAAATAATAATCAGAAGAGTGAAAATTTTAATGCCAATTATTCATTAACTAGCTGAAAACCTGAGGTTGCCCTAGTATTTATTTATTTATACCTGATATTTTTCAGGTATATATTCATTTGTATAAGGGCTGTATGTCTGTAAAATCTCTTGGGAATACAATTAGTAGTAAAGAAGTAATAGATTAAAACTTGGTGTATGATGGAGCAGTTTTCCATGAATGTTGCTGCTTATGTGTTCATATATCAAGAACTACATGTTTTACTGTGATGAAACTTAGAAGGTACACTCAACTGTATGCGTGTATACTGTTTTTAAAATTTCCTGCGGCTACTATTTGTAGTGTACAAATTATAAATTGTAATGTCATATCAAATGCCATAGTTTTACGCCATAAACAGCGAAAAAGTAGTAAGCGAGAAACTTTTTTCCTTTCATCATTTTGCTATGGTCATCAGTGAGAAAAAGCTTAATAAAGGTTTGAAATTATGTTTAAAGTTTGTTGCAAGTTGCTAAATACTCTTTCTCAAAATTTCATAAAGGTTGGAACAAAATTGTAGATTTGTATGCAATATGTACACAAACATATGGACACACTGCTTTATATATAACTAGCTGAAAACTTGGCGTTGCCCAGGTATTTATTTACCTATATTGGTTTGTGTAAGGGCTGTATGTCTGTAAAATCTCTTGGGAATATAATTAACAGTAAAGACGTAATAGATGAAAACTTGGTGTGTGATGGGGTGGTTTCTCATGAAGGTTACTGTTTATGTACTCATATCTCATGAAGTATGCGTCATACTGTGATACAATTTAGAAGGTGCACTCAACTATATGTGTGTATACTGTCTATAAAACTTCCTGTGGCTACAATTTGTAGTGAAGGAACTATAAATTGTAACTTCATACCAAATGCCGTAGTTTTCGTCCATAATCAGCGGAACGTTACTATTTATATGCTCATATCTCATGAACTACTTGTCATACTGTGATACAATTTAGAAGGTACAATCTTTGACAAAAAACCTGGCCGCCGGCCGGCCGCCGCTGAGCCTAAGTCCGAGCCGATCGCGACATGGGACAATAAAAGTGGCCACGCTGATTCGCTCTAAGTCCAGCTATCTGCACAATCTGGCAACACTGCAGACTGCGGGAGTTCACACAGAACTTCTTGTGTGCAGTTAGAAGATAACTCGGTCAGCTCCCTCCTTGGTCTTACGGTAAAGTGCGCGACATGCATGTTCAGTATTAGCGATCGAAACCGACTGCTGACAAAAATTTTAATTTCACGTCACTCGTCATGCTCATGCCCCATGTGTAAGGGAAGCATATGTGTAACGTATTTCATTTTTTGGTACACTGGTAATAACATTTGTGCCCAATAACATCGCTGCCTCTGGCCGCAGCACTTGGCAGAGCTCTCTGCGGCCCACTCGCCGGCAGCAGCGGTGGCGGCGCTACACAGCGCTGCCTCGCCCTCTGCCCACAGCGCCTGCCGCCGCTCATCGCCCTGGATACGTAAAATGCTGTAGTGTTGCTAAGTGGTGATCCACAGGAAAGGTTGCGATTCGTATTTCACACAGGATATAACAAAGCAGACCACCTATTTTGAATGATGAGCATATAATACATCAGAGAGGCAAAAAAATGTCATTGTCCAATCCAATGGCACACTCCGATGGTTAACACTTATTTGTGGTTTAAATCTCGATCCTTTTCCTTTCAGAAGAGCCTTTCATGTAATTTGTTATTGTCATCAGTTCATGTGTTTTCATCAAGACACAATATGTAACTCACTATTCACTCCGTACGGTAAATGTATGAGCTAAATTATGTGAATGCGTTTCAGTGCACGTTCTAAAGCAATACAGGCACACTGCAAGGTTCGTGTCTTCATGTCTCATTTCTACAGGAGATATTTCACATCAATGGAGGTGAATTCGAATTTCTTCGAAGGCGTTTGTATGGTGAAGCAAAGAAGACATCTAATACCATTTCCATAATTTGAAGTCGACCTTTCTGAAAGACTTATTGTATAAAGTTTTTCTTGATTCCGTTAAGGAGTTTCTTCTTGCAATCTGCAGCGTATAAAGTAAAATAAAATTAAATTAAATTGCATCCCCAAACGCACTTTCTCCAACCAGGATTAGAACTGCCACCTCACATAACGCTTGCATCACAAGACACAAGCAGAACCACGCAGCCAACCACACACTGCCGCAGATTGCCCTCAGTCTCTCACATATTCAATGCTTAGCCTCTAATGCATCGTGAAAGAACCTGAAAGTCACCTACACAAATAACTACATTCCTTGAGTGCAAAAGTTAAATTTCTGTCTCTCATTTCACGTCGGCATTACAAATCATTAGTCATGAAAGTAGAAAAGGAATGTCAAGTGAACTTAGTGAGACAATTCAGTACCACTTGAGGAAGTAACTGCACTGTCACAGTGTTGCCAAATATCAGCAACGATGTTGTCAGTTCTTAGCTGTACTAGGAAGACCTGTGTAGCGATAAGCGACGCGAAATCGCGCTAGTCTCATGCGGGCTTCTAGAGAGGAGTCGCGCATTTCGGTTAATGTGCGGCGCTATTTCCTGATAGATTCCGTCGTCACATTTACGAAGCAGATATTAAATTCATCCAATGAGGCCGAAACTATCGTTAAAATTTTTTGAAGCTTTACAGCATTATGATATTTCAGCAAATGACTAGAGAAGTTAAAAATACTGATATTGTGCTTGCAACATACGGCTGGTCAAAGTCTGAGATATATAAACTTCCATCATGATTTCAGTTTTACCCCCCTCCCCCCCCCAAAAAAAAAGACTAAAACAATTACTTTGTTAGATATCTACAAAAGCAATTTTTTGATAGTTACTGGAAATGAACGTTGCATTATCCATCACTAAACAGTAAGGTAGCAAACACTTCGCATCTTGAAAGCGACAGCCCACAATATTCTCAATCCTACTAGCATCTTGCCTCAACTGGCTTTTAGCCATGCATTGAGAAGAAATGATGATGAATTGATAACTTACCCTCATCAACTTTCAGTGAGAGCTTTTTGTAACAAAACGAAAAAGTAATGTGAACCATCATTTTCTCCAATGATACTAGGCACTGTTGTCTGAAGATGGACTGTATCTACGTTGAGTCTTGTCAAACGTGTCTCACATTCCAGGAATATCACCAAAATGAGCATTTGGCGGGTACCGTCCTAGAGCAGCTACTACGGAAGTTTTTACCGATAATCATAAAATTGGCAAGACTGCTTTTGCTGCAGAATATAGTGACTTCTATTACATCCGCATAACCTTTCCCAATAAGAACCTGTTTTCTTCGCATTGTGATGCCCCTGTTTACGTGCATTATAATGTTAGTGTTTAATGTTGCTTCAGAAGTACTTTTTGTCTTAAATATTTTTATATTTGCAGGTGATTCAAAGTAATTATAATAATTAGTTTCCATTCAAATTACTCCATTCATTCTATCTGTTATTTGTAAAGTAATTGCAACCGCCAAAAGTGAAATTGTCCTATAAACCAAACCGTTTTGTTATCTTAGGTCATTCGTATATGGGCAGAACACTTTCATCTGCAATATCTCCACGAAAGGCAGAGAAGCGGACGGTTCTCTGTCATAGTAGGGTTAGTCTCTTGTAGCTAGTCCTCTGTGCAAAAGAGATGGAATTATATGTTGAAGAAAGAAGTCATATCTAAGAAACTTGCATTTTAATTTTATTTTTCTCGTGTATTTACATCCTTTCCGTTGTCTCTAGATGGATAATACTTTGTCTCTGCCGATCCCAGATTTCACGTCGAAAGAAAACATGTGCTCCACATAATTCATTTCGCAGTAAGCGGTCGTATTTCCACCGTTGGTATATTTACTTGTACGAATATTGTTCGTAACCGTAAACAGTTTGCTCTTGCTGTTCATTTCCTTAATATTGTTCAACACATATTTTCCCTATAACTCTTCTCGTGAAGTGTTTGAACTGCTGTGCTTTATTATTGTTAGTACCATTAGTTTTTATTTCAAGTTGATCTCTGAATTTGTATTTTGTATTACCGTTATATTTGTTTGTTCAATATGTTTCACAATATTGAAGATCAACAAGTTCTCATATCCATTAATATAAGCGACTTAGAGCTAATGTATAACGTTCATTTTAGTCTTGTTTCATCCGTAAAAGTTCCTCTGAAAATCTGGAACACTTCTTTTAACACCCTTAATTTGAAAACCATACTTAGGCAGAGGACATTCAAGGATTGCTCATTTATTAACTTCATTCATAATGATAATTTGGATCAAATTTATTTACAAATTTTGTACTCAGTCCATTTAATTTTTATGATAGCGGTAAAATTACAGCCTTGCGCAACCTAGGGCATCTGTTCAAAATCAATGAATAAGAGATACGTCAATACTTTTATTTACTACCTTTTAACAAGCGACAGTGCAATTGCTTTCCCTAATATTGTCCTAAACCATGGCACAATTCATCGATCAATTTTAATCGTTGTAACACGTGATTATTAGCTTGCTTTATTGTCTGTTGTGTTTTTGTTACAAATTTTACAATTGATTTTATACTAACGATAGGCCAGAAACTTAATTAACGTAACTCAGAATCGTGTGACAATGCAATATTTACTCGCATTCGTTTTTGCTACGGAGCGAGTTGGTGCAGTGGGAACACACTGGACTCATATTCGGCTGCACGGCGCATCGAACTGGCCTTCGTCCATTTCGATTTGAGTTTTCCATGATTTTCCTAAATCAGTCTAGGCAAATGCCGGAATGGTCCCTGCGGTAGGGCATGGCCGATTTCCTTCCAAATCCTTATGATGACAATCCGAACTTCTGCTTCGCTCTAATGACCCCCTTGTCGAGGGGACGTTAAATCGTTACCTTTCTTCTTTCTTTCGTGTCTCGTGTGCAATAGAGCTTACTTTGTTCATGTTTCCGTGTGTTGGTACAAATTTTGCAGTTCATTTCAAACCAACTTCCCTCTGAACAAGAGACCTTGAGCTTTCAACTTAACTTAGAACTGGATGACACTGCTTCATTAACGCCATTTCTTAATTAGTGTGTGGTGGAGGGTAATTTTTATACAACTGCTGTTTTCGCCTATTCAAAAATGTTCAAATGTTTGTTAAGGTTATGGGACTTAACTACGGTGTCATCAGTCCCTAAACTTACAAACTACTTATCTACTACCTTATACTAAGGACGGCACAAACATCCATGCCCGAGGGGGGATTCGAACCCCCGACCGTAGTGGCCGTGCAGACCGTGACTGGAGCGCCTCAGTCCCCTCGGCCACCGCGGTCGGTTTTTCGCCTGTTTCTCTTCCAGTCGTGAATGGTTCGCCGTTAAAACTATTTCTGGTAAGACTTAGTGTGAGTTCATATCGCCCTATCTTTTACCTTCGCGATCTTTTCGTGACTAATACATAAGAGGGGTCAGGTGAAATAGAAATAAAACAAATGTATTGAATATCTCTGTTGTATTCTCATAAAAACGGTTGAAACTGAATGAAAAATTTCACACATACAAAATTTGAAAAGTGTAAAATAACCATTCAGATGGAAAATGCATAGAAACGTGGTTTTAAAATAGACTAAGACGCATAAAGTAACTTTTGTCCACTCGATAATTGCTACCGCGTTAAGGATAGTTCCAATAAATTTTCGAATTTTTAATAGCTATGTCAGACATCATAGTAACACTGGAACATAAAAAGTGTTCTTGCATCATGAGTAATGCTAACAGTAGCGTTTAGTGGCCACCAACGTGAAGGGTAATTTATTTCATTAACGTTCTGAAGTCGATAAGAGGTATGACGCGGTGGCGGCAGCCACGGTCGTTTTGGTAAATGTGGCACAACGAGCGAGCGAAGGCGCGCACGTCTGGAAATGGAGAAGGCGGGGCGCGCCTGCTGGAGGGATAGTTTTCGTTCTGAACAGAGGAAGCCATCAAAAGGAGCCTAACAGATATTCGGTAGACCTCTTGGAACGTACGCGTTTTGACTTTAACATAAGAAATAAATGAAATTCACGAATTGCAATGTATATTAAATTAATGTCGTCCGCTATCTGCGACGACACCGATCGAATGATAATCTATCGACGTGAGATACCTGGCACCTAAAAGTCGCCATTAAGTTTGTACTTTGAAACCTATCACTGCGCTGTAATGAACACGTTGCAATTAAAACTATGTTTAAATCGCATCCGGTCATGAGACTACGTAACATTTTTTGAAATCAACGAGGCAGGCAACAAAGACAGGTCCGGAATCCATTGAGCACCTCATCAAGGAACGTGCTCAAAAAATTCAAATGGAACGCTATTTATCGTAGCAAGATGTTCTGTAAATAACAGGTCGCTTGTAATTTCCATATTGGCCTGTGGACATTTTATTTTATTAGGAAGCAAACTCGAAGGAAACTTGACAAATTTGGGTATTTAGGAAGGCTTTTATGCGACAAATTGTGAGTCTTATTGTTAGTTAATGTTCAAATGATTGTAGAACTTATGGGACTTAACTTCAGGGTCATCAGTCCCTAAGCTTACAAACTTCTTATGAGCTAGCTAAGACTAAGGACGGCACAAATATCCATGCCCAAGGGGGGATTCGAACCCGTGACAGTAGTGGCCGTGCAGACCGTGACTGGAGCGCCTCAGTCCCCTCGGCCAGTTAGTTAATGGAGTACAGTAAACATAACGATAAGTCCTGCATATGAATCAACCATAAACCAAGAAATAAAACTGTTAATACGCTCAGTGAGGTAATCACTGATTTTTTATTTATTTATTTATTTTTTTATTTATTGCTGGCCACGTGACATATGTGCAATTTGGAGAACACAGTATCTCGAACATGAGTGGAATTATGGATCCGGATCCTAACATGCAGGACGCCAGCTACAAAATCTAGTTCATCAGGCCACCAATGTAATCCAGATTTTCCAACGTCGTAGTAGGGCCTATTGTTTCTCAACTTCGGCATCATGTAGATGTGAGTCTGATATGTAATTCTGCAGTCAGTTTACTTTTTCTTGTCACCGACATTAAATATTTTGAAAAATTAACATCATAATATGCTCGTTGTAGTAGTTAACTGAATTTGTGTTCAAGAAGGTCGTTTTATACATTAACTACTCCTACTCTCTTTCACGTTGCGAGCAATCTGCCTCAGCTGTGAGTAAATAAATGAGGTAGGGTTTATAGCAGTAATGTCTAGCTGTATAATAGTCACTTTCTGAAAACCTAGCCAATTTATAAATCGGGGCCGTTTTGTTGCAAAAGCTGGATCTCATCATTTCGTCTCGTTACGTCTTTAATTTATCCGCTTACTGTCAAACAGAATCATCCGTGCCAACTGTCTCATGGAAACCTCATAGCAGATGCTGTAGCCACCTACTTCAAGAATATCAAGTGACACCAGAAACAAAACGAAAGAACATTTTCTTAAATGAATTTATCAATTATTCTAAAATGATGGTAAAATTTTAAATATAGATAGAAGAACTTATTTGGTAATAACTTCAAATGTAGTCATCCCATAAAGTAAATAATAAATTCTGAAGCCGTGTCAGCTGCTTTTTTTATGAAGAATGTTGCTTTACAGGTCCAAGACCGTTTTCACGTTTCTTAAAGGCCCATCTTCAGGTGTTAATTTTTTTCATATGAAAATTCATTATAGAGATACAAGGTTCTAATTGCTTTCATCTTGTCATGGGAATAAAATTTCATTAATTAGGCTCAGATATATGGAACCAGTCCAACGGAAATCATCACTGTCATTCAGAATAAAAACCAAGGACATTAAAATGTGGGACAAATAGTCGTGTAGTTTTGATTACTGTATTTTCAATTAAACCAGTAGATACCCAACGAAGTGAAGGAGTACAAACCAAAGAAAACTGTCCAAAGAATCGACGAAACCGATAGATGATGGATTTGTACTTTGCTCATCTTTGCATCAAGTATTATGGCAAGGTAATACGAATATGCGCAACCACCCAGATTCTCTGTTTTGTTACAGCTTCATGAGGACTAAATTCATTTAGGTAATATTCCTTGAATGTGAGACACGTTTGACAAGACTCAACGTAGATACAGTCCATCTTCAGACAACAGTGCCTAGTATCATTGGAGAAAATGATGGTTCGCATTACTTTTTCGTTTTGTTACAAAAAGCTCTCACTGAAAGTTGATGAGGGTAAGTTATCAATTCATCATCATTTCTTCTCAATGCATGGCTAAAAGCCAGTTGAGGCAAGATGCTAGTAGGATTGAGAATATTGTGGGCTGTCGCTTTCAAGATGCGAAGTGTTTGCTACCTTACTGTTTAGTGATGGATAATGCAACGTTCATTTCCAGTAACTATCAAAAAATTGCTTTTGTAGATATCTAACAAAGTAATTGTTTTAGTCTTTTTTTTTGGGGGGGGGGGGAGGGGGGTAAAACTGAAATCATGATGGAAGTTTATATATCTCAGACTTTGACCAGCCGTATGTTGCAAGCACAATATCAGTATTTTTAACTTCTCTAGTCATTTGCTGAAATATCATAATGCTGTAAAGCTTCAAAAAATTTTAACGATAGTTTCGGCCTCATTGGATGAATTTAATATCTGCTTCGTAAATGTGACGACGGAATCTATCAGGAAATAGCGCCGCACATTAACCGAAATGCGCGACTCCTCTCTAGAAGCCCGCATGAGACTAGCGCGATTTCGCGTCGCTTATCGCTACACAGGTCTTCCTAGTACAGCTAAGAACTGACAACATCGTTGCTGATATTTGGCAACACTGTGACAGTGCAGTTACTTCCTCAAGTGGTACTGAATTGTCTCACTAAGTTCACTTGACATTCCTTTTCTACTTTCATGACTAATGATTTGTAATGCCGACGTGAAATGAGAGACAGAAATTTAACTTTTGCACTCAAGGAATGTAGTTATTTGTGTAGGTGACTTTCAGGTTCTTTCACGATGCATTAGAGGCTAAGCATTGAATATGTGAGAGACTGAGGGCAATCTGCGGCAGTGTGTGGTTGGCTGCGTGGTTCTGCTTGTGTCTTGTGATGCAAGCGTTATGTGAGGTGGCAGTTCTAATCCTGGTTGGAGAAAGTGCGTTTGGGGATGCAATTTAATTTTATTTTATTTTACTTTATACGCTGCAGATTGCAAGAAGAAACTCCTTAACGGAATCAAGAGAAACTTTATACAATAAGTCTTTCAGAAAGGTCGACTTCAAATTATGGAAATGGTATTAGATGTCTTCTTTGCTTCACCATACAAACGCCTTCGAAGAAATTCGAATTCACCTCCATTGATGTGAAATATCTCCTGTAGAAATGAGACATGAAGACACGAACCTTGCAGTGTGCCTGTATTGCTTTAGAACGTGCACTGAAACGCATTCACATAATTTAGCTCATACATTTACCGTACGGAGTGAATAGTGAGTTACATATTGTGTCTTGATGAAAACACATGAACTGATGACAATAACAAATTACATGAAAGGCTCTTCTGAAAGGAAAAGGATCGAGATTTAAACCACAAATAAGTGTTAACCATCGGAGTGTGCCATTGGATTGGACAATGACATTTTTTTGCCTCTCTGATGTATTATATGCTCATCATTCAAAATAGGTGGTCTGCTTTGTTATATCCTGTGTGAAATACGAATCGCAACCTTTCCTGTGGATCACCACTTAGCAACACTACAGCATTTTACGTATCCAGGGCGATGAGCGGCGGCAGGCGCTGTGGGCAGAGGGCGAGGCAGCGCTGTGTAGTGCCGCCACCGCTGCTGCCGGCGAGTGGGCCGCAGAGAGCTCTGCCAAGTGCTGCGGCCAGAGGCAGCGATGTTATTGGGCACAAATGTTATTACCAGTGTACCAAAAAATGAAATACGTTACACATATGCTTCCCTTACACATGGGGCATGAGCATGACGAGTGACGTGAAATTAAAATTTTTGTCAGCAGTCGGTTTCGATCGCTAATACTGAACATGCATGTCGCGCACTTTACCGTAAGACCAAGGAGGGAGCTGACCGAGTTATCTTCTAACTGCACACAAGAAGTTCTGTGTGAACTCCCGCAGTCTGCAGTGTTGCCAGATTGTGCAGGTAGCTGGACTTAGAGCGAATCAGCGTGGCCACTTTTATTGTCCCATGTCGCGATCGGCTCGGACTTAGGCTCAGCGGCGGCTGGCCGGCGGCCAGGTTTTTTGTCAAAGAGTGTACATTCAACTATATGTGTGTGTATTGTATGAAATATTTAGTGTGGCTACAATTTGTAGTGTACAAATTATAAATTGTAACGTCATACCGAATGCCATAGTTTTACTCTATAAACAGTGGAAAAGTAGTAAGTGAGAAACTGTTTTCCTTTCGTCATTTTGCTATGGTTGTTGTCAAGAAAAAGTTTAATAAAGGTTGGAATTATGTTTAAAGTTTGTTGCAAGTCACTAAGTACTCCGATTCTCATATGGCGGTAAGGAATGTGTGTACCAAATTTGGTTTAAATAGGTCCAGTGGTTAAGGAGAAAATGAGCAGCATTGTTGCTAAATCCAGCAGTTTTTCACACATCTCATTGTTATGACATCATATCTTGTGAAAAATGTGTTGTACATGATTCTTATACATATGGTGACTGTCCTCATGGTTTGAAGCTTATGTGTACAAAATTTCATAAAGATTGGAACAAAACTGTAGATTTGTATGCAACACGTACACACAAACATACGGACACTGTGCTTTATGTATTATAAGATTGTTTAGGAAAAAAAATTGTGTCACTCTTGGATCTGGTTCTCTCTGTGACACTTCCAAGTTTCTTCACAATACATTATGCAGAAAGTGACACCATAATATTTATGTTTTTACATTTTATGAACAAGTAAATCAACTGTAAAATATTGTGATGCATGCTTTAATAGAGAACTATAACAAGGAAAACATATTAGTGTGAGTTTAGTAATACCTTATTCAATGCAGTGCCCAAAGGGTTTGAAAAGTTATGGTTTTTAAACACAATGCAATTTTTTTCTGAATAAATCATTGTCTTGACTGAACTTATCATAAAAATTCACTCACCATGTGTTTCTTGCACATTAGATATAGGTGAGCAATTAATGAACACTGGTTTAAAATAGTTGAAAATAGAAAATGAAGATTAGGGTGTAACGTTATGTTGACATTGTGATCATTCGAGATGTAGCACATGCTCAGATAGTTTTTCTCAAAGATGGGAAAGGAAATCGGCCTTACTCTTTAAAAGAAATTTACCCCAGTATTTACCTGGATGGATGGTAGTAAGCTTAAACTGCTGTACTCTTAAGTGCGAGTCAGTGTGTAACCACTGTGCCACCACGCTCGTTTAAATTAATTGAAGATATCTGAATACTTGTCTCTTACATCCAAGACCACAGAACAAATTGACTTCAACCAGAAGATTACACAGTAGTGTTACTCATAAAAACTTCTAAAACACTAGTTTTCAATACACGTAGAAGGTATTAAAACTGTATACAGTCAAGGTGGGTCTCAACTTAGTGACCCCTTTGCATCAGAGGCCACCATTTTATCCACTTCACCTTTTATGTCACTTGCGACATTTCTCTTTTCCTAGGAGAGCAACATGACAGTGTCACATCAGCCTAGTATGGAACGTTCATCCTCCATACCCCAACTCCTGATGGAACCGAATGAGATGGTACAGTGGTTAACACACTGAACTCTCATTCTGGAGGATGATGTTCAAACCCACTTTTCCCCAATCTAGATTTGTCTTTTCTGTTCTTTTGCTAAATCACTCCAGGGAAATGTCATAATGGTTGCTTTCAAAGGTCATGACTGATTTCTTTCCCCGTTTTTAACAAAAATAATCCAAGGCTGAGCTCTGTCTGTAATAATCACATTATCATCGGGATGTTCAATAGTATTTTTTTGTCCTTTTTCCCCATGACTAATGCTCAGTTTGGCAGGGAACTTCCTTGAACTTATGGCAATGTTACAACATTCCTTGCCTTTTAACTTGGAATTTACTGTTAGTTGAGGTATCTCTATAAGACTTCAATTGAAGGACACGGATGATATCCCCGATATTTTGTCATCTCATTTGTAAGTAACATCATAAACAGTCTTACACTCTCTACTGTCCAAAGTAAGGTCAGAAGAAATTTTTCTACAGACTAAACTTCTGAACAGGAGTAAAGATTTAGACAACATTGTCAGGCTGGTACAAAACATGGCAATGATTGTGCCATATCTTTGGAAAATAAAATCTTGTCGGAGCTGCTCTGCTTGATTTTAACCAACATGGATAGCATGTTAACCTATTTTTATTAGGTCATTCATAAAGCCTGTTAGTCTGAGGATGATTGGCAATCATCATGTGAAGTGTAACCATGCAGAAATGTTTACCTGTGCAAAAACTCTCCCAACATGATGTAAAGAGTATGAATTTGTATGAGTCATCAAGGTGGTTTCTGAGGAAATGCTTACCTTATCTAATAATCATAATAATGTGACAGAGTGATGAACACTTCTAAATAACCCCAGCTAGAAAAAGCTCTCACAGATTCTGTTACAAGTCTTGGTCCTAAATAAGCAGCCTCAAGCACATAATGCAATCATTGGTAGCCATCTCTTTCTGAAATGGCAAAAGTTTTTCTTACAAAGTGATCAAACAATTGGCCCAAACACTTATTTCACATCCTCTTAATGATTTTGGATGACACAGTCTTTAGGCACTGTGTCAGTTGAGGCTTTGCAAATAATACTTGTAATATGAGGTGGGACAATAAAGTAATGAGATTGAGGTGCAAAAAAATGTTGCTTACTGTTTTAGTCAAGTTTAGTGTTGTCTCCTTCAAAGTAGTTGCCTTCTGTTTTCACGTACTTTTTCCAACTCTTCTGCCATTTATGGAACTCATCTTCTGTAATATCCTCCAAGATCCTCATTACAGCTTTTTGGACATCTTGTGTTATTTTAAAATGGTGTTCCTTGACCGCCATTTTGACTCTTTGAAACAGAAAAAAGTCGCACCAAGCGATATCTGGTTAATAAGATGGCTGTGGTAGTACTGAAATTTGTTTTGAGGTTAAAAATTGCAGTACTGACAGAGCAGTACGGGATGGTGTATTGTTGTGATGCAGAATCCAGTTATCAGCATTGTTGGCACAGGCACAAAGAACTCTTATGAAGTCTTTCTAAAATTTCTTTGTAGTAATATTGGTTAACTGTTTGTCCAAGTGGGGGGGGGGCGGGGGGGGGTGACAACGACTGTTCGCGTCCGTAGCAATCCTCAAGCTACACGTGTCCCCTGGGTGGTACTAAAGAACAGTCACTTCGAGGCACGAAGTCAGAGCCAGAAGTCACGGCAGTCAGACCACTTGTGGACTATCCTGGCTATCAAACACTTGGGCTAATTCATCCAATGATGATGAGGAAGAAGCAACAGACTCCTGAGTCTGTACTGACAAGAGAGCTGGGCAGCACTACACGGATTTATCAACTGAACGTAGAGGGGCTCCAAGAGCCAATTTCTTTCAAAATTTCTAGTGGAAAACAATGTTGATGTAGCCGTTCTTCAGGAAACACACATCGAAAATCTAGAGCAACAGAGGTCCAGAGGGACGATCCATGGTTATGATCTGTCACCGGCATTATGGACTCGCAACCTATGTGAGGAGCAGTATTGAAACGGCGGCCCTGGTCTCACTTTCAGCTGACTGTTTCCAACAATTAGTTATGAAGATTGGTGAACTAACAGTGGTAAACATATATAAGCCACCTCAAACCGAATGGCCATAGAACGTTATAGAAACTCACCCCCACCCCACAATATACGCTGGAGATTTCAACAGTCACCACACAGACTGGAGATATCGTACAACAGATATAAATGGGGAAAAGCTATCAAACTGGGCCGAAGAAAACCATCTGCACCTGGTCTTTGATGCGAAAGATAAAAATACCTTCATATCTGCTATCCACAACACAGAAACGAATCCTGATCTGACCTTTACTACCAGGAATTCCCAGTCCCATCCTATCCCCACCCGCAGAAAAATCCAGGAGAGTTTCCCACACAGCCAACACCGCCCCATCCTTCTAGAAATTGGAATCAACATCCCTCTTATCCGCTCACTCCCAAGACCCCGTTGGAACCTTCATAAAGCAAACTGGGATAAATTTTCTAACGACATTGATCAAACCCTGCAGTGGATCTCTGCCAGATGGTATAACTATGATAGATTTGTAAATATAATTATAGCAGCGGCCAAACGATATATTCCCCGGGGCTATCGTAAAGAATATATACCAGGGTGGAATGAAGAGAGAGAAGAACTGCATCAGAGACTCCTTCAGGAGAATGATGCTGAAATTGCAGACGAACTCCTTCGAAACCTGGATGTAGCTCAAAGCAAAAGATGGGAAGAAACTACTGAGGCATTAAACTTTACCAAATCCAGCAGGAAGGCATGGAACCTCTTACAAAAACTGGGAGACGCCAGTGCACCTGAACGAGAAGTACCAGGCGTATCTTCCAACCAGATTGCCTCACGAATTGTATCCTTGTCTAGAGCACTTAGAGACAAGAAACGTACAACTTTTGTTAAGCGACACTTGAAATCATTCCGTCAGTCAGAAGGAGCTCCAAATAAAATCTCTCGGCCATTTACAACTGAAGAAGTCAATACAGCCATCAGTAAAATAAAGAAAGGGAAGGCCCCCGGATTTGATGGAGTCCTTCCTGAATTCTTAATACACAGCGGCAGGCGGACGAGAGAATGGCTGAGCCAGTTCTTTTCACATATCATGCAGACTGGCGTTGTATCACCCGTGTTTAAGAAAGCTAAAATAATATCTTTGCTGAAGCCCGGTAAACCAAAGGATAAACCAGAGAGTTACCGACCGATTTCCCTCCTGAGCACAACCTACAAGCTGCTGGAGAGGCTTTTAGGACGTATAGAACCAATACTGGAAGAACACCTACCAGTGGAGCAAGCTGGCTTTCGCCACAACAGAGGCTGTGAGGACCAGGTGCTCAGCCTAACCAGCCACATCAAAGCAGGCTTCCAGCAACGACTCAAGACGACGGTTGCCTTCGTGGATGTCACTGCGGCTTATGACACTGTGTGGACAGATGGCTTACTATATAAACTGTATCGCACTGTCCCATGCCAGAAGCACTTACGTCTCTTTAATAATATGCTACGTGACAGAACTTTTCAGATAATAATGGGTGTCAAAACAAGTAGAGTCCGAAAAATAAATAACGGCCTTCCTCAAGGATCGGTGCTGGCACCTGCACTTTTCAACTTGTATATATCAGACATGCCAGAAACAAAAGGACGCAAATTTGGATACACTGACGACCTGGCAATAGCCGTTCAAGCAAAGAGGATGGAAGATGCTGACACACTACTTTCTCAAGATCTTGAAATTGTTGGGAAGTTCTACGCTGATTGGAGACTGATTGTCAGCACAAGCAAAACGGAAACAACTAGTTTTCACCTTAACTATAGGGAAGCAACAAAATCTCCAAAAGTACTTCTCAACGATAAAGTGCTCCCCCATAATCAGTTCCCAAAGTATCTTGGTGTCACACTGGATCGCACCCTCTCCTTCAGAAAACACCTGGAAGCAACGGCAGCCAAAGTCAACACTCGCAATAATATCTTGCACAAACTGTGTGGCAGCAGATGGGGAGCACATGCTTCCACTCTTAGAGGTTCTGCCCTAGCACTTGTGTACTCTGCCGCAGAATACTGCTCCTCTTCATGGTTGAATAGTAGTCATGTAAGCAAACTAGATGCCAGACTGCACGACACCATGCGTACCATCAGTGGATGCATCAAAAGCACACCTGTGCAATGGTTACCTGTGCTGAGTCACATTGCTCCACCTCCGCTACGAAGAAAGGGCTGCTTGGTCCGACAGCTGAAGAGGATCCAAAATGACCCAGACCTACCAGTGCATAAGGACATTCCTCACCTAGCACTGAGGAGGTTCAAGTCCAGGAAGCCTCCACTAGTCTCAACGCAACTACTACAAGACGCGGATTTCAGCATCACTGAGCAATGGCGAACGGACTGGAGCACTGACAACTTCACAGCTCTCTGGCCCGACCCCACAGAAAAACCTACTGGATTCGAACTTCCCCGCCAACAATGGAAAGCACTTAACAGAATTCGAACATCTCACGGAGTCTGTCAGGATTCTCTATACAAGTGGGGCATATCGACAAGTCCTCAGTGCGACTGCGGTGCTTCGCATCAGACAATAGACCATATTGTGTATGACTGCAACATCAGGTATTACCCAGGTCCAAAAACAGACCTGTATAAAGTGACAGATGATGCACTTTCATGGCTGGCTGGTTTAGACATTAATATATAAGGACCATGTTCGCTGCTTATGTTCATCAATTCAGTTAATATAAATATTGTAAATTTACTGCTCATGTCATTGTTGTTTTTTCTATTACCTATTTTAGTTTCCTAACTTAATATTCTTATATTAGTGTTGATTCAATTGTTCATATTACTTTAAGATGTAATATATATTTCATAAATTCGTATTAATATTTTATAATTTTTATTTTTTTCCAAATTCTATTGTATCACACATAGTAGTGGACTTTTTACTGCATACCTCTCTGTAATTAATGCACTTAAATTTTGATATAAGCTGTTTGTTGTCTCTGCTTCCCACCTGGGGAAGTGTCATTGTGCAATGTATCTTGTGTGTCCAAGTGTTTATGTCATACGATTTATAAATAAATAAATGTCCAGGTGGGCAGGAACAATTCCCTTGAAATCAAAGAAGTACAAAACCATGCATTTAACTTTTGACTTTGACATGCAAGCTTTTTTTTGGTCTGGGTGATCTCTTTGAGCACCATTGCTAACTTTGGCATTTTGTCTCTGTATCGTACTTGGGGGAAAAAAAAAAAAAAATTTTCATTACCAGTGATAACACGGCTCAAGAATTCTGGATTGCTTTCTGTTAGCTCTAACAGATTGGCTACCATAGTTTTCCTTGTTTCTTGCTGTTGTGGTGTGAGATTTTTGGGGGACCATTTTTTGCACAAATCTTCCTCGTATCAAGATCTGCAGTTATTATTAGATGAACTGTTTTTCGATTGATGTTCAGTTCTTCTGCAATCATTTTCACAGATAATATTCGATCAGATTGTACAAATTCACGCACCCTAGACAAGTTGACATCCATCTGTGAGGTTGATGGTTTTCCACTGCAGTCTTCATCTTCAACATTCACTCTGCTTTCATATACATTTTATGCTAATGAAAAACCCTGAGCACTTGACTTAACCTGCTCTCCAAAAGCCTTCTGAAGCTTACCGTAAGTTGTCGTCACGTTTTCACCCAATTTAATGCAAAAATAAGTGGCATACCATTGCGAAATGTTATGCAATTCCATTTCCATGGCGAGAGACACAAACAAGACTGAGCAGTTGCATCGATGTGCTGCTTAGACTAGAAGCAGCTTATAGACCATGGTCAAAGATACTGTGCCTATGCAAGCCTGCAGGGCTGCAAGATCTTGCAAAGAAACTCATTCTAATGACTTTATTGTCACACCTCAAATGTCCTTTTGATCTCCAGATGCTGGTAAAAGCTGCAGTGTTTTCACTGGAGGTACAACAATAATTATTTGTAGTGAAATATATACGCTAAGATCGCTGTTCAATATTTTATTTCAGATTACTGGCTTCAACAAAACTTTGTTGCCATCTTCAGATCTGCAACTCACATTACAAAAAAAAAAAAAAAAAAAAATAGTATGCCACCATACATCATTTACAACAGCACAGTTCAATTGTATTGTGTCTTGATTTACAAAAATTTGCATCTGCTAATCATTTATTTGACCTATATTGCCATATAAAATAGATGTGTCACCATTTAAAATAATGTGCCACAGTTCATCACACTTAAAATCCATCACACCACACATCTTTGCTACTTGTTTGCACTTTGTTGGATATAGAATTTTAAATTATGACACAACTAGTTTGTAAGACATTATAGTTCTTATAAATGATGAGCACAACAAAATTGTTTAAGAACTTGTAATCTGGTATAATATATTGAACAGCAATCTTGCCATATATATATTTCACAACAAATAACATTTTAGATTGCCCCCTTGCCTTGAATAATGTCAAGCATATAGAAGAACAATAACATGAAGTGCTGAATTTAATAGCAATAGGCACCACAAGCAAACAATTAAGTCACAATCAGGTCCTGCACCAATGACAGAAATGAGATGATGATAACTAAATAGTGAAGTACACCTATGGTCTTCCTCCAATAACATATCATAAATCATAATGCTATCCTGACTGTAATCTTAGCGTTGAGGAACCTGAAGCCCTAAAGAGGACTGACAATTTTCTTGGGTGTTTATGAACCCAAGGCCACCTAATCACATAAAATTGATATAAGACTTTTTTGAGTGTGCCTGTGATGGATAAGGTACAGCAGTCCATACTGTCTTGAGATGTTTACTATACGCAGAAATTGCCAATACTCATAGAGAGCAACTGAATTAGTATGGAAAAACTCAATGTGAACGAGATATTGTATAATAAGATGGAATGGCAGATGTTAGACAACAATGTTAATGCCATTTCAAGAAAGTACTGGTCAGCCTTATTAATCAATCCATGTCTCCTGAATTATGAGAAGTTGCAGCATAAGATCAAGAAGCAATACTATGAAGGCATCTCAGGCCAAAAGTTGCTGAAGAAGAAGAACTGACACCATGAGTATGGCAAAAATATGACAATGGTCCCATAAGTACCCAGCCTGAGAGATGGCACTCATTGAAAAATATATCTGGAAAAGAAAGTATGTAATCTATGAAGCATATTAGCAGTAGAAAGGTAAAAGGTTGTAACCCTCAAATCACAAGTTTACAGTCTCTGAAAAATGCATAACTAAAAGCAGGTTACAACAATATAAAAATAAAGCTAATAGACATTTCCCACCTTGTTGAAATTACAACCTTTCACTAATCAAATCAGAATTTGCGTATAACAACATTTGTGTAGTAATCCTAGTATTGGAGAAAATGAGAGTTACAACCTTTTACCTTTCCACTGTCAATATGTTTCTATCAAAGATATAAACCTGAAGGAAAGGCTTTCCATTAAAATTTGTGCCACAGTCAGATGTGCACTACACATAGGAGGTGGCTACTGCAATAGTGGAGTATGTATGGTGTGTGCAAAGGCAGGTTCGAAAAGATGCCGTCTGAGTGCAGACAAGGCAGTATTGGGCACAACAGATTGGAGAAACAAAATTGTACTATAGTAATAGTTAACTGCAGGAGTTTCTATGAAAATGTCCCAGAACTTTCACTTACAAAGAGCCACAATGCCAACATAGTACTAGGGATGGAAAGCTTACAAACGGGATACAATAGTAATGAAATTCTTAACTCAGAGTGGAATATGTGTTGCAAAGACGGACTGAGCATAAGGTGGAAACGTTTTTAGAGAGATAAAGGTTATTATAACATACATGCCAACTTTTGAAAAGGGCTAGCAATAAAAATCTAACAATTTTCAACATATCTTGGCTTGACAAAAATAATAATACTTCTGGGCTGCAAAATACAGAAGTTCATACTTTAAACAGAATAGTTGAATGAAATCACATCTATTTACATCATACACTGGTTATTTGTAGATGAACATAACTATCAAAGAAAAAAATCATGTTACACGGCAGCAGGCTTGGTGAATATTGGTTTGCAGCATTCACAGCAAGATTTTCTTGATAAACAGATATGTGATAACATAGGCAAGAGGTAATATAATACACACTGTAAATAAATGCTAGTTTGACTTTAAAGTCATAGTAGTGGCCATTTTAGCTTTCTGGAAAAAGTCTTGAGAAAATGTTTTGTCATAACATAAACAAGACTCCTGAGATTCATTAGACATGAATGATCTGAACTGTGTGCTATGTTTCTTCACAAGGCTAAAAACACATTCACATTCTGCATTGCTTTGGGGTTTGGTGAAAACAGACCATTACTGCGGAAATTCACTGACACTAAAGAAGTCCATTGACTCCATGAATTTTTTTATATTTATGGCCAACTAGAATCACTTGCAGCATCTTGAACAACTGTAAACTGCCTCTGATGCTCATTCACCAACTCATATGTTGTTTCATTGTCTTCCTAGCATAATATGAAACTTTTCCAATAACAAAAGCACCAACTTTGTGAACAATGAGCACCACTTATGTTGTCAAAGAATATGAGTAGATTAGATTAGATTAATACTTGTTCCATAGATCATGAATACGACACTTCGTGATGATGTGGAACATGTCAGTCAAATGAAATGTGTCTATACACAATATTACATGACACTCAATATTTGAATCTCTTTTTTTTTTTTTTTTTTTTTAAATTAAAAATTTTTTTTCCCTAAAGTACTAACTTTTATCTAGAAATTCATCTAATGTGTAGAAGGAATTGCCATTCAGAAATTCTCTTAATTTATTTTTAAATGCTAGTTGGCTATCTGTCAGAATTTTGATACTACTTGGTAAGTGACCAAAGACTTTTGTGGCAGAATAATTAACCCCTTTCTGTGACAGAGCTAAATTTAACCTTGAATAGTGCAGGTCACCCTTTCTCCTAGTGTTGTAGCTATGCACACTGCTATTACATTTGAATTCAGTTGGATTGTTAATAACAAATTTCATAAGTGAATATATATATATATATATTGTGAAGCTACTGTGAAGATTCATAGATCCTTAAATAAATGGCTGCAGGATGATCTTGGGTGGGCTCCAGCAATTATTCTGATGACCCGCTTTTGGGCAATGAATACTTTCTTACTAAATGATGAATTATCCCAGAATATGATGCCATAAGAAAGCAGAGAATGAAAATAGGCATAGTATGCTAGTTTACTGATTTGTACATCACCAAAGTTTGCAATCACCCTAATAGCATAAGTAGCTGAGCTCAAACGTTTCAGTAGATCTTCAATGTGTTTCTCCAATTCAACCCCTCATCAATGCATAAACCTAAAAATTTTGAATATTCTACCTTAGCTATAGATTTCTGGTTGAAGTCAATATTAAATTAATGGTGTGATGCCATTTATTATGTGAAACTGAATATACTGAGGTTTTTTTTCCAAAATTTAAAGGGAGTCCATTTACAGAGAACCGCCTAATAATTCTCTGAAATACTTCATTGACAATTTCATCAGTTAATTCTTGTGATTCAGGTTTGATAGTGATACTTGTATCATCAGCAAAGAGAACTAGCTTGGCATCTTTATGAATATAGAAAGGCAAATCATTAAAATATATATTAAGAACAGCAAAGATCCCAGTACAGAACCCTGTGGCACCCCATGCTTGAATAGTTCCCCAGTTTGAGGACTCGGCTGTTTTTTGTATATTATGTGAATTACTTATATCAACTTTCTGAACTCTTCCAGTTAGGTATGATTTAAACCATTTGTGCACTTTCCCATTCATACCACAATACTTAAGCTTATCTAGAAGAATTCCATGGTTAACACAATCAAAGCCCTTTGATAGATCACAAAACATCCCAACGGGTGATTTATGGTTATCCAGAGCATTTAATATTTCACTAGTGAAAATATGTATTGCATTTTCTGTTGAAAAGCCTTTCTGGAAACCAAACTGACATTTTGTTAGAACTTTATTGTTATTAATATATGAAGCTACTCTGGAATACATTACTTTTTCAAGAATTTTTGATAGAACGGTCAGAAGTGAGATTGGGCGGTAGTTGTTGACATCCAACGTATCACTTTTTTTATGAAGAGGTTTGACAATAGCATATTTCAGTCTATCAGGGAAAATACCTTGCTCCAGTGAGCTATTACAAATGTGGCTAAGAATCCTACATATTTCTTGGGAACAAGCTTTTAATATCCTGCTGGATATGCCATGAGAGCTATTACTCTTGAGAGAGTTTATTAATTTCCTAATTTCAGATTGAGAGGTAGGTGGGATTTCCATTGTATCAAACTGTCTAGGTACGCCCTGTTCCATTAACTGACTAGCTTCTTCTAATGAACATTTGGATCCTATATTCTCCACAACATTTAAAAAATAATTATTAAAAGTGTTTTCAACTTCTGACTGTTTGCTTGTAATTTTTTCATTCACTTTGATGCTAATGCTGTCTTCCTGTGTTTTTGGTTGCCCTGTCTCCCTTGTTATAATATTGCAGATTGTTTTAATTTTATTATTGGATGTACTAATCTTTTGGATTTTTTAATAACTTTCCTTAATAGAGAACAGTAGTTTTTATAATAGTTAAATATTTCTGGGTCACTAGTCTTTCTTTCTGTCAGATACAGTTCCCTTTTCTGGTTACAAGATTTTTTTATACCTTTGGTGAGCCATGGTTTTTTGCTTGGTTCCTTACAATTAAATTTGACTAATTTCTTGGGGAAACAGTTATCAAATACCCTTACAAAAGTATCATGAAATAAGTTGTATTTTAAATTAGCATCAGGTCCCTTGTACACTTCATCCCAATCTAACTGCTGAAGACTTTCCGTGAAATTTCTAATTGTTGAATCATTAATTGTACGAACAACTTTGGAGGACTGATTCAAATTACTGAAAGGAGCTATATCATATAATGTAACTAGCTGTACCACTCCCATGAACCACAGACATTGCCGAGGTGGGGTGGCTTGCATGCCTCAACGATACAGATAGCCGTACCGTAGGTGCAAACACAACGGAGGGGTATCTGTGGAGAGGCCAGACAAACGTGTGGTTCCTGAAGAGGGGCAGCAGCCTTTTCAGTAGTTACAGGGGCAACAGTCTGGATGATTGACTGAGCTGGCCTTGTAACATCAGCTAATGTGGCTTTGCCACACAGTTACTGCGAACGGCTGAAAGCAAGGGGAAACTACAGCCGTTACCTTTCCCGAGGACATGCAGCTCTACTGTATGAACATATGATGATGGCATCCTCTCGGGTAAAATATTCCGGAGGTAAAATAGTCCCCCATTCGGATCTCCGGGCGGGGACTACTCAGGAGGATGTGATCATCAGGAAGGACAATACTGGAATGTTAGATCCCTTAATCGAGTAGGAAAATTACAAAATTTAAAAAGGGAAATGGATAGGTTGAAGTTAGATATAGTGGGGATTAGTGAAGTTCGGTGGCAGGATGAACAGGATTTTTGGTCAGGTGAGTACAGGATTATAAATTCAAAATCAATTGTGGGTATCACAGGAGCAGGATTGATAATGAATAAGAAAATAGGAATGCGGGTAAACTACTATGACCAGCACAGTGATCACATTATCATCGTCAAGATAGATACGAAGCCAACACCAACAGTAGTACAGGTTTATATGCCAACTAGCTCTGCCGATGATGAGGAAATCGAAGAAATATGACGAGCTAAAGGAAATTATTCAGACAATTAAGGGAGAGGAAAACTTAATTGTTATGGGAGACTGGAATTCGGTAGTAGGACAAGGAAGGGAACGGAAGATAGTAGGTGAATATGGTCTGGGCAAAAGGAATGAAAGAGGAAGCCGCCTGGTAGAATTTTGCACAGAACATAATTTAGTTATAACAAACACCTGATTTAAGAATCACAAAAAAAGGTTGTACACGTGGAAGAGACCAGGAGACACCGGGAGATACCAGATAGATTTTACAATGGTAAGACATAGATTTCGGAACCAGGTATTACAGTGTAAGACATACCCAGGGGCAGATATAGACTCTGACCATAACTTGTTGGTTATGAACTGTAGGCTGAAACTAAAGAAACTACAAAAAGGTAGGAAAATAAGGAGATGGGACCTGGATAAATTGAAGGAACCTGAGGTTCTTAAGAATTTCAGAGTGAGCTTTAGGCAACAGAAACAGGGGAAAATAAAACAGTAGAGGAGGAATGGGTAAAACTGAGAGATGAAATAGTGAAGGTAGCAGAGGACAAAATATGTAGGAAGGCAAGACCTACAAAAAATCCTTGGATATCACAGGAGATACTAAATTTAATCGATGAAAGGAGAAAATATAAAAATGCAGTAAATGAAACAGGCAAAATGGAGTACAGACGACTAAGAAATGAGATTGACAGGAAGTGCAAAATGGCTAAGCAGGAGTGGCTAGAAGGCAAATGCAAGGATGTAGAAGAATGTATAAATAGAGGAAAAATAGATACAGCCTACAGGAAAATAAAAGAAACATTTGGAGATAAGAAAAACAGCTCTATGAATATCAAGGACACTGATGGAAAACCAGTTCTCAGCAAAGAAGGGAAAGCTGAAAGGTGGAAAGAGTATATAGAGGGGCTCTACAAAGGAAATGAACTTCGAGACAATATTGTAGGAAGGGAAGAGGATGTAGATGAAGATGAAATAGGAGATACTGTACTCAGAGAAGAATTTGACAGAGCCCTGAGAGACCTGAGTCGAAACAAGGCCCCTGGAGTAGATGATATTCCCTCAGAGCTACTGAAGTCTCTGGGAGAACCAGCCATGACGAACGTTTTTCACCTGGTGTGTAAGATGTATGAGACAGGCGAAGTACCCTCAGACTTTAAGAAAAATGTTATAATCCCCATTCCAAAGAAAGCAGGCGCGGACAAGTGTGAAAACTACAGAACCATCAGTTTAATAAGTCATGGCTGCAAAATATTAACACGAATTATATACAGAAGGATGGAAAAGCTGGTAGAAGCTGACTTCGGGGAAGATCAGTTTGGGTTCAGGAGAAATGTAGGAACACGGGAGGCAATACTCACTTTATGGCTTATCCTAGAAGATAGATTAAGAAAAGGCAAACCTACATTTCCAGCTTTTGTAGATTTGGAGAAGGCTTTTGACAATGTTGATTGGAATAAACTCTTTCAAGTTTTTAAGCAAGCAGGAGTAAAATATAGGGAGCGTAAGGTTATTTACAACTTGTACAAAAACCAGACAGCAGTTGTCAGAGTTGATGGGCATGAAAGGGATGCAGTGGTTGGAAAGGGAGTAAGACAGGGTTGTAGTCTTTCTCCATTGTTATTCAATTTGTACATTGAGCAAGCTATAAAGGAAAGCAAGGAGAAATTTGGTGAAGGAATTAAAGTTCAGGGTGAAGAATTAAAAACATTGCGTTTTGCCGACGACATAGTAATTCTGTCAGATACAGCAAAGGACCTGGAAGAGCAATTGAACGGAATGGACAGAGTGCTGAAAGGTGCATATAAGATGAACATTAACAAGAGCAAAACTAGGGTAATGGAGTGCAGTCTAAGAAAATCAGGTGATGCTGAAGGAGTTAGATTGGGAAACGAAGCAATAAAGGAGGCAGATGAGTTTTGTTACTTGGGCAGTAAAATAACAAATGATGGTTGCAGTACGGAGGATATAAAATGCAGAATGGCAATGGGTAGGAAAGCGTTCTTGAAAAAAAGAAATTTGTTAACCTCAAATATTGATTTAAGCCTAAGGAAGTCCTTTCTGAAGGCATTTGTGTGGAGTGTTGCCTTGTATGGGAGTGAGACATGGACGATAAACAGTGCGGACAGGAAGAGGATTGAGGCTTTTGAAATATGGTGCTGCAGAAGAATGCCAAAGATTAGGAGGGTGGATCGTGTAACTAATGAGGAGGTACTGAACAGAATTGGGGAGAAAAGAAATTTCTGGCATACCTTGACTAAAAGAAGGGATAGATTGGTAGGACACATTCTTAGACATCAAGGAATTGTGAATTTAGCGTTGTAGGGAAGTGTGTGGGGTAAAAATCGCAGAGGAAGACCAAGAGATGGATACAGTAAGCAGATTCAGACAGATGTAGGTTGCCGTTCTTATGTGGAGATGAAGAGGCTTGCTCAGGATAGGGTATTGTGGAGAGCCGCTTCAAACCAGTCTCCGGGCTGAAGACCACAACACACAACTAGCTGTAAGTAAATCACAACAAGCAGACAAAGCAGAATAAAATATTTGAGGAGCAGAAGCTGTCTACACCTAAGATCTACATGGAAGAATAATATCCCAGATTTCCAAAACGACACAAACATCATGCCAATCATATTGAAGACTGAGTTACTAACTGCCATAGGCATGCATTCAACCTAATGACACCGTCCATCTGTAAAAATGTTGCAATTTACAGAAATTTTACAGATGAACCATGAAAGTTGGCAGGTATGTTACAACATCTATTGAGATTAGTAAAGATCCAGTATTTGGAATAATTTAGGTGACGATCAAAGTGAATAGTAAATTAAATATTGTCATTATTTATGTAATACACCCTCTACCTCAGCAGCTGCAGTGATTGAACATTTGAGGGAGAACTTGGTTTCACATAAATTTTCGAGTCACATTGTAACCAACAATGGAAAGTCCAAATTGGAATGCCAGTAACTGAGGATAGATAGCAACTCACCATAAAGATGGTTGCTGAGTCACAGGCAGCCACATACAATAGACAATCATATTACACAACTTAAATTTTCGACCAGAGCCTCAATCAGAAAAAGATACACATACATTCACACAATCACTTGGACATAACTGATGCACGTGACCGCCCTCTCTGACTGCTCTGGCAGCAGAGTTGTCGGAACAGCCAGAGACAGTGGCCATGTGCATCAGTTATGTCCAAGTGATTGTGTGAATGTATGTGTATCTTTTTCTGATTAAGGATCTGGCCAAAAATTTAAGTTGTGTAACTGTGAATTCTCTATTCTACGTGCCTGTCTGTGGCTTATTGATCATCTTTATAGTGAGTTACTACCTATTCTCAAAATAGTAATAAGGACAGTTAGTTAATTCCAACCTGGACTTTCCATTATTGGATTTTACCTACTCTCAAATATTGACTAGTCATGTTATAGTATTAAGTGGAGATTTTCGACTTACTGGATACTAACTGGAAGGCACAGATGTTTAAGGGTGAATATAGGGACAGAATCATATGAAATTGTTCTAAGTCTTTCATCTGAAAATTACCTTGAGCAGGAGGAAAGAGAACCAACTCATGGAGAAAAGAACGTGAGACATGCTGATGGCAAATAGAAGCAAACTTTTCAACCCAGTAGAGAACAGGGAATCTGTCATCATAAGGCTTTTACAGCATCAATGAATACAGAAGTACATAGGAATAGGAAGAAATTCAGAAAGATCTGACTGTTTATTAGCAGTGGCAAGAGAGAGATTTCAGAGTACCTGACAGTTCAGCACCAAAATATCATCTCCAGCAAGGAAAGTGTTGAGCATCAATGAACGAAGTTCAAGATAATCATACAGATGCTTTATCCAAGTATCAACAATATTTTCGTGAAGTATAGGTTGCTTATTCACCACCGAGTTGCCCGATGAGTCGCGGAAAGACACAAATAACAGAAAACAACTTGATAGCTTTCGGCTATTAAGGCCTTCATTGGTCAGAGAGACACACACACAGATATCACATAAGAAGGCCCTACCACACATAGAGGTGAAGCTACAGCCGAGCGCCAACTGTTGAGTCTGCGGGAGAAACATTGCGTAACTCAAAGCCAGCAACACGCCTAGAGAATGAATATTATTGGCTGTCAGTGCAAAAATAGAGGGGAATGCGCAGAATGACTGAAAATTGGGCCAGCTTCATATATGACGCCAACTATACTCGTGCCCACATAGAAAGCTGCACAATGGTTGCAGCTGATTGTAGATAATATGACTGCTTTCACAGGTTGCCCTGCCCTTTATTGGATAGGAAATGCCTGCAACAGGACTGGAGGAGGTGGTTTTCAGATGGTGGATAGGACAGGTTTTGCATCTAGGTCTATTGCAGGTATATGAGCCATGGGGCAAGGGATTGGGAGCAGGGATGAAGTAGGGATGGACAAGGATATTAAGTAGGTTTGGTGGGCAAATGAATACCACTGTAGCGGGGAGTGGTTAGGGTGGATTTTGGGTAGGGTATTTCTCAATTCAGGACAGGATGAAAGGTAGTCGAAACCCTGGTGGAGAATGTGGTTTAACTCCTGCAGTCCTGGGTGGTATTGGACAATAAGAGCGATTCTCCTTTGTGACCGGATGGTGGGTGTGGGGGAGGTGGTGGGCAACTGGTCAGACAGGGCCTGTGAGATATGTTTCTGGACAAGGATTGGAGGGGAACTGTGTTGACTGAAGGCCTCAGTAAGGTGTTTGGCATATTTAGAGAGGGACTGCTTGTCACTGCAGATGTGACGACCATGAGTGGCTAGGCTGTATGATTAGGGCTTTTTGGTGTGGAATGGGCGGCAGCTGTCAAAATGGAGGTATTGTTGATGGCTGGTAGGTAATTGATGAGGCCATCTTTGAGGAATAGGTCAACATTGAGGAATGTGGTTTGAGTAGGACCAGGTGAAGTAAATGGAGGAGAAGGTGTTGAGGTTTTGAAAGAATGTGGATATTGTCTCCTCACCTTCAGTCCAGATTATGAAGATACCATCAATGAATCTGAACCAGATGAGGGGTTTGAGATTCTGAGTAGTCAGGAAGTATTCCATTAGATGGCCCATGAACAAGTTGGCACAGGAATGTGGCATACAGGTGTCCATGGTTGTGCCACGAACTTGTTTGTATGTGATGTCTTCTAAGGAGAAGTAACTGTGGGTGAGGAAGAAGTTGGTCAAGGGAATACTGGTGTAGAGGGAGGTGGCATCAACTGCGAAGCATGGCACCAGGTGGTAAAGGAGCAGGAACTGTCGAGAGTCGCTGGAGGAAACGGTTGGTATCTTTTATATAGGAGTGTAGTTTGTGGTAATAGGTAGAAGGTGTTGGTTCACGAGAGCAGAGATTCTCTCAGTGGGGGCACCATAAGCAGCCACAATATGATGTCCAGGATAGTTGGGTGTCTGAACTTTAGAGAGCATGTAGAATGAGGGGGTGTGGGGTGTAGGAGGGATGAGGAGAGAGATAGACTCTGGGGAGAGGTCCTGGGTTGGTCCTACGAATTTGAGGAGGGATGGGAGATCCTGTTGGGTTTCTGGGATGGGATCATTGTGGCAGGGTGTGTAGGTGGAAGAATTAGACAGTTAGCAGAGATCCTCTGCGACATAGTCCTTGTGGTCTAAAACCACAGTGGTGGAGCCTTTGTCAGCAGGTGGGATCATAAGCTTGGGATACGTTTTTAGGTGGTGGATAGCTTTTCTTCCACCCCCCATGAACCACAGACATTGCTGAGGTGGGGTGGGGTGGCTTGCGTGCCTCAACGATGCAGACAGCCGTACCATAGGTGCAACCACAGTGGAGGGGTATCAGTGGAGAGGCCAGACAAACATGTGGTTCCTGAAGAGGGGCAGCAGCCTTTTCAGTAGTTACAGGGGCAACAGTCTGGATGTAACATAAGCTAACATGGCTTTGCCATGCAGTTACTGTGAATGGCTGAAAGCAAGGGGAAACTACAGTTGTTACTTCTCCCGAGGACATGCAGCTCTACTGTATGACTATATGATGACGGCGTCTTCTTGGGTAAAATATTCCAGAGGTAAAATAGTCCCCCATTTGGATCTCCAGGTGGGGACTACTCAGGAGGATGTCGTCATCAAGAAAAACAAAACAGGCATTCTACGGGTTGGAGCATGGAATGTTCTAACCCTTAATCAGACAGATATGCTAAAAAATTTGAAAAGAGAAATGGATAGGTTAAAGTTAGATATGATAGGGATTAGTGAAGTTCAGTGGCAGGATGAACAGGATTTCTGGTCAGGTGAGTACAGAATTATCAATACAAAATCAGTTGGAGGTAACGAAGGAGTAGGTCTGATAATGAATAAGAAAATAGGAATGCGGGTAAGTTAATCATTCAGAAAGTTAAGGGGGACAAAAACTTGATTGTAACGGGGGACTGGAACTTGGTAGTAGTAAAGGGAAGAAAAGGAAATGTAGAAGGTGAATATGGACTGGGAAAAAGAAATGAAAGGGGAGATCGCTTGGTAGAATTTTGCGTAGAGCACAATTTAATGATCACCAACACTTGGTTTAATCATCATGAAAGGAGGCTGTATACGTGGAAGAGACCAGGAGACACTGGAAGGTACCAGATTGACTTCATAATGCCAAGTAATAGATTTAGAAACCAGGTTCTAAACTGTAAGACATATTCAGGGGCAGATATAGACTCTGACCATAACTTATTGGTTATGAACTGCAGATTAAAACTTAAGAGACTGCGGAAAGGTAGAAAGGTTAGGAGATGGAACTGGACAAATTGAAGGAACAAGAGGTGGCTGAGAGTTTCAGCGGGAGCATTAGGCAAAGATTGGCTGAAACGGGGGAAAGTAATACAGTAGAAGAAGAATGGGTAGCTCTGAGAGATAGGGTAGTAAAGGCAGCAGAGGACCATATAGGCAGAAGGACAAGGCCTAATCGAAATCCCTGGATAACACAGGATATACTGAACTTAATTGATAAGAGGAGAAAATATAAAAATTCAGCAAGTGAAACAAGAAATAGGGAGAACAAACATCTGAAAAATGAGATTGACAGGAAGTGCAAATTGGCTAAGCAGGAGTGGCTAGAGGACAAATGCAGAATCATAGAAGAATGCATAACTAGGGCAAAGATAGATACCGCCTACAGGAAGATAAAAGAGACATTTGGAGACAAGAAAAGCAACTGTATGAATATCAAGAACTCAGACGGAAAGCCAGTACTAAGCAAAGAGGGGAAAGCTGAACTGTGGAAGGAATATATAAGGGGGCTATACAAAAGGAAATAAACTTGAAGGCAGTACTCTAGAAAGGGAAGACGAAGTGGAGGAAGATGAGATAGGAGATATGATACTGTGAGAATAATTTGACAGAGCGCTGAAGGACTTGAGTCGAAACAAGGCCCCTGGAGTAGATGATATTCCGTCTAAACTGCTGATATTGTTAGAAAAGCCAGTCATGAAAAAATTGTTTCACCTGGTATGCAATATGTATGAGACAGGGGAAATACCCTCCGACTTCAAGAAGAATATTGTAATTACAAACAAAGCAAGTGGAGACAAGTGTGAAAATTACGGAACTACCAGTCTAATAAGTCATGGTTGCAAAATACTTACACAAATTATTTACAGACAAATGGAAAAACTTGTGGAATCTGACCCCAGGGAAGATCAATTTGGATTTAGGAGAAATATAGGAACACGGGAGGAAATACTCACAATATGACTTATCTTAGAAAATAGCCTAAGGAAAGGCAAACCTACATTTTTAGCGTTTGTAGATTTGGAGAAAGCTTTTGACAACGTTGACAGGAATACACTCTTATAAATTCTGAAGGTAGCAGGGGTAAAATATAGGGAGCGAAGAGTTATATTCAATCTATACAAAAACCAGACAGCAGTTATTAGAGTCGAAGGGCAAGAAAGGGACGCAGAGGTTAGTAAACGAGTAAGACAGTGTTGTAGCCTTTCCCAAATGTTGTTCAATCTGTACATTGAGCAGGCAGTGAAGGAATGCAACGAGAAATTTGGAGAGGACATTAAAAGTTCAAAGAGAAGAAATAAAAACATTGCGGTTTGCCAATGATTTAGTAATTTTGTCAGAGACTGCAAAAGATCTGGAAGAGCAATTGAATGGAATGGACAGTGTCTTGAAAGGAAAATATAAGATGAACATTAACAGGAGTAAAACGAAGGTAATGGGATGCAATGTCAGAAAATCAGGAGATGCTGAAGGAATTAGATTAGGTAATGGGACAATAAAACTAGTAGAGGAATTTTGTTATTTGGGTAGCAAGATAACTTCTGATGGCCAAAGGAAAGAAGATATCAAATGTAGAATGGCTTTGGGAAGAAAAGCATTTCTAAAGAAGCGAAACTTCAATATTAATTTAAATGTTAGGAAGTCCTTTCTGAAAGCATTTGTCTGGATTGTAGCATTGTATGGGAGTGAAATGTGGATGATAAGGAGTTCAGATAAAAAGATAATAGAAGCTTTTGAAATGTGGTGCTACAGATGAATGATGAAAATTAGATGGGTAGGTCACATAATGAATGAGGAGGTGCTTAACCGAATCGGGGAGAAAATGAGTTTCTCGACTAAGAGAAGGGATAAATTGGTTGGACACATTCTGAGACGTCAAGGAATTGTCAATTTAGCACTAGAAGGAAGCGCGTGGGGTACAAATCATAGAGGGAGACCAAGGAACGAATACAGTAAGCAGATTGAACAGGATGTAGGTTGCCTAACATATTCCCATGTGCAGAGACTTGCACAGGACAGGGTAGTGTGGAGAGCTGCATCAAACCAGTCTGCGGACTGAAAACCACAACAACACCACAAAAGTGTGGAACCAGCTGCCTCAATCCTCATTCCAACTTCCCCACCAACAATTTTGGCATACGAACATATTCGCACGCTTCTTTCTGAGGGTGTGAGGTTGGTATCCATTTTGAGGGATTTGGGAAAAGATGGTGAGACCAGGTTAGAGGTTATGAAACTCCGAAAAGTTAGAAGGGGATGATTTGGGGGCAGAATGGGTGGATCACGACTGGATGGAGGAGTGAACTGGGTCAGGCAAGGTTCAATGTTGGTGTTGGTATGGATCTGGACAGTAGGAATGGTAGCAAAACGGTGTTTCAATTGTAAGGATTGGGAGAAGGAGAGAAGATCCTTAACAACACTGGCAATGGTTGAATTTGGAAATGGGGAAAAAGTCAAGGCCTTTGGAAAGAAATGACATTTCTTTGGAACTGAGGCTTTTGGAGGAGAGGTTCGTGACTGTGTCTGGTCTGTTTAGGTTGTGGATTTAGTGTGCTCGTTTGGGGGAGTTTCTGAGGGTGTGGTAAATGTAAAAGGACTGCTAGGCAAGTTTTGTCAGCTATGAGGGGCTGTGGGGTATGTTTGCAGGCTCTTGTTGAGGGGGTGGATAAAGGTGACTGAAGGTGGGAGTAGGAGGTGAAAAGGTTAGAGTGTTTTTTCAGGTGGCTTTATGGATGCTGCTCTAATACTTTTACGGCAAGGGTATTGGTCTGGGAGATAGGATGCAGTTATTTGGGTTGCAGATCGAGAGAATTTTTTGGATGGAGGTGAGGTGATGAAAAAATGTTTCGGTCTGGTTTTCATGGTTTTGTAGGATTAGGTTGGTGAGTGCTACGAACACAGAATCAGAACAGGTGGAGGGAGGGATTACAGCCAAAAATGGGTAACTTAATGGTTAAGCCATTTGGGGGGATATCATGAGCTAGGCAGCAATGCAGGAATAGGATGTGGAACTGGGTTCTGGCTAAGGATAGGGAAACGTTTCTGTATTGGCGCAGATAGAAGAGGGCATGGATCCATGATGAGGTATTAAAAATGGATAAAATTAACACTAAATCTCACTCAGAAATGCAAATAAGCCTCTACATGAGTGTAGAGGTATGGAAGTAAAAGGAAAAGACTGTGATAATCGCGTGAGAAATGCGTAATAACATTTAGGAACATGTGAAAACCCCATGAAAAACTGGCGGGAATGCGTGGAAAACTCATGGGAATCTGGAAAACAGTAGAAATGTATGGGGAACTTTTAGGAATATGTAAAAATGGTCAAGAATTCGTGAATTACACTCAGAGGTGTGGGGAATTTGCATCAAACTTCATGCAGGGAAAATGACAATCAGGATCTTTGGATGGAATCTAGGAAGTTGGGCTGGTAAAGGAAATGATAACATGTAACATGTGGGTGGAAGGAAATTTGGAAATTGCTCCCAACATGTGAGTGGGAGCAAAATTGGCAATGGAATGCGTACTCCTTGTCCATTCCTGCTCCCAACCCCTTGCCCCATGAGTCGTATCCCAACAACAGACCTAAGATGCAAACCCTGTCCTATTCACCATCCCACCCACCTACTCCAGTCCTGTCACAGGCATTTCCTATCCCATAAAGAGCAGGGCAACCTGTGAAAGCAGTCATGTTATGTACAAACTGAGCTGCAGCCATTGTGCAGCTTTCTACGTGGGCATGACCAGCACCAAGCTATCTATCTGGATGAATGGCCATCGCCAAACTGTGGCTAGGAGATAGCTAGACCTTCCTGTTGCAGAGCATGCAGTGCTGCATAATGCAACACATTTCAATGACCGCTATACAGCCTATGCCATATCGATAGTCCCCACAAATATGAGTTTTTCTTTATTGCACAGGTGGGAACTCTCCCTACAATACATTCTACAATTCCGCAATCCCCCAGGTCTAAACCTTCACTAGTTCCTGCCTCCACCACCCTTTCCTCCCCTTTCTTGCCTACACTTTATCCTTACATACGTTTCCCATCCCACCAAACATTTCAATCCCTTCCCACCCTTATGACCTGTCCGTCAGACCCCTATCACTGGCTGCTCTCCCCTTGGCCGTGCCGGTCTTGCAGACTGGCCACAACGACTGGAGATGGCGGTCATGTCTGTGTGAGTGTGTCTTTCTGACCGACGAAAGCCATAACAGGTGAAAGCTATCAAGTTGTTTTCTGTTGTTATGTCTTTCCGCAACTCAACAGATGTGTCTGTGGTAAGCAAGCAACCTATCCTTCACAAAAATATTGTTCAATCCTTCCTGAAATTTCCATTGTTTGATTTAGCCAAGTATCAGTATGATACGTGGGGAAGATCCACACTGGTTCAACAATCTAGCTAGGAAATTGGCATGAAAGCAAAGAGAACTTCACTGCAAATTTAAATGTAATCAAAACCTCACAGAAAAGTAAAACGCAAACGAAAGTACCAATAAGTATAAAGAGGGTCATTTGTGAGCATTCGTCAACTTGTCAAGTTCTACATACTGACTTGGTAGAAAATCTAAAGAAGTTTTGGTCTTACGTCAAAGCAGAAAACTGATCGAAATCAGGACTCTGACCCATAATGGGAATGAAACAGAGGAAGACAAAATAAATAAATTAATTAAAAAAAATAAAAAAAGGCTGAAATACTAAATGTTTTAAGCTGTTTCACAGAGGGAGATCACTTGTGGACATGTGGTTATTTCTCTAAATACACACCACAAGATGTCAGATATCAAAATAGGTGACAAAGGGACTAGCAAATGAAATTGCCCAACAGAGGAGAGGTCCCTGGACTTGAGATACCAGTGTGATTCTACACAAGTATGGAAAGGAAGTTGCCTAGCCCCCTCCCTCCCTTCCCCCATCTAGCAGCAGTTTACCATAGGTCTCTAGATGAGCAAAGTGCTCATAAGAATTGGACAAAAAGTGCAACTCATTGCTATTTCCATGAAGGGTTGCAGAACTCTAGCACAAAACTATAGGAATATGTACTTTTCATGTTGGTGTGTTGTACAGGAAAAGAAAAAACAGTGCTATCTGACAAGTTCATTCTTGTAAACAGATTCGATGTAACAGTTATGGTTCAAAAGTTACAAGATCCCTACTTTGCACAAAGTTTCTTGTTCAGTGATGACCCAAACATTTTTGTCAATGGTGAAGTCACAACAATGGATATTGGAGTGATCAGAATCCACACTAGATGGAACCTTCAAAGGTTATTGGTAATGTAAAGGTTATGGTTTGGTGTGGAATCTGTAGTACCCGCGTAATTGGACCCATTTTCATTCAACAGAATCTAAATGCTCAAAGCTACCTGGAAATGCTGCAAGAAATGGCATTTCCCTTAGTTATTAATGAAGATGGCAGCTTTCCCTCTTAAGTTCAACAGCACTGGGCTCCACCACAATATGGAGCAGTATTTCATCAGCAGTTAGATGGTCAATTTCCTGATTATGTGGAATGGCAACCCAAATCATCTGACCTCACACCAGTTGACTTATCTTTAGACACATTTAAAGCAAATTATATGTGCAGAGAAAATAAGAAATGGACAATCATGAGCAATGCATTGTAAAAGCATACGCCAGTATTTCTTGGAAAACCTGCGAGTACATGATGATTTGATTCATTACCTTCAAATGTGTATGGGCGGAGGCACAGTATGTTGCACACATTAGATGACTGTTCTTTATGGAGTTGTAATTTTTTTAAAACTACTATGCTACATTAAGTTATTAAAAAGTCTAGAAGCATGTGCATCATGTCTGAGATTAGTACCTCTGATAGCAAAATTTGGAATACTTTTACCAGGGAGACAGGGCAACCAAGAGCACAGGTAGACAACATTACCATCAAAGTAAATGAAAAGTTTACAACTAACAAGCCAGAAACTGAAAACATTTTTAACAATTTTTTTTAATGTTGTGGAGAAAATAGCATCTAAATGTTCATTAGAAGAAGCTAGGCAGTTAATGGAACAGGCCATACCGACAAAATTTTATACAATAGAAATTCCACCCACCTCTCCTTCTGAAATTAAGAGAATAATAAACTCTCTCTCAAGAGCAAAAGCTCACATGGAATTGATGGTATTTCCAGCAGGGTAATAAAACTTGTTCTCATGAAATAAGTAGGAGTCTTAGTCACATATGTAATAGTTCTCTGAATCAGGGTGTTTTTCCTGATAGAATGAAATATGCTATAGTTAAACCACTGCACAAAAAGGGGATACGTCTACTGTCATCAACTACCGCCCAATCTCACTTCTGACAGCTTTATCGAAAATTTTTGAAAAAGTAATGTATTCTAGAACAGCTTCACACACAAGTAAAAACAAATTCTAACAAAATGTCTGTCTGGTTTTCAGAAAGGCTTTTCAACAGAAAATGCTATGTATACTTTCACCAATGAAATATTAAATGCTCCTAATAACTGGACATCACCTGTTGGGATTTTTTATGATCACTCCAAGGCTTTTGATTATGTAAATCATAGAATTCTTCTAGATAAACTATTGTGGTATGAATGGGGCAGTGTACAAATGGTTTAAGTCATACCTAACAGGAAGAGTACAGAAAGTTGACATAAGTAGTTCACATAATATGCAAAACACAGCTGATTCCTCAAATTGGGAAACAATAAAAAAATGGGGTGCTACAAGGGTCGGTCTTGGGCCCTTTGCTGTTCTTAATATATGTTAATGACTTGCTATTCTATATTCATGAAGATGCAAAGCTGGTTCTTTTTGCTGATGATACAAGTACAGTTATCACACCTGACAGACAAGAACCAACAGAAGAAATTGTAAATGATGTCTTTCAGAAAATCATTAAGCGGTTCTCAGCAAATGGAATGACATCATTAATAAATATAGACTTTGATCAGTAATCTGTAGCAAAAGTATAATATTCCAATTTTTTAGGTGTATGCATTGATGAGGGGTTGAACTGGAAAAACACATTGAAGGTCTGCTGAAACATTTGAGTTCAGCTACTTATGCTGTTGGGGTAATTGCAAATTTTGGTGATATACATCTCAGTAAATTAGCTTACTATGCCTGTTTTCATTCACTGCTTTTGTATGGCATTTTCTGGGGTAATTTATCATTGAGTAAAAAAGTATCCATTGCACAACAGTGTGTAATCAGAATAATTGCTGGAGCCCATTGAAGATCATCCCGCAGACACTTATTTGAAGAGCTAGGGATCTTCACAGTATATATATATATTCACTTATGAAATTTGTTTTTACCAGTCCCAGAGAATTCAAAAGCAAGAGCAGTGAACATAACACTAGGAGAAAGAATGATCTTCACTATTAAAGGTTAAATCTAGCTTTGGTACAGAAAGGAGTGATTTATGCTGCCACAAAGGTCTCTGGTCATCTACCAAACAGCTTCAAAAGCCTGACATAGCCAACTAGAATTTAAAAATAAATTAAAAGAATTTCTGAGTGGCAATGCCTTCTACACTATAGATGAATTTTTAGATATAAATTAGTAAATCTGAAAATAAATAAAATAAAAATAAATTGTGTCATGTAATATTAAGTACAAAGTAATAATTTGTAAAGACATATTTCATTAACCTGACTTGTTCCACATCATTACGAAGTGTCGTATTCATGATCTATGGAACAAGTACTAATCTAATCTAACCATAACTGCTATGTCTAATCTGTTTACAGGAATGAATCTGTCAGAAAATGCTGATGTTATTTGATATATCACACAAACAAATGACTCAGTTTCAAGATGATGTCCATCTTCGGTACATCCCATAAAACATACACCACCTCACTTACACCTTACCCTGAAGTTGTTTATGAAGTACAGATGTATATGTAGATTTTCGGCTGTCAGTGTGTGCTCCAAGTGTGAGCTCAGCCATGAAATTCGAGCACCGGTCAGGGAGCTTGTATAGGAACAGGTCGTCCCCAACGACGAAGGCAGATCCGACACCGTCAGTGCTCTTGGAACCATCAGTGTAGATAAAAATGGCATTATTGAAGTGCAAACAGAGTTCGACAAGCCTCGAGCGGTATACCAAATCCGGAGTGCTCTCCTTGGGGAGCGAACTAAGTTCAAGGTGGGTGTGAACCTGGGCCTGATGCCACGGTGGCACTGGGCTCTCGCTCAACTGAAAGGTGGAAGGAAGGGTGAAAATCGAGCCGCTGAAGCAGGCAGCGAAACCTAACTCCAGGTGGAAGCAAGGCTATCGCAGACAACCGATATTGGCTATCAAGTGAGTCATCAAAGAATAATGGGTAAGATGGATGGTTGGGCATCAACAGCAGTTGGCATGCGTACGATCACATGAGTATGTCACACCGAGAGGTCAAGGGTAATACAGCAGCTTCGTCATACAGACTTTCAACAGGGCTGGTATAAAATGCACCGGTCTCCAGGCGCACTCCCCGATGGTGAATAGAGTTGAGACGGCGGAGAATCGACGGCCGTGCAGACGAGTATACAAGGCTTCCGTAGTCGAGCTTCGACTGAACAATGGCCTAGTAAAGGTGAAGCAGGACAGTACAATCCGCTCATCATGATGTGCCACTGAGGACACTGAGAACATTAAGGGATCGGGCACAATGGGCAGCCAGGTAAGACACATGTGGGGACCAGCAAAGTTTATGATCCAACATTAGCCCCAAGAATTTTGTTCTCTCCACGAATGGGAGAGCAATGGGGCCGAGATGTAGAGATGGTGGAAGAAATTCCTGTATCTCCAAACGTTTATACTCACCGTTTTCTCAGTGGAGAAGCAGTAGCCGTTCGCAATGCTCCAGGTAATAGGCAGTCAAGACAGCATTGAAGACAACGCTCCAAGAAACACATCAGCTGGGTGCTGCAAAAAATTGCAAAATCGTCTACAAAAAGGGATCCGAAAACGTCGGCTGAAAGGCAATCCACAATCGGATTGATTGCAATGGCAAAGAGAGCCTCGCTCAAGATGGAGCCCTGTGGCACTCCATTCTCCTGGCAAAAGGTATCTGACAAAACAGAGTCCACCCGTACCCGGAACTTGCGATCCGCCAAAAACGCTTGAATAAAGAGAGGGAGGCGACCACGAAGGCCCCATGTATGCAAAGTGCGGAGAATGCCCACCCTCCAACAGGTATCGTAAGCCTTCTCTAAGTCCAAGAACACTGCTACCATTTGACACTTCCTTAGAAAGTTATTCATAGCGAAGGTTGACAAGGTAACGAGGTGATCAGCAGCAGAGCGGTGTCGACGAAAACCACATTGGCCATATTAGTCAGGTGGTGTCGAGATTCGAGGAGCCAGACCAACCGAGGGTTAACCATGCGTTCCATCATCTTGCAGATGCAGCTCGTTTGAGAAAAGGGGGGCAATCATTGGAAGGAAGATGTTTGTCCTTCCCTGGTTTGGGGATGGGGACAACAATTGCTTCACGCCAACTTTTGGGAACATGACCTTCAGTCCATATGTGATTATAGGTGCTAAGAAGGAAACATTTCCCCTCAGGAGAAAGGTTCTTCAGCATCTCCATATGGATGGAATCAGGCCCAGGAGCAGAAGATCAGGACAGGACGAGAGCATGGTCTAGCTCCTGCATGGTGAAGGAAACATTACAACTTTCACGATTAAAAGAGTAGAAAGAAGGCGGCCGTGCCTCCTCTGCCTGTTTGCGAGGGTGGTAGTGGGCAGAACTCAAAACCTCCGCAAAGGAGCGACCCAAAGCGTTGGAAACATCAGCAGGATCTACAAGGACTGCGTTCTCAATGGTCAGGCCAGAAATCGGGGAGTGGACCTTGATGCCGGATAAACGGTGTAGGCCACCCCAGACAGCCGAGGAGAGAGTAAATCTGTTAAAAGCAGTCCAGCAAGCTTTTTTGCTGTCTTTTATGTCGTTTATAATTTATACAATTCTCCAACATTGGGTGGCGGTGGACGGTGCGTAAAGCAAGTCGCCAGGCTCTAAGAGCATTGCGGCAAGCTGCATTCCACCAAGGGAGCAGGACACGACCTGGAGAAGAGGATTTACGAGGTATGGAATGTTCGGCAGCAGTAAGAATAACCTCTGTGAGGTATTTGACCTGACTGTCACAGCTGGGAAAAACCTGATCGTGAAAAACAGCCATGGAAGAATTAACGCTCCCAGTTGTCTTTAGAGATGTTCCAACTGGTGGGACGAGGAGATGGGGTATGATGCAGGAAGTGGATTACACAAGGGAAATGATCACTGGAGTACATGTCATAAAGTGCATAAAAATCGAACCGACACACAAGCTGAGGACTGCATATCGCGAGGTCTAAGTGGGAGTAAGTATGTGTTGTGTCGGAAAGGAAGGTCGGTGCACCGGTGTTGAGGCAGACAAGATTAAGATGGTTGAAGAGGTCTGCTAGAAGGGCGCCTCTGGGACAAGGTGCTGGAGAACCCCATACGGGATGGTGGGCATTGAAGTTGCCTACCAACACGAAAGGTGAAGGGAGCTGGTCAACGAGGTGTAGCGCATCTGCCCTAGTAAGGGCAGACAACGATGACGAATAGATATTACAGAGGGAAAAAGAAAAGGTGGAGAGAGTGATGCGCACGGCAACTGCCTGCAGGTGAGTATGCAATGAAATGGGATGGTAATACACGTCGTCCCGAATGAGCATCAGAACCTCTCCATGGGCTGGAGTACTTTCCACAAGGGGCAGGTCGAAAAGCACAGAGGTGTATTGGGGGAAGCCTGCATGATCACATGGACGTAACTTAGTTTCTTGGAGACAGACGAGAAGCGGGCAGTGCAATCGAAGGAGTAGTTTTAATTCCTCCCAATTAGAATGAGAGCCTCAAATATTCCATTGAAGGAGCGCCATGATAAAAAATGTTTGTATCCCATCCTCATCGCCACTTTTGTATCCCATCCTCGTCGCTACTTTTGTGTCCCATCCTCTTTGCCGCTTTTGTGTCTCTTTTCTGTCATAGGTGTTGGTGGCCGAGTAGACAGACCGGCACAGGAATAAAGGATGCACGCTTGTGCAGTATGGAGGTGACCAGCCAGTGGGACAGCAGCAACTAGAAACACTAGAGTAAATTAGAACAAGATATATATTTCTTAGAGACTTAGTAATACTTAACTTTTAAATAGCTCAGTACTGCAGAATGCTGATACATAGTTGAGCTAGAGCCTGCCTAGTGCCTATCCGATAGCCAAGTCTTCACTGGTGCCTATATGATTCCGAAGTGCTAACTGGTGGCCACGAGCGGAATAGCAGCAGAGGGCGCTCATGGCTGATGTTACAAGAATGCCACGCCGTGTGTGCATGGCGGCGCACGGTGAAAGTAGGTGGCGCGCACTTTAGACTTGTGCGACACCACAAAAAAGAGAGAAGAAAAGAAGGAACAAGCAAGCGGGGTCACCTCGACGACCGCTGATGACCGGACTTTGAGGGAGCACTGCTATCACTATCTAAGGGCAAAGGATCATGGTATATAGGTTCGAACAATGCATCTGCCACCTCCCTGAGTTGATCAGGAGGGGTAGCTTCCAATGCCGGTAAAGGGCCGGGTGCCAGGCTGACAGAGCGTCCCGGTGGAACAGAAGACAGCCGAGGCCGGCAACTGTTGGATGGCATGACCAAAGAGTCATACTGTGGCGGGAAAGGGAGGGGGGGCTGTTCTTTTTGTGAGTCTTCTTAGAGGCATGACGAGTAGAAGAAGCAGAGAACGGTTGAGAAGATGGAGTTTTGAGGAAATCGTCATGAACAGGTTCTTTTTTGGAACTCCAGGCAGTGGATTTAGGTGCCCAGGATGTGTGGGAACTGGTCGACGAATGCACTGTAGAACGGACATAAGAGATCGGAGAGGTGGAACGAGCAATTTTTGGGCTAGCCGATCTGACAACCTTGTCACAGAAAGTGAAATCGCAGGTCTGAGTGCCTACCTCCTTAGTTGGTCGAGGGGAGGTGAGGACCTGGCTGTAAGTACCTGCTGGGAATACAGTGGGCTACCTACTCACTAATAACTTCCGAGCTGCAGAGGTAGAAACCTTTTCCTTAACGCAAATCTCCTGGATGACCCGCTCTTCTTTATAGACGGGGCAGTCCCATGAAGAAGCAGCATGGTCACCCATGCAATTAATGCAGCGAGGGGATGGAGGTGGACATTGACCCTGATGGGCATCCCTGCCACAAGTGGCGCACTTAGCTGCATTAGGACAAGATTTACTAGTATGATTAAATCTCTGGCAATGGTAGCAGCATGTAAGATTGGGTATATACAGGCGAACGGAGATGACTTCATAGCCCGCTTTCACTTTAGATGGTAGGTCAACCCTGTCGAAAGTCAAGAAGATAGTACGAGATCATTGTTAACTTTTTTCATTACATGGTGAACAGCCATAACTCCCTGATCGGACATATAGTTGTGTATATCCTTGTCCGATAACCCATCCAGGGATCTCGTGAAGACTACCCTCCACGAAGAGTTGAGGGTGCGGTGAGCATCCACTTTCACAGGAAAGGTATGCACTAGCTTAGCCTGGAGTAATTTCTGTGCCTGAAAGGCATTCTCAATTTCGAGCAACAAGGTCCCATTACGCTGTCTGGAGCAGGTCTTCAAGGAACCTGCAATTGAATTGACACCCTTCTGAAAAAGAAAAGGATTCACAGAAGAAAAATCCTGATCATCAGTACGAGATATTACAAGGAACTTGGGAATATTAGGTACAACTTTCTTGGATTGAGATTCATCAAGTTTTCGTTTTTGGGTCAAAGTTATAATAGATTTGAAAGGTTTCATAGCAGAAGTGTCCCCCCATGATTACCGGCGTCTCTGATGACACACTCCTTTCTTGTGGGGGCCCTCACTGAGAGAGCACCCGCCTTAGGTGACGGTCCACACCCCAGGACACACCTCCCGAGAACGGACAGAGGGACCAATCGGCATGTTCGAAAGGTACTAGCTAGGGTAATCACCCCTCCCTGGGCCCGGCCTGTACCGGGGGGGGGGGGGGGGGGTACATACATGACCTACGTGTCTACCCGGGGCGGGGAGTTACGCCTTACCCCATTACCGGCTACGCAGAGCGTGGATAGACCTTCAGACACGCACAGGGAGGAAAGAAGAGAGGAAGGAGAGAAAGGTATGAAGGAGGGAGAATCTCAAACGCTGAGGTGGAGATTAAAAGGGCGGGTCATGGACAAGGAGAAAGGAGAAAGAGGGGAAGGCGAAAGAACAGGAAAGGAAGAGAACCAAGAAAAGGAGAAGTCTTAGAGGAAGAGAAAAGAAACCTTGGACTGACTGAAAACGCCCGTTTCTGGGCGAAGGCACAAACTGGGGGGGGGGGGGGGGGGAGAAGAGGGAAGCGGCCTGGGACAGAAGAAAGGTCGCTTCAGCTCGGGGCCCCCGAGCGCACCACACATGTACCCACAAACGAGCTGTGGGCCCCCTGGGAGGAGTGGTGGGGGTGAGGAAGTGGCAAGGAGGGGGACGCAGACGAGGGGAGGGAGGAGATGCACAGCACGGATTGGAGAATGCTCCAGTGCTGTCTGCGTACAGGGCAGAAGGAAGGGAAGGGACTGGAATGTGTGGTGGGATGGGAGACATACAGTGTGTAAGGATAGTGTGTGGACAGGAAAGGGAGGCAGGAACTAGTGAAACTTTAGGCCTGGGAGATTGCGGAAGCATAAGATATATTGTGAGAGAGTTCTCACCAGCACAATTCAGAAAAGCTGATATTTAACGGGAGAATCTTATATTGCACAGGCTATATAGCAGTAATTGAAGCGAGCCACATTATGTAGCACTGCGTGCTCTGCAACAAGTTGATCCAGCTGCCTCCTAGCCACAGTTTGGCAATGGCCATTCTTTGACAGGCAGCTTGATGCTGGTCATGCCCACGTAAAAAGCTGCACTGTGGTGCAGTTCAGTTTTTAGATAACATGTCTGCTTTCAGAGGTTGCCCTGCCATTTTGAATTTCCATTGTTTATATATATATTATATATATGATGTGTATAGAGGAATAAGCCACTGATGTGGACTTTGTGGTAAGATGAAACTGCATCACACCTAATCTTCCTACGTGAAATGCTGAAGGGGAAGGATATATAATACTGCGTTCATTGAATCTGGAAGAAATTGTGTTTAACAAGGAACTAATAAAATGTCTCTTACTGTTGCTTGAGGGTATCAGTTGGCTTTCCTAGAATAAAAGGGAATGAAACAACTTGAGTGCAGACAACAGTGACCTAAGACCATTGTAGTTTGTCTCTCCCCGTGTTTATCAAATGTTAGCTGCATTTACAAACCCATTCATTTCTAGAGCAGCTTTAAAACAAGAAGCTGTAGGAGTATTTACTTGTTATGAGGAAAAGGCAAAGTCATCATGCACCTTGCTCCAGAAATATTCAGCACAAGCACACTGGGAGATGGGCCAATACCAGTTACAGCAGCAGTACTAGGGGACAACAAAGTCACACACTGCACAGAATTCAATGAGCACATCTGTTGGATTCGTAGGATTAAACAATAATTTTATATTTAGTAAAGTACACAAAGTGAGTCTATACAAATAAGCCACAATACATAAACTTTGAAGATGTGGTGGAATGGGGTATTGTTTTTTCTGCAACCTACTTGTTCATAAAAGCATCTGATAGTTTTCTGTAATCAAGAAGTCTAGACTACACTGCTTCCCCTTTATTTTTGAAATATGTTCAACTGACTGCATGTTCTTTTGGAGGAGCAAATGTAGAAATTAACAGGACTTGTGAAGTAATAAACTTCATTCTTTGAGGTTTTGGCATTATTTATTCCAATCTGCAGTTAACAAATTCAAGTGAAATGGTCTCGAGTCAGATACCTCACAGCTGGGAGATGCTGCAGGAAGAGATTGTATAATGAAGAATGTGAATGAGAGAGGATCCAAATCAAATGAATTTATTAATAACAATGTGACGGTAATGCCAGAAACTAACAACAATTATGTCTGCGTCAATGACAGCTTCTTAACATTCAAATGATGGCTAGTATTGGTAGAAACATACTGGCAAATATTGCAGTCAATAAATTTTACACATAATGGGAGACTAAGGTAAACGGCAGTATGTTCACACACAAATGTCAATCTGATTTATATTATAGTCTATATACATTTACATACATCATTTCATAATATATTCACATATAGATATATACATATGTACATACACAAATGTATACAATTTTTTTTTAAATACTACATATAAACTGGACAGTGTACAACATAAATTGCAACTGACAGATATTCTGAAGAAATAAAAAGCTTGTCAGACTGCAATGGTTGTCATTTTATTAACCACAGAAAATATATTGTTATTAGATAAAATAAATCTAATGAGTATCACATTAGAAGATGCCAAAATCTGCTTTGGCATCAATAATTAAAATAAATTATCTTGAGAACTAAAATGTTCCTTTATAGTAAGAGTGATGGTCTGAGAGACTATTTATTCCTGCCACAAGTTAAACTTGCTTGGAATACAATTGATTCTGCTCTCTCCATAAATCTAAATGCAAACGTAACATAAATAATGAAAAACAACAATGGTTTTGTTAACCTTCTAAAAATTCATAAAATCAGTGCATTACCACTTAAAATGTATAACTAGACAGAGAGCTGAATGATCAACAGGAGTTTACAGCAAAAAGACTAACAACAATTCCTGTTAGAAGTTTGCGATTTTCAAGGCAAACTACAGTATTTGAAACAAAAAATATATATATTTTTTAAAACTTCAGCTGTAAATGATATTACTGCATTTCAAATTATAAACATTTTTCTTGTAATAAATAAGTGTTAAAATCTAAATTAAGCTTCACAGTTCTTTTGAGCAGATTGAGAGATCTCATATTATTTTAGACTCTAAAGAAGTTATGAGCCTAATTCAACAAAATTACAACAGGGAAATGAAGCTGTGACTGCAAGATAGGATAAATTACATTTTATAAATAAAAAAAGGAATGTCTCTCCAAACAATACACTGTGATGTGTGTAGAAGTCAAATCACTGCATTTAGTTACAAAAGCTAACACATGTAAATACAGTAGAGAAATGACTGCCACAGCTATGATTTTTCACATTGAAACATACGACTTATTTTTTTAATATTGAAACATTTATAAAATCTTGTCTTCACCCATACCACAAATAAAACCAAATACTTATGAGTTAATGATCAGTGTGGCATACAAAACAGGAACAAGAATAAAATGAAATCTAAAGCCATCTAAGAAAGCAGTTTTATTATTCTGCTATCTTTCGGCTTGCCTAATGTGGGACTCACCAAATATGATCACACATACTTTCTATCATCTATCTGGTAATAGTACTAGAACATATAAATTAAAGAAGATTTTTGGCATTTTAAAATTTACACTACACTGTCCAGATATATACAAGACAGTGAATATTTTATATTATGTCAAGATGCAAGAGTTTTAGAAAAAGACCAAAGGCAAAACTCCAACAAAAGCATGAGATCTTTAACCATCTAATGATTGTGACCTCTATGGCTTAAAGGCACTGTCTTACATCTGTATTCATACACAATTGATCATCAGGTAACACTAACTGATCAGCCAAACAACCAACCAGATTTCACAGCAAATTTACAAAAATAAATAAATGGTACTTATACAAACACGATTCCTGTTACGTTACATGTTGTACAGTTTGAACATTTGGACATAAGGAATTTTGTTATAAACAATTTGTAGATTAGTTCACAAGGAATGAACTTATTTTTGATGTTTTCTATTTACAAAAGGCAATGGAGAAAATAGTTCACTCAACAAACTATTCAACATAAAAAGATTTCAAAAAATGTACACAGTCTTTAGAAAAATATTCTGATTTATATGGAATTTTAGGGATGAGAAAGGATTTGAAAATCTTTGCTTTCAAACAATAAGAATCCCATATATGTCATTATACTATATATATATATATACACACACACATACATATTATACTGAGGCTATAATAGTGCTGTTACAAAAAATTGTGTGAACTGTGAAATGCTCAAGGATACCTTTCATCAGCACATTTCTCACAACCTTCAAAATACATATACACGCAAAACATGCTGTATAGTAACTCAGGTAAGAATGTACTGAAGTCAGTGGCAATACTGAATGATGCGACATACATGATATTGATACACTAATTATATAAACATTCAAATAAGGTACCTAATATCATAATTTTGAGGCTATTTGTACTTTTATCATTGTCAAAAAGCTATCAGTCAGCACTTTTTATACCATTAAAGCACAGGGCACTGATAAAAGATTGTTTTAACATTGATATGTTACCTACCCTAGGCAGAAAGACTGAATAAAAAACTCAAAGTATTGTTGCCATTATGCAAAACTGATGGTACTGGAACAGGTTCTCAAGTTGGAATTCCATGTGATCAGGAAAAGTTAGGAAGATGAAAACAGGAATTAAAATGTAAATTAATTAGTTATGTGAGAAGAAACTAAAACTACCAAGTACACAAGAAACTTTTGAATTCATCAGTTTTTTTAAGAACTACTTCCCAAGTTCAATATCCTAAATTGTTACTGTTAAATTCCTATTGTATCCATTACATGAACCACTTTTACTAAGTACAATAAACTGAAGGTGAAAAAAAAAATAAGCAAAACAGATATATAAATTTTTCAAACAATGCCAATTTTAATGATTGTGTGACAAACAAATGAGCGTTCACTCAGAAATGTAAAAATATATTTGGAGAGAATGGTTTACTTTAAATTATAATGATCACTGATTTGTGAAATAACAAGCAAGATTTCACACAGGGCTAGAATGTCTTTGTGATTTTTAAAATTAATTTTGCAATTAAAAAGATAATAAATGAATCAGTAGAATCATGGACACAACTACTAAAAAAGTTCTGCAAGCAAAACACAATAAGAAATTAAATAAACATGATAGCCTAGTCTAGACACAAATCATTCAAATTATGGTAAAATGGTTTCCAATAAGTTATTTTCCCCCTATCTTTCTATTTTTAATCTGCTAAGAAACATGCTTCTTTTAAACAGAAGTGAATACCTATCTGATTATAAAATTTAAATTAAAAATGCTCTGATATTCATATTAATCCCTGCATTTTCTGTATAGAAGGAATATATGTGGATCTGAATTAGGCTTCACACCTTACTCACTGCATGTTTTTAAGGGAGTCCAATTGAAGAGGGATTGGGGCTCTCACAGATGTATGTTTTAAAGATGTTAAATAAATGAAGCACATAAAATAACATTTCCTATTGATTAAGTTAAAGGGTGTTTTCCAGAAAAAAAGATAGAGAGGGAAAGGGGGGAAATGAACACACAAGTCAATACACAAATATTCCATTTCTCAGTTACAGAATGTTTGATCTGGAAACCTTTTCTTGTGTGAGGCAAGAAAAGTAACAACATATTATTATTAGTAACCACTATTTTGTGGGTTAAAAGTTAGCTAGGTAATGAGATTTCATCATACCACCATATTTGCTTGTATTGGTATCACTTTTTCATGTATAAGAGCTGGTGGAAAAGCTCACCAGGCTCCCTAAAATATAGTTGGGGTTACAGTAACCACTGTAGCACAATGACTCTTAATGCAGTGTTACAATTTATTTAAATGCAGATGTATTTGTGAAAACTAGTAACAAGGTCAACAAACTATGTTGTGGTGGCATTCATGGGTGTAAATAACATTGCTATCTGAGCTACAGTTTCTGGCATGAGGGGTTTTTTTATTATTAAAATAGCAGTGTTCTGCAAAATGAATTGAAAAATGAACTCATTTAAATTGGTTCATCTGGCAGATTCTCCACCCCCCCCCCCCCCACACACCCAATTGTACTATCGTAAAATGATGACTAATAGAAATGCTGCCCCAACAATTAATAAAGACAAAGAGGAGACCTGAACTGATGAAAAACAAACACAAAATTGCAAAACAGTATGTAAGGCCTTACAAAATTCTGGACTATTTAACAATAGGAGAAACTGTTAGGTTCAGAGAGAATTTAATGATTACTACTACCCCAATAACAACTCTACATCATGTTAAAAATTATAAAAATATATCGGTAAATTGAAATTTACCTTTAAACTTTTAAGCCCTGACCATATACATATACATTTGCAAACTTTTTTCTCATTATTTCTTGCTCTTCTATAAATTCATGTTCATATACATTTCCCCACTCATTCAACCTTTTTATTTAGTGCTAAATTCTTTAAATATCCTCCTCCTCCCCCGTAAAATACAACCAGAGTCATTAGAGGTGTAACTGGTAGTGAATATGTGTTACTCTGTTACTGTAGAACAATGGCTTATCGCTTCTGCTCTGTCTGATGAATTCAAAAGTGAAAGTCACAATCAAATCCATTTAGCAATAAGACACTTTATATCTTGACAATCATCAAATTATTATGCATCACCTATACAAAATAAAGGAATATTTCACCAGACTGTAATTATTAAAAAAAAAGGTAAAAGATATGAAGGTATAAACTATGTTTCAACATACAATACTTTTTCAGTAATTACTTGCAAATAAGAAAGTATCGCAGCAACATGCTGTCATTTGAAGATATATTATTATTGCATTGCATTAAGCTGATATTGGTGCAGGAAAGTAGAGCATAAACAATTAATAAATAAATAAAAAATAAAATAAAATAAAAGTATTAAAAAAGTCTCTACCTTTAAGGATGGTACACGTTGCTAAAATTTGTTTTGACAGTTTAATTCATAAGAAGAGGCCAAACCGTAGATCTGTATTTATCACAAGCTATTGTAAAATTTACATAAAACTCCATTTCCAAAATAGAGAAGCTTATCCTATGTTTTGGAAAAGCAAAGAGAGTACAATTTGAAAATGAGAAGAAGCCAGAAGCATTTGGTTAAAACAGGAGACGGAAGGAATAAGAGGGAGGAGTATTGAAACAACATCTGTAGAAATTAAACAGACTTCAAACAACTAGCTACACAAATATATAGCTCTAATTAGGAGCAGATTATAAAATTTTTTGGTTAAACACTTCTATTATGAATTAGATTATCTTGTTTAATTAAGAATCTAACACTGTTAAAATAAAAATTAAAAAAAAAATGTTTATATTGAATCAGTAAACCAATTCTTACAGTAATGCTGACTTTCAGGCTTGCTTATATAGGAGCAGTAAATTTCTTTTGTATTGTGCAACTGCCACACCATTCAATATAATTTATTGCAAGTAAACTACATTGTAATGCGGCCATTTAAATTTTGGAATGTTTGTTCTGCTGTGAATAAGGATGTTAAACAAATATCCAGAATTCACAGTAATTGAGAAAATTTTGGTCCACACTGACTGAAACTAGCAAACTTGGCAAAGCTATCTACTATTTTCAAATGCATAGCCAAAGAAAAAACGTACCAATATCATTATTGTAGAATATGATGCACACAAAATGGGAGAGAAGCACCACTTTAGCATTCAACACACAATACATTACAACTGTTCTTCGGAAGAGAACAGTTTGGGACTTACAAAAAATCACAAACCAAATTTTTGTTTTTTTGTTTTTTGTTTTGTTTTTAAATATTGTGAATGACGAAAAATGTTTGGCACAATACAAAATTATGTTATGTGCTACTAACAATAACGGAAGTATTTCGGCACAGTTTGTTTTAAAATGTACAAATTAATTACATACACAAAATCAACAACTTTTCTTTCTGGGTAGTCTTGTATGCCCTAGTTACTCCAACAAAAATGATGTTTGTAAGTTGCAATATTGCAAATTAAGGATTTTTTGTATCTCAGTGCCAAGAAAAGTTGGTATAACACACACACAAACACACACACCAAAGCACCATTATAAGCCTACAAAATGCAAAACACACATATTTAAGTAGACAGAGGTTCCTGTCAGACAACACTGCCAACGTGGAGCAAGCCTGCCTGGCTACCGGCTCCCACAGAAGCTTCCTCCAGAGAGTCCAAATCCAAGGCGGATTCTATCATGGTGGTGTCTTGCAGCAATCGTAATCGTGATGCACTTAAGGGCATTGCAACAGAGGCATCACACAGTGTGAAATCCGTAACAGTGCCTGCAGCTTCTTCACACGGTACTTGGGTAACGAGTGAGGGGTGAATGGGAGCAATGGCATCTCGAGTTGGCGGCACATTCGAACTAATGGCTGCTGCTGCCACACCAGTGGGACTACCATTCGTACTGCTTGCATTACTACCTGTGAAACAAAGTTGACATATTAAATACACCATAAAGTAGAGAATAACAAGTGACAATGTAAATGAATTGAATGTTGCTAGATAATTTGGTTGCCCAAAGTACAGAACATTATTGTGCAGCAGCTGTGGAGTGTGAATGTTTCAATGTGTTTGGAATAACAATATTCCATAAGAACAAACTGATACTATGCAAGGTAACTATATGTTGACAACATTTATAGTATATACTTCTGTAAATCTTTTAAATATTACTTAATGTGACACAGTGGTTGAATTTCAGAAAAGTTTTGCTGTTAAATTATGAGCCAGTCATAGAAATTTTGTAGACTTGTTGTTGTTGTTGTTGTTGTTATTGTCTTCAGTCAACAGACTGGTTTGATGTGGCTCTCCACGCTAACCTGACCTGTGCAAGTATCTTCATCTGAGAATACTTTTGGCAACCTACATCCCTTTGAATCTGCTTACTGTATTTGTCCCTCGGTCTCCCTCTACGATTTTTACCCCACACACTTCCTTCTAATGCTAAGTTGATGATTCCTTGATGTCTCAGGATGTGTCCCACCAACCTATCCCTTCTCTTAGAATATGCCAGAAATTCCTTTTCTTCCCAATTCTGTTGAGCACTTCATTAGTTATGTGATCTCCCCATCTAATTTTCATCATTTGTCTGTAGCACCACATTTCAAAAGCTACTATCATCTTTTTGTCTGGACTCCTTATCGTCCATGTTTTACTCCCATACAATGCTACACTCCAGACAAAGCCTTTCAGGAAGTACCTATTAAAATAACTAATAATGGATGTCAACAAATTTTGAATCTTCAGAAACGCTTTTCTTCTCATAGCCATTCTGCATTTTATATCTTCTTTACTTCGGCTATCAGAAGTTATCTTGCTGCCCAAGTAACAAAACTCTTCTACTACTTTTATTGCCTCATTACCTAATTTAATTCCTTCAGCATCGCCAGATTTTCTGATGCTACATTCCATTATCCTTGTTTTACTCTTGTTGATGTTCATCTTATAACTTCTTTTCAAGACACTGTCCATTCCTTTCAACTGCTCTTCCAGATCCTTTGCGGTCTCTGACAGGAGTCTGTGTCATCGGCAAACTGCAAATTTTTTATTTCTTCTCCCTGAACTTTAATTCCCTCTTATCACTTCTTTAATCCCACGCAATGATTATTGTAGATGAAAATTGTCAAGTTACACCCAAGTTTGTCATTCAATGTTGTCATTGTATCAACATACACTTTTGGATCAAGTCTTACTTTAGATTTTTATATCCATTACTGTGTGCAGCTATATAGAGCCATGTAATTCCTATAGGTCTTCTAATGTGATCTATTCAGCCTCTATTGGATAAATTTCTTGTTTCCTTACATCTTGGAATTGAGCAGACAACTCCTTTGGCCCATCTTCCAACCAATCTTTCTGGCTACTTTACATGTGAACTGCCATTTTATTTTCATTAATGTCATAGCTGCATTTTGAGCTCAATATTGTTTCTGTAGTAGACTACACAAAATAGTATGTAGCACTGCACAACGCTTACACCACCCGGTCCCTCGGAGTGGCCCGCATCGCACTGGCTGCAGATGGGCCGTGTTGGCGGAGTTGCTGTTAATCTGCTGGTAGAGCGCGCTGTTGAGACTACGGGTCGCACCGTGCCGGTGCGCGCCTCGTACGATCTTTCTGGTGGCTACTACACTCCTCCTCCTTTGGGGGGTGACGAACCAGTGGTTCCTGAAGTCGGGAGGTGCAGCACCTAGATAGAGAGATGACTCACACACCCACTGCAGTGCTGGAGTCAAGTGGATCGGCCAAACCTCTATCTGGCACCTTCGAGTACAGGTGGAAATGACCCGCGAGAAAATGCCCCCATTATCCTCCCACCAGAGGCCAGGCCAGGACCAGAGATAAGCTGTCGAACTCTCGGTCCAAGACCACATCAGTAGGTGGATGAGGCGGTGGTGTGGATGGAGGCGAAGGCCACACGGTGGTGACACCTTCATCCTGAAACAGTGGGCCAGCCCGGGGGAGAAGCTCTTGCCTGGTATTCTACAGTGACTGTGGTGCTGTTGTAGCTCTAGGGTGAAGCAGCAGGCAAGACACCTCGTAATGAGGCGGAGTCACTGACGGTAAGGGGGCGAGGTTACTCTGAGGAACTGCCGTACTGGACAGGTGCGTCTGCCATTACGAAGCTGGTGCCTGTAGGGATGGGGGGTGGGTGTCCATTCTACGACGGAGCTGATTTTGGTGACGACATACCTCCTGGTCCGCTAAGCTTAAAGCGTAGAGCCTGTGGCCATTGCGACGCAGGACAACTGCAGGTATCCAGTGGGGATTGCGACCAAACCCCAGTGCCCAGACTGATATACCTGGCAGAAAACCTGGCACCCCCTGGTGCGAAGACTGGCGAGGGTCAGGACGGAGGAGGTGCAGCAGAGTCCGTAGTTAGTGGCCATGGAGGAGCTCTCCGGAGCTTCGTTCCCCCATGGGCGTAGTTCGATATGCCATCAAGAAAAATATCGATGCCACCTCAGCGGGAAATGCCTGTAGGTACTTTTTCATTTGGGTTCTGAATGTACACACCACTCGGCTTTCCCATTTGATTGTGGATGAAAGGAGGGTGAGCGAACATAACGAATGCCAAAGTACTACAAAAGTCCTGGAAAGACTGCAAAAGGAACTGAGGGTTGTTATCCAATGCCAGAGTGACTGACAGACCTTCCTCCGAGAAAATTTTGGAGTGTGCTTCGATAGCAATATCGGAAGTGACTGAAGAGCAGCATGAATATGCTTCAATCACAATGAACCAATAACCATTTAAAAAGGGGGCTCGTGAGATCTATGTGGGCGTGCTCCCAGGGCTGGGTTGCAGGAGGCCAGGGAAAGGATGCCACCCTGGGAGACACCTGTTGGCTTGCACACTGGGGACAAGCCGCCTCTAGATGTTCTATTTCTATGTCAATGTTGGGCCAGTATACACGCCTGCCAGCCAAAGACTTAGTACGTGAAACACCCCAGTGTCCCTCGTGTAACGGCTGGAGAACTTCATGTCGCAAACTCGTGGCAACCACCACATGGAGAGCTGTAACCACAGTCGAAAGAAGGAGAACTCCTTCGAATAATATAGTAATAAGGACAGTTTACAACTCACCGCAAAGATGTGGTGACGAGCTTCAACAGGCACATACAAAAGACACACACATACAACACTTTCAGCTATCGACCATGGCCTTCTTCAGAAAATAGAACACTGAAGCAATCACACAGGCACACAACACAGTCATACAACCATCACCTCCGGCTGTCCCACTTCGAAGTAAGACATATCCTGGGGCATAGATATACCCTGACCATATCTTATTGGTCATGAACAGTAGACTGAAACGGGGAAAAAAAGAGAGGTAGAAGAGGAAGGGGTAGTTTTGAGACAAAATACTGAAGTCAGCAGAGGACCGAAGAGGTAGAAAGGCAAGACCTACAAAAATCCTTGGATATCACAGGAAATACTAAATTTAATTTATGAAAGGAGAAGATATAAAAATGCAGTAAATAAAGCAGGCCAGCAAAATGGAGCACAGACAACTAAGAAATGAGACTGACAGGAAGTGCAAAATGGCTAATCAGGGGTGGCTGGAAAGCAAATGCAAGTAAGTAAAAGAATGTTATAACTAAGGGAAAAATAAATACCGCCTACTGGAAAATAAGAGAGACAAGGAAAACAGCTCTATGAATTAGAACTCTGATGGAAAACCAATTCTCAGCAGAGATGGCACCGTTGAAAGGTGGAAAGAGTATATAGAGCATCTCTACAAAATAAATGACTTATTGTAGGAAGGGAAGTAGATAAAGATGAAATAGGAGATACTATACTGAGAGAAGAATATGACAGAGCCCTAACACCTGTCAGAACAAGGCCCTGGAGTAGACAAAATTCCCCATTCCCTGAAAGCTACTAAGTCTCTGGGTGAGCCAGATATAAAATGCAGAATGGCTATGGGCAGAAAAATGTTTCTGGAAAACATAAACAAACAAATAAGTAAATTTGTTAACATTGACTATGAGTTTGAGTGTAAGGAAGTTTTTTCTGAAGGTACCTGTATGGATTATTGCCTTGTACAGGAGTGAAATATGGACGATAAATAGTTCAGACAGGAAGAGGTTAGAGGCTTTTTAAATTTGGTGCTACATAAGAATGCTGAAGATTAGGTGGATGGATCGTATAACTAATGAGAAGGTACTGAATAGAATTGGGAAAAAGAGGAATTTTTGGCATACCTTGACTAAAAGAAGGAACCGATTGGTAGGGCACATTCTTAGACATCAAGAAAATGTGAATTTAGCATTGGGGAGGGGGGTGTAGTGTGTAGGGTAAAAATCGCATAGGGAGTCCAAGAAACAAGTAAATTAAAAAGATTCATATGGGTGTGGGTTGTCGTGCATATGAGGAGATGAAGAAGCTTGCTCAGCAACGAGTAGGATGAAGAGCTGCATCAAACCAGTCTCCAAACTGAAGACAACAAGAACAAGATTGAAGTTGATTGTCGTCTTGTCTGTACCCAGGGGTATCAGTTTTGGAAGGTTGACTCTGCTGTAGTAATAGTTTAGATCCTACTTGTCCCCTATTTTAGTGGTTTCCTTGGATGTTTATTGGGCATGTATGTATATGTATACATGTATGTCTTCATTATGAGCATAGCTCAGAATAAAACTGTGGAAAATTCCAGGACACCCCTGTACTGTTGTTGAGTTATAAATGTTACAGAGATATTAGTATATTTAGTTACTAAGAGTGATTCTGTCTAAATTCCTTTGTCTCCATCATTGCTGTTAATCTTCTTTTTACCTGTCTGTGATTGTCACTGATACCTCTTGATTAAAGGCTAGTTCAAACTAGGCCAGTAATTTAGTCAAGTAGCAAGTGATTTAGTACACCTACTTAATGGATAAACAACCGATAAGCAAGTGCACGATTTAGTTGGCAGTCAAGTGTTGGCTGCTGTCAACCATGGACTGCAACATGATGTGAATAGCAAGGGCAAACGTACGCTTCCGCGGCTGTTATCACTATCAATAAAATTCATCTGGGTATGAAACCGCATCGTCATTTTATAAATTCCACCGACTTTTCGGCCACTGTTGCAGGCGGCCTTCATCAGGGTCTGTGCCTTACTGACACAGACCCTGATGAAGGCCGCCTGCAACATTGGCCGAAACTTCGGTGGAATTTATAAAATGACAACGCGGTTTCATATCAAGTTATACATCTTATATCAATGGCTATTCGGGAAGAGGTGAAAGAATATATCAAAACTGTAACGAACACAAAGAGAAGCCATACATGTGGAATTTAAACTGCAGGTAGTGTTTTAACAGAGTCTAACATGTACAGCTACAATACTCCCACTGACTTTTATTATACATTGAGGCAACAACACTGCAATTGACCAGCAAGCTACATTTCTGAATACAATATTGGATGAGTGCAAATATTATTTTTTATATTAATTTTAACATACATTTCACAATAAGAAACATTATGTAGTAGAATAAAAATAGTTAATAACCTAAAAACAGCTCCACATTTGTCTTTCCTTGGTTTCCTAAGATCCCTGACAAGGTATGAAACATTAGATTACAGGTCAGTTTATTTACAATTAGCTTCTAACCTACAGATTGTACTGAGATTTTTCATTTACTACTGAAAATAAAAAATGGCTAGGAAACACCAGAAGACCTCCAATTGGCAGAAAGACTTCACTATTCTACTCAAGGAACATTGAGGTTTTTTCACTACCATTCCATTAAACTCAGTGAAAGTGGAACGTAGGAAAAGTATATAGAAATTATAACTACAGTATTTAATGTACCAAATTAGCCACTATAGCTGAATGAAAAGTGTCACAGATGTGGCAATAAAACGACAAAAGCAATCAAACTGTTTCCTAACAAAGAAGGAACCAAATCCACAATTTTTGCTACAGCTGAATCTCAAACAGCAAAAATCTTTAAAAACATTGGCTTTTTTAGTTAAAATAAATACATTCAAAAGCATATCCTATTATAAAAAAGACGAGTAAAGAGCAAAAATATCTGAATTATTAACTCCATACCAAACTGATATGCCACAATAGAAATTTATGTTTCTCTTCTGTTTAATTTCTATTTACTTTCAGTGGAAAAAGCTGCACATATACACATATTTGTAAGTATTTGTTTATGACGAAACTGTTCTTCATACCACTGAATCAGTGAACTTCAGCTGTTTTACATTAACTTTTTAATTATGTGTGTCTTTTGATATTTTACTATTGCTTGTGAAACAAAAATTATATTAACTATTTAGGTAATTATGCACAAAAATAATTATAAACAAAGATTAGTCCTTTGGCGGCTTGCCCACCATTAGGAGCACTAGTGTCATTGCAACTGTCAGTTGGTAACAATTTTTGCAGCACTGAGTGTCGCGACTTTATATGTTAGCTTATGGTTGTACCCTCTTTGTACTGGGTGTAGTGTAAGAACCTTGACTCACATCTTTCGAGTAGGAAAGTTAACTATACATATTGATCAGATGCTTTAATTTTCTGTTTAATCTCCTTTCCTGAATCCCTGATTCCCATTATCCTTTCCAGCTCTGTGATTGCAGCTGCTATATTTTTGTACAGTGGGCATTTCACATTTCACAAACACTTGTGTTCTATGTACAGAGAAGCAAACTTGACCATTGTATCATCACTTCAATGATCCAAGATGCCGACAACAAGAAACGGGTGACTGAAAAGGGAGAGAGCTATACAAAAATAAAGCTGGACAATAATTATTGAGCAGTGCACCAGTGGTGAGTGAGCTTGGTTGGGAACCTAAATGCCCACCTACTATCAAACTTACTTGATCTGGCCGTCTTGACCATTTTACTTACTAGCTGTGCTAAACGATGTCTTTCAGACACATTTAGTTACTAAATATCTCACCACTTGAATAAATTACAGGCCTGGCCTGGCGTGCGTGTGCGGGACTGTTGTCCTACAAGCAAACCACCGAATTTGCCACAATATTCTAGTCCATCCCTACGTCAACCCCACCTCACCCCACTGCCAAAGGGATTATATCCCTGTGAAATACCCCGTTGCAAGATTGCTCATTTCACCCTTTCACCCAAGCAAGAAGTGAATCTTTGCAGTGAGGCTTTCCAGTATAATTGGTATTTTGTTGAAACAAAAACTCATTCACTTCTGCAACACAGAAGCTTACTTCTGTGTGACACAGCTATGAAGTTTATCTGTATTGGAATTTTTAATGAGGTTAATAACAGAGTATTAACTGCATAATTATCTGTGTTCTGAATGAAACGCCAATTGTTGACTTTTTTTCCATCTTCTCCTCCTTGTGGTAGATACTTGATGCCTACTAACTTTGGTGCTGTTTTTCCATCCACATCTTGACAATCTCACATGTTTAACAGTTCAAGAGCATGCTCCAAGATTTTTCTCCATTATAGTCGGTGTCAGCTACGAAAGTGGCCCAGTTTTCAGCCATTCTGCAAATCCTTCTCCACTACTGCAATGACAGCCAATAATATTCATTCTGTAGGCGCGTGGTTGGCCGCGAGTTGCGCAATGCTTCTCCGGCAGGCGCAACTGTTGGTGCTCGGCTGTAGCTCCTCCCCTCCTCGCTTCCCCTATCACTCCGCCTCTATGAGCAGAATCGCCTTCTTACATGAAGCCAGGTATAGTGCTCACTCACTCTCTTTTCTTTTCTTTTTTTCTCTCTTTTTCTTCTGTTTTTTTTTTTTTTTTTTTTTTTTTAAGTTAATATCATTAACAGCAGTCTGTCACAGTGTATAAGTACATTCACCCCAGCTATTTTTATACTTGCACTGTAAGGATTGTGAGTTTACAATGCGGTCTACTGATCATGATAATTTGGTAGTATTTACTAACATGGCAAAGTATACTTCCTTCTAATGTTGTTGGCACTATTTGCTTTGTCATTTAATAATAAAAACAAATTACACTTTGTAAGACATTGAAATCAGCTCAAGAGAGAACAATACAAATGCAGAATATCTATAATAAATCATATGATACACAGAATTACACAGTGACAGCTTCTAAGAAGAAGGTATCATAAGTATTTACCACAACTGCAAGAACTTTATACAATACTCCTGTCAATCAACACACTACAGTAATAAACCTTTTCTTCAGAATCATATAAGACTTTTGTATTTTAACTTCTCAATTTACTTAATTAAGAAAAACCGATAAAATTGGTAGTCTTTGTGCTGAGTGATTGTGTGAAGACGTACATTAGGAACAATGTGCTTGTGATTTTAGTTAGTTTGAACTCATTCAAACTGGCATAAAATTTAATAGAGAATGTGGTTCTGTTTTCAATACATAATTTCCAAGAATTCAAGAGCTGATGCTTCAAAGTATGGCACATTACTAACTCATATTTCAAACATACATGCAAAACATATCTCACTGTGAATCAGACCACAAAACTGTTTAACAAAATGAGCACAGGGTTCTCATCTTGTTCATAATTTTCTATATATACACACGCAAAATAAATATACAACAAGCAAAGCACAAATACCCCAACAAAGATAAGTTAAAGAATATACCAACTTAGTTTGTAAACATGAAATTTCAATATCTTTTTTGACCACTATTTCATTTTGTAATGGGGGCAAACCATGCAATGCACACATCAAGCTAATGCCTCATACACAGTGTGGTAAACATACTGAAGACTGCACCTGACACTAGGTGGATAGTGTCACAGCAACATGCAGAACTGCGCTACATACATACATTCATTTGCTACAATTGGCAAATAGCACTCAGTAGCTAAGACCAGGAAGCTATCAACAACATGCAGATGCATTTTTCTTTTTCTCTCTCTCTTTATGGAAACAATCATAACCATAAAGCCCTCACTTACCCTAAATGTTTGACCCTCCAAAGATACGGAATGAAAAGAAAAAGTAAAAGGGAATTTAAACAAAGAGAAACTCATCATCAAACACATTGAAATGCATAACAACCATACAGTATTAAATAAAATCACATATGAAAATGTACATAATATTGTGGACATATGGTGCTACCACAATGCTGAGAAAAATATAACAATAAAAAACAAATAAATACTTTACACACCAAAATAAGTATTTTAGCAAGACAAGTCTGAATGCAGAAAATGCACTTCATTGCCATACTTACAATTCTTTTTAAAAAAATATAAAGCAGATACTATATCAAACACAAATGTTGCTTCTGTTCAACTACTTTTATGAATATGGTGGTATGATTACACTACTAGTCATTTATTGCAATAATGGATTTTGTAGAAAGGATGAAACAGGTAACTGTTGTCAATGAAGGTTGAAGAGGACACTCATTTCACTGCTTTACAAACATGTCTACTCATTTCAGAGGAAGACTCTTTAGAATACCACTTAGGTGACAACAACTTTCAATTACAGATACTATTTAGAAACAAACAGTATTTTCTTGCTTCCAACTATATTAATCATCTAAATAATTAACAACACGAACCAAGGAGTTGGCAATATCAATGCATTTAAATAATAATTTGAATGTGTCTCATTCATTTCTATAATTAGCATGTTCGTTTGTGATGACATTCATCTTAAATTATCAAGAGGAGGTGGGCTATATAAATGTAGGAGGAAAAGAAAGATATTAATGAAAAACTGGGAATTTAAAAAAATCAACTATTAAAAACACAAAGATTTTTCAGTAAGGTATAAGAAGTTCTTTCCTCATCAATGGTATCAATTGTAATAGGGTTCAAGGTAACAAATACTCTATACCAACTGTTCTTGAAATATCATTGAAGTGGAGAGTGCAAAGGGAGGAAGGAGACTGGTGCAATACTGAATGCAGAGAATAACATGGAAAAGGACAGAATAAGAGAAGGATAGATTAGATGGCATTATAAAACTGGCCAAATACTCCATAATACATATAACACACTGGTTAGCAGGAAGACATTTATGGTGATTTAATGTATACTACGTTGGTTCATCAACAAAACATCACATCCATTTGCCAACTGTTTGATTTATATGACGAATGATTGTGTATTGGGCCTAAGAGAAAATATTGAATATAAAATTATCAGACTACCATCAGAGTAAGTTCAGCATAACTATAATGTTCTGTTTTCTTTTAGAATATTAGAGAGGTGTATTCCTGTGCATCCCTGCCAAAAGATGATGAGTGAACTGCCACAAATAGTCAGCAGGTGGCCCAAGAATTAAGTTCAAATAAATGGGTAAACCAATGTCTGTAAAATACAAAGAGCTTTAATGGAAATGTTTCTGAAGCCATTTCACTTTAAAACTTGAAAGTCAAATCCTATGGAAGTAAATAACAATTCCCTATGGAAACAAAATCATTGAAATTACATATCAATTTTGAGACTATCTGTGTCATCCTAAGATGTAATTATGCACATGTAATCTTGAATTTTTTTCTATTTATTCTAAGTTACCCATTCTATAGTCCTTTATGTTACGCTTGACGTCTTAAGCTAAAATCATAACGTATGTAGGTTATACTCTCAACAAATACCAATACCTGGTCAATAGTATTTCCGGTACAAAATGTTTATATCTCTTTTTTTTTTTTTTTTTTTTTTTTTTTTTTTTTTTTTTTTTTCCAGGAAAGGTTGATATCAATATTACATACTGTGTTACAAACAATATGAAGAACACTCTCTACTGCATTAATATTTTACAAAGACCTGAATAACAGAATACTATAGCAAACAAGATAATTGTGTGAATTTTAATTAAAGCTATATTATCTCTTAATGTACCCACAGGTGACTTTAAATGTAAATTCGCATTTAAAAGCACATAATTCATATTTCACTGTACACCCTATGTGGGATGAAAGTTATAATGCCAGTAGATACGTCCAACTAATTGCTATTAATGAATTATCATTAAACTTTGTGATTTAATGCCACAATGTCATTAGTGTATACAAGAAGCTTAAGTCGCCATGGGTGGGGCCACCAGACTGTTGGTTTTAACAATTTCTATTTATCCTTCTCCTACCCCCCCCCCCCCCCCGAAAATTACAGCTTTCTAACTATGAAAGAACAAAACCTCTTACATATATTAAAATTAGCATAATGTTTTCATACCCCCCCCCCCTCCACAAAAAAAAAAAAAAAAAAAAAAAAAAAAAAAAAAAAAAAAAAAATAACACATTGTATATATGATTAAAAGATAATCTGCATCTTCTTCCAAATTGTTTATTTCCTCTTCTAGGGCATTCCAAACATTGCTCTCATCTTAATTTGCCATCTCCAGAATATGCAGAGCACAAGCACTTGGCAGTGAGTAACACAGATAGCAGATGAAAAGAGTGTTTGGCTCAACAGAGAACGGGATATAAAAAGCCCCTTTGTTATGTACAATTTACAACTCAACTTGCTATGTGGCAGCATAATGCAAAGGACCATCCTTGTTTGTTTTATGTGGTTACCAACAGCGAACAGGTTGTGCAATGGCGGCTACAAATTTTTTAGCATTGCATGAGTCAGACTAGGGTGACATCCACTTGCTGAAGTAAACTGGTTCGAGTGCCAGACAGTGTCTTGTGTAAGGACATGGTATGGAATACTTGGGAATCGATGTAATTCACAAATCGCGCGCCCCACCAGATGCCACATGGGAAACACGACGGGTCGACTGCCGCGAGAGGGCATACTAGGAAGCGGGACGACACAACTGGGATGCCCCTGAAGGGAAATAGCATGTTCTAAGTCAGGCGGCCGAGCCGCTCACTCAGTTGCTGTATGGACACAAACCTGTATTGTGTACTCATTAAAAGTATTTGAAGTCATAAAACATGAACATTTAAATATGGAAAATATGAAAAGTATTTGTTGTAGCACATTATAACACCCCGTATATTATGATTTTAGCACAAGACCTCAACCCTAACCAAAAGACAAAATCTTAACAATGGAAAGTCCAGGTTGGGATTCAACAATATAATGAGGATAGTCGCAACATACTGCAAAGACATTCATCGAACTGCAACAGGCGCACACACTTTTACACATAACTTACAGCTTTCGGCCACAGCCTTCTTCAGGAAAAGATCACACTATTATTCAATACAATCACATAGGCATACTTCACAGACACACAATCACCACCTCTGGAATGCAAATGCCGGATATGACAACTGTGTTTGAAGTGTGTTTCTGTGATTTATGAATGAGAGTGGTTCTTTTTTCCCCTTCCTTTCTTTTCCTGAAGGAGGCCATGGCCAAAAGCTTTAAATTATGTGTTCTATGGTACTACATCTCTCTGTGGAGCACAGTATTAATTGCCAGAAACATCGGACTTATTGACAGCAGATTACTTTTACTGAACCCCCCCCCTCCCCCCACACACGCACACACTTATGACCCAGAATCATGAACCTAGCATTTTGCTGTGTGAGAAGGCAAAATGAGCAAGTTCTAGTACCACATGTCTGTGTAGTGAAGTGAAATATCAGATAAATCTGAAAGTAGCTCTAAAAGGATAAATAGTAAAAAACAGAAGCAGTCTAAGGAATAAGAACTGGAAAAGGGTGAAATAGTGTAGTCTCTCTTCTTCCATTCTAGTTCCTACTTTCACACCTCTTTCAATATTACTCACCATGCTGCCAATTTACTTTGTATTTAATATTTTGCATTACTTCTGCTTGGAACCCTTTCTTCCAATCACCTTTATGATCTTTTTCTCATGATTATTCTGATAACTACTTCAGCCTGTCTTGTCTGCATATGGGCATTCCTCATTATTCCACCATAGCACCATTGCTGAAATTTTAGTCACATCTCATCTCACTCCCTATGTCACCCCACAATCCCTTGAAGTAATAATTGGTTTCTTCCATGCTTCTAGCAGTTCCCCTTGTTTATAAATGTTATGCCATTGCCTTAGGGGAAGAGATGCAAAAAAAAGTGTAAAGGAGGAAGGAATAATATGCTTTAACATCCTGTCATTGGAGTCTGAGTACAAGCTTAGATTACTTTTTGTACAAGGACAGTGAAGGAAATTGGGTGTGCCCTTTCAAAAGAACCATCCTGGCATTTCAATAGGGTGATTTACGAAAACAACAGAAAACCTAAATCTGGATGGCCAGAAATGGATATGAACCACTGTCCACCCATATGCAAAACCCACTACTGCTAACTGCTGTGTCACCTTGCTCAAAAATAGTGGAGTGGAAGGAGACAGACATATAGTGTCTTTCATCTCTGGAGATGAACACTGCACAGTAGTGAAGCTGGCATCATGTTTAGCCATTGGTCACTAGCTACAATGTCTTCTTCAACTTCTAATTAATATGTAATTAAACACAGTGAAAAAAATATTTCATGGTAGTACATTCAGAATACTAAAGGAGGGATTAAAGCAAAAGTATGTGCAGGGGAAACAGTCATTTAAACTAATTCACCATGAGAAAAAATCCAACTAAGCACAAAGATTACAAATGGTAAACAGACATCAAAATAATTATAATCACAATCACTAGTTAATACTACTACGGGGATGTACTGAGATGGAAAAGAATCAGAGGAAATATTCAAAATATTATAAGCAAACAAAAAATACATGATGATTTAACACATCCATTGCACAGACAGCAGCACAGCAATAACCATGTGTAAGGTATAAAGTAATGAACATTGTCTTGAAAGGACTGTATAAGATTAACAAGAAGATACAAGGGTAATGAAATGTCATTAATTTTAAAACAGGTGATGCAGATGAAATCAGATTAGCAAATGAGACAATAAAGGTGGTAGATGAATTTTGTTACTGGGGCAGTAAATAACCTTACTGCGGTCAAAATACAGATGATATTAAATGCAGAATGGCAATGCAAAAAAAGTATTTCTGAAGAAGAGAAATTTGTGAACACTAAATATTAATTTAAATGTTATGAAGTACTTCCTGAAGATATCTCCCTAAAGTGTAGCACTATACGGATATAAAATGGGGACAATAAAGCTTTCCAGACAAGAGACAAAATGCTACAGATGATTACACAGTGAATCACATATCTAATTAGGAAGTACTGAACAGACACAGAGGAAAAAACAAATTTCTTGACTAAAAGAAGGAATAAATTGGTAGGACATATTCTGAGACATTGAGGAATCATCAAGTTAGTATTGGGAGGAATTGTCTTATGGTGGAGGGAGGGGGGGGGGCAGGAATGGCAGAGGGAAACCAAGAGACAAATACAGAAAGCAGGTTCAAATGGATGTGGACTGCCATTCTTATTTGGAGATGAAGAGACTTGCACAGGATAGAGTAGCATGGACACAGATGCATCAAACCAGTCTTTGGATTGAACACAGTAACAAGAAGATGGTACATGAAAGAGAGAGAGAGAGAGAGATAGAGCAGGGGAAGGGGTTGCAAGGAGAAATGTGGAAATTGAATTAAAGTTCAGGGAGAGGAAATTAAAGTTAAGGTTGACCTCTAATGATGCAATTATGCCAGAATGGCATAGGACCTGGAAAATCAGTTGAATGAAATGGGCATTTGTTTCAAAATAAGTATAATCAAATTTAATGCGAGGATAAATTAATGTAATTAAACTGAATAAGGTCATTATGGGATAATCATATTAGGAAATGAAATAACAAGAGTAGCAAATGAATTTGATAGTTGGGTAAAAATATAACTGGCAATAGTTGAAACAGAGAAATATAAAAGTAAGACTGGCAATATCAAGAAAATAATTTCTAAAAGAGAGAGAGAGAGAGAGAGAGAGAGAGAGAGAGAGAGAGAGAGAGAGAGAGAGAGAAATTTGTTAATGTTGAATGTAAATGTGTTAGAAATATTTGTTTTTTCCCCCTTTTCTTTTATGGTAATTTTCATGAGTGTAGTTTTTGAAATGTGAGTTTAAAATATGATGATTGTATTGATAGATAGTATAACTAATGAAAAGGTATTGAACTTAATTAGTAAGAAAAGAAAGATGATTAATACAAGATATCAGTTGATAGGGCTCAACCTGATGCACAAGTTCCCATCCTATGTGAGCCACAGAAGTGAGCAACAGCTTTGGGTGGCAAAAGATGACCACAAGTGTAATTACAGAATTGTCCTAGATGAACAACATCTGCCACACCAGCTGTCACCATGGTGATGTATGAATTCAAACCCATTTGAATCGTGCCACGTAACAGCTAGCAGCGACAGTGCTGAGCCAATTCACTGAAGAGCCTGGAAAGCATGAACCAGACGATATGAAATACTTATCAGCTGATTCCAAGAAAACTATCTGGTTAATTTTTTTTAAATTTTTTCATACCTTAAAAGTTCATCCTTTTACTCTCAGGGCTGAATGTATTTTCATTTTTCCTCCTATTTACGCTGGTGTACTGTACTAAATAAACATCTAACTGAAATTTTTAAAAGTTTGCGGATATAAAAACTCATTGCATATACTTCGTGTATGGTTCACTTTGGCTCATATGCTGCTGCGTATGAAATGTAGCCAACATGTAGAAATTTTATATAAAGTTGAGAGAAGAAAAATATCTTTTTAGTACTCAAGATTTTGGATTGTATATCTGGTGCACAGGTCGTGCACAATTTCTTCTGTGCGCATCGATGATCGTGTAGTCCTAAAAATTATCAAATTTCATGAATGGTTCAAGATAACGAAAAGATATATTTTCAAATTAGAGTATGTGATTAATGCTTGAAACCTTTTGGAAAAAAAGTTTGAGCAGAAGCAATTTTCCCTATAAATTACAGAAAAGTTTTTGTACGACTTTTCACAGATGAAGATAGAAAATTGACAAATTAGGTATCAGATTAACCAGCAAACCAGCATCAACAGTACTTGAAAGTTATCAGAGTAATTAAGAAAAAAACATGTGATTAACAGGAAAACTGAAATATTCAATGAACAGCTACTCCTACTGCTAGTTACGTAAACAAAGAGCCAATAAGTTAATTTCTTCAAGGCCTAATTATAAATTTAAGGCTTTTGAGATACGAAACACTGGGGAGTTAAAAGAGATGCATGTAAAATTTTGTTTCTAAGTAAAATATATTGATATTATGTTTCATAAGGAATTTAATGTGGTTGGAACAGTGGGATAAGTGGGTTTTCAATTAAAGATAAACTACATTGTTAAAAACTTTGTACAAATAATAGGTGAAAGGGTTGCAGTTATAGCAATTAAAAATATAAGATGCAACTGGCATCAAATCAGTAACCGCAAAACATGGAACATTGTAGCCTAGACTGTTACCGCTGTGCTACACTGAAAGTTGTAATAGCTATACAATATTAACAGAATCAATACAACTCATTTCGTATTCATTTGGTTGTTGATGGTTTGTATAGTCACAAAAGAAATACACACTGACGACATTGTCGAAAGTATCCGAACTCATCATTGTATTTTCTAAGAATTTGGCTGGCGACTTTGCATCTATTTTCGTACATGAAGTTATGAATGAAATGGTTCATGAAGATTACACACTTTGTAAATTTAATGCATGGCACTCTCTTTTCACCCTGTTTATTAAATTAAATAAAACTTTATTGGCTTACTCTGTAGCTATCAGTATTCTACAGTTTATGGGCTCCAAATTTTAGAAACAGTTGATCGGTTCTAAGGCCATCTTGTAGTGAGAAGCTGTTGCCTTCACTCAGGACACACAGCCATGTTACTGAAAGTTGCCACTTTTATCCGCAATGTAGCCATGTAGGACACAGCCTAGGGGAATTGCCAATTTGACAATGTAAAGAAGTGTACGGGGGGAGGGGGGGTATTCATCAAGGATGCAATGACAGACAAGAGCTTTTCAGATTTCTCCATTTTAACAAAAAATAAATCCTGACTAATCTCCCATTAACCAACAATTTCACTCTGTTATCTGAATTTTGGGGAAAATTTGTGGAAAATAGTTTTTGTTCTTAGGCTCTGGAGAATGTACAATCATAGATGAGCTACTCTGGCCATGAAAAACATCATCAGGTTCACTTAAACAATACCAAATGACCACATCAAATATGATCTCAAATTCTGGATTGCTGTCTATGTACTATCAAAGTATACATGTAATGAATTATGAAGTTTTTCCTCTCCTATATCTTCTTCCAATAAGTTTCGGGAATGCAGTTGGATCCTTTCAACATTCTGTCACAATATTTCGGCCCAGAGACATCTAGCCATCTAGTTGTCTATTCACCTGAAGATGGCCAGATGTCTCTCGGCCGAAATATTGTTGCAGAATGTCAGTGGGATCCAGCTACAATCCTGAAAATTACTGGAAGGATATACATATAATGCTTAACCATATCTCAAATGAGAGGCACACACAGAAAGAAGCAACCACATAGACAGGTGTTCAGTGCCTTTTGTAAGACACGTAATGACAAAGGAAAGACAAGACAACAGACAACTTTGGTCATATCTCTTCGAAATGCTAAGAACCTAGGGGGGAAAAAAAGAAAAACCTTTATTTGGTACAACAAATACAACAAACCAGATCAAACACAGAAAGACATGCTACTACCATCCTGCATCACACAGACAATACAGTTGCACCATGACTGTATATACCAAGTAACAAAGAATACAAATGCCATTCTTCTGCAAAGACTGTATGCTGATGTAGCAATAATCAAATAACAAACCTGAAACCAGGACATTCTACACTGCAACAAAACACTGGGTGGATATGGTTGATCAAATAATCCATAAATATAATACAAATGTTACATATAGGAGACAGATGATGAATCTCTTCTAAAACATGCTGACAACAAATCTTCAAACATCTTCAAACCAATAACAAACAAAAAATTAAAAGGAAGAATGTTGTACTTCAGCTGGTGAATCAACTCTGAGAAAATAAAGCGAAGGAAGATGAACAACAGACAACCAAGGAGGACGTAGGACAAAAATCATCCATAAAGGAGAAAAAATGGCAAATCAGCCTTGTGAATGCAACATCAGTGATAACAGTATGAAGTGCCACAATGCCACACGCAGAAAATTTGCAGGTAAATCATAAATCACCTGCACGGAGTTTGCATAGAAAATTCAGAAAAGTAAAAAGTAGAATGGAGCTACATGTAAAACTGAAGCAGGTATATTAAGATCCATATATTATACAAGATGTGTTGAGATATTATTATAGATTATTTTTATATAAACGTGTACGGGTTAGGAAAATACCATATTTATTCGGCTATAGTACCCACCTTCTTTCAAAAATTTTTTTTTTACTTCTGAAATCAGGGAGGGTACTATAGGCAGAAACTTCATAAATTCATTAGTGCATTTGGACGCAAATTAGTGCTGCCGAATTTCATGTAACCAACCAATGAACTTTCAAATTTGAGATTATTTTAATTTCGTATTTTGACCTCAAAAATTAAGGGAGGTAGTACAGGCAGTGGAGTGCTATAGCTAAGTAATGGACAACTAATAAGATACTTATTTGCTGAAATAAGTAAGTAATGTACTAATTATTGTGTAAAATAATTATCTTCATGGCTTGAAAGAGGTAGGGATACATACTTGAAAATAGATTAACAATGTCAAATACAAAAATATTTTATGTGCGTTCAAAATGATCCGTTTCCGCTATCTTTTAAATGCCAGAAATTCTGCCCTTCTAGTGTTAAGAAGCATATAAAAATCTCAAACGCAACTCACTTTGCTGTCTTACTGCCTTGAATGCCCTATCCTATCACCATTTATACAGGTTTTACTAGAGAAACTGAGAAAATTGATCACATTTGGTTCAGACCAAGACCTCTTTCCTCATCAATAGACCTTCCTAATTCTTATTAATGGTTGTTCAGTTACCAGTATCCCCTCCCCACTCCATGAAATTTTTATGATGAATCAAAACTGAATTATTCGAGGATTGTGGTTTATTTTTATCATTCATATATGAACCATACACCTTATTGAAGTGAGATGGTTTCCATGCCTCAGTGGTACATATAGCCATGTATACAATGAAGTAGTATCTGTGGAGAGGTCAACCAAAGGGGGCAGTGGCATTTCCAGTAACTGTTATGGTGGGGCAACAGTCTGGATGATTGAGTGATTAATCTGTCTTGACACATTAGTTTACTTGAAAGCATGAAAGGAGAGGGGGTGGGGCGGCGGCCATTGTATTTTCTCAGGGCATGCAACTTTACTGCATGATTAAATATCATTGCATTCTTTTGAGTAAAACATTCTGGACTACAATAGCCCCCTATCTACATCTCTCAGTGGTGATCATTCACAACACTGTCATCATGAAGAAAAACAAAACTGACAGTCAGTGCCCAGAGTCTGGAATGTTATATGCCTTAAACAGGTACAAAGATGGCAGAATTTAAAAAGGAAATTCATAGGTTGGAGTTATGGAGGCACTAAGTGAAGTGCAGTTGCAGGAAGGGCATGAGTTTGGTCACTTGCTTCAAACAGGAGTAGGTCTAATAATGAAAATAAAATAGGAACCTAGATAAACTATTATGAACATCACAGTTAACACATTATCATAACCACAACAGTCAAAAAGTTCATTCGCACCATAGCAGTACAAGTTCTTCTGTTAATTGACCCTACATATGGTAATGGGTAATGAAATAGAAAGGATATACAACAATAAAAATGGCAGTTTGTAACAGCAATAATGAAAAAGACAGGTTGCAACTTGCTGCAAAGGCAATCACTGATCACTAACCACCACACTAAAAAGACAACCAGACACACACACAACCCAAATATTCAACCACAGCCCTCCTCAGTACCTCAGTAAAGGAAATGCACATATGGGTCATTCCATTTCAAATAGGACTGCACGAAACCTGGCATTTTTGTGGAGTTTCATTTTTCTCTCATAGAAAGTAGATAATAAGTTAATATCTTTGATTAAATCACAGCTGGGATACACAAATGCTTCTCTCTCTCTCTCTCTCTCTCTCTCTCTCTCTCTGATTATGACACTCATAGCTCTGAAACTATTCATAGTAAAATTTTCAAATAAATTACAAAATGAAGGCACTATTGTAAATATTTATGTGGTATTTTTAGAATTTAAATTTCAAGTACTTTTCACCATTTATTATTTTTTGTCTATAAAATGCATTTTAAATGGTATAAAATGTATGCCATACTGTTCAGCATTTAATTTACAGTATCAGTAAATAGTTTTATGATGTCTTGAATAGAGAACTGGACAAAAAATAAAATGTATCCAAAACTGCACTACACCGCATTACTCTGGCTGCACTGCACCATGTATATAACCAGTCAGACCTTATGGTCACTGTTGACCAACCATGTCTAGCTGCGAGTCATCTCCCCATGTTGAGAGGCAGAAAGCAGCCTGCTACAGTCTAACTTGTGCAGCATAAGCTTACATATTTATTACTTAATTTTTTGCCATCAAAATGATAAGGGACTACATAATACTTAAAACAAAAATCAACATGTAATAAAAAAGAAGTTCAACCCTTTGTAAGTTTAATCCTTGTTAAAATGCACTTGTTTTAATAAATGAAAAAAGTTTTACAACAATGAATTCAACTTTGGATATTCACCTTTGAAATGAACCATAGTTAACTGAAATCCAGTATGAAAGTCTTGAGTTACACAGTGCACAAAGTGTTGTATTCATAAAATAACACTGACATTAACCAAATTTTCATTTGAAAAATAGTAAGCATTTCAATTTTAAAGCATAACTTCATGACATTTCTTTTACATTACTTGATACATGTAGAAATTATTAATTATTTAAAAAAATGTGGTCAATTTTCTAATTTTTTGTCCGATTTAAAATGGACTAGCCCATACACATTCATACAGTGACACTGGCACAGCTCAAACTCTCATGACTGCTAGATGTGGCCACTGCATCTTGACTGACAGTACACGAGTTGTAGTTGAGAGTTTCAAATGGACCATTACGCAATGATTTTACTGAAAATAATGTAAAAGATTAATGGATAGCTATGAGCGATGAGACTGTGATCACACCAGAGGATCAAAGAGGCAAAAAGACAAACTTCAGAAAAAATACTTTGATATCACAGGAGGTATCAAATTTTCTTGGAAAGAGGAAAAAATATAAATGCAACAAATTAAAAAGGTACAAATTCAATATTTCAAAATGAGATGGGGGAAGTACAAAATGGCTAAACAGGAGTAGCTAGGTGACAAATGTAAGGCTATAGAAAAATGGGGGGGGGGGGATAGTCGGTAGGTTTGGAGAATAGAAAAGCAATTGTATGAACAACAAAAGCTCAGATAGAAAACCAGTAACATTCCAAAAAAAGAAGGGTAAGCAGGATGATGGAAAGAATATACATAAAAGCTATGCAAGGTAAATGAGCTTTAAGGCAATATTATGGAAAAGGAAGAGGTAGTAGTTGAAGATGAGATGGGTGGTGATATATGGCAAGAAGAATTTGAAAGAACACTGACAAACCTAACACACACTCAAGACTTCCAGAAGAAAATAATAATGCCAATTTCATAAAAGGTAGAAGCCACTATGCATGAATATGACAAAACTATTATTTTAATAATTCATGCTTGCAAAATACAGATCCACTTACTCCCAGATAAATGGAAAACCGGTAGAAGCTGGTTAGAGGGATGACCTTTGTGCTATATGTAGGAACAAGTGAAGCTATACTGACCCTACGACTTATCTTAGAGAACAGACTGATGAAAGGCAAACTAACTTATATAGTTTTTGTAAGCTTGAGTAAATTTTTTGACAAAGATGACTGGATTAGCCTTTTAAAAATTATGAAGTTAGCAGGGATGAAACAGGGAGCAAAAGGTTGTTTACAACTTCTAAAGAAGCCAGACAACTGAATTTAGGGGCATTATGAGGAAATAGTAGTTGAGAGAGGTTTGTAGGAAAGTAAGGAAGCTATAGCCTGTAAACTCGCTGTAACACAAAAATCAGTTTAAAAAAGGTTTGTCAACACTTGATATAAATGTAATACGAAATTATTTCTAAAGGTATTTGTCTACTGTGTAGACTCATAAGTGAAACATCAATAATAAACAGTTGGGATGGAAAGAGAATATAAACTTTTAAAATGTTATTAGACAAGATTGCTGAAGTTTAACTGACGGATCAGGTAACTTATAGTGAGGCTGACTGATACAACACAACTTGAGGTATGCAGGAATCATCACTTTTGTAATAGACAAAAGAAGGGTGGGGGGGAGAAAGAGAGAAAGAATTTCAAATTTTTCATCCTCTACAGTGAAAGAGATCAGTAGCAAATAATAATCAAATACAATAATCCATGAGTTCATGCACAGTTTTTTTATTATATTTCTACTATCTGCTGCTCTTGTGATATGCCTCTTTCTTCTGATTCAGTCACTGATTTTTAAAACATATAAAATCCCTTCATACAATCCATAGACTACACCCTATCAGTAACTATCATAAAAGAACCGACCTCAAATAACTGACACCTTCCATATGCTGATTGCCATACTATAATGTAAGGAGTATTGTGGTTATGTTTATCATGTCTAATCATAATGAGAAGCTTCTTTAAGTGAACTACTATACATTAAAAATAAACAGGATATATAATAAATCAATCATTTCCTCTTATGATACATGCAGGATAAAAATTAAGATGCAAGTGATGAGTACTAGGAAAAACTGCACTTGAAATAAGTGGCAGCTGAATTATTAACATAACAATATTAAATTTATGACTTGATAAATCAATAGATTTTTCTGTGAAGGTACAAAGATAGACATGCACATAAACATGTACACACACACACACACACACACACACACACACACACACACACACACACACACTGCGTGCATGCGCAAATGCTCTTGCAAGTGTGTGTGTGTGTGTGTGTGTGTGTGTGTAGACATTTATACTGTGGAGATTGTATGTGCAATGGATTACAAAGATATAGAAACCATGTCTGGTGAAAGCTTCTTTGTTGCAGTATTAGAAAAGTTGTACATACCAAATGTTGAAAGTTATCCAAAAAGGTGTATTCTTCCATAAATAAGTCACATACAATCCTATCAGCCACTGAACACAGGACAGGACAATAATTATATAATTAAAAAAGTTAAAATACTGATATCATGTTCCTTGATCAGATGAAGTTATTAATGGAAATTAAATATGTCAGTATTTGTTATAATTAAAACTTTAGGAGCAATTTTCATATATGTATTAGCACTATTCAAGCACTCAATATAATGGGACTAAATATCCCCATTGTCATCTTCAGAATCTGGCTCACTGACAATGACAGAAGAGTCAAGGGGCACGAGTCCCCCAAAGGCATCACCTAAAGCTACAAGATTGCTGAGACCACGAAAACCACCTGCCGAAACAACTGGTCCGCCAACCAGTGGACTGGCTTCACGGGGGGCGTGAGGGCCTCTAAGAGCAGGTCTACAGTGTCGAATGCGGCCTGTCAGCCTCTCTCCCCTCGTTTCATTTACTAGAGCTGAGGAGGCAGACACAACACTTCGTAATCTGTACGCACCGTGCAATGAAGTTGTGGTTGTACCACCATTCCCTCTGATGGCACTTGCTCCAGAAGGTGAAGTCACTAGATTTTGTGTAGACCCCAATGCCTCATTTGCGACACTTCCTGTCTGGCTAACACCATTCTGAAATAGCAAACATAATGAACTGATTACTGAAAAATCAAATCCTTTTATAATACTTAGTGTTAGGCATTTACTTCAGTCTATTTCCTTGATGAAGTGCTATTTCCTCGTTGTTTGCATTTGCGTTATTTTGTCACAGTGTAAGACGAAAATATACCATCATTGTCTTTAGCAACTATTGCTTCCTGTTCCTGATTTATCAACTACAAACAATAATAAAAAATACAAGATTTATCAGAGTCTCATTTTCTTTGTTTTCGATTTTTTAAGTTTATTTTATGGGGAAAACAATTCTTATGCCACATATCTGGATGATAGGATTCAGTCAAGATTGTCTGCAAAGTCAGTTTCATAGCAAATCAGTTAGATAATTACAACATACCAATGTATCTTGTCAAACATAAATGCTGTCTAAATCATTCTACATCTACAGATTATATTAGATTAGTACTTGTTCCATAGATCATGAATACAACACTTTGTAATGATGTGGAACGTGTCAGGTTAATGAAAGGTGTGCTTACAAATTATTACTTTGTACTAAATATTACATGACATTATTATTATTATTATTATTATTATTATTCAGATTCACCAATTTATATCTAAAAATTGATTTATAGTGTAGAAGGAGTTGCCATTCAGAAAATCTTTTAATTTATTTTTAAATGCTAATTGGCTATCTGGCAGGCTTTTGATGCTGTCTGGTAGGTGATCAAATACTTTTGTGGCTGCATAATGCACCCCTTTCTGTACCAAAGCTATATTTAACCTTGAATAGTGAAGATCATTCTTTCTCCTAGTGTTTTAGTTATGTACACTGCTATTGCTTTTAAATTCGATGGGACTGGTAATAACAACTTTCATAAGTGAATGATTCCTAGATCTTCAAATAAGTGTCTGTAGGATGATCTTTGATGAGCTCCAGCAATTATTCTGATTACCTGCTTTTGTGCAACGAATACGTTTTTTACATTGAAGTGCATGGCAGAGGGTTCTCTACAGACCATCCTGTTTTCAATCTGATTTCTCTTATTTTATTATGATCATGTCTCCCTATGTAAGTGGGTGATAACAAAATATGTTCGCATTTGGAAGGGAATGTTGGTGAAAGAAATTTCACAAACAGATCTTGCCGTAATGAATAAAACCATTCTTTTAACGGTTTCCACCCCAACTCGTAACATTTCCGTGACAATCACTTCCCTATATCGCAATAATACAAAAAGAGCTGCCCTTCTCTGAACTTATTTTCAATCGTCATTCAGTCCCACTTGGTGTGGACCCACAATGCACAGCAATACTCCAAAATAGGATGCACAAGTGTAGTGTAGGCGGTTTCTTTAGCACGACTAATTCTCTATGCCCTGCCAGAGTCACTTAACAATGACACTTTCCTGTAAACAACAGTGTCACCTGAAAACAGTAACAGATTTTTCTCGCCACATGTGCCAGCTTATTCAATACACTGGCACAGAAGTCATGTGATAGTGATATGCATAGATACAGATTGATTGATTTATTTTTATTTATTTATCAGCTATCAAGCAGGGGCAATGCAAGAAACATTACATTTAGATTATTATACACAATTTATACATATAAAGATTACATACAGTTTAGAAATACAATTTTTTATTGTGATATACCTAGATGCATTTAAGTAATATAGTGAGGACAGTATACTACTCACCGCAAAGACGTGGCGACGAGCTGCGACAGGCACATACAAAAGACACACACATACAACACATTCAGCTATCGGCCATGGCCTTCTTCAGAAATAGAGCACTCACGCAATCACACAGGCACACAACACAGTCATACAACCATCACCTCCGACTGCCACACTTCGAATCACGCTCTGCAGCGAATCGGGGACGTCCCCGATTCGCTGCAGAGCGTGATTCGAAGTGTGGCAGTCGGAGGTGATGGTTGTATGACTGTGTTGTGTGCCTGTGTGATTGCGTGAGTGCTCTATTTCTGAAGAAGGCCATGGCCGATAGCTGAATGTGTTGTATGTGTGTGTCTTTTGTATGTGCCTGTCGCAGCTCATCGCCACGTCTTTGCGGTGAGTAGTATACTGTCCTCACTATATTATTTATTCCAACCTGGACTTTCCATTATTATATAGATGCATTTAAGGTTATATAACGTTTAATTCTAAAGGTGAATTCATTTAAGCTCTATGCCAAATGGGCACTTCAATATAAGCCCTTTTCTTTCCCAGAAAGCAGTTTCAGTTCACTAGGCAATGAATTTTTAAAATATTGCTCCCTTGATATATGGGGTATTTGTTGTTAGCTTCAGTCATCTGCTTAGCATATGACAGTGATTTGTCTCTTGTGTTGTAATTATGGGTTTCCATATTCCTATTTGTAACTTTTTTTTTTTTATCTTCTTTCACTAACATTACATATTGAAACACATATATTGCAAAAATAGTCATAATATTGCACTTAATAAACATGTTTTTACATTAAGTTCTGGGCCTTGCTTTTGGCAAACAAGTTTTCTGCTCTCTTCTGCATTACAAATATCCTTATTGTATTGGTTTGGCTACTCCCAGCCCACAATACAATTTCATGAGATTGAAAGAGATACACCAAACCAAAATACACAATTTTTAATGCTTCCTTATCAAGATATTGAGCTAATCTTGGTAAATACAGACTATATGTTAATTTCCATAGACATCATCTATTTGCTTATTCCACATTAGCCTGTCATCTATATAAAAACCCAGGAAGTTACATTCCAAACAGGCATTATCTGGAATGTCCTCATTTTCAACACTACTTTTATTGATACCACTTGGTTTAAAATATATTATACTAGATTTATATATAAAAAATAGACGAGATTACTCACCAGGCAAAGGAGCACAGGTGTGACAGCATCACAAATAAATAAATGAATACAAACACACAAACGCAAGCTTTCGCAACTCAGTTGCTTCTTCAGGCAGAAGGGAAGGAGAGGGGAAAAGGAAATGATGAGGGTTTTAAGGAAGGGGGTAAGGAGCCATTCCAATCCCGGGAGAGGAAAGACTTACCTTGGGGGAAGAAAAGGAAGGTGAACAAATACACAAGCACCCATACATTTACACAGACGCAAACACACCTAGGCAGACATACTATAGAAACCAAAGAAGTTAAGAAGTTAGAGATGCCACTAGAGGTAGAGGCTCTGTCCAGAGAACCGAGGCAAATATGTTAAGATGTTAAAGATGGCGGTCGGAAATTCAAATTTAGCGGAGGTTAAGACCAGGTGGGCAACGGGAAGAGAGAATATGCTGAAGGGCTAGTTCCCATCTCCGGAGTTCTGAAGGATTGGTGTCGGTGGGAAGTATCCAGATAACCCGGACGGTGTAGCACTGTGCCAAGATGTGCTGGCAGTGCACCAAGGCGTGTTTAGCCTCAGGGTGATCCTCGTTACCAACAAACACTGTCTGCCTGTGTCCATTCATGCGAATGGACAGTTTGTTGCTGGTCATTCCCACATAGAATGCTTCACAGTGCAGGCGTGTCAGTTGGTAAATCACGTGGGTACTATCGCAAGTGGCTCTGCCCTTGATTGTGTACACCTTCCGGGTTATGGGACTCGAGTAAGTGTTGGTGGAAGGGAAATCATTCACATAGCATATAAACAAGAAGAGGCCTAAACTGGAGCCTTGTAGCACATCAAAATTTATATGTCTTATCTCTATCACAACACAATGTACAGAAGGGCAGTTCATTACCAGTATTCTGATGATTCATGTTAAAGGTTCCAACCACACAATGGAAATTAATAGACTTTGAATGTGGAATGGAAATTGAAGCTAAAAGCACAGGAACAGGAATTTCCATTTCTGAAATCATTAGGGAATTCAATAGTTCCAAATTCAAAGTACCAAGATTATGCCAAAAATAGCAGATTTCAGGTATTACCTCTCATCACTGACAACAAAGTGACTGACAGCCCGTGGTCAATGACCTGAACTTAATGACCAAGTACATAGTGTTCTCAGGGCTAACAGACAAGCAACCTTGTGTGAAATAACAGCTGAAATCAATGTGGGCTGCACAACAAACACATCCATTAGGACAGTGGGACAAAATTTGATGTTAATTGACTATGGCAGCAGACATCTGCCTTAAGAGCCTTTTCTAACCCCACAAGATCATTCACAACACATCTCCTGGGCTTGGGAAGATGCCGATTGGACTCTAGATGACTCTAAACCCGTGGCTTTTTAATGGAGATTGTACATTGTATTATCATAAAGTGTGACTTTGGAAAAAGAAACAAAACCTACACATTGATCTTGCCAAACGCTGAGAAGTGATTCTTTTTGGTGTTGTAGCTCTCAGGGGCACTCTGGGATGCTTTCTGAGTGAGGCACCTCTGGGATCTCTGAGCAAAAGCATTAACGTTACCAGTGCTGTTCTACATCTACATATATATCCCGCAATCCACCATAAAGTTCGTGGTGGAGGGTACACTGTACCACTACTAGGCATTTCCTTTAATATTCCACTCCCAAATAGAACGAGGTAAAAATGAGAATGTTGATATGCCTCTTTATGATCTTTACCTGAAATATATGTAGGCGGCAGCAAGATTGTTCTGCCGTCTGCTTAAAAATCCAGCCCTCTAAATTTCCTCAACAGAATTTCTTCAAAAGAAAAAGTCATGTTTCCTCCAGTGATTCCCATTTAAGTTCCCGGAGCATTTCTGTGACACTCGCGCATTGGTCGAACCTACCAGTAACGAACTAGCTGCTCACCTCTGAACTGCTTCCATGTCTTCCTTTAAACTGATCTGCTGCAGGTCCCAAACACTTTATCAATACTCAAGACATGGTCGTACAAGTGTTTTATACACTGTCTCCTTTACAGATGAAGTACATCTTCCCAAAATTCTCCCCATAAACCAAAGTTGGCTGATTGCCTTACTCACAACTGTACTTACATGTTCGTTTCATTTCATATCGCTCTGAAATGTTATGCCTAGATATTTGAATGATGCAACTGCATCAAGAAGCTCACTACTAGCGCTGTACTCTAACATTATGGGATTGTTTTTCCTACTCACATGCATCACCTTACATTTTTCTACATCTAGAGCTAGCTACCATTCTTTGCACCAACTAGAAATTTTGTCTAAGTCATTTTGTGTGCTATTACAGTTAATTAAATACAACACCATCCCATACATCACAAAAATTACAAGTTACTCTGTCAATCAGCTCATTTATATAGAAAAAAATAGCGGCCCTATCACACTCCCCTGGGGCATGCCTGACGATACACTCATCTCTGATGACACTCGCCATCAGGAATAATGTACTGGGTTCTATTATTTAGAAAGTTTTCCAACCAGTCCCAAATCTGTGAACTTCATATGCTTGTATCTTTGTAAGCAGTCTGCAGTGTGGAAATGCACCAAATGCCTTTTTGAAATCGAGAAAATCACAATCTGCCTGTTGCCCTTCATCCATGGTTCGCAAGATGTCGTGTGAGAAAAGGGCAAGCTGAGTTTCACACAAATGATATTTCCTAAAGCCGTGCTGATTCACAGAAAGAAGCTTATCCGTCTGAAGGAAATTTTCTATATTCAAACTGAGAATATGCTCCAAAGTTCTACAGGAAACTGATGTCAATGATATTGACCAGTAGTTATGTGGGTCAGTTCTTTTACCATCCTTAAACAGGAGTCACCTGCACTTTTTTCCAATCACTAGCAACTTTGCACTGAATAAAAGATTCGTGATAAATGCAAGCTAAGTAAGGGGCCAATGCCACAGAATACTCTTTGTAAAACCAAACTGGTATTCTATCAGGGCCAGGCAACTTTTTTTGTATTCAGCTCTCTCATCTGCTTCTATGTCCTCCATTTGGGAGTTAGTGTGTTGATCAAATGTATCATCATTTGTATGTTCCTCCTGCATGAAAGATTTCTTAGAGGTTAAATTCAGATTTTCAGCTTTCCATTTGCTTTCCTCTATTACTGCCCCAGAATGTTAAACAAGTGACTGGATAGTGACCTTTGACCCTGTTACTGATTTTACACAGAACCAAAATTTTTTCGGGTTCTCAGAAAGATCTTCTACTAAGGTATAGCTGTGGTTTAAGGGTGCACAACTGCTCACGTCATAGCGTCCGACCCCAAACGTGGATGTACTAAAAAACAGAGTTAAGACAACTGCCAATGAGGATAATACCAGGATATAATTAAAAACATAGGGTAAAATACATCACGAGGAGGAATTAAATGTCCTTTGATAAATTAGTCATCTGTAGAAAATGCAAGACCTGAGCAGCTGCTTGTGCATTGTTGGCTTAAATTTCCTCTAGAGTGTTCAGCAGAATGAGGGCGACACGAACACAATTAAAATTAGAACAGGACATTAAAATATAGCACACCATCAGCATGTGACCACAGAACAATGGTGTGGGGGTCATCTGTCAGCAAGTGGCGGTGGCTGAACCAGCAATGTCTGATCTGCAACCGGGCCAAGATTACTTCCTCTCATCGAGAGAGGTGTGAGGAGATCATCCAAGTCATTGGAATCTGTTTAATGGTTCTAAGCTTATTGGCAAGAAGCAAGGACCATAAACTATGCCACGACAATAGAATGCATCGGCAACTAGCCCCTTGAATATCAATGAATGGGGGACAGAGTGGTAGGAGGGTTGCAGCATTGGCCACAGCATTAGCAGCCTCAATCCCACGCATACCTACATGGCCAGATACCCACAAGAAGCGAACATGAGAACCGTTGTCCGCTAACAACTTAAGGTGGCGTTGGATTCGGTGTACAACAGGATGGATCGGATACAGGCCTCAAAGACTCTGAATGGCACAGAGAGTCAGAGCAGATGTCATAGGTAGGGTGGCGGCGGATATAGGGAGCGAAAAGCTCAGCTGTGAAATTCAAACACTGGTCAGGAAGCCTGTATTGAAACACCCATCAATGTTCTTGGAGCCATATGTATAGATAACAATGGCAGTATCAAGCCAAGAGTAAAGTTTGACAAATCTCGAGCAATATACCGATTCCGGAGTACTCTCCTTCAGGAGCAAGCTGAGTTCAAAATTAACTCACAACTGAGCCTGGAGACAGGGTGGTGTTGGGCTCTCATGCATTTGAAAGGTGGTAGGGAGAGTAAAATCAAGTTACTGGAGAAGGCAGTGACAACAAACTCCGGGAGGGAGCAAGACAGTTGCAGGAAGCCCATATTGGCGATTGAGGGAGTCACTGAAGAATAATGGGTAGGCTGGGTGGTTGGGCATCAACAACAGGCAGCATACATACCAACATGGTAGTATTTCATGCCGACAGTTCAATGTAATTTGGCAGCTTCGGCATAAAGACTTTCAACAGGGCAGGCGTAAAATGCTCCAGTCGCCAGGCGTAATCCCTGATGGCGTAAAATTGACGGCCATGCAGAAGAGTAGACAAAGCTTCCCTAATCCAGTTTTGAGCGGACAACCGACTGGTCGAGGTGAAGAAGGAAAGTTCGATCTACTCCCTGTGACATACCGCTAATAACAGGGAGGACATTAAGGGAACGAGTACCTACATCTGCCAGCCAGATAGGACACGTGGGGAGACCAGCAGTTTCCTATCCAATATTAGCCCTAAAAATTTAGTCTTCTCCACGAATGGCAGAGTAACGGGGCCAAGATGTAGAGACAGCGGAAGAAACTCTTTGTATCTCTAGAAATTGATGCAGACTGCTTTCTCACTGGAGAAGCAGAAGCCACTGGTGACACTCCAAGAATAAAGACACTGCAGACAGCGCTCCAGGAGACATGTTCTCTGAGTGCTGCAGTAGATCGCGAAGTCATCCACAAAGATGGAACTGGAGACGTCAGCTGGAATGCAATACATTATTGGGTTGATTGGCATGGCAAGAAGTGCCACGCTCATCATAGAGCCCTGTGGCAGCCAATTCTCCTGACAAAGGGTATCTGACAAAACAAAGCACACTTATAACTTGAACTTTCGATTGTATAAAAAGGGGGAAGTGGCCATGAAAGCCCCATGTATAGAGCATGCGGAGAATGGCCATCTTCCAACAGGTGTCTTAGGCCTTTTTCAAATCAAAGAATACAGCCACCGTCTGGCGCTTTCGCAAAGAGTTATTCGTAATATAGGTCGACAAGCTAAAGAGCTGCCTACAAAATCTGCATTGGACATTGGTGAGGAGGCAACAAGATTCAAGTAGCCCAACCAACCAAGCATTAACCATGTGTTCCATTACCTTGCAAACACAGCTGGCGAGAGAAATTGGGCAATAACTGGAAGGAAGATGTTTGTCCCTGGTTTTGCTATGGAAACAACAATTGCTTCACGCCAGCATGTGGGAACCTGACTTTCAGTCCAAATGGAATTATAGGTGTGGAGAAGAAAACATTTACCCACAGGAGACAGGTTCTTCAGCATCTGAATGTGAACGGCATTGGGCCCCAGAGCAGAAGACTGGGACAGGGCGAGAGCACGTTTGAGCTCCTGCATGGTGAAGGTGGCATTATAACTATCAATAGGAATAGACTGGCTGGCCAGTACTTACCTTTGTGCTGTACCGCCGAGAATAACACAAATGAAGAAAAACAGAAAACAGACGAAAAGGAGAAGCTTTTGGAACACAGTTCCTTCTTCATGTGGGAGAGAAAGGAAGAAAAAAGGATGGGAGTGGAAGGGAAGGTAAATCACGACCTAGGTCATGAGGATGGTGTTTAAGAAGTGTGGAAGTCGGAGATCCATTCCCAACCTTTTTCCTTCCCTTCTCCCCCCCCCCCCCCCCCGAAGAAGGAATTGTATTCCGAGAGCTTGTCCTTTTCGTCCATTTTCTTTTTTTCTTCATTTGCGTCACTATCGTTGGTACAGCACAAAGGTAAGTACTGGCCAGCCAATCTATCGCTGTTGAAAAATGATTTATAATCTCTGAGGAGAATTTCCATCATTAATCAAGCATTATAACTTTCACAATTTAGAGATTGGAAGGAAGGCACCCTGCCTACTCTGTCTGTTTTCAAGGCAGGAAGGCAGATTGGTAATGAGCGGAGCTCGAAACCTCCACAAAAGATCAGCATAAAGCGTTGGATACATCAACACAGTCCAGACTTCATTTGCTATAGTCAGGCCGGGTATCAGCGAGTGGACCTTAGTGCCAGATAACTGGCCCAGGCCATCCCAGAACCGAAGGAGAAGTAAATCTGTTAAAAGAACTAGTGAAAGTAGGTATGGAATATTCGGCAGTGGTGAGAATAACTTCCATGAGGTATCTGACCTGACTGTTGCAGCTGGGGAAATTCTGATTGTGGAAAACCGCTGTGGAGGAAAAAAGTCCCTATCAGCTTTCGAGATGTTCCAGCTAGTGGAACACGGAGATGAGGTATGCCAAACCTAGGTACAAGTTAAGCGATATATAATGCAAGGTCCAAGTGAGAATAGGTATGCATTGCGTCTGAAAGGAAGATTGGTGCACCCGTGTTCAGGCAGGCAAGATTAAGATGGTTGAAAAAGTCCACTACAAGGTAGCCTCTCCGGCAAGAGGCTGCAGATCCTCATACGGGGTGGTGGGCGTTGAAGTCACCAATCAACAAAAAAGGGGTAGGAAGCTGAGCAACGAGTTGCAGCACATCTGTGCTAGTAAAGGCAGATGACAATGGGGTATAGATATTACAAAGTGAAAAGGAAAAGGCAGGGGGAGTGATACGGACGGCAATTGCCTGTAGGTGAGAATACAATGAGATGGGTTGGTAATAGATGTCTTCTTGAATGAGCTACATAACCTCTCCATGGGCTGGAATACCTTCCACAGGGGGCAGGTCAAAGCGCACGGAGATATATTGAGAAAAATGTATGTCATTGCATGGGCATAACTTCGTTTTTTGAAGACTGACTACGAACGGATGGTGTAATCTAAGAAGTAGCTTTAATTCCTCTCTGTTGGAACAAATTCCTCAAATATTCCATTGAAGGAGATCCATGAAGGAGAGTAGAAAAATAAGGAAAAAGCTAGAGGAGATCACCTCAATGGCCGCTGAGGGCATGACTTTAAGAGAGCACTGCTACTACAATCGACAGGTGAAGATTCATTTTCCATTGGTTAGTCTGGAGTTTCTGCCGCCTTCCTGGGTTTATTGGCAGGGGCAGCTTCCTCCGCCAGTGAAGGGCCAGCTGATTGGCTAGTAGTAGCATGTCCCAGCGAGACAGAGGAAGACCGGGGGTTGCTACTGCTGAATGGCATGGCAGATTAGTCACGCCATGGTGTGGAAACTCTCTTTCTTGTTTGCCTTTTTAGAAGAATGATGGTGAGACATGTGCGAGTGATGGTTGTGGAGTCTCAAGAGTGTAAGAAGTCTTCACGGACAGGCTCCTTTTCGAATTCCAGGCATCCGGTGTAGCACCCATGATTTGTGAGAAGCTGCTGCTGATTGTGTTTTTTGGTGAAAAGAAGAGAGTGTGGAGGTTGAACGGCAATCTTGCAGCTGGCCAATCTTACAGTGGTGTCGCTAAATGTAAAGTCACATGTCTGGGTGCCTATCTCCTTAGTAGATCAAGGAGAGGCAAGGACCGCATTGTATTTACACACTGGGAGCACAGTGGGCTTCCTACCGGCTAGTATCTTCTAAGCAGCAGTCACTTTTCCCCTGACTAATTTCTTGGATAAACCACTTGGCTTTGTAGACAGGGCAGTCCCTGGAAGAAGCAGCATGGTCACCTATGCAATTGATGCAGCAATGGAATGGAGGTGGTCACTCTCATGAGCGTCTCTGCCACAGGTGACGCATTTGGTTGCATTGGTACAAGACTGATGAGTATGACTAAACCTCTGACATTGGTAACACAGTGTGGGATTTGGTACATACAAGTGAACTGATATTATTTCATATTCCGCTTTTACCTTGGAAGGAAGATCCACTCTGTCAAATATAAATAATATGGTATGGGTCAGTACAAATACTTTGTCAGCCTTTTTCAGTCACTGTATGGATGGCTGTTACACCCTGATCAGTCAAGTACTCTTTGATTTCTACGTTAGATAACACCAGTCAAGGGATCGAGTGTAGACTACCCCTCTCCCCCCTATGAGTTAAGGAGGGTGCGATGGAGCAGGAGCAGGTGTGTAGGAGCGTGACTTGAATCAATTTCTGTGCCAGGAAGGCACTGTCTGTTTCTAGCAACAAGGTTCCATTTCACTGGTGAGAACACGTTTTCAAAGCACCTATAATTGCATCAACACCCCTCTGAATGATAAAAGGATTTACTGTTGAGAAATCATGACCACCAATTCGAGTAACTGCTAAAACCTTAGGAACATTTGGTAAAGTTTTCTTAGACTGACGTTCATCTAACTTTCGTTTCTGGGTCAAAGTTGAGAGAGAGAGAGAGAGAGAGAGAGAGAGAGAGAGAGAGAGAGAGAGAGAGAGAGGTCATTGCAGAAATGTCCCCCATAATTATCGGCCTCTCGAATGGTGCGCTCCTTCCTAATGGTGGCCCTCACTGAGGGCCAACCCACCTTAGGTGATTGTTCACACTCCAGGTCACACCCCCCAACAGACAAAGGGACCAATTGGCGTAGTCGGAAGGTATCAGCTGGGTAATCACCCCCCCCCTCCCCCTAGGCCTGGCCTTTAGCAGGGGATACGTACGTGCCCTACTTTTCTGCCCGGAGCAGGGAATTATCCCGTCACCTAATACACATGAGAATGTATGGGTCAGTCTTCAGACACGCACAGGGAGGAAAGAAGAAGAATAGAGGGAGGAAATAAGAAGAACAGAGGAAGGAAAGAGAAGGATAGAAGAGGGAGAATCTCAAATGCCAAAGTGGAGATTAAAAAGATGAGTCCAAGGTAGGAAGAATGGAGCAAGAAGAGTGAGTTGAAAGAACAAGTGAAAGACGGGAAGGATCAGTAAAAGAAGAAAGCTTGGAAAAGATGATGTGAATTTATTCAGATGCCTGCCTCCGGGCAAAGGCATGAACTGAGGGGAGGGGGTGAAGCAGTCCGGGAGAGAAGGAAGGCTACTTTAGCTCGGGTCACATGTGCACCACACGCATAGCCACAAAAGAGAAAAGAGCTGTGGAACCCCCAGAGGGAGGGGGGGGGGTCTTCATTTACGTGTTCTTTTTTGAACTGAGAATGCAACAGCCTATGCTTTCTCAGTAGCCATCTAATATTATTATACCAAGGCGAATCTTTTCCACCCTTAATCAACTTTATAGGCACAGATTTCTCTAACCCGTTACTTACAATGCATTTAATTTTTGTCCACAATTCCTCAACATCCATTATACTGGAACTAAATGATATTCATTTATTTTCTAAGTGTAATGCTAACAATTGCTTATCGGCTCTTTCTAAGGAAAACATACTCCTAGCCTTCTTGATTGGTTTATTAACTTTGGTTACCATTGACGCTATGACAATATCATGATTACTAACTCTGGTCTCTGCAATGACATTGTTAATAAGGTCAGGCACCTCTGTAGCAATAAGGTTTAAAATATTTCCATTGTGTGTAGGCTGTCTGTTTAACTGCTCCAGACAGTTTTCGAAAAACATGTCCAACAAGTAGTTCACAAGACTGCTTGTCTGTACCGCCTGAAATGAAACAAGAGAGGTCTCTAGAGTTCTTTAGATAGCCCTGATATTTAGAGAGCAGTGCCATCATTTATTTTGGTAGCACTGCTGTTTAAAGAAGCTGTTTAGATAATATTGTTAGTGAAGTGTGTTATGTCTTTGAAGAAAATCCATGGAAAGCAAAATGATGGCCAATATGATGGACCAAGTTGGGTTAGGGGTAATCACTGTTTAAGTTGGTGGTAGCTCAACAGTGCTGTTTTTACATGGAACAGGCTGGGTCCTCTGATCTAACTTATCGGATCATGGACTGGAAGTGATTATGTTCAACTACTTGGAAACCATTTACAACCTTCATGGAGTTCATGTTCCCAAACAATGGTGGAAATGTTGTGGATGCCAATGCACCATGTAACTGCATCACAATTGTTTTGAAGAACATTCTTGACGAGCCCAGCAAATGATCTGGAGATCCAGATAGCATGGCATAAATCCCAGCACGTATTTATGGGATGTAATCATGAAGTCAGTTTTTCCCAAAATCTTGCATCGACAATACTTTCACAATTATGAATGGCTTGCAATATAATGAGACATACAGGGGTAGGTCTCATTGCATTGTGATTGTTAACTGCCAAACAGAAACTGTGGGAGCTCAGGCGTGTGTCTGCAGGCACTGGTAGAGTGTGGCAGCCAAGTCACTTGCTGTGCTGCAAATCTTTATTTTGTGACAGTTCCATAGAAAAGCGGCACTCACCATGGAACATCGAGCAGCAGCAAAAAAAAGGATATGTACATTTTATCATGGCTCTGGATGTTTAATCAACAAAAGAGAAAGATTCAGGCGAGGTTTTTAATGATGGTTTGTCAAGTTGTGTATAGTACAGTTAAATATTGTGTACAATACAGTATTACCCTTTTTAACAGTTTTCAGAGGATTGGTGGTGTAAAGGGGGAGGGGACACTTTCAAAGAAAGAAATGGTCCAGAAAAGCCAGGCAAAGGTTTCACAATGCTTATTGACAAATAAGTGTGTAGATAACTCTTATTTCTAGTATAGTTGACGAGATGTAGCGTGAGTTATGACGTCAGGATGCGCAGTGGCCCTGCGCCGGTTTTGTGTAAGGGGGGGGGGGAGGGGGGGAGGTGCGGGCGCATACCTGCAGTGACCGCCGCACAGTTCGCTTCATGCGTTTCACTGCAGTTCGAAAACAGAGTCCTCTGTGCTTCGTTAGGCTGCCCAACTGCGCGCCAGGCCGATCCAAGGAAAAGAGGAAAATACATTTTTCTGATTTTCACATTGTAAAAAATTTGGACGGTACATAAGACCATCCCACATCGTTTTAGAAACGAATTTTTTCCTTTCAAGCTTTGGTTTGACTATATATAAAAAAAAATGTCTACTTTTCATTCTGCTCGGGTTTTAGTTTCGTAACGCTTCACACTCGAATTTGATGAAAGTATCCGGTTAAAAAAATCTGAATTTTGACACGTGGTAGTAAAACATCCCAGCTTTCTAATAATATTGATCTCGGGTATGCAGCTGGATACCGTCGTCAACCAGACACGATATTTCAACAGACCAACTGGCTGCCATCTTCAGGTGAGAGCGCAGAAAACTAACTCGCCGGAAACTGATAAAGAAAAAGAAACAGCAGCCCCTTTATACACTGCTGGCGACCCACCGCACGTGCGCGAAACCAAAGTAGAAGCCACTAGGCGCAATGGAACCAGTAGCCAGACAGAAAAACGGCAAAAACGATGGGTCCAAAACAAGGCTAGTTTAAAGAAACAGCAGGTCGAAATGAAGACCGTTGTTGCTTGATGTCAGATAAAATCGGGTTCCAAGTTTTACTTAGTGGAAAACCCTTGTCCCTATTAATAATATTATCGGCCATACGAATTTCCATTGATTCTTTGAGAACACATTCCCAGTAGCGGGAAGCAGGAGCAATCAGTTTAGTTTCATCGTACAACATCTTGTGTCCCTCATTCAAACAATGTTCAGCAACAGATGACTTTTCAGGTTGGAGCAACCGAGTATGATGGTGGTGTTCCACACACCGATCCTGAACTGTGCGGATCGTTTGGCCAATGTAAGTTTTACCACAATAACAAGGAATACTATAAACACCGGGTTTCCTCAGTCCTAAATCATCTTTGACTGACCCAAGGAGGGCCCTAGTCTTAGATGGGGGCATAAATTTCCGACTCGGCACAGAGGGGTGCTGCTTGCAAACAGTTTTCAAAATTTGAGCGAATTTGCACTCAACAGACAACTTCTGGTGACGATTTCCATTGGCGTGTTGTTGTCAATCTTACAGATAAAGAACTGGACAACGCTTCATTATCTGTTTTGGAAAAAGGTTTAAATTTTGCACCCACACCCAAGGTTGTTCCTATTACGGAATTTATTTGTGCTATTGAGCAAGCGGTGTCTCGTATTCCAGAAGATCAGGCCGACGAAATTAGACAACAGGTTGCCTACAAACTTCGCAGAGCACCTCCTCCTAGAAGCAATATTCTAGTAGTGAGAGGGCAGCCATCCGGTCTTTGAGAGAGGATAAGGATTTGGTTATCCTTCCGGCCGATAAAGGGAACGCAACGGTTCTTTTATCACGTGGAGACTATGTGTCCAAGATGAACTTTTTATTGGATGACTCAGCCTATCGTAGGTTACGTAATGATCCCACTGAACGTATAAAACTGAAGACTCTTTTACTCTTAAAGAAGAGTTCCTTGTCAGAGGATGTTGTTAAGAAACTTCGCCCTGGAGCTGCTGTCCCTCCGAGATTGTATGGCCTACCTAAGGTTCACAAGCATGGAATTCCCCTTCGTCCTATTGTGAGCAATTTGGGTGCCCCTACCTATAATTTGGCCAAATATTTAGCTTCTGTTCTCACTCCTCATGTTGGAAAGTGTGATCATCACATATTGAACTCGTCACATTTTATTCGGCGGCTGAAGTCAGTTTGTCTTGGTCCATCAGACTTGCTTGTCAGTTTTGACGTTGTTTCGCTTTTTACTCGGGTTCCTGTTGAAGAGTCATTGTTATTAATTAGTAATATATTAGATGATGAAACAGTCAAGTTATGTCGTCAGGTGCTGACTTTGACGTATTTTCTTTTTAATGATACATTTTTTGAACAAACTGACAGTGTGGTTATGGGGAGTCCTCTTTCCCCAATAGTCGCAAACCTTTTTATGGAGGACTTTGAAGACATGGTTTTAAGGACGTCGTTTCTTAAGCCTACCTGTTTTTGGAGATACGTCGATGACATTTTTATGGTTTGGCCTCATGGTATGGATGCTTTAAATCATTTTTTAGACCATTTCAATTGTCTCCATCCCAATATTAAATTTACGATGGAGGTAGAGACCGATGGGAAACTTCCTTTTCTGGATGTTTTGGTTCAAAAGAACAGTGATGGGACCTTAGGACATGGAGTGTATTGCAAGCCAACGCATACCGATCTTTATCTCCATGCGACGAGCTGTCATCCGCCACCACACCAATGTATGGGGGTATTGCGTACTTTAGTAAAAAGAGCGTACGCCATTTCTGATGCTGAACATCTGGGTGAAGAACTGGAGCATCTCAAAGTGGTCTTTCAACACAATGGGTACACTGCTCAACAAATCTGTCATGCATTTCAATTTGGTCCAAAAGGTGAACCATTAGAAGACAATTACAATTCTATTGCCTTTTTGCCTTTCGTCGGGAATATTTCCTCGAAAATTTCAAGAATTTTAGGAAGATTCGACCTTAAAAGTGTTTTTATGCCCCCACCTAAGACTAGGGCCCTCCTTGGGTCAGTCAAAGATGATTTAGGACTGAGGAAGCCCGGTGTTTATAGTATTCCTTGTTATTGTGGTAAAACTTACATTGGCCAAACGATCCGCACAGTTCAGGATCGGTGTGTGGAACACCACCGTCATACTCGGTTGCTCCAACCTGAAAAGTCGGCTGTTGCTGAACATTGTTTGAATGAGGGACACAAGATGTTGTACGATGAAACTAAACTGATTGCTCCTGCTTCCCGCTACTGGGAATGTGTTCTCAAAGAATCAATGGAAATTCGTATGGCCGATAATATTATTAATAGGGACAAGGGTTTTCCACTAGGTAAAACTTGGAACCCGATTTTATCTGACATCAAGCGACAACGGTCTTCATTTCGACCTGCTGTTTCTTTAAACTAGCCTTGTTTTCGACCCATCGTTTTTGCCGTTTTTCTCCAGTGGGGCGCTACTGGTTCCATTGCGCCTAGGTGGCTTCTACTTTGGTTTCGCGCACGTGCGGTGGGTCGCCAGCAGTGTATAAAGGGGCTGCTGTTTCTTGTTCTTTATCAGTTTCCGGCGAGTTAGTTTTCTGCGCTCTCACCTGAAGATGGCAGCCAGTTGGTCTGTTGAAATATCGTGTCTGGTTGACGACGGTATCCGGCTGCATACCCGAGATCAATATTATCAGTTACTATGCCGGGAAAGTCTACGCAACCATCCCAGCTTTCTAATAAATCATTCACCTTTTCATAATTCATAACAGTCGTTTTCAAATGACGCTATTTGTCAGGTGTGTGCGCTTTATTTACAAATCGTGTATTGGAAAAGTTGGATAGCGGGCAGCTTACTGTTCTGTACATTGTAGACCATACATTACAGCGAGTGAAATGGAGGCAAAAGTACAGAAAAGTTTTTGAAATGATAGTCACACTGATATCTACTTCCTTTTACAAGGAATTCGAGTTACCTGAGCGGCGTCACGCCGCGATCGCAAGCCTTTGATCTCGGCGGATTTTGGGCGTAGCGTGAAGCACTACACTCTACAGCACTCTACAGCACCAAAAAATGAATTGCTGGCCACGTGTGTCGCTCCCTCGTGATGTGTCAATGAGCCATAACCACAAAAGAAGTATAAAGGTGGCGAACAATTACAACTGACAATGATCTGCTAGTGTTTTACATTAGGTCATACATTATAACTGATTTCTTGTCCGCATTACACAATTAATGGAATATATATTTCGTGTTTGGTACTAGAAGGAAAGAATAAATTAATGTTAACTGCAACTTTGGTGTTGATGGACTGAAAATTTTCTGATATCATACTTATTAGCTTTCTAGATGGAAATGATAAAAGGAAGAAAACCAAAATTATACTGAAATCTGTAGCTACATCTATGCCAGAGTCATATATAATTTTATTAAAATCATATGTTTGTAAATCTATGAGACTTAACTGCTTCATTATTAGTCCCTAGCTTACAAATTACACAAACTAAGTTAAACTAACCTAAGGACAATACATGCACCATGCCCAAAGGATGACTCGAACCCCCAACGGCGAACGACCGCGCGCTCCGCAGCACTGCACTTCACTGAGGACGGCTATTCCGCCACGGGGTCAATTTATTGTTCTCGCTTTTGTCATACCACATGGTAAAAATCATTGTTATGTTCAAACAAAATATGTTCAAATGTTTGTTAAGCTTATGTAACTTAACTGTGGGGTCATCATAACCTAAACTTACAAACAACTTATGAACTAACGTATACTAAAGACAGCACAAACATCCATGCTGGAGGGGGGATTACCCCAGACGGGGAACGGCCTCGCGAATTGTAGCATAGTGCCTCAATGCGATCCGCTGCGGCAAAATCATTGTATACAGCTTGTCACACACAAAAGGAATATCACTCGCGCCCGAAATTAAAGTACGAACGAACTGAGTAAAAAAGGAAAAGGGAAAAGGCTGTGGTAATAGGAAAGAGACAGCGCGGCGAATAGAGATTTGGGTGTGGCGGGAGACGTGCAGGGAACAGTCGTCTGCAGTCGGGTCGGGCACTGTGTCCTCTGTGGCGGAGTGCTCAACGCGTCTGCCTAGTAAGCAGGAGATTCCGGGTTCGAATCCCGGCCGGGCACTAATTTTCATTCGCCGCACATTGGTATTGCATCTAAACATAGTACAGTGAAGCCATAAGTGATCGGAAATTGCGATTTATTTCATTTAAAAACATATAGTTACCTCATTACAATGGATGTTGCAAGTGGTGGCACACGTGAGGTTTACCAGTTTTATGTGGGACACACTGTACTGTATTTCAACCCACTGAGGCGCTATGCTGCGATGCGCGAGACCATTCCCCGTCCAGGGTTCGAATCTCCCCTCGGGCATGGATGTTTGTGCTGTCTTTAGTATAAGTTAGTTCGTAAGTAGTTTAGTTCATAAGTAGTTTGTAAGTTTAGGGACTGATGACCTCGCAATTAAGTCCCATAAGATTTTACAACATATGGACATTTGAAGAAATTTATTATTTATTTATTTATTTATTTGGTTATGACACTGTCTTAGAGGAACTGCGTTTCTACTAACATTTTTCTGTATCATCTGTTGACAATTTTGTCTCAATGGTATTTCATTTTTTTTTTAAACTGAAAGAAAAGTGCACTGATTTAGTTTAGCCTCCATCACAACAGATCAGGTCAGTAAAGGATTAGAAACGCATGCCACTTTTGTTTCTTGTTGTGTTCTGTTTTTTGCTTCTTGGTGGGCTTGTCCCCAGAAACAAGGTATCCTCACCCACTGTCAGCTGAAGATAAAAGGAAACATGGTGGTGACCAAAACTTGTTCACTGCCGTCTACTTAGAGCCAGCTAACAGTTCATTGATTTTCTTATTTTATTTCTATTGTTCTCACACTGTAGTGACCCACGTAAGAAACAGGTGGAAATGGACTCTTCCATGAATTTCGACTGACATTTAGGAGACTTTTCCTTACGAGAGCAGCTAAAAAAATTTCTAAATTTTTTTATTAATTTTAGAGAATGAATAGTAATACAAGAAACAATAAGCAGCATATATTTTCACAATATTTAAAACAAATCTATCATGCAGAGAGACTTGTATTGAAAACAGGCTGGATACATGAGATACTTGTGCTGCAGAAACAACACCATAGCCCAATCGGCTCTTGCTGGAAATCTTAAACATTCCAAATGTCATCGGCTTGGCTGAAACAGAGTCATCTCGGCCCGGCCGGCAGTGTGAACACGGCCTTAGTGATGATAAAAGCAGCAGAAAAATCCTCCATATTCAGATCTGTGGAATTAATTAGAAAGTGTTCAGTCGCGTGTTGCTGCAGCTACAGGTGTCTCAGTAAGTGATTTGAAACGCATTGTGAGTGAAGGTCTTAAGGTTGATCAGCAAGCAGCAACATTAACAGCGCCGAATAATAAATGTTCTAGGCAAAATGTGAAAATTGAAATGGAGGATTTCGTCAAATGCGTAGTTTCATGAAACAAATGGAGAACGACCAATAGTGAGAACATTGCTCCCAGTCTTAAGGGAAAAGGTATATTTTTTTGGGCAGTGACTGGGCGCTACGTAAAATAAAATTTGAGATTTAGATGGAGAAAAACAGCAAATAAGCTGAAGTTATTAACTGAAAAGGAAGACATTTGCGAAAAACGATTACGGTTTTTATGGGCTATACAGAATTACAGAAATAGTGGGAGGCCTATTATACATGTCGATGAGACTTATATTCATTTGTCACAGTATTTATTCATGGGTGGTTCCTGAGAAAATCACAAAAAATCTTGATTTTTGGGCACCAAAGCACGAATTGTGGGGATTGCCATTAAATACTCATTGCATAATGTCGAAATTTTTACCATGTTCTTAAGATAATCTTCTCAATTCACTTTTTAATTTTTTTCAATATCGTTATCCATTGTCGGGAATGCTGTAAAACATCAAGTATCCGAATTGCTGAGGCCGAAAAAAGATCATGCAAGAAGGGGACCGACGACGACTGAAGAGTAGTTCAACATCACAGAAATAGAACCCTTCAAAAAATTACTACAGATTTCACTGCTAGGCCATAAACAAGTGTCAGCGTGTAATGCCATGAGTACTGGGTGATAATAGCCACTAGCACTGGGTCACTAGGGAGTCGATAAAATGAAACTATGAGCCTGGCAGGAATGTGGTAGGGTTGCGATGCAGATGTGACCACTGTGTGCAGATGGTGTAGTTGTCAGCGTGACTGTCTAGCTAGCCTACGACTTGGGTTAGAAACATGGTAAAGCTCAAGTTTTCATGTTTCCCCATTTATTTAGTTCAAAGCACAGTGGCAGATAAAGTCGGAAATTCCGTAGTGTGTTGTTATAATAAAGTCCGAGTTCATACTTATTTTGAAATTTGATGCCAATGAATGTTTAATCTTTTCTTAATACTAATTTATGATTGGAATAGGCTTGCCCTTAAAAGCCAATTCCAAGTAAGAGTGGGAATGTAGAAATTAAATCTGCCAGTGGGAAGCTGATCTGTAAAAATTAACATTTTATTTATACAATTTATTTCTAGTTGTCAACAATTTACAAAATCCGGAAATCTACAATTTTTGCAGATGTTTTACTCTTCGAATCTGACAAGTCTAATTGTACGGTACATACAAAGTGTATCATATCTATAATAGCGAGTTAGAACAAATTGTAACGCTCCTATTATTCCAAGTTTAGGATAAGCAATGAAGTTGCGCCTGATCAGTCTTTATCGGCCAATTGACAATACAAATTGTGTATTTTCCGAGCAATGGCTCGAAAGGCTCTTCTACAAATAAAGGCAAGAATTGAAAAGATGACTTTCATAGTCAGCGAACACACAAACTCCACAATGGATACCCTCAAAACAAAGAAATGAGTTTTAATGAAGTTGTCAGCTGCCCTCCCTCGCCTTGCCCGGCCTGCCGCTGCGTCACCGCCCCTCACTTTTGCACGCGCCTCGCGCCGGCCCTCGGCTGATATCTTTCGGACGGACAGCACCTGCGGCGCGCACCCTCCCTCCCGCGAACGCCACCCCACCTGTGGCCGTTGCCTTCCCCTTATGCACAGCTCTTCCTAAATCTCGTCGGCTACACTTACTTGAAGTATCCAGTGAAAAGGAACTACTGATGTTGCCCTGTCTTCTAATTCTGCTGGCAAGCAGAACATTACTAGTTTGAAATATTGGGAGGTAGCCTTCCTGTGACTTATTCTTGTGTTTTGCTTATATATAATGTAAAATGGAGCTACCCATAATTAAATGTTGTGACTTGTTAAGTATCATTCAGATTTTAATAACACATCAATATTCACACAAAAAATTTATCACAGTTGTAACAACAAAGTTATTGCTACTTAGAAAAGAAGTCTGTAATTGATTTCTTCTAGGCTTTTTTGTTCGATATGACATCTATCTGCTTCTCCAATTCATATAGGATCCTGAGTGTCTTTTCACTTCCTTCAACAGAAGAAAAATACCTTTGTAGTAGGTCCACTGCTGCAGTTGCCTCAGCACTAGTGGGAACTGGTGCACTCTTCTTCTCCTTCTTCATCTTCCTCTTCTCCATCGCTGACTGAGGAATTAGCACACAACTTTTCTGCAGCAAGTTCTTTCACGGTTGTTTCCTCTGCAGTTATGATATTGGCATCTACTAGCAGAAGTTCATTGAAGGTGCAGTTTGGTTGCAGTGTTTCCCATGCAGCAAGAAGCAAGCCGCCTCCTCTTCCTTCTTCTTCTGGTATCTGACACTGTGTATCCTTAAAGAATCCAGCTTTTTTTTTAAAATAATTCTTTATGGTGTCCTCCTTCTCCGCCTTCCATGACTTGGCAATAAAATGCAGTACTTTCAGCAGTAAAATCCTTGTAGTTGTGATATCCAACGCAGAATCTGCGATGGACAAGGTTCTTTCTATAAAATGACTTGAAGGAGTGTAAAACTCCCAAATCCATGGGCTGTTGTTTGCTTGTACAGTTAGCAGGAAAAAATTCTAGCTGCACATTTCTGAAGTTCATGTCAACAGGATGTGCAGGACAGCGGTCAACAAAAAGAAGTATTTTTCTGTTCTGAGCTCCCATTTTTGCATCGAGGGCAGCCAACTGTTTCCTAAAAGGATGCAAGGTCATCCAAGCTTTTTGACTGGCATCATATAGAGTAGAAAGAGAACGAACATTGGTAAAACAATGTAGCTTCTTTGATTTACCTATTACAAAAGGATGAAGCTTCTCAGGGCCATGAGCATTAGCTCCCAACATCACAGTTAACCCCAGTTTACTGTTTTTGCCACTATGGCATTTATCGCCTTTAAATACTAAAGTTTTGTTTGGCATCACATTAAAAACAGTCCAGTCTCATCAATATTAAAAATGTTTCTGGGTTCATAACTTGCAATTAAACACTGTAATTTTTCATTTACCCACTGTTGCACTGTATCACTGTCAACATCTTTTGATTTTCCACAGACAGTTCTATAAGTTATATTTTATCTTTTCCTGAACCTGTCAATCCATCCATTGGAGGCACTGAAATTCTCAATGCCAAGAATGTTGGCCACTTGCAGGGCCTTTTCCCTTAAAAGTACGCTGCCTACTGGGATGCCTGCTGCCCTTGACATCTCAAACCATTGTTTAATTGTTTCTTCAAGATATTCATATTTTGAGTAGGTCGCATACTTGCGTTTTTCGGCATGTGTTCCACTGTCTGAAGCACAAGATGCGATACTGTCTCAGTTTTTCATAATTGTATTTAGGGTTGAAAGCAAAATGTTCAACTCACATGCAAGTGCTACAAGTGTTCCATGGAAGGAATCCACTATTTCTAAAATTTGGACCTTTTCGACCATGGTAAAAGATCTTTCTCTTCTCTCCATTGGTCAGCCAACAGCGAAACAATAAAAATGGCGTAACACACAAAGATTAATAAAAACAATGCAAGATCGTGCAGCAAACAAATTGACTTCTCAACTCCGAAACCATAACAACAACAACAACAACAACAACAACAAAAAGCAAAACAAAAATGTAACAAACTAAAAAACCACAAACAACAACTTTTAACATGAAATTATTTCCAGTACATGGTGTACAGTAATCAGTGAGAATAAATTTTCTTCAGTAAAAACCGTCTTGATTGCAGATTGCAACAACTTTAACACGTTAACAGAAACAAGAACAATAATTGTAAAAAGTAAACTTCACTGATAGAAAAGCTACAGATTCGTTCGACTATTAGCTCACTCAATGACATCATGTAACACCAGTGTGCGACTCGCAAGAAATATCTCGCTGATCCTGAGAACAGTACACGGTTTGCGGCATATTTATGATATGTCTGGAAATTTCCCAGAAACCTTACACTCAAAGTTGTTCACTCGCTTTAATTTGAGCTGTACTCTTAGGTTAACCACATCCTTTAAAATTTTACAACTTATGTGTGGTATTATCTACACAATTTTAAAGCATGTGGTTAGGCAGTAACCTAATAGTACAGCTTATATTGTTTTGAGCATACAAGCAACGATTGAGGCCACATAACTTCGAGTGTAAGCTTTCTTGGAAATTACTAGATATGGGTTTGAACATGAATCAAACTGTTTCAACAATTTACGTCACAGTTCGAGAAATCTCGGGATATGTTCGAACATTCGATCACGACACTATCTAGCAATGTCAGGAGGTACTATCCCTATGATATACAGCGATGTTATTCCTAAATCTTTTCGGTGCTGTGCAGTAAATTATTTATATCCAAAATAGTGTCATTAATGGACTATGGGGATTAGTAAGTGTGAAATGCAAACTGTAGTAGCTTCTAGGGTGGAGATCATAAGTAAAAACAGTAATGAATATGGGCTAAACATATACAATAGGAATCATTAAAATTCTAGTGCTGGAACCTAGCAAGGTCTGTTGGTACTATGTACTCAACAGTTTGTGCACTGTTTATTCCATTGTCACAATTACAGTTTCTTTTCGATCTAATCTAATCTAACTGAAAGATTCCTTTTACTCGATATTTTCAAGTCGATTTGCCAGATATTTTCAATTCAATTTGCTACGTGTGGTGTAAATAACGGGAAATACAAAATTTCAGACATATAAAAATGGGGATTTTCAATACATTGTGAACATACGAAATATGACGGGATTGAAGAGAGAGAGAGAGAGAGAGAGAGAGAGAGAGAGAGAGAGAGAGAGAGAGAGAGAGAGAGAGAGAGAGAGAGAGCCGTAAATAGTGGGAAAACTTAAGATGCGGGGATGTAAAAGCAGGGTAATACTGTATTGGCAGAATATAGTTTAAACTGAAAACTTTGTCTATGAGTGTTATTTCAATAGTTAAAGTTGGAATAGCTAAAGAGCATTTATCAGCGTCACAACCCTGCTGGAAAATAAGTGCGATCCACAGGCACACGGCAAGAAAAAGGCAACTGCCATTAAAGAAGATTAAGGTAACATGAATTCTGCGAGTCGTGCTGAAGTATGTTTGTGCTTTACCATAGTGCAATTTCGGCAAGCACAAACACTACAGTCTGTAGGGGCAGCATGGCATAATATTCTTGCAGTCAACTTCTAATGACTTAACAAGTACTTGCTAAGTTCAGGTGCTTCAGTTTAACAGGCATATGGAAGTAGAACGTATTAGGCTGTAAAAGGGGCAAGATAATAAATACTAAAAATGCAGCACATTTCAGTGGTGTGTCCCCTTAATAACTACTCAATATGGGTAATGGATTACTCAAATAACTGTAATTACTCAAAACCTGCTCATTTGTTTCAGTTATTTGTTACCATTTATACAATGTTTGAAATGTGACAATAGGCCAGAAAATTTTAAAAACTTTCAGTGATCCTAGAAAACAAGTATCAATAAGTGGGGAGAGAAGGAAAAAAAGAATAGACAAGGGTTAATGCGAGCAACAAAGTGATGAATAGCAATAACCACAAATATTCCAAAATGCTGAAACAAGATTTTACATCTGAGCATACAGCAACATTACAACTAAAATTTACAACTAAAACGAAAATGATACTTCTCACTTACTGATGTCTGAATGGCTTTCACACTGCCATATGTTTTGTTACTGTTTATAACAGTATCCCTGTCTTCAATGACCTTCATTTGTTCTGCAGCATACTCTGGGGTCACAATTCCTCGGCGATCTACAAATGAACAAATAAATTATATATTACAGGATTATTAGCATAAGAACACTTATTTCGACATTGAAATAGCTGTAATGTAACGTCTCAATAATGGAATCACAGTTAAAATTCCAGAATAGCTACCTGATAACCTTTATAGCAACTTCAGTTCTATTATGTTCTAAAATATGGCCTTTTAACTGTGTAAGCTAATAGAAAGGGAATGAAATAACAATAAGTACCATCATCATTTCCCCCCTATCCCTCTTGTTGAGTTAGTTGAACTTCAATGAAAGTGTGTTCATTATTTTCAGAAAGTGCTCTCTGACTTTACTGAACGTTCATTTATTTGCCATCAAAAAGTATTATATCATAGTCGAATCACAAATTCTTATTCGCAGCTTCCAAAAATGGAAGTTATATTCAGCCGGAACATTTCGACAAACCACAGCCAGAAGTTTCTGTATGGATTTAAATAAGATTAAGAATTTTCTTTGATGCCTGTTTTAGTATGAGTGTGTGATGAAAATGTGAACATTCTTAAATATTTTTATTAAAACAAACATTACCATATGAAAAATCCTCCTGTCAGAACACAAAAAGTACACACAAGTTCCTGTTTAAACAACAATGGCTGGAAAGTGGGGAACCAGTTGCCTCAGCCCTTCCGCTTTCCTCACAAAAAATTTTGGCACACAAACATATTCACACTCTTAACACAGAACATTTTACGCAGTCTCATGTTGTAAAGAAGGTTTCATACACAACCTCTCCCTTTCACTGCCACTGTCTCGATATATCTCTCTCCCACTGTCTAGTTTTCCTCCCATTAGTACTTTCTGCAGTCTGTGAAATCGAAATATTGAATCTTTTCAAGCATTTCGGGGTGTTTAAATAAATTCAATGACACAGTTAAAAATTTTTGTTGGACCGGGTTTTGAACCTATATTTTCCAGATTTCTCCTGTCCCTGTATTCCACTGCCACTGCCACTGCCTTCATCCCATTCCCCTCCTTTTGGTTGCCTTCTTCTGCCATTGATTACGACCCATTCTTCTCTCTTACATTGCTATTGTCACTCTCACTGTCTGCTCTCCATTTCTTCAATCATGATAATCTCCTCTTTATATGCTTTGCTCGGGCTTCTAACTCCTTGACCATGGAACTAACACATAGGTTTGGGATATGGGGGAAAGTGTTCACATTGAACATTACTACCTATTTACATTGACTTGAGGTATCTAAATATTAAAAAGTCAATATTAGGTTTGCGCAGACCAGAAGCCGCCACCAGAATCAATGTTTGTTACAGATTCTGGGGGCGAAAGGCGGTGCAAAGTAGTCACAGATGACACATGAAATAATTGAAGTAGTTTCTCCATGATCTAAGAGTAACTGAACAGAACAGAAAAGACAAATGACGCTTTAATTGATTTTTATGTATGTTCATGGTACTAGTGTATTATTCATTAAAGGTTTGACAGATGTTCAATATATTGTACTATTATTTGTCTATAAGTGTAATAAGGCAAATAAATTGATTTAAGAAGTTTCTCAGTAAAATTGAGTTCTTTATATTTATTAAGAAAATTATAGTTGAACAATTAACATTAAGATATTTACAAATTATAATTGCATGTGCTGGAAATGACAAGAGGCACAACAGAGATTGGATCTCTTAATTAAAACTGAATACAAATACATTAAATTACGTGCTTAGCCTGACTGGAAGTGACTAATTATGAAGTGTTGGTACACCATTTGAAGAATATACTTTAACCAGCATCCAGAACACTTCAAGCAAACAAAATTTGCCAGTTTGGAGGATCCAAATACCCAAAGCTAATGTATGGTCTACATTCATGTCTCTTTTTCCCATTTCACTGTCTCCTCTCTCTTTTGCTGTCACTGTTACTGTCTCGATTCATTTATCTTTTGTACTGCCACTGCCTCTTTCCCACAATGACTACCTGTTCTATCTTTCTCTCCTTCTCAGACTGCCTCTTCGTTCCTCCACCGCCAATCTGCTAACCTCTTTCACAACAAAAAGTGCAAATATGTTGGCATGCTGAATGAGGACTGAGGCAGCCAGTTCCCCACTTTTCTGTCAGTGTTGCTTAAACAGGAACATATATGCCTTTTTTGTGGTCTGACATGGGCAGTTTTCAACTGGTTCCATTTTTTTCCTTGGAACAGCAGGGTGTGCTGCTTATATAAAAGAAATTCTGTGTCTCAGTAAAGACGTGGCAATTTCTTTCTATACCCTGATACATTTATATACAGGGTATCACAATTAACAAAAGGAAATTCAGTAGCTTATAGAGAGGAGATATCAGACCGTTCAATATCCAGTTAAAATTTCTGACAGAATAGTGTTCTTGAAATAGAATGGTAAGTATTTGGCATTAGACAGAGGTGGGCATGGCACAGATTTGTCCGTCTGATCCATTATATTGAGAATGCAATGAGATAGGCCTGCTATTGTTCTTACTTACTGTGTTGGCCACAAAAACTGCAGTTGGCTTTGGCCTCACCAATCAGCCTTCTCCAATGTCCTCGGTCCATGTAATCTTCTTTAGACAGTCCAAGCGTACTCATATCCTCTCTGATTTGGTCAATCAATCACAGACATGGTCTTCACCTGGGTCTTTTGCCTCTGGTGTCCTTTTCAACTACCTGCTGCCTGATGATATGGCCTTCTCAACATATTATGTGCCCATACCACTTCAGCCTTCTTTCTTTGATTACAGCCACGACGTCCATCGACTTTAATAACTCCTACCATTCACAGTTTTTTCTTTTCCCCCTCCATCACCATCCTTCAATGGCCCAAAAATCTGCCTGAGGGTGGTATTCTCAAATGTCAGGAGTTTTCTTTCCATCTTGTGGGTAATAGTCCAGGTCTCTTCTCTATATAAGACTACATGTTGTATTATTGTCTTGTAGACGTTAGTCTTTGAGGATTTCGATAGTAGCCAGGACTTTCGTAGCTTTACCAGAGCAAACCTTGACCTGTTTCCAGCTTGTATTCACGCAATAATTTCCTGGTCTATCTCATTCCTTTCATTGAGTATTGCCCCATGGTATTTAAAGTCTTTTTCCCTTTCAAAGACCTTGTCATCCACATTTAGAGGTCTGTCATAATTCTCTCTGCTAACTACAAGGTACTTGGTCTTATCCATATTCGACTTCAGGCCTGTTCTCATTGCCTCTTCTATTAATGCTCTTGTCATCTGAACCAGGTCTCTCTCTCTCTCTCTCTCTCTCTCTCTCTGCTATTAGATCATCATCATCTGCTTAGGCCAAGGTGTAGATCGTTCTTCCCAACTCAATTCCTGTCTCTAGGCTTGCCACTGTTCTCAGAGTTCTCTCACGTACCACATTAAACAGAAGGAGGGAGAGGCAGTCTCCTTGTTACACTCCAGTTCTAACATTGAACTTCTCTGACATGTTTCTGTACACTTTCACCATGCATGTTGTTTCTTGAGTGCATATTTGAGTTTTATGAGTTTCCTGGGTACTTGGGCCCTTTCAAGTTCTTGCCATATTGCTTGTCTATTCAGACTACCATATGCTTTTTGGAAGTCTACAGAAAGGCAGTGAACATTTTTGTGGAATTCCCAGCTCTTTGATAGCATTTGCCTTATTGTATGTACATGGTCAACAGTTGACTTTCCCTTTCTGAAGCCTGCTTGCTGGAATCCCAAAATGTTCTTGACATGTGGTGTCAGTCACTTCAGTAACAACATGTTCAAGACCTTATAAGCTGTACACAGTAGTGTGATTCCTATATAGTTGCTACATCTCTTTGTCTCTCCTTTCTTTAGTATCGGGCAGATGACAGATTGCTTCCATTCTTCCAGATTAAGCGTATTAGATGGTATAGTTTCTCTTGTAGACTAGCTCTACCCTCCTTCAGCATCTCCACCGGTATACCAACTATTCCTGACACCTTTCCCCTCTTCATCATTTTCATGTTTGCTCTTAATTCTTCCATGCTTGGTAACTCATACCCCTTGATGGCACTGCCGCTATGTTTTCTCTATTTGATTCTTTGTCTTCTTCTTCTTCTTCTTCTTCTTCTTCTCATTGCAGCACTGTTGGTGTTTGCATCCACGTTCAGGAGGTTTTCAAAATACTTTTTCCATTTTTCCATAGCTTTCATTTCATCTGTGATGATCTGACCTCCCTGACCTAAAATAATCATGTCAATCCTTGGGTTATATCCTTTCTTCAAAAACCGAACTGTCCTATAAAAGGCTCTTGTCTTGCCTGGTGTCCGGTCTCCTCCTCCTAGTTTTATCTTCCTGTTTATGAACTCTCACTTTTCTGTTGGCAGGACTTTTCTTGCTTCTTTGGTTGCTCCCATGTATCTCAACCTAGTTCTTTCATCCTGTTCATTTGTCAGCAATAATAGCTTCACTGCTTTTCTCTTGGTGACCGCATCTCTACACCTATCATTAAACCATCCTCTTTTCTTCCTCCTTCTCTCCAATGGTTTCAACACATCAGCTGCTGCATCTTTAACACCTATCTTGAATTTGGACCAAAGCTTTTCTATGTTAACTTCTTCTTCTATGTCAGCTAACCTGTTTCTGATTTCAAGTGCAAATCTCTCCTTATTGTGGTCCTCTTTCAGTAGGTCTGATTTATTTTCTGCTCTGCTCCTCTTCTCCTGATGTTACGACTTTCTAGCCTTGCCTGTATAGTAGTCAGCACAAGGTAATGGTCTTATCCTATTTCTGCACCTCTGTGAGACTTTACATTCTGGATAGCACTTCTGTGTCTGCCATCCACAAGTATGTGGTCTATTTGGTTAGATGTCTTTGCGAAGAAATTAAGTACTACATCTACATGTACATGGGATACTCTGGAAATCACATTTAAGTGTCTGGCAGAGGGTTCATCGAACCACCTTTATACTATTTATCTCCCATTCCATTCTTGAATAGTGCGTGGGAAGAAAGAACACCCAAATCTCTCCGTTAGAGCTCTGATTTCTCGTATTTTATTCTGATGATCTTTTCTACTTATGCAAGTGGGAGTCAACAATATATGTTCGCATTCGGAGGAGAATATTGGCGATTGGAGTTTCATAAGTAGCTCACACCGCAGCATTAAGCGCCGTTGTTGTAATGATTCCCATCCCACATCCTGTATCATTTCCATAATGCTGTTACCCCTGTATTGCAACAATACAAAACGAGCTGACCTCCTTTGGACTCTTTCGATGACCTCCGTCAAACCCGCCTGATAAGGATCCCACACTTGGCAGCAATACACCAAAAATAGACAGACAATCCTGGTGTATGCAATTTCTTTAGTACTTCTGTTGCATCTTTTAAGGGTTCTGCCAATAAAACACAGTCTCTGGTTCACCTTTCCCATGACATTATCTATGTGTTCTTTCCAGTTTTTTTTAAGTTGCCAGGTTGACAAATCTCATTCCATTATTGTTAGAGGAATCATGCAGACTGTGAAGGCCAGTGTACGGTCTTGCGATATCTTTTCTTCCTGCTTCCTGGAATGAAACCATTGTTATGTTGTAAGACTTTCCTTTTATTGTTATCTAGCATATTCTTTCACTCTTTCAGGGGCGGTAATTACAGATGTTAAACATGTATTTCAAGATGCCTGGCGAACAAATGTGGCAGCAGTCCTTGTGAATCACACTGTTAGTCGAGGGAGTTCTCTCGATAAATCCCTCAACAACAATGTAACTCATCATGAGCGTTGTTGCCCATTTGGCAGCCAGGCGTTTTGAAATATATGGCTGACATCGGTAACCACTGCCCCTGAAACAGCCTTTAAATCCATGATATTTCCCCTTACTCTGTTGGCTACTGCAAAGCCCACTCCAAACTGTTGTTTATTTTCTTTATTTCCATTGTAGAAGTAGCTATTCCACTTTTCTTTATGCATCCCTTCTCCAGGCCATCTCATTTCTTGTAGCACCACTATGTCTAGCCTGTACCTATTCAGTTCTTCATCAAGCACCTTCACCTCTCTAGGTGAGTATAGTGTTTTCATATTCCACGTGCCGCACTTCACTCTACGTTTGTTTCATGATTTCCTTGCATTATCCTTTGATTGCTGGGGTCATTTCCACTGTTCCATACCGAATCCGAGGCTATTTTTTGGTGTTTGTAACAATTAACTTTTTTTCCTTTCACAGTGAGGGGTTGTTAGCGCCATGCCCAACCTCGAGGGCCAGGATATTCCATTTAGTCTGAATCATCACCTTTGACATGTCTGGTACGGGTGACCCTACCAGTAGCAACACTATCACCAGCCTAACTCTCAGGACCACTTTTTTTTTTTTTTTTTTTTTTTGAGTAAATTTCTTAAATTGTATAATTTTCATATTGGTTGGAACTTTGCATCTCAACACAATTAACACTTTTGGCATACAAGCACAGCCATTCTTCAGGTTTATCCTGATAAAGTATCAAGGTTTTTGAAAAGGCATTTCTAGATAAAAGTCTATTTCTTATAATAAAATACTGAGGTTGAAATGATTTTGAGAACCTAGTCATTTACCATTGCTGTGCAAATGGCCTAGGCTTTCACGATGATGCACTCTGAACCATTAAGGTAAATGAAATTAAAAAATAAAGTGAATGAACCAGAAACATGCATTTAAAGATGGTAAAGATTACCTTTGATAACATTTGAGTCATTTGCTACTCACCAATATAGGGCTCTTTAAAAATTGCACTGTTGAACGTTGCTATCAAGTGCAATGTGCAAGGACATATTTCTCACAAACCAAATAAAATATCGTTCTGCTCTCAAACTTAAATACAATATCTATATGTTATCTACATTTTATACAAAGCTATAACAATGGATAGTCTGACTAGAATGTCAATAATGGAGGATAGATAACAACTCACCATAAAGAGGCTCAGTGAGCTGCTGACAGGCACAAAAAATAGACTCCCATTCAAACAGGCCATGACCTTCATCAGAAAAAGTAACACATACATTTACACAATCACTCTGACAACTATGCTCACCCACCCACCATGTCCAGCTACTCCAGCACCACAGCCATGTGATTTAGCAATTCTACTGCAACTGCAACTTATATTAGTATGACAACGAAACAGCTGTCCGTCAGGATGACTGTGAATTGTCATACTGTGGTGAAAAGCAAGATGGACTACCCTGTGAACAAGGCCTCTGGATTTACTACCTGAGCCATCTGGATCCTTCTTTCCACTACCAGCTCTTCTGAACTGCACAAATGGGAGCTGTCCCTTCAAAACATTCTACAGTCCTGCAACCATCCTGGGCTCAACCTAAGAACTTCCCATCCTTACACTATGCCTAAAATCTTCCTCCCCCCCCCCCCTTCCTTCCCCACCCATTATCCTGTATCTATCCAATGAATGTCTTCATGCAACTGCGTGTCACCCCTTACATCCCCTTAATTAATTACCCTTTATATTATTTTTCCTATCTTTTTCCTGTTTCTCACCCCTGTCTTCTTCATATTTTCACTTTTCCTTATTATTATTATTATTATTATTATTATTATTATTATTATTATTATTATTTTACCCTTTCCTGCCTCTTCCCTTCACTGTATTGATTGCTGCAATTCAAATTCCCGCCTATTAGAGCCTTTAAATCTATCATGCAACACGAAACCTTCCACCTCCACCCTTACTTGGCATCCTTCCCCCTCTGCTCCCCTCCTCACTTACAGTCTAGATGCTTGTGGACTGGAGTGGCCGGTCATGGTGGTTGCGTGTGTATAGTTGTGTGAATGTATGTCTTTCTTTTTCTGATGAAGGCAATGCCCAAAAATTTAAGTTGTGTGAATAGGAGTGTCCATTTTTCGTGCCCTCAGCAGCTCAGCGAACCTCTTTACAGTGAGTTGTTATCTATCATACAAAGATATGTATGACCCAAAACCAACTATTAGAAAAGTCTATGCAATGTGTTTCTACCTATGCAAATACTTTAAAACATGTTGCATTATGTAACTAAATTAATGCTGCGCATTAACTGCCATGAATAACAAAAATAAAATCACCCTCCTTCGAGTGAAGATAACAATCTGTGAAATGTACAAAAATATTTTTTTTTCTAATTGAGTGGTAACTTTCAGGGCATCCTGAATGTTGTCTTTCAGCATAATACCTACTTTTGCTAGTGAAACACCATGGTTTTTCGGTTGTATGTTCATAATGAGAAAGATTTTTGAAAACGGAAAAATGCTTTTTCTAGACAAATGTCTACAAGGTGTATTTTAAATATATGAAGAATTTTCTGTGGTTAGTTATTAAGATATTTGCGATTCACGGTGCTAAAAGGCTAAGAAGCAGATTTTGTGCAAAGGTACAATCAGTTTGAACCTCTAGATCTTGGTAACAGATCAAGATATCAAAAAAATTATGGTAAAAATTTCAACAACTTTAATGAATAGAAAATATTGAAGTGTCCTTCCCTATCATTTGCAATTTTAGTACCCAAAAATAATGGTTTTTAATTATTTCCCCAGAACTAACAATGAATAAATGGTGCTTTTGCACTTAAGACCACACAATATGCAAAAACCAACTGATTTGCTTGATTTGGACAGGCTCCAGGAAGTGTTGATGCTGTACTGTAGGGTAGCTACAATATTGCTATTCTTCTAATATGTGTATAAATGATCATTGCACCAAGGGCTATCCAGAACACTTTACCCTTTAACTCTAATCAATAGAACCCAAGATATGCGCGAGTGTCACGGAAATGCTCCGGCAACTCAATTGGGGATCGCTGGAAGAAAGACGACGTTCTTTTCGTGAATTTCTGTTAAGTAAATTTAGAGGGCCGGAATTTGAAGCTGAGTGTAGTACGATCTTGCTGCCGCCTACTTACATTTCGCGTAAAGATCACAAAGACAAGATAAGAGAAATTAGGGCTCGTACGGAGGCATATAGGCATTCTTTTTTTCCTCGTTCAATTTGGGAGTGGAATAGGAAAGGAAATGCCTAGTAGAGGTACAGTGTACCCTCCGCCACGCACCTTACGGTGAATTGCGGAGTATGTATGTAGATGTAGATGAAGAATAGTGAATTCATATGTGCAGTTTACAAACATATTAATATCATGCACAATGGAAAGTCCAGGAACAATTACAATATTTTGAAAGGAACTGATTTATACTCACTACACAAACATTTCAATGATGTCACAGATAGGTACATACAAAAGGCTACTTGTTTTTTCAGCTTTCAGCCTATACAGCCTTCAGACAGAGGAACACACACACACACACACACACACACACACACACACACACACACACACACACACACGACTGCTATGTTCAGCTGCTGCAGTGAGTCTTGCCTCAGTGTCTGGAGACAGCATCCATGTATTTGCAAGAGAGTGTTTCTATGTCCAACAAAGAATGTATAGGCTGAAAGCTTAAAATGAGTAGCCATTTGTATGTGCCTTTCTGCAACTCATCGAGATGTCTGTCTGCTGAGTACCAATCTACCCCTTTCTTTATATGTGATCTGAGACTTTCCCAGCATATATGTTGCCTTCAAGTTTCTTGGGTGTCTAGCTGAATCCGATCATTATAGTTACATGATATTTCAGAGAATAACCATCCTATCGTCATCAGGTGGTAACAGTGGAATGATGATCTGTTGCTCCATGTTGGCAGTATTTCTAACTGTTGGGCCCAGATTTGTTGGCCAGTCCAGTGGTCTGTGGCCTGCCAGGTAGTGGAAAAGCTGAGCCACGGTCAATGTTGGGGAGGCATATGTCATCTCCAGTGGCCTTGGTGGAATGATCTCGTGTCTGCTTGTGCCATTGTTCTTTGATAGAGGTAAGTATAGGATTCCAATTGTTACTTGGCTAATAAATGGAGTCACTATTGATGAGGTTTTCTGTAATGCAGATTTCTAGGGCCACTTTGAGGATGCTGTTTCAGTAGTTGTTTGTGGTGGCTGCAACTTTTGTCTCTCTATAGTTTCAGTGTGTTCTGTGTTTAAGTAATGTTCTGCTAGGAGCAATTGGCTGGAATGGCATAGGTGAGTATGTCATCGGTGTTCCTTGCATCGTTCCTCAACCATATGAACTGCCTGTTCAATGTAGGTTTCACCATGGATGTGTGGAATTTTGTATAAATCTGTTTTCTTGTAGCCAAAATTGTCTTTTACCATTGTGAGTAGAGTGTGTGTGTTTTGGCTGGTGTTTGGAGGATTGTGGCAATATTGTGTTGCTTCAGTAGTCTCCCTATTTTGGACGAAATATTGCCTGCACATGAAAGAAAAGCCAAGACTTTCTCCTCTTCTTTCAGTTGTTCACCCTCTTGGTCTCTGTTGCACTTCTGTTGTCAGAAGAACCTTTGGAGTTCGCTGTTGCCTTACGGTGAAAATATAGTGGAACAGCGAGTGAAGAGTCGAGTGGCACATTAAGCTGCACGTTTTTTGAATGAAGATGTTAGCAGCACTGCACAATGTATAGTGGAGCAGCGAGGCTCACTATGTCAGTCAGGAAAATGTCGTCATGCAGTGAAGATACTGTGTTGTACGAGTGTAGTGCACCTAAAGTGCTGGTTTTAGTGATGAGGAATTATGTTTTACGTCCTGTAAATCTTAAACCTAAACAATATGGCGAATATTACCACCTCTTCCGCCTGCTAAATAAATTTTCTTAGCTTTTTTTCCAATATATATGGATGGATTACAGCATGTTTCAGTACCATATATGCAATCCAATCGGGCTAACTTTGTAAAGCAGACAACTATAGATGAAAACTAGTCATTACTTTAACATATGTTTTCTCCAATGTATTATTACAGTAAGAAAAGTGCAAACAACTATGTAACATCATATTGTTGTTCAAGCTCCTGTGGTCTCTGTTTGTTTTAACAAAAGTTCTTTTGTAATTGGGTTAGTCTGCCTTGAGCAAAACATTTCTTCTGTTTATCATCCATATGTGTTTCACTGCTGTTGGAGCACCTTAAGTGGGCTTTTGTTTATATCTTTTTATTACAGCTTCTGGAATTCCTGTGTCACATACAAAAATGGTCTAAGGTGTCACGCTACTATAGCAAAACACTGTCTCTGTTGTCTATATAGGTCAATTCGGAAAAATTGTGGGGATTGTGTGTACTAAACATTGAATAATTACAAGTGAAAAAATTAAGATAAATAACAAGTCAATTTTGATAAAGAAAAAGTCTGTTACAGCAATGGAAATAAATAAAGAGATGAAGTGGTGGATGTAATAATCAAGGTTGACACAAAAGGTTTGAAATATCACTATAAAAATGGCAAGAAATTACTGTTACCTCAAAATAGCTCATCGGCTCACAGCTAGTGTCATCTACTGAAAGATTACTTCATTTATAGTAACTTCTTACCATAGATTGTTAAGCATCATGTAACAATATGTGGCAGAATATGCAAGAATTTAGTCATGATATGGGAAATATATGAATGGTCAGACTTTAAAAAAATGTTTAACAGACTGCAAGTTCTTTTACTAGAGAAATGAAATGAAATAAACTAAACTACAACATTAGACAAAGGGGATTACTGTTTATGTGAATCGCATAATGAAGCATAATGGTGCCCAAACCTTTTACTATGATAAGAACTGCAATACTGAAAGCAGTCATTAGCTGGGATAAGAGAAGGAATCATGAATGAAAACACTTTGCACATTAAACAGCAATGATGGTGGTGAGGGGGGGGGGGGATTGATGTAAAGAAAGAAAAAAAAAAAAACACACAAAGGCAGTTTCAGCTCCCAGTTACACTTTTAATGTAGGTCTCTAAGAAACAGGAGCATCCTAACTCGTCAAAAGTTGAACAACGAAAGATGATGACTGTTCACATGTTCCTTCCAAGTAGGAGGTGAAAGTTGAAAAGTGAAAACAAAACATATCGCTACACTACGGACTGAGCAACCGTTTCTGCTGGAGGTTCGAGTCCCTTGTGTGTGTGTGTGTGTGTGTGTGTGTGTGTGTGTGTGTGTGTTTTCCTTAGTGTAAGTTTGTTTAAGTAGTTCGTTAGTCTAGGGATTGATGAGCATAGCAGTTTGATCCAACAGATTTACAAACAGTGGAATTCCTGTTTTCCTGAGTTTTCTTTGGGACCCACTCCAAAGCAAAAGAAGTAGAAAAACGGGAATATCTTAACATCTAATCAGAAGAAATAAGTAAAAGCAACAAAACATTTATCAGTAATAAAAAGAAGAAATACAGTGTTTTGCTCAAGGCACACCTATGCAATTACAAAACAACTTTTACGTAATATTAGTTGTAGTAATAGAGGTAATAAACAAATAGTCGGTGAAGTTAACATTATGACTGCAACTTCATTCTATTGATTATAAATTTATTTATGTGGCGATTTCATCTACAAATATGAGATATTTGATTAAATAGTTCATATTGACAAATGTTATTGTGGTCTTTAGTCCACAGACTGGTTTGATGCAGCCCTCCATGCTACTCTGTCTTGCACAAGCCTCTTCATCTGAGAATAAGAATGGCAACCTACATCCTTTTCAATCTGCTTACTGTATTCATCCCTCAGCCTTCTCCTATGATTTTTACCCCACACACTTTGTTCTAAATTGACAAATAACAGTACATAATTACACATTTACTTTTAAGTAACAATACCCTTTTTTTCTAAATAAATGTAATGTGGGAAGCAAGCATACAGTCTAAAAACACACCGAGCAACGCGACTCGACTGGAGCAGCGTCACAAAGAAATCGGGGCTGAATTCCTGACCAGGGGTCAAGCGTCACGGCCACTTGACTCTTGACACGCCGCTCCATTATTTTTTCACCCTCAACCAGTCTTATGAACACAGCCTTTACGTTTTTGAGTTCAGTTACCAGATACTGTTTGTCAGAGATCAAGTTTACTCTGTATACCAAAGGGTTGAGCATGCCATTAAGCTGAGCCGGATGGTGGTAGCGGGTAGCATGTAGGAGCAGATCAGTATGTGTGGGCTTGTGGTACACACTGTGCCCTAGTGAGCCATTGAAGCAGATCAGTATGTGTGGGCTTGTGGTACACACTGTGCCCTAGTGAGCCATCAGGTCTGTGTTGCACCAGAATATCAAGGGAAGGTAGTGTTCTATCTTTCTCAATTTCCACAGTGAACCATATGTTGCTGTGGACTGAATTAATATTTTAGAAATTCATGTAGTTTGACTTGTCCATGTGGACAAATGACAAATGTGTTGTCCAATAAAGGAGGAAACATACAGATTTCAGTTTGGTGCTTTGCAGTGCTACATCTTTGAAACTCTCCATGAATAGATTGGTTACTATTAGAGAGAGAGGACTCCCCATGGCCACACTGTCAGTTTGCTTGTAGTACTGAAGACAAAGTAGGCCAATGTTAACATATGCCTAAATATCTGTCATTTCTGGCCCAAAGTTTTCACTGGTTAAGCTGATGGAAGTCTTCTAGGGGAACATGAGTTAATAGAGACAACATCAAAGCTCACCATGATGTCAGATTCTAGTAGGATCAGCTCCTTCAAGCAGCCACGTTCATCAAATTCTGGATACGGTATGCACACTTGTCCACATAAAGTAAAGGCCCGCCAGAAGCTCTGCCAATGGATTCGTAGAAGCTCCTATGTTGCTGTCTATCGATCACATTCCATCCTTATACATCATTCAAAGGCCATATACCCTGCGAGCTACCACAGAACTTTGATGAGGTTTTTTGATGCCTTGTCTGCCAGGATATAATTTTTTCAGAAGGGTGGCAGTGCTTTGTTGTAACTTCTGAGTCGGGTCTATTTTGATTTTTTGGTATGCTGGGTTGTCAAGTAACTCTGTACTTTCTGTTCATAATAACGTTTATCTGTAATTATTGTGGCGTTCTTCTTTCAGCTGGAAGAACAACTATTTCCATACTGTCTCTAAAGGTGTGTAGTTTTGCTCTTTTCTGCTCTCAAGATGTTGCTTCTGGCTGGTGTCGCTCTTGAAAGAATCCTACATGTTTGCCTCTGGATGTCTTTAGCCTTGTCTTCTGGTGAAGGGCTTAACTTTGCACTGACACTTGCATCCCTTCCATTCACTGAAATTACTTTGTTAATAGAACAAGCAGTCTGGAGCTTATCAGAAATGGATCTGGACCTCACTGGTATAAATCATGAACACTGAGAATACAGATCGTTCCAACAGTACCACCTGAGATGGCACAATGGTTATTCACTGAAATATTGTGGCACAATGAAGATTGTATCCGGCTGCACATCTGAGAACCTTTATGACATTCTACATCTTTATCTCCATATTTAGTACGCTACCTCATGGCCTAGGCTGTGACTAATCTTTCCCTTCTCTTCCCTTTCTTCTCCCATCTCTCCTACATGACAAAGGAAATACTTATTCCCAAAAGGTAGTGTAAACATTTAGTTTTGTCAAAGACATCAATCTGAAGGAAAGGCAATGAATTAAAATTTGTGCCATGGCCGGGATTCGAACCTCGGAACTGCTGCTTACTAGGCCAGCACTACACCACTAAGCCATCATAACATAATGGATACAGCGACTGCACGGATTGTCTTAAGCACATCTCCCTCCACAACACAAACTTCAATTCTGCCTCATGTTCCTCTACGTAAATATGTATCAGAGTTGCCAAGGCTCTCCAATAGCAGAATAGCACCCTGCCAATGAACTTTAATGGGAACGATCCTGCCTTGTATCTCAGCTACAGATGATATAAATACCAAACAAAAATTCAGTGTCCAAAGACATATTTTGTCTCATTATATATCAAAGATATAAATCTGAATGAGAGGGAAAGAATTAAAATTTGTGTCACGCTTGGGATTCAAACTCTGAACAAATTTTAATTCATTGCCCCTCCTTCAGATTTATATCTGTGATATACATCGAAACAAAATATGTCTCTGGACATTGATTTATTGTTTGATATTTAGTTTCGTCTCAATTGTTGTCTTTTTGTGTGTTACTATCATTGGTAGCAAACTTTTTTCTTTCTACCCCCCCCCCCTTTTCAGACACTACGTAATGTGTCTAGGAAGCTTGATAGAAATCAATCCTGTGATTTCAGAGAAGATGAACACATGCCTTCCTTTTTGAAACATTAGGTTTTGTATCACAAAGCTCTTATTTCTACTTCTTCATAAATATGGTCCAATTATGATTATGTAATACTAAATGTTATTTCAAATTTTCCACCAAAAACCTGGGCACCACAGCTGTTGAGCTGGAGCCCCTTACAATGCAAGGCCCGAGCATGTGTTAAATGGATACAGCAGGAAGTGTGATTCATTTTCTATAGAGCAAGGGACAAACACCCATCAAGATCTACAGGGAAATGCAGCCCACATATGGGAAGAACTGTCTCGCTGTGAGCTGTATGAGGTGGTGGTGTTCCGAGTTCAATAAAGGCCATGAAGTCTTCATGACAATGAGCAACCGGGGAGGCCAGATTCATCACTGACTGACATTTTCTGCGTGGGTGCCTTCATGAAATCAGATCCTCCTGTGCAGATCAAGGCCTTTTCTTGGGAGCCTGATACATCGTGTAGGAGTGCAGGCGACATTGTTAAAGATTCATGTTGGTGGGTGTCTAAGCAGTTTGTGTTCAATGAATCATAAGGAACTGTACTCCAAGGAGAGTGAATTTTCCCTGAACTGAACTATTACTGACAATGAAATGTGGACACTGCATTTCACACTGATATCCAAGCAGCAGTGATTCCATAGTAAGCCTGAGTAATTCTTGTGTGGGGGAATATGAAATTTAGAGATGCAGTCGGACGTAAATGTGTGAACCAATGCGGGTATACTCTGCAAGATCCAAGGAATAGGACGTATATTTGTAATTATCTGAATGTATCTTATTTTGGCTAGATGGATCATAAACAGGTAGACACAGGTGGATGATGGTGCGCAAGTAGTCATGACTGTGTGCAAATTTATTGGTATATCTTTCCTCAAAGAAGTAGTGGTAGTGTGTCAGAGTATACTTTGTTAGGTGTATGAGAAATGAGTATGTGGCTCTGGAGACTGAAGAACACTGGGAGAGGTAGTGATCATTAGTGGCATGGCAGCGGACATGAGGAATGTTGACATAGGAAATAGTATCCACAATCACAAGAAAGAATCCAGGAAGTAAAAAGGTGGGGATAGTGAAGAGTTTATGAAGGAAGGGGCTTGTATTCTTGACATGGGATGAACATTTCGATGGGAAGGGGGAGGGGGGGGAGAATGCTGGAGGTGTTGGTCAACGAAAGTAGAAATTCTTTCAGTGAGAGACAAGCTAAATGGCGAAGGGTCAGTGAATTTCAGGGAGAATGTAAAAGGTGGATGTGCATGGTGCCATTGGAGTGAGGAGGAAGATGGACTTGGGGGAGGTTTCTGGAAATAACCAATGGATTTTAGTGTGGATTTGATGTTATGTTGGACTACTGAGATGAAATCACTGTGATAGAGCTTGTAGGTAGAGTCACACAGTCATGGGAGTCCTTCTGGCAGGTAGTTAATGTGACAACTGTGCTGAAGCCTTTGTTTTCAAGTTGAATTGATATGTCCAGCTTTATTGCGAGGTTATGCATGGTTGTGTGTGTCAGCTGACAACTCAGTAATGTGCCTTTTTGGGGTGTGGTCTTCTTTACTCCTAAAAGATTTGCGTGCCACTTTTCTATAATTAAAAGTGATTTAGATATGTCTGCTGCACTGATGTTGACAGGAAACATAGTAAGATTTGCAGATGCCTTTATCTTATAACTATAAAAGACTTACCAATTAAGCTAGGTGGCACAGGGCCACAAAGAACATACAGGCAGTTTGAACACACGTTTCCTTGGCTGTAGGGATTGAAGTTTTCCTGTCCTCGTTTGCTTGTGAAAGAGCCTTTTATCTGTAAAGAAAAATCAATGATCTACTGTTTTACTAGGTTAGAGTAATGAATTTTAAACATATTTTTATTTACTAAACAGAGGATTATGCCTACTGTAGGTCTCATGCAGAAAAAATAAAATAAAAATAAAGAAAAATAAAGGAGCAACTTTTCTTTTATGGCATTTGAGACAAAGCACAAACACCACACAAAAAAGTCACATAACATGAAAGCTCTCTAAAAACTTTTGTCTGGTTTTTGGATGCAAGGTTCACCTACTCATTGTTAATACAATTGATCCATCTTCCCTAAATCTATTTGTTGCTTTTAGCAATTACCAGTCCAAGGGGAAAAAATCAGATTGATTGCATGAACCACATGGAGAGAAATTCTTCATGGCCCAGAAAGTGAGACCCTTGACTTTGTACTGATTTACTGATCATATTTTTTTTTTTTTTACCTAGACTAGAGGTAAAAAGAGCTCCTTCACTTCATGGAACCAATTAACTCCTTTCTCCAACTCAAATTCAGTCTGAATGTATCTAAACCTACAGTTTTTAAAATTCACCTTCATCTTATTGAAGCTCATGTCCAAACCAAGACCACATAAATCCTTACAATAAACAACAATACCTGTGTTTCAACTGTTGCCACCCTTCTCACATCAAATGCTCTCTTTATTAAGAGTCTAGACATCCATGGAAAACATATCTGCTCCACCATATAACAATAATTTCATTTTTCTCCTACGACTGACACAGATAATAACTGTAAACAAAATCTGTCATGCAATAACCTCAGAAGGATAAAATACCCACTCTCAACCACTTGACATTTGCAGACCATTTCACTATAACAATATCCCAACAGTTTCAGCACCAAAATCCATTCTATGCACTTACTGCCAGTACAATCTACAGTGTAGAAGGCAGAACAGTATTTGAAAGTCTGCATATTGTTTATCAACTTTAGTGTGTTTACTTCATGCCATTTTGTATAAGAGTGATCACTACCAAACCGAATGACTGTAGGAAATTAAACAGAATAAATGTTCTCCTTGGGGACATCCAGTATCAAGTTGCTGACCATTTACTGCACCAGAACTCGAGGGAACTAATGCATGCTACACCACAATCGGTATTTGGAATGCCTGTATCGACATTGTCATTAACACATCCTTTCTTTCCAACATCCTCCAAAATTTAACCTTCGTTAAAGCCCTCCCATCATGTCTTTGTTTACACAATTATTATCATCATCATCATTATTATTTTATTCTTCTCAATATCCATATTATTGCTTTCCACCTTTCATTTCTGACTGTGTCATTATATTGTCTCTGGACTGACACTGCGCTTACCAGGATCTTTGATCTTTCGATTCTTTTGACACTTCCCCTTTGTTATGGCTATCCGCAGCCTTACAGCAGGTAACTATTTCTCAACCTGGTCTGAGCGATCTGCTCCTCCTTTCAAAACCTTTTCTGACATATTCTACCTGAGAACAAAACTAACAATTTTCCCTTGCATCACAGATATTTAGGATTACAGGAAATATATTAGAGAAAAAAGTCTGAACACTAAAAAAGTTTTCATTCTCTCTTGTGTACCTGCCCATGACTCTGTTACAACTGTTCATAAAAATACAGCTTCTTCAGGCTGTTCACCAAGTTGCTACCTTTACAACTAAATTACTGACTTTGTAAAAGCATAGATAATGTCTATGGAGAAGGATGCTTGTGCAAAGATACATCATCATTATCTGGAATTTAAATTGTGACTTAACTTATACTGACAAACAGAAGAGTTAGGAGTAAAATGTACTATGCATCCTATGATTTTTAACACTTCAAGCCAGTAATTTTGTCCTTGCACCTGTACACATGCTGATAGCTTGTGGAGCTGGTTGGTACAGGAATGCACCGATTTATTTACATTGCTTTCTATACTGCAGCCTTTTTGTGTGAGTTCCCAGCAGACCTCATGCAAGAGAGAGCTTGAAACTTGTGTGTGCTGCTATGTTGCCTTTTCAATAGCTCTACAATACAACTCTCTTCTTCCATTGGAACACTTTTTTTTCTCCTGACTAACTCATTCCCTGACAAAAATCTTCATTATATGCAAAACAACATAAGTAACTTAGCTTATAAATTAGTGTTGCCATTAATGAAGTGATTGCAGGGCAATGCAGTTGTAGCTATGAAGCAATGGCCAGTAAGCATGAGACTATGTTATTGACAGTGCAAATGTCTGCTGCAAGTGAGTACTTAATCACATTTAGGGCTTGATATGTTAACATCTGGATAAAGTAATAAAAGAATGGACAGTACAGTGTGATGCAGGTATTCTGACATTTCAACACTATTTTATCCTAACTCTTATTAATGGACATGTAAAATGTTGGCCTAAAATGATTATGACCGATAAAAATAAGTTATTTGTTACACAGAATATGCGATGCTTATAACCTAAAGATATCAACAACAAAAATATTTAAAATATGGCTTTTGAGCTAAAAGACACCAAATTTGTGCGATAATGAGATATTCAAATCAGTTAAAATATTTTAACTATCTACCATTTTGCATTGAAACAAATATAAAATTAACAAATAAAAAATGATAAAGATTCCAAATATATTTAGCTCATTAAGTGTCTTAATGTAATAGATTAGATTGAATAAAAAGTGATGACACTTGGAATGAATGAATAAATAATAAAGCACATTTCACAAAAACAGAAAAGAATAGTATGAACACTGTACATTATTAATAGCCAAAGTTTACCTCTCAAAATTATAGTTTCAAACCTAAAGATACAACAGTCAAAAACAACTGAGGTAAATACAGGTATTGCAACATGCAAATGCCTAAATCTAAATGCAGAAGAAGGAGAAGAGAGAAAAAATTATTGTAACTATTTAACGCACATTGCATGCTTAATACTTAAGTGTATATTTTATACAATTATAAATTACCCTTCAGCTGATATTACTTTCATCTTGGTTGCTATGCAGTTCTGATTCTACATACCAAAAATCATTTACAATGTAAAATATGTCCATTAACATTTGATCTAGGATAAAAGTGATTCAAATATTGCACTCAACACCAACAATTTTACTCTATGACACTGATTCTTATGCAATCTGGATCTTATTTGAGACTGGACAAATATATCTCATAGCACACACTCCTTGCAAACAGCTACAGCTTGCTATCTAAGTAGCTGCATCATTTGATCAATAGATTCCAACCTAAAAACTATTCTCACAGCAGATACTGAAGTGACACAGCAAAAGACTCATATTCTGATGTGTTGCAATTTTACAATCAATTGACTTTTTTTTTTCTAGAAAATGTATCACAGTCTCTTACTGACATATTCTTTGTGTGTAAAATTTGTGATAAGTTAAACTGTCGTCTTGCAAGGGTCTTTAACCTTGACACCCTTATTACACAGGCTGTGATCTTTGAATATCTAACTGGCACACATGGCAGAAATCCAGTTACAGTTTCAGCTTATTATAAGAATGAAGGAAGATTAAACATCCCATCAATGGTGAGCTTATCAGGGAGAAAGCACAAGCTTGGAATGGCAAAGGATTGGGGAGGAAATAGTGTCATTGCCTGCCCAACCCAGCCTCATTAAAAGAAAAAGATAGCCACTGGTTTCACATATTTAAACATTGTGGAAGGTGCCCATGCCAGACTTATTCAGCGGGAGTTAGTCTGGCAGTTGGATACTGAATCTGACTTATGCAATACTAAAAAATTTGGGGCTGCCATTGCACAACCTTCCCACTATAGGTAGCCACGTAAAATAAAGGAGGAGGGGTCTCTACATTGTGCTGCCACACAGTCAGTTGTGTTCTAACTATTTATACACAGCAAAAGGGCTTTGTATTTCTCACTCTCTGTGGAGCCCAACATTGCTTTTGTTTGCTATCTGTGTTACTGTCTGCCAAATGCTCACTCTCTGAATATTCTTGAGGAGACAAATTTAGATGAGAGTGATGTTTTAATGCCCTCGAAGAGGAAATAAATGATTCTGGTTCTGAAGGAGAAGCTGATTATCTGTAAGAATAATATGTACAAGTTTCTTTGGGAAATAAAAATATGATTTACTAAAAAAATTGTGTATCTGCTATTTTTTTCTCTTGGAACAGATAAAAGAGATTTTGATGTTTCAAATGAGACAGCAAATTCAATTATTGCATTCATAGTTAAAAAGCTGTTAACCTGTTAAAAACAGCAGTCTGGCTGCCCTATCTGGAGTGACTTACACATATCTTGAATGTATTAATTAAGCTCATGGACTAAATTGTCATAAAATGTGACTAATTTTCTGATAAAAGACCAGGAGCAAAAATTTGACAAACATTCAACATCTATGCTACCTTTACTGAGCTTTAAAACATTCATAAATTCCACTCTGAAAACTGCTAAAATGCTACCTCTATAACTACAGAATCAGTGTTGTATGCTTTTTAAGATGGATAAGGACACTTACTGTGCAGTGTTGAATTTTTTTATTTGTAACATTGGACTACTTCCCACATACAACAGGATTTGAGGGAAGTTCAGTAGAACTCCCAAACAGGATTCTGAAATAATTTAGTCCTAGAGACATTTTTCCATCATTGTCATACGTACAGTACACATTTTTCTTACATTTCAAACCACTGGCTGAGGTTTCTTCTGAAGAATAGCCAATAAACTCAAAAGTCATTTGACTTTTGAAGGGAAGTATCTTAATTCTTCAGGTACACAAAATCTTGAATGAAGAACATAATTATGAAAATGAGCATACAGAACATTGGTCTAACTATTGATTGGAATTCAAAATACAATGCAGATAGCTTGCAACTTAATACACAGATGGTTGTCAAGTTGCAACAAGCACATAAAAAAGATACACACACAAATCAGCTTTCAGCAACAGCCTTATCAGTAAAAGGACAAATACACTCATTCATACAATCACACCGGCACAACTCACATAACACACAACCATCGTCTTCAGCTGCTGTGTTCTGAATAACACTATGCGACGAGTGAAACAAAAGAGTAGGGATGGAAGGGTAGGATGAACACGAAGGATAAAAGGCAATGGTAGGGATGGATGTATCACTGCCGTAAGGAGTACATAGGTACTAAGTGGTTGGAAAGAGAGACAGCTTAGGAATGTGGGCTGTTTCTTCTGACTAATTGCTGGTATGTCACAATCTGACTCATTGTATATGGGAGTTATTGGTAGTGGCCACTTGTATTCTGCAATGTCTACTCCGTAACAGTTTAACAGAGCCCATATTGCTGCCTCTTCTATCTCATTTCTTCAAAGACTGGCTGCAGGAAAGGCAAAATCCTAGGCAAACATTGATTTGAGAGCAGAAATTGTCCCTGAACAAATTATTTTTGTGTAAAATAATTTATTCTTATGCAGTATTGAAACAAAATATCTTTTCAGAGGGAACAAAGGAACTGAATTTTCCTGGACCAAATTCACAGAGGTCAATGGGTATTATGATTGCATACAAATTTTGGTTCTGAAGAAGAAAAAATTGTTTAATCAAATACTACTGGAGTAAGCTTTCTTAGGTACAAGCACAGACACTGTGCTCTTCACTGCAAATGTGGCTCAGGCCCGACTGCAATGCCAAAATGTGTGTTGAAGGAAGCATCCTAATGTGGAAAACTAAAAACAGTAAGAATGATTCACCATGTATGTGATATTCTTCTTTTCCATTGAGATTGTTGGAACATAGGAGAGGCACAAAACAGATTTAATACAAATCAATGGGAAGAACTCTATGAAATGTAATTCAGTCATGAAAGTAGCAGCTGAAAAGCTCTTGTTCAACCAAGAAGAAAGAGAAGAACATATAGAAAAGATTCACAGTAGAACAGTGTGTTTCATCACAGTTACATTTATTCAGTGTGTCAGTCCTGATACTAAAGCAAACCATGTAATTGAACTACAAGAAATTTAATCGCCAACAATTCTTAGTTTTGCCATTTCCTTATTGCACAATTGTTTGTTGAATCAATGCACATCTTTTGCAGTTGCTATTGAGAATGTAGAGTCAACTTTAGCCTTTATTTTAGACCATTTTGAAGTGGTTCTGAAAAATTATGTTATAGGGAAACAACATCCAAATGACGAAGGTACAAACCAGATAAATTAAAATTGTTACTGAAAAAACTTACTGTTAAAATTCTGTGGGTGTTTATCCCAAGGAGGAAGAAAAGGAAGGTGAAAAATTAAGATCAAGGTTTGAAATTCCTTTGACAATGAGGTTATGGTAAAAGTAGACAAATTCATGCAAGTGTTTGCCCGAAAGTGATTTATTTAAAAATAATTTTATTTACATCAATGATTGCATGGTGAACTTTTCATTATAAAGACCTGTTATACCATGTAGGTAGTCTTCAAATCCAACCATCAAATCATTTGACAAACAGTGAACTGAAGGTTGCCACACGTGCCTTGATTCGATGACTGAAGTTAAAAAAAAAAATACATTGCAGATGCAGAGAGAAATAAAAATATTTTCAAATACTGTCATTATTAATAGGGCAGAAGTATGAATTGATAAGAGTGAGGAAGGAAACTGACTAAGATCATCAGAGAGGTTTCTCTCACATGTAAATTCAGAACCTTAACAAATGCAATACTCAGCTTATTGTATGACATGGGTGAAGTTACAAATTGCTTCCATAACTTCATTTTGTGGAATGGCTGCAACAGTAAATCCATAGAAATTTGCCTTTTACACAGACTTACTTTCAGTAATTCTTCCTTTGCACATTTGCAAACAGAACTGTGGACAAGGTGGAATTATAAGAGGTGACCAAAAAGTTCCAGTTTTAGGATGTTGCTGCAGTATATATTCAACACTGTGTGACTATGAAGATGTTATATGACATGTAACAAAGGGATTACAGTAGCATTTGTGTCTTTTTGACAACCTAAGGACAAACTGGTGGAAATCCTTTAGACGGCAAAGAATGTGTATGGAGCAGCATGTCTGCCAAAAGCCATTAGTATGGAATGATGAGCCATCATATTCCTTGCTTGTCATGATTCAACACTTGTCCTTATATTGCTAATGTAATGTAGAAGTTGCAGCAACTCAAGTGGGAGTCTTCGGGGCATTTGCACTATTGTCCTGATCTATCCTCAAGTGATTATATGCCTTTGGTCCCTTAAAAAAAGCCTCATATCATCGATAATTTTTGTCAAATCAGGATGTGCTGTGGGCAGTTTTGGACTTTATGCAGCAAGACAAGGGGTGTTTTGCCAAATGGGTATCTTCAACTTAATGCACCATTGGGATGACTTTCAATGTTCACAGCAATTGTAGCTGTTTGACATACCAGTTATGTACCACACAATGTTTGAATGAGAACTTCACAATAGCCAATAATGGTGCATGATGTATACTTTGTCATACACCAAAGCTGGCTTACAGAGTAGAAATAGATAATGTATAATCAATATATTTCTTTCTTTATAATGTCAAATTGCTGTTTTTTTATTACTTTCTTTATTCATCTGTTCCTTCACAAGTACTTTCTGACTATTTGTGTCTTAACCTTAAAAGTTTTTGAATTCAAATTCAGTAATTTCCCTGGCCAATTTAAATTTTTGCTTTATATGGTCACTGAAACCACCCTCACCAACTTTCAAGGAAGTATACTGACTGTACTCTGTTGACTGTTCTTATGCTTTAAGTATCCTCAATTTAATAATATTACATCTCACCTCATTTTTACTACTGACTTGAAAATATTAATAAGTAATAATAAAATAATTCACAGCTCAGTTTCCTTGGGTGTTGTCAACCACTTGTGCTCTGTTTTCCCACATTATATTTATAAGTCAGTTGATAGTAAAAGTGCAATAAAGACTTTTAATAGTCACTGTAAAACATATTTAAATAGCATTATTATTTTAAATTGTGCAAACAGTGTCTGCTTGCCTACTTTGATAAACACATTATACTAGCAAGAACTAAATGAATATAAATCAATATGTGATAACTGCCTCCAGTACATTCTTACATCCATTTCAACAATGTTAGCAACATGTGGCATATTTTGTTATTCACAAGTAATCTACACATGGGTAACCAACGTTAGAAAACTGTGCTTACAATAAAATGCTGCACATTAAAAATTAGAAAAATAAAAATCAATCACTTTATTATAAAATAGGCTCCTCCTCCAATTTGAATTAGTGCACTGCAGGTTTCATGTACTTCATTTTTATTTTTATAATTTAATGAGTAGAGGCAACAATTCACCTAAAAGAAGAGTTGCCTTGAAAGGCATGTAAAGAAGACAGAGAACTTTGCTATTTTCCAAATGCTTCCATTTTTGGAGTTATGAAGTACATGTACCTTACACCTATGTGATTTGTTGCTGCCTTGTGAATGTATAGCATGTGTGCACTCTTGTTGGGGACTTCAGTCCAAAGACTGGTTTAGTGCAACTTTCCACACTACCATATCCCACTCAGGCCTCTTTATCTCTTGAAAAAAAAAAAAAAAAAAAAAAAACCTTTGAACCTGCTTACTGTATCTGCCTCTCTATCTTCCTCTGCAATTTTTACCACCACACTTGTCTACAATGCTAAATTGACAATTCCTGAATGTCTAAGATTGTGTCCTACCAATTAATCTCTTCTTTTAGACAAGAGAGAAATTTCTTTTCTCCTCAATCCTGTCCAGTACCACCTCATTAGTTATGTAATCTATCCTTCTAAACTTCACCTTTCTCCTATAGTATCAAATTTCAAAAGCTTTTTATCATTTTTCTGTCAGAACTCCTAATCGTCCATATTTCAGGCCCATAAAAGGTTACATCCCAATGTGTGTACTCATAGCTCTGAAAATGGATTAATTCAAAACCTACAAAAATCCACTGTCTACTTTATGCACCTTTCCATGACTTGGCACATCTACTATTTTGTGAGTCATTACTAACACTTCTCCAGGACTTCCTATTACAGTATTTAGTTGTTTTATCTATTTGAATAAATAGAGCACTTCATAATGACAATTTAAAATAATAGCTTTAACAACTAACATCTTCATTTGTAGTCTGGTTTGATGTGGCAAGATACGTGTGAAAGCCTGCTAAGCCAATTACACTCCATACACTGAAGAAGCAGACGAGGCTGACAATGACACTGGCTGGAGAGTCCTTAACAGCATCAAGGAATGGACGGTCATCCTTTGTAACTGGAAAAGTGACAAGAAAAATATCAACATATTGTTTGGAACATAAAGATATTTTTTATCTGAGATATTTTGGAAATTTTACTTACGTAATATTAAATGTGTAATAGCACAAGCAAATATAAAAACACAGAGAAATGCCAGTGATACGATGAACATATAGAAGTAACGATAGTTTCTTTTGCCGACACAGTTTCCAACCCAAGGGCAATGGTGGTCAAAACGATCTGGCAAATAGAAACAAAGAAATGTCAATCACAATACCAATAATACATATGGAAACTTGTTTAGTGGTGTGATTCGTAATTATTAACAGTTACACATTTATTTTACCTGGAAAACCAGGAACATTTTCACAATGTGTACTGAGGAAAAATGTGAAGCTAGATATTGGTTAACAAAAAACTTAACAGTAACAGAACAATAAAAATGTTATTAAAGTTTATATTAATGGATTATTTTCTTTTTTTAATGAATCTGTTAGTTTGCCGTTAAAGATTTTATGCTGTGTGATGTAATACTTACCAGATCTCAAACATTGTCTGGCTGCCAGTATTTTGTTGCTCGTTTACCACCTAGGTATCCTCTTTGGGAATCAACATATGATGCTGATAACTCCAACCAAATTGCAGCCAATATAGTTTCCACTTTCAAGTACAAGCACATACTATCTTTATAAACAAAAATGAGTCCTTATTTCCCTAGGTCTCACCAGAAATAGAGAACAAATCAACCCATTTGGCACTTTCTTTCCTTTAATACTCAGGACAAGTTTTTATATAATAAAATTTTTGGGATAGCTTCTGGAAAAATGAGGTAAATTGAAAGTGCATTTTTAAATGTGTGTGTGTGTGTGTGTGTGTGTGTGTGTGTGTTTCTACTGCATACAGATCAACAGGATTTTTTTCCAATTTTGATGTAATTTTGCACACTCGCGCTTCAAAACAAGAGGAAGCTCACTGTTTACGTAAAAGTTTGTATGGTGCATGGCGGAGAGTACTTTCCTTATGGAATTTGACAAAATCCATACCTCTGCCCCAATATTTATGAATTTTTTCCACACTTCACCTTTAAATCAAAAGGACATTGTTTACATAAATTTTATATGGTGCATGGCACAGGGTACCTTGCAAAAAACTAACTGTTTCACTGATCACCACAGAAGTTGACATATGTGAGTTTTCCTAGATTGAGGAAGGGAGGAGGAGATAAACCAAGGAAGTGGGAGGAAGTAGGGGGAGTGGAAGAAATGCGCCAAGTGAGGAGAAGGTGGAGTTGTACAGATAGATGGGAGAGAGGAGGGGAGGGCAGATGGTCTGCAAGAGTACAGCACACAAACAATCTGACAACTCTGGGTTTTAGCTAGTTGTAAATAAGAAGCAGCTAGGGGCACTGTAAAAAAAGATTGCAAAACTGAAACTGAATACTCTTTACCATTCAATACTGATAAAGTAACAATTGCCATAAAAGAAGTGAAACCAGGAAAAGACCTCAGTAACCAGTGTTTCCAAGTACTAAAGAACAACAAGATGGTTTCAATGATGAAGCTAAACAATGGACTGCCACTAGGTTCTGTCCTCAACCTAATACATATCAGATATAAAATAAAAGAAACTGAGGTATGTTGATGACTGGGCACTAGCAAGAAGTCAATGTGATGTTGAAATCACCAAATCTGTATTGAACAATGATTAATCAACATTAGTAAACATACCCACAAGTGTAGGCTGCAGCTAAGTGTCACTAACACAGAAGTTTCAACAATTCAAACAAACATGTTGGGCAACAAAGAACTTAGTCAAATTTCATCGAAACTCCATACTTCAGTTTGTTGTGTGTCAGAGCATGCTGACAACTCATCACCAAACCCATCTGTGTGGTAGGAAAGTGCAATTGTACAGGAGTACAGTAAAACCCCTTTTTTACATTTCCCCGCCATTTACACAATTTTTTTTTTTTGGTCAGTCCCATCAAATTTCCTATGTTCACAATGTTAATCCCCCCCCCCCCCCCATTTTTGCATTAACACATTTACACATTTCCCACTTTTTGAAACCATGTTTCTGAAGTAAAAATGACCTAACTGACATAAATTGACAATGGCATGGCTTTCGCCTTAGAGTATAGTGTTTATAAATGTTAGACAGTCAAGTTTCTTTACACTTTGCATTTATTGAAACATATATTTCACATTTCGTTGTTTCAGTATGCACCTAGTTGACTAACAACGCAGCGGCTGATGGGAGTATAGTATCCCATCAGCCACTGTGCCCATTATCAGCTTGGCTTTGTTTACGCAACTGGCAATTTTTCATGCTTTGCATGACGTGTTTCTAGAATTTATTCTTGTTGTGAAATGCAGATATTTGTCTAAGTATTTTTTATGATGTTTTCTAAATGGTGAGACTGATGGTTTTTCTGCACATTGAAGCAATGTGCAAAAAAGCGATAATAATGTGAAATGCTAACCCTATGCAAATATTACAAAAAATACCTATGAATACAACAAAAGGAAGAGCTAAATGTCCTTTGACAAATTGGTCAAGTTGATAAAATTCAAGACTCTAGCAGCAGCTCTTGCGTCATCAGCTAAAACTTCTTCCAGGGTATTCAGTAGATTCAGTGCAATCTGAACAAGAGTAAAATTTGGACAAGACAAGAAAACATGGCGCACCGTCAGCGAGTGACCACAGGAACATAGCGGTGCGAAGTCACCAGTTAGCAAGTGGCGGCGGCTGAACCGGCAATGTACGATCCGCAACCAGGCCAAGATTACCTCTTCTCATTGCAAGAGGCGTGAGGGGGTCTTCCAAGCCACCGGGAGCGGTTTAATGGTTTGAAGCTTATTATTTGTAAGTGAGGACCACACATTATGCCATGACGATACAAGAGGACAGGAAAGTGTTCCTCGAATATCATTCGATGGGACACAGTACGTAGCTGTCCAAGGTAGGAGAGTTGCAGCCTTGGCCGCGGCATCAGAAGCCTCGTTTCCAGGCATGCCTGCATGGCCAGGTACCCACAGGAGGTGAATGCAAGGGCCGTCAGCAGCTAATAATTGAAGGGAGCGGTTGATTCAGTGCACAACAGGATGGACTGAAAAGGGATCTCTCAGACTCTGGATGGCACTGAGGGAGTTAGAGCAGATGACATAGGAAGGATAGGGGTGTCGGCGGATATATAGTACAGCCTCATAGAGGGCAAAAAGCTGAGCTGTGAAATTATAGCAGTGGTCATTAAGCCTGTACTGAAAACCATCATCCCCGATGACAAATGCACATCCGACATATTCATTGGTCTTAGAGCCATCCGTATATATGAAAATGGAATTACTGAGCCAAGCATTAAGTTCAAGAAACCTCGAGCAGTAAACAGCATCCAAAGTACTCTCCTTCGAGTGTGGGGCGAGTTCGAGGTGAATGCAAACTTGAGCCTGAAGGCAAGATGGCACTGGGCTCTCACCTATTTGAAATGTGGAAGGGAGGGTAAAATCGAGCTGCTGAAGCAAGCAACGAAAGCGGACTCCAGATGGGAGCAGGGCAGTTGCGGACAGCCCATATTGGCTATCGAGGGAGTCATTAAAGAATGATGGATAGGAAGGGTGGTGGGGCATTGACAACAGAAGGCATGCGTACCGACACAGCAATATGCCGCATCGATAGGTTAAAGGTAATTTGGCAGCTTTGTCATAGAGGCTGTCAATAGGACTAGTGTAAAAGGCTCCTATCGCCAGGCGTAACTCCTGATGGTGAATCGAGTTTAGGCGGCATAAAACGGACGGCCGTGCAGAAGAGGACACAAAACTCCCATAATCCAGTTTGGATCTGACAGTAGATCGATAGAGATGAAGCAGGATGGTATGATCCGCCCCCATTGATGTACCACTAAGAACTCTGAGAACGTTAAGGGAATGAGTACCCCAGGCAGCCAGAGAAGACACACGTGAAGAGCAGCTAAGTTTTCTATCCAATGTTAGCCCTAAAAATGTCATCATCTCCACAAAGGGGAGAGTGATGGGGCCAAAATGGAGAGATAGTGGAAGAAACTCTCTGTACTTCCAGAAGTTGATACATACCGTTTTCTCATGGGAGAAACGGAAGCCATTTGCGACACTCCAGGAATATAGACTGTCAAGGCATGCTGAAGACGACGCTCCAGGAGACACGTTCTCCAAGCGCTGCAATAGATCGTGAAGTCATCCACAAACAGGGAGCCTGAAACATCATCTGGGGGGCAATCCATAATTGGGTTGATTGCAATGGCGAAAAGTGCTACGCTCAAAACGGAGCCCTGTGGCACCCCGTTCTCCTGGTGAAAAGTGTCCAACAAAACAGAACCCACTTGTATCCTGAACATTCGATCTTTTAAAAAGGCACGAATAAAGAAGGGGGGAGAGCAGTGAAGACCCTATCTATGCATGGTGTGGAGAATGCCTGCCCGCCAACAACTGTTGTAAGCCTTCTCCAAATCGAAGAACACAGCCACCATCTGACACTTTCACAAAACATTATTCATAATAAAGGTCGACAGGGTAACGAGGTGATCAATAGCAGAGCAATGCCTTCGAAACCCACACTGGACATCAGTGAGGAGATGTCGAGATTTGAGTATCCAAACCAGCTGAGCATTGAACATGTGCTACATTACCTTACAGACACAGCTGGTCAGGGAAATGGGGCGATAACTGGAAGGAAGATGTTTGTCCTTCCCTGGTTTGGGTATGGGGACAATAATTGCTTCACGCCAATGAGTGGGAACTTCACCTTCAGTCCAGACACAATTATAAGTGCAAAGAAGAAAGCATTTACCTGCAGGGGAGAGGTTCTTCAGCATATGAATATGAATGGCATCCGGCCCTGGTGCAGAAGACCGGGAGAGGGCAAGGGCACGTTCTAACTCCTGCATCCTTAAGGTGGCATTGTAACTTTCACAATTGGGAGATGTAAAAGAAGGCGTTCGTACCTCCAAGGCCTGTTTTCGGGGTTTCGGGGGATGAAGGCAGGGTCATAATTAGCTGAGCTTGAGACCTTAGCGAAAGAGTGGCCCAAAGCATCGCAGATACCAATAGGTTCCATGAGAACTTTGTTTGCTATGTTCAAGCTGGGGATTGGGGAATGGACCTTAGTGCCAGATAACTGGCCTCGGCAAGACTCACCGCTACCAGTAGTACCTCTGAAGATGTCCAGCGCAGCTCTGGACGAAACGTCAGGAGCAGATATGTTTCTTCGACCACGACCACATAACCCGGAAGATACAACAGCGATTATTACCCCAGATGACCCGACGAAGGAGTAAATCTGTTGAAAGAACTTGTGAAAGCAGTCCAGCAAGGTTTTTTTGTTTTCTTTAATAATGTGACGGCATTTCGCTCGTAGTCTTTTGTAATTGATACAATTTTCCAAAGTAGGCCGGCGTTGAAACAGACGCAGAGCACGTCAGCGGGCTCGAATAGCATCGCTACATGCTGTATTCCACCAGGGGACTGGGACCCTATGTGGAGATGTGGAAGTTCAAGGTATGGAATGTTCGGAAGCGGTGAGGATGACGTCCGTGAGGTAGTTGACCTGACTGTCACAGCTGGGGAAGTTCTGATCATGGAAAACTGGAAGTGGTATGATGCAGTAGAGAAATTATACAGGGGAAAGGGTCACTCGAGTACCTATCAGACAGAACATACCATTATAAACGATGCACAAGTGGAGTAGTGCATACTGCGAGGTCCAAATGGGAGTAGGTATGCGTCGTGTCAAATAGGAAAGTTGGTTCGCCAGTATTTAGGCAGACAAGGTTAAGGTGGTTGAAGAGATCAGCCAAAAGAGAGCCCTCTGGCAAGAAGCTGGAGAGCCCCATCGAGGGTGGTGGGCGTTGAAGTCGCCAATCAACAAAAATGGCATAGGAAGCTGAGCAGCAAGGTGCAGTAAGTCTGCCCTAAGAACGGCAGACGACGACGGGGTGTATATATTACAAAGAGAGAAGGTGAGTGTGGGGATGGTGACACGGACGACAACTGCCTGTAGCACCTCAAACCAAAACGCACTGCAGTATATTGTGGGAAATCAATATGATCGGTTAGATGGAGCTTCATTTCTTGCAGACCGGCTATTAGCGGGCTGTGCAGTCGAAGGAGTAGTCTTAATTCATCGTAGTTGGAACAAATGGCTCTGATGTTCCACTGAAGGAGTGCCATTAAGAAAGCAAGAGGAGAAGAAAAAGGGAGAAGGCAAGAGGGGATCACCTCGACAGTCTCTGAGGGCCTGGCTGCGAAGGGGCACTGCTACTGCAATCAACAGATGGACAATCACGGTCCATGGGTTCAGACATATGTTCTGCCTCCTTCCTGGATTGATCGGAAGGGGCAGTTTCCTCTGCCGGTGAAATGCCAGCAGGTCGGCAAGCAGTAGAGCATCCTGGTGGGACAGAGGATGGCCGGGGCTGTCTACTGCTGGATGGCGTGGCCAAAGAGTTATGCTATGGTGGGGAAGGAGAGGAACTTCTCATTTTGTGTGCCATTTTGGAGGCAGTTCGGTTTGAAGAATGAGCGGCTGATGGTTGGGAAGATAAAGTTTTCAGAAAATCTTCAGAAAGGATCTTTTTTGAAGCCCGAGCTTCCGACTTAGCAGCCCGTGACTTCTGTGAAACTGATGTGGACTGGGATTTACTGTTAGCAGAAGGGATTGGGGATGTCGAGCGGGCAATCTTTGGGCTGGATGAGCTGACAACTGTGTCACTGAAGGTAAAGTCACACGTCTCTGTACCCGTCTCCTTTGTTGATCAAGGAGAGGAAAGGACATTGCTATAGGTACCTGAAGGGAGCACAGCAGGCTTTCTACTTGCTAGTAATTTCTGGGCAGCAGAGGTGGAAAGTTTTTCCTTGACTCAGATTTCCTGGATGGTCACCCATGTAGTTGATGCAGCGACGGGACAGAGATGGGCAGTCGCCCTCATGGGTGTCCCTACAACAGGTGACACATTTCACTGCATTGGGGCATGACTGATGGGTATGATTGAACCGCTGACACTGGTAACATCGGGTGTGATTAGGAACATATGGCCAAAAGGAGATGATTTCATAGCCTGCTTTTATCTTCGAAGGGAGGTCAACTTTGTCAAAGGTCAAAAACTGTTCGGGTTGGTGTTATGTTGTTGTTAACTCTTTTCATCACACGATGTAAAGCTGTTACACCCTGGTCGAAAAGGTACTCCTGTAGTTCCTCATCAGACAGGGATCGTGAGAACACTACCCCCTGCGACGAGTTTAGGGTACAATGAGGTTTGAACTTAATAGGAAAGGTGTGCAACAGTGTAGTGCAAGGCAACTTATGAAGCTGATAGGCACCTTCGGTTTCCAGCAACAGTGTCCCATTACATTGGAGGGAAAAAGTTCTGACAGGACCTGCAATCGCATCGACATCCCGTTGTCTCACAAAGGGAATCACTGATGAGAAATCATGGCCATCAGTTCGTGGAACGACAAGGAACTTTGGCAAGTTAAGTAAAATTTTCTTGGACTTTGATTCATCGAGTTTCCTTTTTTGGGTAAAGTGCAAAGTAGAAGAAGAAGAAGAAGAAGAAGAAGAAGGGGAAGGAGAAGAAGTCATTGCGAAGTTGTCCCCCATGATTACCGGCGTCTCCAATGACGCGCTCCTTCCTAATGGGGAACCCTCACTGAGGGCTCACCCGCCTTAGGTGATTGTCCACATCTCAGGTCACACCTCTCGAGTCGGAAGGTAACAACTCAGGTAATCACCCCTCCCTGGGCCTGGCCTTTACCAGGCGGTACATGCGGGCCCTACATGGCAACCCGGGGCTGAGAGCAAGAAAGGAAATGGGAAAGTTCAAGTCTTAAACACCGAGGCAGAGACTAAAGAAGAAGAGGAAGGCTAGAAGAGTACAGTAAGGAGGGACAGGCAGAACCAAAGGTTAGGAGAAGAGAAACCGAGAAAAGAAAAAGGCTGGTACATGAGACCACCTAAACTCACACAGGACACCCGTCTCCAGGTGAAGGCATAAACTGGGAGGAAGCTGAAGCAGCCTTCCTTCCCGCTTCCAGGCGGGGACCGTGCGTGCCACACATGTACCCACAAAAGAGCTGTGGGCCCCCTGGGACAAAGTGAAACCACATTCAAAGTGAGCAATGTAATCACAAAATGTGTAGTAATGGACTGATACAGGTAGCTGAAACAAGAGACAATGTGACAGCTATCAATAAACAACAGATGCAATTGCTGCTGTCCAAGGTGGATAGTCTTTGCAAACAATGGCTGCTTCTTCAGAAAAAGAGGAAGGAGGGGGAAAAGGGGAAGGATGTGGGTTTTAGGGGAGTGGAAGAGGAGTCATTCGAAGCCCGGGAGTGAAAGAGGAGTCATTCCAAGCCCGGGAGTGGGAGGACTTTCCTTAGGGGGGAAAAAAAGAAAGGTAAACAAGCACACACACACCCACACACAGACACATGCAAACACACCAAGGTAGAGGCTTTCTACAAATGTCTACCTCATTGTGTTTGCGTGTGTGCGCTTGTTTACCTTTCTCCCCCTCCCCCCCAAGGTAAGTCCTTTCTGTCCCGGGATTGGAATGACTCCTTCCACTCCCTTAAAACACACCTCATTGTGTTTGCGTGTGTGCGCTTGTTTACCTTTCTCCCCCTCCCCTCCCCCCCAAGGTAAGTCCTTTCTGTCCCGGGATTGGAATGACTCCTTCCACTCCCTTAAAACACACATGCTTCCCTCTTTCCCCTCCTTCCTTCCTCTTTTCCTGATGAAACAGCCATCGTTCGTATGAACGGTCATAGGCAGACAGTGTTTGTTGGTAATGAGGATCACCCTGTGGCTAAACACGCCTTGGTGCACGGCCAGCACATCTTAGCATAGTGTTACACTGTATGGGTTACCTGGACGCTTCCCACCGACACCACTCTTTCAGAACTCTGGAGATAGGAACTTGCCCTTCAGCATATTCTCTCTTCCCGTTGCCCATCTGATCTCAACACCCGCTAAATTCAAAATCCCGCCCACAATCTTTAACATCTTTGCCTCGATTCTCTGGACAGAGCCTCTGCCCAAGTGGTATCTCTGTCCAACTTCTTTGCTTTCTACAGTATGTCTGCCTAGGTGTGTTTGTGTTAGTGTATATGTGTGGGTGGGTGTGTATTTGTTAACCCTCCTCCCCCCCCCCCCAAGGTATGTCTTTCCTCTCCCGGGATTGGAATGACTCCTTACCCACTCCCTTAAAACCCTCATCATTTCCTTTTCCCTCTCCTTCCCTTCTGCCTGAAGAAGCAGCTAGGCTGCGAATGCTAGCATTTGTGTGTGTGTGTGTGTGTGTGTGTGTGTGTGTGTGTGTGTGTGTGTGTGTGTGTATGTGTGCGCGCGTGCGTGTGTGTGTGTGTGTGCGTGCGTGCGTGCGTGCGTGTGTGTGTGTGTTTATTTGTGTACCTATCACCACGACAGAGTGGCCAAGCATATTGAGGCACTATGTTATGATGTGCGAGGCCGCTCCCTGTCGGGTGTTCGAATCCCCCCTCGGGCATGGATGTTTGTGTCATCTTTAGTATAAGGTAGTTCATAAGTCGTTTGTAAGTTTAGGGACTGATGACCCCCAAATTTAAGACCCTTAAGCTTAACAAACATTTGAACATTTTTGTGTGTTACTTCACCTGGCAAGTGACAGATTCCTGCACCCATGTGGATATTGAGCTGGCTAAAAATACACTGCACTGTACTGTCAAAGACAGTGATCTGCAGCGGTTACATCACGGTGGTGGGGATGGGTGAGATGGGAATAACGAGATGCAGCTTAGGAATGGAGTGGGGAGTTTATATTTTTTTCTTTTTTTTTAATTTTTCTCCTCTCACCCACCTCCCAACTCCATTCCTAAGCTGCATCTCGTTATTCCCATCTAACCCATCCCCACAACTGTGACGTAACCTTCCTATCCCCTCTCCCCTCCCGTCCCCAATTTACTCACCGCAGAGCGTGATTCGAAGTGCGGCATCTGGAGGTGATGGTTGTATGACTGTGTTGTGTGCCTGTGTGATTGCGTGACTGTTCTATTTTCTGAAGAAGGCCATGGCCGATAGCTGAAAGTGTTGTATGTGTGTGCCTTTTGTATGTGCCTGTTGCAGCTCGTCACCACGTCTTTGCGGTGAGTTGTAAACTGTGCTTACTATGTTATTCATTTTGAAGAAAGCTACTGGCCGATAGCTTAAGTGTTTTAAGTGTGTGTCTTTTTTATGTGCCTGTCACAGCTCTCTGTTACGTCTTTACATACATATATATATGTATCATATTTTTGGTTGTATAGTTTCTTCAAGGCTGGATCTAATCAAGACCTAACATGCTGGTAAGCAGGAAGATGTGGCGCTCTTTGGGAGCAGTGAGTATAATGCCCGTGCTATGTTGTAGTGTCTGGGAGGATCTTGAGAGAGTAGGATACTTTATCTAGAAAAGTCTGGAGCATTTTAATGAAGTGGGCATTCACAGACGCAAAAGAGCAGAAAAACATTGGTCCAAAGACACTTCAAACCTGAGGTAAACAATATATGGTTAAAAGAATTGGCACTCCTTGATATTATACTTTAAGCCAGCCACTTGTAAAACTTATCCAAGTAATTAGCACACCTTGGTACTGAGGCTGAAATTTGTCCTAGAAGATGTTGAAAAATAGCTGGAGTACTTGCTACACTGAAAGGCAACTGCATACTTCATACGAGGACAAAGTGTGTAGAAACCTAGCAGGTGCTGGGAAGCCTCTTCTGGAGGAAGTTGTAGACAGCCCTCAGAGAAAGCAATTTTAGAAAAATACTGCCCAGCTGCCAGTTTAGCAAAGTGTTCATCAGGGCAGAGTAAGGGATATGTGTCAATGATAAACTACGTGCTGACTGTAAGATTGAAGTCATCGCAAAGGCGAAGGCACCCCATTGGTTTTTTACAATGGCCAGGAGAGTAATACACTTGCTTTAAAAAATACTCTGTCTTCATATCCCCTAACTCTACTTGTAATTTACAGGTGAAAACAAGGAAGAAAATTCTGAACATATTGTACTGATCTGTGAATACAGTACTCTACCAGAAACTGATCCAAAATAGTTAAACCAAACACTCTCAACACATCCTATCTGAAAAGATTTTCAGCATGTGCATGCATTATCTACCACAAGTAGAGTCAGGTGCCTTAGTATGTATTTGTAGGCCACAGGGTTGAGAATTTGCCTAAAATAAGAATGTTTTGTTTTTTGTTAACTGACCAGCTTCTGAGATACTGGTGGGATGTGGTGGATGCCTAAGTCTATATAAATCTGCAAATTAAGCACTATGAATGCCAACCCATGTCAACTTGCTTAGACAGCGCCTTATGAAAGAGCGCATCAATATAATGTTTTTCTAGAGAGATTGACTTATGTCCAATTCCACATCCTGGCCCTGTTGCTGATTTTTTCTGTTACAGACAGGAGCAAAATCACCTTTCTTGTTGCAATGATGGCATGTTGCCCAACACCTGCGATAGAGTGATCTTGATGCACAAAACAACTTGGACACAAGGAAGCATCCAACACACACATTGCTGGTGACTAATCCTGATTATGTTGTAGCTTTTGCCAAGAGCGAGGTCAGCCGACTCAATGTTAAGACCCCATGTGCACCATGGAAACAGTCCCATTCTCCGGAATACTATTTACGGGTGTAGGAATATGGGAGTTTTGAATAGCAGTTACTTCACACCATTCCTCCCTTTGATTTCCAGCTGTCCTTCAAACTTTGGCTGCTCATGACAGTGATAGAAATTAACTCTGACATCAATAACATCGGTATGTTTGCAGTAATGTTTGGAAAGAAGTGTGCACAGCTGATCAAAAGTTAAAGAGTTGACAGGGCCTATAGGGGGAAAACCCATCAAAGAAATAAATAATACAAGATACAGCATAGCATCCATCATCCCAAAAGAGCTGTTGTTCATACACATCCCATTCTTCCAAGCAGATTTGTCACATGCTTGAAAAATGTGGACCAATTCAAGTGGTAGGTATGGAAGGCAGAGGGGAAGGTGCTGGGTGAGAGTCTGTTCCACCAGCAATTGGAGAATCTGAACTGCATAATAGTAACGAAAATCTCTTCCCACTCTACCAGCCTACAAAGGATCTCATTTGTTGTACCCTCTGCCATCATGCTGAGTAACAATCGACTCACAGAGAGAATGTGGTACGAATAACACTCAAGTCATCAAGAAAGTAACTTTCTTAAAGTAACACAGTTAGTACTAAAGTAGTAAAGGCACATGAGACACATGTAATAGTTCACATAATTAGGCACACAGAGAAAACACACAAGTGAGGACAATCGTCAACTGTCACTTGCAGCTCTCTCTGGGTAGGTGAGACTTCCCTCAGCCCTTGGGTATGGCCCTTTCCATTATATGTGCACATTATAAAACACTACAATGTGGCAGGCCCAAACTTAGTTTTAAAATTGCAGGATTTTCTCAGTTAAAAAATAATGTTGTGTTCTGTTTGCTACAAAGTCTTCAATTTGGGTACAGAGTTAATCCAATATTCCATATGTTCATGTTTGGTTCATTAGGCAATCAGCACTGGAACTTTAGAAGTCACAGAACTCAGCATCAACCCAAGTGCCAGTATCCACTGTTTTTTGGGTCTTGTAGACAAAGAGAGTGAAATGGGTTTCATAGTACCATTGTTTTCAAAGCCTATGTTGTTCACTATATAGCAGATTTTTGGGATCCAGGAATGCCTTATATTTTCTTCCCTTTGGTTTCAATGGCTATGCTTCACTCAGAAAGAATACTGGATTCCCCCCCCCCCCCCTCCTATTTGCTCCATTGAGATTGCAACATCTGATCTAACTCACTGTTTCTGTGCCCCCGTGGAAACTCTTGTACATATAAGAAATCCACTTTCTTTAGAATTGTTACTTTCCTGATTTTAAGTCATCTGTTATCAGATGATCGTCTGTAGTTTTCAGCTTGTAATCCATACGACCCTTGCAGGCGCCCCTCCCCTGCCTCCCCACTAAATTCCTAAGAGGAATCTTTTTTTTACCCATTTAGTACCTACATACTTCATGAGGCTATGCTGTATGCACAGTTGGGGGCACAAAGATTGCTCAGCCCCAATAATATAAAGTCCAAGAACAGAACATTGTGCATGCCCTAGTCCCAAAGTTTGAGTGTTGGCAACTCTAGCGGTCTTTGGAGCTTCAGCTTGGTGTTTACACTGTCAAATAGAAACAATATACTTGTTAGGATACGGTATATGTTGGGATTCATAGCAGTTTAACTCATGTATCATTTATTTTGGAAAATGTTATTTGAGCACATAGAAGCAGTTGAGGTATAAGACCTCCACATGGTTAGATTTACTACAATGAACTGCTTCTTACATATGTTTTGTTGGCTGAGTGGGTAGACTGACAGTTTCCAAACACAAGAGTTTTTATTTTTTATTTTTTACGACCTGCACAGGTAATATTGCAATTGTGAAATTCTGGGCTTTTCTAGATCTCACATTCTTAAATGTATTCCATTTTGTAATAGCCTAATCTTTAAACAATAAATAATATAGTGAGGACAGTTACAACTCACCGCAAAGACGTGGCGACGAGATGCGACAGGCACATACAAAAGACACACACATACAACACATTCAGCTATCGGCCATGGCCTTCCTCAGAAATAGAGCACTCACGCAATCACACAGGCACACAACACAGTCATACAACCATCACCTCCGACTGTCGGAGGTGATGGTTGTATGACTGTGTTGTGTGCCTGTGTGATTGCGTGAGTGCTCTATTTCTGAGGAAGGCCATGGCCGATAGCTGAATGTGTTGTATGTGTGTGTCTTTTGTATGTGCCTGTCGCATCTCGTCGCCACGTCTTTGCGGTGAGTTGTAACTGTCCTCACTATATTATTTATTCCAACCTGGACTTTCCATTATTATATTCTAATCTTTAAACAGTGAGACAAATGAAAGTCCTTGCACGCGGTTTATATGAGTGAGAGCCTGTGTTTTCCATTATCTGTTGTTTCCAGTTTAATATTCATTCTTTAACTTCAGTAGGACTATTCAACTGTTACGCTAACAAGAACGGACAGGTAGCTCATAGAGTGTCCGTCTTCCTGGTTAAGTGGTATGCATCTGATCGGATGCCACCAAAGCCTTTAATTTTTTTATTTTTTTATTTTTTAATCACAGTGCAAGTTTTTCTTCCTTTAATTACTTTTTGTTATTAAATTATATTGGTTTTAATTAAAAAATTCTCAGTCTCAGTTGCAATATTTTTATTACTCCAATTACACATTTCGTGCTGTTAGCGCATCATCAGGCAGGAAAAAGACAAATATTTTATTACAGTCCGTGTACCTGGTGGAGAGTGAATGTAATGTGGCTAAGGTGAGTAAATTTTGAAAAGTCAGACTTACTTGGGCGGAGATGGAGCCACAGAACTCCATCTTCACCCAAGTAAGCCTGAGTTTTCAACATTTACTCACCGTAGCCACATTAGATTCGCTGCCCACCAGGTACATGGACTGTAGTAAAACATTTGTCTTTTTCCAGTCTGATGATGAGCAAAACGCGTAATTGGAGTAATAAAAATTTTGCAACACAGACTGAGAATTATTTCATTATTCAACACTGTTGCTGCACCAGCCGCCAGCACCATCATGGAATGGAATGAAATGTATATTGGTTTTACTTTTTTAGTATTCTCTTTAGTAAATAATTACATTTTGTCAATTTGATATATAAAAATAAACTTACTTGAAAGGTAATATTTATTTGGATAAAAAAAAATAATAAACATCCTTGGAGGGTATCTTTCATTTGACCTGCCATAAAAATAATCTTCACTGGAAATTAATTTTTACTTGACCTCCCATAACAAAAAAATAAACGTGCTTTGAGGGTGTTATTCATCTGACCTCTCATAAAAATGAAAATAATCTTCCTTGGAGGTTGATATTGGTATGGCGGAAGAACAACTGAAGAACCGGGCCCAACGACATGGTGAGTCGACACAGGCGTATATACAGAATGTTTTGGCACTGTGTAACATAGTCAATCCGAATATGAATGAGGCTGACAAAATCACGCACTTGATGAAGGGTATTGCAGAAGACATGTACCAAGCCCTTCTGATCAAAGAAGTCGCTATGACAGAAGAGTTCATTAAGTGCTGCCAGCGTATTGAAGAGATGCAACAAAGGAGGCTTGGACGAAAGAAGTATGACCGACTCCACAATGAAGTCCCTATGGCCATTGTGGAAGACCAGCATGACTTTGCTTCTCTCATACGCCAAATTGTGAGAGAAGAAATACAACAGTTGATGGCAGCCGGGACTGTGAGATCAAGCGAGCTTCAGATTATGGCCATGGATGTAAGCCCTGTAAGTCACAAGGGAGCCGACGCCGTTGAGAAAGACGTATTTCAGTCATTAGCTCCTGTCTGCTCCGTCAATTGCACCCGATGTGAAGAATGGCGTTGTCCGGCTATGACTTACGCCACAGCAGCAAAACGGCAGCCTATGAACCGGCCGACGCGGCCACTACCAACTACCCCGGTAACTATGACGCCCCGCAGAAGAAAAGATGTTTGCAGGACAGAAGACAATACGCCATTGTGTTTCCACTGTGGGCGCCCTGGACATGTCGTACACTACTGCAGAGAGAGAAGGCAAGTATTCAACGAATATTTTGCCGCAAGACGTCAGTCATCAGAGCAGTTCTATCCCAGGCAACCACCTGCTGATGAGTTCAGTCGACCTATGGGAAGAAGCCCATCGCCGTACCCTAGACGAGGTCGCTCCCCGATTCGCCACAGCCATTCACGGTAACTGTACAGAGGTACCAGCCGCTCCCCTAGCCGCCGCACCCAGGAAAACTAAGCGAGGCAACCATCTACAGAGGTGAGGCCGCCACAGATGAAAATCCTCCATGGACGACACTCGCTAAGATGTCGGGAAATCTCATCAACGTCATAATCGACGGCCAACCTGTCCGGGCACTTGTTGATTCAGGAGCGTCTTTTTCTGTATTGTCGGATAATTACTGCCGCACACTAAAGAAGACAATGTTCTGTGATAACGGGGGCAACTGTGCTGAAGGTCGCGAATGGAAAGTACATCCATCCAGCAGGAACTTGGGTTGCAAGAATAACCATCAACAACAGGACCCAGCCGTTTGAATTTGTCGTGTTAACAGAATGTAGTCACAGTGTCATCCTCGTATGGGACTTCCTTCAGGCATCCCAAGCTATCATTGACTGTGGCAGATCTGAGCTGCAAATTGAACAAGTTGTTCTGACGGATACACATAATACAGAATTTTCTGGGAAGTTCTTTGTCGTTGACAATGTTACAATCCCGCCATTGACAATGAGAAGAGTTACCGTCACAAACACAGGTGAGCGATTCAACTGTGAAGTGCTTGTCGATAGTAAAAAGTTTACCAGGCTCACCAAAGAACTTTACATATCAGTAGCTATCATAAGCATTACCTGTGGTGGAGGAGAGATTTAGATCACTAATTGTCACGAGCAGTCGCAACTTATCCCCAAAGGAATGTGTATCAGGACAGCTGAACCAATCCAGGACGGTGAGCTCAATGTCATGAATGAAAACCCACGTTCTGCTGTTAGTACAGACAACACGGACTGCCCAAGGAACAACGCCAGTGATTGTTAGCTATACTATGTCAATTTTCAGGTGCATTCACACCTTAGCAAGGGAAAAGTCAAATGAAATGGCTCATGGTAAGGCACCATATAAATACTGGGGATCATCCACCAATTAGCCAGGGTTCGTATAGAGTGTCACCAGCTGAAAGACGGATAATTTGGGAGGAAGTGGAGAAGATGTTACACATTGACATTATTCAACCTTCGGAGAGTCCTTGGTCATCTCCAGTGGTCCTTGTAAAGAAGAAGAATGGTACGTGGTGATTCTGTGTCGACTATCGGCGGCTGAACAAAATCACAAAGAAAGATGTCTACCCACTGCTGTGCATTGATGACACCTTAGACTGCTTGAAAGGAGCTACATACTTCTCAACTATGGACATGCAGATAGGTTACTGGCAAATCAAGGTTGATGACGCTGACAGGGAGAAGACAGCGTTTATTACACCTGACAGCCTCTATGAATTCAAAGTCATGCCATTTGGATTAGGTAATGCTCCAGCCACATTTGAACGCATGATGGACAACTTGCTTCGACGTGTATTTGCTATTTAGATGACATTGTCGTTTTCTCGAAAACATTTGAAGAACATCTGAGTCACCTGTCAACTGTGTTGAATTGTGTTCAGGCTGAAGGACTCCGCCTCAATCCAAAGAAGTGCCTCTTCCTCGCCAAAGAGAGAAAAATCCTGGAGCACCTAGACAACAGAGATGGTGTCTGTCCTGATCCAGATAAAGTAAGGGCAGTCACAGAATATTCAACTCCTAAGCACATTCGTTATGTGAGAAGCTTTCTTGGGCTGTGCTCATACTACTGATGTTTCATAAAAGGATTTTGTAACAACGCACGTCCATTACAAGAACTTCTGCAGGGAGACGCCAAGTTTTACTGGGATGAGACAAAGGAAAGAGCTTTCCGGGCACTTAAGGAGGCTCCAACTTCCGCACCAGTGCTAGCCTTGTATGACTAGAATGCGGAAACTGAAATTCACACAGACGCCATTGGTTATGGGATTGGTGCAGTGCTTGTACAAATTCAGGAAGGTGCCGAAAAAGTGATAGCCTATGCATCAAGAGTACTCTCAAAGTCCGAGATAAACTACTCTACAACTGAAAAAGAATGTCTCGCGGTTATCTGTGCTATCAACAAGTTCCGGCCGTATTTATTTGGCAAACCATTCACCGTCATGACAGACCACCATTCTTTGTGTTGGCTGACTAGCTTGAAGGATCCATCAGGACGACTAGCAAGATGGGCACTAAGACTCCAAGAGTACGATGTCACAGTGGTATTCAAGAACGGGTGCAAACACAAGGATGCCGACTGCGTTTTGAGGAATCCATTAGTGGAACACAACAGCATTAATGAAATTTCAGCCCTCACCAAATTAGATGACGTTACAGCTGAACAAAGGGAAGATCCAGCACTATTAAAAACGATAGAGGCCAAGGAGAACCGACCAATGGAGAGTTCCAACTTATAAACGGAACATTTTATAAGAGCAACTACGATCCACTGGGCCCCAAATGGCTACTGGTCGTTCCAGCTCATCTTCAGCCAGCTATTCTCAAATATTTCCACGATTATCCAATATCTGGTCATCTGGGATTCGTGAAGACCCTAGACAGAATCAGGCGCAGGTATTACTGGAAAGGGTTCTACCGATCTGTCAAGCACTATGTGAGTCACTGTAAAGAGTGGCAGCGACAGAAGCATGTGCCGCAGTTACTTCCAGGGTATCTCGTACTGATTCTGCTGGCAGCAGCTCCATTCCACCGAGTTGGGATCGATCTTTTAGGGAAGTTCCTGAAGTCTACAACCGGTAACCGATGGATAATAGTCTGCACTGACTACCTCACACGCTACGCTGTCACCAAACCTGTACCAACTGCAGAAGCTCCAGAGGTCGCAAAATTCCTTGTAGAAGACATTATTTTGAAGCATGGAGCACAACGTGTCACGATATCTGATATCTGGAAAGGTATTCCAGTCAAAACTAGTATCAGAGGTAATGTCACGATGCGACATTGTCCACAGAATGACAACTGCATACCATCGTCAGACAAATGGTCTTACAGAACGTTTTAACAAGACATTAGCCGACATGCTGTCAATGTACGTCGATGTTGAACAGAAGGATTGGGATACAATTCTGCCGGTCGTGACATTTGCTTACAATACCGCAAGACAAGACACCACAGGCTTCACTTCGGTTTTCCTGCTCCATTGCCATGAAGCTGAGACCACAATGGATACGCTGTTCCCGTTCCAACAAGACGACACTCAGGATGACTATGTTAAACAGCTCATCACCAGGGTCGAAGAAGCAAGACAGCTGGCTTGTATACAGACATTGGACGCCCAGGAGAAGGACCGTCAGCGGTATAACGACAAGCACCAACCTGTTGTGTACAGCCCAGGAGATCTGGTATGGATTTTTACCTCAGTATGGAAGGTTGGACTGTCAGAAAAGTTATTGAAGCAATACTTTGGTCCGTATCATATCATACGTCGCCTGTCAGACATCACATACGAGGTTAAGGTTTATGATCCGTCATCGAAACGTCAAAAATGAAGAGACATTGTTCACGTCTTGCGCATGAAGCCTTACTACGATCCTGAAGAGCGGGTAGACAACAATGGCTTCTTGTTCAAGGACCAAGGACGGTAATGTACCTGATGAAGCCACGACAGGAACATCTGTCGTCGATGAGCGTGGAGAAGGGAAGGATTCTCTTGAACTGCCATACAGAGGACCCATGATACGGTCAAGATCCAGGACATTGCAGCTGGCTCCACAGGGAACATAACAGCGGGTCGCTGTTTCTCCATGAGAGGGAGCAATGCCATGAGAGACGATGTCACCGACTGCCAGCATGGCGCAGGGGATAGAGTTACGGACTGCGGAGCTGAAGGGCGCTGGTTCAATGCCGCCCACCAGCAAAAATTTATTTCTTTGTAATTAACAATTCTAGAATGTTCTACATCTTTCTTATGTTAACTTGTAAATTCTAGTTGTTTCTTATGTTAACTGTTGTTCTAATTTCTGGTAAATTCTATATGTGTATAAGTAGCAGAGCACTCTGCCCGAGAGGCAGTCAGTGTTGCATGTCTGTTAAGTTTGTAATAAACATGCTTTGAGTGTAAGTGCTGTGTTCAGTTGCCTTTGAAGTCAAGCCAACTCCCATTTCAATGTGACAAGGATACATTCGAAGGTTCCTGCACCCAACATTTCACACTTATGCACCCGCTTCTAGTGTGTGTAGCTACAAAATGGGCATCATATCATTCCCTATCTGTCTGGTAAACAAGAACAGGACCTTTGTTTGTGGACTCAATTGTGCACAAAGCGGTGAAAATGACATTCCTCCATTTCACATTTTTCCAGGAATTCACAATTGCCAGTCTGCCCACAACTTGATTGTCAGATAATGGTTATTTAATGAGAACATGATGAGAACTGATTCCATAGTCATTTAATCACCTGAGAGCAGTTTTAGATGTGCCTGGGAAATGCATAGCTCTCCCTAGTTCCCTGATGTTTAAGAAAGGGGGCAGTCTGGACTGCTCTGACCAATTCATCATCTCCTCTTCAAGTAGAGACTTGCAGTTTTCCAGGTATTGGTCAGCTGCTTACCTCACCATTATCTCTGAATTGTCTGATCCATGTCCTTGCTGTGGAAGAATCAACACCACATCCTGCCTCAAATGTACTAACACCGCTTTCAAAGACCGCAATTAGCGCTCACGAATGTTCACATCATCAGCCAATTTGAATTAGACCTATGACACATGCTAATCATCTGATATGTTTCTCTTAGCTGAAAACTTAAGAGACACCACTTGGCAATCTAAGTAATTACAGACAAAATACTTCCATTTTCAATATTATTACTATGAACACGAGTCTGTCTGATTAAATTATTATAAAATAGAATCTTCTAAAAACCTATAAAAGCCTGAAACTGCACAATTTTTAGCGAATTAATATTTAAAATATTACTTGCAAGAGGTCTAAAATTGACTCCAGTAGGATTGGAATGCACGCCCGTTGCGTTCATAAAGCGTCAGCCTATCCATCCACCCAATGAAACATATGTGAGAACCAGTTTGTTGCAGTAAATATACCGTGGAATTCTTATACCTCAACAGTTTCAACATGCTAAAATAATGTTTCCCAAAATAAATGATATATGAGTTAAAGTGCAATGAATCTCGACATATACTGTACCATAACTATTGTATTGCTTCTATTTACCAGTGTAAACAGTAAGCTGAAGCTGAACAGACTGCTGAAGTTGGCAACACACTTGCTTATGAGATTGGACATACACAATGCTCTGTTCTTGGACTTTAATTTATTCGGACCGGGTAATCTTTATGCCCCCCCATTGTACATTGGTTATACCTGGTTATACCTTCTTCTTAACACAACCTTCTTCCTGTAACTATTCAGCCTGAGTGTTCATTTTTTTTTTTTTTTAGGGCGCACAACTGCTAAGGTCATTAGCGCCCAGACAAGAACAGAGATTCGCTAGATCTCAAAAAATTGGTAACTGCCAGTTAGAATATCAAGAGAAGGCTAAAAACAAAAGATAAGAAACAAAAGGGTTAAATAGCCTTTGATAAATTGGCCAAGTTGATAAAATGCAAAACTCGAGCAGCTGCCCGTGTGTCATCAGCTAAAATTTCCTCCAGAGTAGACGGAAAGTGAAGGGCCACACAGAGATGATTAAAATTAACACAAGACAGTAAAACATGTCGCACCGTCAGCAATTCACCGCAGGAGCACAGCGGTGCAGGATCGGCGGTTAGCAAATGATGGTGGCTGAAACGGCAGTGACCGATCCGCAACCAGGCCAGGATGACCTCCTCCCGCCGAGAGGGGCGAGAGGAGGTCCCCCAAGCAGTCGGGATCAGTTTTACAGTTCTCAATTTATTGTCATCTGAGTGTTCAGTGGTTGCTTCACAACACAGACTATCTAGATCCTTCCTCCTCCACCAGTTTACTGAACTGTGCAGAAGGAAGTTGTCCTTACAACACATACTCCAATTCCAAAAACACCTTAGTCTCAACTTACAATCTCCACACCATCTACCTAACAGTTTCTCCTTCCTCTGACATATCAGCCCTCCCTATTCATCATCCCGATACACCCAATAAACCCAATATTTTGGCAGGAGCATATACTGCCATTTCTACATACATACTCTGTAATCCACCCAAAGGTGTGTGGCAGAAGGTACTTACTACCACTACTAGTTACTTTTTCCTGTTCCATTCCCATATAGAATGAGGGAGAAACAAATGATTGTATGCATCTGTATGAGTGACAAACTCTCATCTCTGTAGTCTTTATGCAAAATGTAAATAGGCAGCAGTAGAATCATTCTGCAGTCCACTTCAAATTCTGGCCCTCTAAATTTCTTCACAGTGTTTCTCGAAATAATGATGCCTTCCCTGCAGTGACTCCCATTTCAGTTCCTGAAGTAACTCAGCAACACTTGCACATTGATCAAACCTAATGGTAGCAAACCTAGCCATCCACCTTTGAATTGCTTCTATGTCTTCCTTGAAACTGATCTGGTGGGGATCCCAAACACTTGAGCAATACTCAAGATATGGGTCGCACATGAGTTATATATGAAGTCTCCTTTGCAGACCAATCACATCTTCACAAAATTCTCCCAATAAACCAAAGCTGACCATCCACTTTCCCCATAACTGTCTTCATATGCTTGTTCCATTTCATATCCCTGTGCAGCATTATGCCTAGGTATTTAATTGATGTGACTGTCAAGCAGCATATTACTAATGCTGTATTAGAAAATTGCAATTGTTTCTTCTACTTATCTGCATCACCTTATATATTTCTATATTTAGAGCTACCTGCCCTTCCTCACTTCATGTGGAAATTTGGTCCAAGTCATCCTGCATCCTACTACTGTCAACCAATGACAACACCTTCCTGTACACCACAGCATCATCAGCAAATAACCACAGACTGCAACTCCCCCTGTCCGGCAGATCATTTATATAGATAGAAAGTAATGACAGTCCTGTCACACTTCCATGGGGCACTTTGCAGTGTAGCACTGTGATAAATGCCTTTTGAAAAATCAAGAAATATGCAGTCTGCCTGTTGCCCTCATCCATAGCCACGAGAAAAGGGCAAGCTGAGTTTCGCAAGAGCAATGCTTTCTAAAACTGTGCTGATGCACGGATAGAAGCTTCCCCATCTCAAGGAAATTTACTATACTAAACCAGAGTATGTTCAAGAATTCTACAGCAATCTGATGTTAACAATATTGGTCTCTAATTATGTGGGTTTGTTCTTTTGTCTTTCTTATACACAGGAGTCGCCTGCACCTTTTTCACATCGCTTGGCCTGGAGCAAAGATTCACAATAAATGCAAGTTAAGTAAGGGACCAATGCTGTAAAGTACTCTTTGTAAAACCGGATTGGTATCCCATCTGGACCTGGTGACTTCTTTGTTTTCAACTCTCCCAGCTGTTTCTTTATACCAGCTATGCCTATTATTAAGTCCTCCATTTGAGAGTTAGTGCAATCATCAAATGAAGGCATGTTTCCTGTGTAAATGATTTCTTAAATGTTATATTTAAAACTTTGGCCTTTGATGTCGTCTATCATCCAGAATGATAGACAGGTGACTGATAGAGACCTTTGATCCGCTTACCAATTTTACATAAGACGAGAATCTTTTTGGGTTCTCAGCAAGAGCTTTTGCTAAGGTATAATGGTGATAGTTGTTGTATACTACACTTATCAATCTTCTTTTTAAAATGCGCAAATCTCTACTCAATTTTGCCCAATATGATTTGATTGACCTATTTGGAACCAATAGTTCAACTGCCTTTGCTTTCTCAGCATTTTTTGAATATTATTATTAAACTATAGTGGGTCTTTCCTATCCTTAATCCACTTTGTCAGCACTTATTTCTTCAGTGCTTTACTTACAATGCATTTAAAGTTTGCCCATAATTCCTCTACATCCACCTCACCGGTACTAAACAATGTCCATTCATTCCTGAAGTGGGATGCTAAGAACTGCTTGCTTATCATCTCTTTCCACTACAAATAGTCTTCTAGCCTCCTAGACCGATTTATTAACTTTGGTGACCATTGTCACTATGAGGACATCATGATCACTAATCCCTGCCTCTACAGTGACATCATTAACCAGGTTTGGCCTGTTCGTAGACATACTGTGTAAAATATTTCCACCACGGGTGGGCTGATGATTTATCTACTAAAATCAGTGTTCAGAAAATGTTTTTAACTGATTCTCTGTACCCCCTGTAGTGAAACTATAGACATCTCAGTCTATACTCCACAGGTTAAAGTCACCCCCTACTAATAATGCATGGTCCGAGTAACTTCATGCTACTGAAATTAAACTTTGTTCGAATGACTTCAGCACTATGACAGTGGAAGTAGCGGGTGGGGGGTTGCCTACACCTGCTATACGTGTCCAGGCAACACTATAGAGAGGAAGCACTGTACACAGTACTGTCAATCCTACTGCCCTGTTGAATACCTCTACGTTATTTGAAAACTCATCTCTCAGCTAATATTCTTGGTATAGTTTTCAGAAAGCACTGCCCATGAAAGTGGTACATATTAAATTATGTATTTGCTTTTGTTGTCTGCTTCTTATTCTATAGTGAAGTCACAATCATAGAATACATCATGTCTCATGTGGTAATATTTAAACAAATTTTTTGCATATTTTTAGGAGACAAAATCACAAGCATACATACCAACACAATTATCACACAAGCTGCAATGCGAAGCTCTTGGTGGCCGAAATATTTTACAAGTGAAACAATACTTTAACTTCACTGTTTGTCCTCGTACAAGAACTTCCTTTGTCCTTGGAGGAGGTCGATATGTAGGAGAGTTTGCACTGTTGGGAACTTCTGGCAAAGAAAACTTAGCATTAAAGGCATTTCAATACATTAATAATAATAACAGTAATTCAAAAACAACCAATAATATGTTTCTATGCTTTATAATGGACAAATAAGTAAGATAAGACAATGTCAGTTCAATACTAATGATACTAAAATATCATCAAATGATTTTTTTTTTTTTTTTTTTTTTTTTTTTTTTGTAGCAAAATAGTGATTGTTGCATCCCAGGAGGAAAGGGGAAGGGGGAAGATAGAGGTCAGGAGTGGAAGTAAAATTGAGACCAACAAATCAAACAATGGAAATTCCAGGAAGGATTCAACAATACTTTTGTTAAGTATAGGTCACTACTCACCACAGAGATATCTGATGAGCTGCAGAACGGCATAAATAATAGAAAACTACTGCAAAGCTTTCCGCCGATATGGCCTTCGTCGGTTACCGCTGTGACCGGAGACGGCAGTCGTGTGTGTGAACGTATTTCTCTAATCAATGAAGGCCGTATTGGCTGAAAGCCTTTCAGTACTTTTCTATTATCTGTGCCTTTCTGCAGCTCATCAGATGTCTTGGTGGTGAGTAGCGACCTAGCTGTAACAAAAATATTATTGAACAACAAAACAATATAAGGCAAAATCCAAAAATATTTTTATACAATGAAAAGCATTATATGTTAAGCTTGGAGGAAAATGAGTCAGTGTACACATTAGTATAAATTTGATGCTGTGAGTACTGTAATCAACGTCGAGCAGGTGTAAATGGCACTTGAGGTATGACAGTTTACTAGCACCTCCAGTCCCTTCCCCAAGTGGTATCCTGGGCACAACACTTCATGGCACAACCTCTACTGATACACAGGGGGCCAACAATTTATTGGCGCTCACCCCCCCCCCACCCAAAAAAATAAAAAAATAAAATAAAATAAAAATAAAAAAAATAAAAAAAATCAACTGCTGACTCTCCTCCTTTAAAATATCTACAATATACTACAGTCACTAACTATACTTCTACTAAATAACATTGATTTTTGTGATAAATAGGAATACAGTTTCAAGTTAGGTTTTAAATTTAAGACAAACAATGTAGTGAAAGTTTTACCCCTCTGTGGGTGGCATCTGGGGCTTGATAGACATGCAGGTCAATCACTCCCTCCCCTTCCCCCTCACCATGTCACTAGAGCCTAATGCAATAACTCACTCACTCACTCACTCACTCACTCTCTCTCTCTCTCTCTCTCTCTCTCTCTCTCTCTCTCTCTCTCTCTCTCTCTCTCTCTCTCTATTTTCCTACTTTTTTTAGACTATTGGAAATAACACATGAGTGTACATCAGTAAACGAAAAATAATATTCCAAATTCTTTTATGTTGGAAAGAATATTATCTGGACATCCCATGTTATGGATCATCTTGAAAGTATAAACCCTATATAATCTACATTGCGGATTAATTTGATTTCAGAGATGAAAATGTGACAAAGTCGGCTCACTATTCACATTTTTCCATTTAGTGGTGCTTTACATATTATGGAGTAACTTGTCATTAAGGAAAAGTGTGTAAGAAGGAGAATATGTGGAGTCTACTTTAGGCATCTTGCAGACACCTCCAACAATTGGGCCTCCCAGCAACAGCTTCATTGAGCATTTAGTCCAATATGAAGTGTCACCAGATTACCTTACATATTGAAAAGGATGTGCAACCCCACGACTGCGTTGAATGTCAACCAACCTAATTAATGTAATTGATCATTTTCTTCAAACACAAACAAATCATGACTGCCATGGCAATTCCTCCCATTTCAAAGAAGAAGAAGAACAAGAAAAAGAAGAACAGAGAGAGGGAGAAGTGATTGAACATATGTGAGAGATTGAAATTATGTTAATGGTTAGCATGTTATATTTTTGGCTGAGAAGAACTACAAGTGAAGACTTGAAATATAAAAAAAAAAAAAACGATGTGCCATAATAATGAATCTTGAAGTTCTGAATAGACCTGGATCTACACACCGAGCCCAATAACATTTTAAGGCTCTAACTGCCATGAATGAAAATTTAGTACCAGATGCAATCAACAAATGGGATGGGATGGGCTGAGCTGGAACAGCTGCTGTTATTAACATGAATGGCTCTATTTTGCAGGTTAACTCAACAGTGTTAGCTAAAATAACTGGGTGATAATTGTTGAGCAGAAAACAAAAACATGGTCATTCTCTTTCTCTAGACGTAAACAAATATAGCTAGCACTTTTAAAGAAATATACAGCAAGTTCCTTGTATCAGGTCACTCCTCCTGAAAATTACACCATTATTCACAAAAGTAAAAGAGTAACTAAATGTAATGTTCCAGCAAATTAAAGGGACCCGATAGCTCAGCACTAATGAGAAAATCACTTATCAGCAATGTGAAATCATCTGACAACTAAAAGGTAGCAGATTCTAATACAAACAGAGTAAAACAAAACAAGAAAGCCTCGTAACTATGGTGCCCAAGTAAACGACAACAACTATTGCAAGAAAATGAGTTATGAATTGGAACATGGAATGTGTGTAGTCTGTTCAAACCAGGTGCTGCAAGCACACTCGTTATGAAAATTTAATGGTATATGCTAGATACTGTTGCACTACAAGAAATGTGGTGAGAAGGTAGGAAAATCCACCATCTTTTATGGAAACAGCGGTAGGGGATAAACCTTTGGTAAAGGATTCTGTATCAGTAAGGTTGTGGCAACAAACATAACGCAGTTCTCATCAATAAGTCCCATACTTTCTATGACGACGATTAGTACAAGGAAAAATGGTATACAGAGATAAAGTCAGCCTTAAATTGAGGTAAGCAATGATAATGGCATTAGACTCATCAGCAGTACTACAGCCAAAGGAATGTTTATCAGCAGCACCAGTCTCCAGTGAAAAGATATCCACAAAGGAAACTGGGTATCACCAGAAGGAACAATTGTCACCAGATAGACATTTTAATTGAAGCCATAGCCAAGAACTAGATACAGATACAAAGATGGCACAAGGTTCCAAATCCGGTAGTAATCACTTCTTAGTTAGTGCATGTTTACCTCCAGGTGTGAGTTAGAAGTTATCACAGATTCAAAAAGGTGGTATGTTGCAACAGTGAAAATTTGAAGGTTAGCATGATAAAGACAAACTTTCTGAAGCAATAACAGAGCTTGTGTCTGATGATTCAGGGCAAGAAGGATTGGATTGACAATAAGTGTATGGCAGCTATGAAGAGGAGAAATGTTCAGAAAAAAATGGCTGCAACCAGCAGACCTTGCATAGGGAAAGGCTCAGTTTAAGGAGATGCCCAGAAACACACAACTGCTCCTCAGAAGAGCAAACAGGAAATATGTTAAAAATATTATTAGAGAATTTGAGGAAGACTTTTGAGGAAACAAAATGAGAGTCATGTGCCAGAAGGTCAATGCCATCAAAAATGGTTACCAGTGCCAACAGAAATCGGTAAAAGGCAATGATGGGGAAAATTTGACCAATGTACAGGAATTGCAGACAGATGGAGGAATTACTTCAACATACTTCTAAATTGTTATGAGCAACAAAGGCTGTTCAATTTCTAGTTAACAGCTACAACAGACCTTGACTATCCATCACTCACATTAGATGAAATCAAGAATCATATTAAAAGACTAAAGAAAAACAAGAGTCAACAAAACAATGGGATTATCCAGGAGGGAGGTCAAGCATTACATGCGAGGCTCCACCAACTAATTTGAGGCTCCACCAACTAATTGCAGGGATATGGAGTTCAGAGAAGCAACTAAAAGAGTGGGAGACAGCAATAATCCACCCAGTTAATGAGAAAGGAGAAAAAAATAGACTGACAACTACCAAGGCATAGCTCTGCCCAGCATCTGCTACAAAATTTTCTCCAATTGTCTGCTGGAAAGGATCAAACCCATTGCAGAAGATCTGATAGGAGAGTACCAAGCAGGTTGGCCAAGCAGGCTGGCCAACAATGGATCACATATTTATTAAGACTGAGAAGATGTGGGAGCATAATGAGGACCTCAACAAACTACAGTAGAACCTCGTTTTTACGCTTTTCAAGGGACTTCAGTAAAATGGTGTAAAATGCAGGAAATAATGTTTTAAATGGTAAAATATGCTTACTGGATCAGCCTTGCATTTTGATAGTTTATTTGTGATATATGTACATAATAGGCATCTAAATACTTGCCATGAAGCTTATTATACAATAAAGGTTATCCAATTTTTTACTATTTTAAGTGCCAGGCAGAACTGGTAATTTTATGGGAAGCAGAAATTTTTTACGTAATTTCATTCATTATAATCGAGGAGGCAGCTGCTGGGCTATGTAACACATCTTCAAAATTACTGCCTTTTACTGGCATTCATTATTTACGTAATAAAACTCTAAAGTTCTGTTCTTTTTGTATTTTTCAATGTTTCACCTGACAATATTAGAGAAGTTATTCATGTTCTTGAGTGCAAACATATGCATAAGCATTTTTGTGACGTTTGCCTAGGACCGGCATCTCGCACTATTATCGCTTTTTTGATGTTTTAGGTATTATGATACCCAACTTTGACAGATAATGTTCTTTATTAATCAGAAATATGTATCACAAAAACAATGCAACTCGTTATTCTCACATCAGCAAAGCAATTAGTTCTGATTATTTGAGTAAACACCAGCGGCTCTGGCAAAGAAGCTAGCAGAAAGAGGAACTACACCACCACAAATCAGCGTTATTCTCATGTCAACAATCCGTTCTGTTTGTCTGAGTACACGCCAGGCAATCTGGCAAAGAAGCTGGTGGAAAGAGGAACTACATTGCCACAAATTGCCACGCTGTATGTCAACTAGCTATGTTCTGCCAACAAAAAAACGCGAAATATACATTTGAATAAATGCAAAGTGTCAAGAAACACGACAACTGCGAATAATTTTTAAGTGCTATACTTTAAAGGAGAGCCATGCTAGCGTCAATTTATATAGTTTAAGCATTTTTTCTTCACGACATGCTTTCGAAAAGTGTAAAATGTGGGAAAAGTAAATATGTTAACATAAAAACAAGGGCAAATTAACATTGTGAACATAGGAAATTTGACAGGACAAACAAAAAATGGCGTAAATGGCGGGAAAACATAAAAACTGGGAACGTAAAAACGAGGTTTTACTGTATTTGTATATTTTAAGAAGCTTATGACTGCATCCATCTTGAGAGCCTAATCAAGATGTCCACAAATATCAAGTTGATTAAAATATGCCTGAGCAAAATGTATGGCAAGGTAAAACTAGGAAATCAGTTCACTAAGAGCTTCAACATCGCCACAGGACTACGCCAAGGCCGGCCGCAGTGGCCGAGGAGACTGAGGCGCTCCAGTCACGGTCTGCACTGCCACTACGGACGGGGGTTCAAATCCCCCCTTGGGCATGGATATTTGTGCCATCCTTAGTATTAGGTAGATCATAAGTAGTTTATAAGTTTAGGGACTGATGTCCCCGTAGTTAAGTTATACAAACATTTGAAAACATTTTGAAACTACGCCAAGGAGATGGCATTTCACCAATCCTTTTCAATATCAATTGAACTATACTACACCTCAAATATAGTATAGGATACAGAGCAAACTAGACCTTGGACTATGCTACAGATCAGTCTGTAGCATAGCCCCAGATCTAAGTGGGAATACTGAAGCATGTGATACAGCCCGTCAGTTTTGACCAATGACATCATACCAACTATCAAAACAAACACTATCAACGAATATAAACATATGGAATGATACTTATGTATTGTAGATAATAATCTGTAAATAATGGAGGATAGGTAACAACTCAACTCGCTGAGCTGCTGACAGGCAAAAAAAAGATAATCACATACTCAACTTAAATTTTCAGCCATGGCCTTCATCAGAAAAAGAAACACATACATTCACGCAATCACTCAGGCAATTATTCTTTTTCTGCCAAAGGCCATGCCCAAAAATTTAAGTTGTGTGTAAGTAAAGGTTTTATACTTGAAGGCATAATTTCTCCGTGCTTAATTACGACATACCTTACCTTAAAATAAGTGTTTTGCAAATTTCTTTCAAGCGCCGTTGCATTTAATCTGCCCACTTTCGTAAGCAAACCTTACCGCTGCAGCAAAATGCAAATAAGAATTTTTGACATTGGAAATTAAATATGCAGTAACGTTTTTCTACACGAAGCACGCAATGTTTACAAGATGTGAAAATTAATGTGTTAACGTGAAGTTTCAATTATTTTATTTTGGAAATCACTTGATTACACTTTCATACAGATGATAAAATAAATAAAACATGCTATACCTGCTCTATGGTTGACAGGTTCTTGTATGTACCCTTGTCTGGTCAATAACAGTAATTGGCCTCATAAAATGAATATTGAGAATTACCTGATCACTGTTTTGTACAGATCATAGGGCAAATAAAACATGCTATAACTGCTCTATGGTTGACAGATTCTTGTATGTACCCTTGTCTGATCAGTAAAAGTAACTGGCGACGTAAAATGAAGATTTAGAATCACTTGATTCTGTCAACCAAAGTGTAGGTGTAGCATGTTTTATTTATTTTACAATATGTACAATACAGTCATCAAAAAATTCTAAATCTTAATTTTATGAGGCCAATAACTGTTACTGACCAGACAAAGGTACATACAATAACCTGTCAACCATAGAGCAGTTTAGCATGTTTTATTTATTTTATCATCTGTATGAAAGTGAAATCAAGTGATTTCGATAATAAAATAATTGAAACTTCATGTTAACACATTAATTTTCACACCTTGTAAACATTGCATGCTTTTGTGTATAAAAACATAACCGCATATTTAATTTCCATTGTCAAAATTCTTATTTGCATGTTGCCGGAGCAGTAAGGTTTGCTTAGCGTTGGCTGACCACAATACTATTCCTTTGTGCAGTGAATCGCTGATGACATAATCACGTGGTCTGCAACAAATGAACATCGCATTGTGTAGCCTTCAATTCAGGCGATCAGAAGCAAATGTGCCGTATTTGGCGGATTTTGTATTTATTCTTCAATATTACGAATGTGGGCAGATTAAATGCAATGTCGCTTGAAAGATATTTGCAGAACACATATTTTAAGGTAAGGTATGTTGTAATGAAGTAAGGAGAAATTATGCCTCCATGTATAAAACCTTTCCCTGTGTGTATGTGATTATCTATTTTCCTGCCTGTCAGCAGCTCAGCAAGCATCTTTACAGTGAGTTGTTCCTATCCTCAATTACTGACATTTCCAATTGGTTTTTCCATTGTTAAGATAATAATCTGTGATTATCCTCGTAATTTACAGATTATCACAACAAAATGTATCATCGATCACAGTTCTAAGCCCAAAAATTTACACCATTGGTGTTCACTTTCAGAAAAATAAATAAATAAAATGCTCTCTGTTAATCTACACCTCACTATCAGAGTGAAGCTACAGATCACTTTTTAAAAACCAAATCATAAAGAAGCCAAAAAATAGCATGAAACACTTCACTCCACAACAACAACAACAACAACAACAACAACAACACTGCAAACAAATGAATAATAAAATTTAAAAATTACTTACCAAAAGTAAATGTATCAGCTCCTCCCACCGAATTGCCCCCCCCCCCCCCACAATACACACAAAAACCTTCATCAAATTCATAGCTTCGTGGCAAGTAGAATACTTCACCACAATCCATAAACTAGTAAAAATTGTCAGCTCAAATTGTCAGCCTGCATACCATCATTCAATGATAAAATGGTAAGCTTCTTCAAAAAATCAATTCTAATGAAAATAAATCACTAAAACACAATAATGAAAAACTAACAAGTAAACCACAAAAATAACATAATTAACACACGCATTAACATACTCACTTTCAAGCTGCAAAAATAATCAACAACACAGTACACCTCCAAAACATCAAATAACCACTACCACCGTATACGACCACAAACCATTCAAATTCCAAAAAGAGAGCGCCGTCAAACAATTACTCAAGCAACCAACAAACACGCACACACCTCAAAACTACCACGCAGCAATAACATCACAACAACATGCCGATGACATGGGTCAAAGTTATGAGTTGTATCCCGGTTTTCAATTGACCCCATTAGATGTTGGAAAAGTAGTTCCAGTGAACTAGTTCAAATTAACTACATAGTTCACTTTATTTTCAGAAAAAAGCCTTTCACCCATTATTTCACCTCCTTACAGGTTTAATTTCCAAATTATTTTAATGGCTGTTTAAAAAAACCATAGGCCAACAACATTTTTTTAAATTGTAGATGCGAAATTTCATTAGTAGAAAGTCTTTTCACCCCATTTACATATGAAGATTAATGAAAAATTCCAAATAACATACAGTCTCCTTGTAAGTGAATTAGCAGAAATGTTTCAACCTTGTGATCTGATTTAATTCATGCAGTTGGGTTTGTTCATCAACTGAACTAAGTGAATTAGTTCAGTCTTCTGAAATGAGGCTGTAAGCTAGATCTTCTGAAATACATACTTTTATGTCCTGAAGGTGGGGGGGGGGGGAACTCAGTATAATTGAGCATGCTCCTAATTGTCAGCAGATCGGTAAAGCAAGGTTGAAAAGAACTGTAGTTCACCCAAGTGAACTAAAATTAATTATACCATAGTTCATTTCATGGAACAGCACAACTGAACCAGCTTCTTCATGATCTACACATTCCTAGTCTGCAGTAAGCATTTGGAGTGAACTGGACACGTCCAACGGATGAGCGAGAAATGATGGCCAATAACTATCCTGGAGTTATCCGAAGGCAGAAGACCACAAGGTAGGCCAAGAAAGATATCGTGTGATGGAGTTCATGAAGATCTGAGCGAGATAGGGATGACAATAAACAATGGGTGCCATACAGTGGGAAACAGACCTCAATGGAAGCAAAATGCTTGTAGCAACGCAAAATCCCCTGGGCCTGATCACGTAAGGTAAAGTAAGTGTGTGTTATCAACAAACAAGGAAAATTGGTAAGCCAACACATTCAATAATTTGCATCTTTCCTTTAACTGTACTATAGATGCGCAACACCTACAATCATTGGAATTATTGCAATTGAAGCAAAACATTTAATACTTAATTTCAATCCTTCATCAGTGAACTGATATTAGGAATTTCACCCACACAACACACATCAATAATTTTTAATAGTAATCATTTGGCAAAACATTATTGGATACAATTAAAGACCATGATATAACCTCTTGGTTTTGACCAATGATGTCATATGCGAAACACGCAAGATACGCTATGTAAATATACCAAATAGCAAAACAAATAGCCTACTATCAACAAATATAAACATATGGGATAATATCTTAATACTTATGTACCGGTATTGTAGATAATAAAAAATATGTGATTATCCTTGTAAATTACAGATTACCGCAACAGAATGTACCATTGATCACAGGTCTCAGCCCAAAAATTTGCACCTTCAGCACTCACAAAGAAGAAGAAGAAGAAGAAGAAACCCCTCTCTGTTAACCTATATCCAACTATCAGAGAGAAGTTACAGATCACTTTTTAAACACAAAACCATAATCTATAATCTATGTTCTGCTGATAAACAAAGTAATGTCTTTAACTCAGATATAATGTCATTGGTCAAAGTCGACGGGTCATATCATGGACTTCAATTGACACCATTATTGCAAGGGAAAGTTTTTTTGTGTGTAATCGAAAGTTTTATCTTAGTATTGTTTTGTGTTTCACAATGTTTTCTGTATCGCGCCTCCCCCCCCCCCTTTTCTCTGTTTAATACTACTCCATCAATTATGTGGGTCAAAGCAGACGGGTGGTACTGGGTCTTCAGTATTGCCTACAGAAGTCAGTCAGTGCAAGAAGTACTTCACCAACAACCCTTTCACAATGGCTTTAGAGGCAGCATAGCTCAATATTCCGGCAAGGAAGTACATGCCATGTCACGATGACAATTTGCCTGGTAAAGGAAGTCCTGACATAAAACTAGGAGATATCTTAGGACATGTCAGATCACTGTACCACGTGACATATAGCCTATAATAATTTGTATACACTTTGAAAGTCTTAAAAACTTTCAGTGTTACTTTTGACAACATTTAGTAAGCCTAATTCAAAACCTAATAAACTAAGGAAGAGCAGAAATACTGTCAGTGTACCATACTCTTTAAGTTGATACATTATGCCACATAGCATATCACCATTACCTGGTTAAATTGTACGATGCTTCTTGCCGGGCACCAGTGGTTATGTTGGCACCAATGGTTAATGGCGAAAACTCATATCACCAATAAATGTTTTGCCATGACTTCAATTAAAACGAAAATTATTTTTCTGGACAGACAAAGGTACACACAAGAACCTGTCAACCATACAGAAGGTACAGTATTAATTATTTACTTTGTTTCTCATCTGTTGTCAACATAAGCACTGGAGCCCTGTGAGAATCGTCAAAGTTATACCCCATTACCTCATTTGTCAAAGGTGTCATTCTGTTTAAGAACCATATGTTCCGTTAACGCAATTATATTACTCACTGCACTTTGAAGGATCATATTTCAGAAAGCAGTTTAACAATTTCCACCTTTCTTGTTACAACGTCTATGAAATTTATATTTCAATGATATACGGCATATGTAATTAAGCCAAAACAGTTGTAAAAAAATCCATTTTCCTTAAGGTATATAAACCATCTCCTTATGAAAACAAGCCATAAAAATGAGAATTTTCAAGACCAAACCTCTAACGATATTACATGGGTCTTAGTCCTGGATATATTCCTTTATTAAATAAAAGAAAACTATTTTATACTTTAATGCAGCTTAAAGAATCATTAGGCCTACAATAATGACACTGATTGTATATTACTGTGAATGACATTGAGGAACTTTAAATAGGCCTACATAGCATCTCTACCTCTGTTTTTCTGTACAAATAAAGTTAAAAAAATTTGAATTTGAAATAACACTTATTAACAAAATAAACAAATGTCCCACAGAGCAAATTAAACCAAATGATGACCCACAAATAGTTTTTCTCTTCCATGCAGTCTGTACAAAAGGAACACACACAGCTTTGAACACACTTTATGTTGAATATGTCCAACAAAACTACTAGGACCTACTACTAACTAGCCCTGTAGTATTGAGTGATATGACAACACCATATGAACTATGACTGAAAGAAATGAACACACCTATTTGTTTTTCTGTGTAGGCTGCTTCATCGGGTGTGGCTCTTGGTATCACACCTGGATCACTGAAGCTTGTACGGAGTAGTGCTGACATGACAAAAATAAATAGAATTCCTCCAATAATGGGTATTACTGGCGTCAAATTTGTTGCTAAGTATGGGCAGCTGAAAAAGACAATATTTCATGAAAAACTTCTCATGTGGTGAAGTATCCTGTATTGTAGGCCAAATAGTTTGTACTTACTCGAATGCAAAAAACAGAGCGCTAGTTCCCACTATAAGGATGAGTGTAATGTAAAAAACGCCAGTTTGTGGTGCCATCATTATTCGACCATCGCAGCAGAACCGATTTTTCCCTGGAAATGATTCCCATTTCCGTGTAACATGAGGCATTTTTTTAATCTCCTCAGTGGACTGACAAGATGGTCCAGTTGGTGACTCTGTGAGGACAGGTTGATAGATGTGATTGTGGTCCTTGACCATTAGTTTTGAACTAAGCTACGGTTCTCCAGGGGCACATGACAAGAAATAATCTGCTTGGCACTATTTAAATGCCATTATAGCTCTTCTGTTGCGAATGAAATCTCATGTTAGATCGTATTTCATTTTTACTCCATCTCGACAACCATAACCCATTTTCACTTTAAACATGCCTCGAACATGCAGCAAAAAACATAATTGACAGCTATTTCTGCTACACTCCCTTTTAACACAATCAACATCATACACATCACAGCGCTAGTAAAACTCCGTGGGGAACTACAGTACTACGGCGAACAATGCACTATCGCGCGTCAAAGGATACCACGCATCCTGCAGAGTACCGTCGTCTGTTGCAAAGTTGAATTACGGTTTGGTTATCTATTGCTATTGTTGAAACGTACAAAATTCGTTCGAGTTAACGTGTGGTTACCTCGGTGACAAGTGATATGACTGAAATTAAAAGTTTGCAAAACTTACATAGCGTGTAACACAAAAGCAGTTTATTATAAACTGCTTAAATAGAAGAAATGGGGACAAACCAACAGACTGAACGCTTATCGTTATTAATCGTGCATTATCAATGACTGAAGATAAAGACAATAATTTCAGGGCCAAAGGTTCGTAACTGTATATGTTGAATGACATACGATATATTGTGACCGCTTGCTGTTCTTTATTACATTTCAATACTTATTAAGGCGATTTTTGGAAATCGTGACACCTTTTACAGCATCAATGGGATATCGTCACAATAGTTTACAAACCCCAAAGTGAAAACATATTTTGCAATTTATTTCGCGCCTAGAAGGGCAAGTGTTTCCTTCTTGACTCTGTGGGGAAATGCGTTCCGGCATTCAAGTAAACAAATGCATTCATTCATTAATTTCATTGTAACTAAAAAATTACAGCTTCCATTTTCACTTTCAGTAAATCAGATTCCAAATAAATCAGTCAGCTAGCAAAATATGTTGGACGCCGACCAACAATAGTCTTACATGTGAAACACAGAAAATTTTCGGAGCTCATATTTCTTTATTGTACACACACTGTATGTCTGCCAACATTTGTAAACATTGATGATATGTATGTTATGGGTTGATTGTGATATAAAAGTGCCGGCACATTTAATCAGATTGATTCAGTTACTTTCTTCAATTATTTTGTTTTGCAACTCGAAGTAATCAGCAGAATTACTTGTCTAGGTAGGCCTATTCATTTACAAAGTGACAAGCAGGAGCTCCATTTTGACAGAGTATACGGATTTGTATTGATTCTGGTTTTGTGTATTTCCCTATTTTTATTCATTTGGGTTCCGTAGCCCATATATGGCTCTTTTAAAAAAAGTTTCACACTCTTGAAAATTTGTAGAAAATGTAATGTTATGAGCTCGAGCTTCTTTAAGATGGGTTTGCAGGAGTTTGTTTCCATTATTGAAGCTTGCTGCTTTCTTCCAGTTTCTGAAAGCCCTCACGAATGCTGAATAATTTCCTCACAATGTCAAACCAAATCTTAGGTGGTTTTGTAGGTTATGTTGTTCAAAAGACCCTGAAAATTGAATATAATAGGGTTAGTAAATATTGGGGCATAACTGAAGACTGGGATACCACTGGTCAGCTTTGATCCCTGTCATCAACATATCTGAAAACATGTATACATGATGTCTTAATACTTATGTATCATAGGTAATAAATAATCTGTGGTTATATTTGTAAGTTACAGATTACAACAACAAAGTAGCCTATACTATTGATCACAGGTCTCAGCCCAAAAAAAACGTTGTAAAAAGAAAACTATAACCTAGCTGACTCCTTTTGTTTCTGTGTCCTCCTCCACTTGGTCCAGCCATCCCTTCCTTGGTCTTCTACCAATTATCACATCCATGTACAGTCACTGTTTTGCCATCCTTCCATCATCCATTCATTTGACATGGCCGAACCATTTCAGATGGGCTCTTGTCACTTTTTCTTTTAATGATGGGTACACTCCAGCTTCTCCCCTTATTTTTTCACGTCTTATCATATCTCTTCTAGTTTTCTGGACCATAGTACACAGGAACTTCATTTTTGCAGCTTATAGTTTGCTGTCAACCTGTTTAGTGGTTGTGCAGGCCATACGTTATTACAGTGATAAAGTAGAATCGAAAGAGAATCTGTTTCGATCTTAAGGGAACTTGTTCATTCCAGAGTAGAGTCCAACTTGACGGTAGAACTGAGCTGATTTTTTAAGTTGGTTATTGATCTCCTGGTGTATCCTATTAATGCTTGAAATGGCGCATCCAAGATAGTTGTACCGGTCTACTGTTTCCAGCTGTGTATCATCCAGTTTCAGTTTTCCTTTCTTATTCTGTCTGTTGATTGACATCGCAACCATTTTTAATTTATTTATTGTTAATGCATGTGCTTTGAGATGATCATTGCAGATGTTCAGTCTCTCCTGAACTTCTTTATCTGTATTACCACAGATTACACCATTATCTGCAAATGCATTGTTGTGTCTGTTGTTGTTCTTCTTCATTCCTTTATATCTGGCATCATATAAGTAGGAGCTTCCATGCATACAGGCCGAGGTGGGACGATAGGGGAAGCGTGGAGGGGAAGAGCTACGGCCGAGCGCCAACAGTTTTGCCTGTGGGAGAAGCATTGCATAACTCACGGCGAACTATGCGCCTACAGAATAAACTATATTGGCTGTCTTTGTGGTTAATGGAGGGGGATGTGCAGAATGGCTGAAAACTGGGCTGCCTTCGTAGCTGATGCCGACTATAAGAATTTTGTCCATGACAGTGATAAAAAGTAACGGTGAGAGGGCACTATCTTGTTGAATACTTTTAGTTGTTTTGAACCAATTAGAATAAGCATTTCCTACCCGTATGCAATTACAGTAGCCACTGAATTAGTCCACTGGGTACATTTTTCTTTCTTAGGCATTCCCATATAGTTTTCCTTGGGACACTATCAAATGTCGCTTCAAGATCTAAAAACACAAGTGTCAAGTCTTTGCCCTTCTTTCTGTGTTTTTCTAATAACATTCTGAGTGCATAGATGAGATTGATAGTTGTACAATGTTCTCTGAATCCATACTGTTCTTCTTGTAGTTCTATAATTTTCCTAAGCCTATCCTCGAATATCTTCTCAAATATTTTCAGACTGTGAGACAATAAAATGATCCATCCATAATTGCAACATTTCTTTTGTAGAAATTTTCACCAATCAGTGCTGAAAATTTCTAGCCTACAAGTCAAATACAGTCGTTGAGCACCAAGTTCCACCATGGAATCAAGCCTGACAACATTTCTTTTGGTTTCCTTTTTTGAAAAGGAGTAGGCCTACTATTATCTTTTTCTTCCAATCATCTAGAATTTTTCCATTCTTCCATATTGCACATATTACTCTATGAAGCTATTGTGTTGCTAGTGGACCAGCAGCTTTGATCGTGTCTGCACTAACTTCATCAAATCCTGTGGATTTTTCTTTGAGCATACTATTAAAGGCTGTTTCTACTTCCATCTATGTTGGTGGACTCTCTTGAGCAAGCTCACTAATACAGCTTAAATTGGTAGGCCTATGAATTGTTACATCATTGGGCTCCCCTGTACCGCTAAACAGATTTTCAAAATAGGATTTGATTATCTTCCTTAGCTTTTTCTTTTCCTTGACTATGTTGCCATCTGGTGTTTCTAGTGCTGTTGTGTGTTCATTGTCACTTCTTATGGTTCAATATATTAGTTTCAAATTATATTTACCATCTTGTTTATCTGTGAAATTGGTCCAAGCTTTTTGTTTTTTCTGTCACAATTTTATTTACTTGTAACTTCTGATCATTCGTATTTCTTCTGCAATTCATTTACTCCGGATTCAGTTCTTCCACTTCTTTTTTGCCTTTCTTTGTCTCTGCCTTTCCTTATTTCATTTCTCTCTTTTATAGCAATATTCACCCTATGATTCCACCAAAGGGTTTCTTTTGACTATTTTGCAGCTAGTTTTACCACATTCTTCTACTGCAGTTTCAACAATACTTTCTTTGAATCTAGACCACTCAACATTTCCTTCTTGTAGCTCCATACATGTTCAAATAGGTTACAAACAAACATATCCATACACTTATTTGGTCCAGGAAGTGAATTTCTATGGCTGACGATGTCCCTTCGATACTATTGGTGTGTGCACCTGTCCCGGGTCCTTGAAAGAAATGCGATTTATGGAAAAATTAACAAACCCTTCAATGGACAGGCAATTGCATAATTTAAAACAACAGAAATGATAGTTTTCCTGTATGAATGTAATTTATTTAAAACATTTAAACGTAATTGTTTCGTTCTAGGAACAACTTGGGAGAAGCACTTATTTCTGCCCTGGTCAACGCCTCCAGGCACCAACTTTCTTCACCCCTTAAAATTTTTTTTCTTTTTCCAATCCCAAGGAGTTCTGTCTTCTCTACATAGCCATTCCATTCCGTCTATATGGGATTTTCTTCAAACGCTGTCAATAGAGCGAACATACTCTTTAGAATGAATAAATTGTGCTATTAATCCATGTGTCACACTCCAATCTAAAATTTCATCCTGAAAATTAAACCTAAATCAGTTATAAGACTCTTAATCAAAAAAGAAAAAAACTATACAAAAACATGTGGAAGTAAGTAGTCGTACCTTGTATTCCATTACAACTAAATCTGCATACGTTACTACAGGATGATGCTCAATATCTGTTCCTTTCTAATATGGAAACTAAACTTAAAATGTCAAATAACAAAATATGTTTGTGTATTCCGTGGAAAAATATAATGAATCTTATTGGATGCCACAAACTATCATTTGATTGGCTAATGCGTATGTCTCACATACCATGCGTTGCTAACTAAATCTCCTGGGACTGGGAAGCCAAGAAGTAAATTTTAGCCACAGTCATTAAATAGGATGTGGGTTGATCAATTTTATTCCATTATCATTTCTGTGAAGGCACGTATGGAAGAGAAGTTTACTTATTTTTGCTGATGATGAAATAAATAATTAATGCTGTATCTGCTCTTTGATAGACAGATTCTTGTATGTACTCCGCTCCACTCGATAAATGAATTGTAATTATAAATGGAACATCTGCTGCCATATACTATCACACGAGTGGCTAATGTCACATGCATCGAACATTGCCGTAAATCACATAGTTGGATACATAGAACAAATAAAAAGGTTGTGATATTTCAGATACAAGGGGAAGCTAATTGTTTCCATTTGAAAGGTGGGTTTTGCCGGGGTGTTGGGTTCCCCAGCTGGCAGGCTACCAGTTTGTTCCTAGTGAATGGGATACAGCAGGTAGTCAGGTTTTTCCTAATGTGGTCGGAAACCGGAAGCAACACTCTTGAATGAGTGAGGGCGGCTAACCCAGAATGCAACTGAAAACAATAAAACCACACACATTATTCTAAAAATCCATACAAAATCAGGAAATGATCTATACGGCAAATACAATTACGGTATATGAATGTATAATAATGGAAAGTCCAGGTTGGAATTAATAATATAGTAAGGACAGTTTACAACTTACCGCAAGGACGTGGCGACAAGCTGCGACAGACACATGCAAAAGACACACACATACAACACTTTCAGGTATCGGCCATGGCCTTCTTCAGAAAAAGGAACACTCACTCAATCACACAGACCAACAACACAGTCATACAACCATCACCTCCGGCTGCTGTACTTCGAAGCAAAGCACATTACATTTATGTATGTAATTTATTATATATAATATTATTCTTAGTAATGTTCATTTTACGTTGTAGACTGGCCGATTAAAAATAGTAGATATGCAGTAGATAATTTATACATAAACAATTATGAGTATTTGTGGACAATAATTAAATACATTTGTATAAAAAGCCATGATAAGTATTAATTTCGACGGCGACAGTATATTTGAACAGTGAGATGCCATGCATAATGGCTATCTGAGCAAAGAGCTTCAGTCTCGACTGTTTTTTAGTATTGTTAAATATATATTTGTTTGTGAAATGTAAACAAAATTTGTAGGGAGGTGGTCAAAGCATTTAATTCTGTGATATTCAAATGTATAATATTTTGGAAGGGAAATTGAATTTTAAAGCTGAGGCGTTAGGATGCGCGGAAGGATACAATTTTGGGAGCAGGGAGTGCACGCTTTTCGAACGCTTGGGAAGGAACTCGTAACTTGGACGTGGTGGTGAAAGGTGTTGCGCTGCGTGGTCTGAAGCCGCGTTACGAACTTGTGATTTGAAGAGATAGGCATGTGTGGACTTAGAAAATTTACGGGACTGTGACTGCAGACCTTAGTCTCCGCTTGAAAAGTGATAAACTATGCACAGAAGTAGGGCTGTGGAACTGTGATAATTCAGCAATCATGTACTCGTGTGATGACAAACTGTGTTTTATAACAAATACTTTATCACGGATTAACTTGGAACTACAAAGTTCAATGGACTACTCTAACTTACGAGTGATGATTTGGAACTTTTACTCTCATGAACAAGAGTTGGTGAAATATTTAGCTATTTACCAATGTATAAAGTAGGACTACCTCGGTGTTTCATGTCTAATAAGAGTAATAAACTCCATTTATAAATAATTACTTCATGAGTGAATCACTTCTTTATATTAGAATCCATTTTCTTGGTCATTCAGAGGTTTAATTTATGTTTGTTAAATATATTTTCACGTCGTCATATGCAGATTGAGAGACTGGCTAAACTACAGATTAATTACTGATCTTGTTTAAACAGGTTGGGTAGCTGTTTAGGGCATAGAAGCTGACATACATAACTCACCCCTATGAGCAGAAGAAATGAGCCGTAAACTATTATTACCCTGAGTTATGTATTGCCCAAGTCTTATTGGTGAGAACCGATAGGAAGGTCACAAGGTCTTCCTAGTACATGTTAAAAGTTTAAAATCATTAGCCATTTTGTGTGCATCTACATTTGGGCCAAAATCATTAAGCTGTGCTCATAATTTCTAGTCGGAACTTGTGACTCCAGATATACACCCTACACTTGTTCCCTTAATCCCTCCAACAATCACTACCCCCACCTCTACCCTCTACCCTTAGTTCTTGCCTTCCTCTTTGTTCTCTTAGGCTTCTCTCTGTACTATCTTGCTGAAAACTCTTCTTTGCTTGGTATTTATGTATTGCAATATGCAGCTAGTCCATGTACTCCTGTCTCCTCTCTCTGGCCATCACCTTCTCCCTCTTTTCTATGGCTTTGACTACCTACCACCACCTCCTCCCCCCCCCCCCCTTTTCCATTATCCACACCTCTGTCGTTACCTTCCCCACTCTCTACCAGTCTTCTCCTGTTCCATCTCTCTGTTCATCTCCTCCCTCTCCTGTAGGCCTGTTTGAAAAATTACATATATATCTGCCAAATTTTATGGTGATCAGTTAAAATTGTCAAACTTGAATAAGAAACCTTCCACCATGCACATTACAACATTTTATGTAGACCATCACCTTCCTCTTGTGTTGAAGGTCAGGTAGGCAAAGTTAATACAGATTAGAATAAATATATCTAGAGTCAGAGTATGTTGTAAAGTACCCTCCTCCATGACTGTATGAATTATTATGTAGATATTACAGTTCCTCGTTTTGAAGCTTCAATTTGAAAATTTTTATCACTATCATATGAACGGTGTGGTAGCAGATAAAATTATGCCCATACAAAATAAGCAATTTTGGGTAAAATTTAACAATTCGTTTTGCGGTGTAATGACAAGTGTTCAGATGTTGGCAGTGGCCAGAGCAAACTGAATCGTATAGTGACAGGATTACTTTCTTGTGCTGACTATCAAGTAAATAAGTAATGCTGTTCCTGCTCTATGGTCTGTGCTGCACTGCTATCTTCTGCTGCTACCACAAACACACGAAAAGTGTTGGTCAGATTGCTGCCCTTGTGACTCTGCTATGTGGTTCAGTCAACTGGAGGCGGTATTCCTGAGCAACAACAACACCTCAGACCTCGCCCAATTTAGACCTGCAGTGAGCCAACAGGATCAAGACAATATGGCAGATGTTTGGGACATCATCACCACTCCACCGATGCAGTTGTCGTACAAACGCCTTGATGAAGAACGAATCCGTTGTGACTCATTGTCGGAGGAACAAAAAATGCAACAGCTACTACGACAAGAACAATGTGGGGACAGGAGGCCATCACAGTTCCTTTGAAGTCTGGCTCTACCATATAGTTCCACACAAACTTTTGCATATTATCTGGATGTGCAGCCTCCCTCCACAAGTTGAAACAATCACCGCCATAGAGACGGAAATATGCAGTTGGACACCCTAGCTGACTTGGCCAAGCATGTATATGATGCACTTGCAACGGCGCCCAATACCACTGACATGGCAGCCAACAATGCCGGCAATTTTGACTACACTGCGACACGCACTCCCAGCAGCCAATAGTGCAGTCAACACTAACCTCCACCACCTAGTACAGAACTTAGCTGGCCAGGTGACAAGCATTAAGCACGCAAGTCAACTGCCTGCACACTCATGGCCAGATGGCAGTTGGTGTCACAGCAACAAGAGATTCTGCACCCGGTATCGCAACAGCAGCTGCACCAGCACACCATTGATGTCAAAGCAGCTGCCAACCGGTGTCTGCTATTACCATGCGGACTTCAGCAAGGTCGCGAAGAAATGCTGTGCCCCCTACTCACACCCAAATGCCAGCTAAAACATGACCTAGGTGCACCCAGATGCAGTACGATATACAGGCTTGTATTCGTGGCAGAGAAGGGTAAGGGCAAATTACCTAATGGACACTGGTTCAGTCTTATTGATTTTTCCCAGGTCCCTGCTACATGACAAAAGGAAGGCCGAAACTCTGTGCCTCATGGTGGCTAATAATTCATCCTTAAAAACACACATTTGCGTGGAAGCTCACCATTGCTGATGATAATGAGCCAATCTTAGGTGCAGACTTTTTAATACATATTAAGTTGCCCACCGACATTGCCAATGCACAATTAATCGACTCCACGACTAGTCTGAGAATTGTGGGGCAACAATGACAGGCTGTCTTTGTAGTGTCAGACCCGTTGCGTGCCCTAGGCTATTTACGGACACACTGAAAAAATTCTCCAAGTTAACTCGCCCATGTGGAGTCCCTAAGGACGTAAAACATTTGACCCTGCATCACAGGGTCACTATCCCTGGCCCTTCTGTCTCATGCTGCAAATGTTGTCTCTTTCCCAACCAGCGAGGCAATGTTGTGCCAAGGCACCGTCTGCCCATTGTGCTGCCTGAGGTCATCTGCCTTGCATTTAGTGCCAAAAAAAAACAATTCGTGGCTCCCATGTGGTGACTACTACGTACTCAATGCAAGGACAGTGCCAGACGGATACTACATCTACAGGATCCACTTCTTGGCAAGCGCGATTCTTCTGCAAGGTGGACTGCACAAAGTCATACATGCAGATTCTCATGGCACCTGAGGACATAGAGGAAACGGGCTTTTCGAGATTATTTTTATGTTATTCGGTCTGCAGAACGTTGCCCGAACCTAGCAGCTATTACTAGGTAGCATTCTTTGAGGCCCGCCATGCTGCTTTGCCTACCTGGACGACATCCCCATGTTCTCGGAGACTCCTGAATTACACCACAGACACATGATAGCTGTCTTCCAGTGGCTCAGCAAGGTAGGCATAGTAATCAACCTACTGAAGTGCCTGTTTGAGAATGGTGAAACTGAATTCTCAGGACACCTGATCCCCCTTAACAGATCCATACCTCTGCTGAGCAAAGTGCAAGCAGTATTGAAAATACCATGCCTGGAACCACTCAAGGGCAAAGAGACCTGAACTATTCGAAACAGTTAACGCAGAACAGGGAATCAGCGATCATAAAGCGGTTACAGCATCAATAATTTCAGCCATAAATAGAAATATTAGCCCCTCAGGGGCTCAGCATTAGTTTGCTGAGTTTGGGCTTGGCAAACCCGGGGTCCTGAGTCGTGGGCTGTCGCGCCAACAGTCCGCTACACCGTAAGCTCTGTGCGGTCTTCAACGACCATCGTTCAGCGTGATGGTGGAATGTTGTACGTTTCAGAGCCTGGGGATCTTGGCTTAATCGCCCGGGTCGCGAGGAATCTCAAGGTGTGCTACATGCCGAAGAGATGCATGGCTGTTGAGGTTGAACAGTCGCTAGTGAGCAGCCTCTGAGGAACTCGCCAAACCTCAGTTGTATAAGGCTTGCCCAGGCAAGCGGGGCTCTGCGGGGGTGGACCTTTAGTTCCCTAGCTGCTTGTTGGACCACCATGAAGCGATCAAGGAATGTTGCCGGATGTACAACCGGTGTCTGTAAGCGAGGGAGAGGAGACTTTAATGCTGCTGGATATGACCCCTGTTTGTTCCCTTCCGTGGCCACGCCATGGGAGGAATGTAGGGCCAGAAGTCAAGGTGAGTCGTATGCCCCCCGATACTTTGTTTGCTCACGCACTGATGAGGAATCCTTTGCATCAACTATGCCACTGTTTTTTGTTGAGCATCTGGAGGACAAGTATGGAGAGATGGAGGGTATGTCCAAGATTCAATCTGGGTCAGTCTTGATAACGACATCATCCCCAGCACAGTCGCGGGCGTTGCTCGCCTGTGAGAAGCTGGGTGATGTTCCCGTGACAGTAACACCTCATAAGAGCCTTAACATGGTCCAGGGTATCATCTTCTATCGAGATCTGTTGTTGCAATCTGATGATGAGTTATGGTCGAACCTAGAGTGGCGAGGTGAAGAATAAAGAGACACCAGTGGTTCCTCCACTTCCGCTCCCGCCCACTTCCTCCGAGAATGAGGACGAGGTGACGATACTAGCGTCCCCTGAGGACCTAGATTTCGAAGGACCATCAGAAACGATGGATGTGGATTCCACAGCTTCGCGAGCAGTGTCAGCGAGTGATCATGAGGTATAATAAGTACTTCATATTGCCTCATGTCATCCCAGTTATCAGAAAGCGTTATTCTCCAGTGGAACTGCGGCAGTTTTTTCACCCATATGGCTGAACTGCGCCACCTTCTGAGCATTACACCTGCTTTCTGCATTGCCCTCCAGGAAACATGGTTTCCGGCAATGCGGACCCCTGCCCTATGGGGCTACAGGGGATATTATTGTAATCGCAGTGTGCATAACAGGGTATCAGGTGGAGTGTGTGTATGTATGGCCTTACTTCCGTCTATTGTGAATCCGTGCTTCTTCAAACACCTTTAGAAGCAGTGGCTGTCAGAGTAAGGACAACACAAGAGTTTACCGTTTGCAGTCTCTACCTCCCTCCTGATGGTGACGTCTCTCTGAACCTTTTGGCTGCACTTATTTCTCAACTCCCCTTACCTTTCTTACTACTGGGCGACTTTAATGCCCATAACACTTTGTGGGGTGGTTCCCCGATTTCTGGGCAGAGTAGTCGAGGACTTACTATCTCATCTTGACCTCTGCCTCTTGAACACGGGTGCACATTCTCGGACATTGATCTGTCTATCTGAAGTCATAGCCTTCCACCATCTGTCCACTGGAGAGCCAATGATGATTTGTGCGGCAGTGACTATTTCTATTTTACCATTTTCCTGTCACTCCCATGTCAGTCCCCAGGGCGCCTGCCCAGGTGGGCCCTACACAGGGTTAACTGGGACGACTTTACCTCTGCTGCCACAGTTGGCCCTCCCCCACTCGACAATGTCGATGTGGCGGTCGAATGTGCCACACGCTCCATTGTTTCAGCTGTAGCAGCTACCGTTCCCCATTCATCAGGGTCCCCATGGCGTAAGATAGTATCATGGTGCTCGCAGAGGCTATTAAAGATCGCTGGCGGCCTTACAGCGGTACAAGCGCCACCCGTCTCTGGAGCACCTCGTCGCTTTGAAGCGGCTCCGTGCACGTGCTCGTCATCTCATTAAGGGACAGAAGCAACAGAGTTGGGAGAGGTACGTCTTCACTATTGGAACAGGTACCTCCACCACCCAGGTCTGGATCAAGATCAGGCATGTAAGGGTGATACCCAACACTAGCAGGTATTCCTGGGGTCTCCGTGAATGGAATAGTACGCAGCCACGCTTGCAGAGCTGTTTGCCGAGCATTATACTCGTGCCTCTTCCTCTGTGAATTACCCACCGGCCTTCCGTACATTAAAGGAGCAGGTGGAACGCCAGCCCCTCTCCTTTACTACCAGCAGTACGAGGGCATATAACACGCCATTTACAGAGTGGGAATTCCTCAGTGCTCCTGATAGCATCCACAGCCAAATGCTGAAACACCTGTCAGTGGAGAGCCAGCATAATCTCCTTGCGCTCTTCAACCACATCTGGTGCGACGGGGTATTCCCTTCGCAGTGGCAGGAGGGTATAATCATACCGGTGATTAAACCAGGCAAAAACCCTGTCAATTTGGATAGCTATCAACCCATCACCCTGACCAATGTCCTTTGTAAACTGTTGGAGCGCATGGTCTGTAGGCGTTTGTGCTGGATCCTTGAGACTCGGGGCTTACTGGTTCCATGCCATGGCAGGTTCCACCAGAGTCGCTCCACCACCGATAACCTGGTGTACCTCGAGTCTGCAATCCGCACAGCCTTTCCCAGGCGCCAACATCTGATAGCCGTCTTTTTCTATATGCAAAAAGCATATGATACGACCTGGTGACGCCACATACTTTGCACATTACATGGTTGGGGTCTTCGGGGCTCACTCCCGATTTTTATAAAAAACTTTTTAGCTGTCCATATTCAAGTTGGTGCCTCTCATAGTACCCCTCATGTGCAGGAAAATGGGGTTCCTCGGAGCTCTGTTTTGAGTGTCCCCTTATTTTTAGTAGTCATTAACGGCTTAGTTACAGCAGTTGGATCGTCAGTATCCCCTTCACTATATGCTGACGATTTTTGTATCTATTTTAGCTCCTCCAGCACTCACGTCGCCAAACGTAGGCTGCAGGGAGCCATTAGGAAGGCACAGTCTCGGGCTCTTTCCTAGGGCTTCCAGTTCTCTGCTGCAAAGACAAGTGTTTATGCACTTTTGTCGGCTTCAAACGGTTCACCCTCAGGCCGAGCTGTATCTCAGCAACCACCTATTAGAGGGCGTGGACACTCATCATTTTTTAAGGCTTGTCTTTGACTCCCGGCTGACGTGGCTCCCCCACGTCCGTCAACTAAAACGGGAGTGCTGGTGCCATCTCAATGTTCTTCGCCACTTGGGCCATACTTCCTGAGGTGCTGAGCGCTCCACCCTGTTCCGGCTCTATCAGGCTCTGGTGGAGTCCCTTCTAGATTTTGGATGTGGCGTCTACAGTTCTTCATCACCCTCAGCATTGCACTTGCTGGACCCCATTCACCACTGTGGTCTCGCATCGCGACTGGTGCCTTTCTCACCAGCCCTGTGGCCAGCTTACTTGTTGAGGCCGATACGCTGCCGACAACTGCTAGCAGCCTGTGCAGAGCTTGTGCACAGCTTGTCAGACCACCCAAACCACCGTGTTCTTTTCTCCCGCTTGGTTGTCCATGACCAACAACGACGGCCCAGTTCAGGTCGTACGATCACCTTCAGAGACCAGTCGCTGCTGCGGGAGCTTGAGTCTTACCCACTACCATCTCCATATCGGGCTCATGCACGCACACCTCCGTTGTGCCTGCCAAGGCCATGTATTTGTCTGGACTTGTCCCGTGGGCCCAAAGACTCAGTTCCACCTGAAGCTCTCTTTTGCCAATTCTTAGCGGTCGTAGCTCGATTCCCTGGACACGACCTGGTTTAGACGGATGGCTCGAAAGTTGAGAGACGAGTTAGTTTTTTGTACATTCATGACAACCATATTCAACAACACTCTCTGCCGGATGGCTACAGTGTCTATACCGCAGAGTTGGTGGCAATTTTCTGCACTGTCAAGCACATCCGGTCCTGCTAAGGTGAGTCCTTTCTTATCAGTGACTCCCTGAGCAGCCTTAGAGCCCTTGACCAGTGCTATCCGTGATCTCCTCTGGTGTTGGGAATTGAGGACACCCTATCTGCCCTAGACAGGTCCAGTAGTGTTCCTCTGATCCCCGGGTCATGTCGCTATTCTTGGCAACAAACGTGCTGATATGCTGGCCAAGCAGGATGTTGATGCACCTGTTTCAGAGATCGGCCTCCCGGATGCTGATCTCCGGACAGTACTGTGACATTGAGTGCGTGAGCTTTGGTCTACCGAGTGGTGTAGCCTGACAACATCAAACAAACTCAGGGCTATAAAGGAAACAATGGTTGTGTGGCATTCTTCCATGCGGGCCTGCCGCCAGGACTCCATAGTCCTGTGCCGGCTCCGCATTGGCCATACATGGCTGACTCACGGCCATCTCCTTTGTGGTGAATACATGGCTGACTCACGGCCATCTCCTTTGTGGTGAGGACCCACCTGTGTGTCGCTGTGGCGCCCATCTGACAGTGGCGCACATCTTAGTGGAATGCCCTGTGGCGGAGTTTTAATTTTCCTGCACAATTATCCCATGTTTTAAGTGACGATGCCAAAAGTGCTGATATGTTTTAAGTTTTATTTGGGACAGTGGTTTTTACCTCTCCATTTAAAGCTTTTCTTCAGTATTGTCTGCGTCTGTTCTCTCGTGACCTCTGATTGGGGGTTCCCATTTGTTTCCGTGTGGCTGACTTTTCCTGTTTTTAGTGTCACGGTCAGTCAGCCACAGATGTCAGCTTTTACATTTTATTTCTTGTCATTGCTCGGTGATTTTGTGTGATTGTTACGTTTTTTGTTGCCTCATGCCGACTTTGTAGTCCTTTAATTGACTGGGGGGATATTCCTCCCCCCCCCCCAGCTGGTCTCAACTCTAGACTCTTTTACGTGTTCACGCCTTTTGTTGTGACGCCCAATGATGGAATGGGGGACTGATGACCTCCATAGTTCTGTCCCCCTAAAACATCCAAACAACAACAAGAAATATTAAAAAATGTAGGAAGATTTTTCTGTTCAGAAAAAGCGGATGTCAGAGTACTTGACGGCTCAACACAGACGTGTTATCGCAAGTAAGGATAGTGTTGAGGAACAGTGGTCAAAGTTCAAATCCATCATACAGTATGCATTAGATGAGTATGTACCAAGCAAGATTCTAAGAGATGAAAAGGAGCCACCATGGTACAACAACCGAATTAGAAAACTGCTACGGAAGCAAAGGGAACTTCACAGCAAACATAAACATAGCCAAAGCGTTATTGGCAAACAAAAATTAAACGAAGCGAAATGTAGCGTGAGGAGGGCTATGTGAGAGGAGTTCAACGAGTTCGAAAGTAAAGTTCTATGTACTGACGTGGCTGAAAATCCTAAGAAATATTGGTCTTATAGTATAGCGGTAGGTGGATTAAAACAAAATCTCCAGACACTGTGATGAAAATGGCACTGAAACAGAGGATGACACTCTAAAGGCTGAATTACTAAATGACTTTTTCCAAAGCTGTTTCACAGAGGAAGATTGCACTGTAGTTCCTTCTCTAGATTGCTGCACAGATCACAAAATGGAAAATATCGAAATAATTGACGGAGTGATAGAAAAACAATTAAAATCACTCAAAAGAGTAAAGGCCGCAGGACCTGATGGGAAACCCGTACGTTTTTACACAGAGTACGTGACGTCGAACAGATTTGCAGAACTATAGGCCTATATCTCTAACGTCGGTCAGTTGTAAAAATTTGGGACATGTATTATGTTCGAGTATAATGACATTTTTTGAGACTAGAAATCTGCTCTGTAGGAATCAGCATGGGTTTCGAAAAAGGCAATCGTGTGAAACCCAGCTCACGCTGAAACTTCCTGGCAGATTAAAATTGTGTGCCGGAACTGGGACTCGAACCTGGGACCTTTGCCTTTCGCGGGTAAGCGCTCTACCGACTGAGCTATCCTGACACAACTCACGATGCCGCCTCACAACTTTACTTCCGCCAGTACCTCGCCTCCTACTTTCCCGGTTCCGGCACACAATTTTAATCTGCCAGGAAGTTTCTTATCAGCACACACAGCTGCAGAGTGAAAGTTTCATTCCAGCTCACGCTATTCGTCCACGAGACTCAGAGGGCCATAGACACGGGTTCTCAGGTAGATGCTGTGTTTCTTGACTTTCACAGGGCATTTGATACAGTACCCCACAGACGTTGAATGAACAAAGAGCATATGGTCTATCAGACCAAATGTGTGATTGGCTTGAGGAGTTCCTAGATAACAGAATGCAGTATGTCATTCTCAATGGAGAGAAGTCTTCGAAAGTAAGAGTGATGTCAGGTGTGCCACAGGGGAGTGTCGTGGGTCCATTGCTGTTTACAATATATATAAATGACCTTGCGGATAACATCGGAAACTCCCTGAGGCTTTTTGCAGATGACGCTGTGGTATATAGAGAGGTTGTAACAATGGAAAATTGTATTGAAATGCAGGAGGATCTGTATCAAATTGACGCATGGTTCAGGGAATGGCAATTGAATCTCATTGTAGACAAGTGTAATGTGCTGCAAATACATAGAAGAATCCTAAGGAAATGCAGTCCGAAAACAAAGGAAGTAGGTTACAATATACTTGTCTGCCCACAGCTTGAATACTGCTCACTGGTGTGCGATCCATACCAGGTGGTGTTGATAGAGGAAGTAGAAGAGATCCAACAGAGAGCAGTGCGCTTCGTTACAGGATCATTTGGTAATCATGAAAGCGTTACGGAGATGATCGATAAACTCCAGTGAAAGACTGTGCAGGAGAGACGCTCTGTCGCTCAGTATGAGCTTTTGTCGAAGTTTCGAGACCATACCTTTACCGAGGAGTCAGCGGTATATTGCTCCCTCCTACGTATATTTCGCGAAGAGATCATGAAGATAAAATCAGAGAGATAGAACCCACACAGGCATACCAACAATCTTTCTTTCCGCGAACAATACATGACTGGAATAGGAGGGAGAACTGATAGTGGTACTCAAAGTACCCTCCATCACACACCTATCAGGTGGCTTGCAGAGTATGCATGTAGATGTAGATGGGCTTATGACATTACTTCGGCATGGTGTATATTTACTGACACCATCTTATGAAATCCGCCTGTGCTTGAACCCCTGCACGATGTGTTCCCCACTGCAAAAGGGAGTGCTCCTGTCACATAGAACAACGAGATGAAGCACAGCTTTGCCGCCCCTATTGGTGCCTCGCCGAAGCAGATCTGCTCGCCCACCCAATTCACACTGCCGAGGTAGCCATCTTGGTGGATGCCAGCCAGACAGGCATAGGCACAGTGCTGCAACAACTCGTTGATGGCAGTTGGGAGTCATTTGAATTCTTTTTGAAGAAACTTTCGGCATTGCAATGTTCCTGAAGCGCTTACGACCGCGAACTGCTTGCCGTGTACCAAGCAGTGAAATTTTTTGGTTTTAACAGGAAACTTGAGGGTATCTTGCAGTTACAGAAACACTTCATTTCACAAAATCGGATCAGCAAAACTAAGTTATCACAATTTAAATGTTTCTCTAAAAGCAATCACGTGGAGGCAGTGCTATGCAGTGCCAGACACTTTTGCGTGACTTCCTCTTCATCTTTTATGGTAGAAATGACATATGGAAGTAGTTCATATATGTTGGCAGTAGCTCCAACGAGGACGACCTGCTACTCCTACCGACCACATAATATCGATCAGAGGCAGGACATACTGAGAAATGTGCTACTGACTTCCGCTGCAATTGGAAACGTTCAGCTACTGAGATCATCGGCGGCACTACATTATTCTCGGCCACTGTATTTATGTGTCAGTCACGCCACACTGATTTTCGTAGCTGCACCAAATCATTGTGTGAGAGCTAAAGGTTTACAGCACTTTGGTAAGCTGTCTGAATGGTAGCTTGTTAGCTGTGACTGTGAAAGTCACAAAAATACACTCAAGGGAATTAATTGGTATTGGCATTGTGTTATGATATTTTATTAATGATTAGGTGTAAAGATGAGATTTGCATCTGTGAGTACTTTTAAGTTTACTGGAGCAGGCAAATAATTGAAATTAAAGTTAACAATTTGTAACTCTCAGACAATGTTGAATATGGTACTCTAGGTTTCAAAACAATCTCCCCTCCCCCTCACCAAGAGTTCTTACGCTGCATGCAAACCCTTAAAACTGCGGATCTTTCAAAGTTTATAAACTATTCTTTTTTTCACCCCATAGCCATACCGAAAATGGAATCTATAAGATACATCACAATATATCGCAAGACACATTAAAATGACTACACTTGCACACAACAATGTTATACTTGAGTATGGTAGTACTGCAATGGCAAACCACAGTTGTTGTTAAGTGGTGTTTGCAGGGATTAGTAAGCACAATAAAAACAAATTGTAATGTTCACCTATTTGCTATGACAGCAATTTGCATATTAAAAACAGCCTTGGTTGCACTTTATTTTTATACTGCTAACTCGTCTCATCCTTTTTGGTCATCTTCAGAACAATTGGTCTGTGTCTGCTGATGTGCATAAATCAAGCTACGAAGTCAAAATATTAAAGCCCTAAGACTAAGCTTTGTGTATATATCATTCTGAAGATGCATCAAAATGCCAAAACACATTAACAGTAAAGAAATAAAGTACAATGAAGACGTCTTTATTAAATAAATAAAGAAAAATGGGTCATTGGGTAGGGCTGTTCATTATGAAGAAATTTATTGATGTCTCGTATTTTGTCTCCCTGTTTGTCCCTTAAAAGTTCTTTAGGTCCCGTTGGTCCCTTAAGTTCCTATTTATTTTTAGATTTCTACTAAAAACTCTGAGAACCCGGAAAGCTCTTTCTACAATCGTTAGTAGAAAAAAATAGGATGGATCCTATTCTCACGCATATGGAAATGCTTCGCACATGCGCAGACAATCAAGTGGGGAACCCAGCTGACAAATACAGCCAAGTCGCGAAAAATATATATCTCAAGAGCTCTCGTAAATATTTTAGGAGGTGATACTATAGACGAACTACATTAAAATTTTTATATAACATGTGTACAATTTTTATCGAGTACAGAGTTATAGCTGTTGATGTGAAAGCCAAACAAACTTACAGCCAATGTAAATAAGATATTTTCACTGATTTATTCTTTGGTTCTTGGTAGTACATCATCACACTGACTTCAAAGTACAATTTTGTGTATGTACTACAGGTTCATTTCCACTTTAGTTACCCAGTTTTTGGTTTACTAGGTCATATTCAGACTTTAAAGTACATAAAAAACCGTTTATTTAAATAAATGTCAGTATGATTATGTACCCCCGAGAACGAACGCAACAATCAGTCAAAATATCCAAATTTGCATGTGCTTCAAGTTTTTTTGGGTTACATACCAAGACTGTGTCTCTGCACCCAATAAAAATTAGACACTCGATGTGAACAAACGCAGAAGGTTAGGCCACCAAAGAGGGGAAGGAGATTGGTAAATAGTTTAGGCACCTCTCTCTCGTAGCATGGCACCTCTCCTAGCACGGCACCTACTGCATAACCTTTCCTCGGGTTTTCAACAGAACCTAATGTGGTTTCGGTCCTTAGAATGGTGCCTATGACATGACTGTCGCTCGGGTTTTTCTTAGGCCTCGGCGTGGTCTCGGTCCCTTCTCCATAATAATCCTCGAACTTCTGGTGCAATTTATCTGCCAAGATGTTGTCCGCCCACCAGATGTGACGAACCACAAATTTAAAGGCAGAGAGGCGCACCACCCAATGGGCAACGCGTCCGGTCTTGCATGGGCGAACCAACACCCACATCAGCACCTGGTTATCAGATTCAATAATAAATTCTCGGTGTTCAAGATCAAACTTGAATCTTTCAGTGGCAAATAATACTGCCAAGGCCTCTAACTTGTAAGTTGAATTCTTCGCCTCCGTCTCCATTAGGGTGCGTGAAGCGTAACCAATGGGTCTAGGATCAGCCCCTGTTCCTGGAGTAATACGGCCGCAATTCCCAAACTGGGAATGCAAAATAAAGGGTAGGCCTAACTCAGAGTCAGGGACCACCACTACTGGGTCATTGCTCAATGCAGTTTTCAGGGCATCGAAGGCGGCTTATTGACTCTTTGTCCAATTAAATGTCATCCCTTTTTTACAAAGCAAATTCAATGGTGCCGCTAATTCTGCAAACTTTGGAATATAGTTCATCATTCCCACGAACTGAGCTATCCCCTTCTTTGATTTACATGGGTGAAAGTCATAAAAAGCCTTGGTCCTCAAGTGATCGAGTCTAATACCATGAAATTACACCAAATGTTCTAAGAATGAAATTTTCTCACATACTACGTCAACCTTAGGGGGCTTCACAGTCAAACCAGCTTCCCCCAGTCTAGTAAGAACTTGATTAAGGTGATACTGTCTTCCAAGACTGAGACAAGCAGCCTGGACAGCACGACAGCGCCAGTGGCAAGGCCAAAGGGGACCCGACTGAATTCATAAAGATTTCAGTCAGTAGTAAAAGCGAACAGGCTTCGACTCCTTGGCCATGGAGATCTGGTGATAGGCCTTATTTAGATTGAGTACTGTAAAATAACTTGCCCATGCAAACCAGGTAAAACAATTGTGCAAGTTGGGCAGAGGAACTGATTCGAGGACCAGCTTCCGATTCAAGGCCTGTAACCCCTGCCATTATTCTTAGGCACAAGAAATGTTGGTGAGGCATAGGGTAAGGTAGATGGGTGGACAACCCTCTCTCTTAACATGTCATCAACAATACCATGCAAGACCTTCATCTTGGGAGGCAGTAACCTATAAGGTCCTTGCCTCACTGATTTATCATCAATAACTTAAATGCGGTACTCAATTTTATTCGTAACACCTAACTGATCAGTTAGAACATGAGGAAATTTGCCTAATACCTCCAACAGTTGTTTCACCTGCTCGTAGGTGAGATGGCTAACATTAAACCTGCTTCTGTGCTCGGTAGTATTACAAACATTTCATTTACACAGCTGATAATGCACAAATATTCATTAATTAACTGATTCCTGTCCCAATCAGTTAGCCTTTGCTCTAAAACTTGAGTTCGCAATTCGCCCAAGCTCCCCTTTCGTGCAAGTACCGACACTACCATGCCTGCTAGTGAGCCTGGCACAACAGACACATCATCTGAAACACAGCTTGGCAAGAAACATTGAAAACGCTATCAAGTTTTTCTAACTTACTGAAAACCATAAAAAGTTAACCGTGTTAGAAGTAGTCTCAATGGTAAGGAACTTGACCCCATGAAAAACAGCCAGCAAGGGGTTTGGTAACTTAGCAAAAGCACCATCTTCACTAGTCACACCTTGGGCCTCGTTGCCAGAAGAATCAGTGGATGTGAAGGAAACATTCTCCAGATCTCCCTCACAAGTGCCCTCCCCACTCAAATACTCTTAACTTACCCTAACTTGCAATTGCAAAACTCTTTCTTGCAAATCAACAACTTTCCCACTAAACTATCATCAGAAACCAACTTAGCCAAATCGTTAATACGGTAAATCCAATGAGTAATTTGCATCTGGAAACAGTACACCTGGGCACGCAAAGGAGAACTATCTCTGAAAAAATCTAAATTTGCGTGAATCTGATTTAGAGAAGCGGCACAATACTCTATGGCTTCACCCACCTGACCAATGAGCCTTATGACTGATATAAGTTCCAGAAAATTCTTTCTATGTATAAACAGCAGAGTACTCCAATCAGAAGGCAGTCTGTTCTGAGTGTCCACTTGTGTCAGCAATAAACCTATTCTGCGTGTAAAGTGTTGTGCTCTATTAATGACCCAGACTTCGAATTCTGACCAACTTGCAGTTTTCCAGGGGCCACTATTTGGTGGAGGTTTCGGATATACTGCAAAACATCTGCATCATCGTGGCTCTGATTAGGCAGCATAAGAGCCGTCACCTACACGGACAAGAACTGGAATACAATGGATATACTCACTACCTCCTTCCGAAGGTCCGTGATATCTAAAGACACATGGATACAAAAACAGTGGTAAGCCGTAAGCCAGCTACACATCAGACACCCACCAGTGTTCTCGGAAGATGCTGGACAGAACCCAAACAAATAGCTGAAAGGATTTGACTGAGTTGCCAATTATAATAGGTGGGATCACACAATGTGCTTGGCGAACATGTATTTTTACCTGGAAGGGACAGCCCAGCAGTGGTTTGAAAACAATGAGGACAAGCTCAATAGCTGGAACGAATTCCACACCGAACTTAAGAAGACATTTGGAAGTCACCAGCAACAACAGGGCACGACGACATAGTCAACACAGTCGTATATACAGGATGTTTTTGCCCTATATCACATAGTTAACGTGGATATGACTGAGGCTGATAAAATTTCAAACCTGATGAAGGACATTGCATAAGATGTGTATTGTGCTCTTCTGTTACAAGACATTTCAACGAACCAAGAGTTTATCAAATGGCACCAGAAAATTGAAAGAAATGCAACTGATGAGGGCTGGATGAAAGAAGTATGACAAACTCCTAAATGTAGTCCCTGTGGCCATTGTGGAAGGCCAACATGACTTTGATTCTCTAATACGACAAATAGTAAGAGAAGAATTACAACAGTTTATGGCAGCTGGGACTGTTGGACAGAGTGAACACCAGATTATGGCTATGAATGTCAGTCCTGTCCGTCACGAGGGAGCGGACGCTACTGAGGAAGAGGTATTTCAAATATTAGTAAGTGTCTGCCCCGCCAGAAGCACCCAACATGAAAAATGGCCTCACTCTACTACGACTTACGCTGCAGCTACCAAATAATGACAGCGTAGGAACCAACTGATGCGGTCACAACCAACTCCCACGGCAACTATGACTCTTCGCAGCAGGACAGATATCTGAGTTTTTACTGCAGGCTTCCTGGACGTGTGGTACAATACTGTATGGAGAGAGAAAATTATTATCCTGTAAGATGTCAACCATTGGAGCAGTCCTTTCAACAGCAGTCAACTGCAAATGATTACTATCAAACTATGGGATGAAGCCCTTTGCCATATCCTGGACATGGTTGCACTCCAACACGCCACTACCGTTCACCTGCCTTAGAGAGATATCAGCTGCTCACCTAGCCGCCTTGTTTAGGAAAACTAAGCAAGGTGACCATATAAAGAGGTGAGGCCACCACAGATGAAAATACTCCATGGACGACAGTCACTAAGATTTCGGAAAATCTCATTGACGACGTCATTGATGGCCAACTCGTCCTGGCACTAGTCGATTCGTTCTCTGTGTAGTCGAATGATTACCACCACAAACTAAAGAAGACAAAGTTCTGTGATACAAGAACAACTGAGCTGAATGTGGCAAATGGAAAATACGTCCAGCCAGCAGGAATATGTGTCGCCTAAATAACTATCAAACAATTGGACGCAGCAATTTGAATATGTAATTTTAACAGACTGTAGCCATAGCGCCATCTTTCGATGGGGCTTCCCTTAGGCATCCCAGCCTGTCATTGACTGTGGAAGATCTGAGCTACATATTGAGGAAGCTGTTCCAATGAGTACACTTAACACATACTCCCCAGTGAGGTTATTTGCTGTAGAGGATGTTGAGATCCCATTGTTAACAATGAGAAGAGTTCCAGCCAGCAGTCAGGATGACCAGTCGAACTGTGAAGTACTTGTCAATTGCAAAAAGCTAATCAGTATAACGAAGGAAATCTACTTACCAGCAACTACCATAAGCATTATAGGTGGTTGAGGACAATAATCTGTGACACTTATTCCTCCACCATGTGTTTCGTCAGAAGACTCATGGCACTATATTACTTTAAAACATATGCCTTACTTAAATGTCATTACAGCATTTAAATTACATGTCATACTCCTTCATGGTATCATTTCTCAATGATACTTCTGATTGTCTGCCTTTTTGCTCCCAAAATCTGCACATCAGTGAGAAGCTAGTGTCATCTAAACTGGGATTTAACCAATGGAGGTATGAGCATATGGAACAGGTTCACAGATGGTTTGAAGCTTCTCAAGTCCCAGTAGATTGTCCTCAATGGTGAGTATTCATCAAAGACAAGGGTATTGCCAGGAGTGCCCCACGCAAAAGAGATAGGGCCCTTATTATTTTCTATATAGATCAAGGATCTTATGACCATAGTGATTAGCAATCTGCAGCTGTTTACTAATGATGGTTCTGTGCTGTACCAGAAAATGATGTCCTATATTGAGTTTAGTAGGAAACGAGGTGACTTATGCAAAATTTATAGTTGGTGTGAGGAATTGCACATACCTGTACATGTAAAAACATAGAAGTTGATGCAGATGAGGGAAAAACAATCCGTTAATGATCTATACAGCGATTAAATATCTAGGCCTAACATTGCACAGCAATATGAGCATGTAAGGACAGTCTTCGGAAGAATCTTGGGATGATATAAATCGTATGTAAAGGAGGCAGCTTATAAAACACTTGTGCAATGCCATCTTGAGTATTACTCAAGTGTTTGGTGGGTTCAGTCAGTGTGTGGGTTTTACATAGATGCTATGCGAACTGGAATGGAAATTGCTGTAGGGTAGGCAACATTATTTTTGTGAAACACTTGAGGAAATTTAGGGAGCTAGAATTTGAACCTAACTGTAGAAAGGTTTTACTGCCAGCAACTTACACTTCTTATAAAGACCACAAAGATAAGAGAAATTTTGCTTCATTCTGTTTGCGAGTAGAAGAACAGAAAATTGCAAGTAGTGGTTCGAGGTACACTTGCAGGGTATGTATGAGGCTCATGCATTCAATGTGTATTGTTTGGTGACTGTGAATTCAACAGGCAATTCTTTACCAATTTATGACACATAAATTGGATGGTTGTGTAGGATTTTGGGGGGAGAGGGGGCGGCAGTAGAGGCCTCATTTTTTGGCATAATTGAAGATTGGGATACCACCCATCAGGTTTGAACCATGATGTCTTTCGAGGCGATATACTAAAAGGAAAAAAATGCTGGAAGCAAAACAATACTCAAAAAGTAAAACTTTCCATTACGCACAAAGAAAATATGCTTTGCAATAGTCTTCTGCCAAGAAGTTGCCATTATAAATGATAAACGTTTCAAGTGATATGTTAATTTAAACATGAGGCTTGGGTAGGTGGATGGGTGAATGTAAATTAATCAGCTTGTATTGCAAAAAATAATGTTACAATCCTTGTTGTTGTTTTTGTTGTCTTCTGTTTGCAGACTGGTTTGATCCAGCTCTCCATGCTATGCTGTGCATATTTATCTGTGAATATGAACGGCAACCAACATCCCCTTCAAATTGCTGACTGTATTCATCCCTTGGTCTCCATCTACGATTTTTACCCCACACACTTCCTTCTAATGCTAAGTTGATGATCCATTGATGTCTCAGAATATGTCATACCAACCTATCTCTTCTCTTACTAAGGATATGCCAGAGACTCCTTTTCTTCCCAATTCTGTTGAGCATCTTCTCATTAGTTACATGATCTACCCATCCAATCTTCATCATTCGTCTGTAGCACCACACTTCGAAAGCTTCTTTCATCTTTTTGTCTGAACTCTTTATTGTCCACATTTCACCCCCACACAATGTTACACTCCAAACAAATGCTTTCAGAAAGGACTTCCTAACATTTAAACTAAAATTGGATGTCAACCAAATTTCACTTCAGAAATGCTCTTCTTTTCATAGCCATTCTGCATTTTATATCTTCGTTACCTCGGCCATCAATTGCTAGCCAAATAACAAAAGTCATCTGCTTCTTTTATTATCTCATTACCTAATCTAATTCTTCCTTCAGCATCACCTTATTTTCCGACATTAATTTCATTACACTTGTTTTAGTCTAGTTAATGTTCATATTATATATTCCTTTCAAGACACCATCCATTACATACAACTACTCCTCCAGGTCCTTTGCCGTCTATGACAGAATTACTATGTCATCAGCAAAACGCAAGGTTTTTATTCCCTCTCCCTGGACTTTAATTCCCTCTCCAAATTTCTCCTTCATAGCTTGCTCAATGTACAGGTTGGACAACATTGGGGAGAGGCTACAACCCTGTCTTACTCCCTTCCCAACCACTGCGACCCTTTCGTATCCTTCGACTCTAACAACTGCTGTCTGGTTTTTGTACAAGCTGAATATAACTCTTTGCTCCCTATAAAAACCCCTGATACTTTCAGAATTTGAAACCGTGTATTCCAGTCAACATTGTCAAAAACTTTCTCCAAATCCAAAAGTGGGTTTCCCTTTCCTTAACCTATTGTTACATTAACATTTGTAACAGGAGGAAAAATGATTGGTGTTTTGAGTCATACAAGATAATATGCTGACATAATGAGTCAAAGCCAATGGGTGGTATCATTGTCTTCAAATTTCTTATTGAGAATCTTTCGTTTTTGTTCAAATTATATATTGAAATTTTCATTTAATTTTATTGAAAAAATTACGCAATTTGAAATTTTCAAAATATTTCCATAAATTTTTAATACTTTACATATTGCATTATAAATATGGGATGATGATGGTTGTATTTTTTAAAAATTATCCTTGACTATTGTTTTAACTAATACCCACATTTTAACAAATAAGATTTTAATTAAAATACAGAAATGTAACATAAAACTTTAGTTAAATTGCTGTTTGTCTATATGCGACCGGGTGCTTGCTGTATAGATGTTGGCAGTTTTATGATGAATGATGGAAGGTGAAGGAATTAAAAATAGCTTTATGCTATTGTGATTTAACCAAAACTCTAGCTCAATTAGGACAGCTCCTAGAATGATTTTAAAATAGTCTGTTGATGTCTTGTTGACCAGTCATATTTTATAAACGGGTTGAGAAAAGAATTATTGAAATTTTGTTGTTTTGTTAGTCTCAATATCTACTGTGAGTATACTCAATTTTAGCCAAATCTAAAATGGTAACGTAAATTGGTGCATGGACTTGACATGGAATGACTCAGGGATGATAGCAGCAGAGGTTGCTAGAAACATTTGCACTTTGTATGGGAATAATGTCATTGGACAGAACATGACAAGAAACTGTTTTTCTCACTTTATGGAGGATTGTTTGGACCTTAGTGACTATCTACATTCATACTGCGCAAGTCTTGTCACAGTGTGTGGAAAAGATATTTTGTGTAGCATTGTTACTTCCTCCTTTGTTACTTCCTCCTAATGTCTCTAATTTTATCTTTGTAGTCATTTCGTGAGATATACATGGGGGTGGGGGGGGGGGGGAGAGCAATATACTGGTTGATTTATCGAGTAAGAAGCCTGTACTGCAATGTAGAATCTTTTGCGCAGCATCTGCCACTGTAGATTCCTAGTCACATCTGTGATGCTCTTGTGTCTACTAAATAAGCCCATAACGAAGTGTGCTGTTCTATGCTGGATCTTCTCTTTTTCTTCTATTAATCCTACCTGGTATGGATCCTACATTGATGAGTAATACTCAGGTGTCAGCTGAACAAGTGTTTTGTTACATACTTCATTTGTTTGTGGACTACACTTCTGAGGTTACCTCCAGTGAATCTCAGTATGACATCAGCGTTACCCACTATTAATCTTATATGGTTTTCCTACTAAAATTGCTCCTTATGTTTACCCCCAGATATTTTATATAATTAACTGCTTCTAGTGTTTGTCATGTTATTGTGTACCGTCGTTATATAATAAAGTGTTTTTCTAAATGTAGTATTTTACACTTATTTATGTTGAGGCTAAATTGCCATTCCTGGCAACTTGCGTACAATTTGCTGTGGATCATTCTTCATTTCGCTATCCTTTTCCAGTGTTGCAACTTCTTAATAAAATACATCTTCATCTGCAAAAAGCCTCATTGAACTCCCTATATTATGTATAAGGTTATGTCGCTTCTTAAGTGTGGGTTTTGCCTGGGATTGGGTGACACTGGTTTGTAACAAGACGTCTTAGCTGGTTGGCCTAATTGAGAGGGAGGCTTTGACCTGGCTAAAAAGTTACACACTGTGATGGGAATGTTGGTGAATGAAGGAACTCTCAAAATAATTAACAGTGAAGTTTTTTTGAGAAAGAATAGTGAAATTTTGAACGCTGTTTGGCTGGGAGAAATCCACGTAAGCGACCAAGTCTGAATCAAGAGACAATGACTAACTAGGCACTGTTCCATCTGTGCTAATGAAGTTAACCCAAGTTCCAACCCACACGATTAAAAACAGAGTCCAGCAGCTAATGCCCATGGCCCGTCACCTAACTCCACTCTGCTCTCCTTCAGCGCCCACCTAGCATGGCTACTAGCAGCTGTTTCCCCCCTTTGGTTGATACCTATTCATACTTTGTGGAGTGTTCTGCTCTCAGTTTTTTTTAAACTTCCCCTTTGACCCTGCCTGCGCCTGGCAGAACGTAGCATCGAGGGCTACTCGCCACCTCATTGGTTGCAATGTTACACCATTGCTTAACAGTGCCTCAGTAGCTGGGTGGAGGGGTAGAGATGCATCTTCCAAGATTGTCATGCTTTGCGTCCTTGGCTCTTCATTGGTCTTTCATGACATAGTGTTGACCACCACTCTAGGCTCTCTCCCTCTCATCCCACACTGTTTCTAACCAGAAATTCATTGTGCCATTGCTTTAATTGTGATCCATGTCAATGGATCCATTTTTTGGAATACTCAAGGGCCCTCCTTTGCTTTTATCCCGGATAGCGTCTTCCTTGTTATCATGTATGCGGCTGCCCATGTGCCTGACACATGATTGGCCGACTTCCGGCAGTGTGGATTCAGTTGCTACATTTAACAACGGACACCTGGCCCCATTTACTGACATTATCTTTTAGCTTCCCTTAGCTCAGAATTGCCTTCTCATAGATGTAACTGTCAGTTATATCGTGAAAAGCAACTTGCAATATCACTCACCTCACTCAAAAATTACTGTAACATCTGAAGACTTCTCTCAGTTGAGAATGCCATGCTTCACTGTTAGGTAGAAACGCCTCAATCCAGTCATGCTGTTGGTGTGATATTCCATATGCTCGCACTTTGTTTAACAGGCAACGGTATCAAATGCCTTCCAGAACTCAGGAAACATGACATCTATCTGGGTTCCTGTATATACTACCCTCTGAATCTCGTGCTTTTGAAAACCATTTTGATTCATACAAAGGAGATTTACAGTCTGCAGAAATGTCTTAATACTCTAATATAAAATGTGTTCCAAAATTGTGCAACTGACTGATGGCAGAGATATAAGCCTTTAGTTTAATACATACTAGCTGAAAACCCGGCGTTGCCCAGGTATTTATTTATTTATTTACTCCTGCCATTTTCAGGTTTATATTCATTATTATAAGGGCTGTATATCTGTAAAATCTCTTGCTAATACCATTAGTAGTAAATAAGTAATAGATTAAAATTCTTGTGCGTGATGAGGTGGTTTTCCATGAATGTTACTGTTCATGTGCTCATATCTAATGTACTATGTGTCGTACTGTGATACAATTTAGAAGCTACATTCAACTATATATGTGTATACTGTCTGTAAAATTTCCTGTCGCTACAATTTGTAGTGTTCAAATTATAAATTGTAACGTCATACCGAGAGCCATAAACAGCGGAAAAGTAGTAAGCGAGAAACTTTTTTCCTTTCATCATTTTACTATAGTTGCAAGCAAGAAAAAGTTTAATAAAGGTTTGAAATTATGTTTAAAGTTTGTTGCAAGTCACTAAGTACTGTCATTCTCATACAGTGTATTTTGAAAGTCTTGCCGCATTATATGGCATTTTTTTGCGATTTCTATTGGGTATGACGTAATATCTTTTGAACCATTCGCTACATGTGATTCTTAACCATGTAGCAATTATTACATCACAGTAAGGAAAGTGTGTACCAAACTTGGTTGAAATTGGTCCAATGGTTTAGGAGAAAATGAGCAGCATTGTCACTAAATGCAGCAGTTTTTCGGGCATCTCATTGTTTATGACGTCATATCTCGTGAACTATATACCGTATGTGATTCTTACACTTGCGGCGACCGTCCTCATAGATTGAAGCTTACATGTACAAAATTTCATAAATATTGGAACAAAACTGTAGATTTGTATGCAACACGTAACAAATATACGGACACTCTGCTTTATTATTAGATGATCGGCGACCCTTCTTTAAATGGAAATGATCTGCACATTTTTTTCAATCCTTAGAAACACTTCATTTGTTAGAGACCTTCAGTACACTGCTTCTAGAAGAGGGATCAAGTTCCTTTGCATACACTGTGTAAAATGTAATTGGTATCCCATCAGATCCAGAAGCCTTTCCTCTGTTAAGAGATCCCAGTTGCTTTTTTATCCCTCTGACATTTATTTCAATGTCTGCCATTTTATCATTTGTGTGATGATTTAGAGGAGGAACTACAGTACATTCTTCCCCCATAAAACAGCCTTTGAAAAAGACATTTCATATTGTGGCCTTTTGTGTGTCATCTTCTGTTTCAATGCCATTATGGTCACAGACTGTCTAGATATCTAGCTTCGAACAGTTTACCGAAGTGATGTGGGGCCAAAATATCTTGAGCTTTTCTACTAAGTAAGTACACAAAACATTGCTCTCAAATTCATTGAATGCCTCTTGGTTGGTGCTCCTTACGCTAATTTGGGCATTGCTTAATTTTTGCTTATCTACTAGACTTTGGCTGTGTTTATATTTGCAGTGAAATTTCCTTTGTTTTTGTAACAGTATCCTAACTTGGTTGTTGAACCAGCATAGATCTTTCCTATCTCTTAAAATATTGTTGAAACGAGATAGAATGGCTGGCCAGTTCTTACCTACTCTGGGTGGTGTGGGAAGAGAGTAGCCTTCCGCCGTCCTCCCAACCTCCGCAACATCCTTGTCCAACCTTACAACATCCCAAAACCACCCTCCCTAGCTAATGCTTCCTACCCCTGCAACCAATCCCGCTGCAAAACCTGTCCAACGCTTTCTCCCACTACCACATACTCCAGCCCCACCACAGGAAAAACCTACCCAATTCAAGGCAGGGCCACATGCGAGACAACACACGTCATATACCAGCTGACATATGTCCACTGTTCAGCCTTTTATGTTGGCATGACTACTAACAAATTGGCTAAGCAGATGAATGGGCACAGACGGACTGTTCGCCTGGGGGACACCCAATATCCTGTGGCAGAACATGCCCTCCAGCATAACTCCAGGGACCTGGGCATGTATTACACCACACATGCCATTTGGATAGTACCAACAAACACCAGTCCCTCAGAGCTACAGAGATGGGAACTTGCCCTCCAACATATCCTCTCCTCCCGCCACCCCCCTGGCCTAAATCTACGCTAACCCTTCCTCTTCCTCCATCCTCAGCTCACCTATTCATTATCCCTTCCCTGCCTCTCTCCCTCTCCCTCCCGCCCTCTCTCTCTCTCTCTCTCTCTCTCTCTCTCTCTCTCTCTCTCTCTGTGTGTGTGTGTGTGTGTGTGTGTGTGTGTGTGTGTGTGTGTGTGTGTGTGTCCATCCATCTTTCCCTGTTAATGAAAAACGTTGTAGACAACCCCCGCCCCTCCTACACCCCTCAGCATCATTCATTTCACTCATCTTCTCTTCTCTTTACTACTTGATCTTTCCTCTTTGGTTATATTTATCCTCTCTGGCTTGGCTCAGTACATACATGCAGTATCTCTGACGTTCACACTCCCGAAACACCACCTTCATGACCTAGGTCGTGAAGTACCTTTCCCTTCTGTTCCCATCCTTTCTTCTTTCCTTCTATCCCACCTGATGAAGGAACTGTGTTACGAAAGCTTGTCCTTTATGTGTCCTTTTTTTCTGTTTCTTCATTTGTGTTACTATCGGCGGTACAGCGCAAAGGTAAGTACTGGCCAGCCATTCTATCTCGTTTCAGCAATATCTATCTCTTAAAATTATATTCAACACATACTTAACACACATTGTACAGTGCTCTTGAACTACATCCACAGATGCTTAACACTGTCTGTGTAGGGAGCACCAGAAAAAAAGCAGGTCAGGTGTGCAGGTAGAACCAATGTGAGGCGGCCGCAGACAGTGCCAAAAATGTCCTTGTGCTAAACAATGAGAGTGGTCACAAAGGCTGCCAGAGGTGGCGGTGTAGTCTGCCTCAGATCTGTGGCTGCTGGCAAGCAAGCAGGTGTGGGGCATTGTTTGCCTGTAACCTGAACAAGGGTAATGCCTCGCTCTTTGCTCACAGAATGGAGGCGTGCATTCTGTAATATTTGTCAAACAATTTCTCAATACCTATTCAGCAGCTTCATATGACAGCTTTATGATGGTAAGTCTGTCATTACATTAAAGGTCACAGTTATTGTAATATTTACATTTAATCAAGAGACTGCACTAATTCTGGAAAAGTTTACAATGGAAAATAAGGGTTGCTTTGATTTTAGATTTTGTGTAATTACACCATATGTTGCTGCAGACAATTTTCCTAACACACTAAATTTTATTTTGCCTTGGAAGGAGGTCTCTATCTCTCACTTATCTCGAGAAAAATTTAATTTCTGTGCTGAACTTATTTTGGAGTGCATGTGCCAGCAGTAAAGCCATAGGCAAATAATTCATATCTCGTAAACAGTTTGTGAAATCAAAATGTAATTTTCTCATATGATTTGCAACATGTGTAATATGTGAATCATCTTTAGCTACTGCGTTATTTGAGTAACTAACTTGCCAAAGTTTATAATGAAATTGTAGTTTTCAAGGGAGATCAATAGTTCCTGAAACAAAAATTGCTATGGATTTTGCAACATCATAAAGAAAGAAATTACACATCTATTTTGAGTTTATTATCTGCATTAGCATGTTAATGAGAACTCTGATGTTTTTTGATGGAAAAAGGAAATTGTACTGATTTACAAGATAGCCAAGAAATTGCAAAATAACTGGCAATTAACATTTATCTAGTTGCCACTTTAAATTCTGATTTATTTGCTAAACCACAACAGACATTGAAAAAACTAAATGATTATAGACATAAATACAGAGATATTCAGTTTATACACAGTCATGGTTGCAATATTTTTTAACAAATTATTTCTTTAAAATTGCAGTTCAATAGTTATTATTCGCAAACCTTCAATTTGACCATATATTTCTGGCACAGTTTGAATGCTTCTCTGTGTTTGCAGTTTATATTGTGTTACAAAATGGTTAAATACTGAAGCTTTATTGCATGTGTTTTTGAGAATTCAGCAGTATGGGATAAGAGACAGAGAGAGGTCATTCCAACAGGAACATTGTGGAAAAATGTTGGGCTACAAACAATTGAGATTTGAAATTTATTTTTTGAGAATATATATGGTAAGGTCACTTGTTCAATATTTTATTTTAGATAACCGGTTTTGACAAACTAAGTTGTCATCTTCTGCTGCCCACATTTTAATAAATAGCACATCATATGACATGGTATCCTGATGTTATAAAAGTCGTATGTTATAAAAATCAAATACATATTTTAAGAGTACTGTGTTAAGTACATATAAACTAGATGTTTTGGTACAAAACAGTCTTTGTTACACAAAAGCAATGTTACATTTATTTATGCACTAGCTTATATGCTCGTGCTTCGCAGCAGTTGTTGAAGGGGTCTGTGTGTATCATGGCTTTTTAGGGTTCTGGACCTCAGTAAAAATAGACTCCTTGTTGGATCGCTCTGTCAATAAATTCAGTTGTCGTAGCCAAGATGTCAAATGTAAGTAAAAGTCATTGTCTAAAATGGTGTATCTTCATAAAGATGTCAAATGTACATAAAAGTCATTGTCCAAAATGAGGTATCTTAATAATGTTTTTGATACAAAAAGTGAAACTTGCCAAAATAACCAAAGAAATGTTGTTAAGTATTTAATACATAAAGCTAAATCAGTAACACTATGTTCAATGTTTGTTGGTATTCGTAGACATAAGATTGCTTAACTCTGTCATAAACATTCACTTCCTTGTTGTACTACCCCATACTTATTATGCAGCAGTGGTGTTTATTAATTCTTTTATGCACTACAGCGCCTGTATCACTTGTTTGCTGTACTACGCAATCCATACTTCAAACAACCTACATCTAAAGCAATTTCCCTGATTCCACTTTTATGAAATGTAGTTGCTCCATGCAAATCCTATAAGTAGTTTAGGAGATAAGGTATACCTAATAGAACAACAGACGGTTCCTGAAAACATTTAAGATTGTGATGTATCTTTTTTCAGTGTTCTGTTTTTAATGAAATCATGCCTATATGTTGCCTTAATCTTAGCTCAAATTTCCTGTGAAAACCCATGAAAATGTGCCTGTAGTTTTTTTAAATATGTTTGCAAAAGTGTTAGAAATAGGCATATCTTCATGAATATGATGTAGCTTACATCATACATCAGTTATATTCACCATTTAATACATTTATTTCATGATCATTCATATCTCTGGACAATGGGCTGAGGCATGGAAAGATAATTATAATAAGTAATAAGTATTTCCTTAATGAAGTAGAAATATCATTGAAAACAATTATTATTCTTATGGTTGACTCTCTTTCCATTAGATGTGCTATTGTCGCTCCAAGCGGGAGACTTAAAACTTCCACTGCAGTTGTTCGTATACATTAAGCTGTGATATCAGAATGTAAATATATGAATTAAACAAGGCGAGAATTGTATCAGTTTTATATTCATTGTGTTAAATCATATTTCTTAGAACATAGCAACTAAGAAAACGATTTTCAGAAATATGATAAATTTGAAAAGTCAAAGAGTAAGTAGTATTTTCAAAAGGTAATAATCCGATCCCTGCCCCGAACTTCATACGAACACCTGCAGCGCTATCTATTAGTTCTTTGCTGCATTATGCCATTCTTTGCAAGCATGAAATACACCTAAAACTTCAAATTACGATATCTTTTACTTTCCTGATCTGATTTTGATTAAATGAAGCCTATATATGCCCCAGAATATTCTCTATTTGCCTGTGATACCCCACATGAATGTTCATTTAGTACTTTTGGAGATTACTCTCTACAAACAGACACATGCGATTGCTTTCAGACAAACCTTTAAATTGTGATATCTTACTTTTTCTGATGTGATTTTGTGAAATGAAGCATTTCTGTAACCGCAAGATACCTTCACATTTCCTGTGAAAAACCCCGGAAAATTTGTCTGTTAGATTTGGAGGTGAAAGAGAAAGATAAACATGACAGTTGTCAATAAAAAACAGTTTTCATGAACATTACTCTTTAAGTCCTCATATCTCATGAATTATGTGCCGTACTGTGATACAATTTCGAACATACATTCAGCTTTAAGTGTGTATTCTGTTGTCTGCAAAATTTCCTGCAAGTACAATTGGTGGTGTAGAAATGATAAATTCTAATGTTATACCGAATTCCATAGTTTTGTTCAATGAACAGCGGAAAAGTAGTAAGTAAGAAACTTTTTTCCTTTCATTATTTTGATGTGGTTGTCTGTGAGAAAAAGTTTAATAAAGGTTTGAAATTATGTTTATAGTTTGTTGCAAGTCATCAAGTACTGTCATTCTCATATAGTGTATTTGTAAAGTCTCTTCGCATTATGTAGCAGTTTTTTCTGATTCCTGTTGTTCATGGTATTATATCTCCTGAATCATGTGTCATATGTGGTTTGTACTCCTACAGTAATTGTTATCTTACGTAAGAAATGTATGTACCAAATCTGGTTGAAATCGGTCCAGTGGTTTAGGAGGAAATGTGCAGCATTGTCGTTTGACACAGCAGTTTCTCTTGCGTCTCATTGTTTATGACGTCATATCATCTTACGTATATGTCATAGGTGATTCTTACCCCAACAGCGATTGTTGCCTGGTATTAAGGATCATGTGTACCAAGTTTGGTTGAAATCGGTCCAGTAGTTTAGGAGGAGATGTGGAACATACATACACAATATAGCCTATTTTATAAGATGTAAGATGACATGTTTCGCCTCTTCTGGACATTATCAGATGTTGAAGAGGGGGAAAATTTACAAACTAGTTTTAAAAAAATGCGGTTAACCAAAAATATGTAAAAATCTTTCCTAAGCAAGGAATATTAGAAATAGGGAAGGTGCAGACTGAAAACTTCAGGCCACCTGACCACATTCACGTTTTGGCATGGAGGGAAATTAAGATTGAACAAATAAATACCACTAAAGAGCATAGTTTAACCAATAAAATTACTTATCACTGAGATAGCAGAGCATTAATTTATTACATTCAATAAAATAGAACCTTAACAAGAGATGTGGTAACTGTTGCTCATGACTGGGGGGCAACGAAGTCAATGGTAAAACCTAATTTAGCCGTGCGAAGCTTTATTTACTCACGTAAGAGCTGCTCTCTGCCACAGCCGTGGACTAAACTAGATTGTCGTAATATAAAATCATATGCCAAAGTTCCTTACTTTAAAAACGACCACACACCACATTTTTTCTCACTTGTTCACACTGTTTGTGGAAACAACTGTATGGAGGCTGAGCATGTGTTTTCTTCAAATGAAGGAAAGAACTGTTGTGTGCAATGTGTAATGCTTTTTTTATTATTTATAGGCCTACTATATCTAAATGTTATAATTTTCAATACATTTTTTGGATGAAGAAAATTTGTATACAATAAGGATTGAGCAACATGAAGGCAAAAGAGCTCAACATAGACAGCCGGCACTCTCGTCTGTCCTGCCACACATCATCCGGTCACCGAGGTGGTGCTTGCGGTGCAATCTGCATTTGCAGCGCTGCTGTTTGGCAGACCAGCAGACGGTGGCAGTTTCAAATAAGACACGGCTGCACCACATCTCCCCCCTTTAAAAACAACATATCAAAAAATACAGTAAGAGAGAAAATGAAATATCACAATGAACACGAGGGTTAAGCAAATTAAATGATGTTAAGATCGCAAAATAAACTAAAAGAGTGCTTCTACTTCCACCTGTTGATTTTCACAATTACTTGAACAAAAAGTAGTCATACACAAAAAAACTTTTGCTCTTATATGTCACTTTACCACAAGAACAGCACAAATACCCTGCTGAGGAGCATCAATGGCAAGAACTAACAGTTGACCCGGCGTATAAGTGGTTAAACATGGGGCCATGTGGAGAAGAGTTTTAAGGCAAGTGACAGCAGCTTCACATTCTTCGTATCACTGAAATGCAACATTTTTGTGAAGTAGTTTGTGCAGGGGGAGGGCAATCTCCACTACAGAGGGCAGAAACGTTTGATAATACGCTATGATACCAAAAATGCTTGCAGCTCTTTAATGTTGGTGGGTCAAAGAAGAGCTTCAATTGCAGCAACGTCCTCACAAATCGGCCAAATTGTATCGTGAGAGAGTTGAAACCCCAGGTACACTGCAGTGGGTTGAGAAAACTGCGACTTCTGAAAGTTGCATATGATGCCAGTAGCTTGCAGGACAGAGAAAAGTGTATGAAGATTGCGAATATGTTCGCTGTAGTCGAACCTGTGACGACTGTATCATCCTGGTAATTAACACATCCCGGGACATTAGCCAGTAGTTGTTCCAAAATACACTGAGAAATTGTGGGAGTGCTCGCAATGCCAAACGGTAGTCTCTGATATTGAAATAAGCCGAAAGGCGCATTGAGGACAAGGAACCGACGAGAAGCTCCATCGAGTGTAAGCTGATGATAGGCCTCAGACAAGTCAATTTTAGAGAAAAATCCCCCCCCCCTGGCCAATTTGGAGAACATTTCTTCTGGACAGGCATGGGGTAGGTATCTATGAGACATTGAGTATTGACGGAGGCTTTAAAATGGCCACGGAGACGAAGACTACCATTAGGTTTGCAAACGACAAGAAGTGATGCAGCCCATTTGCTAATCATAATCAGAAGCAGTGAGCCTTACAATTTCCTGTTGACATCACCACACAGCGCCAAAGAGGGAGTATGGTATTTCCTCCGAGATGACATTGACAGTGTAATCAATGGAAAATCCGAACATGGAAAGCATCATAGGCAAACAGGTTTTCAGTACCTAAGTGATCCACAACATACACTGTTAAAGTACGAACAATTGATTTGTAGGATACCTCAATTTCCAGTTGTCCCAAGAGTGAAATTTGTTGGCGATTATAAGTGCACAAGCAGCACGTAACAGGCGACAATGGGGGCGAACCAAACATTGCATATGTCTGAGAAGCGATTAAGGTGGCTGTCGAGCCCTTGTCGACTTGTTTGTGAACACCTTTCCTAAGCATTTGAACATCGGTATACAATTTATTTGTTGAAGAAAGTGTAGAATTTACAAAAAATATTGAGTCATAATTTACATCACTATCACAAACAATCTGTACTGTTTTAGACCTTTTTTCTTGCAATTGTGGCATGTGGCCCTACATTGGGGGCAATCATCACACGGATGCTGTGTGAAACAGCGAGGACAGGAGGGCAACGAAGAAGTAACAGATCTTTATTTGTAGAGCCAGCTTGTTGCTTAACTGGTCCTGCATTTGAGCTGTGTTTGAATTCCAGCTACATCTTCCTCCGCACAGTTTGAGGAGGCGTCAACAGGTACCCTACCTGATTGAACACCACAAACATCACCCTATGAATCTATTTATGTGCCTGCAACTCTAGTGATTTCAAAAATCTGAGCAATATTCAAAACTTCTTCTAATGAAGGATTGTCAAGTTGGAGGTCCCTCTGCCGAACTTTCCTGTCTGGGCGGAGCGTAAAATTGTCCCCCCTTAACATCTGATGTTCATACGATTCTTGATGAATTACAGTCACCAATTGGCACTTGCAACTGAGCCCTTGTAGCTCTGCTGCCCATGCCCTATAATTTTGATCCAGCTTCTTTTTGCACTGATAAAATGCAACACGGAATGCAAAAACGTGGTTCTGTTTCTCATTATAGGGTGCTAGCAAAGAGCACATTTTGTCAAACGTAAGAGATGGCGGTTCTTTCAATGGAGCCAAATGAGTTAACAGATTATACAATTTCAGAGCGATCCAAGACAGGAATAATGACTTACAAAGTTGGGGGGTCATCAACGCTGAAAGCCATGAAGTGCTGGTGGAGGCGCTTCTTGTAGGCGATCCAGTTTTTGGCAGCTTCCTCATTTGGCGCGAACATGTGTATGTTCAATGCCGGTAGATGGTTGTAGTTAGTTGCAGCTAGAAGTTGTTGGAAGGCAGTCCTGAGCAGCTTTTGCTGCTCCACCAGACTGTGAGTAATTAAATAATTTTCAGTCTCTGTTGCAGTATTCTTTATTACTCCAATTGGTCTGAGAATTATTGTTGCTGCACCAACCGCAACCACCACCACCACCACCACCATCATGGAATGGAATGTAATGTGGTGAGTAATTGTTTGAGCCTAGCCATGCCATCGACGAGTACTTGTGCGGAACTTCATATGAACCCCTAACTCGTCACCACTAAAAGTGCTATAACTTTCAGTACACTTATTGGATGAAGAGAACTTATACACAATAAGGATTGAACAACTTAAGGGCAAGAGAGCTCAACGTAGACTGCTGGCATGTCTGCCGGTCACCTAGGTGGCGCAGAACTTGTGTTTGCAGTGCCGCTGATTGGCGGGCGGCGGAAGTTTTGAATAAGATGTGGTCATAGCACTAAATGCTGTGCATAAACTGATTTTAAATTTAGTGCACATGAAGCAAGTATGGCAACAATTTTCATAAAAAATGTAAATAATGTATTCTACTTTTATACAATGTATACTGGGACATAAAAAAATGATGCTTGTAGGTCAATTTATTACTAAAATGAAAATGGGGAAATTGGTGCCTGTCATAGTATATACCCTTAAGCCATCATTAGACAGTGCTATTTGAAGTCTCATGTATCATATACTTTATGTCTAAATTCATAAATGGTCACTGTTTAGCTCCTGTGAGATTAAGTTTGTAAATGGTGGAGTTCTGCTATATGAAGATGATTATGATGAAGTGCTAACGGCTATCACCTTTTCTCCCTGGCAGAAAATTTCATTCACCTTTTGATGTGCTGTCAATAGGTTGTAAAAGTGTTGTACTTATTCTCTGAGTGGGCGTTTGTTGCCTAATTAATAGATTCACTAAATTCTTTAAAAAAGGAGCAGATGAAAAATTTAAGAACAAATAGGAACTAGTGTTATCATATTTTTGTAAATACTGAAGATTAAGAACACACGAATGTGAAGTAGTCTAGTCACATGTTTACTACCATTCATTCACATATCTTAGTAACTTGGCACGAAATCACCTTACTGCAGGGAAAAAAATCATACAATAAAATTATATAAAAACAGCTGGAAAGCACACAACATCACGTTTGGTCCTAAAGAGGAAGAGAATGGTTAAACAAGAGAATATTGCTAACAAGGAGTTGTATATTATAAAAGGAGCAAGGGCCAAATGACATAGTTTACCTCATTATTATTTATGAGGTGCGGACTGTCTATCCATGGGGCAAGTGGTATAATTTCTCGGTAGTGACCCACATGATTCCTGCAGGCTTTCAGTCTGGAATCATGCTGATACATGCGAACAGTCCTAACATAAAGTTATCGGCTGCAACACCTTTAACAAAATGGTGGTAACTTTGGCAATAGACTGTGTGAGTTGAATGCATCTGAGATCTGCAACCGAGTAGACTGGTGCAAGCCTGACAGTCCTATTTTTAAACTCGTGGACTGTGCCACAATACACATTCATGATTCACAAATTGCTCCAGCAGCCAACAAGACAGGGAGAGTGAAGGAACAGTTGGTGCAGCTTCACCCTTGCATCTGTGGGCATCACACACGGAATGACCGACACTCAAAAATCATTTGAAAGGATTGTGAGTTCGAGTTCTAATAAAGCTTTTCTGTGATTTTCATGAACTTTCATTCTCTGTCTTCTCTCTTAGGAAGGAACTATTAGTCCCAAAAGCTAGTAAATACCTCACTTTTGTGTGTCTTGCTAGCATTACTACAAAATTCGCATTCTGAAGGCAGATATGCAATTATTAGTTTACTCCATAGAATTTTCCTTGAATACATTTTGGAAATATTACCATTATCGGTATAGAAAGTAAAATCTTCTGGGTTGTGACAACTGTGAACGTCAGAAGATTCTCTATAAATCCCAGAAATTGAATTGATATGTTGAGAAAATGAAATAGGAACATGATGTGGCCTAAAAAGTTAGAAAAAGTTTTACTTAAGTGACAATTGCCTTACACATTATGAATATACTTTATCATATTGAGGTAGTTGCAATAACAGTCTGCTAGTCTATGAAGCCTGCTACATCACTGCTCGGAGAAGAAAGAATTTAGTCTCAATATTACCTAGTTTTATTTTTGTGTGTATGCAGGTTGCCAAAAAGCACTCCATATTTTGAAAGGGAGATTTGAAATCTTTGTTGTAGGCTACTTGCTATAATGTTGTACAAACACTTAAGGAATACATCATGAAAGCCTGCCAGCACATCATATATCAGACAGGGCATGTCTCACTGTGAGTGGAATCACATCGAGCACCTATTTTAGCAATGTAGAAGTTAATAGCAAGCATATTACAGTAAAATTTTTGATCTTTGTACTTCTTGATACCAAAGACCATTCTTTGGAAGAAATCATTTTAGAGTAGCAAATATGAATAGTTATTAATACACTGCTGGCGATCGAAAATGCAGCATCAATAAGATCCTGTTATATCACAGACAAATTTATTTCAAAATACATGTTGTACAAAAATCACGCAATGAAAAATACAGCCCCCACATGAAGTGAGGAAAATGGTGCAATCATTGCTGAATGTTTCTGCCATTGTCGGCAGTAACCACTGCTACATATATCAGCAAGAAGGGGCTCTGGACATGTTGTTGAAGTATAGCAGACCAAGCTGCATTCACATATTGACTAAGTTGACCTGATGTACCAGTGGGTGGTGTATCCTGGACAAGGCATTCCCCAGTCACTGACCAGACATTTTCGATATATCAGGAGAATAGCAGACCAAGGGAGCAGTCCAATTCAGTGGGCAATGAAGTATTCTTGAACACTGCATACCACTTGCCATTGTCCATTATCCTGTTGCAGTATGGATGTCAGCAGGCTCCAAAGGTATGGGAGGACAAGAGGTTCCAACTCGTCAAGAGTGTAATACTGGCTGGTCAGTATACCAGCAATGTATAGTATGTGGTGGGGAGATCCACTATCACCCCAAACCATAATATCGGGGTGCCATTATGGTGTTGCATAAGGCATGTTGTCTCCAGACTCTAAATCTGACAATCTTGATGGGGCAGGTAGAATGTCACTTCAACCCTACCTCTGTCTGAATCACCACAATGGTTTGATTAGAGTCTGGAAACACCCTGGTGAATGACTGTTGAACTGTTGCTTTATGCTCCACCACAAGGTATGATATTATGATTTGGGATAGTGTTGGATTTCACTCCTGCAACCCTCTAGCACGCATTGCATTTACTCTGTGAACCATCCATTGTTACTCAAATTCTGGAGCCTGTTGGCCTCCCACACCTTTGGAACTGTTGACATCTGGTTTCAAGAGGATTGTACGAAATAACATGTGAATTACAATGTTGAAGACTTCATCCCACATCGGATTGCATTGTTGCCTAGGCCTTCCTGTTCTCTTGCTTTTTTGTCTATCGAAAATGTTTGGTCGATGACTGCCTGGGATACCTCACCCTTTGCTACACCAGTTCAGCTTTGGCGATATGTGGAAGTAGCATGGACTGATGTTCCACAACACTCCCGGAGCCTCTTTAAGTAAATGCTGTGGCAGCTAGTAGCAGTTACAGCCAGCACTGGCATCAACACTTCATATTGTTGTCGTAACCTTAAGGCGTGTTTATGCTACCACCTTGCTACTCACCATGCGTGGCAAGGCGATGATGAATCAAACCTACAGTCTTACTGGACCGATTGACCTGCACCATCACTGCTCACTACGATTCTCTTCAGGTGATGAACTGGTTTGTGTTTCGCATTCTGACCTTCGCAATATGTCGTGAAACTCGAATTGTGATTGTCTGCTTCAAGGTCACTCTAGCCAGGTGTTGTCTGACAACTTCTTGCTGCATGCTGTTTTTTGGGCTATATGTTAAAGTAATTGTTGGATGCAATATAAGAGAGAATTTTGAACCTAGTACAGCTAGTGGAAACATGAATCCCGTGGAATCCAGTGATAACATTGAACAAATCAGTGAGTACAGTGTTGATTCTGGGGATACATAAACTCAAAATCAACCTAAACCATCTTTATTTCCTCAGAGCCAGCACCAGTCTCTCCTCCACAGAAAATGCAACATTTTTGGTCTGCATTTTCATATGTTTATTCATTTCTAGTCTGATAATATTTATTATATAATGGAAAGTCTGTTGTGACATTCACAACTGCCCAAAGAAGTGCTCTGGATATTTTTTGAGTTTTTGGTAGGCCTGATGAAAGTTTTCATAGTTTGGACATTTTGAATTGATGGGATACACATCATACTTCCTCTTTCTTTGTCCTTCACAATAACTGCATCTTTGCACAAACCAATACTTTCACTGTCACCAGGCAATGCAGGGAAAATTTGTTTCTACTTCACACCACTGCTAGTGGTATGAACAGCTTAACTGCCACTGGCTGCAAGTGAGCATCAATGCGCCAGCAGCGAGCGTACAATATCAACGCACCAGGACTGCCGACAAGATGCAATGTGCCAGCAACGTGTAGTGACATGTGAGGATGCAATATAAACGTACCCTTACACAATTCACATGTGGCTGTATTTTCAATCCTGTAATATTTGTACAATTTGTTATCTCCCAAATAAATTTGGCACAATAACTCCAGATCTTTGTAGTCTTTAATTTTCAAGCCCATGTTTACTGTGTTTGTTTTGTGGGTTGGACTATACTACCACTTTTCAGAACATTCAATACGCCTACTTCTTATTAACACTGTGTGCATGCACGTGTTTAGTTATTTTGTATTTCTATACAGATGTTCTAAGTAGAGGCTGATGTTTATCTGAGTAATTGTATTTCATATCTGTTTCAGCTGCTGCATATCTTGCCACTGTGGGCACTGTATCAGCACTTATAGGCTTTGGTGGTTCTCTTGCTTTAGTCAAAAGGAGAGATCCTGCCCATTTTGACAAAGGACTTGAAGAGACAGGTGTCTCATTAGCCATCAGAGCACTGGGTAGAGGAACATTGTATGCCTTTGCTGGTTGTGGTTGCATCTTTTTTGCCATCTGGAAACTTTCAGGAGCAAAAAATGTAAGAAATAGTTTAAGTTATAGAATATGCACAGTTGTAGTTGCAGAATATGCACTTTTCTCATAACAGTTATTAATACTAAAATTAAAAACGGTGATTTTCTGCAAGTGTTATGTTTATGTAGTTTCATTGTAATTTTGGTCTTTCTAAATGAGGGAATTTGTCATCTGGATTAACTATTCTTTGATTTTGAATTGGAATTTCATACTACCATTTATGTACTGTTTGTTAAGTAAAGCCATAAATGTTCTATGTAAACGAAATTCTCTTCTAAGCAAGTTCTATGTTAGTGAGAAAAACCTACAGAATGCAGTAAACAAATGATAATACACTTTTCTGTTACTGTGAAACAGCACAGCTTCTTGTGTAATCTGCTTCTTTTACAGTGTACTTACTCAAATTTAAATTACATATTTTCCCCCTTTGTTTTTGGGATCCAAATCAATGCCTGTGGATTAGAATTGGATGCAGACAAACAGAACTTCTGAAAAATGGTGCTAGCAGCTGTCACAACTAACTTTTGCCATCAAATGTAAGCAATGCTAGCCACACTTTTCAGATTCAAAGATAAATACTGGTGCAAAATCTTTTATGCTAGTAAAAACACAAATAATAATAATAAAATGCTCTGAAGATGAGTCTACTTTTTTCGGATTTTATAAATTTTTAATACTTTATGCAACAAAGGAAATAAAAATCCAGTATTGCCCATCCTTGAATGTAGCAGCTGTTCAAACAGTCATAGCAACAAAAACAGATTTCTTAAGATCAATACCAACAAAGCACAAGGCTGTAGGGGTTTTGCTCGATTTGGTAGCTGCGAATATGTCATGATTTTTGAATTGATGTTTACATGGGAACCTAACAACTCAACTTTAAAGCCTGATTCCCATAGACATGAATTTCTTGTGCATGCATTCCCCCACCACCACTCCTGTAACCAACATAAAAATGGAAACACCCATCTTGTAGACTATCGTGCCAACTTCTGTGTAAGTTAAGAAAGTTCAAACATGTTTAACTTTCTTGCATGATGTCGCTTTCCCCACCATCACTTACAAGCTTCAGCTACTGCTAGATTATTTTCTGGAACATCTAAACTCACGCCATCCCAACATAAAATTCATGATGGATTTGGAGAAGGATGGACAGCTCCCAATCTAGGACGTTCTTGTCAAGAGGGAGGCATATGGGACTCCGGGTCACAGTATGTATCGCAAGCCTACGCACACTGACCTATACCTTTAAGCCAATGGCTGCCACCATCTGATGCAGAAGAACAGAGTGCTGAAATCACTAGTTCAAAGGGCACAGACTTGGTCAGATCCAGCAAGTTTGGGCACAGAGATTGAACATCTACATTTGGTGTTCATCAGAAATGAATATTCCTCCACAGATATCCAGAGGGCACTTAGAGCTCCCAATCAACCACAAGGTACAGAAGACGAGCATTTTTAAATGCCTGTTACGCAATCTGATACATCAGCGTATCATCATTCAGTTGGCACACTTGGGCATTTTACACAACTCGTTGCTGTCAGTTATCAGTCACTTTTCGAAAGGAAGTCAGTGTACATGTGTTTAAGCTTGACCTTAAACAATATATTGAAACAGACGTCAAGTGGTTGATGAATTGACGTCATCCCATCCGGATGGTGCACGATTAGAACTTTTTTCCACATAATAAATAACTTTCTTTTTGAAATCCTAGTGCTTCATTACAGTTGACATATCCCAGCAGTTCACAAAATTCGCCGAAACAATACGTGAAATCAGAATGAGGCAAATCGTGCAAGAATCCTAAAGCCTTCTGTATTGTTGGTATTTATGTAAAGAAATTTATTTTTCTTGCTACTAATATTTAAAAGGCTGCTACATTTGAAGATGAGCAATACTAAAGTTCTATTCCCTTCGTTGTATGGTGTATTAAAATTCAATAGTCGAAAATAAAAAGGAAATTAGACTCCCCCCCCCCCCCCCCCCTCTCTCTCTCTCTCTCTCTCTCTCTCTCTCTCTCTCTCTCTCTCTCTCTCTCTCTCTCTCTCTCTCTTTTTTACGATTGCAAAAGTTTTAGTGCCAGGATTTATATTTGAACCTGCAAAGCAAGCCTGTGTAGCACTGCTTATATTAGATGGGAAAATTTAGTAGTGCCATTTTTCAGAACTTCATTTGTTTTGTACTCGATTTAAACCCCAAGTGGTTTTTCGAACCCCAAAAACCGGAAATAGTGTGTCTTAGATTCGGTTAAATATCCTAGATTGTTTTCACAATAGCCACACAACTGCGTAAGTTTCATAGTGGTTTCACTTGAATATATTCAAAATGAGATTGTTTTGTTTTATGACGTCAAGTCTTTCAGCGGATCTGTGGAAATAAAGTAAATAACGCAAATGAAAGTGCACTGTTATGCAAAGTAAACTGCAACATTCATAACTGAAGGATTCCATATAACATTTTGGATTCGGGATTCGGCCATTATCTGGAATCCGAAGCCAGTGTGCTAGATTTGGCAAATAATGGATTCAGCCGAACCACTCGGACACAACCCTAATTAACACAAGTCATAGAAGCAATGCTAGTGCTCCAAGCGGTAGCACTACAGTTACAGATACAAACAGTTGGCTCTTTCTCCGCTAGGTGAGTTACTGTCGTTCCAAACACCTGACATAAATTTTGTCTTTATCCAATCACTGCCTATTTCATGGGATCACCTGCGGGTCTAATCTGAGGTTTTCATAAATATTGCTTCAGCTCTCGTGGAGTCCATGGGGAACCTACATACACATATGCATTTTTATACAATGGTGCATCTGAAAAGTTCAGTGAATGGTTTCAGGGAATATAGGAAACAAGAGTTACAAACAAAATATCTTTAAAAGCCTTCAAAGTAATTTTTATTGGTTACAATACACTTGACATCAGTTTTACAGCTGTTGGAAACTTGTCAGCAAATGCTTCTCGTGGAATTGCTTGAAGCACTGAGCTCTACCTGGCTGACACATGGACACCTTCTGCGTCGCGAGGACCCTCCTCAGTGTCGATGTGGTGCGACTTTGACAGTCGCCCACATCTTAGTGGAATGCCTCAATTTAGCCGCAGAGCGATGGAATTTTAATATCCCTGATGCCTTGATGCTTGTTTTAGCTGACAATGCCTCCATGGTTGACAGTATTTTAAATTTTATTCGTGAGTGTGGACTGTACCAATCCATTTAAAGTCTCTTGTGTGTCTGTCATTTATCTGTTCTCCGCTTGCCTAAGTCTATTAGGTAGGTGTTTTAATGTGTACCAGCGTGGCTGGATGTGATATTTATATTTATGTGATCACCCAGCAGAAACACTCTTGTCCTGTTCCAGTACCTTTCTCCCTTATGTGGACCCTTTCTTCATTTTTACATGTTCCTTTTAAACTTTGAAGTGTTAAAGCATATGCTTCCAAACGCTTAACACAATGTTTTATTTCTAAGATTGGAACAAGGGACTGATAACCGTTGATGTTTAGTCCCTTTCAAAAACCACCAACCACCCAACCAACTGAGCTCACACTTTGTTGCATATCCACAAACACTCTCGCACAAACTTTTTACTCACTGCTTGAACACCACACACCTGCACTAACATCCCATGTGTCTCTGTTGCTGCTTTGCCTAATTTGAAACAAAACCTTATGTTAATGTGTTGCTCCATTGTTCCATTTTGTGCTCCATGTTGCATGACACAAATACACACTCACCCTCTTAGCTGGGTTGCAGCATGTACCACCGTTTCAGTGTAGTGCTTTGCATGATAAGGAGGCAGTTGTTGACATGTCACTCAAAGTATATGTGCAGGTACCTCTCCCTCGCTAGCCTGATTTGTAAAAATGGGACCAATCACCAAACATTTCATATATACATATAGGTAATACAGTTCAAATTGTCATTAACATTCTGCATTGACTGTACTGTAGAGCAGTTCCAAGATTGCTTACATAATTAAGTAGTGAATTTATAAAACAGTTTATTTTTACGGCACTATCAGAAGCTAGATTAACTGTTAAAAAACCTAAAGACGAACTATTGAGACAATAACCCCACTTTCTACTTAAGAATGCTGTAGATAGTACCATTATAAACCTTCCTTTCTTATTTACCTTCAGTGAATTATAGTTAATGCAAGGTAAAAATTTAGTGATAATGCTCTTCAAAAGCAATATAAGTATTGCAGTGTCTCTAGTAGCCAAATGTGCCTTGTAATTTAATATTAGCTAGCATGGTATCTCACTGATAGGATAGAAACAAGGATTCACTAATTTTCCCTGGTGAATTAGTGTGACAAGGATAAGGATAGGCAAATGCGAAATTATGAAGGCCTGAGTTGGGCATCCTTACATTCAGTATTTTGAGTATACAATGTTTATTTAATATCAATAGGAAATAGATAATAAAATTTTTTTTAATGCCAAATATCGATAGATAAACAAAAGCTTGCCAAAAGGCATGATTTTAAACTCATTAAGAGAAAAGCAAGAGTAATTTAAAATTTAAGAAAAGGCTTCACTTGATTTACATCAGAATAACTTAACAAGGGGAGACAAGCAGTTTAGCATAACTTGGCCCGATGGGCACACTTTAACGGATTCAGAAATAAAATTACACAGAATAAATTCAAGGTGAAAGGCAATTGAGGTGAAGAACTAGCCGTATCAACAACAGACAATAAACATGATATCAAGGTGCAATTTCCTAATTAAACTTGCCTGAAGGGCAAAATTTAAAATAGCAACAGCAATTAATTACAATAACCTAAGTTTAACCAACAGTTAAGAACAAACTCTAGCCACAAACAAAAAGGAACAACAAACAGCAGTTTACACTTCAAATTGCACATTTGTCAACAGTCCATCACAATTAACTGACAAGGGTAGCCATAGAAGTAGTACCACACACTTTAAGCAAATACCCAAGTATATGCTGCACATACAGGGCTCACAGACACACAGCCCTGCAAATGAGTTAACAGTTTAGGTGAGCAATGAATATTAGACATAACACAAATGACAAACACTAATCATAGCTAACTACATACTGGGAAATCTGACGCATCAACTTATCTGATGCAAAAGAAATAATTTGAGACAAATTCCAGTCCCCTCCCAGACATAAAATAAAATCTTCACCAAATTCCAAATAAACTTAATGAGCTGCATGATAAATATGCACCCACCAAGATTGAAAAACTGAGAAGAAAACCCGCAGCATGATTAACTAATGAGCTGAAACAACTCATGAATCTGAGACATCCACATCATACATACAAACTATGTCCTACACTTGAAAATAACACCACTTACAAACAGAACTGTAACAGGTCAGTCAGGCTGTGAGAAATGCCAAGTTCAGGTACTCCCATGATTCATTAACCAACAACATGAACAGACCAACTGTTCTTTGTAGAAACCTATAACTATAATTGATCGTCAAATGAAATAAAGACTTATTGACCTCTTCATGAGGATGAAAGATGGTTAACACGGTAAGATTTGCCTTAAGTGTGTTACCTGCACTACTGTCAGAAAATCCATATGATTGTCAGATCAGTATCTTCTGTGGACGATGACATCATAGTCCAAAAGATCCACTAATACCCATCATAACAGATGTATTCAATCAGTCCTTAGCTACAGTGTTTTTCCCGAGGCATGAAAATGTGGACTAGTTAAGCCACTGCCTAAAAAGGACATTGTCACAGCACCTATCTGCATTCTTCTTTACTACAAACAACCTTCTTACCGAACACCAATCAGGTTTCTGCAAATATTGCTGCACAACGTTTACTTTGATGAAAGTAACAGATGACCTGCAGCTGGCCGATGACAAGAGGTGACTATCATGTGCTTCTTAGACTTTAGCAAAGCCTTTGACACTCGGACTTTGATATATTATCGCAAAAACTTAGCAGTCTAAATTTCTCTCAAAGTGCAGTGCTATGGTTTTGCTCATACTTTACATCACGTCTTCATTGTGTAATGTCTGGCACCACAAAGTCACACTGGGGAAAGATACTATCAGATGTACTCCAAGGGCTCAGTATTAGGTCCAATACTCTTTTCATTGTACGTGAATGATGTGTCATTTTATAAATACCGTCTAGTAACATCATCTGAAGATCAAAACCAACTGCAGAACAATCTAAATAGATATCATTGTGGTGTAAAAATTAACAACAGACTCTTAAATAATAAGTGTGAAGACATCCACATGATTACGACAAAAGAAAATCTATTAAACTTTGTTTACATGATAAAGCAATCAAAAGTGAAGGCCTTAAACTCCACTAAATATCTAGGAATTACTATTACATCAGACTTAAAATGGAAAGAAGATGTAGATAATGTTGTGGGAAAAGTAACGAGAGACTGTGTATTATTGGCAGAACCCTTAAAAAATGCAACAGAAGTACTAAAGAAACTGCATACACTACACTTGTCCATCCTTTTTTAGAGTATTGCTGCCCAACCTTATCAGGTTGGTATGATGGAAGACATCAAGAGAGTCCAAAGGAGGGCAGCTCGTTTTGTATTGTCATGATACATGGGAGACAGCGTCACAGAAATGATAGGATCTGGGTTGGGAATCATTACAACAATGGCATTTATTGCTGCAGCGGGGGCTATTTACAAAATTCCAGTCGCCAACATTCTCCTCTGAATGCGAAGATATATTGTTGACTCCCACTTACATAGGCAGAAATGATCATCAGAATAAAATACGGAAAATCAGAGTTCGAATGGAGAGATTTAGGTGTTCTTTCTTCCTGTGCGCTATTCAAGAATGGAATGGGAGATAAATAGTATAAAGGTGGTTCAACGTACCCTTTGCCCGGCACTTAAATGTGATTTGCAGAGTATCCCATGTAGATGCAGACCACATGTATGCCATGACCAGCAGCAGTATCTCAGTGCAAAACATGGATACCTGAAGACAACAATTGAGAATTTCAATTCTGACCTATGTGAACTATATATCTGTAACATCCATCTCTTTAATCGTATTTCTCCACGTTATACCCAGCTATCCTGGCTCCATGTTGACAAGCACAGAGATTTTCGTACATTGTTTCCTCTACTCTCTTATCAACATACACCATACCTCATATCTTTCCTTGACCTTAACACTTTTATCAGTCCAACATATCAGAAATACCCTTTCTGCCCCTCTAAATCACTCAGCTGCTTTCTAGAAGTCCTTTTCAGTGGCAGCAACCAGACTATGGCACAGTATCTCACAATATTTCAGAGAACTGAAAACCACACTAGCTTCAAACAACACTTAATGTAACATCTAATAAAGCAATAAAAACTCCATTCTCTGTTCTCTTAAGCTCTTGTTACAAGGTCACATCCCTACCTCTTCCCAGGTACTCTCTAATTCCCATTGATCTCAAGAGGTAGAACTTCCCCAACTTCCTTCAGTCAGAATTCGCCAAGTCATAATCAACAACTGCATACTCAGAAGTACATTTTGTATCTGCCAATATCAATGTTCTGTATTTCCATTATTACATCATCATCAGCAGCAGCAGAAGCTTTTTCAGTAGTACTGCTAGTAATTAATCTTGTTAGAGTTGCATCAATATCATTCATTTACATCCTCTTTACGTGTAATCAATATATTTAATTACCTTATTAATTGTAGCTCTTTAGGCTTTCCCAGCTATCTGTTGACATGATGTGTGAATGGATCTTCTGCTGGAGGTTCATGTCATTCTGGCACAATATTTCAGGTGCTCCCTGAGACTTCCGTTTTGACAGAATGTGTCCAGTATTTATGGCCAGAGGGCACTGGGCACTCCGTTCACAGTCCGCACGTACCTGGTGCTCCTCCCGAGCAGTGCAACAGAATGGGGACATACAGACAGTGGTCATCCTAAGTGACAAACAGCTCGATAAGGCCACCTCAAAAGTACTCAGCAAGGGCCTCAATTTTGCACTCACTTCCAGTAATGTACCTGTTGCAGCTTTCATCAATGCAGTTGAGCAAGCTGCTGGGCCCTCAACAGGATGAAGGCGCCCCCCCCCCCCCCCCCCCAATCCAACACTCAAGCAGCTCTGGAAGGATGACAGCTTTGTAGTTCTACCAGCTGACAAGGGGAACTCCACACTCATCTTAAAGAAGTATGACAGCAACTTCTGGAGGATACTGTGATTCCTCAGACAGAGTGGACAAGACGACCTGAACTTTGCTGAAGGAGACAGGTTGGATGGTTGATTGGTTGGTTGTTTGGGATAGGGGGACCAAACTACTAAGGTTATCAGTCCCCTGGTGGGGAGGGGAAGGAGTGGGAACAGAAAAGGAGGGGAAGGGAAAGGAAATGCAGTCTACAGAAGAAAGAAGGAAGAAAGACTGCATTAGCTCGAGGCCCCCTGCTCACCACGCATGTACTCATGAAAGATCCGTGAGGCCCTTGGGGGAAGGAGACAGGTCTGCCTGAACAGGTCATCAAGAAGCTTCATACTAGAGCACCTTTACCACCTAAACTGTATGGTCTCCCCAAAGTCCATAAGGATGGGGTCCTTCTTCGACCAATTGTTAGTAACACTGCGACAGCAACCTACACTACTCCAACCTTTCCATGGAGAGGTTTGAAGAGGAGGCACTTACATCAGCAACTTTCAACCTATGTGCTTTTTTTTTTTTTTTTTTTTTTAGATATGTGACTGATACTTTTGTCATCTGGACCCATGACAGGAAGAAGCTAGATTATTTTCTGGAACATCTAAACTCATGCCATCCCAACATTTATGATGGAGCTGGAGAAGGATGGACAGCTCCCAATCTAGGACGTTCTTGTCAAGAGGAAGGCATATGGCATTCCGGGTCACAGTGTGTATCGCAAGCCTACGCACACTGACCTATAGACTTTAAGCCAATGGCTGCCACCATCTGATGCAGAAGAATAGAGTGCTGAAAGCACTAGTTCAAAGGGCACAGACTCTGTCAGATCCAGCAAGTTTGGCCTCAGAGATTGAACATCTACATTTGGTGTTCATCAGAAATGAATATTCCTCCACAGATATCCAGAGGGCACTTAGAACTCCCAATCAACCATAAGGTACAGTTGATGAACCAGAAGAGGCAAAGAAGATGGCATACCAACCATATGTTGGACCCAACTCCATCAGCATAATTCTTCTGAAATATGACATCAAGAGTATATTCTGCCCACCCTAAAAATTGGGGCAATGCCAGGGAGTATGAAGGATGACCTAGGGCTACGTAAGCCAGGCATTTATAACATTCTATGCCAGTCTGGGATTGTACATTGGCCAGACAACCAGGACTGAGGATGTTAGGTGCAAAGAACACCAGAGGCACACCAGATTTGGACAGGTTACAAAATCAGCCATAGCGGAGCACTGTGTAGAGCTCGGTCACTCGATGGACGACAACTACACCAAAATTGTGACAAGGACGCTGAGATTTTGGGACAGTGTTATAAACAAGGCTATCGAAATAAAGGTCACAGAAAACCTAATCAATTGAGACAGAGGATACCAGCTAAGCTCAGCATGGTGTCCGGCTTTGGAGCTTATGAAAGCCCAATGAAAGGCTCCATGAGACACTTTAAGAAGTGGAGACACATGGTATGGCAGCCAAGCCGTGTGCAGAAATCCAGTGGAGCATCAGGGACAAAGACAACAACTCAGGAGCAGCACCAGTCGGGCACAAATTGTGAACGAAACGCCCTCTGTAGAATAAGCCTCAGATAGCTGCCACGACCACAGATGGCAGCCGTGTCAGGCGCTATGTCCGTCAGAGTACCAGGGACAGGACAACAGCACAAGAACAGTTTCCAGGCAGGCGCGGACTGTGAACAGACCACCCAGCGCCCTCTGGGCATAAATACTGGACATATTCCACCAAAATGGCAATCTCAGGGAGCACCTGAAGAAGGCAGCTAAGTATGCAGCTGAAATATTGTGCCAGAGTGACAGGAACATCCAGCAGAAGACCCACTAATGCGTCATGTCACCTTATTAATTGTTTATCTGTTAAAATCATGTTATATTATAGATAACTCAGATATAAAAAATACTGTATGTGTAAAATACTGGTCTGTTGTAAGAAGAGCCTGATGGCCCTAATCTGATTAGGCTAAATAAATAAATTAGACAATCACATGAACACAACTTAAATTTTCGGCCATGGCCTTCGACAGTAAAAGAAACACATACATTTACACAATCACACGGTGTAACTCATCTCTGGCCTCTTCAGCAGAACAAGCATCTTGACAGTGAGTGATAAGGAGAGTGGGGGGAAAGGATACTGGACACAGTGGGGGTAAAACTTTCTGCATTGCATGACAAATTTTAAGGCTCTGATAGGTTGGAATGTGACCTGCAGCTTGGAATGCATAAAGGAAAGTGTCAGGAGAGCAAAAATGGGGAGGGGTATGTGTTGGGGGGAGGAGGGATTTAAAATCATAAAAATCAATTAATTGAAGGGATATTGAAATCTTAAGAAAAATAAATAAATTTTTTACCAAAAAAAGGGGGGGAGGCATCACACAGTAGGAAGAAAGTCATGAATTGGAAGGAAACGCATGATAACTAGTGGGAGGAGGGGGGGTTAATGTTAGACATGGACACTTTAGGAGGGGTTAGAAGGACCTTGATACGATGTCCCTTGTTTCAGGACTCACTTCATCCATGTGTGTGGAGTTGCCTCAGCATGTAAGCAAAAATTTAATACAAATTGTTTAGTAACTGCTGTTGGAGGCATCAGTCAATTTCTGTAACAGTTCTTCAATATTGGTATTGGGTGCTGCTGAACTACTGCTAAGTGTCTCTAAAATGCCTTAAACTAATTCCATTAAATATAAGTAGGTGGTGGTGGTGTTGTGGATTTGGTTGAGGTCTTCAGTCTGAAGAGTGGTTGGATACATCTCTTTGTGCTACTCCGTCCTTTCCAAGCCTCAACATCTCTTAATAACAACAGCAATCCACATCCATTTGAACCTGTTTACTGAATTTGTCTCACAGTCTCCTGCTACAACTTATAACCCACACCGCTTTCTTATACTACATTAACTATTTCCCGATGTCTTATAAAGTGTCCTATCACTCACTCCCTACTTTAATTAAGTTATGCCATAAAATTATTTTCTTTCCAATTCTGTTCAGTATGAAGTGAACACCATTTGGCACAATCACTTTATTGACAGTTCTGAGTACACTCGAAGACTAAGCTGGCTGTCACTGCCAACCGTTTGACAGCACACCGCCGGCAGATGGTGCGTTGCTCATGTCAGCTGTCTTAGACGGCTGTGACTTCCTGTGGCTATTCCACAAACTATCGCGGCCGAGCTGGTGCGAGCCAACTTAGCATAATATGGGTGCACACAATCTGAATGGCCCACTAGGTCATAACATCCCTTCCCCCTTGAGGCGAGTGGGTGGAATCCGGAACAGCGGCAAAGAAGTCTGGCAGCTGTGACTGCTCCACCTCAATCCAATCGTCAGGCGGCTCCATCCACTCCCTAGCCAGAACCACCTCATATGGATGAAACCTCTTTGCACGATGAGAGGTTCACCCTTGTGAGTGACGTTCTGCCACTCCCAGCACTGGCGATGGTGGTGGGTCCTCAATCCCCTCGGGCGCTGATGACCTCGATGTTGAGTGCCCTATATCACTAATCAATCAATCCAATCCATCCCCTCCTCCTGTGGATCTTCCATCGGAGACTCTGGGCCCCAATTGGCTGGCAGCAAGGTCCCCCCCCCTCCCCCACCTCCGGTGACCAGAACTGTCCACTCCTTGGAGCTGGCTGCGGCAGGGAAGTGGGCCCCTCGACGCTGACGGCAGCGGGACCTCCCCCCGCCGACCGTCTGTGTCCGAAGTCAGCAGAAATGAAGTTGGTAGAGAATGGTACCCTGATGGTACAGCAGACAGAGGGGTGCAAGACCTCGACAAGGTGAAAGGGAATGTAGGTGCGGGAGAAGGATGGCGGACCCACAGCTGATCGTGGTGGCAGTTGAGAATACCAGTGGGAGAACGGACCTCACAGAAACGAAGGCCACACCCCCAAATGACCACAGCTGGGACCCAACAAGGGTGGAGGCTGTAGCCTCGAGTCCAGACAGCCGAAAGTGGGGCAAAATGCGACGGAAGACGAGGAAGGGATGCAGGAGAGCCCAGATGCAAGAGGGATAACAGCGTCTGATGAGGGTGGCCATGAAGGAGCTCAGAGGGGCTATGCTGACCAGCTGGAGTGGACCTATATGACGACAGGAATCCAAGGAGGGCATCCTCCACTGAAAGACGCAACACATACTCTCGAAAGGAAATAAGCTTTGCTTATCTTCATCACACACCTGGAAAGCTACTAAGTGTTGTCATAAATGCTGTTTGTAGTCAGACCAATCCTCGTCATTGTCATCAAAATGAGAAAATGAAGGAACGGCCACAAAGACCGCAACCCGACCTGTTGTGTCACAGCCCTAGTCAAAGTGTCAATAGACGCCACGAGGGAAACATTCTATTGCGTCAAAACTTCAGGCAATGACTGAAGATTCGTCAGCAAAGCAGTAAGTTGCTCTGCCATGACTGCGGCAAGAACAACACACTACCATAAAACCTTGTCGCCACTGAAGTGAACACTGTTTGGCACAATCACTTTATTGACGGTTCTGAGTACACTCGAAGACTGAGCCGGCTGTAACTGCCAGCTGTTTGACAGTGTGCCGCTGGCAGATGGCGCACTGCTGATGTCAGCTGTCTTAGATGGCCGTGACCTTCCTTGGCTACGCTGCGAACTATCACGGCTGAGCTGGCACAAGCCATTGGAGCATAATACGGGTGCGCTCAAACTGAATGGCCCGCTAGGCCATAACACAGTACCTCATTAGTTATGCCATCTATCCATCTAATTTCCAGCATTCTTTTGTAGCGCTTTATTTCAAAAGCATCAATCCTTTTCCTTCTATTTATTTTATTTATTTATTTATTCTGTTCCATAGGACCCACTTCAGGAGTAAGACTCCATGGTCATGGAACAAGTCAATACATTAATTGTTACACAATAATGGTAATAGAAAAAGTGAAAAGAATCAATAAAGAAAAAATAAATTAGCTTAATTGTTTAACTTTTCTAGGAGTTCCTCGACAGAATAAAAGGAGTGAGCCACGAGGTAACACTTCAATTTAGATTTGAAAGCATGTGGATTAGTGCTAAGATTCTTAAGTTCTTGTGGCAGCTTATTGAAAATAAGCTAAGTTGCTTATTGTCAAAATTTCACTTCAGTACAAGGCTATACTCCGGACACTTAAATTGAAAGTTAACAAATACCTCTTCCTTAGAATCACATTTCTTCTCATTTACATTCTGCATTTTATATCTTCTCTACTCTAGCCATAATAGTTATTTAACAACCCAAATCACAAAACACACCTACTACCTCTTTTCCTAATCTAAAGTTGTTCTGCAGCTACACCTGAGTTGATTTCATTTTTCTTATTGTGCCTTTGTTAATGTTCATTTTAATACTTCTTTTGAAGAAATTCTCCACAGAGGTGATGAAGTATTCTTCAAAAGAGATAGATTGGCTGGCCAGTACTTAGCATAGTTTTGTACCGCCGATAGTCGCACAAAAAAGAAAAAGGCCAAAAAGTAGGACTAGGTGTTGGAACAGGGTTCCTTCATCAAATAGGAAGGAAGGGAAGAAAAAGAGAACAGGGACAGAAGGGGGAGGTTATTCATGACATAGGGCATGAGGTGGTGATGGGTGATGTTTCAGGATTGTGGAAATCACAGATACTGCATGTTAATACTGAGCCAGGCCAAAGATAATAGCTCAAGAAGTAAAGAGAAGTGAACCAAATAAATCTGAGTGGGGTTACGGGGGAGGGAGATTAGGTAAAATATTTCTAATTAACAGGGAAAAATATGGAGACAAACACGCACACACACACACACACACACACACACACACACACACACACACACAAGCACACTCAAATATTATATGAGAGGAAAGCAGGGAAGGGGATGAGAAATGAGTAATGAATGAGTGTGTTGTGGATGGAGGAGAGGGGGAGGTTATGGTAGATTTGGGCCAGGAGTGTGGTGGGAGGAGAGTATATGTTGGAGGGCAAGATCTCTTATCTGTTGTTCTGAGGGTGTTTGTTGATAGTATCCAAATGGCACGTGTGGTGTAACATGTGCCAAGGACTCTGGAGTTTTGCTGGAGGGCATGCTCTGCCACAGGATATTGGGTGTTCCCCAGGCAAAAAATTCCATCTGTGACCATTCATGCACTCACTCAATTTGTTGGTGGTTATACCACATTTCTGTGTTGATCAAAGATCAGGTCAACTGCTTTATACAATTGACCCTTTGAGATCAGCACTACACACACACACACACACACACACACACACACACACACACACACACACACAGTTATCTATAATAAAGTAATATCTTCAGATACAGTCAGTTCTTGATAATAGCAGGTGACAGATTTTGGTGGATAGGTAGGACACAAGAAAATAACTGTCATTCTGCATCTCTCTTCGGTGGCCCATCTTGCATTGTTGCACAAATGTGAGATTCTTATCTGATAGGATTATCAGAGGATGTGAAGTATATACAGTGAATGGCAATAAAAAGTGCCATAGTTACCACAAGACAAGATTAAATTATTTACAGTGTGTAGAAAGATTTTTAATGGTAATCTTTCTTGTGTTCCAAACACGAAAGGAATGTACAGACCCAAATGGTATACCCTGAATTCTCAGTGGTTTGCAGTGACAGGATCAAACACTAATGGACAAAATTAATTTCATACTACCTCCTTGACTTACAATTGTGCACATAATGTCATATATCTTCTTTGGCATGTTCTTGCACAGCACTTTCACCTGTTGCAATCACAGACCAGGCAAAACATGATCTTACTGTGTCCATTAATGTGACAGAACAGGTGACTGTGGTTGGGAGAATTGTTTCTTGGTAAACATGTTTTGTATCGAGAGGTTTTTTTCATGTTCATTGCCCTGGTGAGGAAGCTCATCTCTATAATGTATAAACCAACAAAATGAAATGGACAAATATGTGGTTGCATCACACAATGTTAAGTCTACTATCCGGTATTACCTCAAAAACAGCAGAAGTTTCTTTCTTCCACATAATGATCCCCAGAGTTGATCTGTTTATTATTGCTTGATGCACTCCTGGAGTTGCTATTCTCTTGTTCTAGTATTACACTAACACCAAGGCAATATGCAACTGTTAACACAATTGAAGTTGGACACACAGTGTTAGAGAAAGCCTAATCAACAGCATACTTTGCACACCCATTATATGAGTTTCTGAGTCACTTAATTGCTTGTTGCACTCGTCAAAACTACAGTGTGTGTAGATGCTTTATACAAAGACCACGCTGTTGGGTAGGTAGATAAAGTTTTTATGAGCTCAGTGTCCTTATAATCAGTATTAGGTTCCTACTTGTTTAACAGTATGTTGTCTGTACTTCCTTCTGTCAGTGCCTAATACCAGTACAGCGTTTTTGTGTCTTGTATGTTCATTTTCCATTGGTGTAACCAGGATTTTATAAGGGTGTTATTCTGGGTTAAAAATGTAATGTAAAATTGATTACTAATACATTATTTCAGCAGTAGTTTCGAGTGGTAACTCTCCAGAATACATATATTATTGTTACTTAAAAATTCAGTCTGCAGATTGAAAGTGCAGGTTGAAATTCAAGAATATAATGAGGATTAGACTGCAAGCCACAGATAGGCACGTAGAAAAACAATCACGCGCATAACAGCTCTCGGCCACAGCTTTTGTCAGCAATGAATAGGCACATATTCATACAATTATACAAGCACACAATCACTAATACACGGCTGCCGTCTCTTGCTACTGTGTTTACAATGTAGTCCCAACAGCAACAGTAACTAAAAGTGGACAGGGAAAGGATGTCCCAACAGTGATTGCAACTAAACGTGGGCAGGGGAAGGATGCAGGGATACCAGTGTTACTGGTATTAGATTGGTGAAAAGAGAAGCAGCTTTAGAACATGGGAGACAGCAAAAGAGGGAGAAGTAGAGAAGGGGGAAATGGCACAAACAGTGGGAAATGAGACAAGAACTGTGGATGGTGACTGCCATCTGCACAATGCGGTTTTGAAACATCAGTTGTTGACAAGGCAACCTGCATCTGCAGGTCGAAGCGTCCAACAGTCTTGAATGCACGTGCAAGGGATTTTGCAAATCACAATAAGTACAGTAAACCCTGTTTTTACGTTCCGGGATTTTAAGTTTTCCTGCCATTTACACCATTTTTGGTGGGTCCCGTCAAATTTCCTATGTTCACAATGTTAATTCACCCCTGTTTTTGTGTTAACATATTTACACTTTTCCCACATTTTACACTTTTTGAAACCATGTCCATGAACACAAAAATTATGTTATTTACATAAATTGATGGTGGCATGGCTTTCACCTTAAATTTTAATGTTTATAAACGTTACACACTCAAGTTTATTGACACTTTGCATTTATTCAAATGTATATTTCGCATTTTGTTGTTTGCAGTACGCACCCATAGTCAAACCAAAATATGATGATCCCTGGTGCTTGTGCCACTCAGGCTTCAGTGCCGACTGCGGAAGCAGACTGTTGGAGTAAGTCAAATGCAAACATTGCTCTGCAAATTCGTGCGCCCAGCTGCACTGTGCACTTTCGCCAGTTCTGTCAGACAACAGTGACCATTGGCTACACTGTCCGGCTACAAACAAAGTATTTAGCAACATGTCTGGATTCCATTTCTGTGCCGGGTACGGTCTCTCGGCCCAGTAGGCAGAGCCAGGGATCATTGTGTTTCGGCCCAACTATAGTTGACAGAGTATAGTATTCCATCAGCCATCACGCCAATTGTCGGCTTGGCTTTGTTTGCACAACTGGCAGTTTTACATGCTTTGCATGATGCATTTCGAGAATTTATTGTTGTTGTGAAATGAAAATATTTATCTCAGTATATTTGTAATGTTTTATAAATGGTGAGACAGGTGGTTTGCTTGCGTGTGTTTTCCTGCACACTGAAGGGGGCACAGTACATTATAACCTCAAAAAAGCGATAATAGTGTGTGATGCTGACCCTATGCAAACATCACAAAAACATTTATGGATATACTTGCACTCGAGAACGTGAATAAATTCTCGAATATCGTCATGCAAAACATAAAAAAATACAAAAATTATGAAACTTGTGCAGTTTTACTACGTAAATGATTAATGACGGTTAAATGCTTGCTGACTAATCGATTATGATGAATGAAATTATGTCAAAAATTTCTATTTCCCATAAAATTCCAAGTTCCAGTTCCGCCTGGTGCTTAAATTGGTAAAAATTAGGACAACCTTTATTATACAGGGTGGCCAGAAAATGTCTGAAATGCTTGTCAGGACGTTGTAGGGCAGGTTGTACTGAGACACAAATGTTAAGAAAAAAATTTGATACGTCGTGCTATTTCTGAGTTATTTAGCTTAGAAGTTAGCCAATCACATCGTATGGCGCGCAGATTCAAACAGCCCACAAGAGGCAGCGTTGCTAAACGTATCCCCCATGTTGTAGTCAAATGGGTATAAACTTGTATATGAAGGCTGTTGTAACGTGAGACACTGTGGTCTGGGGGAAGAGCTAGACATGAAGGTCCTGAGTTCGATCCCCACCAGGGTTATCCTTTAGTTTTTATCTAAATGGGGAAACACATCTGTATTTTTTGTCTAATCATTTATATATGGATTTCATGTAAGTAACGGAACTGTACATCTTTTTCTGCATAAACACATTGGCGTTGGCCCCTAGTATGCACATTTATTCCGAAAGCTACAGTATCCATAACATTCAATAACTGCTCATAAATGCATCTGACAAAGGTCTAACAATATGTACCTGATTGGACATAAATATGGAAAAACAATAAACGTCATACACAGTCAATGGTCATACTTGTAACAAATACAGGGAAAGTAATGTATAACATAAAACAATAAACTGATATCTTGGCAGCTGTTTAACGTAAGTATGTTGTTTTCAGGAGCGAAACGTAACACTAAATTCACAGTAGCTGCTCAAAGTGTCCTCCTCCAGCCTGACGGCACGCATTGCAAAGCTGCATCATTGACTCCGCAAGGTTTCCTAAATCAAAGGTTTCCCTGATTTCATTGAAGGCTAAAATTATCCTCACAAGAAGCTCTTCAGTTGTATCTACTGGGATCGCATAGACCATTTGCTTCACATGGTCCCACAAATAAAAGTCTAACGATGTAAAATCTGGTGAACGAGCTGGCCAGAGGAATGGACCACCTCGGCCAATCCACCTTTGCGGGTACAACACATCTAAATGCTTACGTACCGCAAAAGCAAAGTGCGGCGGTGCGCCATCATGTTGAAAGCACATTCACTGATGGACCGCCAGAGGAATGTCTTCTACGTATAGGGGAAGGATGTTTTCATGGAATGCTAATTATGTCGTTCCATTTAAATGGGGAAGGAGTAGGACGAGACCCAACAAAAATTCGCCTACGATACCTGCCCAAATGTTGACACTAAACCTATGCCGATAGGATTTAACGTAAGTGCCATGTGGATTTGCGTCCATCCAAATGTTGCTGTTTTGGGAATTGAATTGTCCTTCTCTGGTGAAACATACCTCGTCTGTCCACAACACCATCTTTACAAATGTGGATTTTCCTTACATTTATTTAAATACCACACAGAATATTGGTAATGAGAGTGGTAGTCCTTTTCAACCAAATCGTGCACCTTCTGTAGGTGATACGGAAATAGGTTTTCGTCGTGTAAGACGTCCAATACTACACCGTGCGAAACCTGTAACCGACAAACAAAGGATACATTTTGCCATGTGTAGTTTGCAGGCATTTCTTAAGAATGTAGTAATAATGTGACTTACTCCCAAAGCAGTACCAATGGCCCTCGAGTTGGTATTAGGTGTTGCAGCAACCATTTCGAGAATGTTGTTTTCAAACTGAACGCGTCCAGCGTCAACATTGGGTACAGCAAAACTTCCAGACTCCCTTAACCATCTATCGACAGCTAAAAAGGTATTTACACACGAAATAACGCGGCTGGGAAATTTTGCGTGGTAGATGTCGTGGGTAGCTGGTGCATATTGACCTGCAGCGCCGTAAACTAAATGCATATCTGCTTATTCCTTGAAGGAGTACCGATGACGGGCCATTTTACCACTACTTGTGTGTCACGATGACGTCTGTCACTGCTCTACCGCACCTCCTTCCTTGTACCTTTGCACCTATACAAACTCTTCCGGCGAAGATCGATTGCATACATACTATTCGCAATGATGATCCAATGACAAGTAGAAAAAGGGTCACTACACGGCCGATACAATTACCGTCGGATGTTGGCATAGCGTACATCGTATTGCAGGGATTGCTGATGCATTGGCCCGAATTCGATCCCCACTGCCGTTGAATATTTTCACATGTTTGTTTCTGTATCGGTCCCTTGTTTGGTCTGACAAGGAGAGGATTCCTACTCATAGTGACAAGAACACAGTTCGGCTATTGAACACACAAGGGGCATACAATCGAATCCGCGTGTGGGAGTGTTTACTTTTATTTTGTTCATGTCAGTTTATGTATTACGTACACCGCAAATAAGTCAAAATTATGATCAATATATTGTATTTATTAATATTTCATAAAAGGGATAACAAGGAAAGGCAAGCAAAAATGTGCGACTGCAAGTAGGTTTCCTGGCAACAGTAACTATTACCCACAACGACCAGTTGGCCGATTTTACTGGAACCACGAACCTAATGCTTGCGTGCAGCTGTCAAGATCTACAGGAAATTAAGTTAACAAAATACAAAGTCCTGTGTGCCTCAGTTACAATCCTTTCTCGGATAGTTATTTCCAGAGTCCTCGTCGACGCTGTGATACAGTCCTGTCTTGAATATGGATTTGCAATAACAAATATTCCATTGCCTTTCCTTTTCACGTCTTTTTTATGAAATATTAATAAATATGGTGTATTGTGCATAATTTTCATTTATTTGCAGTGCAAGTAATGCATAAATTGACATATAAAAATTAAAAATAATTTCCCATAATAGGATTCGAACACACATTCATCGCATCATTGATTACCGATCTGCCTTCTTCCCACAACGCCAACCGCAGCTTGCTGACAGTGTTCACTGAAGTGTCATATAGTTCCAGACCCGTGCAAGAAATGCTATTTTTTCCTAAACGCTTGGCCATCTGGAGCTCCCAGTGCTATCACGTTCATTTCTGGCCATGAACTGCATATACCGTAATTCGAATTGGGCAATGACGAGTAGGCATCTTCTCCTTGTGGGACAACCACATGGAGAATACATTTCGCAACGCTGCCTCTTGCGGGCTGTTCAAATCTTCGCGCCAAACGACGTGATTGGCTTACTTCTATGGTAAATAACTCTGAAACGGTGTGATGTATCAAATTTTTTTCTTAACATTCATGTCTCAGTACAACATCCTGACAAGCATTTCAGACATTTTCTGACCACCCTGTATAATAAACTTCTTGGCGAGTATTTTGATGCCTATTATTTACATGTATCAGAAATAAACTACGAAAATGCGAGGATGATCCAGTAAGCATATTTTACCATTTAAAACATTATTTCTCATATTTTACATCATTTGAGTGAAGTCCCTAGAAAAGTTAAAAAATGAGGTTCTACTGTATGTAGTTTCCGGGAAAACTTATGTGTCAAAAATTATAAACGTGATATTTGTTGTATAAGCATATGGAAACAGACAAATAACATTGAACATTCATTTGAAATGTAATATATGTATATGAAGGAAAAAAATGAAAACAAATGACAGTATGAGCCAGGATTGTACCTGGTGATCCAGAGCTTTTTTCTTGCTTATGGCTTACTTATAGCTACAACACATGTTTACATGAGCAACGCATAGAAGCACTACTGCGCTTTTCTTGAAATAATTTATGTATTATGTGTGGTGTCGCACAAGTACAAAGTGCGCGCCACTTACTTTCGCCGCGCGCCGCCATGCACGCACGGCGCGGCGTTCTCACGACGACAGCCACGAGCGCCCTCTGCGACAACTCCGCTCGTGGCCACCACTGAAGGACTTCGGTCACTTCGCACTTCGGACTGAGATAGCAACGAGTTAGGACCTTCGTAATCCGATAGGCACGAGTGAAGACTTTGCTATCGTACAGGCACTAGGCAGGCCTCTAACAACTATGTATCAACATTCTGCAGTACTATGTAAAAGTTAAGTATTGTTACATTCTGTTCAATATATATATATCTTTCTAATTTACTCGAGTGTTTATAGTTTCTGGCTGCTCCCCTCCGTACCTGCACCAGCGTGTCGGTCTCATTCCACTCGGCCACCGACACCTACGACGAGGCTGGGACACAAAAGCGGCGACGAAGTCGGGACACAAAAGCGGCGACGAAGTTGGGACACAAAATTATGCCTTAGTTCTTGCACATTATGTTATCCTAATGGTCTACTAAAAGGGTATAAAGTTTGAAGAAAATCCGTAATCTGAATATTGTGGTCTTCCCTTCTCAGTAGGTAATAGGGGACTCATAATCTCAAAGTTTAGTACCCATAAAACTCTCAATAATCAACCAACCATTTCTTCACACCTTTTACTCCTCTAGCACCCACACCTCTCTCCACATTAAACACACCAACCACCAACAGTACCTGAATTTTGACCTTACATCCCTTCAATGTCAAAAAAATTCCTCACATACATCCTGACTATCTGTGGATGGTGTATTTGCCATCAAGAGAATTCCCTTGACCTAAATGTTGAAGATCTGTGAAAGATTTCACAGACGGGCACTATCCCCAAGACATAGACTACAAACAGATTTTCTGTGGCACGGCCCCAGCAATTCTCCACCCCAACAAAATCTACAAAAGAGCACCCTTTTCTACACCCTTACCACCCTGGACTGGAACAACTCAACTACGTCCCTTGTCAAGGTTTTGATAATCATTCATTATGTCTTGAAATGGCAGGTATCCTATCCAAAATCCTTCCCACTTCTCGTAAAGTGGTGTTCCATCATGATCTGAATGATAGAAATGACTACCCAATGGTGTCAAGCCAGTCAACTCTGCATAAATCAGACAAAAACAGAGGAAATAATCTTTAACTTGAAGGTATCTAAAAATGAAAATAAAACTGTGAAATTGCTTGGACTGGTCATAGATCAGAAACTCTCTTGGGAAGGACACACCAATTACCTATGCAGCAAACTAGCTCGTGTACTTTTCCTATTTTACAAATTGAGGGGCAGTATTAGCAAACAATTATTGCTTCAATCGTACTATGCTTTCTTCCATTCCCATCTGCAATATGGAACATTGCTCTGGGGGAACTCATCAGGAGCTAAATGTGTATTCAGATGGCAAAAAAAAAGCAGTAAGTTGTATATTAGGGCTAGCACATAATGAGTCCTGCAGAACTCTCTTTAAATCACTTGGAATAATGACAATTCCTAGTTTGTATATATATAACTGCTTAGTATATGCTAAAGAAAACATAGATAAGTTCAGCATGAGAAGAAATGTTCATTCTCACAATACACGAAACAACTGTATGCTGGATTTGCCTTCCACGAGACTAGCCATAGTACAAAATAACTATAAGTATTTAAGCCTAAAATTCTTCAATAAGCTACCAGAAGCAGCTCGTACAATGCCACTGAGCACATATAAAAACACAATACAAACTTGGCTAAAATCCAATGAATTCTACGCAATTGAAGAATTTCTAGAAACTGACAGTAAAAATATATGTTTCTCTTAAATTATATTATTGTTTCATTGTAATATGTGAATTTGTATATATGATATATGCTTAATGTATAAATGTAATGTAGGCTATAAATGTAAATTACACTGTACCCTGACGAAGCCAATTGTATGAAAAATATTGAAAGGCCAATAAATATTCTGTATTCTGCACAATCTGTACAACATAATCTGTATAATATCCTAGTCCATCACTACACCACCCACAATCCCAGTCCCTTGTGTCATGGATTATATCCCTTTGGGACTAATGCATTGCCTCCTACTCCAGTCCCATCATTGGAATATTCTACTCCATCTGAGACCGAGTGACCTGTGAAAGCAGACATGTGGTTTACCAATTCCACTACAATCACCGCACATCTTTATATATTGATATGAATATAAACAAGCTGTTGATCAGACTGAATGCTCACTGCCAAACTGTGGCCGAGCAGCATGAGAGACAACCCAATGACAAAACATGCAATTTAGCCTCTCATGATCGATTTCAGTGACTGTTCTGTAAACTGAGTCACTGGATTCTCCTCCTCCCCTCCCTCCAAGCTTAAAACTGCACAGGTGGGAATTATCCTTGCTGTACATTTTTAAGGTCTGAACCTCCGGGTACTCCATTCCACTACAGCAGTTCCTCTCACTCTAATCTACACCTTCTCCCAATACTTGTTTTGTTCCCCAAAATCTACACTTTCTCCTTCTCTATTCCTTCCCCTTTTGCTCCCCACCACAATATCTCCCTTCCCCCACTGTTTTAAAATTACATCTCTTTCCCTCAATCTAGTACTGGCACACTCAGTTACGCAGCACTGGCATCACTAATCCCCTTTCCCATCCTGCATTCTTCCCCACTCCCATTTGTTCTCACTGTGGGGACAGCACTTGGAATGAAATGACTGTCAACTGTTAGAGATTTGTACCTGTATGATAATATGAATGTGTGTGTCATTTTTTCTGAAGAAAGCTGTAGCCAAAACCAAGTTATGCCAGTGTGATAGTTTTTTCTGCCTGACTGCACCTCAGTGAGTGTCTTTACTGTGAGTTGCAATCCATCCTCATTATCTTCAGAATAATTCAGTCTGAATACTTAGAATTTATCCAACAAATAGTTTATAGAGACTATTGGACATAATTCACTAAACAAGTGAACTGATAAAATTGGCTTAATACAAATATCTTTTAAAATACTATGTTAATATAACATTAAATAAGACTGTATGTTCTAGCTTCAAGATTTCAGAGAAAAAATGGGATCTGCTTTACCAAGAATACCAAAGAATGACCCTCCACAGAGCAGGACAGAATTTGATGGACTGACAGATCTACTGAAGTATCTTTCTGAGGAATATGGAAAGAAATAATTATCATGCAGTTTTGTTAATGTTGGATAAAAAAATGTAGATTCTAGAATGGTAAAGTCTACTAGCTTCTATTTTATCTACAGCATTTGATTAAAATGGTGGTAGTTTATGTACAAATATTAATGGATTTGTGCCTGACTGCTACCTCCACTTGCTGTGGATACAGTTAATCAATTTTGTACTAATAAAGTTGATTTGATCTTATATAATTTAAATCTGTGTAATTTTACTAAATTTGTAATCTGTCACCCAAATCCTTGATTAGGAGACACAAAACACCTAAAAGAATTCTCTCTCCTGAGCAAGTTGAAAGGTCCTATTCCATCATCTGTGTATCTTGCAACTCTGCAACCATTTGACAATGTTTCAGTAAACCCACATATGCCATTCGTAAAATCAAGAATTTCTCTTAAGTATTGGACTGATTACCCCATGAAGGCTGTGTAATTTGTTGACAGAAATCTATGTGAGAGGTCTGATGCTACTTCATTTTAAAAGAGATTGAGCATAAAACACAAAAAATATGATGTAGCTATTGCTGGTATCTATGCTAGTAGCACCAAATTGTCATATTGAAGAAAGTAAGCTTGGAGTCAGGTGACATACTACGTCACATATAAATGAGGAATGGCATTTCCAAATGGTTACTACATATGTATGCAAGCATGCACCCACAGGCAGTATTTTGAAAATATGTTGTGCCTTAAACTTTGAGCATGTTCTTTGTGTATTACATAGGACATATGAGGTATCCTAGATAAATCTAATGTTGAAACTTCCTGGTTGATTAAAACTGTTCTAGGCGAAGACCTTTGCCTTTCGTAAGTAAGTGTTCTACCACTGAGGTACCCTTGCACAACTCACATCCCATCCTCATAGCTTTACCTCTGTCAGGAATCTTGCGTACTACCTTCCAAATTTTGCAGAAGTTCTCCTGTGAACCTGGTAAGACTAGCTCTCATGAAAGAAAGGATATTGTGCAGAGGTAGCTTAGCCACAGTCTGGGGGATGTTTCCAGAATGAAATATTCACTGTGCAGTGGAATGTATGCTAATCTGAAACTTGTGGCAGTTTAAAACATTGTGCCAGACCAAGACTCGAAATAAGGACCTTGGCGCTTTCAAGGTAAGTAATCTACTGATTGAGCTTCCCTAGCATGATTCATAGCTTTACTACATGTCTCCACAGTATCCTTTCTACCAGAAGTAGTAGAACTGCAAGGTACACAGGGTAACTGTGAATTTGGGAAGATAAGAGACTTCTTTCAGCGACTTAACTCTTGGATCTATCCCTCCCTCTAATTTCATCTCTTGTATCTTCTTGGGCATCCACTTCTCCTCTATTCCTTTAACCTATAAACCTTGATTACCCAATCTTGTAATCCTGCCTTTTTCATTAGTCCCCTGATAATCACATGTCTCAACCTGTCTTTCCCCCAAACCCCCCTCCCCCCAACCCCACTGTATTACTGTTTCTCAGGAAATTTATGTCACTCACCCATATTTTATTTCTCTCTCTTCTTTTTATAAGCCTGGTTTCTGAGGCATACATGAAAACTGTATTACAGTACATTTGATACATAACCCTCTTACTGTTTTGAAGAACATCCTTAATGCATACAGGCTTCGAACACTCTTCCAGAATATTTCTGCTTCAAATCCAAGGAAGGATACCAATCAGTTTAAAAAATTTGTAATTTTATTGCATATCTACATAGATTTTGACAATAGTGTGGTTATCATAGTGCTAAAAATACAAAACAGATAAAAGTAAGCAGCAGTAAGACTGTCCAAATGAATGTCAATATGTGATAAAATCATATACATTAAGAAATGTCCAAGCATGTTGGGACACAGAGCTACAATACATACCGTAATCATTTATCATTTACATGCCACACACAAAAGTCATTGCCTACAACTAGCACATACGAGTAAGAATGCATCATAAAGGACCAGTGAAACCATCTATTGGAGTGCACTGAAGATTGTGGTTGCTTATTTCATATAATTTCCAAAACAATTTTATAGAGCTAAAACAAGGGTTGTAAATTTCATATTTAAAAGTATCTCAACTCCAGGAAGCAGAAATCAAATTTACAAGCAAATAAAAATATAAAGATAATAGGCACCACTCTAAACATTACGTTGGTAAAAATGTGTTGATATTTTACTTTCGAGAATTAATTGATTAAAATCTGTTCACAATAGTGAGATAATACATTTCAGTTAAAATGTTATAAACATAGCTTCAGTGATTTAAACAAAATACACCACTGTAAATAAAATTTTGTACACATCCTTAAAGTTTTCCAATTCACCCAATATGGTTGTAAACAGTGCATATTGAGTACATAAAATGATTTACATTTGCAGAACTGTAGCTTGTGTCCATGCTGACACACCCATATTAGTAAGTGGAGTAGTGTTCAGGGTCAGCAATGCAGGCATTGATAATGGCATACATTGAGTCATACAGATGACGAACACTGTCTTGGGATACATTATTTCATGCCCGCTTGACCTTTTCACATAGTTCTGCAAGAGTTGTAGATTGATGAATGTCATGTGTCAGTTCTCGTCTCATCATATCCCACATGTGCTCGATCGGAGAGAAGTCCAGAGATTGTGTTGGCCAAGGAAGTTGCTGTATGTCTTGCAGAGAATTTTAATTTCGTGCACAGTGTGTGGGCAAACATTACCCTGTTGGATCAACACATCACCTTCTGTGGGAAGAATGGCAAATGAAAGGGTCTTAACAGCAAACTGCATTTACTTATCACTGGTCAGTATTCCCACCTCCAGTGTGTCATGGATGAATTTAGTCTACCAGGCACACTCATCAGGTCTACATTGCACATGAAAACAACCATCACTTCCATGCAGGCTGAATGTGCTTTGATCACTAAATACCACCATTCTATCTCCCAATTAATCCTCTGATAGCACCAGTCGAGTCGTACATTCGATGGTGTGGTTCAAATGGAAGATGGGTTAGAGCTGTGTGTGACCATAGACTCACTGCTAGTAACTGTTTGGCAGTAGTTTGTTTTCTGCCCTTACAGTACAACAATCTCGGATGATGTATGTGCTGCCATTGACATCCAGAACCTCGTCTAAAGGTGTGAGAATGTTCACATGACCACTGCAACCATCTTCATTACACTAATAATGCAGCACATCCAACGTAAGTAGCAGTTCTCCGAAAGGACCATCCAGCCAGTCGGAAGGCCCTTTTCAAACTCGCTCAGTGGGCTGTAGGAAGCACATGTACCTTTTATTGTTTGCCTTTGTCATGGTGTCTCTTTGCTTCATACATTGATATCACACTGAGTGTTAGTTCTGTAAACATTCCCTACTAAAGGGTATACATAGATGGCACTCTGGCAGTTAAGTCACTAGGCTATCGGTTGGCGGATGACATTAAAATCATTATCATTACATCTACTATCCCCCCAGGTGCCATCTGCCATCATGAGATCAAAATTATTGTCGTCTTTAAAGTACAATATATCATTTATTACAAATATATAATTAAATTAAAACTCTTTTAATAACAAGAAATATAGTTTTTTTAAACTACTTTGGCAAAAGATCTTTTAGAAAATGTGAAAAACAATTCACACCAGATTCATTCATCGAAAAAACTCACTCCTTATTCATGTATCTATGTGCAACGGCCTCCTTCAGCTTTGCTATGGGCAATGCGTGTCATATCGCATTCTTAAAGAAATGGATATCCCCTTTCTCAGCATTCAAAAATAAATGATTTGGAATTTCCTAAGTTACTTCCTTTCACCATATATATATATATATATATATATATATATATATATATATATATATATATATATATATATACAAATTTTTTGACATGGCCTCGTCAGAAGAAGAAACACAGACATTCACACAATCACTCAGACAACTATACACACACAACCATCATGTCGGGCCACTCCACAGTGTAGCACTGGAGTGGCCGGACATGGTGGTTGTGTATGTACAGTTGGGGTTGGGTTGATTGATTGGGATAGAGGGACTAAACTGCTAAGGTTATCAGTCCTCCAGTGGGGAGGGAAAGGAGTGAGTATAGGAAAAGAGGGGAAGTAAAGAAGGAAGAAAGACTGCATTAGCTCGGGGCCCTGTGCTCGCCATGCACATACTCAAGAAAAAACTGTGAGCCCCTTAGGGGGTGTGTACAGTTATCTGAGTGATAGCGTAAGTGAATGTGTTTCTTTTTCTTATGATGGCCATGGCTGAAAATTTAAGTTGTGTGAATGTGATTATCTATTTTCATGCCTGTCAGCAGCTCAGCGAGCCCCCCAGGGGGCCCACAGCTCTTTTGTGGGTACATGTGTGGCACGCACGGGTCCCCGAGCCATTGAAGCCTTTTTTCCTGCTTTCCCCAGGCTGCATTACCCCTCCTAGTTCCCCCTCATTCCCATCCCAATTGCTCCTTCCCACCCTCTCCAACCCCGTCTCTCGGTGTTACTCTAGATGACGGCTTGGCTATCCAATGGTACCGATTGTCCTGCAATTTTGATTTTGTCTGCTGTGTACACCTGTTTTTGGCCCAATTTGGTCCCCCCCTCGGGGTTTGACCTTCCATAACAAAATTGTCCGATAACGTGTGAGCCAATTGGGGAAGAACTCCCGACCTAGCCCCTACGGCGTGGGTCCTATCCTTTCCTTTCCACTTCCTTTCCTCGCTGTAGCCCCCATCCCCCGCTAGGTCCCCAGCACGTGTAGCCAGTCCGTGTGGGGGGGGGGGGCTGTTATGTACCCTTTGGCTGAGCCCCCTGACACCACAGGGATCACACTGCTGGTGTCTGAGCTGTGACCTCTCCATGCAAGCCAAGGAGTTGATGCCTGTCCTCGGGGGTATCAGAACTCCCGGCAAAGGCCATCGTGCCAGGTGGCCTTTGCTGAGGCTGGGTGGCGCCTATGGAGAGAGCCCCGGTTTCGGAGTGGATGACACCAGGGTGGACGTCTAGCACTATGAAAAGGGTTAGACTCCAAAATGGTCGTGCATCGGCCGTCTCTCAAGACAAGAAGAGATCGTTTAATGCTGCTACTGCGGATACGAGGATGTTTCCCTCCCTCGCTACCCCTTGGGAGGAAGGCCAGGCTCGCCGGTTAGGAGCAAAATCCTTTCCTCGCTGCCTGGTTTGCACAAGGACTGATGGAGGAACTTTTACTACCACTAAACCGCTGTTCTTTGTTGAGACCATAGAGGACAAGTTTGGTGAAGTAGAATCTATGAGTAAACTTAGATCTGGCTCATTGCTCATTAAATCAGTCTCGGCAGCCCAGTCTGAAGCTTTGCTCGCCTGCACCACCCTTGGCGACATTCCAGTAACAATACTCCCGCACAAATCCTTGAATATGGTACAGGGTGTGATATTCCACCAGGACCTCCTCCTTCAAACTGATGAGGAGCTTAGGACCTATCTCGAGCACCGTGGTGTACATTTTGTTCGCCGCGTTCAGAGGGGACCTAAAGACAACCGCGTCGATACTGGGGCCTTTATCTTGGCCTTCGAGGGGGACACACTCCCAGAGAAGGTCAAGATAATGATATATCAATGTGAAGTGAAGCCCTACATTCCACCTCCCATGCGATGTTTTCGATGTATGAGGTTTGGTCATATGTCATCTCGCTGTACAGCAGTCCCAGTATGCGGTGATTGTGGACGCCCACTACATAAGGGGAGCCCTTGTGTTCCTCCGCCAGTGTGCATCAACTGTCATCAACACCACTCTTCACGGTCGCCAGATTGCCCTATGTTCAAGAAAGAAAAGAAAGTACAAGAGTACAAAACCCTGGAGCATTTGTCGTACCCTGAGGCCCGCAGTAAATATGAACATCTGCATCCTGTGCAGATGGCGACGACCTTCGCTACGACGTTATCTTCTAGCCTTTCACCCTCCCCTTCCCACTCCCATCTCCCCCCTACAGCCCCGTTCCCACCCCTCCCTCACATCTCCCTCTCCTGTAGCCCTCCCTTTGTGTCTCACACCTTCCCAGCCGGAGAAGTGCACCCCTTCTCCGTCGCCTGCCGGTGACAGTGCCCCATCTCAGGGTCTTCCGTCCCGGCGTTCCCAAGATCAGTTAGTACAAAGGTCGCCCGATCTTCGTCAGTACCAGACCTAACTGACAAAAGTCCTCTCTCTGGGGCGGATCCTCCCCGTCCTACGAAAGAGAAAGAGAAACAGAAAGAGAAAGAGAGAGAGAGAAAGAGAAGGATAAGAAGAAGAAGAAACCAAAGTTACAAGATAAAGCCGCTCTGGTACCACCGGAGGTGCCGGCTGTGCTTTCGCAACTCGCTCATCCCATTGAGCCTGAGGCTGATCAGCTGTTTATGGATGTTGTCCCTTCTTCTTTGGTGACGTACGCTGACAAAGCAGCATGACAGACGTTACCCCATTCGCTTCCTGCCTAGATTCTCGTGATGTGGTCATCCAATGGAACTGTAATGGCTACTACCGTCACCTCTTGGAGATTAAACAGCTAATCTCGCTTTCTTCTGCGGCCTGAGTCGTCCTGCAGGAATCGAGGTTTATGAATGCACATTCACCGACCCTCCGTGGGTTCCGTGCTTTTTGTCGGAACCGGGTTGGTCCCCTCCAGGCGTCTGGTGGGGTTTGTACTTTGGTCCGGACAGATATTGTCAGTACCTGGATTCCCCTCCAAACTCCATTGGAAGCGGTTGCTGTCCGGGTTCACTTGGACACTCCATTAACCATTTGCAACCTCTACCTTCCCCCTGACAGGCCACCTACACTCACATCCCTAGTTGCCCTCCTTCAGCAACTTCCCCCTCCTTACCTCATCCTTGGGGACTTCAATGCCCACCATCCTTTGTGGGGCAGTGCTTATATGTCTAGCCGGGGCCGCCTCATAGACCAGTTTCTTGCTGACCACAATCTGAGCCTTCTCAACGATGGTTCCCCGCTCACGGCACCTTTTCTGCCATAGACCTCTCTCTCATTTCTCCTTCTCTCCTTCCTTTATTTCACTGGTCGGCGTATGACGACCTCTGCGATAGCGACCACTTTCCGTTGATCATTTCACTTCCCTCACACCTACCGCGAGCCAGGGTACCCCGCTGGGTTTTCCGTCGTGCTAATTGGCCGCTATATACATCCCAGGTTGTTTTTCCATCTTCCCCCTTGGGCTGTATAGATGATATTATAAGTTAAATGACCAACATGATTACCCAAGCTGCCAACGCCGCCGTTCCCCGGTCGACAGGCCCTCCTACTCGCCGGCCGATCCCTTGGTGGAATGCAACAGTTGCCGCAGCCATTCGCGAGCGCCGTAGGGCCTTGCAACATCTTAAGCGCCACCCATCCCCTGCTGGTCTAATAAATTTCAAACATCTGCGTGCCAGAGCTCGTTACTTAATCAAACAAAGTAAGCGGACATGCTGGGAGCATTTTGTCTCCTCGTTGGGCTCTTCTGTCCCTCTGACAAGTGTGTGGGCTATGCTCCGATCTATCCAAGGTAGCTGGCGGCCGTCTTCCATCCCTGGTCTTGCCCTGCCTGATGGGGTCTGCACAGAGCCATCTGTTGTTGCAGAATATCTTGCAACTCACTTCACCAATGTATCAGCGACAACTTCATATCCGGCGACCTTTCTCCTTAAGAAACACCAGGCCGAAACCTTCAAATTAGGCTTTACTTCTCACCAGGTGGAACCATATAACGAACCTTTTACTGACTGGGAACTATCGCTGACCCTCTCCTCTTCTCGTGATTCAGCACCTGGCCCTGACAATATCCATAATCAATTGCTGAAACACCTCAACCCCTCACGACGACAGTTTCTCCTAAAAGTTTTTAACCGTATTTGGCTTCAAGGGGTCTTCCCCTCCCAGTGGAGGGAGAGTATTGTGGTCCCTGCCCTCAAGCCTGGCAAGGACCTGTCGGCGCTGGACGGTTATCGACCAATAAGCCTGAAAAGTGTCCCCTGTAAATTACTTGAAAGGATGGTAGCCCGCAGATTACGCTGGGTTCTTGAATCCCGGGGAATTCTCTCACCTTACCAGTGTGGGTTCTGGGAGGGACGATCCCCTATTGACCATTTACTTCAACTGGAGACTGCAATCAGACAGGCCTTCTCTAAACATCATCATCTGGTAGCAGTCTTCTTCGATCTTCATAAGGCGTATGACACTGCTTGGCGTCATCATATTTTACGTTCTCTTCATGACTGGGGCCCTCAGAGGCTCCTTACCAATTTTTATCCGTCAGTTTTTATCCCACCGCCTGTTCCGTGTCAGAGTTGGGTCTTCCATTACCTCCCCTCGAATACAGGAGAACGGCGTCCCCCAGGGCTCAGTGTTGAGTGTTATACTTTTTCTAATCGCCATCAATGGGTTGGTGAGCTCTGTTGGGTCACTGGTAACCCCGGCATTGTATGTCGACGACTTTTGCATATGGTACAGCTCCTACTAAGTAGCCTCTACTGAACGTCAGCTCCAGAGCGCCATTCGGTGGGCTTCACTGTGTGCTACGTCCCATGGTTTCCAGTTTTCCTCGTCAAAAATGAGGGTGATGCATTTTTGTCGTCATACTACAGTTCACCCTGATCCAGAACTGTTCCTGGGTAATCAGCGCCTGGAAGTTGTCGCACAGCATCGTTTTCTGGGTCTTCTGTTTGACAAAAAAATTGACTTGGGTGCCCCATATTCGCCACCTAAAGATTAATTGTCTGAGGAAACTTAATGCCCTACGTTTCCTTGCTCATTGATCTTGGTGTGCAGACCGAACAACTATCCTTCGTATCTATCGGGCTCTAATCTTGTCCCGATTGGACTATGGGTGTCAAGTTTATGGCTCAGCAGCTCCTTCTGCCCTGAAATTATTAGACCCGGTTCACCATTATGGTGTCTGCTTGGCTACAGGTGCGTTCCCGACTAGCCCGGTCGACAGTCTCCTTGTTGAGGCGGGAATCTGCCCTCTTCAGATCAGGCGGCATCGGCTTCTGGCGTCTTATGCCATTGCCGTCTGGCAATATCCTGCTCATCCCGCTTACCAGGTTCTTTTTGTGTATGAAGGGCTTCGACCCCCTGATATCCGGCCGCGGGCGGGATTTCCCGTCGGACTGCGGCTTGCCTCTCTTTGCCGAGATTTCCATTTCCCTTCCCTAGATTGCGCCCCCTATTTCACTGCACGCACACCTCCGTGGATGGTGTCGCGACCACTAATTCGGGCGGATCTCTTCCAGGGCCCAAAAGCTTTAATTTCCCCCATGGTCTTTCGGCGTTTGGTGTGCCCAGTGCTAGAAGAGTTTCAGGGAGCCTCTATCTTTTACACTGATGGCTCGAAAACTGCGGGCCACTCCGGATATGCTTTTACATCTCCTGTTGGGGCGGAATGCCATTCTCTGCCAGAGGCATGCAGTGTTTTCACGGCAGAGCTGATGGCGATTTACAGAGCCCTCTGTTTCATTAAACAGACGGCCGTGGAACGTGGTTTAATCTGTGCTGACTCCATGCGCAGTCTGCAGGCCATTGATCGATGTTTCCCCTCCCATCCTTTAGTTATTTCCATCCATGACCTCCTTGCTGACCTTCATTGTGCTGCCTGCTCTGTTACCTTTCTCTGGGTGCCAAGCCATGTTGGTATTACAGGAAATGAAGAGGCTGACCGGTTGGCTAGATCGGCAATTACTCGCTGCCCACCTCCCTTTCTAATTCCGGGTGCGGATCTGCGGGTGCAGATCAGATCTTTGCTTCACTCCTCATGGGATAGCAGTCAGAAAGCCACTGCCCCTTCCAATAAACTCCGCACCATCAAAGATACGACTGCAGCTTGGAGTTCATCTTTACACCCTTCCCGGAGAGAATCAATTGTCCTCTGTCGCCTCCGTCTTGGACACTGCAGGCTGACTCATGGATTTCTTTTACGAAATGACAATCCACCACATTGTGATTGTGGAGCTGTACAATCCGTGTCTCATATTCTGACTGAATGTCCTCTCCATTTGACACTTCGTGGCGACTATGGCCTACCGCCTTCGTTGCCTCTAGTTTTGGCGGATGACCCACGGACTGTTGATCGCGTCCTTGCCTTCCTCCGTGAAAGTGGATTTTATTGTTAGCTATAGGACTCGCTTGGTCGGGGTGAGTGGGTTTGTGATTCTTGGCTGTTTGTGGGGTTTAGAGCCTTATCCCCACCAGTCCCCCACTATTTTACATTTCAACGTAGTTTTATTTCTCCCTGCTCTGGAGCTGTGATACGTTGACCACTGTGCCCTTAGTAACTTGTGGTTTAGGGTAGTGGTCGCTTTCGGAGCCGTGGGAGCGAACACTGTAGCATTTGCTGCCCTGGGTTGGTTTTAGTCTTGTTGGTGAGATGATTTTAATTCCTAGTGTAATGGTCTTTTGGCTTTCCTTTATTTTTCTTTGGGTTCCGTGGCGTGTACAATTTGAGGTTGAAGGGACTGATGACCTCATTGTTTGGTCCCTTATGTCCATCACCACCACCACCAGCTCAGCGAGCCTCTTTACGGTGAGTTGTTATCTATCCTCTATTATCAACATTCCAATCGGATTTTTCATTGTTAAGATTTTGTTATATCTAACTCAACTAAATGTGGTAATACTTCTTATATGTTGGTTATTGTAATAATGTGGCGTTTCCTTTTGTTTGCAATTTCGTGGTATTAATTTATATCTGCAATGATTGCAATGAAGAGCAGTTTTCTCTAGTGGATCCATTTTTAATAGTTGAACAACTGTACCTCAAAGCGATTGAGTACCCGCAAGACACATACTTTATTTGGGTTGTCTGTAGGAATGAGATTTAAACAGATTGTGTGCAAAATAGAAGTAACAAAGTTAGAACAGGTGGACAATTTCAAGTATTTACATTGTACTTTCTCACAGAATGGCAACATAGTGAAAGAACTGGAATCAAGGTGTAGCACAGCTAAGTCAAGGAGTGCTCAGTGAAGATCTACTCTCTTTTGCAAGAAGGAAGTCAGTACCAAGAATAAGTTAGCAGTGCACCACTCTATCTTTCGACCAACTTTGTTGTTTGGGACAAAACTGGGTGAATACAAGTTACCTTAATAACAAGGTTGAGGTTACAGATATGAAAGTAGCAAGGATGATTGCAGGTACTAATAGATGGGAACAGTGGAAGGAGGGTATCCATAATAAAGAAACCAAAGAAAAACTGGGAAGCAACACCACAGATGAAGGAGTTAGAACAAACAGGCTGAAGATGGTGGGGTCATGTTACACACATCCCATGGGAGAAGCAAGGTTACCTAAGAGACTCACAGGTTTGGCAGTAAAGGGTAGATTCAGTCAAGAATGATTTTGAAGTAACAGGCTTAACATCAAACGAGGCACCAATGTTAGCATTGATTTAGGGGACCATGGAGACATTTTATTATTGCTCCAGAGTGAATGCTGAAAGGCATAATCACTCTGATGATGATGATGAGGGGATCATCTGATATATCAGATAACATCAGCATTTTCTTCTAAGTTTGTTCCTGTAAACAGATTCAACTTAGCAGATATTGTTCAAAAGCTGCAAGACTGTTCTGGTATCACTTCCTGATGACTTCGTAAGCCCGCCAGAAGCCATAGAATTTGATGATGGTTGCATGACAGCACTGCTCAAACATGTGAGTCGGCGTCACAGTTAAGCACACAGACACTCTCCGCACCAGGCTGAGTACTAGCAGCTGCCCTTTATAGGCCACAGAGCAATGGCATGCTTCTCAGTCTTGCCGTAAATGTATTCTAGTTGACATTTTTTACATCATTGCTCTGGTTGTTACATTCACGACAACTTGGATTTCAATTTGGTTGCTCTCTTGGGTTCTTGTGTTGTCTCCTTTGTCTGTATCTCTTTGTAGTGTGTTCTTTGATTATTTCTGGCAACTATCTGTCAATGTCCTCAGCTGGTTGGTCACTGTCGATCAGTTAGCGAGTTGCTCCCTATCGTGGTCACAAAACAGTTAACTGAAGATGGCTGTGCTCGAGGAGAGAACTGAGGTAATTCTTATGTCTCATGAACAAAATTTCTGTGTCATAGAGGCAGGTTATCGTGTGGAGTGGAATGTCTGGTATCTGTGTCCTAGGACCCATTTTCATTGATCCAGAATCTAAATACTGCAAGAAATGATGTGGGCTTAGTGCTTGGTACACCACAATTGAAGTTCAGGTTGTAAGCTGGTTTGGTAATGGTATACATCTTCTATTGAAAACACTTGGTCCAGCTCATTAACTGAAAATCTATAGACCTAAGGGTACCTGGAACTGTTTCATCCCCAAGCAAATATTAGATAAGTCATCAACTGCATACATGTAGAAGGCATAACAGTGGTTTCTTTACGTGGTAAAACATGGAGACGTGTTTCACTTGTTGAAATGGAAGATTTCTTGGTCTCTTAGTGCTTCGCAGTGTCTGTAATATATAGTTGGGATGTACGTCTATGAAAATTATACTTGCATTAAAAGACAAATGCTACATACAAGGTCACTATGTCAGTAAATAGATTTGAGAATCTAAAGAGACTAATATGATTTGATGACAGATGTGCACATGAATTTCTGTCTGTAGTCGACGAACTTGCTGCTAGTCCCTATTTATGGTAACTGTTTCTTGATAAGTGTAAAGGCAAAATGCTACCCAATGATTTCTTTAACATAGTCTCATTTAAAAATACAATATGTTTCTTTGAGACAGAAAAAGCTTCTGTTCATGCACCAGCAATACTTTAGAAACTATTGCTCCCATTCAGTTTAGCGAGCTTGTGAGCCATGAATGAAGAACAACAGCCAGATATGTATTCCTTGATTTCCAAAAGGCGGGAGACAGCTAATGGAGGTGCAAGTGTACAGGGTGTTTCAGGGGGAATTGTAAATGTTAGAAGATAGTAGTATTACCAAATTGCAATAAAATGCCTGATAACATGAGTCCAATTTTTATTGGGTATAAAGATACAGCTTAGTTCAGTTGTGTGTTGATACACTAGTTGCTAATGGGCATATTTATTGAATGTCAGAAATATTGTGTTGATGTTCAGGTTACAAAATCGTGCTTTAGTTTATGTTGAAGTTGTGTTTATTATTTGTTGGCCAAGTCTACTGTATTATAGTGTGTAAACATGCTGCAATATTTACATTTGCTGAGTATGCCAGTATGGTATTTGTGTGAGTGTTTTGTAATGGAAACACTGTTGCTTGTAGAGAATATGGCTATGATTTCTTAACTGCAGACTAACAGATTCAAGAGTGTTTACTCATGTGTTCAGTACAATGCATGACACTGGTTCTGTGCTCAGCAGTCATACTATATCTGAACATGTAATTCAACAGACTGGATGAACTAGAAGACATTATTCAGTCAGTAGAACATTGTCCTTCAGCAAGAACATATAGAATTTTTGCACTTATTGCTATTCTTCATACAAGAGTATGGCAGATGTTACACATGCACGATTCTATCCCTATCATATACAGCTCTTCAACACCTTTGAGCAGAAGATGAATATTGGACTTTTGTTGTTGAATATTGAATATCACCAAATAATCCATTTTTACTCTTCACTGATGAAGCCACTCTCACTCATGATGGCATCAATGACACACTTATTTCACATTGGTGGTCCAAAGAAAACCCACATGCCATTGTGGAGACACATTTTCAAGAATGCTTCTTTGTATATGCGTGGTGTCACTTGATATCAAATTAGTTGATTGGGCCTATTGGGTTACCACATCATCTTACAGGACCCCACTATCTGAAAATGAGTTCCAGCATTATTGTAACATATTTTTTGGCTATGAGAGTGTGTGTGTGTGTCCTTCCAGCATGACAGGGCTCCTATACTTCATCTAAACCTAGCATTCCCCATAAGGTGGAACAGTAGATATAGGCACATTTATTGGCCACCAAGATCCCGGGTCCTAAGCACTTTGTTTTTTGTATGTGGGGTTTGTTGACAGGCGAAATACTGAAATACCAAACCAAAAACTGATTTGATCATACAGATTATGAATAGTGCAGTTCTCATAAAAGAACACAAAGATGATCTCAGAAGAGCTACACATTGTGTTATCAAGAGAAATCAAAATTGCATTGAAGTTGGTGGTGAAATTTTTGAAAATCAACTTTGAATGTCCTCACGTCTTTGTTTTAAGTTTGTTTGGGATACACACTAATAGTTGTATCTCTGTATTCAATAAAATTTAGGCACATATATCCCATGGTCCAGTATACTGAACTTCAAATATAATTTGCTTTTTTTTTAAATGCCTAGCCACCAATGCTCAGTTCAGCTTTGATAACTAGCAGAAAAAAATTAAATTGTTAAGTCCAGTATACTGGGCTGCGGGCCTCAAGCAGTTATGTGGCATTTTTATTGCAATTCGTATATACAAGCACCTCCTGAAATATGTTCTATTCCTTCTGGAACACAATGTATAGAATATTTTCCCAGGTAAGTGAGTGGCTCGAAGATACAGTGTGTTGTCCTCGACAGTGATTTTCACCAAAGACAAGGGTATCATCAGGAGTTCCTCAGGGAAGTGAGATGGAACTGCTACATTTTCTGTATGCATAAATGAGTAGTATTTCACAGCTAAAGGTTTGGCACAATTTTCCCAAAGTGAATTCCTTTATTTCCACAGTTTAGTATTTTGTCCTCACAAAATTTGAGTCATGAAGAGTAAGTAAATAGGGAAAAAAAATTTAAGGACTTCTATACTTCTGGACATGTTACTAATTATGATTTTGCACAAACATCAAGTTATGGTCTTCTTTACATAATTTATGAACTTAAGGGTAAATATACAGATAAATTGTGCATTTAAGTAAAAGTGATATTTAGTTAAAGCACTTCTGAGTTTATTAATAAATTAACTGAAACTTCAAATTAACAAGAAGTTACTACTCTTTCTCCTGTACACGATTTATAGACTTCTTAGGTGAGATAATGCTTCACATTATAAAAGAGACATAAATTGGGGGCAGCTACAAAATTGGCCCCTAGGCCGTACCTTGCTGTCTGGTTGCACACTTGTCCTACATGCCTCAATGCTGTCTGAGCAGGAACAATGGAAGAATAAATTGTAGAGTCCTGCTTAGATGGCAGAACCATCGGGCGCAGAACACAAGACTGGCTCGGTCTCGTATTAGGAAATTTGAGAAACTGAAGCAGTAGACCATAAATGGCTATATTATACCATTACTGACTGATTTAACAAAGAAAACCTGAATTTTATTTTATTTTTTCAATTGTATTAGTAATAGTGGCAAGCTACATTGTTCCATGTAAAATTTTAACAGGGGGTATGGAAAGACAGTCAAATACAAAATGTAGCCTCCATAGAATGAAGTTAGGGATAGAATAAATTATAACAATTGTGTCGAAAGAAAAAGACAAGGAAAAGAATATGTATACACACACTACGTAGCTCTTCCATACAGAATTGCATGACTACAGTTGTAAACAAAATATATGACATCTGTACTTGTACTTGCTGAGGATGTAATGAAGTAATCTTGTAGAAACTATTGGCTAAATGAGAGGTGGAGATAGTTCAGCAGAATGTCATCACTAAGTCTGCCATGTAATTGTGACTTATTTAATTTCATTATAGAAAAAATCTGTTGCATACATAACTTGATCCAAATGTGGATGTATCATCTGCAGCCTTATTATAAAGACTTGGAAACTGTTCTGGAGAAAATACTTCATTGCATTCCTGGACAGTTTTAATGTAGCATAAATAGTCTTTCAGTTGGCAATTACATTGTGCAAATCAATTATTTCCATCTGCGAATGGATAGGGTCACTATTCAACTTATAAAGCAAATTGTCTTGAAAACATCTCAAAAAGAGATGCAACTTTGGCAATATCTTGAAAATGGATTGAAAACTATTCTTGTATTTTTTTCCAAAACTAAAGTGAATGTTACAAAATTTGCATTTTCATTAGCACTAGCAAACAGAGAGAAATGGGAGCTGGCAGTTAGAAAATAACACCAAATAATCCGGAAGAAAGAAAGCTGCATCACCTTTTGACATTAAATGTCATGCCATAGCGAGTACTTTTGAGAAGTGGCAAGTTAAGCCAAGACAGTCCTAGCCTCACTTGGCCCGCATGCCATTTGGTGCTGTGTGGCCGTTCCTGGCATTAATGATTATGTAGTGTAAGTAACAAAGTTTCAAAAATAATATCAATACCACTGGAGTAAATCTAATTAAATTTCTTGTGGCACGTGATATTGTGTTGTCAATGAAAGAAAAGTAAAATGGACAATTAAAATCAACTCCTTTGTGACAGTAGTCTTCCTCAATTACAATGTGTGGCACCTCTTTAAACCATGAATTACAACAATTAAGCCAAGACAAAATTTTGCAGTGGGTTTTTGTGCAGAACTTGTGGCAAAACTGAGCTATATGCTGATGATGCTGTGGTGTTTAGGAAGGTGTCATCATAAAATGATTGTAGTAGAAGACATGATGACTGAGATAAAATTGCAAGTTGGTGTGATGAATCACAACTAGCTCTAAATGTAGAAAAAAGTAATGTGATGCAGATGAATAGAAAAAAACAATCTCATAGTGTTCCAAGACTGTATTAGTAATGTACCACTGGACATTATTGTATTGACCAAATACCTGTGCATAACACACTAGAGCGATATGAAATGGAATGAGTCTATAACAATATTTATGGGGAGGTGCGTGGTCATCTTCAGTTTAGTGGAAGCATTTTGGAAAGGTCTAGTTCATCTGTTATAGAGACCATATATAGAACACTAATGTACTGCTGAAGTATTTGTATTCCCACCACACCAGTTTAAAGGAAAACACAGAAGCAATTCAGAGGTTGGCCCTTAGATTTGTTACTGATAGGTTCGCTCAACATGTGATGTTTATGGTGGTGGTTTAGGAACACAAATGGAAATCCCTGGAGGGATGATGCCCCTACTCCCAAGATATACTATTGAGGAAATTTAGAGACCCAACATTTGAAGATGACTGCAGAGCGATTCTACTGCCAGCAACTTTTGTGTAAGGACCGATCAGATAAGAGAAATAGGGGTGATAATGGAGGTGTATAAGTAGTTGTTTTCCCAATTCCCTTTTTGGACTGGAACAGGAAAAGAAATGACTGGTATTGTTATCCTCCTGGGTTGTGGAGTATATATGTAGATGCAGATGTCGATTTGCTAATAGTTGACAAACCATCACTACCATTCCATACAGGATGCAGCTTTACCCAGTATTTGCACACGGAAATTGCAAAGTATGGCTTAACAACATTTTGGCTTCCAGAATGATATTTTCACTCTGCAGCAGAATATGCACTGATATTAAACTTCCTGGCAGATTAAAACTGGATGCTGGAACTGTGATTCGAACCTGGGACTTTTTCCTTTCACAGACAAGCACTCTACTAACAGCTATACTGGCACACTTCATTGTCCGTCCTCAAAGGAGGCTAGGTACTGGCAGAAGCAAAGCTGTGAGGGTAGACAGTAAGGTGTGCCAGGATAGCTCAGTCAGTAGAGCGCTTACCCACAAAAGGCAAAGATTCCAGGCACACAATTTAAATCCACCAGTAAGTTTTATATCAGTACACACTTTGCTGCAAAGTGAAAATATCATTCTGTAAACATCTCCTAGGCTATGGATAAGCCATTTCTCTACTATACCCTTTCCTCCAGGAGTTCTAGTCCTGCATGGTTCACGTGAGAACTTACGTCTAGTTTGGAATGTAGGAGGTGAGCTACTGGCAGAGGTAAAACTGTGAGGAAAAACCATGAAGCATGCTGGGATAGCTTAGTCAGTAAAGCACCTGGATGTGAAAGGCAATGGTCCCACGTTTGAATCCCAGTTTTGGCACACAGTTTTAATCTGCCAGGAAGTTTTTGACATATTGGTTATTTGTTGCTACACTTGCATGTCTTTAGGACAGAATTGTGGACTCAAAGAGGAAGTTACAAGAATCTAATCAGAAAACCTTGGATTTAATGTGGTGACTGCTCTTGCATATAGAAGGATTGTAATATATCTGTTGATAATTTCCGCTCACAGAAGAAATGCTTCAGAAACAAATTACAATGTTAGGGCTAATCAAACAAAATAAACTAGAAATCCCCATTGAGATAAAACCAGCCGCCTCAAGGAATGCATTCCTCATAATTGTGAAATCATAACAGTGAGGTAGGGTAGGGTTTTGGGTGCACAACATCTAGGTCTTCAGTGCCTGAGCAAATTTTAAAAAGTCAGCAGTGTGAACAAAACAGGGAGAAAACCAGCAATGAAAATAAGGAAAGAGAAATCCAACAAATGTATGTACAGCTGAAGGAAACCACAAAACGGAGCTGTTGGAGTGGTAATCAAAACACCTAAGCAGATAACCATAGTTGTCTGACCATAGTGATAAAAGGGGGTGAGGCAGCTACTTTGCAATACGTTAACACCCCCAGCCTAAGAGCTTAGGCCAGAGCTGAGACTTTTGTGTCTCAGCCTCGTCGCCGCTTTTTTGTCTCGTTTCCGTCGTAGGTGTCGGTGGCCGAGTAGAAAGACCGACACAGGAATAAAGGATGCACGCTTGTGCAGGTAGGAGGTGACCAGCCAGTGGGACAGCAGAAACTAGAAACACTAGAATAAATTAGATCGATATATATATTTCATAGAGACTTAGTAATACTTAACTTGTACATAGTTCTTGACTGCAGAATGCTGATGATAGTTTAGATAGAGGCCTCCCTACTGATGATTCCTAGTGCCTATCCGATAGCCAAGTCTTAACTGGTGCCTATCTGATTCCCAAGTGTTAGCTGGTTCCGATCTCAGTCCCAAGTGAACGATGTCGTTCAGTGGTGGCCACAAGCGGAGTTGTAGCAGAGGGCGCTCGTGGCTGACGTTGTAAGAACGCCGCGCCGTGCATGCATGGCGGCGCGTGGCGAAAGTAGGTGGCGCGCACTTTAGACTTGTGCGACACCACAGAGACAAATCACAAAATCTTAACATGTTGCTCACACTTGCATCAGCACCTAACATAGAGGCAGATCACTGCCAAGAATCACATCAACCCTCTGTATGTGATATAAAGTACACACAATTAAAATGTGGCGTACAGTTATCTGCACGCTACAGACATCACAAATTGGGGATTCCTCTCGTTGAAGTAAGAAGCCATGTGTAAAGGGACAGTGTCCATTTCAGAGGTGGATAAGAGCTTACCATGGATAGTCAGTAGTCTTCAGCAACCACAGTTTTGATATGTGCCACTGAAACCCATTCCTCCTTCCACAATTGCAGGGACAGCAGCCATAATGAAGAAGTGGTATCCTGCAAGGGAATTGGGCACACTGGCATTTCAGGTGCCCCACAAGCCTCTTTGGCAGCCCGATCAGTTTCTTCATTCCTCTGAATTCCAACATGCCCCGGCATCCTGCAAAACACCACCACCTTCCCACGACATTGGAGGAAGGACAGTTTGTTGTGTACTTTCTGCAGCAAAGTCACAGATGGAAATAGCTGTTGTAATGACTGCAAAGCAGTAAGAAAATCAGAGCAAAGTAAAAATTGTTTTCCCTCTATTTCACTTATCAAGATGTAGTGCCTTGAAGACTGCATGTAGCTCTGCGGCGAGAAAAAATCAGAATAATTTTTGAGGAGGCAAATCTTCACAGTACAATCAGGAAAGAAAAGAATGGCCAACGGAGTCCCCTTGCTTGGAGCCATAAGTATGCACTATTGTAAAACCACAATATTGATCAAAAACATTAAAAAATAAATATATAAATAAAAATAAAACAGACTGAAAAGTAAAATCAGAAGTTTCATCTTTTCTGAAACTCATCAGATCTAAAACAACTCTGGGCCTTTGGAGAAGCCAAGGCAGAACCCTGCTCCAACCATGTTGTAGAACATTAAAACCAACCAGCCCCATTTGAAGAAGGCAATCCCTCATGAAAATCCCATATGGACTCGTCACTGGTTAGAAAAGAGCCTTTCCATTGGAGGCCGAGCATGGTGTTGTATGTTGGTGTGAAAGGTGTGGACAATGCTTCTTTACCTGGCCCACCATAAGAACTGTCACTTGATAGTGGCGGTTCTGCAGCCTAGCACAGAGACTTGGTATGGGGCTCGTCCTAAATGCCCCAGTTGCAAGCTGAATACCTGCCATAGTGAACCACATCCAACTTCTTTAAATAAGATGGCCGTGCAGGCCTATACACTGTGCACCCATAATCAAGATGGGATCACATGAAGGCTCTGTAGAACTGAAGCAAACAAGTCCTGTCTGCTCCCCAAAAAATGTGACTAAGACATTCTAAAATTGCCAGCACTTTCAGGCACCAGGTCTTCAAGTCCTTCAGGTGTGTCAACCATGTAAGTTTGGAATCGAACGTGAGGCCCAGAAATCTCACTGCGTCTTTAAAAGTGAGCACAGAGCCCCTCATTTGCAGCTCAGGTAAATTAAAAACAGTATGTGAACGTTTAAAAAGGACACACACAGACTTCTCGGTGGAGAACTTTAAACCATTCTTTCCTGCCCATTCATCCAGCCATTGAAGAGTGAGCTGCAACTGACATGTCATCATTGTGAGGCTCGACGAAGAGCAAAAGATAGAGAAGTCATCTACAAATAGAGAACACTGGACAGGACTTTTCACAACAGTAATAATACTGTTAATTGCTATGGCAAACAAGGTTATACTTAAAACACTACCCTGAGGAACTCTGTTCTCCTGTTCAAAATAATCAGATAGAGAATTGCCAACTCGGTATCTAAAATAATACGAAGACAAGGAAGAACTGAATAAAACGGGGAAGACAACCATGAAAACCTCATTTGTGGAGCTGCCTAAGGATAAGATGCCGCCAAGTAGTATTGTAGGACTTTCTGGATTTCAGCATCCAGACAAGGCAGCAGTTGACCATCCACTCTAAGGTTTTCCCACACAGCTAGTCAGAGTGATACTACAATAAGTACTTGGGCAAGTGCGGTCTTTCACAGGTTTATAGAGGATACCATTGTGACCTGGGGATGTGTCATAGACAATGCTGAATCCAGCTTTCATATGGAGAAGGGACTGACTTCTGGACTGAAAGCCCAAAATACCCCTCTCAGCAGTCACCTGATGGCGCTGGAGAGTTTGATCATAACCGGCAGTGGCAGTAAATGTAGAAAAATAGACTGCCATAGTTAGCACAAGGTCTTGTGGCCAGCAGCCACTGGACACCTTCCTCCTCTCTCAGAAATCCTCCTGATGGTTTCCCATACTTGAGAGCTTTTTGTGGAATTGTTAAGTGTATTCAGGCACTGTTGCCATGATAGTTTCTTGCTCTCACATATAGTTTTACGATTTGCCCTTGCCACACGAAATGCTGTGAGGTTCTATGCAGTTGGTCAGATTTTGAACCTACGCAGAGCTGCATGCTGCGTCCTTACTGCAGAGCGGCATTCATCACTCCACCAACGTACGTTCTGCCTTCTCAGTCATCCAAAAGACTGCGGAATGGAAGCTGCAGCGGTGTGGTGGATTGTTTCGGTGATATGATACACCCATTCCTGGACACTTAATGAGTTAATATAACACAGCATGTTGGCTTTAAACTGTCCAATCTGCTCAGTGAAGCATGGTGGTTGATGTATAGGCTCTATGCTATCAGGCTGATTGATCCAGACTGGGAAGTCATGAAGACATGAAGATCATTGATAACTTCCCATTGAGTAGTATAGGCAAGGATAGGAGAGCATAACGTAAGGTCGATGACAGGGAACGACATTTGCAACAGAAAAGTGTGTACTCTTACCTGAATTTAATAAATGGGCACATGAAGACAAGAGAAACCTCTCAACTGCTCTACTCCTGGGGCCGGTCATTACAGAGCCCCAAAACACATTATTTGCATTAAAATCACCACAAAGGATGGATGGGTTGGGGAGCTGTTGAAGGAGGTATTCAAGAGCCTCTTCATGAGAGAGTCATGAGGCAGATACATGGAGCATGTAGTCAGTCAGTGGCACACATGCTCTGACACCGTAACAGCTTGGAGGGTTATTTTGAAAAAGATGAGTGCAGAGTGGTAGGCTGTGTTGACGAAAATAGTAACTCCTCCTCTAGCTCTTTCACTAAGATCGTCCTTTCTGTGGAGACTGTAACCACTTATCTCAGGGTTATCTGAGGGTTTGAAATTAGTATGCTGGAGACATATACAAATAGGTCGTCCATGATATAATAAACGTAGTTCCTACATGTGTGTCCTAAATCCCTGCAAATTCCATTGACCTTCTCTTTTGGACAGGGCTGAGAACCCAAAATATTTGGAGGGTCATCCTTGGGGCAAGATGTTTGCCTCAGTTGGAGGTGAGTCTTGGGGCGAGGTGGTTGCACCAGGCTGACATCTAGCTTCATGTGCTCTAGTGCAAAATCAGATGGAGCATAGTGTTGGGGACAGGTTCCATCTGTCTTGCTTCTGGTTTTGCCTGTGATACCAATTTAGACAGGCTTTTGGACAGGGCTGAGAACCCAAAATATTTGGAGGGTCATCCTTGGGGCAAGATGTTTGCCTCAGTTGGAGGTGAGTCTTGGGGCGAGGTGGTTGCACCAGGCTGACATCTAGCTTCATGTGCTCTAGTGCAAAATCAGATGGAGCATAGTGTTGGGGACAGGTTCCATCTGTCTTGCTTCTGGTTTTGCCTGTGATACCAATTTAGATGTAGATTTCTTTGCTTGTGGTGGTTTCGTATGGGCTAGACGGGGGGCTCAGCAAAAGTTGTTTGACATCGCTTTTTCAGATATTGGTGGGGAGGTGATAGGTGATAAGGCCATTGCCACCTGAGATGTTTTAATTTGCTGTATTGTCTTTTCCTTATGGTAAACTGTACAGTCCCTAGTCAAGGCTGGATAATTGTATGAACAGTTGACACACTTCATAGGTGGAGTGCATTCAGACCCTTCGAGTGAAGCTTTCCCACATTTGCCACATGTAGCTTCCCCCTTGCAACCCAATGTGGTGTGCCCAAAACACTAATACTAAAAGCAACACAAGGGATTAGGAACACAGGGCTGAACTTTTAAGCATAGAAAACCTACCTATACATGCTACAGTAATTGAGGATTATTGAAAGGTAGGATGAAGGACTCAAACGGGACAAGTTCTCCATCCACTCTTTTCTTAATCACATCCACTATGCCTTTTGCAGCCCACTACTCCCCCCTGTTCTTCTACAGGGATGTCAATGAGATCTCTACAGAATTCTACGCCCTTACTCTCATTCAGGGTACTGTTTCTAGTAGGTATTCTCCAAAGCTATTAGCTGTTTGAAGTTGGAAATTCAAATAGTAACTGCTTTACTGATTTTAGATTACCTGCAATTCCTTCTAAACCTTTATTTATATAAAAGGTAACACTTTTTCGAAAGAACCTTCCTTTCTCTTAACGATAAGAAACACATTCTGATTTACTGTCCGTGTTCTGTTACACTGAACATAACATTTTTTGGAGGAACCTAAGTCCAGAGGACTGGATATCCTAGCCCCGTATTTTGATTGGGTATTTTTTTATAGTGGTTTTTCCTTCCTCGCAACCCAGGAAGTCAAGCAAAGATTCCCATTGCCTAGTACACACAATGTTCCACTGCCATGCCACATGATGGTCACTGAAACATGCCCAGAGGACTGGCGGCACTTTACGAGTCCCCAGCTCAAGGACCTCGGGTTCGCCAAGCCCGTACTCAGCGAATCAATGCTGTGCCCCTGAGAGGCACAACGATGAGTTATGTTTCCAGAAAGATAACCACATTTAGTAAAGTTTTATAAACCTACAAATTTTGAAGAGAACTAATGGACCAGAAGATTTAATATTACATCATAAAGATATGAATCTGCATTATGGATAAACATTGATGGATGTCGCAGCAATGAGGAATGAAATTTTACAATTCTACCCAACGGCAAGATAAATTTTGGGAGGGCTGCCAGCTGCTGCAAGAGGATGGAACTCATTTTTAACTGAAAACTTATATTCATAAAAAGGAAAAAAAATAATTTTATGTAACACCAGCTTCGCAAAGAATCTTAAAGAAGGGTCTCTGCATAGCTTTACTTTTAAAGGTTCTGGACCTCACTCATTGAAAATGGAATCCTTGTTGGATCACTTTGTCAATGAACTCACTTGTCCTATCCAAGAACCACTAATCCTGAGCCTAGTAGCCACTCTCATGTATTGTAAAAGACTCGACCATTTTCTTGGCATGGTTATTCATAAACAGAATGGATTCAAAGTGTAATAAGTACACACCAAATTAACAAAGCAAACTACGTACATTTTATTGTCCTTGCAAACAATTCTTATGTAAATGAAACCTGTCAATAAAAGGGAACGAATGTCAATAAGCTTTAAATACAAATGGAAGCTGTTGAAAAAAGCAAAGATATGTTACGTTTTAATATATAAAGCAAATTCAGTAACTTATTGTTCAATGTTTGTTTGTACTCCTAAGTATAAGACTGTTGTGTTTAATACTGTCACTAACATGAGCTTACCAAAATACTGAGGCAACACACGCAGCAGGGTGTGCACTACAAAACTCTCCTCAGGGGCTCAGCATTAATTTGCGGAGTACGGGCTTGGCGAACTCGAGGTTCTGAGCTGTGGACTATGTCGCGCCAACAGTCCACCACACTGTAAGCTCTGTGCGTGCTTCAACGATCATTATTTGGTGCAATGGTAGAACTTTGCATGTATCAGAACCCAGAGATCTTGGCATAATGGCCCCGGTCGCGAGGACGGTACAAACATATATTTATATATATAAACCCTCAATCTCAAGGTGTGCTACGTGCTGAGGAGGTGCATGGCTGTTGAGGTAAAACAGTCATTAGCGAGCAACCTGTGAGGAACCTGCCGCACCTCAGTTGTATGAGGCTTACCCAGGCAAGTGGGGCTCTTCCTGGGTGGACCTTATATCCCTAGCTGCTCGTGGGAACACTATGGAAAGATCCCAGAGTAACGCTGGTGGATGTTTAACCACCATCTCTAAGAAAGGCAAGGTAGACTTAAATGCTGAGAGATAGGACCCCCAATCATTCCCTTCCTTGGCCACGCCATGGGAGGAATGCAAGGCTTGAAACCAAGGACAGCAATATGCCCCAAGGTATTTAGTGTGTGCCAGGACAGATGGTGAATCCTTCAGGAATACAAAGCCTCTCTTTTTTGTGGAGAACGTGGAAGACAAGTTCGGAGAAGTAGATGACATGTTGAAGATGTGATGGGGGAACTGATGATCTTGTAGTTTAGTTTAGTCCACTATAAACAACAACAACAATGCGATCGGGATCAGTTTCAATAACGACGTCATCCCCAGCATAGTCATGGGCATTGCTCAGCTGTGACAAGCTGGGTGATGTTCCCGTTACTATCACCCCACACAAAAGCCTGAACATGGTGCAAGGTATAATATTTCTTAGAGACCTTCTTTTGCAACCAGATGACAAACTCCACAAGACCTTGGAGCAGCGAGGAGTCCACTTTATAGGGTGAGTCCCTAGGGGTCCGAAGGACAACAAGGTCGCCACCGGTGCCTTCATCTTGGCCTTCGAGGGCGACTCATTGCCTTAGAAGGTCAAAGTGATGATTTACTGTTGCGACATGAAGCTCCTCTTTCCTCCCCCAAGTGCTGTTTTAAATGCTGGAGGTTTGGGCACATGTCCTCCAGGTGCACCACCAACTCAACCTGTTGGGAATATAGACATGTATCACACCCAGACCTCCCTTGCACACCTCCTCCCATCTGTGTCATCGTGGACAACAGCACCCACCTTGCTTGCCTACCTGCTCAGTACTGCACAAAGAAAGGAAGAAAACGCAATATAAAACCATGGATCGACTGTCTTATTCAGAGGCAAAAAGAAAGTATGAAAAATTCGACCCTGTCAGCCTCAAAACATTCTATGCAGCAGCCACAACACCATCTTCTTTCAGCAGACTAGTTTGCCATCTCTTCAGACACTCATAGTGGCAAAAAAAAAAAAAAAAAAAAAAAAAAAAAAAAAAACACACCCAACGGGGACTTCAGTCCCTGCACCTGAGCCAGAGACACAACATCCCACTCTGGCTCCTCTCGTGAGGAAGGGATTGCTCAAATCCCTTCCTCCAACGGTTTTTCCCACTGGTACAGTGGACACCAGTCAGTGGCTGAAAGAGCCATGTACTGCTGGTCAAAGGGCCTCTAGGGCATGCTCAGTCCCTGAGACTGAGTCAGCCAAGGCCTCCCAGTCCAAGAAACCGAAGGACCAGCGAGCCAAGAGAAAGAAGCCCAAGAAGAAAGACTCCCAGGTGGCCACTGTGCCACAACAACATACCTCAGCTTCTGAGGATGAGGTGGAGATCCTCGCATTCCTTGAAGACTTGGAAATTGCAGACTTTGGAAGCCTTGGATGTTGAAGCTCCTCCTCCACAGTCAGTGATGATAGATAGTTCTGTGGAATCTGCACTATCTTCCATTTAAATATGCCCTGTACCTCTGGAAATAGTGTGATACTCCAATAGAACTGTGGCTGTTTCTCCCTCCACTTGGCCGAGTTGCAGCAGTTACTGTGTCGCTATTTAGCTCTCTGTGTAGCCCTCCAGAAAACCTGGTTTCCTGCCGAGTGGACCCCTGCCCTTCATGTCTATAGGGGCTGCATATGATAGGAAATTCGAAGGTGTCTGTATCTACGTCCTCGCCACTGTCCCCAGTGCACCAGTGCCACTTCACACACCAATCAAGGCAGTGGCTGTGAGAATCCGGACACAATGGGACATTACCATCTGTTCCATCTACCTTCCTTGATAGAACAACTTCCCCCGCCATTCCTTCTTTTGGAGGATTTCAATGCCCACAACCCCTTATGTGGTTGCACTCAGATATCAGGCTGTGGTAGGGACATCGAAGCTCTAACAGCACAGCTGGACTGCTGCCTTCTCACTACAGGTGCTCCCACACATAAATGTGTGGCACATGGTACATACTCAGCTATTGATCTGTCTCTCTGCAGCCCGAGCCTTCTGCCGCAAGACAATTGGGGGGTCCATGATGACCTATTGGTATCGACCACTTCCCTGTCCACATTTCTCTTCTCCAGTGTCAGTCTCCAGACCACCTGCTTCGCTGGCCTTTCTGTAGGGCTGACTGGCCTGCTTACACTTCAGCTGCTAGGTTGACTACTCCACTCCCATATGATGTTGATCAGGCTGCTCATCATATCGCAAGGGCCATCATTTCCGCCGCTGAGGCAACTGTTCCGACCACCACTGGCTCAGTTTGGTGCAAGTCAGTACCATGGTGGTCCCCACAGATAGCTGAGGCCTTTAGGAAATATCGTCGGGCACTACAGCGCCACCAATGGCATACTTGTATAGAGCACATGATCACTTTTAAATGTCTCTGGGCACAAGCTCGAAGACTGATATGCCAGAGTAAGCAGGACTGTTGGGAGATATATGTCGCTACCATAGGCTCTCGCACCGCCCCATCACAAGTGTGGTCGTAGGTTCGGCGCCTTTTCGGGTACTGGCCACAGGCAGGAATCCCCAGCTTGTACATTCAGGTTACTATATTCATGGACCCAACTGCTATCGCTGAGCACATGGTGGACCATTATGCCAGCAATTCTGCAACTGCAGCTAACAGTGCAGACTTCCTCACCCGCAAAGAACAGGTTGAGCAGAGGCAGTTATCTTTTCGCTCACGTCAGCGGGAACTGTAAAATGCCCCACTCAGTGAGTGGGAGTTCCAGAGTGCCCTCACTGCATACCCTGATGCCACCCCAGGGCCAGATCGCGTCCAGAACTAGTTCCCGCGTCAGCTGTCAAAGGACTTACAACACCAACTTCTTGCCCTGTTCAATCACCTCTGGTATGAAAATGTTTTCCCATCTCAGTGGTGAGACAGGATCGTCATCCTGGTGCCGATCCACTGGTGCCTGACAGCTACCGCCCGATTAGCCTCACCAACATTCATTGCAAGCTCCTCGGAACATATCGTGAGTAGGTGGCTCATGTGGGTTCTTGAAGACCGTAGACTCCTCACCCCACAACAGGGGGGCTTCCGCCAACGCTGTTCTGCTTTAGACAACTTATTACCACTGGAGTCTGGTATCCGCACTGCTTTAAATAGACGTGAGCACCTGGTTGCAGTCTTTTTCGATCTTTGAAAGGCTTATGACACTAGCTGGCGCTACGATATTCTGGCTATGCTGCATGGCTGGGGCACAGAATAAGGAGCATACAGAACGGAAAGCTGGAGGCGGCGCCTTTGATCTGTATGTTACCAAGCGTTGTGCTTGACGCCATATTGAAAAGCAGTAAACACGGAACTATAGCCACTTAGTACCTTGGCTAGAAATGGACTTTTTACGATCTGCAGCTAACCTCACCGACTTTTAAGAAAGGAAACGGCTTATCATTATGCTCTCCTCTATTTTGCGCCCTGCTCTTGCACCTAATTGTAATCCAACGAAAAAAAGTATGCCTAAATTTTAATACAACTACGAAAATGTACGATGGAATCAATGATCGTTTTATTTGGTGCTTATCTCCAGAAAAATCCCAAGTGATGCGAAGTTATGTTTGGGAAATTAGTTATAAACAAGAAAGTGACTTTACAACTACCAGGTTTTATTTGACACGAATTAATTTGCACATAATATTGAGTCAGACTTAGCAGTACAACGTGATTACACAGAAGTAATGACGTCTGAGCATATATAAAACTGGTAAATTACACATAAATGAAGGACAGGTAGCGGAAACATAAAACTACATAACAAACTTACTCTGTACTTGTCATATTGTGGCACACATTGTTTCAGTTATAGCAAAGGAAAAAGTGTTCCTCATTTTCCTCTTAGTCTTCCTTGTCAATATGCATTCACTAGAACATTACACAAAATTTGTACCTCACAGACGGGTCACTTTTATCACTTTGTAATTTTTTTCAATTTTGGTTTTATATTTCAAGTCTCTGTTTGTGAACTTCAAGAAATAGAAAATTCTCACTCTGACAAAAAGTTTTACTAACTATTGGAGAATATATTTTTAAGTAAATGAGCTCTCCTTGAATTCACAGTCCGTTTCTTAGCACTGGAAATAAATATTGCCTTTAAAACATACCTATATGTTATATTTTACTTATGGCAGTGATGTAGTTGTGTTTCAAAGTTGGTAAAGTTGTATTTGCTTTAGGAGGATAATTAATTTACTGATTGGAGATGGGCATATAGAAAAAACTGTCAACCATAGAGCAGGAATAGCATAAAATAATTATTTCCCTTAATCTATTTGTTTGAGTATCCGAAGAGCATTCATTGCCAACATTAGCACACTAGGCTAGTAAAATTTTACCTGCCTAAGCAGTGTAGAACAAGGGGAGGAGGCAGGATGAATGTCATCAGTTTGACTGGTTCAGTTTTACTTACGGCAGTGAAGGAGTAATGTTTTAATGTTGGCAACATAATGTTCGTTTTACAAGGACAATTACTTTACCGACCAGAGAAAGGTAGATACAAAAAACTGCCAAGCATAGGGCAAGAACAGCAAGATTATTCCCCTTATTCCACTTGTTTGAATATCGTAACAAGGGGAAGTCGGCAGTCGGGACCTGCCGATTTCGCCCAAGTTACGTGTGTAGAAGGAGGTAGATCTCCACATAATGTGCCTGAAATATTTCGCCTGAGTGGGCCTTAGGAAAGGAGGAAATGCTCTCGAAAGTTTTTCCGCAAGCACTGTACATGTAATGATAATATAATAGGAAGCTCCTGAGATTGATCCCAGGGCGCCTGTTTCGCAAGTAATTCGGTTGACCATTACACTACGCCGTTAGTCACGAACAGATAGCTAAATAAGGTGTACAGTACTAATGGAAAAACTTTTGAGAGCATTTTCTCCTTTCCTAAGGCCCACTCAGCCGAAATATTTCAATCACGTTATAGGGAGACCAATCTCTTTCTACACGCGCAGTTTGGGCGAAATCGGCGGGTCCCGATTTTCGACTTCCCCTTTTAAGAGGATCAACGGTCGTTAACATTAGCATGCTACGCCTCCGTTGCCGTTAGTAAAATTTTACCGTTTGCATCAAATTATGTGAAGGTGAGCAGGTAGATGAGCCTTAAAAATTCCTGAAATATCTCGCCTATGTGGGCAACTGGAAAAGGGAACACACCCCCTACTTACTCACTATTCTTTGTCTTTCATATTATATTATTCCATGCAATGTTAAACTTATAATTACAAAATATAATTGTACTTCAACATTTCGATGCTGTTGAACTGCTACAGCAACAGCAACAGCGAGAGTTATCGTCAAGAGAAGAAGCAAGGCTACTTTTAATAATTATGCACACATTGCTCTCATTCGAAACTGATAACATTTAACTTTTTACCACACATATAGCGATGTTCACTAACTGATCAACATCTTTTGGGAAGGTGAAGAAGCTTATATCCTTATTTGTATGAGAATTATTGCGGCAATTAGGTGCTGAACACCATCAGCCGCTTTACTTTTATTGCTGCTCGTAATAAAAACGAAACAGCTCCACTTACTAACACACAGTTCTTTCTTTTCATTAGCCAAACTCCTGGGCCTAAGGCCATGGATTCTGGTTTTCTGTCTCCAAAACTAGGATTATGCACTTTTGTCACCATCGGGCAGTGCACCCGGACCCTGAACTGTATCTGGGTGATGAACTTCTTCGCATTGAACAGACGCATCGCTTCTTGGGCATGCTGTTCAATGTCCAGCTCACGTGGGTCCTCTACCTTCAACAGCTGCGACAAAAGTGCTGGCGGTATCTCAATATACTGTACTGCCTCAGCCACACTGCTTGGGGAACCACACGCCCAACCCTCTTGCAGCTTTATAAGGCCCTCATCCAGTCATGCCTGGATTATGGGAGCCAGGTGTATGATTCAGTAGCTCCTTCTGCATTGCGAGTCTTAGTCCCTATCCTACTGTTCATTTAGCAATGGGGGCTTTTCGTACGAGACCGGTGACAAGCCTGCTCGCTGAGGCTGGGGTTTCCTGCCTACAGTTTCATCAGAAACAGTTGTTAGCTTCATATGTTGCCCGCATGCACATTTCAGTCCATCATCCAAACCGCAGGCTCCTTTTTATGACTGCTGCACTCCTGTCCCCACAAAGACTGCCTCTATCGGGTCTCTCCTCACTTGAATCCCTTCCCATCCCTCCCACTTTCCACTACTCCTCCCACACCCTTCCTTGTCTGCATCTAAGGTTTGACTTATCCCGGGATTCGAAAGCTTCCGTTTCACCGTCGATTCTCCGTCGCCAGTTCCAGGAACTTTTTGATTTGTTCAGTGGCACAGAAGTCGTCCACACTGATGCTTCCCTGGTAGATGGCCATGCTGGGTACACTATCTCCATGATGACTTTTGTTTTACAGCCGTCCTTGCCAATTGGGAGTAGTGTTTTCACTGTGGAGCTGGTTGCTATATCTAGAGCTCTGGATCATCTCCAAGCCTGTCCCAGGGAGTCGTTTGTCATCTGTAGCGACTCCCTAACTGCCTTGCAGGCACTTGCCCGGTGTTTTTCAAAACACCCGTTGGTGCAGGCCAACCATGTCTCCGTATCCACCCTGGTGAAGTCTGGCCGTTCTGTGGCCTTCGTTTGGACCCCTGGCCATATTGGCATACGAGGGAACGAATGTGTTGACCAGTTGGCCAAGCAGCCCACCACATCTCGGCCTTTGCAGGTTGGCCTCCCAGTCAGGGATCTGCAACGAGAGAAGCAGAACTGGCTGCCCAGCAAATGACAAAAGAAGCAAAAAGAAAAGAAGAAAGCAGGCACTGAGTGGTTGTAACACTGAAGAGGACACAGACTATAGACCAGGGCAGTTTTAGTGCATAAAAGACACAGAAATGAATGTCTGTAAAAGAATTTGTAATACAAAAAAAATTATAAACTCAATATCTCGGAACTACATTTCTTATCATAAATGAGCCTTTTTCTTGAAAAGTACTGAGAGTAGAGAGATGAGATTTTCACAACATGCCAAGTGTAAGATTCTACACTATGGATCTAGAATAATAAAAATATCTCTTGTTGTTAACTTTTTATGTTCATTTGTTTACACTATAATGCAAAAAATAAATTGTGTTTGAGAAAAATTTTTTGAAATAATTCTAGTTCAGTATATCTACTAAAGTGCATTCAACAATTATAGAAAACTGGAAACTGGTATCGTAAAAAGGTTCCAAGATAATGGGTCACAAAGTTCAAAAAATTACCATTGGCAACATAGGACATAAAATATCCCCTTGAGGAACTAAAAGGAGGAATAACTGCAATTATCCAAAATGTTACACCTGAGATGCTACGAAGAATGTGGAACAAATCTGACCATCAGGTTAAAAGTCATTCGAATGTGTAATTGTCTCTACACCCTCAGCAGGCTTAAATGAAGTATGGGAGATAAAGGCTCACGAGCACCGATGGCGGTATCGGGTAGTTCAGGGTTGTTAAATTACATGAAAAGTCAAACAGAAAAAAGACTAAATGGGAGTGCAAGAAATAAAAATTATGGTTAGAAACATTTCAAATGATGCTGATGCTAACAGACTTCATTTGTGGCATCCTAACGAAAAATGTAATTAAGAAGGTTCCTTTCTCTTCCTTACCCACAACTCTGAGTGAAAGTTCTGTCTCTAATGACCATGCTGTCAACGAGATGTTAAACCCTAAGATTCCTTCCTTTACACTGTCCATTCTGTTCAATTGCTTTCCCAGGTCCTTTGCTATCTCTGATAGAATTACAATGTCATTAGCAAACTAAAAAGTTCTTATATCGTCATCCTGCACGTTAATCCCTTATCCAAATTTCTTCTTGCTTTCCTTCACAGCTTGCTCAGTGTGTTGTAGTTGTTTTCTTCAATCCTGACACTAGTTTGATGCAGCTCTCCCTGTTACTCTACTCCAAACGAGCCTCTTCATAAGAACGGCAACCCACATCCATTTGAACCTCCTTTCTGTGTTCATCTATTGATATCCCTCTGTGATTTTTATCCCACACACTTCCCTGTAATGCTAAATTGATGATTCCACGATGTCTCAGAATGTGTCCCACCAATAGATCCCTTCTCTTAGTGAAGATATGCCAAAACACCTTTTCACCCTTATTCTGTACAGAACCTCCTATTTAGTCACATGATATCCACCTAATCTTCAGCATTTGTCTGTAGCAACACATTTCAAAAGCTTCTATCATCCACATTTCACTCCCGTACAGTGCTACATTCCAGACAAATGCCTTCTGAAAGGACTTCCTAGTATTTAAACAAATTTTGGATGTCAACAAATTTCACTTCTTCAGAAATTTCCCTAAATCTCTCCAGGCAAATGCCTGGAAAACCTAAAGGATGGCTAGAGGTAGATTTGAACCACCGTCCTACCGAATGCAAGTCCAGTGTGTTACCACTGTGCTACCCCACTCAGTCAACGGACAGTGTCTCAAACGGACTGTATAAAATGAACTTTAACAAGAGGTAAAAGAACGTAGTCAAAGAAAATCAGGCAATGCTGAGGAAATTAGATAAGGTAATAAAATAATAAAGGTAGATTTTGTTATTTGGACAGTAAAATAACACATGACGGTCGCAGAACAGTTGATATAAAAATGCAAAATGGCAATGGGAAGGAAAGTGTTTCTGAAAAATAGAAATTTATTAGCATAGGAACTCTTTTCTAAAGGTATTTTTGTGGAGTGTTGTCTTGCACGGTAGTGAAGCATGGATGATAAATAGTTCAGACAGGAAGAGAACAGAAGTTTTTAAAATAAAGTGCTACAGGTGAATGCTGGTTGGTTGTTGGTTTTTGTCAGTCCCTTGTTCCAGTCTTAGAGATAAAACATTGTGTTAAGCATTCCGAAATAAGTACATTAACCTGTCACAGTTTAAAAGGAACAGGTAAATATGAAGAAAGAATACAAGAGAAAACGAAAAAGGGATAAAAGGACTGAAACAGTACAAGAGTGTTTTCACTGGGTGATCAGAGAAATATAAGGAACGCATCCAGTCACTCTGGGACATATTAAAAACGCCTTCCTAAAAGACTGAGGCAGATGGAGGCCAGAGCAATGACAGACACACACAAACTTTAAATGGATTTGTAAAATCCACACTCACGGATAAAACGTAAAACAGAATCAACCATGGAGGCATTGTTGGCTAAAGCAAGCTGCAAAGCGTCAGGGATATTAAAATTTCATAGCTTTGCAGGTAAATTGCAGCATTTAAGTAAGATGTGGGCGACTGTCAAAGGCGCACCACATTGACAGGAGGAGAGTCCTCGCATCGCAGTAGGTGACCGTCCGTATGGCCTATATGGAGCCGGCAAAGAACAACCAACTCCCTGCGAGAAGCCATCAGTGAGGTCTTCCATGCAGCGGTAGAGGACTTGACAACACGGAGCTTATTTGGTTCAGTCGAGTCTGCCCATTCAGAATTCCAAACCCCAAGGACCTCGTGGTTAAACTGGGATCAGAGGTCTGAGTCTGGGGGGCCAATATCCAGGGACCATGAAGTGGTGGCCTGCTTGGCCAGCTGATCGATGCGTTCATTGCCCGGTATACGTATGTGGCCCGGCATCAAGACAAAAGCAACAGAACGGCCTGACTCGCCAAGTGCGAAGAAAGCATCTTGAATTGACTGCACCACAATATGTTTGGGCAGAAACTGGTCGAGGGCCTGTAAGCCACTCAGGGAGTCGCTGCACATGACAAACGACCCCCTGGGGGTGAGCTCTGAGGTGTTCAAGGGCTCTCAAAATACTGACAAGGCCGCTGTGAAGATGCTGCTTCCACAAGGCAATGATCGCTGTTTGATGTGGTCACCACACACAAAGGCATATCCGGCATGGCCATTGACCAAAGAATCGTCCGTGTAAATAATGTTTGCACCTTGAAATATGTCAAGCAGTGCTTGGAACTGGCAACGGAGAATCAGTGGTGGGATTAAGGCTTTTGAATCCCAAGACAAATCCAACCGAAGCTTCAGACGAGGAATTGTCCGGGGGGGAGGGAGGTGGGGATATGGGGGGAGTAGTGGAAAGGTGGAGGAAGGGGTAGGGAATCAAGTGAGGAGAGAAGGGAACGGACACGGACCACAATCGGAAGACCCGACCTGGGCCGACGTCATGGGGAAGGGAGTGAAGAAAGTGAAAGAGAAGCCTGTGGTTCGGATGGCGGGGTGAAGCATGAACCTGGGCAGTGTAAGACACAAACAACTGTTGCCGGTGATATCGCAGAGGGGGAACCCCAGCTTCAGCTAGCAGGCTAGGTACTGGAGTGGTGCGAAAAGCCCCCATTGCGAGACGCACACCAGTGTGGTGAATGAGGTCTAAGACCTGCAAGGCAGAAAGGGCTGCTGAGTTGTAAACCAAGCTCCCGTAATCAAGCTGCGACTGAATAAGAGCCTTGTAGAGCTGAAGGAGGGTGGAATGGGCTGCTTCCCAACCAGTATGGCTGAGGCATCGAAGAATATTTAAATGCCGTCAACACTTCTGTCTCAGCTGACATAGGTGTGGCACCCAAGTCAGCCAGGCATCGAAAACCATGCCCAGGTAGCGATGTGTTTCCTCGAACTGAAGTAGTTCACCACCTAGGTAGAGCTCTGGACCAGGGTGAACTACCCGACAGCGACAGAAGTGCATCACGCGGATTTTCTGTGCAGAGAACTGACATCCATGAGGAGAGGCCCAGGAGTGGGCCTTTCGGATGGCACCCTGCAGCCGCCGTTCAGCTACACCAATACTAACGGAGCTGAAATACAAGCAGAAGTCATCAGCGAACAGGGAGCAACTGACCGATAATCCCACAGCTGCAGCAAGACTATTTATAGCCACTAAAAACGAGGGGACACTGAGGATGGAGCCCTGTGTGACACCATTCTCTTGAATACGGGGGGAGCTAAGAGAGGCCCAAACCCTCACCCGAAACGAGTGGTGGGAGAGGAAATTTTGAATAAAAATTGGAAGGGCGCCACGTAACCCCCAATCATGCAAAGTGGTCAATATATGGTAGCACCAGTTAGTATCGTACGCCTTTCTGAGGTCAAAAAAGACGGCAACAAGGTGCTCATGCCTGCTAAATGCCGTATGGATAGCAGACTCCAGGGGCACCAGGTTATCAACAGTGGAGCGGCCTTGGCGGAAAGCTCCCTATCATGGGGACAACAGACACCGATGTTCAGGTATGCACATGAGACGTCGACTCATCATACGTTCTAAGAGCTTGCAAAGAATGTTGGTGAGGCTAATAGGGTGGTAACTATCAGCCACCTGTGGATCAGCACCAGGCTTAAGCACCGGGATAGTGATGCTTTCCCACCATTGTGACGGGAAAGCCCCCTCTGCCCACAGATGGTTGAACAAGGCAAGAAGCTGGTGTTGGAATTCTGCTGGAACGTGCCGGATGAGCTGGCTGTGGACCCTGTCTGGTCCCAGAGAGGTATCGGAGCATGTGGCGAGGGCAGTTTGGAATTCCCATTCGCTGAACGGAGAATTATATGTTTCTTCCCAGCGTGTACGGAAGGACAGCCGGCGCCGCTCAACCCACTCTTTAAGTGCATGGAAATCTGCACTGTTTGCTGCAGTTGCAGAGTTGCGATCATAATACTCCACCATATGCTCAGCAAAAGCAGTGGCATCTGTGCATACAGTACCCTGAATCTGTAAGCTGGGGATTGCTGCTGATGGATGGTACCCAAAAAGGCGTCTAACACCTGGGACCACACCTTAGATAGCAAAGCGTGAGAGCTGGTGACATACTTCTCCCAGCTGTCCTGCTTGCTCTGCCGGATGAGCCGTTGGGCTTGGGCCCGAAGCCTTTTAAAGGCTATCAGGTTGTCCATGGTAGGGTGGCTCCGATCGCGCTGGAGCGCCCGCCGATGATCCCGAATAGCTGCAGCGATCTCTGGTGTCCACCAGGGCACAGACTTGCACCGATGGGACCCAGAGGTGGTGGGAACAGTGGCCTCAGCAGCGGAAATGGTGGCAGCAGTGACTTGACGAACCACCGTGTCCACAGTGGCAGGCACTGGTACAGGAAAAGTAGCAGTGGAGGTGTAATCCTGGCAATTATCTCAACAGAGAGACCATCGAGGAGGGCTGCCTGCAGGTTGGAAATGCAGGTGCGACACAAGGATCAGAAAATGGTCTCTGCCACAAAGCTCATCATGGGTCCTCCAGCGGTAATTTGGGAGCAGACTCGGACTACATAGAGAAAGGTTGATTGCCGAGTAGGTGCCTCGTGCCATACAGAAATGTGTGGGAGCCCCAATGTTTAATAGACAGATGTCCTGCAGTGACAGAAGTGTCTCGATGTCCCTACCGCGAACCATCGTCTGCGTCCCATCCCACAATGGGTGGTGAGCATTAAAATACCCCAAGAGGAGAAATGCTGGGGGTAGTTGCACAATCACTGTAGCGACGTCAGTGATAGAGACAGCCGCATCCGGGGGGAGGTAAATGGAACAGATGGTAAATTCCTGCCCCGCCCAGATTTGAACAGCGACTGCCTCTAGGGTCGTTTGGAGAGGCACAGCAGCACTAGGGACAGTTGCGAGGATGTAGACAGTGACACCACCTGAAGCTCTATCGCATGTAGCCCACTTACGGTAATAGCCCTGATAGCCTCAAAGGGCTGGAGTCCTCTGAACAGGAAACCACGTTTCCTGCAGCGCCAGACAAAACACAGGGATGCGGCACAACAACTGCTGCAACTCAGCTATGTGGTTGAAGAAACTGCCACAATTCTATTGTAGATTAACTTTGTCTCCTAACTCAGAATCCATAAATAATAGCTGAGAAGCAGGTTATTCCATTGTGTTGTCGTCTGCCTTGTGTGCTGAATCTATAGAGTCATGATCCATAGTGTCTAATGGATCAGTAAGAGCAAGATCCTCGAGGGATGTGAGGATCTTGACTTCATCCTCTGAACCAGAGGATGTGGGTATCTGTAGCTTTGAAGCCACCAAGGTTTCTTTTTTGTTTGTGGTCTGTTTCTTAACCTCTCACTGGCCCTTAGGTTTTAAGCGTCGGGAGGGCTTCTCAGGCACAGCCTCGGGGGCTGACGAAGAGCAGGAGGCCCTTCGATCAGCAGCAAGGGGATCCTTCAGCAATTTGCTGGGATCCTCTTTGCAGTATGGAGAAGCCTCCCAAGGGAGCCCTTCCGAGCTTCTCCTTCTCCGGCTTAGATGTGGGGACTGGTGTCCCCAATGTTTGAGCGGTTGTTGTTCCCACAGTGAAAAGAGTAGGAGCCACCAAAGAGGAAGTGCCCCCAGCTGTCAAGGGGACAGGGGTAATTGATGGGGCGTGGGAGCCCACTGGCAGTGGTTGAGTACACGGTAAACGAGGCATTGTAGAAGACGATGAGGCTGCTGTGGCATAGGAATTGGTCAGATGTACAGGATGGAGCTTTTGATACTTGTGTTTTGCCTCTGAGTAGGTCAGTTGGTCCTGGGTCTTATATTCCATAATCTTCCACTCCTGCTGCAATACTGATCACGTAGGTGAGCAAGGGGAGTGATTCTGGCCGCAATTTACACATACTGGAGGAGGGGTGCAAGGGATGTTCGGATGGACTGCATGTCAGCACTCCCGACATGTAGGATTGACATCACATCGGGAGGACATAGGCCCAAACCTCCAGCACTTGAAACAATGCATAGGGAGTGGAATGTAGGGCTTTATGTCACACCAGTAGATCATCACCTTGACTTTCTCAGGCAGTTAATCACCCTCGAAAGCCAAGATGAAGGCACTGGTGGCGACCCTGTTGTCCTTCGGACCCCTATGGTCTCACCGAATAAAATGTACTCCCCGGCATTCCAAGTTGGCACGTAGTTTGTCATCAGATTGCAGCAACAGGTCTTTGTGGAATATTATCCCCTGGACCATGTTCAAGGTCTTGTGTGGTGTTATCGTTTTGGAAAAATCACCCATCTTGTCACAGGCAAGCAACGCCTGCGACTGGGCTGGGGATGACGTCGTTATTAACACTGACCCAGAGCGCATTTTCAACATCCCTTCAATGTCATCAAACTTGTCTTCTAAGTTGTCGACGAAGAACAAGGGCTTCTTAGTCTTGTAAGATTCCCCATCATTACAGCTACATACAAGGTATTTCGGGGCATAAGGCTCACCCTGACGTCTGGCTCGACGTTCCTCCCATGGTGTGGCAAGGAAAGGAAACATTTGGGGATCGTATTCTGCGGCATTGTATTCGCCTTGTCCTCTCTTAGAGACGCCGGTTATACATCCGGCAACGTTATGGGATCTTTTCATGGTGTTCCCACGAGCAGCTAGGGATCTAAAGGTCCAGTAGGTTGCTTGCTAGCAACTGTTCAACCTCAACAGCCATGCATCTCCTCGGCACATAGCACACATCGAGATTAAGGGTTATATGTGTGTGTGTGTGTGTGTGTGTGTGTGTGTGTGTGTGTTTGTAACGTCCTCGTGACCCGGGCAATTAAGCCAAGATCTCCGGGCTTTGAAACGTACAACGTTCCACCGTCGCGCCGAACGATGGTCGTTGAAGGACACACAGAGCTTACGGTGTAGTGGACTGTTAGTGCGATACAGCCCACAGCTCAGGACCCTGGGTTCGCCAAGCCCATACTCAGCAAATTTATGCTGAGCCCCTGAGGGGCAGGTGAATGCTGAAGATTAGCTGTGTAGATCAAGTAACTAATAAGGAGGTACTAAACATAAATGGGGAGAAAACAAATTTCTGGTATTCTGTGACTACAAGAAAAAATCTATTGGTAAGGCACATTCATAGATATAAATCAATCATGAATTTAGCATTGGAGGGAAGTGTGAGTGTTAAAAGTGCAGAGGGAAACCAAGAGAGGAATACTGTAAGCAGGTTCAAATAGATGTGGATTGCTGTTCTTATACGTATATGAAGATGGTTGCTCAGGATAGAGTGGGTTAGGGTGAGCTGCATCAAATCTGTCTCCAGACTGAAGACCAAAACAACAGTGTGCCAGAAATTTCTTTTCTCCACAGTTTTGTTCAATGCCTCCTCATTAGTTACCCAGATAATCTTTAGCATTTACCTGAAGCAATACATTTAAAAAGTTTATATCAGAACGCCTTATCATCCACATTTCACTTCTATATTGTACTACAGTCCAGACAACTGTTTGCAAGAAAGGATTTCCTAACATTTAAATTACCAATGTCAACAAATTTCTCTTCATAAATGATTTTCCTCTCATAGCCATTCTGCATTTTATATCTTCTTTACTTTGGCTATGCTACTCAAATAACAAAACTCATTACTACTTTTATTGTTTCATTATCTAAAGCATTCCTTTAGTATCACCTGATTTTCTGACTATATTCCATTACCCTTGTTAATGTTCATCTTTTTCTCTCCTTTCAAGACATTGTCCATTTTCAGTGGCTCTTCCAGGTCATTTACTGTCGCTGAAAGAGTTAAAATCTCATCTACAAACCCAGTCTTTGTTTCTTCTGCCTGAACTTTAATTCCTTCTACAAATATCTCCTTGCTTTCCTTTACAGCTTATTCAATGTACATATTGGATAACACCGCGGAAAGAGCACAACCCTGTCTTACTTTCTTCACAACCACTGTACTGCTTTCATGCCCTCCATCTGCTGTCTGGTTTTTATACAAGTAAAATATAAATTTCTGCTGCCTATATTTTACTTCTACATTCCAGTCAAGAGTGTCAAAAGCTTTCTCCAAATCTACAAAAGCTAAAAAGTAGATTTGTCTTTCCATAACCTAACTCGTAATGAGAGTATTGCCTTGTGTTCTTTGTAAATCCAAAATTATCTTCGCTGAGGTAGAATTCTACCAGTTTTTTGTACATAATTTGTGTTGGTATTTTGCAATTATTACTTATTAAAATGATAGTTCTGCAATTTTCACACTTGTCTTCACTTGCTTTTTTTAGAATTGGAATTATTATATTCTTCTTGAAGTGAGATGGTATTTCCCGTATCTTCTACATCTTGCACACAAAGTGGACCAGTTCGTTCATTACTGACTCTCCTGATGATATTAGCAGTTCAGAGAGAGTATCAGCTATTTCAAGGGCCTTGTTTGAAGTCAAATGTTTCGGCACGCTGTGTAATTCTTCTCACAGTATCACATCTCCTACCTAATCTACCCTTTCTACAATACTGCCATTTCCACTGTATATATATATTTCTTCCACTTTTCAGCTTTCCTTTATTTGCTTAGTCCTAGTAAATCTGCATTTCCTATCTCCAAACATATTTTTTATTTTCCTCTGGATGCTATACAGCTTTTCCCTAGTCATACATTCTTCTATAGATTTGCATCTGTCTAGCCAGACCAGCTTAGCCTATCTGCAATTCCCTTTTTTAGGCATCTGTACTACCTTTTCCATGCATCCATTAAGTTCAGTATCTCCTATATTATCCAAGGATTTCCATTAGGCCTTATCCTTCTACCTGTATCAATCTTTACTGTGGTCTTCACTACTTTGTCTCTTAGAGCAACCCATTCTTCTTCTACTGTATTACTTTTTCCCATTTCAGACAATCCTTGGCCAATGCTCCCTCTGAACTCTTGACAACCTCTGGTTCCTTTAATTTATCCAGGTTCAGTTTCCTTACCTATCTACCTTTTTGCAGTTTCTTCAGTTTCAATTTACAGTTCATACCCAATAAGTTATAGTCAGAATCTATATCTGCCCCTGGATATGTCTTACAGTTTAACTCGCGAGAACTCGTGCCTTTAAAAGTAACGCGATCGATTGCGTGTATAGCATTTTTCTTACAGTGAAAGAAAAGTTTGTAATGTACTTAAAATATATCTAAATAAGTTTTTCTTGTTTCGTTTATAAGAAAACACAAATATTTCACCATTTAAAATTGGTAAAATGCCGACTGTTTTAAAATCACTCTGAGCAAAATGCTCACGCGCGAGTCCTCGCGGGTTAAAACCTGGTTTCAAAATTTATGTCTTACAATTATAAAGTCAATTTGGTACCTTCTAGTGTCTGCTGGTCTCTTCCATGTATACAAGCTTCTTTCATGATTCTTAAACTGAGTGTTTGTAATGATTAAATTGTGCTCTGTGCAGAATTCTAGCAAGTGCCCTCTTTCATTCCCTCCCTCCATCCATATTCAGCTACTATTTTTCCTTCACTTCCTTTTCCTACTCCCAAGTTCTAATAGCCCATCACAATCAAGCTTTCCTCCCATTTAACTGTCTGAATAACTTCTTTTATCTATTCATACATATTTTCAATCTCCTCATTATCAGCAGAGCTAGCTGGCTTATGAACTTGTACAACTGTGGTCAGTGTTGGCTTTGTATCTATCTTTGCTAGGATAATAGGTTCACTAAGATATCCATAGCAGTTAAAATCTAATAATTTATTCGATCATCATTTGTATGCTTATATGGGATAACATTGGATTATTCCTCCTTAGTGCATCACTTGTTTGTCCAACAGTGTATAATTACTATATATAAAAGTAGATGTGGTTTACTTACCATGCGAAAGAGCACAGGTACGCAAACAGAAACACAAAGAATAAGAGAAAAAAAAAGAGAAAAAAGAAAAAAACACACACACACAAACACACAAATCCTGAGCTTTCACAACCCTGGGTTGCTTCACCAGAAAAGAGCAGGGAAGGAGAGGGAAAAGGAAAGGATGTGCATTTAAAGGAGCGGGTGAGGAGTCATTCCAATCCCGGGAGAGAAAAGACTTACCTTTGGGGAAAAAGGATAAGTAAACAAATACACACACACACCCATACACAAGCACACAAACCAAGGCAGACATATATAAAAAGCAAAGAAGTTGGACAGAGATGCCAAGAGAGGCAGAGGCTTTGTCCAAAGATCAGGGGCAAAGATGTAGTTGAATGGTGGGTGGAAATTTGAAATTACTGGAGGTTAGACCAGGTGGGCAACGGGAAGAGAGAATATGCTGAAGGGCTAGTTCCCTTCCCCAGAGTTCTGAAAGGTTGGTGTCAGTGACTAGTATCAATTCATCATGACATGCTTCCCACTCCACCTAGAGTGTCTTTCTGTCACCCACCTAACCTTCCTAACCTCCTAGTTCATCCCTATGAAATCCCCAAACCACTGTCCCTATCCTCTGGCTCCTGCCCATGTAACCGCCCCTGGTGTAAAACCTGTCCTACTTACCCTCCCACCACCACTTACTCCAGTCCTGTAACCTGGAAGGTGTACACAATTAAGGGCAGAGCCACTTGCAATAGCACCCACATGATTTACCAACTAATATGCCTGCACTGTGAAGCGTTCTATGTGGGAATGACCAGCAACAAACTCTCCATTCACTTGAACAGACACAGACTGACAGTGTTTGTTTATAATGTGGATCACCCTGTGGCTAGCATGCCTTGGTACATGGCCAGCACATCTGGGCACAGTGTTACACCATCTAGGTTATCTGAATACTTCCCAACCTTTCAGAACTCTGGAGATTGGAACTTGCCCTTCAGCATATTCTCTCTTCCCGTTCCCCACCTGGTCTCAACCTCCTGTAATTTCAAATTCCCACCCACCATTCAACAACATCTTTGCCGCTGATCTCTGGATAGAGCTTTGCCTCTACTGGCATCTCTGTCCAACTTCTTTGCTTTTTATATATGTCTGCCTTGGTGTGTGTGTGTGTGTGTGTGTGTGTGTGTGTGTGTGTGTGTTTGTTTGTTTGTTTGTTTACCTATCCTTTTTCCCCCAAGGTAAGTCTTTCCTCTCCCAGAATTGGAATGTCTCCTCACCCGCTTCTTTAAACCTGCATCCTCTCCTTTTCCCTCTCCTTCCCTGCTCTTTTTCTGATGAATCAACCCAGCATTTGTGTGTGTGTGTGTTTTTGTTTGTTTGTTTTTATTTGTGTGTACCTGTGTGTCTGTGCTCTTTCATCTGGTAAGTAAACCACATTTAGTTTTTATATATGTTTTTCCTGCTAGGAATTTTTTCCTCCTTAATCAGTGTATAATTACTTGCATATAAAACCATAGCAAACTTAAGAAATAATAATAAAACATTATTCAAACCCACCACCAGTGGTGACGCATCCTACGTGTTCACTGGTTCAGCAAACCCTTGGAAAAAAGCACATTGTGGGATAAAAAAATGTATATAATAAAGAAAATTAAAACTGTTTTAAACTATCATTCTTCTTTTCGTTCTTCTATTAGATAATTTTATATGCACATTCAAAGTATTTTTATCATAAGGCAGTTGCTGCCGTGTTGCATTGTGCATGTGCGTCTGAGGCTCAATTTCTATCCTGAACCCCCTGGAGGCAGAATATGGGCACTCCCACGGCAGGGGGGGGTGGGGGGGGGGCGAGGTGAAACACCGCCTTTAACATTGGTGTTGGAGCCTGTAGACACACCAACTCCTAGCTAATCGAGCTCTAGTGATTTTGCATAAATGGTCCCGAAGCAAAGACAGTGGATCTACTGTGTGCCTCACTTTGCGCAAATCCTCCATGAAGGCAACATGCACCCTTCATATTTGTTTTTGGCACATTGAAGATTCATGAAAAACATGTCATATTTAGTAAAATGTTTTATAACTATCAACATTATGATTAATAATAATAAAAATCACTATTTTCCACCAAGGAAGAATAGCTGTGTGATTAGTGGTATCATGCTGTGGGGTCAAGGTAAGGGGTAAGTATGATCATCCTTACTGTTAGGTTCCATGATTGTGTGATGCCAGTTATTTTTGTTGTTTTTTAATGCAGGAAAATGCAGTTTGCCCTATTTTAAGGGCCTGATGATGATGGTGTAGTCTATTGAAACTGGTTGCCAGTAAATGACAATATGAGAATACACCTGACAGTGGTGTTATTGTTTTCATTACTATATATACGGCTGAGGCCCCAACATCAATACATAAAATGGACAAAATCAATTTATACCCTTTGTTGTAACAAATAATTAACTGCTTGAAAAGAGGTGGAGGAGAGTAGCGTGTGCAAATGCATAAAGATAGAGCGGGGTGACCCGAAGGTAACTCGTCTCTTCATCGTAAGAGACTCCTTTTACTGCATTATGCAAATTACCTTTAGAACCTACCTGCTGTTAAGAAACATCCTGGCAGATTAAAACTGTGTGCCAGAACTGGGACTCGAACCTGGGACTTTTGCCTTTTGTGGAAAAGCACTCTACCAACTGAGCTATCCCAACACGACTCACGATCCGTCCTCACAACTCTAGTTCTGCCAGTACCTTTCCTCCTCCTTTCCAAACTTCACGGAAGTTCTCCTTCAAACCTTGCAAGACTAGCACTCCTGGAAGAAAGGATATGGTGGAGACATGGCTTAGCCACAGCCTAAGAGATCTTTCCAGAGTAAAGCTTTCACTTTGCAGTGGAGTGTGTGCTGATATGAAACATCCTAACAGATTAAAATTGTATGCCAGAACCAGGACTCGAACCTGGGATCTTTGCATTACGCGGACAAGTGCTCTACTTACTGAGCTGTCCTGACACAATTCACAATCTGTCCTCACAACTTTAGTTCTGCCAGTACCTCGCCTCCTACTTTCCAAACTTCACAGACGTTCTGCAAACCTTGCAAAACTAGCACTCCTGGAAGAAAGAATATGGTGGAGACATGGCTTAGCCACAGTCTGAGGGATGTTTCCAGAATGAAAGTTTCCATCTGCAGCATGGTGTGTGCTGATATGAAACTTCCTGGCAGATTAAAATTGTGTGTCAGAACCGGGACTCGAATCTGGGACCATATCCTTTCTTCCAGGAGTGCTAGCCTTGCAAAGTTCACAGGAGAACTTCAGTGAAGTATGGAAAGTAGGAGGCGAGGTACTGGCAGAACTAAAGTTGTGAGGACAGATTGTGAGTCGTGTCGGGATAGCTCAGTTGATAGAGCGCTTGCCCGCAAAAGGCAAAGGTCTCAGGTTTGAGTCCTGGTTCCAGCACACAATTTTAACCTGCCAGGAAGTTTCATATCAGTGCACACTCCGCTGCAGAGTGAAAATTTCATTCTTACCTGGTGTTGCTCTGCATAATTTCAAGTCAATAGTGTGCGGCATAATTGAGTCCAGCTGCTCGTATTCGACATGATCCAGAGGTTGCTGTATTGTAGTGATTCCAGATGTGGAGTTACCAGAAGTAACACCAAACCCTGAGATAACAATGTAACGCTCTAAATGCACCATGCAGAACACTGTGGATGACTATAAACTTTTATGGCCTAATCCAAGTAGAGCGGTTATGACACAAACCTTGTAAATAAGATATATTGGTCTTGTGTATGAGTTTAGAAAGTGTTCCTGAATTTCAAAACAAGATAGAGTAGAGTCTCGATAGTTCAAGGTGAATGGGACCAGAACCACCTTGAACTATCGAAAACTCAAACTATTGAAATTTAGATGGGAAAAAGAAATATTATGATGACACAAGTAATACAGGTCAAAATATGAACTTTATTAAAAGAAAAGTATTTACAAATGCATTTGCATTGGCAGAATAACAATAATTATTTATTTAGAGAAGTAATTGTGAAGTGTCTTTTGTTTGGTGAAGCTGCAATGTTTTCTCGCAGCACTTTCACTCCACTGTCTCAGGAGCAGAAAGTTGGTGTCGCCTCAGGCTGTTGTACCACATAGAATATGGTGGCCTTGAGACCAGCGTAGCCATTGGTGTGACTCATCATCAGTGCAGCCTCTACCTCGTCATCCTCGTCACTTTCACACTGTGATGGAATGTTAACCATGTCAATTATAGAAGAGTCTGTCACTTCCAACTGTTCAAATTTAACCACTCACCTACTTCCACCTCTTCTGTCTCTTCACAGCCTGGCAATTTTCTGATTAAATTACACAACGGTTGATCGTCCTCATCTGCTAACTCTTCAGTTTCTGTGTCTGGCATACTTTCCTGTAGAATTTTCCTCCATGACTTAGAAATTGTGCTAATCCAGTACACGACATCATTCTTTTGTTGTCTTCGGAATGCAGGATTGACTGTAGCAGTCGCCGTCAATACTTTCCTTAGGCATTCCACAATGCCCTGATCCACAGGCTGAATCAGACAGGTAATGTTTGGTGGGTTAAACAAGGCGCGGATACCGTTGCATTGCAGTTCTTCTGCACTTGGATGTGAGGACACATTATCCATGAGCAAAACTGCTTTGCATGGCAGTCCCCTTTCTTTTTTTAAAAAAAAAATCTTGCAGTTGGGTACAAATGAGTTAAAAAACCAGTTCTTGAAGATTTCCTGATTCATCCAGGCATTATTCTGATGTGTGTAGCTGAGATGGTTACATTCTTGAAAGCTCTTGGCTTGGCAGACTTCCCAATGACAACCAGTTTTAATTTGTGGTTTCAGTTACATTTGAAGCTGCCATAACTGTGCGATGCTCTTTGCTTTTATTGTGCCCAGGAGCACTTTTTTCTTAATGAGAAGCAAGTGTTCTCACTGGTAACATTTTAAAATTTATCCCAGTTTCATCACAGTTACATATTTGTTCATTAGACAAATTTTCATCAGTTATAATTTTTTTCAAACTCGACAATAAATTTTGATACTGCCTGAGCGTCACCAGAGAGTTTTTCTCCACAAACGTGTAGTTGACACACTCCATACCTCTACTTCCACTTGTCTAGCCAGCTCACACTAGCGAAATTCTCATCTCCTTCCTGCAGCTGGTTTCTGAAAAATAAAGCTTTTTCTTGCACGATTGGGCCAGAAATCTGAGCACCCTTCTGTCTCTGTTGGGTAAACCACATGAACAATGCGTCGCCTGTTTTTTTTTAGAAATCTGACTTCTTTATACTTGTTCAGCTGAGAGATTCGTGAGAGCATTTCTGTGAAGAAAACTGTTCCAATTTATATTATTTTTTTCGCCAGTCACCAACAGTAACTTTGCCAACACCATATTCAAGAGCAAGTTTTTTTATTGTTTCTCCTTTGTCAAGTGGTCTTAGTGCTTCTAATTTTAGATGCAAAGGCACAAATTTCCTCCTTTTTGTTACAGCACTCATCTTTGTAAGGTGTACAATGAAACACACAGTCAGCAAACAAAACAAAACACAATACAGGTACTACTGCGTGGGAACTACAGAAGCTTGTGAACTCCTCAGCTTTGATCAGTAGCAGCTGGCAGTAGTCAGGAGGTTTTGTGCCATACTGACAACAGATGTTCTTGCAAAAAGAATGATTGCAATGATGTTTTCATTATTTATCATGTCAGTAAAATAAAAATAGAAAGTTGATTTTTTTTTTCAAATGAGGCTCAGATTTTTTGGAAACTCGAACTATCAAGATTCTACTGTAACAACTTACTCTAGGTGCCACTCTTCGGAAATATCATAGATCTGGCACTGAAAGAAGTGAGTCCCCAGTCATCTGAAGCACCAGCCAGCCGCCACTGCCCACCACATTATTTTACCACAACTTAAGAACATATCAATATGACTAATATGAAACAAATTCAACTCTAAAAGATGAGTGCTTGAAGAGGAAAGAATTTAAAAAGAATAAGACATCACAGGTGCTGCATATTCCTCTCTGTGTGTTTTCAAAACCATGCATCCTAGAGTTATGATACCAGCTGTTTCTTGCCACTTCATTCCTCAAGAAGCTGTGTATTACTATTTGTCTATGCTTTCAATAACAGAAAATGTTTTATTATATGCTGGCAAACCTGGCAAAACATTTCATTTGCTAAATATGCCTGTCAATTGGATATTCATTCTAAACTCCTTGCCTAAATCTCTCTGCCCATCACTTAACCTATCTCTAGGTCTATTCCTTATGTTCCTCTTTGCCCCCTTAGGCTTCTCTGTTATAAGCTAGCTGCAAACCTGGCATTGTTCAGGTACGTACCTATTTCAATATTCAGTTAGTCCATCTCCTTTCAACACACTGTTTCTGTCTGCCAACCTCTGGACACCCACCCATCCCATCCCCTGCCTCTATCATTAACTATGCTACTCTTTGCCAATCTGCTCCCTCCCCTGTATATGAAAATTTACACGTATCTGCCAGATTTTTGGTGATCCGTGTTGAAGACTGGAGTACGGTACCCTCCGTCACACTGTGCAAAATTTCATCTAGATTGGAATAAAACTGTAGATTGCCATTGGAGTCTATTGTAAAGTACTAGCAAAATGCTTGACACAGATTGTATTTTTGCCTTGCATTTCTCTGCTTTTAAATAATTAAGCACAGTGGCACTGTCCTGAGTCATTTGTACTTAATTAGGATGATATAATATATTGACATTAATGAGAGCCTCTTTCATTGCCTCAAAATCTCTCTGATAACGTTTGTTCACAACCATGTCTGGTTCTTTTTAAGAAGGTTTAGTAATACATGAGTATTGAACAGCTGATCTGATACAAATAAAAAAAAATTACCACCATAAAAGCTTTCAACTATTGTTTCATCTGCGAGTGTAGGAAAAGCTTTCCGGTATCTGGTAATATTCCTTCTGTTAAAATTAGGTGCCATAAAAATTTGATCTAATTTCTGCATATTGATAGTGGCACTGAATTGCAAGAATTTATCCAAAACCTTTGATATTAAATCATTGTTTTCCTCATGTGTCAATGGCAATTAACAAATCATCTACATAGGCAGTTACCCTACTGAGTATTGTCAGGCTGAGAACTGTATCTTGGACTGCTATACATAATCCAGCACTTATGTTCAACCAAACGCCAGGACTTATTTAGTAACTGCATCCAAAACACAAATTCTAACAATGGAAAATTCGATAGGCATGTCACTAATGGTGGATAGATAACAACTCACTGTAAAGAGGCTCGCTGAGCTGCTGATAGGCACAAAAATAGATAATTACATTTGCACATCTTAAATTTTCGGCCATGACCTTCGTCAGAAAAAAGAAACACATACATTCACACAATCATTCAGACGACTATAGACTCACAACCACCATGTCCAGCAATACCACTCGCTAGAGTTTATTTCTGCAAACTTGTACATACAAATTTTCGTAGTGACATCAGTATCTAAAAACTAAAGGTACTAAAGTTTCCAATTTTAACTTTTGGTGAGCTCTTTAACTATTACATCTGAATCATTGTCAGTATTTGTAACCTCTGCCTGACACAACTCATCTCTCAGATCATTGTCCGTGTCATATCGTATTAGGTACATGCCATTATTGTTCACGCCCTCACCTCACATTACACTTGGAATAGAAGGGCTTACTCACACCAATTTGTGTTTACTTGAGTATGGAGTATTGTCATCGTCAACTACCTCAACAACCTGCATTGAATGATTGATATTTCACCAACCTGTATTCCTACCACCGTTAAAATTTCTTTTTTATTGTAAATTGTATTGTAACTATAAATTATTGATTTACATTATGGGTTGGACCAAAATCACCACTATTGTTTTGATAAATATTCAGCATTAGTTTCGGGCACTAACTTTAATTTCCCTTGCAATGTTGGAGGCAAATTCTAATGTTTACATTGAGATGGGGTTACTCCAGTATCTTTTGTTGTGCAAATACTTTTTACAACATACCATTTCTTTCCATTCAATGGAGGTGAATTAAACACTTCTAAACATATCTTCTCTTGTACTGCAAAAGAGCAGTATTGATCCAAAAACACCTTACAAAGTCTTCATATGCATGACACCTTTGTCCACGTCTGAAGCCCATAACAATGCTTCACTCTGAGTGAAACAAACAACAAATTGTATCTTTTTAGTTTCTGACCACATTTCAAAATGCACATTTGAAAGTCACAGGTTGTAGAGCTCCCTCCCCCTTCGACACAAAAATGGAGAACAGTCTACATTACCTCGCTTTCGGTGAACATTACTCTTGATCTACAGTGCAGAGGAAGTTGTGATTGTGTACGAACATTGAATATCATTAATTCAAGCTGTAATAAGAAATTTATTGAAATGTCTGTTTTAGTTTAAGAAGTATGATATTTTGCCAAATAGGTGTTTTTGTAATACACATTCAAATTCTGGAACCATTTTCTGGTGCATCATCAGTCTAATAGCATTTAGACTGTGGCAGCCTTCTGTCAACATTCGTAGGAACACATTACGCCTCTTGTTTTGTAGTTTGGAGTATATCTAAGGAAATAGAAAAGCCCTTATTACACTTCATTACTATTTTGTCTAAAAATTACCATTAAAATTATATACAGAATGACGAACATAGATCTCATTTCTGCATGTATTATGCACTGTTTACTTCTTTCATATCACTCCAGTGGCATAATCGTGCTGGCCAGCTGGTTTTTTTTTATCCTCTGCAGACTTGTTCAGGAGTTTTTCTCCTTACTCTGGACTCTAGTGGTGGCTACCACAGCCCTTTCAGCTTCAATTAGTCACTGACGATCTATCGCAGTCAGAGTAGCTGTAATATTATTTCCAGATTGAATGCCTAATTTGCCCATTACTTTTGTCCTACTAATTACACTGTCATTGAAACAGATAACAGCATCCATTTTGAGTACTGTACATCCAACAAACAGTGTTTTCGGTAGTCATTGCCACACACAAATGTTGAAACTCTCATTAGGATTTTGTGTATGGCTATGTAGACATTTGCCAAGTAATTTTTTATCTGCAAGGTCCCAGCATATTGGCTTTATTGTTTCCATGACTGTGGCAGGCATGGAATGTTTGTGGTGATATTGCTTGCCTGAACATCACTTACCCAGTACTTGCACCATGAAGCATCACCTTTAGGACATAGACCATGTTGTGGGTTCTAATCAGTAGAAATTTTGTGAAACCAAGTTGCCAATATAGCTTTCCTCGTATTCTCTAAATCTCCAACATTTCATCTTATTGCAAGTCCATTATATTCAGACAATTTTCTGTCTGAGAGTGTCTTCTCACCCAGGTTTTTGCATAACTTCCTCAGCTACGCTCCCATTCGTTTCTGGACATGTCCTATCATTCCATCTTCTGTAGTATACAATCACCATATGGTCTGACATTTATTACACTTGCATTGACTTTACAGTTTCCATCCCCTAGGTAACCTACATACCTTACACCACAGCAGGACTCGGACCTGCTAAATATATTAGTGGGTTTTTCAAGGGGTGTGAGCCCCAGAAAACACACTTTTCTGTGTATCAACACTTTACTCAACTGTCCATTAACAAGCTTAACACAGACTGCTTGAAAGTGATTGTTGGTGACATCCGAGAGGCGGCTCACCCAAAGACAATCTTAGTCTATTCATGGTCGATTACAGAAAATATATCAAAGACACAAGTAATGTATAACACTGACAAATGTAAACACATAATCAGACGTGTCGATTTCTTGGTAGGGGGTGTCATCAATCCAGACACTACACACAAGAACACAGCACCGGAACAAACAGACGACACAAACACCCTCCTGGAGATGTCATCGATGAAATCATCCACCGACACAAACAAAACAGGCAAAGATGAAGACAAAAACACTGGCGACAAAGACAACATAGATAAGACAGACAATAAAACTAAACGCAGGGCAGAAATTTCACTTGACTATAAAACACTGGAAGAGAACATTAGACTATTACGACTCGAAAATACACACACATTCCAAAAAGCCCTAAGACAGGTAACAAGACTTATGCACCCAAAAGGAGCAAAAATTTGTTACCTGACCCCAGAACAAACTGACAGACTAATACTGAAGGCAGAAAATATGCCCACCGACGGTCCTGGACTATGTGACCTATTAAGGAAAGCGTGTTCTACAAGGGGTGAGAACTTCAATTTGGAACCACTTACAAAGACCTGGCCAAGACACATGGGAGGGTATAATTTGACCCACACTTGCGGGACCCGATTGTATGGTGTACACACACTACCCATGAGGATCCTACAAGAAAATACACAGGGCAGTATACTGGCCTGTGTGGAGAACATAAAATTGATGTGACATGTTTCCAGGAACCACACACACGCAATAACAAAATAACAGGCATATCGAACAAATACAACTTGATTCACAAAAGCGGGCCAAAAGCAGCAATTGTCATCATCAACAAAAAATACACCGCAACAAAAATTATCTATCTAACACAATGCACCTGGTCACTGTGGAGATTGTGTGCGGGAACAAAAAATGGGTTATGGCCTCACTGTATGCGCAATACTCGCATGACATCGAGCCATACCTGAAGCATGTCGATGAAGTCCCTGCATTTGCAAACACCACGAACCTTCTTATTGGAACGGACATTAATGCCAGAGCAACTTTCTGGCACTCAAACATCACGAATGACCGAGGACATGAGGTCCTCGAATGCCTTGATGCGAACAACCTATTAGTAGCAAATGCTCCGAATCAGGCTCCGACATACAGACATCCTGGGCAGACCAGCAGCCGAATCGATATCACAATCTTGAATGCTCACGCAGTCTCGAAGGTGGCAGGGTGGGTGGTGCTGGATGGAGAACTTCATAGCGACCACAACGCAATAGTCATACAAATCAAACAAACACACAATCAAATAATAGACACACATCAACGGTACAAGTTTCACAAGACGAACTTTAACAAGCTGAGACAAATAGTAGAAGACGTGAACCTAGACGACACCATGGGATCCATTGACTGTAGGGCACATATACTGACCAATACATTGCAAAAAGTGCAAAACCAGGCAATTCCAACAGTTAAGATCAGACAAGACAAGATCCCGTGGACAGAAACACTTACAAGACTACGAAAGGACTCACAACGTAAACGGAAATGGTACCAGACAGCCAAAACAGCCCATGAAAGAGCCTACTGGCTAGATCAATATAGAAGGGCAAAAACACTTTAAAAAACACACTCATGGCCACCCGCAAGGAGCAATGGAAACACCATGTACAGAAATAACTACAAACAAACATATGGGGAGAGCCATTTAAGGTATGTACTGAAAAGGTCAAGACCCCACTCGTTTTATCAACATTAAAACACGACGACGGTACCACAACACAGGGATGGAGAAACTCAGCGGAGTTCCTGCTGAACAGCTCCTCCCAGATGACACACATGAACACTGTGACAAGCACCACACACTACTAAGAACATTAATGGACACGGAATACAACAGTGGTACCGTCACCACTCCTTTTTCCAGGAAAGAGGTGGCTCTAGCAATCTCTAAATTGAGAAATGGCAAAGCCCCTGGCCCCGACGGCGTCCATCCCGAGACCATAAAAATGACAGCTCCGCATATTATCCCTTTCCTGACGGACCTCATTAATGATGCACTACGGCTTGGATGGGTACCTGCGACCTGGAAAATGGCCAATGCGGTTATCATAAAGAAGTACCCGGATAAGGACCCGCAAAATGTCAATTCTTACAAACCAATCTGCCTAATTAACACCTTGGCCGAAGTGCAGGAACGACTCCTCTGTGACCGTCTTCAAGAGCAGAGAGAGCTGACGGGTCTTAACCACAGACAATATGGTTTCGAAAGGGAAAATCAATAGATGATGCCATAAACATGGCATTACAAACTGTGTTGTATACAGGGCAAAATACGCAGTGGCCATCCTTGTCGACATTGCCGGCGCCTTTGATAATCTTTGGTGGCCGGCACAGTTTGCAAGACTCAGGGATCTGATGGTACCTACGGCCCTCTACAATATTCTCTTGGACTATTGTAGACATAGGGTAGTGGAATGGCGCACGGGCATCCAAAAAGTGGTCAAGAGGATCACCAAAGGGTGTCCACAGGCATCAATATGCGGCCCCATCTTCTGGGATATCGCCTTCGAGCCACTTCTGAATCTCCTAGGAGGAGAGGAGCTGTTTGAGAGGATGGTAGCCTATGCAGATGACCTGCTTGTAGTAGTCATGGCTGACTCAAGAGCACAAATAGAACAAAAAGCAACACAAATCCTGGCGAAAATTGATCAGTGGTGCTACCAACACAAACTCGAAATGGCTGCACACAAAACAGTATTCATTTTACTCAAAGGCAAACTGATTAGAGACCCAACAATAAAATTCAATAACACAAAGTTTTGCAGTGACCACACAACACGATATCTTGGGGTCCAACTCGACGAACGACTTACGTTTAACGATCACATAAAACTGACAACAGACAGGGCCAAGATGACACAAACACTCGCCAGGCTAAACACCACAATGTACAAACTCCCAACACAAACACTCCGACTATATCATACAGCACTTTTTGAGTCAGTTGTATGCTTCGCTGCCAGCTTGTGGGCCCACAGACTTCACCTACTAACATACAAGACTATTGTGAGGGAATGACAAAGGAGGACTCTTCTAAGACTGTTGGGCTTTCAACACTGTATCAGTCGAATCAGGGAATACCCCCCGATTGACCTCACAATCAGACAGAGAGCGGCCATGTACTGGCTGAAGGCCGGGAGACAGGACAAAGTCCACGAAATCACGGAACAAAATATAACAGAGAGGCGCCAACTCAACAAATGGCAGGTGGACACATGGCAAGAGGAGTGGGATAACAGTGACAAGGGGCGACGAGTGCACACTTCCTTCCTGAACATCAGGGAACGTCTGAGAATGGACCACACCAGTCCCGGCCGGGGTATAGTACATTTTTTGATGGGGCACGGTCCCTACCCTATGCACTTGAGCCATGTAGGGTTAAGTGACAATGAGAACTGCACATGTGGGGAACAGGGAATCCCAGGACACACACTCCTAAATTGCAACATATACAGAACACAATCACATATCCTACTACAGGACAACATCAACATTAACAACATCATTAGAGACAAGGACAAATGGGACATTCTAAACTGTATCGCTGATGACGTGTCCAAACTCAAACAAATTGATTACAATGAAACACGCAGACACCAGATCGTCCGACGTGTAACGCACAGGCTAGATACTTCCTGGCATGAAAGTAATCGAGAAACATCAGACACAACATCTACAAATGATGGCACACACACCACGGATACTGATACTGACAGCGACTGGAACAAATACAAACCTCAAATGTAAAAAATAAAAAAAATAAAAAATAAAATAAAAATAAAAAAACTGAACAAAGCATCCAAATCAAGAATTGTGTATAAAGTGTAAATAAATTCTGTTACCTCTCAGTTGTAGAATTAAATTATTAATTGAATTAATTATTGTAAATGTTAAGCAAAATTCACGATGGTAATGATATTATAGAAACCTAAAATGCATGTAATACAAAAGTAGAATGTAAACATAATAATTACCCTCAGCGACCCACCAGGGTCACAGGGCTCGAGGTCTATTCCGAAGCCTCTGATCCTGGTTGGTCACAGCCCAGCCTACCCCCTCTCTAAAACACCCAACTTTCCTATCTTTCTTATTGCAACCTTCTTAAATACCAAATTCCTTAGTTGCAATTTCAATTATTTTAGTTATATCCATTTTCTCCAACCTCCCCCCTTTTTTCCTTTCTTTAAACATAATATAGTGTAACTCAAAATTTTGGTAATGTCAACCATGTAAAAATTTAAATATTTAAGAAAATGGTTAACTAAACTATCTCAATTATCATAATAATAATTGTTAAACTCAACTGTTTATTTATTAGACCAGCTTTATACCCAAAGGCAGCTGGTCCTAAGTAAGGAAATAAATAAATCCTCCTCTGCCCCCTAGACATCTGCCCAAGCTGCCTCCGTTTTCATCTGAGGCTCCGACTACTACGTGGTTCGCCTTAGTAGAACAAATATTTGACCACCATTTCCTGGATAATGCTTCTCGCTATCTCTGTCTCATCACACACCTGCACAATCAAATTGACCTAATCTGTGATCTAATAACATCGCTTCTGATGACGCGTCGCTACTTCGTGGCAAAACAGACCATCCTGGTGCACGTCACGTGCACTCCTGATGAAATCATCTTGTGGAGACGTCTTATGACTGCTGGTCAGCGAGCAGGCAATGCCAGACTCAACTCTGATGGCAGTCTGGACCAACAAGCTGCCTTTACCAGTCCAGACAGCTCTGGCCTACAATATCCTCGAGTCTCCGAGCGAGTGCATCTGCATCACTGACTGGGTTCACACTCCCTACTTACGTGAAGCCTGTCTCGATGTGTCTGCTCATACTCAAACCTCACCTCCCGCATGCCGGCTGACATCGCCGACCTGCGTAACATTCCGTATCCCCCTACAACTGAGACACCTCAGCCAGACTCCGCCGCAGAATCTGAAGATGGACCTCCGCCACACACTCGCTTCCGACTGGAACAGCTGCCTCATTACCCGTACTGTTTCTTCCACAGTCGTTTCGGTGCAGCTGCAAAGAAGTGCCATCCGCCTTGCTCATACCCATATGCAATTTTTGGGGGGTTGTGGCGCCGTCACCCGCTCGGACGACAATGGGTGCCTACCGATGCTGCATTCTGTTCACCATATTTCTTCACTCAGGGCGGTCGCCTCTACTTGCGTGACTGTTTTTCCGGTATTGGATACCTCATCGATATCGGCGTGGATGTTTCTCTGCTACCCAATATGACAACTGGCACTCTCCGCCTGCATCACCCGTTGCTGCGAGCTGTCAATGCCACAGAACTTTGATGTGTGGATTCAACCTCTCACTCTGTGCATCTATCACCTGATTGCATTCTCAAATGGAGCTTTTTAGTGGCAGACATTCCGGAACCTATTGTAGGGATAGATTTTTTAACACATCATAAACTCTCACCTGATGTTGTGTGCCGCTCTGTTTTCCACCATCACTCAAACAAACATTTTTCGAGTGATTCGTTGAACTCCGGCTCTGCGAGTGCTACTGTTGTTAGTGAATATACCAAATTATCTGATGACTATGACATACTGCTGCTTAAGAGGTTTGATGAACATAAGCGCTTGATTGACCTCAGAAGTCAATGTGAAAGCATCGTACGCCATCTTGCCCATGCTGAATCGCAGCTGTCTGCGGCCAAACAATGTCTTTCTGCTCTGCAGGCGGATTGTAAGGTTAGTACCAGTGTTTCCTCTGCTATTAATGTTCCTACCTTGCTCCTCGCTCCTATGCTGATGTGTGCAAACAAAATGCTGTTGCCAGGCCAACCACCATAGCTGTCAAAACTGTACGTGCACTCTACCCTCTGGTGCCTGCTCCGAACGCTATTCACAACTCTCAGCCTACTGACCTAATAACTAAAACTTTAACTTCCCCTATCTCTAAACAACCTTTCATCTCTAAACAACCTTTTTATCTTTGCTGGCAACAATTGTTGTTCTGTTTGAGCTAAAGACTCAAATGCCAGAGTGTGCTCACAGTTGCGCAGTGTTTGAAATATTTGTGCGCCTGCTGCCACGCCTGCCATGGCTCAGCCTTCTGTTTCTGTGATGGTGGCATGCCTGTGTCTTCGGTTGCCACCGCTGTAACATCCATCTCAGCTGACCTCCCGGCTGCTTCGGCTCAGCCGCCATCTTGTGCTGTGTCACGGGTGTCACCGCCACCTGCCACGGTGGTCGCCACGTAAACTACTCTGCTGGCCAACCCGCACACCGCTGCAGCTTGCCGCCATCTTGCTGGCACACCTCAGTGGCACCTTCACCAGCACTGGCGGCGCCCACTTCAACTACTCCGCCCTCTGACCTGCACTCCGCAGCAGCTCGGTGGCCATCTTGCGCTCTTGCACTTGTGGCGCCTCCAGTGGCACCAGCGGATATCACAGCTGGCAGGGACAGTCAGCTGTTACCTCCCATCCCCGTGCCAGCTGTCACAACATAGTCCACCAAATCCAATGCACCAGACGCCACACCCCCACTTCCTTCTGCCCTCGGCAGAGCATATCTGTAGAACTAACGGCACGGTCACCGACGCCACACCTGTGTAATAAACCACGCTGCCTTTGTGCTGATACATTCGCGGCCATGGAAGCACACATCATAGGATTATTAGAGGCAGGCAAAACAAACCTTCTTCTAGCAGTTGGTCCTCCACCATTCACTTAGTAAAAAAAAAGCGATGGTTCTTGGAGAATGTGCGTGGACTACCATAAGCTCAATGCTTAGACGATCATGGACAGGTGTCCTATACCTAATGAAGCCGATTTCACTTATGCTCCCACTGGTGCTAAAAATTTTTCTGTGGTTGACTGCAAATGTGTTTACCAACAGATAGCCATGGTTCTGGAGGATGTCGAGAAGACTGCCATCATGACTGATAGGTTTATACCACTACCGCTTCATGCCATTTGGACTTAAGAATGCCACACAAACCTGGCAACGCTTCATCACTGAGATTCTCCTTCCCCCAAAGTTTTGTTTTATTTACTTAGATGACATTTTACTATTCAGCACCTCTGTTGAAGATAGCAAACGTCATTTACAAATTCTCTTTGACACTTTGGCCAAGGCAGGGATTGAGTTCAATAACAGCAAGGATCAACTGCACCTACCTTCAGTTAAGTTTCTGGGTACACTGTTTCGGCTGATGGCATTTCCCCTACCTCCGAAAAGGTCAATGCCATTAAGGAATTGCCACCCCTCTCCACATTCAAAGAATTAAGGCGGTTCTTAGGCACTATTAATTATTATCGCCAGCACTAGCCCGGTACTGCTGACATTCAAGCCCCCCTTAAAATGTTCAAATGTATGTAGAGGTTATGGGACTTACAAACTACTTATGAACTAGCTAATACTAAGGACGGCACAATATCCATGCCCGAGGGGGGGATTCGAACCACCGACCGTAGTGGCCATGCAGACTGTGACTGACGCGCCGCAGAATGCTCGGCCACCGTGGCCGGCCAAGCCCCCCCTTACTGTTGCGCTGGCAAGCAAGAATACCTCAGGCACTCCCCCTGTTTCTTGGACTCCCACAATGTCTGAGGCTTTCTCTTCGCTTAAAAACCTTTTACCGAATGCTATTACTATTGCTCATCCTCACTCGGGGGCGGACATCCATATCACGACTGATGCCAGCGACACTGCCATCTGTGCCATTCTTAGCCACTCTCCTCTCCAGTTCTTCTCAAAGAAATTAAATCGTGCTCAGAGGAAGTATTCAACCTTCAACCGAGAACTGCGTGCCATTTACGAGGCCATCAAGCACTTCCACTCCGAGATCAAGGGCCATCCTTTCCATGTCCTTATCGACCACAAACTTTTGGCTGCCACCGGTCGATCCTCCTCCTAGACGCTTCTGATTCCTAGATTTGATCTCTCAGTTCACCACTGATGTCAGGTACATCAAGGAAGCTGACAACATCATAGCCAACTTTCTCTCCCGAGTCGATGCCGTGTCTTCCCTGATTGACCTCTCTAACCTTCCCATTCTCCAATCAGCTGATGAGGAGCTCATGCAACTAGTTTCTGATCATTCCTCCTCTCACCACCCTGTCCACACATCTTTTCCAGGGGTTACCGGCGAAATTTGGTGTGATGATTCCATGGGCAAGCTTCGCCCCTTCATCCCTGCTCTCCCAGTGCGAGGTTTTCCAAAAATTGCATGAGCTTTCGCACGCTGGCATCTGGACCTCAACCAGACTTGTCACTGAATGTTTCATCTGGTGAGATGTTACACAAGACTGTCAAGCTTGGGCTCGGGCCTGCATTCCCTGCCAATGCAAAAAATTCACCTTTAACACCTCCCCTCCTTTGGGCTCTTTCCCCATTCCCACAGGCAGATTTCAACATGTCCATACCAACCTCATCAGACCTCTTCCTCTGGCTCACAGTTTCCGCTATGTCTTGTCCGCTATCGATCAGACGACCCGCTGGGCTGAGGCCACCCCTCTCACCAACATCACAGCAGACAGTGGCCAAAGCCTTCCTTCATTCTTGGGTTTCTCGGTTTGACTGTCCTTTGGTTATCACCCAGACCAAGACCACCAGTTCGAATCCACTCTCTTTTCCGACCTTTGCCACCTCTGTGGTACGAAACGCATCCACACCACCGCCTAGCACTTCCAGAGCAACGGGCTTGTAGAGCGGTGGCACAGAACCCTTTAAAACTTCTCTCCAGTGCCATGACACACTATGGATGGAGGCACTTTCGCACATTTTGCTCGGGTTACGAGTGACCTACAAAGAGGACCTCCGTGGCACTGTTGCTGAATTTGTCTACAAACAGTCCTTACTTTTACGTGGTGAACTCATCTCCCCCTCTCCCATTCCTCATTCGTCGGACCTTCCCACCCTGGTAGACTCGGTGTGTTAGCATTGCAGAAGGATCTGCCCTACACCTCCCTCCGATCACATTCCTCTGCAGGTTATTGTTCCCAAGACCTTGGAGTCTTGCAAGTTCGTCACGCTATGGGGCAATACGGCCCGTCCTCTGCTCAGCCCTCCTTACTCGGGCCCTCATCAGGTGCTCAGGCGTTTCCCCAATACCTTCACCTTGCATATCAATAACTCTCCCTCCACTGTGTCGACAAACCTTATTAAACCTGCTCCTGTTGAGTCCCCCCGTCTCATATCATTCGAGGCAGATCCTCTCTTCGCCTCTTCGGCTTCTCCATCGTCTCCTGCCAATGTGCCTCTGCATTCCTCCCTCCTACTCGAGTTGCCTCTCTGACTTCTCCTTCCCAAAGTTCCTGAGGTGAGGGGGGGCTGCCAAACCCGACACACCAGCTGGCGTGAGGTTGAGAGTTATGCAGACAGGAGGGGAAGTACCACCTCTCTTCGAGGTCTCTCCCCACCTCCCCCTTCCAAGGCTTTGGCATTCAACCTCTTCCTGAGGCCCCAGTTCTGGAATTCGATGTTTCTATCCCTCCCCAACTCTCTTCTGACATTGCAATCCTTCTGCACGAAGACTTGATTTTCATTTTATGTACAGCTGTCAGCACTCCCCCCTCCCCAGCAATGTAGGTACAAGCTAATAAAATGCTTCTCCCCTCCTGCTTCATGTAATCTGGACGCCACACAAGCTTTTCTGCTGCCCTTGGGTGTTGTTCAAGTGGTACTTCCCCTCCTGTCTGCATAACTCTCAACCTCACGCCAGCTGGTGTGTCGGGTTTGGCAGCCCCCCCTCACCTCAGGAACTTTGAGGTTTCTGGCCCTACTGCTTGCCGCCTCCATGGACCGTTGTCTCTGCCAGACAACTCCATGGAGTTGTCAATCACCCAGACTTCACCCACACAACCATCAGCGGCTGTCGCCTCCCTGCCCCACCCTCACCTCAACAAGAGTACTCTGTACTGTGGGGGGGGGCTGTGTCTTTGATATATTTTCCTGTCGGTTGTCATTTGTGTTGTTCTCAGTTTCTGTTGTGATATTAGAGTGTGTCTGTCTGATATGTCATGTTTCGAATTTCTCTATTTCTTTTTCTATTTCCTCAACCTGTTGGATCATTAACTGTAGGTTGCTCGATATGTCGTAGTCTGACTCCGTCTCCTCATCAGAGACGTCTGAGAGGAGGAGGAGAAGACGGTACCTAAGGTCTCGCATCTGGCACAATGAGGCAGACACACCAAATTGTGCCAATGAAACGGGTGGTTGAGTGCGAGATAGTGTAAGAGAGTCACATGATATGCCAGCCACATGAGCGGACGCAGTACGCCAAAGCGGGCGCAGCACGGCAGGGGTGTGTCGGGTTGCTGAGTGTGGCTGCACAGCGAACACATTGTCCTGTCCTGACAAGTTCACAGGCGAGAAATCACTCGACAGAGTCGAGCGTTAAACTTGGATGGAGTGAATTCAAATGGAGCACATTGTTCGAGCATGTGCTTACCTCAACGTACTTCTTATTCAATAACCAATATTTTGAACAAGTTGACGAAATCGCCATGGGGAGTCCTCTATCTCCCATGGTGGCCAACTATTTTATGGAAGACTTTGAGGAAAGAGCACTACTGTCAGCACGTCTGCAACCTTCTTGTTTCTGGCGCTATGTGGATGACACATTTGTGGTGTGGCCTCACGGAATAGAGACGTTACCCACGTTTCTTCAGCATTTGAATTCACTCCATCAAAGTATCCAGTTCACCATGGAGTTGGAAAGAGACGGAAGTTTACCTTTTCTGGACGTTATGGTAAAAAGAAAACCTGATGGTACGCTGGGCCATAGTGTCTACCGCAAAGCGACACACACAGAGCTATATTTGCAGGCCACAAGTTGTCATCATCCTGCACAACGCGGTAGCGTCTTACGCTCTTTGGTACACAGGGCACATGTGGTCTCAGATACTGACAGCTTGCCAGGTGAACTACAACATCTGAGAACTGTATTCCAGCAAAACGGTTATTCTGAGCGACAAATACGCAATGCATTCCGATTGAAGCAATTTCAACGAAAGGATGTTGATGAAGATTCGGAGGCACCCACTGTAACGGCGTTCTTGCCTTATTTTGGTGGCATGTCATCTAGGATAGAACGTATCCTGAAGAGACACGACATCAAATGTGTGTTTCGTCCGCCATCAAAACTGAGGAATCTATTGTGCTCGGTCAAAGACGAACTTGGCCTTCGCAAACGCGGCGTATATAAAATACCATGTCAGTGCGGAAAATCTTATATAGGGCAGACATGTCGAACTGTGCAAGAACGCTGTACTGAACACCAATGCCACACACGCCTAGGACAACCCAGTAAGTCAGCGGTAGCAGAGCACTGCCTGAACACAGGTCATCGGATGTGTTACGAAAAAACTGAAGTTCTATCGTCAGTATCATCATTCTGGGACAGTATTTTTAAGGATGCCATACACATCCGTACGGCGGATAATCTTATCAACAGGGATGCAGGTTTCCAGATGATCGCAGCCTGGAATCCACTATTGGCTGCAGTCAAAGAAAAACAGGAGAAAAGAGAAAATCGGATACACGAAGGAACGCAGCGCAACGCAGATACTTAGTTCCTATTTCCACGACAGGAGCGTCCGGCAGCACATCATTGCCCACTGCGCACACGCAGAAGACACCTCCTCGGCTCCCAGCAGGGGGCACCAGAAGCGCCGCCGCCGACCAACACTGAACGGTCTCTCGCGCATGCGTAGTCTCTGCACACGCCCTGATAAATACCGCCGCAGCCGCGCAATTACCATCAGTCTCGCCTTGAAGTACTGACAGCTACCACCACCTGAAGATGTCGAACAGTTGGGTCGGCGAAATATTGTGGGAGATTCACAATGTCATCCGGCGGCAAACCCGCGAAGTGTATTTACATACAGTCAGTTGTTTAAGACCATAGCACAGCTTCCAATAGTGCATCCTTGAATTTTCAGCAACTTTGAGATGATATACCTCTGCGAGTATTTGCATGAAAGAAACAAAACTTGGCCATCTTATACAACTTTTAGAGCTCTTTAAAGTAAAATATTAAGAACAGGATTTCTGAACAATTTTCATATAGATAATTTGGGGCAAAGTTGTGCGAAAAAATTGCTGGTTAAAAAACGTGCGAACTTTAGTTTTTTATATCTCCGGAAGTAATTGTGGGATGTACATGAAACTTTGCACACCATAACTCACCAACACAAGGTCTTGGAATATAAAGTTTCATTCTCCTATTGCTTCCCATTATTTCACAAATCTAGGGTAAAGTTGACGATTTTTCAAAAAGCGCTAAAAATGGGTATTTTTAGTCAAATTTTTCAAAAAAGTGTTTTCTCTAAACTCCTTTAAACTATGCTCATTAGAAAGAGCATATTCTAAACTATCTAGAAAAGTGAATTTGGTTTTGCAATGCAAGCATATAAGGCTCTAAAAAGTAGCATCATCATAGAGGCACACTGGAAGTTTGAACCCATTTTTCTGGCAGTAAAATTATACTTGAAAGCTCATTATGTCTGATAAATGTTTGTTAATGCCTGGGATAAGTGAAATAAGAAGTCCTGATGAATAGGACGTAGCTTAAGTCCGAATAGAAAAATAATAAAAATAGAAACAATGTTATTTCTTAATTGTACCTCCTCCCCCAACTCTCTCGATCTCTCTCTCTCTCTCTCTCTCTCTCTCTCACACACACACACAAAATTATAATTTAGATTGAAAGTAAATTGTAAAATTTATTTGCACACTCATTATCTAATTATTAGCAGCATTTTTAATTAACACCACCAGCTTACTGAAGAAAAATAAGTATGCAAATGAGTTGTGCTTTAACCACTGCTAGTTTCATTTCACCTGAGAAAACCAGCATCTCCATCACCATAGGGGCCACACTCGAGCATCAACAGCTATGGGTGAGTTTTTTTACACAGGTTTCCTAGCCTGATAGTAAAATAATTTAAGTGCTCTGAGTAAAATTAGAAGCCACTCTTGAACAATCGCAAGTTTCAGATAAAGCATGACAAAACGTTGTTTTATCTTTTAAATTTACATGGAGGGGGAGGAAGACCCATCAGTACACAGAAGGTCTGAGCAGCTTTCTTACCTTTTCCAATGCATCTCATAACATACACAAAACAAACATTTATTTCATAATATCAGCTGTTTGTTAATGGACTATTCTTATTTGTAGTCTCGGATTTGCAGTTGATACAGAGAATCACATTTGTACTAGCTAAAAAAAAAATTCTGGAAGTGATATTCTCACAAATTTGAATGCTGTCTTCACAGTCACAATATTTGCATTTCATTGTTCTGTTCAAGCTTTCTGAAAGCATATTTATATTTACAATAAAATTACTGGTACTAGTAACATTCAAAGCACCAATGAAATTATTTTTGTCAGACATCTTATTAGAAAGCTTGCACTAGGAAGAACTGTCAAGTGTCTTCTCGTCTTGCACAGGGTCTTCTGCTTCCATAATATTAGTGTTACATGCAGCTACTCTGAATTGATTTCTATGAAAATACAAAATCGAAGTCTTTCTCACTAGACAAAATAAAGAACTAGACAGTATCTGAATAATGGAAAGTCCAGGTTGGAATTAACGATGTAGTAATAAGGATAGTTTAAAACTCACCGCAAATATGTGACGATGAGCTGTAACAGGCACATACAAAAGACACACACGTACTTCATCTATTGGCCATGGCGTCCTTCTGAAAATAGGAACATTTATGTAATCACACAGGCACACAACTGTCATCTCCGGCAGTCACACTCCGAATCAGTGCAGCTGCCGAAGCTGTGTTGTGTGATTGCATAAATGTTCCTATTTTCTGAGGAAGGCCATGGCCAATAGCTGAAGTATTGTATGTGTTGGTCTCTTTTATCTGCCTGTTGCAGGTCATCATAACATCTTTGTAAACTGTCCTTATTACTACATTCTAGAACTAAACAGTATGGCATATATGATCTCTGCTCTTTGCCACAGCCTTCTTGAAAACTTCTGTGATAATGTTCCGATAATATGACTATGAGAATCCAGGCTTTTGTGTGTCAATTAGCAACATTGAACTGAAAGGGAGCACAGCCAGCGTGCAGACATTTGTTCAAAGAGTGTTTAAGACTATAATAAGAAAAGAGACTTTCCTGGTGGGAAAAATATGTATAAAATAAAGATTTTTGACTTACCTAAAGTACAGGCTCGTCGACAGAAACATAAAACACACAAACATTCAAGCTTTCGCCACCACTGGCAGCTTCTTCGGGAAAAAAGTGGAAGGAAGGAGAGGAGAAAGGGAAGGATACGGGTTTATGGAAGTGGAAAAGGAGCCATTCCAATCCACAGACGTGTCTGCCTAGGTGTGTTTGCATGTGGATATGTGTGAGTGTGTGTGTGTGTGTATTTGTTTACCTCCCTTTTTGTCCACTAAGGTAAGTCCTTCCACTCCTGGGATTGGAATGGCTCCTTTTCCACTTCCAAAAACCCGTATCGTTCCCTTTCTCCTCTCCTTTCTTCCTCTTTTTTCCCGAAGAAGCTGCCAGTGGTGGCGAAAGCTCGAATGTTTGTGTGTTTTATGTTTCTGTCGACGAGCCTGTACTTTAGGTAAGTCAAAAATCTATATTTTATTCAGTCATTTTCACGTTCAGGTCCCTATAAGAGACTCTTGCCTTCCATGACTGCATCTAGACATGGAATTGTGTCCCTCAGCATGCATGTGTACATGTGATGCATAATTTATGTGGCTGTGTGTGCTGTTTTATTGTTACAACTTTTCAGATGTGGTTGTCATGAGGATATTGCTTGCTTGCGATTCTATGACATTCTGAATCCGACAGTGCAAATGTGTTTGCAGAACTGCCTGTGTCTGTTTTATTGCTGGCTAATTCCCAATGAAGTCATTTTTAGGCGTCTTTTAAGATCAGATCTTTACGATCAGAATATGCGATTCACATTCTGTTACTATTCCCTAAATCTTGTCAATGTAGGTTTTACGCTCAACAATATACTTCTGTGCTAATGTGGTGTCACTATCAAATTCATTGACGTCGGTGTTCTGGTTTGGCACATTGTCACTTAGTTTTGCCTGTTCCAAGATTTAAAAATACTTATTCCTCTGATCATTTTTCAACATGATTGAGTAGATTTTTGCAAACTAATTTGTAGTGTAACAAGCTACTTTGCATGCTTTGATATTGTCACAAATTTTGGGGAAATTAATGTGATGGAGTCAGATACTGTGAGCAAAATCCAGTTTGTGGAGTTGTATGAAATCCGCACACATACACTTTGCAAGCAAGTGCAGCATGGAGAAAGAGACTGACCTTACCCCAGAAGAAATTGATAGTCTATAATCTCTAAATGCATTGTTGCAATAACGACAGTCTTTTGCCTTTTTAATATTGTAATTAGAGTTCTTACATAGCTATGAAATAGAAATGTATTCATATGGGGCAAATAAATCTTTGTGTTATAATATTACAAACCTGCTTTTTTGAGTATGTCATTTATTAGAAGACTAGCTCGGCAGCTACTCCAAATGTACAGAGTCCGATCATGTCCTTGGTTTCTGGGACCTGATTAGCAGGGCCCAGAGTTTTGAAGGACCATTTTATACCAGAAGCTAGTAAGATAATCTATTATGCTGAAGAATTTTATGTTGTGATATAATCCTCGTACATGCTCACACCGCAAACTTTATCTCTGATACAGTTGTAATTAAATCTGGCTGTATGCCCTGTAATTTGATTTGCAAATATTCTATCTGTGCAGTATTGTTCATTTACAATTTGTGAAAATTTACTGTCAAATTCCTGTGATAGATCATCCTGTAATTTTTTGTCATACCTTTGAAATCCTATGATTGAATTCTTTACAAAAGTTAGAAATTTTTTCATCACATTTATCAAATATCTTGACTATTATGTTGAGCCTGTTTAGTAAAGTTTCCGTCAACAATTTTATACTAAGTTGTCCAGAAGTGTTATTATATTCTGGTACGGGCATTGTCTTAATCCATGCCTGTGTCCTGTGTTGGGTCAACAGTGGGCAGTGAGTTGCATGCCTCATTATCTGGTATGGGATCGTGTCTATGGTGTCTATTCCATTGCAACTTTCTTTTCAAAAAACAACATTCCATTGAGAACACTATTCTACAGGGGCATTGTTACACTTTCGAAAATTGTAATATTCGTTTGAACTTGTGTTTATTTTGAATAATACACAGCTCCACCTGACAAACTAGTAACTCCAGAATGTTCCAGATTGACCATCACATCAATAACTTCATAATTCCAAGAACAATACACAACTACTTCCAACAAAAACTACCATAATTCAATAACTCGCCCAGTTCCAAAAGCTCACTAGTATATATAACACTGCAAACAATGCTTCTCCTTATAACCATTATTAGTTGCCATAAAAAAATATTACAATTAAAAGATGTGGAATTAATAAAAGTTAAAATAATCAAGAAATACTTTGTTACCAGTTGATCTACGAAAGATAGGATTGCATATATTTTCTTTGTGAAATACGAAAGCTTGTTAACCATAACATGAATCACATTTTGTTATCTCTATACTCATAAGACATTTGTTGTCTGTCCTCTTATAACTCAAGATCCAGTCAACCAAATAACGTGAAATTTGGTACACATACACAAAATTACATGGGGAAGGTTCTTAGATAGGTTTCGTCGCATTTTTTGGAAAACCAACCAGAAAATGAGAAAAAGTGAAAGTGCATTTCCAATGTGCCCGTGTAAATCTATTATCTTCGCACTGATCTTGATGAAATTTTGCACAATTGACCTTCAAAACAAGAGGAAGGACACTGTCTACATAAAATTTCGTTCAGTGCATGGTGGAGCGTACTTATGGATTTCGCCAAAATCCACAGTTTTGCTCCAAACTTGATGAAATTTTGTACGCTTGACCTTGAAAACAAGACAAAGGTTACTGTCTACGTAAAATTTCGTTCAGTGGATGGGGTACAGTACTTTTATTACATGCAAATAAACGGTTTTGTAAGCTTCTACAGAAAACCTTATTTCAAACACAGGCAAAGCCGGGTACTAGCAGCTAGTTTAACTAATAACAGAAATGATGAAATCAGTTGCTAACATGTAACCACAGAACATTCCTGAAGATCTATAAAATTATAACAACTGATGTTTACCATTGATTTGCATTCACTTAAGTCATTGCATTCAATTAACTGATTTCTCTACTGAAGTTCCTTGGCTACAAAATGATTTGGTAAGAAATGTTACAGGGTCCTTTGACCACAAAATGTAGTTATTTACACCATATCACAATTTTTATGCAATTGTCTATAGTGGAAGTTTGTAGAATGTTCTAAAACTACTTTTGTTAAGTCAACAATTGTGGTATCTTGATTAGTCTCACAATTGTCTGCGCACCATGTGTCACATATTTTATTAGCCTAATCACTAAATTAACCTGAACATTGTCCTATGTCACATCACTTAGTTCAGAACGTGCCTGTGTGGACTGGATGTGGGCGCAACATAACTAGTATCCCATTATGCATCTGCAGTTGCCCGCCGAGTGGTATCTCATTCTTCAGTTGCCTGCCAACCGGTGTAGTGTCAAACTAATTCTGGGAGGGACGATATTACTATTGGCTGAATTGATTGTTAATTAATTATCTGTACAATGATTCCATTTTCAACACTCAGCACATTTTTACTCTCCTTTGTGAAACTGATCAAGCCACACAAAAATAATAAATAAATAAAATCTGAATGTAATGCAAATTATTCAAGTTCTGAAGTGAATAACAAGAAATGGAAATTTTTCAGACTAACATTAACGAGCAGATTATGTTCCGTTTCTGATGCTAACAACACTATATAATAAACATCAACACTACTATAATGAATTCACTATTTCAACATGATTCATTAGTGACATCATCTTAATCAAGATTGAAGGTGAGGACACATTATCCACAGTTCTCCAAAACCTCCAAACATTTTCTTCCCTTTCATTTCACCTAGTTCTCCTCACTCAACAAAACATCTTCCTTGATGTTCACCTCCAACTCAAAGATTCCTATATCAGTACCTCTGTCCATAAAAACCTGCAAAGCACCAACAATATACCCACTTCGACAGCTGTCACCCATTCCACACCCATACACTAGTCTGTTCCATACAGGATCATCGCAACTGCAGTACAAGCAGTCACTATTCAAATATGTCAAAGGGTTCACTGAAGTCTTCACAGACCGCGATTACACCCCAAACTTGGGCAGAAATGTCATGTTCTTTTCTTGTCACCACCATACAGCCATAAAGCATTATTCCTGTTGCAAAACTACACCACCAGTAATTTAATTGCATTCTCTGTCATTTCACCTACCTCTCATCCTGCACTGGAATGAAGAATGGCTTGCCCACTAACTCCCCCCCCCCCCCCCCACACACACACACAAAATGGTATTCCACGACCCACCATCTTACACCATCACTGCTCCCAAGTGTCACGGCTCATTTCCATGCAAAAGATCTAGATCTACACATAGTACTATTGATCGTCTCACTACCACCATAATCTACTCCAAACCTGTCGCAGGCATGAAAGATAGGGAACCTGTGAAAGCAGTTGGAATCTACAAACCAAGCTGCAACCACTGTCTATCCTCCTCTCAATGCTACTTCCTTATCCCTCTACTAATTGTTGCTTCCACTGCATCGATACACATCTTAGTCTCATCATAATAGTTGTAGACAGCAGCCATTAGTATGAAGAAGGCTCTTTGGGCCAAAAGCTGAATTATGGAAAGGCTTTTTAAATGTGCTTGACTGCAAGTCTCCTTTTGTGTGTGGTAAGTAGCACTCTATCCTTTTGAAAATATTGTTATTAAAAATGAAAAACTTAAATGTGCTTAATTAGCACTAAATAATTTTCTAATCATTTGCATTTGAGGTACAGTTGAGAATGTGGATTGTGATAAAATCTGTATCAATATTTTCCCTTTGGAATACCACCATAAAAATTGGCACACACATTAACAATTAGTGTATGAATAAGATATGTTTTTATTAAATAATTGCACAAAATAAAAAATAAGATTTTGAATTTTTTATAATTAAAAGAAAATTTGTGACAGTTCAGCACTTTAACTTATTTTGTCAAGAAGCAAATATAAATGCTCAAAATAAACTGAACATAACAGAACAATTTAAGTCCCAATGTCTTAGTTTTTGCGTATGGCCATTTGTAATTTTAAAAATTAAGAACAGCTCACATGTCTAAAAAATTTTAATTTCGAATGTTATTTAATTTGGTAGGTAGAATAAAATGATAAAACTCTTGAATCACAACAGAGCCAATTTTTTCTAACTAGTTTATTTTACATAGATGACCTGCAAGTAGTTAATAATACAACTCCTGCCATTTCATTACAATAAACACTCTCAACTGTTTTATGTTTTTCTTTTGTATGTAGGATAGAAAATGATGTCCTGGCCTCTTTCTGATTGCAACCATCCTCTTTATTAAGGGAAGCTGGCTACAGTTAGCAGCTGTCACTGATGTGAATGAATACAGGAAGTTGGGCAGGGAGGGGGGAGAAGCAAAAATTCCAGGAAAAGTTTCAGCACCTGTGGGGTAGATCATATGGACATGGGTACAGAAATTAATATTTACTGAGATATCTCATTTCTGAAAATTTTTGTAGAACTTCAAGAACTCCAGTTTTTCACAATGATGCTCCCATACGCCAAGTTATGTGTTTAAAACGCTTGGCCTTCGCACTATTCCAGCTGCTTCTCAACAGTGAGCCAAGAAAAAGTTTTAAAGAATCCCAGGGTTGTATATAGTCTTTAACTACCCAACGAAATTCTTGCGAAAAGTGATGCTTCATTCTCCACAGGTGTGGCATAAACCAACACTTTTAAATGGCACCACAGGAAAATGTCCACCAGGTATAAGTCAGGTGAACATTGGAGGGGTGGGGGGCACACATTTGATCCGCATCACTTAATAACATGATAGTGAATCGGGTATTGGTGAACAAGACTGGGGCATCATCAGGTATAAAGAACATTTGTTGCGAGAGTTGAAATGAAATATCTTCTAACATAGTGGACATACACAATATATATAGTTGGTGATGTGTCTCTTCAAATGTTAGATATTTGATTAATGCATGACAACTCACACTGATTACAGTAATTTTGGAAGTCGTCACACACAAAAATCAATCCAGCTCTTTTACAGCATTGTCAGAAAAGCTGCAGGAGCCAATGCCTAAATTTACTGCAGGTGATATAGTTACAGCTGTTCGCTCAGCTGTTACTATTATTATTAAATATAGCCAGCTGAAGACCTAACCACAGAGTGCTGATTTATGGATTCTGTTCTGCTGCAATTGGCAGTAGTGATCTATTTCTGGTTGTGGTGCATCATGGTCATCCTCTTGTTCCTGATAAAGGTTTGAAACTGCCATGCTCGCACAAGTAGTAATGGACATCCTGGCATGTCTTCCTATCAATGCACTGGCAGTCTGGTTATTGTTCATGCTGCAACTGATAAGCTTATATAGCATTACTTTTTCCAAAACAATACATACAGAAGAATAAGTGATCACAGCAGCACCTAACCTACGCCTCTAGAAACCCATATAACATCAGTGATGTACATGCTAACAGTGCTGTCCAAGTTTTCTGACAGAGCAGTCTGTAGGGCCTACCTTGAAGTACAGTTATTCCAGGACAAACACAGTTCATCGAGACTACTGTCACACCACCATATCTTAAACATTGCCATATATTTTTGGAGCACACTGATCACAATAAAAGTTTCAACTGTTGATGTTAGCTTCAGAAGTATGAGAGATAAAGAATGGAATGTAGGAAACAGTGACAACTTTAGGTGTAGCAAAAAGCAGAGTAGAAGAGTGATGAGGTAAGATAGAGGATGGCAACAAGTATTCTAAGAAAACTGTTTTATTAAAAAAGATGAGTGAATAAATAAATATAAAGCCAGGTGTATCAGGTACATAACAGTTATCGAACAAACAGGAACATCACACAGGAAAAAAGAAATAATGTAACTTGTAGGAGTGAAGTGAGAAGTCTCAGGTCATTACCATAATTTATAGGAATTGCAGTCTCTTTCCAAAATTGGACAATTAAATTATAGATGTGAGGCTGAATATGTAACACAGCAGATTAATAAAAGGAAATTTGGACTGAATCATCCTTCTTGAGCATAAGAAGCAAAATCAACTGGTATCATAGTTGACTAGTAAATTACCGAACAATTGGCAAAACAATATCTTTACACCAAACAATCACCAAAACAGTATCTTAAATTATAAAAATCACAAATGAAAACATGTTTAGTGACAAATACTTTTTAAAAGTTTAATAACAATAATTACTAGTCATCCGAGTAACAGTATAAAAATCACAAGTATTACATTTATTATTTCTTACATGTTCACTTTGCTACATATTTTTACAATGTTGAATGACAGCAGTGAAGAACATGCCCACATTTAATGAGGGCAGGAAACACACACACACACACACACACACACACACATTCTGTAAAGTATCATGGTATAAAAATAGGGTGGATCTCATTCAATTTCGTGGGCCGACAGCAGGAAGGACATTCCCTTAATTTCTTTAGGGCATTTGTAATGCATTTCTGACAAAATAGGTGACCACAAAGTGTTGAAGTTACTTGACGGCCAGCAGATGGCGAAAAGAATTCCAAATTCTCAAGACAGATTGGACATGTACTATTTGACAAGCTATTCCTCTGTTGATACTTCTTTGCTTTGTCACTCTGGCTATCTCTGTGGAGAAAGAACTTTTTCGGACTAGTCAAACTTTCTTCAGATGAAGCATTATTGCAAACTGCAGGAGTACTGTAACAACAAACCAAAAATTTGAAATAGAATACTGACATAAACAAATAGATTGTAATAAGAATAATTTCATGATATTCACTAGACAAATCTTAAATACATCAGTGTAAAACATTATGCAGTACAGAGAGAGTGGCATATTAACATAAAATTAAACTTTGATAATATGTACTCTAGGACAGATATTTTCAAAACTGTCATCACATACACCGTCAGCTGAAATAATGACTAAAGTTTTCTACACTCTAATTTACATGCAAAATGAAGGTTTATGCTTCTCCTTGGCATTGCTACATCAACATCAAACTATTTTCCACCACTGTATCCAAATCTTATTACATAAAATAAGTTTTTTTTATCTAACTTTTTTTTATCTATTGAAGCACAGCTCCTTATTTCACCAAGGGATTTATAACAATAAAGTTCACCACTGATTTTTGCAGTTATTTTGAGATAACTAAAAATAAAATTCCTGTGAACACAGAATACCGAAAAAATACGTCAATTAAATACAATATACTCCTTTGGTTTTACTGTAGCTATGTGAAACGAAGGTTAGAAAAAGACAGTTTACTTAGAAAATCATTATGGTAAAGCGAGTGAATTGATTAATTTTTCTCTCTTTTATTCCCCAAAAACATATGGATCAGATGGTTTACATACTCTGGAGTAAGTGAGGTATAATGCCCCTGAGAGAAGTAACATCCTAAATTCTACTTGCCCATATTACTAATGCAGACTTATCTGCACACCACAAAATCCTAGCATACTGCTGGATGAGCCAACAAAAATAACATGGCGCACCCCATTTTGTACTACTTCATAACAGTGTGCTATGAAACTGTGGCATGGGTATTTAACACTAGGAGGACCAGCATTAGCAAACTACCTTGTAGAACCACTACTGGTCACTTTGATCGCTGACATTCTTTTTTTTTTTTTTTTTTTTTTCCAGTTTTACTTGAAAAATTACATCTACATACATACTCCGCAATTCACCGTACGGTGCGTGGTGGAGGGTGCACTGTACCACTACTAGGCATTTCCTTTCCTATTCCACTCCCAAATTGAACGAGGAAAAAAAGAATGCCTATATGCCTCCAGACGAGCCCTAATTTCTCTTATCTTGTCTTTGTGATCTTTACGCGAAATGTAAGTAGGCGGCAGCAAGATCATATTACACTCAGTTTCAAATTCCGGCCCTCTAAATTTACTTAACAGAAATTCACAAAAAGAACATCGTCTTTCTTCCAGCAATCCCCAATTGAGTTGCCGGAGCATTTCCGTGACATTCGCGCATTGGTCGAACCTACCGGTAACAAATCTAGCTGCTCGCCTCTGAACCGCCTCTATGTCTTCCTTCAAACCGATCTGCTGCGGGTCCCAAATACTTGAGCAATACTCAAGACGTGGTCATACAAGCGTTTTATACGCAGTCTCCTTTACAGGTGAAGTACATCTTCCCAAAATTCTCCCAATAAACCCAAGTCGGCTGTCCGCCTTACTCACAACTGTCCTTATATGCTCGTTCCATTTCATATCGCTATGCAATGTTACGCTTAGATATTTGAACGACGTGACAGCATCAAGAAGCTCACTACTAATGCTGTATTCGAACATTATAGGATTGTTTTTTCTACTCATGCGCATCACCTTACATTTTTCTACATTGAGAGCTAGCTGCCATTCTTCGCACCAACTAGAAATTTTGTCCAAGTCATACTGTACGCTATTACAATTAGTTACAGACAACACCCTCCATACACCACAGCATCATCAGCAAACAGCCGCAAATTACAACTTACTCTGTCCATCAAATCATTTATATAGATAGAAAATAATAGCGGTCCTATCACTCCCCCCTGGGGCACGCCTAACGATACACTCGTCTCTGATGAACACTCACCGTCGAGAACAATGTACTGCATTCTATTACTTAGGAAGTCTTCCAGCCAGTCACAAATCTGTGAACCTATTCCATAAGCTCGTATCTTCATTAGCAGTCCGTGGTGTGGCACCGTGTCGAACGCCGTTTTGAAGTCGAGAAAAACACAATCCGCCTGTTGCCCTTCATCCATGGCTTGCAAGATGTCATGCGAGAAAAGGGCAAGCTGAGTTTCACATGAACGATGTTTCCTAAACCCGTGCTGATTCATGGAAAGAAGCTTTTCCGTTTCAAGGAAATTTACTATATTGAAACTGAGAATATGCCCTACAATTCTACATGAAACTGATGTGAACGATATTGGCCTGTAATTGTGTGGGTCAGTTCTCTTTCCTTTCTTATAAATGGGAATTACTTTAGTTTAATGTTTTTAAATGTCACTATGGTATTGTGCTTACACTACCAATGTGCTATGCTTAGATTTTTTTGCAGATATTTTATTTAATTAAAAAAAAGTTCGAGGTACAGAATACATCGACTGCAATCTCTCTACTTCCAACTACTGGACGGGACTCTTTTTGTTGTCTTCCTCAGCTGTGAGTAGCAATTTGTGGTGCCATCACAATCCAACCACTATTTGCTGTGTTATTTGTGTGTTTTTGTACAGGTTCTGAACATTCCTCAAAATAATGTTCAAATGTTTGTAAAGCTATTGGATCTAGCTGCAGTGGTCATCGGTCCCTAAACTTACAAACTTCTTTATTTTATTTATTTATTTTTATAGAACAAGTTAAACTCAAACAAATAAACGTGCGTACATGCATATACACGTGCCGGAGGAAGGACTCTAATCTCAGATGGAGAACAGTTGCGCAAGCACCTTAAGAGCATATGGCTATTCCGTTGCGGCTGCACATTCCTCTTTTGAATCTGACAATTCACCATGACGTGTATAAGTAATGGGGTATATGTATAACCAACAAAATATCCTAGAAACATAACATCCATGTGCATCTACTTTTGCCTGAGACAGACAAGTAAAGTGTCCAAAATCACCTCATGGACCGGGATGATTTCGGACATGTGTATTTTTCAATCCCTGTCCAGTGTTTCGAAGTGTATGGGATGATTTTGGGCGCAAATTGACTTTTTTTTATATTCTACCTTCTTTCTGTTTGATTTTAATGACTCTTGTAACATATTTAAGGACTTCCATCATTAAAATAATGGATAAGGACTGAGATAAGGAATTTTATTTATTAAAGGCTTTTCTATATGCGAATTTGCCACACTGTATATCTTGATCTGGGTTTTTTTTTTTTTTTTTTTTTTTTTTTTAAATTTCCGTGTTATAATTACATCAATGTTGAACACCTTTCTTACTTTTATACGTTTTTGGCAGTGTCTGAAATCACCCCACAAAGTAAACAAATTTGAAAAAACCTCCGTTACTTTGAAACTTCACACAAAACTCGTGACAAACTATGGTGCCGCAGCCTACTGATCTCGTTGGCAACTAACACTACAATACTTTCCCACCACTCACAACAACAGATAGTTTCCACTACTTAACACAGCAAAAACTTTTGACAATGAGACTGTCCGACTGATTATTGCATCGGTAAACAATTGATCGAAATGCTAGAGTGTGGGGCATGGGAATTACAGTCTCGTGCATAAAATAAGCAGCACACGGAGGTGTAAATTAGCATTAATTCGTTGCTATGCAGCGGGAAAGAAAAGATAAATCACATCGTCCGAAATCACCCTGGTGTCCGTTTGACGGTAATTCATTAATTCTTCATCTGAACAAAAATACCAATTTGTCATAATGATGAGGAGAGCTAAGCATCTGTAGAGCACAACAACATACTGACAAAGAAACAGAACAGCAACAAAGTATGCCCACTCAGAAAAAAAAAGGGGGGGGGGGAGAAAGAGAGGAAACAAGATCACAATGATTAAGTAACATATGTTATGCAGAGGAAAAATAGTTGTTGCACTAATACAGACTTGAAACGTAAAAAAATTTCATGATCAAAATGACTGATGTGGCCCTTAAGGGTAAAGATAATGTAACAATAATTTATAATTCATGTACAAGATATTAATATTTCACAGAAATTATAGACCACCAAAATACATGACAAGTCATGAAATATTGGCTCACTAAATTAAAATGTATGTGATTTATTAAATGTTAAACAATGCTCACCGGTCAGATTGACCGGAATGATTGTTCTAGTGATAAATGTGTGTCAGGACTGCAGAGGTGAAAAACTAATTACATCACTTTTTCCATCAAGGTACCCCTCCTGTATAAAATATTGGATGACAGTACTAAAGTGCTGAGAGTGCTTTGGATAACTTCCCCCCCCTCCCTCCTCCTCCTCCTTCCTCTGATCTCCAGAGTCTGCCTTTACTGCTCAAAATTCTCTCTCCCTCCTCCATCCAGTCACTCCCCACTCTGCATGTTCCAAATGTAGTGACAACATGCACACACGTCTTTCTCCATGATGGTCCGTCGTCATCCTCTTCGGCCCCCATATTGTGGCCCTCACCAGGTCTTGAAGAGGGGTAAGACAATACCATCATTATTTCCATGAACAATGCACCTGTCACTGAATCAATTAATAGGGTCAAACCTGCATACATTGACATGTTTCTCCTCACCCTATTAGACTCTGCCACCTCTCCCCCTCCACCTTCAGTCTCTTCTCCAACCCTCCTGTTGCCACTCTGTCCGTCTCCCCCTCCCTATTCCTTCTCCTCCTCCTCCGCGTTTCCACGTTTCCTCACTTCCCCTCTTTCCCTGCACTAGAATTCGTTGTACCTGTCCCACAGACATTTCTATCATTCTTCAAGATCTCTCTGTTTTCATTCTCTGTTCAACTTCTTCATCTTCCCCCCTTCCAGCAATCAGTGGCATCTGCGGAGACACATCCTCCTTCCTGCCACTGTCATCTCGTCAGATGTTGGCTGCCTTCCTCCTGCCTCCCGCTGAGGTGCTCATCATTGCTCTGTCCATCTGTCAACATACCAAGCCCAAACCATCCACCACCCTCGACATCTCAGTGACTGTCATCGATGTACTGACAACTCTCCAACACACACACACACACACACACACACACACACACACACACTGCTACCTCCAGGTAATGTTCAGTTCACCGTCACCTGAATGCCGAGGGAAGCAGCACCCCCGTCTGACGCCTTGGTCTCCCTCCCTTTCCTGCCCTCTCAAGATGTACTCCACACTGCAGAGGTGGAAGGGGGACTGTGCGGTGACCACTCGACCTTAGCCTCGATAGTTCAGTGTGAAATGTGTTTCCGGCTGGCATCTTTGGAGACATAGCCTCTCTGTGACCGCCAGCCATGCTGTATCAAATTCTGTGTTACTTGTTGTTGTGTTCACAATAAAGTCTATAGATCAAGTACATACAGTTATTATTGTGGTTCCAACCCCATGACAAACCCATAAAGACATCCAAATTTTCTACCTCCTGTCTTCAAAAAGAACACCTTGGTGCCGATAATGAGATACTACACTTTGGAATTCCTCCATTTCTATGAAGGAATGGCAATGAGCTAATTTACATTTGTCTCACTCATGCATATGAACCATCAATAATACTAGGCCAGGTAGTTACCATATAGACAATCACAAAGTTGCAGACAACCACGTAAAACACAGTCAGATTCGCTAAACAGATTTTCTACCAGAGCCTTCACACCATCACTGAGGCACAACTTATACACACAACACAATCTCTTATTGATTTATAGGTATGTGACATAAGGTTCGTTTAAGCAGCTGCCAGAGAGCTACTTTCAAGCGAGAGCAAGTAGACGTTACTGCGCATGCGCAGCTACCATGATGTATTTGGAGCTTGCACTGCTTGAACGCTTTTCGTCCCAAATCTGGTAGGATTCTCATGCGTAGCGGTGGAACAACTGAACTGTGACCTCGTTATTTTGGTATTCCTATATAATGCTGAGCAATTATGCAGAACAACAATGGTTTATTTTTCAGTTTTATTAATGTGACTTAATGAAACCATGACAAGGGTAGTAAAACTTTTTACGTAATACATCATATGCACAAAGTAACGAAAATGTATAGGCCCCTACAGTGATAAAACAGTGAACGATTTGTTGGCAGTGTGTATCAGTAATTTGCCAAGGAATGTCAGTCTATAGATTTAAAATGTAAAAACATAAATTAAGAAACAAAATGAAGCCTAGAGAATGTACTACAGATATATGAAACATTGTTTCGTGGATAGTGGGTGCCTAAAAGAAAACATTTTTTTCTTATTCAGCTGTCAATATAGGTATTTATTTTATTCTCAATTACCGATTAAAACACCTGTGTATTAACCTTCAAGTAAACATTTACTAATACCTGTAGAGATCCTACATTGTTTCATGAAAGAAACACCACATCCGAGGATAAGCCGAGAGTATCAATTTCGTAACCTTACTCGAACCACTACTCGCCTATAAGAGTATATCAACATGACCATTGACCAGACTAAGGTATGTGTGCCTGATATTAAGGTTTTCTTTGTGGTTTTCAAAATACCAATTTCCTTTAAGTACAACCTCTTGTTTAGTTCTTTATTATAGCAGAATATGAAATCTGTTACCAGTATAAAGCATTATAAAATAAAACGCGAGCTCTTTAAAACACAGCGAACAGTTTAAACAAGGCAAAAGCCTGGAATATTGTTTCTTTCAAATAAATTGATGCCTCTGTGGCAAAGAACACTTTATTGTAGTTGATTGAAAAAAAAAAAAAAAGAAAAAAGAAAAAAACCAAATTTTTTTCCAAACCGACAAAAAAAACTTACATGTTCTTCAAATCAAAAAATTCTTGATCTTGTATCAACACTCGATAATGAGTCGTGTGTCCAAATAACAACAATATTACAACAAAAATACACATTTCCGCTTGGTGGTTATTATATAAAATATACATTTTTCAATATAGCATGACAATTTTGTTCACTGAATGAACATCTTCAGTATAGGTTATGTGGTGTCGCACAAGTACAAAGTGCGCGCCACCTACTTTCGCCGCGCGCCGCCATGCACGCACGGCGCGGCGCCCTCACGACGACAGCCACGAGCGCCCTCTGCTGCAACTCCGCTCGTGGCTCCCACTGAACGACATCGTTCACTTGGGACTGAGTTAGGAACGAGTAAAGACTTTGGAATCCGATAGGCACCAGTGAAGACTTAGCTATCAGTCAGGCACTAGGCAGGACACTAGCTCAACTATGTATCAACATTCTGCAGTACTATGTAAAAGTTAAGTATCGTGTAAATTCTGTGCAATATATATCTCGTTCTAATTTACTCTAGTGTTTCTAGTTTCTGGCTGCTCCCCTCCGTACCTGCGCCAGCGTGCTATCTTTATTCCTGTGTCGGTCTCATTCCACTCGGCCACCGGCACCTACGACGGAAACGAGACACAAAAGCGGTGACGAGGCTGGGACACAAAAGGTTAAGTCCAGGGAACTCATGTACACCGCACAATTTTTTAACAGTTAAAATATATAAAATGACTCATCAGGTGTGAATTACACGTTCAACTCATTGCTTGACCTCTGCTAATAACGTGGAAATAAAATCAGAAAACTGATATATTTTATTAGCCTTCAGCGATTTTGTGAATAAATTCACCTAACAGTTCCCAGTCACAGAAATCCATTTAGTTTTCATATGACAAGACACTTGTAGACGAAGACAAACAAATGAAACTATCACGGAACGTAAACACAGATCACGTGGAGCGCCCTTCCACTACAATTCAGACAGTTCTGCCCATGCGCTAATCTGGCAGCTTTAGCGCACCAAAAATATTTTCCCGTGTAGAATCTGGTAGCTTGCGGTTACTGCTTAAACAGCTGCTCGGCAAGTAGCTAGAAGCGGGCGAAGGCGCTGCTTGAACTTAATTTGTGCTCTGCGCATGCGCGAGTAGCTCGCTGGCAGCTGCTTAAATGAACCTATAATTAACAATGAACTATAAGTCGGACACACTATAAATGATTGAAAAATAAGATCATCAGAAAAATATAGGTGAAATACAAAACAAAGATTGTCGATAAATGAGAAATAACTAAGAGGGCTATGGAAGTATGAAGAAAACACCAGATGTAATGGCAAATCAGGTTGATCTTCCTTGGACACCTATACTGAATAAATAGGAGTAGCCTAACAAGATACACAATAATCATTAAAAAATTTTATAACGGTGAGCAATCAGTCACTATTTTTCTTTTCTTTTTAAGCTGAATATCCATATTTCAAGTTACTCAGTCATCAGTGCACAGCCTGTAGTACTGTATGCATAATCAATCAGACTCTCTACATTGGAGCCTGATGTTTTTCTCACAGTGGCGTGTACAAAACTAGACAACTAGACCATAACTCTAGGAGAGGATACTAAAGGTAGAAAACATTAATGGATATATACCAAAAATGAAGAAATACATAACATTATCTTCCAGTTGGAAAAAAGATGGAGATACTTGGAACAAAACTCTGAACACAATGCACTTACATACAGCGTGATTTTAACTGAGTGAGTGGAATTTATGAATGATGGTGAAACTGCATTGGAGGTAACGTAAAGATTTAATGAATTATACTCTGAGCAATTGGTAGCATTGCAAATTGATTACAGAAACAATGTGAATGAGGTTAAAATACTATGAAGACATGACAACATTCATCAATATTTTTGGGAAAGGACATTAACAAATTAAATAGTATATTAAAGAAGATTATAACTCCTCATGAAGATGATCACTGAGCTGCAGAAAGGTACAAAGAAAAGGCAATCACACTTACACTCTGCTTTTGGCCACAATCTTCCTCAGGAATGATCTCCACCCCCCCCCCCCCCCCCACACACACACACACACAAACAACCCATTGATACAATTGCAAAGCTACAACTCAAGTATACATGACAGTCATCTCTGGTTGCTGTGTCCACTGTGTCACTCCCACAATACGAGCAGCTCCGAGTGGAGACCTGAGAGAAGGGATGAAAGGTAAGGGAGAGATTTGGCACTGGTTGGCAGAGTGAGCAGGGACTAAATTAGTGGAAAGAGATGTAGGAACAGTGGAAAAAGATACATGAATTAGGGAAGGTGCAGCATTGAGAGGGTGAAAATTACTGGCTGGAGTTTTGTATGAGGTCGATGCATGGATAATTTCAAGAGCAATAAATGTACAATGGGGGATAACAAGATCATCCACCCTAAATAATTTAAAGTCCAAGAACAGAACACTGTGCATCCCTTAGTTGCCAACTCTAGCAGTCTACAGAGTTTCAGTTTGGTGTTTACATCATCAAACAGAAGCAATATAATAGTTAGGATACAGTACGAGTCAATATTCATAGCAGCTTAACTCACATATCATTTATTCTGGAAAACATTATTCGAGCTCGTAGAAGCAGTTGAGGTATAAGAACTCCATGTCATTAGACTTACTACAACAAACCACTTCTTACATATGTTCTGTTGGCCAAGTGAATAGGCCAACGGTTTACGAACACAAGGGGCATGTTGTAGCGTAGCAGCTATGCACTGACCTGTATCTGTATTTATCTGAGATTTTTTTCGCTTGCTTTGCACCAGTGAGTGAAGTGGACGACCAAGTGTCCGTCAGCGTCAGGTGTGCAAGAGTGCAACATCTGTTACCGTGTTGGAGCCTGAATACGTAGTGTGAGTTTTGAAAGACAGAGGCCAGCACTCTGCAGACTTGGGTCTAGGCAGTATTCAAATATTTGAAAGTTAATAATATTTAATTACAGTTTTGTGTTTAGGTACATGTATGTGAATTTTTTGTAAGTGTGATAGTGAGCTGACAAATATAAGTTGATAAATTTTCAAGTAGTCTCTTGATAAATTTTCAAGTAGTCTCTTGCTAGAAAGGTATTCTCTCTCTCTCTCTCTCTCTCTCTCTCTCTCTCTCTCTCTCTCTCTCTCTCTCTCTCTGTGTGTGTGTGTGTGTGTGTGTGTGTGTGTGTGTGTGTGTGTGTGTGTGTGAATATTAATGCAAAAATTGAATATAAATATTTCATCAATTTATGGTAACACGGACACAGGCAGTACATGTAAACATGATTAATTATTTGAAGTTGTGAATATTTTATTATTTAATATTTTCAAAACATTTTTTCTGCATATACTTCTAGAAAGTTCATAGTTTATCATAGGTGTATATGGAAGGTGCGGGTTTGCGCGGGCTTTCTCTGTGATCTGATTGGTTACTAATATCTTTAGCCAATCAGATTACAGCATTGCGCGCACTCTTTCAAGAACATTCTAGCTTGCTGGGGTGTAAGAAGTCTGAGTTTATACATGGAATTGTTAACATCTCTATGGTTGTGCTCTGAACTTACTTGAACTATTTTGCGGAACATGTTCATTTATTGGATTAAAAAGTACTTCAACATGCATAGTATATCGTGTCGACAGTCGAGAGGTGAAATTCCACATTTTTTTAATGAAAATTATGATACTATGTGACATTGAAACTGCGTGGTGTGTTACGCCAAACAGAAACGTGTGAAGATTTATCTAGACTGATTTGCATAGCATTTAGTAAGCATATTAAAATGAAGACCTCTTTTGAGAACACTTTTGGTGACAGGGTAAATTAATTACCATAAACTGGCTTTACTAGTGACTGTGGATTGTGGGTGTAGCTTTTACATCATTTAGCACGGGCTTGGCAGTGAACTGAATCCTTTTAAATAATAATTACATAATAAAAAATTCTGTGTCAACATCATTTTAACACAATAGATCCCATCATTCATAAACAATATAAGAAAAATGCAACCGAATGAAAAGAAGAATCTCCACCTAGTTTTTCTATGCAGCTTTTTACAGTGGAATTACGGTTCTTGTTTTTAGTGAGGTCAGCAATTAATGGACTGCTGAAGAAGAGAATCATCACGAGGTGAGTGAAACTATGAACTGACTGTTTTTCAGTGGAACCAACCAGATTGCTGAAATGCAGTGCGTGTACCACTGGAGTCAATTTTTTCAGACCTGTGAAGGTAATTTTTTTTAACATTAATTTGCTGTGAATTGTGCAATTATAGGCTTTTCTAGATTCCACATTCTTAAATGTATTCAATTTTGTAATAGCCTAATCTTTAAACAACAAGACAAATAATAGCCATAGTAAAGATGTTGAAAATGGATGCATGTATTTATTATTACTTTGACTGCCACATTGTGAACCTATAAATTTAAGCTGAGATAAATTTATCAGCAGATAGGCATAATTTTCTAAGTCCTTACACACAGCTTAAATGAGTGAGGGGCTTGCCTTCCATTATCTGTTGGTTCCAGTTTAATATTCATTCTTTTTTTTCTATTTTATATATATATTGGCTTTGCTTTTTACAAATGCCTGTCTAGGTGTGTTTGCATTTCGATGTGTGTGAGTGTGTGTTTATTTGTTTACCTACATTTATTTCCACTCCTGGGATTGGAATCACTCCTTTTCCACTTCCTTAAAACCCATATCCTTCCCTTTCTCCTCCCCTTTTCTCCTCTTTTTCCTGAAGAAGCTGCCAGTGGTGGCGAAAGCTTGTATGTGTGTTTGTGTGAGATTATTTGTACCTATCGATGAGCCAGTCCTTTTGGTAAGTCATCCGATTTCTATTCCTTTTTCCCCAAAGGTAAGTCTTTCCTCTCCCACGATTAAAATGACTCCGCACTAGCTCCTTTAAACCCAAATCCTTTCCTTTTCCCTCTCCTTCCCTACTCTGCCTGAAGAAGCAACTGGGTTGCGAAAACTTACTTTTGTGTATGTTTGTGTTTGCTGTATTTATGTTTGCTGTCACTACCGGTGCTTCTTCGCCTGTTAAGTACACGTCATCTATTTTTTAGATATATTTTTCCTGCTAGAGACTTTTCCTCTATAATCTATTTATCTATCTATCTATAGATTATAGAAGGAGACTTTCCTGGTGGGAAAAATATGTATAAAAATAAAGATTGCTTGACTTACCCAAAGCACAGGCTCGCCGATAGAAACAAAAAACACAAATAAAAACACACAAACATTCAAGCTTTCGCCACCACTGGCAGTTTCTTCAGGAAAAAGAGGAAGGAAGGATAGGAGAAAGGGAAGGATATGGGTTTTAAGGAAATGGAAAAGGAGTCTTTCCAATCCCAGGAGTGGAAGGACTTACCTTAGGGGGGAAAAGGAAAGTAAACAAATACATACACACAAACATACCTAGGCAGACATTTGTAGAAAGCAAAGAATTTGGACAGAGATACCACTTGAGGCAGAGTCTCTGTCCACAGAATCGAGGCAAAGATGCTAAAGATGGTGGGTGGGAATTTGAATTTAGCGGAGGTTGAGACCAGGTGGGCAACGGAAAGAGAGAATATGCTGAAGGGCAAGTTCCCACCTCCAGATTTCTGGAAGATTGGTGTCAGTGGGAAGTATCCAGATAACCCGGACGGTGTAACACTGTGCCAAGATGTGCTGGCCGTGCACCAAGGCATGTTTAGCCACAGGGTGATCCTCATTACCAACAAACACTGTCTGCCTGTGGCCGTTCATGTGAATGGACAGTTTTTTGCTGGTCATTCCCACATAGAACACTTCACAGTGCAGGCATGTTAGTTGGTAAATCACATGGGTGCTATTGAAAGTGGCTCTGCCCTTGATCATGTACACCTTCCGGGTTACAGGACTGGAGTAAGTGGTGGTGGAAGGGTGCATAGGGCAGGTTTTACAACGGGGGCAGTTACATGGGTAGGAGCCAGAGGGTAGGGAAGTTGGTTTGGGGATTTCATAGGGATGGAGTAGGAGGTTAGGTGGGCAGCAGTAAGACACTCTCAGTGGAGTGCGAAGGATGTCATGAAGGATTGATCTCATTTTGGTGCAGGATTTAAGGAAGTCGTATCCTTGCTGGAGAGCCACATTCAGAGTCCACTCCAGTCCCGGAAAATATCCAGTGACAAGACGGGCACTTCTGGGGTTCTTCTGTGGAAGGTTCTGAATTTGGGGGGATGAGGAAGTGGCTCTGGAAATTTGTTTCTCTACCAGATCAGGAGGATATCTGCAGGATGTAAAAGCTGTTATTAGGTTATTGGTGTACTGGTTCAGGGATTCGGGACTGGAGCAGACTCGTTTGCTACAAAGACCTAAGCTGTAGGAAAGGGGACGTTCGATGTGGAGGGCAGCTGTCATAATGGAGGTACTGTTGTTTATTGGTAGGTTTGATGTGGACGGATGTGTGAAGTTGGCCAGTGGACAGATGGAGGTCGACATTGAGGAAAGTGGCATGGGACTTCGAATAGGACCAGGTGAATTTGATGGGACCAAAGGAGTTGAGGTTGAAGAGGAAATTCTGGAGTTCTTCACTGTGAGTCCAAATCATGTAGATGTCATCAATGAATCTATACCAAACTTTGAGTTGACAGGCTTGGGTATCCAGGATGGCTTCCTCTAATCATCCCATAAATAAGTGTGCATACGAGGGGGCCATCCTGGTTCCCATGGCTGTTCCTTTAGTTGTTGGTATGACTGGCCCTCAAAAGTGAAGAAGTTGTGGGTTAGGATGATGCTGGCTAGGAAAGAGGTTTTAGATAGGGAAGTGGGTGGTCGGCATGAAAGGAAATTCTCCATCGCAGCGAGGCCCTGGGCATGTGAGATATTTGTGTATAAGGAAGTGGCATCAATGGTTACAACGATGGTTTCTGGAGGTAACAGGCTGGGTCGGGATTTCAGGTGATCGAGGAAGTGGTTGGTGTCTGATGAAGGATGGGAGACTAAACATGATGGGTTGAAGGTGTTGGTCTATGTAGGCAGATATTCATTATGTAGGGGCTTGGTAACCGGCCACAATGGGGCGGCCAGGATGATTGGGTTTGTGGATCTTGGGAAGTAGGTAGAAGGTGGCGGTGCGGGGTGTCGGTGGGGTCTTGAGGTTAATGAAGTCAGGTGAAAGGTTTTGTAGGGTGCCTAAGGCTTTGAGGATTCCTTGAAGCTCTGCCTGGACATCAGGGATGGGATTGCCTTGACAAACTTTGTAGGTAGTGTTGTCTGAAACCTGACGCAGTCCCTCAGCCACATACACCCACCAATCAAGTACCACGGTTGTGGATCCCTTGTTGGCTGGGAGAATGACAATGGAATGGTCAGCTTTCAGATCATGGATAGCTCGAGATTCAGCTGCGGTAATGTTGGGAGTAGGATTAAAGTTTCTCAGGAAAGACTGGGAGGCAAGGTTGGAAGTAAGGAATTCCTGGAAGGTTTGAAGAGGGTGATTTTGAGGAAGAACAGGTGGGTCTCGCTGTGACGGAGGACGGAACTGTTCCAGGCAGGGTTCGATTTGAATGATGTCTTGGGGAGCTGGATCATTAGGAGTAGGAGTAGGATTATTTTTCTTCATGGCAAAGTTATATCTCCAGCAAAGACTACGAGTATAGTATAGTAAATCTTTGACAAGGGCTGTTTGATTGAATTTGGGAGTAGGGCTAAATGTGAGGCATCTGGATAGGACAGAGGTTTCAGATTGGGAGAGAGGTTTAGAAGACAGGTTGGCTACTGAATTGGGATGTTGTGGTTCTGGATTGTGTGGAGTAGGATTCAAAGGTTTGGGGGGAATGGAGCTGGAAGTGTGATATTGAGTAGATGGGAGAGACTGGGTTTCTGCGCAATAAGAGGAGCTTGAGGTTTATTGGAGAAGTGGTTGAGGGAGAGTGTATTGTCGTTCCGGAGGTGGGTGACAATAAATGCAATCCTGGGAAGGTTAACAAATACACACACACATCCACACATACACACACGAAAACCCACCTAGGCAGACATACTGTACAAAGCAAAGAAGTTGGATAGAGATACCACTTGAGGCAGAGTCTCTGTCCACAGAATCGAGGCAAAGATGCTAAAGATGGTGGGTGGGAATTTGAATTTAGCGGAGGTTGAGACCAGGTGGGCAACAGAAAGAGAGAATATGCTGAAGGGCAAGTTCCCATCTCCGGAGTTCTGAAAGATTTGTGTCAGTGGGAAGTATCCAGATAACCCGGACAGAGTAACACTGTGCCAAGATGTACTGGCCGTGCACCAAGGCATGTTTAGCCAAAGGGGTGATCCTCATTACCAACAAACACTGTCTGCCTGTGGCCGTTCATGCGAATGGACAGTTTGTTGCTGGTCATTCCCACATAGAACACTTCACAGTGCGGGCATGTTAGTTGGTAAATCACGTGGGTGCTATTTAAAGTGGCTCTGCCCTTGATCATGTACACCTTCTGGGTTACTGGACTGGAGAAAGTAGTGGTGGAAGGGTGCAGAGGGCAGGTTTTACAATGGGGGTGGTTACATGGGTAGGAGCCAGAATGTAGAGAAGGTGGTTTGGGGATTTCATAGGGATGGACTAGGAGATTACGGAGGTTAGGTGGGCGGCGGAAAGACACTGTCGGTGGAGTAGGAAGGAGGTCATGAAGGATGGATCTCATTTCAGGGCAGGTTTTCAGGAAGTTGTATCCTTGCTGGAAAGGCACTGGACTGGACTGGAGTGGACTGGACTCTGAATGTGGCTCTCCAGCAAAGATACGACTTCCTTAAATCCTGCACCAAAATGAGATCCACCCTTCATGACATCCTTCCTACTCCACCAAGAGTGTCTTTCCGCCGCCCACCTAACCTTCGTAACCTCCTACTCCATCCCTATGAAATCCCCAACCCTGTGGCTAAACATGCCTTGGTGCATGGCCAGCACATCTTGGAACAATGTTACACCGTCCAGGTTATCTGGATACTCCCCACCGACACCAGTCTTTGAGAACTCTGGAGATGGGAACTTGTCCTTTAGCATATTCTCTCTTCCCGTTGGCCACCTGGTCTCAACCTCCGCTAAATTCAAATTCCCGGCCATCATCTTGAACATCTTTGCCTCAATTCTCTGGACAGAGCCTCTGCCTCAAGTGGTATCTCTGTCCAACTTCTTTGCTTTGTACAGTATGTCTGCCTAGGTGTGCTTGCGTTTGTGTATATGTGTGTATTTGTTTACCCTACTTTTTTCTCCCCAGGGTAAGTCTTTCCTGTCCCGGGATTGGAATGACTCCTTACCCACTCCCTTAAAACACTCATCATTTCCTTTTCCCTCTCCTTCCCTTCTGCCTGACGAAGCAGCAAGGCTGCAAAAGCTAGCGTTTGTGTGTGTGTGTGTGTGTGTGTGTGTGTGTGTGTGTGTGTGTGTGTGTGTGTGTGTGTGAATTTATTGATTTATTTGTGCTACTATCACTTCCTGTGCTCCTTCGCCTGGTAAGTAATCAAAAAATGTTTGTTAAGCTTATGGGACTTAACTACAGGGTCATCAGTCCCTAAAGTTACAAACTACTTATGAACTACTTACAAACTAGGACGGCACAAATATCCATGCCCAAGGGGGGATTCGAACCCCCGACTGTAGTGGCTGTGCAGACCGTGACTGAAGCGCCTCAGTCCCCTTAGCCACTGCGGCCGGCTGGTAAGTAATATATATATATATATATATATATATATATATATATATATATATATATATAAAGATTACTTACCAGGCGAAGGACCACAGGCTTTCTACAGTTCTACAGAATGTCTGCCTAAGTGTACTTGCGTCTGTGTAAATGTGTGTGTGTGTGTGTGTGTGTGTGTGTGTGTGTGTGTGTGTGTGTGTGTATTTGTTTACCCTCCTTTTTTCCACCCAAGATAAGTCTTTCCTGTCCCGGGATTGGAATGACTCCTTATCCACTCCCTTAAAACCCTCATCATTTCCTTTTCCCTCTCCTTCCCTTCTGCCTGACGAAGCAGCTAGGCTGCGAAAGCTTGTATGTGTGTGATTTTATTTATTTTATTTTTTTCTATCGACGAGCCGGTCCTTTTGGTAAGTCATATATATATATATATATATATATATATATATATATATAAATGAAACGAAAATTATAGAGGGAAACTTTCCCGGTGGGATAAACAAAAATAAAAATAAAAATAAAAATAGAAAAGAGATGACTTACCAAAAGGACCGGCTCGTCGAGAGAAACAAATAAAAAACAAATAAAATCACACACAAACACACATACAAGCTTTCGCCACCACTGGCAGCTTCTTCAGGAAAAAGAGGGAAAAAGGGGAGGAAAAGGGAAGGATATGGGTTTTAGGTGTGTTTGCGTTTCGATATGTCTGAGTGTGTGTGTATTTGTTTACCTTCCTCTTTGTCCCCTAAGGTAAGTCCTTCCACTCCTGGGATTGGAATGACTCCTTTTCCACTTCCTTAAAACCCATATCCTTCCCTTTTCCTCCCCTTTTTCCCTCTTTTTCCTGAAGAAGCTGCCAGTGGTGGCGAAAGCTTGTATGTGTGTTTGTGTGTGATTTTATTTGTTTTTTATTTGTTTCTCTCGACGAGCCGGTCCTTTTGGTAAGTCATCTCTTTTCTATTTTTATTTTTGTTTATATATATAAATGGTATAAAATAAAGATTTTTGACTTACCTAAAGTACAGGCTGGTCGATAGGAACACTAAACACACACAAAAACACACAACCATTCGAGCTTTCGCCACCACTGGCAGCTTCTTCAGGAAAAAGAGGGAAAAAGGGGAGGAGCTACGAGTATAGGATGCTGGAGATATCACTTTGCCACGAAGAAAACTAACCCTACTCCTAATGATCCAACTCCACAAGACATGACTCAAATAGAACCTTGCCTGGAACAGTTCCGTCCTCCATCACAGCTAGACCCACCCGCTCTTCCTCAAAATCACCCTCTTCAAACCTTCCAGGAATTCCTTACTTCCAACCTTGCCTCTCAGTCTTTCCTAAAAAACCTTAATCCTACTCCCAACATTACTACAGCTGAATCCCGAGCCATCCGTGATCTGAAAGCTGACCGTTCCATCGTCATTCTCCCAGCCGACAAGGGATCCACAACCGTGGTACTTGATCGGCGGGAGTATGTGGCTGAGGGACTGCGTCAGCTTTCAGACAATACTACCTACAAAGTTTTTCAACACAATCCTATCCCTGATGTCCAGGCAGAGCTTCAAGGAATCCTCAAAACCTTAGGCCCCCTACAAAACCTTTCACCTAACTCCATTAACCTCATGACCCCACCGACACCCCGCACCCCCACCTTCTACCTACTCCCCAAGATCCACAAACCCAATCATCCCGGACCGCCCCATTGTGGCCGGTTACCAAGCCCCTACTGAACGAATCTCTGCCTACATAGACCAACACCTTCAACCCATCATGTGCAGTCTCCCATCCTTCATCAAAGATACCAACCACTTCCTCGATCGCCTTAAATCCTTGCCTAGCCAGTTACCTCCAGATACCATCCTTGTAACCATTGATGCCACTTCCTTGTACACAAACATCCCACATGCCCAGGGCCTTGCTGCGATGGAGTATTTCCTTTCACGCCGACCACCCAATTCCCTACCTAAAACCTCTTTCCTTAATACCCTAGCCAGCTTCATCCTAACCCACAACTTCTTCACTTTTGAGGGCCAAACATACCAACAACTAAAGGGAACAGCCATGGGAACCAGGATGGCCCCCTCGTACGCCCACTTATTTATGGGACGCTTAGAGGAAGCCTTCCTGGACACCCAAGCCTGTCAACCCAAAGTTTGGTATAGATTCATTGACGACATCTTTACGATTTGGACTCACAGTGAAGAAGAACTCCAGAATTTCCTCTTCAACCTCAACTCCTTTGGTCCCATCAAATTCACCTGGTCCTATTCCAAATCCCATGCCACTTTCCTTGATGTCGACCTCCATCTGTCCAACGGCCAACTTCACACATCCGTCCACATCAAACCAACCAACAAACAACAGTACCTGCATTATGACAGCTGCCATCCATTCCACATCAAACGTTCCCTTCCCTACAGCTTAGGTCTTCGTGGCAAACGAGTCTGCTCCAGTCCCGAATCCCTGAACCAGTACACCAACAACCTAATATCAGCTTTCACATCCCGCGGCTATCCTCCTGATCTGGTACAGAAACAAATTTCCAGAGCCACTTCCTCATCCCCCCAAATTCAGAACCTTCCACAGAAGAACCCCAGAAGTGCCCCTCTTGTCACCGGATACTTTCCGGGACTGGAGCGGACTCTGAATGTGGCTCTCCAGCAAGGATACGACTTCCTTAAATCCTGCCCCGAAATGAGATCCATCCTTCATGACATCCTTCCCACTCCACCAAGAGTGTCTTTCCGCCGCCCACCTAACCTCCGTAACCTCCTAGTCCATCCATATGAAATCCCCAAACCACCTTCCCTACCCTCTGGCTCCTACCCTTGTAACCGCCCCCGTTGTAAAACCTGCCCTATGCACCCTTCCACCACCACTTACTCCAGTCCCGTAACCCGGAGGGTGTACACGATCAAGGGCAGAGCCACTTGCGATAGCACCCACGTGATTTACCAACTGACATGCCTGCACTGTGAAGCGTTCTATGTGGGAATGACCAGCAACAAACTGTCCATTCGCATGAACGGTCACAGGCAGACAGTGTTTGTTGGTAATGAGGATCACCCTGTGGCTAAACATGCCTTGGTGCACGGCCAGCACATCTTGGCACAGTGTTACACCGTTCGGGTTATCTGGATACTTCCCACCAACACCAATCTTTCAGAACTCCGGAGATGGGAACTTGCCCTTCAACACATTCTCTCTTCCCGTTGCCCGCCTGGTCTCAACCTCCGCTAAATTCTAATTCCCGCCCGCCATCTTTAACATCTTTGCCTCGGTTCTGTGGACAGAGCCTCTGCCTGAAGTGGCATCTCTGTCCAACTTCTTTGGTTTCTACAAATGTCTGCCTAAATGTGTTTGGATGTGGATGTGTGTGAGTGTGTGTGTATTTGTTTACCTTCCTTTTTGTCCCCTAAGGTAAGTCCTTCCACTCCTGGGATTGGAATGGCTTCTTTTCCACTTCCTTAAAACCCGTATCCTTCCCTTTCTCCTCTCCTTCCTCCCTCTTTTTCCCGAAGAAGCCACCACTGGTGGCGAAAGCTCGAATGGTTGTGTGTTTTTGTGTGTGTTTAGTGTTCCTATCGACCAGCCTGTACTTTAGGTAAGTCAAAAATCTTTATTTTATACCATTTTCGTACCTGGAAGGTCTCCTTCTATATATATATATATATATATATATATATATATATATATATATATATATATATAAAATAGACGAAGATTACTCACCAGGCGAAGGAGCACAGGTGTGACAGCATCACAAATAAATAAATGAATACACACACACACACACAATCGCAAGCTTTCGCAACCCAGTTGCGTCTTCAGGCAGTAGGGAAGGAGAGGGAAAAGGAAATGATGAGGGTTTTAAGGAAGGGGGTAAGGAGCCATTCCAATCCCGGGAGAGGAAAGACTTACCTTGGGGGAAAAAAAGGAGGGTAAACAAATGCACACATGCCCACACATTCACACAGACACAAGTACCAACACAATAGATATATATTGAGGAAACGAAAATTATAGAGTGGGATAAACAAAAATAAAAAATAGAAGAGAGATGACTTACCAAAAGGACTGGCTCATCAATAGAAACAAATAAAATCACACACAAACACACATACAAGCTTTCGCCACCACTGGCAGCTTCTTCAGGAAAAAGAGGAAAATAGGGGAGGAAAAAGGGAAGGATATGGGTTTTAATGAAGTGGAAAAGGAGTCATTCCAATCCCAGGAGTGGAAGGACTTACCTTAGGGGGAAAAAAGGAAGGTAAACAAATACACACACACTCAGACATATCGAAACGCAAACACACTTATATATACAGTAGAACCTCGTTTTTACACTTTTAAGGGGACTTCAGTGAAATGGTGTAAAATGCAGGAAATAATGTTTTAAATGGTAAAATATGCTTACTGGATCAGCCTTGCATTTTCGTAGTTTATGTGTGATATATGTACATAATAGACATCTAAATACTCGCCAGGGGGTTGATTATACAATAAAGGTTATCCAAATTTTTACTATTTTAAGCGCCAGGAAAAACTGCTAATTTTATGGGAAGTGGAAATTTTTGACAATTTCAATCATTATAATCGAGGATGCCGCTATTTTAAGCGCCAGGCAAACTGGTAATTTTATGGGAAGTAGAAATTTTTTACGAATTTCATTCATTATAATCAAGGACGCCACTGCTGGGCTATAACAAATCTTCAAAATTACCTGAACCGCTTCAATAGATATTGTTTGGACGCCGCTGCTAGGCTATGTAACATCTTCAAAATTACTGCCTTTTACCGGAATTAATTATTTACCTAGTAAAACTCCTACACTTCCGTTAGTTTTGTATTTTTCGATGTTTCACTCAACAATATTCGAGAATTTATTCGCGTTCTCGAGTACAAACGTATGCATAAGTATTTTTGTGACGTTTGCATCGGATCAGCATCTCTCACTATTATCGCTTTTTTGAGGTTGTGGGTATTATGATACCCAACTGTGACAGATAAAGTTCTTTATTAACCAGAAATATGTATCACAAAAACAACGCAACTATTTATTCTCACTCCAACAAAGCAACTGGTTCTGATTGAGTACTGTACTCACCAGCCGCTCTGGCAAAGAAGCTAGCGGAAAGACGAACTACACCACCACAAATCAGCGTTATTCTCTCGTTAACAAACCGTTCTGTTTGTCTGAGTACATGCCACGCGCTCTGCCAAAGAAGCTGGTGAAAAGAAGAACTACATTGCCACAAATCGGCGTGTCTTTAAGTCAACAACGAAACACGAAATATACGTTTGAATAAACGCAAAGTGTCAAGAAACTCGAATGCGAATAATTTTTAAGCGCTATACTTTAAGGGGAAAGCCATGCTAGTGTTAATGTATGTACATTACGTCATTTTTCTTCACGAACATGCTTTCAAAAAGTGTAAAATGCGGGAAAAGTGTAAATATGTTAATGCAAAAACGAGGGTGAATTAACATTGTAAACATAGGAAATTTGATGGGACCGACAAAAAATGGTGTAAATGGCGGGAAAACGTAAAAACCGAGAATTTAAAAACGAGGTTTTACTGTGTGTGTGTGTGTGTGTGTGTGTGTGTGTGTGTGTGTGTGTAATAGGAGACTTTCCAGGTGGGAAAATAGGTATAAAATAAAGATTTTTGACTTACCTAAAGTACAGCCTCGTCGACAGAAACACCAAACATACACAAAAACACACAAACATTCAAGCTTTCGCCACCAGTGGTGGCTTCTTTGGGAAAAAGAGGAAGGAAGGAGAGGAGAAAGGGAAGGATACGGGTTTTAAGGAAGTGGAAAAGGAGCCATTCCAATCTCAGGAGTGGAAGGACTTACCTTAGGGGGAAAAAAGGAAGGTAAACAAATACACACACTCTAAGACATATCAAAACGCAAACACACCTAGACAGACATTTGTAAAAAGCAAAGAACAAATGTCTGTCTAGGTGTGTTTGCGTTTCAATATGTCTGAGTGTGTGTGTATTTGTTTACCTTCCTTTTTTCCCCCTAAGGTAAGTGCTTCCACTCCTGGGATTGGAATGACTCCTTTTCCACTTCCTTAAAACCCATATCCTTTCCTTTTCCCTCCCTTTTTTCCTCTTTTTCCTGAAGAAGCTGCCAGTGGTGGCGAAAGCTTGTATGTGTGTTTGTGTGTGATTTTATTTGTTTTTATCGACGAGCCGGTCCTTTTGGTAAGTCATCTCTTTTCTATTTTTTATTTTTGTTTATCCCACCGGTAAAGTTTCCCTTTATATATATATATATATGAGGGTTTGAAATTACATGTGTAGTATATCGGAAGTTGCAAAGTGTTATAATTTTCGAGTAACGGACGTGCAAAATTGTAATATTTGAATGCTGATAGCTTCAACACAAACATACAGTTTCTAACTTTAGTAATTGGCTTATAAAACTGAATGTAAGATTTTCTCTCTTAAAGAGCAGATGGTGATGGCATTTTAAAATTTTAAATTCTGTTAATAATTACACGAAACACTGAAAATGATTTTCTTGCAACAAAATATTCAGTACTCCTAAACTTGGGTATTATATAGAAGGGTTATACTTTGATGCCACTTCCATGAACGACAGACATTGCCGTGGTGGGGTGGCTTGCGTGCCTCAATGATACAGATAGCCGTACCGTAGGTGCAACCACAGCAGAGGGGTATCTGAGAAGAGGCCACACAAACATGTGGTTCCTGAAGAGGAGCAGCAGCCTTTTTAGTAGTTACAGGGGCAACAGTCTGGGCAATTGACTGAGCTGGCCTTGCAACATCAGCTAATGTGGCTTTGCCACACAGTTACTGCGAACGGCTGAAAGCAAGGGGAAACTACAGTCGATACTTTTCCTGAGGACATGCAGCTCTACTGTACGAACATATGATGATGGCATCCTCTCAGGTAAAATATTCTGGAGATAAAATAGTCCCCCTTTTGGATCTCCGGGCAGGGACTATTCAGGAAGATGTGATCATCAGGAAACACAACACTGGCATTCTACGGACCAGAATGTGGAATGTTACATCCCTTAATCAGGTAGGAAAGTTAGAAAATTTAAAAAGAAAAATGGGGATTATTGAAGTTCGGTAGAAAGAGGAACAGGATTTCTGGTTGGTGAGTACAGGATTATAAATACAAAATCAGTTGGGAGTATTACAGGAGTAGGTCTGATAATGAATAAGAAAATTGGAATGCAGGTATACTACTATGAGAAACACAGCGATCACATTATTGTAGTCAAGGTAGGTAAGAAGCCAACACTGACCACAGTAGTATAGGTTCATATGCCAACTAGCTCTGGCTTCTACCAGCTTTCCCATGCTTCCATAAATAATTCGTGTTAATATTTTGCAACCATGACTTATTAAACAGGTGGTTCTGTTATTTTCACACTTGTCTGTGCCTGCTTTCTTTGGAATGGGGATAACAACATTTTTCTTAAAGTCTGAGGGTACTTCGTCTGTCTCATACATCTTACACACCAGGTGAAACAGTTTTGTCGTGGCTGGTTCTCCCAGAGACTTCAGCAGCTCTGAGGGAACGTCGTCTACTCCAGGGGCCTTAGGTCTTTCAGGGCTCTGTCAAATTCATCTCTCAGTATAATATCTCCAATTTCATCCTCATCTACATCTTCTCTCCTTCCTACAATATTGCCTCTAAGTTCATTTCCTTGGTAGAGCCTCTCTATATACTCTTTCCACCTTTCAGCTTTCCCTTCTTTGCTGAGAACCGGTTTTCCATCTGTGTTCTTGACATTCCAAGAGCTGTTTTTCTTATCTCCAAATATCTCTTATTTTCCTGTAGGCTGTATCTATTTTTCCCCTAATTATACATTCTTCTACATCCTTGCATTTGCCTTCTAAACACTCCTGCTTAGCCATTTTGCACTTCCTGTCAGTCTCATTTCTTAGTCGCCTGTACTCCATTTTGTCTGTTTCATTTACTGCATTTTTATATTTTCACCTTTCATCAATTAAATTTAGTATTTCCTGTGGTATCCAAGGATTTTTGTAGATCTTGCCTTTCTACCCGCTTTGTCCTCTGCTGCCTTCACTATTTCATCTCTCAATGCTACCCATTCTCTTTTACTGTTTTATTCCCCCCCCCTCCCCCCTTTTCTGTCAATTGTTGCCTATAGCTCCCTCTGAAGTTCTTAAGAATTTCAGAATCGCTCAATTTATCTAATTCCCATCTCCTTACTTTCCTACCTTTCTGCAGTTTTTTTCAGTTTCAACCTACAGTTCATGACCACTAACTAAGTTATGGTCAGAGTCTATATCTGCCCCTGGGTACGTCTTACAGTTTAAAACCCGGTTCTGAAATCTATGTGTTACCATTATAATAATGGAAAGTCCAGGTTGGAATAAATCTATCTGGTACCTTCTGGTCCTCCTGGCCTTCTCCACGTATACAACCTTCTTTCGTGATTCTTAAACCAGATGTTTGTAATGGTTAAGTTATGTTCCATGCCAAATTCTACCAGGTGGCTTCCTCTCATTTCTTTTGCCCAGTCCCTTCCTTTCCTTTTCCTACCATAGCATTCCAGTCTCCCATCACAATTAAGTTTTCCTTTACATTTCTTTGATCTCAATATCAGCAGAGGTAGTTGGCATATAAACCTGTCCTACTGTGGTCAGTGTTGGCTTCGTATCTATCTCCACTAAGTGTTGCTCACTGTGTTGCTCATAGTAGTTTAACCACATTCCTATTTGCTTATGCATCATCAGACCTACTCCTGTAATACCCCCCAACTGATTTTGTATTTATAATCCTGTACTCACCTGACCAGAAATCCTGTTCCTCTTTCCACCGAACTCACTAATCCCCACTATACAGTAAAACCTCGTTTTTACATTCTCGGTTTTTACGTTTTCCCGCCATTTACACCATTTTTGTCGGTCCCATCAAATTTCCTATGTTTACAATGTTAATTCGCCCTTGTTTTTGCGTTAACATGTTTACATTTTTCCCGCGTTTTACGCTTTTCGGAAGAATTTTCGTGAAGAAAAATGACGTAATGTACATAAATTGACGCTAGCATGACTTTCCCCATAAAGTATAGCGCTTAAAAATTATTCGCAGTCGAGTTTATTGACACTTTGCATTTATTCAAACATATATTTCGCCTTTCGTTGATGACTTACGACAAGCCGATTTGTGGTGATGTAGTTCCTCTTTCAACCAACTTCTTTGCCATAGCGCTTGGCGTGAGAATAATGCTGATTTGTGGCGGTGCAGTTCCTCTTTCCGCTAGCTTCTTTGCCAAAGCAGCTGGCATCTACTCAAACAATCAGAACCAGTTGCTTTGTTGGCGTGAGAATAAAGAGTTGCATTGTTTTGGTGATACATATTTCTGATTAATAAAGAACAATATCTGTTAAAGTTGGGTATCATAATACCCACAGCCTCAAAAAAGCGATAATAGTGAGAGGTGCCGATCCTATGCAAACGTCGCAAAAATACTTATGCATATTTTTGTACTCGAAAACGCGAATAAATTCTCTAATATCGTCGTGTGAAACATCTAAAAATACAAAAATAACGGAACTTTGAGTTTTACTACGTAAATAATTACGTAATTCCGGAAAAAGGCAGTAATTTTGGGGATGTGTTACATAGCCTGGCAGCAGCATCCAAACAATATCGAAGTGGTTCAGGTAATTTTGAAGATGTGTTACATAGCCTAGAAGTGGCGTCCTCGATTATAATGAATGAAATTACGTCAAAAATTTCTACTTCCCATAAAATTACCAATTCTGTTTGGCGCGTAAAATAGCGGCGTCCTCGATTATAATGAACGAAATTACGTCAAATTTCTACTTCCCATAAAATTACCAGTTCTGCCTGGCACTTAAAATAGCGGCGTCCTCGATTATAATGAACGAAATTACGTCAAAAATTTCTACTTCCCATAAAATTACCAATTCTGTTTGGCGTGTAAAATAGCGGCGTCCTCGATTATAATGAATGAAATTACGTCAAATTTCTACTTCCCATAAAATTACCAGTTCTGCCTGGCGCTTAAAATAGCGGCGTCCTCGATTATAATGAACGAAATTACGTCAAAAATTTCTACTTCCCATAAAATTACCAATTCTGTTTGGCGCGTAAAATAGCGGCGTCCTCGATTATAATGAATGAAATTACGTCAAATTTCTACTTCCCATAAAATTACTAGTTCTGCCTGGCGCTTAAAATAGCGGCGTCCTCGATTATAATGAACGAAATTACGTCAAAAATTTCTACTTCCCATAAAATTACCAATTCTGTTTGGCGCTTAAAATAGCTGTGTCCTCGATTATAATGAATGAAATTACGTCGAAATTTCTACTTTCCGTAAGATTACCAGTTTTGCCTGGCGCTTAAAATAGCGGCGTCCTTGATTATGATGAATGGAATTACGTCAAATTTCTACTTCCCATAAAATTACCAGTTCTGCCTGGTGCTTAAAATAGCGGCATCCTCGATTATAATGAATGAAATTATGTCAAAAAATTCTACTTCCCGTAAAATTATGTTTTACCTGGCGCTTAAAATAGTAAAAATTTGGATACCCTTTGTTGCATAATAAACTTCCTGGCGAGTATTTAGATGCCTGTTATGTACATATATCACAAATAAACTACGAAAATTCAAGGCTCATGCAGTAAGCATTTTTTACTACTTAAAACATTATTTCCTGCATTTTACACCATTTTACTTAGGGGCCTAAGTCCCTTGAAAAGCGTAAAAACGAGGTTCTACTGTATCTAACTTCAACCTATCCATTTCTCTTTTTAAATTTTCTAACTTCCCTACCTGATTAAGGGATCTAACATTCCACACTCCGATCCGTACAATGCCAGTGTTGTCTGTCCTGATGATCACACTTCCTGAGTAGTCAACACCTGGTGATCCAAATGGGGGACTATTTTATCTCCAGAATTTTTTACCAGAGAGGATGCCATTATCATATATTCATACAGTAGAGCTGCATGCCCTCCGCAAAAGTAACAGCTGTAGTTTCCCCTTGCTTTCAGCTGCTCGCAGTAACTGTGTAGCTAAGTAACATTAGCTGATGTTACAAGGCCAGCTCAGTCAATCATCCAGACTGTTGCCCCTGCAACTACTGAAAAGGCTGCTGCCCCTCTTCAGGAACCACACATTTGTCTGGCCTCTCCACAGATACCCCTCTGTTGTGGCTATCTGCATCATTGAGGCACGCAAGCCACCCATCTTGGCAATGTCTGTGGTTCATAGGGGTGGTGGTGGGGATACGACATAAAAAATCTGTTTCCAGACATTTTCCAAGGGAAAGTGTCTGTGAGACCTTATTGAGACCTTTAGCATATTGAGCAAGGGTGCTGTCATCACTGCAAATACAATTTCCATGGGTGGTTAGGCAGTAAGGGAGGGATTTTTTTGACATGGAAAGGATGACAACAGTCAAACTGTAGGTAGGATGGTTGATAGAAGGAAGGGACCAAACAGCTAGGTCATCAGCCCCTTTAGCTCTGAATGGAATGCAAGCAAAGATGTGGTCCACCGAAGGACATTCCACCAGTAAAACGGGGGAAACTAAAATTGAATTGAGATCAATAATACCAACAGGACTAAAACTAACATAAAATTCAGAATTCCCATCTCTACAGCTCTGTAAGGGTTATTTCATTACTCATGTTCATGGAATGTATTACATTAATTGTGAAATGGGTAAAATTGAAAACATGTACCAAGCTGGAATCCAAACCCAGGTCATCTGCTATCTAGTCAGTTGGACTGACCACTACACCACACAGCAATGACCACATCTGCATGAATTACCTAAGAATGCCTGCCGTCAGATACAAATTCTCACTATTTCATTAAGCTCACATTCATTAACGGCGAGGTTGTACTGGTGGACATTTTATGACCCTAAAGTAAAGCCTAAAAACGGAAGAAAGAAACAATGTTAAAAAGAAAAAATGGATCTCTTGTGGGCCGGGGAGTGCTCCAAACCCCGCTGCTCACAGGAAGAGCTGCAAACCTACCCATCCTGTCAAAGTGTCTGAGGTAAAATCGTATAGCTGAGAATAAAATCTGCTTTCAGGAGAAACTCAAGGACCCAGTCAGCCATTTATGAATCATCTGCTAAAACTTAAGGCAATGAGTGTGTAATTCTGTATTTGGCATGAAGCGGCAAAGTAGCGGACAATCTACGAAAATATGACCCGCGTATTGAAGGGCTCTACAACCACAATACACAAAATAAAATCATGGGTCAGCTTGGAATGTCTGACAATAGATTCCCTCTGAGAAGGGCATAAAGAACTCCAAGTTGTTGTGTTCAACTTGATGGAGCAGAGTTTATTAGACGGGGTAGCAGAATGCCAGTTGCTGTTCCAGTCTTTTATAAGCAGAGATCTCATCCAACACCTGCAAATCCACAGCTAGAATTGTAAAGTGGAATGGGTAGTAAGTAATAGCTGCTCTAGCCAACTGGTCAGCCCGTTCATTCACTAGGGTACCCACGTGACTGGGGACCCAGAGAAAAAGCAATGGAGCAGGCAGGGAGTAGATTATGAATACATGTGACCAAAGGATGGATAGAGTACAATTGGTCTAGGGCCTTCAGGCTGCTCACCAAGTCTGTGCAGTATAAAACCTGGTCCAGGGTGGCCTGTTTAATAAAATGAAGTGCTCTACTAGTGGCCATCAGTTCTAACATAAATACACATCATAATTCTGGTAAAGAATGGCATCCAGTACCAATGGGAGCTGTAAAAGCAGCTTTTGAGCCATCAGTGTAGAACATCAAGGCACCCTGAAACTCTGCAAGTATGAGGTGCAACAAATGCTGGAAGATTATGGAGGAGACTGAAGCTTTTGGACCTTGGAAGATATCCAACCGAATTTGTTGCCGGGGCACCATCCAAGAGAGTGTAAATGGTATACCACAGCATGTACAGTCATGGGAAGCGAGATGAAAGTCGCTGCAAAGGGAAGCGAGTTGCAATCCAACAGGTAATCTTACTCAAGGGCGAGTATCAGGAAATCTAAAACCATTGCCAGAAAAAAAGAACTCATTTGGGAAGAGCAGGAAATCGTTGAATAGCATTGGTGTAGGACACCAAAAGCTGATGTTGCCTAATCTGAAGAGGGAGAATTACCATTTTGGCAAGAGGCTGACAACAAGTCTGGTTCGAAAGGAACCCGCAACCAAGGGAACACCACAATGTTTAACTTGGTCTAACAGTTTCAGGACAGGAGGCGATGCTGAGCCTTAAACCTGGCATCCATAATCTGGTTGGGACTGAATCAGAGCCCAATAGATATAAAGGATGTTGCACGATCTGCACCCCAGGACAATCAGACTAGGAAGTGGAGGGCATTAAGCTTCTGCATGTAGCTAATTATTATTATTTTATCAAAAAGGACACCCAAGTAATGGTGCTGTGTCACAACTTCCAGGTGCTGAGTACCCAAGGAAAGTTCTGGATTAGGGTGTACTGCAGTATGACGACAAATATGCATTACCCTCGTTTTGGAAGGGTATTACTGAAAACCATAGGAAAGGGCACATTTGGAAGCCCGCCGAATGGCACCATGTAGATGGTGTTCAGCTGGGGGCACAGAGTAGGAACTGTACCATATGCAAAAGTCAATGACATACAGTGCAGAAGTGACTAGTGGCCCAACAGAGCTCACCAGCCCATTAATGGCTGGGAAGAGGAAGAGTATAACACACAACCCTGTGGTACGCCATTCTCCTGGATCCATAGGGAACTGAAGGAAGAGCCGACCCTAACCTGGATCATGCACTGGGATAAAAACTCACTGATAAATCTTGGTAGGGAGCCTCATAGGTCCCTGCCATGAAGGCTACTTGAAATATGACGATTCCAAGGTGTCATATGTCTTACATAGATCGAAGAAAGCTGCAACAAGATGTTGAAGTTAACTGATGCTTTAATGAGTCATTAGTACCCAATTGTCCCTATTTATGGCCAGCATACAAGTCTCATAAGTTACAGTCACTACAACCAGTGTGCACATTCCACAAAACAATACAAATTTACACAGTTAGTGTGTGGAATACAAAAGTTCAAGGTGTACCTTTTGCGTGGTATGAATATAAAGAATTACAGTACTTCATAATCACAGTAGAAACACTTTCTACACGACTAACAGTAAAGAACTTCATCATAATTATTCAAATTAGAGTTATGAGTGTTGTGGATTGTGCCTCTGATCAGACTTGAAACAAGACATATTTACATGGTGCAAAAGTTTCCCATTTATATTAGTTAAACAATGTCACTGAAAATTATGTATTGCTAATTAGGTATATTAATATTAACAATACTTTTGGAATAAATGGTAATTATATGGAAACTAATGAAACAATAATATTACTAACATTAACTGTGAAACATAACAATACATACTTTAATATTATGAAAAAATAATTTAATTAGTTTTATCAGAGATAATAATTACCCTAATATCAAAACTATAATAATGCACCTCTTGCATGAACTAATTAATATTTGCTAATTAAACAAAACTCTGAGATGTCAACTTATAGAAAATAACTTCAGCCACGCATCTGAGAAAAAAGAATAACAAAATTTTTCCAAAAAGAAGATGATATATTTGTACCTCTTTATTTTAGAAGGGCTGTCTGTGAGGTCAATGAATGCAACAGTTTTTGGCACAGTTCTAGGCACACGTTTTGAGTGTCTGGGTGCCATAATGTCATCAGCAGTAACACAATCTGCAGAAAAAGAACATGAATACTGTAAGAGTGAGTACATTCTTACCAAACTATTAACACAGTAATTTGAAAGAGATTAAAATTAGAGTAGAGCTAGTCACAGAAGTCCTTTGTTGACTATTATTACTGCATTGTGGTGAAACTTTGTAGATATGCTATTGCAGTCAACTTTAAAGTGCAACTGATTTATGCGGAGGGGGGGGGGCAAGTTTTGATTTTGGCAACTAGGTGCAAACCTGTAGCTGTGAATGCAAGAAGGATATTCAAAAATATTGCCATGTAATAGATTAGAAATGGGACATGGGCAAGAAAAGATAAAAGGGTCAATCCAAATGAAGTGGTACAATAAAAATTAAGTTGGTTGCTTGACCATTTATAAATATTTTAGTTTTTTATATGTGATTGCCCTATATTTGAGAAGTTCAAAACCATTTTTTAAAGTAATTTATCTTGCACCTTTACTGAATGGCGGCCATTTTTATTTGTTGGTGTGCGCCGATTTTTCAGTCTGGAGACATTAGCGAAAATTTGAATATCTCGGCACTGGGTTAAGTTACAACATTGCAATTGACATGACTGTTTTTAGAAAAGTGTCCTCTACAACATTGTCTATTACACAAAATACCCTAAATTGAAAAATAACCAGTCAAAATGACCTTCAAAGTTTGGCATCCAAATTTTCAAAAATTCACTTTTTAGACCCAATAATAACATACAAGGTGTGACTTATGAGAGTCTATTTTTTTCCTGTAGTTAGATATCATACACTACTAGCCTCATACAGAGCAAGAACACTTACAAATGTTTCCTTAATTTTTAATGAATTTTTGAAATTTGAAAATTTTCATTTTTTCTTAAGTTTGAGGCTAGTTATCTCAGATGGGACTGAATATAAAAATATGATTTTTGCACAGTTCGTACACATATATGATAGCAACATGCTGTAAAAATTTAAACATTGATATCTGAGTGTGAACAAAGATATGAACTTTTGAAAATGAGGAAATAATTCACATTACCATAGAACTGAGCTTATGGCTGTTACCTATTCATGTGTGATATTGGTGGAATATGATCAATTATTATTGAAGCAACGTACTGAATTATATACAAAAAGTGGAAACATCACTGAAATTAACATTTATGTTATTTTGACACACGGTATTTAAAATAAATTAATTGAGAAATTAACACCCTTCGAGATGCGACTATTCCTGAACTCGGTGGTGAATATTAAGAACACTTATTTTTTCTGACAGCTTCTGTGATGTAGAATAAGACCTCCTAGTTGCTGTGGTAAGTTCAAGCACTAAAAGTTTCCTTAAAACATTTTTCATTGCTATCCAAACTTTGTCACTATTAGATTTCTTGAATGATGCTCTTGGGCCAGCATGGTGGCAAAAATGCACAAAACGTCAGTGTTTTCCAAACTTATTGTTTCAACCTCGGCAAGCCACCACTGTCCATCATACACACATGTTACTATGTCATTCAACGTTAAAGAGAGAGATGTAATTTTACTGACACAGAATTTCTGATTCTGATGTCATATAGCATTTTTTCAAGTTTTTTGCAACTGAACCATAAACTGTTTTGTGACACACTTCACTTGTTATCTGTCCAACAGAGCACTGTTCATCCATGTTATTGCATTCCAGTTAATCTCTCAAAATTAATTACAAATTACACACAAAACAAAGCACATAACACATTCCACACTCTCGATGAAGTATGTACATCCACTCTAACAGAGGTTTCAGAACAGACTGACTACAACAATTTCACACCCAGCAGTAATGTACTTCTACAATGCCACACCCAGCAATAATTTAATTCCTTACTGTCAATAAACCTAAACGTAAATGGGCATTTTTATTACCATAGAACACAACTGAAAGCTCCTGTTGTTTAACATTATATTATTAAAAATAAATAAACTAAATGAATATTGTGTGATATATTTAGGTAACACTATGTCACAAATTTTATTACAATGAAACAATAAACCATTTAAATAGGCAACAGACATAATAACTGTTGTAGTGTCATATGAATTATTTCCTCATTTTCAAAAATTCATATCTTTGTTCACACTCAGATATCAATGTAGAAATTTTTACAGTACATTGCTACCATATAGGTGTACAAACTGTGCAAAAATCATATTTTTATAATCTGTCCCATCCGAGATAACTAGTCTCAAACTTTAGAAAAAATGAAAATTTTCAAATTTCAAAAATTCATAAAAAATTAAGGAAACATTTGTAAGTGTTCTTGCTCTATATGAGGCTAGTAGTGTGTAATATCTAACTACAGGAAGAAAATAGACTCTCATAAGTCACTCCTTGTATGTTATTATTGGGTCTAAAAAGTGAATTTTTGAAAATTTGGATGCCAAACTTTGGAGGTCATTTTGACTGGTTATTTTTGAGTTTAGGGTATTTGGTGTAATAGACAACGTTGTAGAGGACACTTTTCTAAAAACAATCATGTCAATTGCAATGTTTTAACTTAACCCAGTGCCGAGATATTCAAATTTTCGCTAATGTCTCCAGACTGAAAAATTGGTGCGTGCCGACAAATAAAAATGGCCACCATTCAGTAAAGGTGAAGATAAATTACTTTAAAAAATGGTTTTGAACTTCTCAAATATAGGGCAATCACATATAAAAAAATTAAAATATTTAAAAATAGTCAAGCAACCATCCCTGTATCACTTCATCTGGATTGACCCAAAAGTGAAAAAGGCATGTTTGTTTTATAATTAACTGCAATATAATAAGTTTACAACTCACCACAAAGATGTACGGTGAGCTGCGGCAGGGACATAAAAAAGAGACACAGACACAACCCTTAAGCTATTGGTGATTAGTTTTCTTCAGAATAGAGAGCATTCACACAGTCAAACAGGCACACTTCACTGTCTCATCTCCAGCTGCAGTGGCGAGTTGTAAACTGTTCATATTATATCGTTGAATCCCAAGCTGGACTTTCCATTTAATTAACTACTGCATACACATTTATTCAACATGAAGACCAGAGATGTTGATGAAAATAAAGCTATATATATGAGGCCGTTCTACAGTGTGTCTGCCTAAGTGTACTTGCGTCTGTGTAAATGTGTGGGTGTGTGTGTTTTTGTTTACCCTCTTTTTTTCCTCCCAAGGTAAGTCTTTCCTGTCCTGGGATTGGAATGACTCCTTATCCACTCCCTTGAAACCCTCATCATTTCCTTTTCCCTCTCCTTCCCTTCTGCCTGACGAAGCAGCTAGGCTGCGAAAGCTTGTATGTGTGTTTGTGTGTGATTTTATTTATTTTATTTGTTTCTATCGACGAGCCGGTCCTTTTGGTAAGTCATCTGTTTTCTATTTTTATTTATATATATTATAGAGGAAAAATCTTAACAGGAAAAATATACGTAAAAAAAGAGATGAAGTACACTTACCAGGCGAAGGGGCACAGGCAGTAATAGCAACAAATAAACACACACACACACACACACACACACACACACACACACACACACACACACAAATGCTAGCTTTCGCAGCCTAGCTGCTTCATCAGGCAGAAGGGAAGGAGAGGGAAAAGGAAATGATGAGGGTTTTAAGGAAGGGGGTAAGGAGCCATTCCAATCCCGGGACAGGAAAGACTTACCTTGGGGGAAAAATGGAGGGTAAATAAATGCACATACACCCACACATTTACACAGACACAAGTACACTTAGGCAGACATACTGTAGAAGAAGCTCAAAGGCAACTGCAAAATGACATATCTGCTGGTGCAATAATAGGCAATTGACCCTAAGTAATGAAAAGTGTGGAGTCATGCATATGAGCACTAAAACAAATCCATTGAAATTCATTTACACGGTAAATCTGAAACCTACAGGCCTTAAATTCAATTAAATACTTAGGAATTACAATCATGAACAACTTTAATTGGGAATAATACTGTAGAGAAGGCGAACCCAAAGCTGTGTTTCATTGGTAGAACACTTAGAAGATGCAACAGATCTTTAAAAACTTTTTTAATTGTGGTTTTAGGGCGCACAACTGCTGAGGTCATTAGCACCCAACACTGCCCATAATAAAATCGGACCGGGGTTAGAACTTAAATGGCTTTTGCCATATTTGCAAGATGTATAAATAGTAAAACTCTGTCAGCAGAACGCGGATCATAAGCTAAAATATCGGACATTTCAAATGGTAAACATAGATCATGACGGAGACGATTAAAAAACGGACATTGCACTAAAAGGTGGTACACAGTAAAAGGTTCATCACAGTGCTCATCTTTAGAAACTGCCTACAATATACTTGTGTATCATAATTTGGAGTACTGCTGTCTATTGTGGGATTCCCTCCATGTGGGACTGATGGAGGATATAGAGAATGTTCACAGAAGGGTGCATTATTTTGTATTATCATGATATGGGGGGGGGGGGAGAAAGAGTCGCGGATATGATGCACAAGTTGGGGTGGAAATCGTTAAAAGAAAGGTATTATTTGTTGCAGCAATTTGTGAAATTTCTTTCACCTAATTTCTCCTCTGAATTGTTAGTATTGTTAATACATTGTTAGCACCCACCTACATATGGAGACATGATCATCATCATAATAAGAAAAATCAGATTGAAAACAGAAAATTCAGATGTTCTTTTTTCCCACATACACTATTAGAGAATGGAATAGTAGAGGAATATCATGACAATGGTGCAATGAACCTTCTGTTATGCACTTAAATGTGATTTGCAGAATAATTATGTAGAAGCAGAACCCTTTCTGAGAAATCTATTCAGTGAAAAAAATTTCATTTTTGCACAATGACTACAATACAGTCATTCAATAAAGTAACATTACTTTTCACAGTTACTGTGCTGCATCAAATTAAGTAAAATGATTAGCTAAATTTTAAAGAGTTTGCAGAAAAAAAATACATTGCACACACTCAGATTTTACTTAAAATGGAGAACAGATTGGTATCTCATTTCATTGTTGTGATATAAAACATTATATATGAAGGTTGACATTGAGCTGCAACAGACACATTATAAAAGATACTCCTATATACATAACATGAAGCTTTTGGTTACATCCTTTATCAGAAAGACACACACACACACACACACACACACACACACACACACACACACACACATATTCATATAGGAACACTTCACAGACACAGCTGTCATCTCCTGCTTCTGCATTTTGAATTATGCTCAAGGTTGGGGGGAGGGGGGTCAGGAGAGCTGCAAGGTGGTGGTGGGGATGGATACAGCATGGCCTTACATAACATGTAGGGACTAGATGGGTACAAAGGAGCTGGTGGGGGAGGGAAGGGTTCAAGATGGCCCTTGTTGTGAAGCAGCCGTTGAAATCAAGCATCTGTTTAGCTGTATGTTGTGCCACAGTGTGGCCAACTTTGATTTTGGCCACAGTTTAGCAGTGGCCATTCATCCTAATGTACAGCTGGTTAGTGGTCATGCCAATATAAAAAGCTGTGCAGTGATTTCAGCACAGTTGATAAATTACATGGCTGCTTTCACATCTGGCTCTTCCTATGATTGGGTAGAATAAGCATGTGATAGGCCACCCCTCCTATAGTGATGGTCCATATTTTCTTTTTATTAGTGTGCACATTTTGCAGCAAAGGCAAAAAAGGTGCATCACAGTAGGCCAAAGTTAGAAAAGGAACAGACAAAAACAAGGCCATCCCTATGGAAAGATACCTCAAAACATTGAGGACATAGAAGGAGATCCCCAGGGAGATGGAGAATTTTAAAATTCCTTCGCCATATTGGTGCTGTGAATAAAAAGTAAAACAAGATCAACAGAGTGCATGTCATCTGCTGAAACACCAGACAACTCAGACTATTGACACAAACTTTCACTTAAGACGATTCAAAATTGAAACTGGTCCAAAAGGTGGTGAACAGTAAGGGTTGAGAACAGTAACCACAAAGTGGACCAGGGCCACCACATAGGAAGTAGTGGTGGCTGAAACGTCAGTATTCTATGTGCAGCTGGGCTAGAATAACCTCCTCGTGATGAGAGGAGGTAAGCCAAGCAATAAGGAGAGGTTTAATGTCCTGGAGTATGTTTCCTTCAAGGGAAGACCAATATGTGTGTGCACCAGAGCAATACCACACACCCAGAGACAGTGGTGCAGAGATCATTAAAGGGAACTCAACAGTTCGCAAGCTGAGGGAGGAGAGCTGCACTTTGCAGCAGCATCCACAATCTCATTCCCTGAAACACCAACATGACCAGTACACAAGCTTGATGCAAGTTGCTTATAAATCATCAACAAAGAGAGAAGCAGGGACACCTGATACTAGACTGTCAATAATACGGTTAATTGATACGGCCAGTCCCTCAGTCGGATCTCCGGGGGGGGGGGCTAATGCAGATATAGTAGAATCATCTCTATCAAACTAGATGCTTCACCGTGCAAACTCAACGTAATTCAGATCTATGCTCCTACAGCTGCAGCGTCAGATGAGGAGTTGGAGAAGTTCTATAACCAATTGGAACAAGTCATTAATAAAATCCCTACCAAAGAACAGACAATAATCCAAGGTGACTTCAATGCTAATGTTGGAGACACTACCCAAGACTCTCACTTACGATCCGTCATTGGACTTTATGGTCTTGGTGAAAGAAATGAACGAGGCAGGAGCTTACTGGATTTCTGTGTGAGTAACGATATGTCCATCTGTAACACAATGTGCCAACATCACCCAAGACGACTGTACACTTGGATATCACCTCGTGATAGATATAGAAACCAAATCAACTTCATCCTAGTGCGAAGGCGTTGGAAGACTTCAGTCTTAGATTGTAAAACCTTCCCTGGAGCTGACTGTGGCAGTGATCACAATCTGCTATCCATGAAAATGCGCATTAAGCTTAAAACTACTAAGAAAACTGACGAAAGACAGCTAAGACTCACAAGCAAGTAATCTATTCGCAAATTTGATGAACTTGTAAGAGAAAAACTTAACAAAATCTGTTTTGATAACGAAGCACCAGCATCACAAATATGGGATCGAATGAAGACGTTGTTTCTTCATCACTACCAACATCAGAACAATTGCAGAATGCCAAACATTCCTGGATATCAAAGTCCACACTACAATTAATTGAAGAGAGAAGGCATCTAAAGAAAACTGGTTTCCACACTACCCAGGATCAAGACAGATACAAGAACCTTGTGCAGAGTAATACAACGGAATTGTAGAAAGGACAAAGCAGATTTCATTAATGGTATCTGTATTGAAATAGAACAGCATCATAATTGCAGTCAGGTACATGATCTCTTCAAGAAAATCAAAAGCATCACTGGTGAATTTAATCCTCATACGTGGGTGATAGATGACGAGAAGGGTAGCCCTATCGGTGACAAAGAAAACGTTGTTGCGAGGTGGAAACAGTACTGTGAAAAGCTATACTCTGGAATTAACAACAGTACGGACAACCAAACAATTGAACAACTTAATTTGGAACCTACAATTCTACGCAGTGAAATAGAGAATGTGATTCAACATTTGAAGAATTATAAGGCCCCTGGTGTAGATGGCATAACAGGAGAAATGCTCAAAGAAATGGGACAGGTAGGTATTGATGCGCTCCACTCATTGTGTAAAAGAATATGGGAAACTGGGGAGTGGCCAGATGACTGGTCAAAGTCTCTCTTCATTCCCTTACACAAGAAAGGTTCTATCAGGAACTGCTCCAACTACCGAACTATTGCACTCATATCTCACGCAAGTAAAATTTTACTCTATATACTGAACCAACATTTGAAGCCATACATTCAACCCCACATATCCTCAGAACAAGCAGGTTTTGTTGAAGGGAAAGGAACTTGTGAACAGATTCTCAATGTAAGACAAATAATAGAAAAATCACGATAGTTTGAAGCTGTATTTTACTGAAGCGGTACACTTTAGCGTTAACAAATCAGAGACTTGTTGTACGTAACTTACGCGGAGTCTCCACTACACAGTAACATATTTTAACTGCTTCTTATAATTAATTCATCTGCACTCCATTTACAGAAGAACAATGCCATAGATGTAGCGATAAAACCTTTATTTCAAACATAACTAGAATGCAAATGAAATCTTCGATGCGGAAAGAACACAGATACATTAAACAAGAGAAATTAAATTATTTCAAGGAGTGTTGCTTCCGCGACAAGGAATAAGCGCGCAAGGCAGCGCCCCAAGCGGCAGGCGCACGAACTTCTTGCGTATGCTGCAATCAGCTGATCGCTGAATACTTGTCGCCACATCAGCCCCCCGCGGAGTAGCGGAGCGTCGTCGTCATCCACCATACTCGATACTGTCGAGGAATCTTGCAGGAAAGTGGACATGCCGACCCGACCGCGTCTGGCGTGGCGGCTTTGCAACTGGCAAGGCAGGAGGTTGCTGGGTGTGTGTAGACGAATGCGACGGTGGTTGTGCGAGCAGGGTTGTATCACACAAGTCTTCAAATAGAAACGCTGATTTCACTCGGTCAATTGAGACGGTACTTTTTTTACCATTAAGCAGAATGTCCATAGTTTTGCCATTGCGTGCAAGGACACGGTGGGGTCCAGTATATGGAGGTGTAAGGGCTGGCTTAATTACATCTCGACGGAGCATGACATGTGAACAATTTGACAATTCTTTGTGCACAAAGGAGGGGCGATGCTGGTTGAGGTCTGATCTGCGTGATGTGCTCCCTGAGTTGAGGTATAATATCTGGTGGATGTGAGTTGTCCCTCGGCGAGGTTTTTGACTCAATAAATTCTCCTGGATGGCATAGCGTCTCGCCATATACTAATTCTGCAGGCGAAGCGTCGAGGTCTGGCTTATGTACTGTTCGCAGACCAAGTAAAACGAAGGGCAAGGCTGCAGTCCACTTAGTCTCATAACACATTAGTGCCGCTTTGAGAGAGCGATGCCACCTCTCCACCATCCCGTTGCTTGCCGGATGGTAACTTGTAGTGAAATGGTGGTTTGCGCCGCAAAACTTGCGTATCTGGGTGAAGATTTCCAATTCAAATTAGCGCCCTCTGTCCGTTGTAATGTGTAACGGGCAATCAAATCGTGCGACCCACTGTGACATGAAAGCGACCGCCATTGTCTCTGCGGAGGTATTTTCAACCGGAATCGCCTCTGGCCAACGTGTTAATCGATCAATAATTGTTAATAAGTAACGATGCCCGTCTGACGGCGGTAAGGGTCCCACGACGTCCAACTGAACATGGGCGAATCGTTCTGTGGTTTCTGGAAAATTCCCGATGGGTGCATGAACGTAACGTGCAATCTTACTACGTTGACAAGCTACGCACGCGCGGGCCCACTGGCAGCAATCTTTTTGTAGACCTGGCCAAACGTAACGGGAGGCGACAAGTTTAACTGTAGCTCTGACACCTGGGTGGCAGAGGTTGTGGAGTCCATGGAAGACACTTTTGCGTAGTCCTACTGGCACATATGGGTGTGTTTTCCCAGTGGAAGTGTCGCAGTACAACTGAGCGTACGCTGCAATCAGCTGATCGCGTCCGCTGAATACTTGTCGCCACAAGTTCTTTGTTCCTGTTTTCATCTGCTTCCTTGACTATAGGAAAGCCTTTGTGTTGTGTGGGAAAAGTTGTGGGAGGTACTTGCAGAGATCGGTGTCCCTCCCCACTCGACAGCATTGATCAAAAATCTGTACAATGACCACTCCGCAGTTGTAAAGGCAAGTGCTGGCACGTCTGATTCCTTCAGAGTTTCAAAAGGTATGAGACAGGGTTTTGTTCTATCCCCACAACTGTACAACATTTATGCAGAACACGTCATTAGGAAAGCTCTTATGGTTGGACCAAAGGCATCTCAATTGACGGAAGAACTGTCAACAACTTCCGTTTTGCTGATGACACTGTACTTTTAGCCAACAGCGAAGATGAACTTGCTGAGCTACTAACTAGAGTAAAAGACATTAGTCTAGCATATGGACTAGACATCAACCTCAGTAAGTCCAAACTCATGTTAATTGATCGAGAACAACAGATCCAGCTCACAGGTAAATTAAAGGAACTGGAAGTCGTGCAGTCCTTCACCTATCTTGGGTCAACCATCTGCAGCACAGGTAGTTGTGAAGAGGAGATAAGAAGATGGATAACACTAGGACAAGTGACTATGAAGAAGCTCACGAAGATCTGGCAGAGCAGACCAATAACAAATAGCACAAAGATCCGGATAGTTGAAAAACTCATGTTTTCTGTCTTCTTTTATGGCTGTTACATATGGACATTCAAGGCCAGAGACAAACAGCGCATTGATGCGTTTGAGCTTTGGTGCTGGCGTAGGATTCTACGCATAAAATGGACCGAAAGAAGAACAAACGTGTCCATTATTGAACAAATGAATATCTCTAGACGCCTTTCTTCTCAAGTCAACGAAAAAAATTCTCCAGTTCTTTGGCCATATTGTGAGAAGAGACGGAGAAAACCTAGAAAAAATAATCTTACAAGGAAAGATCGAGGGCACAAGACCAAGAGGAAGAGCAGCGAGCAGATGGATAGACCAAATCAAGGAGATCTCCGGTCTACCTCTTCAGCAGGCACTGAGAGAAGCTGACAACCATCTGGGATGGAGACGCTTGGTTCATGGGGTCACGACGCTCAGCAATGAGCACGACGGCTTATGATGATGATGATGATGATGATGATGATATGGCAAACAGAACGACACTCAACACTGAATCCTGAAGTACACTGTTCTCTTGAATAAAAGTGTTTGAAAGGGCCGAACACCCCCCCCCCCCCCCACACACACACACCTTAAAAACATTCTACTAAGAACTCTTGAATAAAAATAGGCAGGCAACCCTGTAATCACCAAGTGTGCAAAGTATGGACGATACCTATCTTCCAACAGGTGTCATATGTCTTCTCCAGATCCAAAAATGTGGTCACTCTTTGGCGCTTCCACAAAAATTGTTCATAAGTTGATAGTGAGACATGACGATCCAACTATAGAACTGTGCTTACGAAAACCACATTGTGCATTTGTGAGGAGATTCCTAGACTACAACTTTCATACGAACTGATCATAAATCATTTGTGCCACCACCTTGCTAAAGCTACTGGTGAGGAAAATTGGACAGCAGCTGGAAAGAAGATGTTTGTCATTCCCAGTCTTAGGTATGGGAAGAACTATGGCTTCACACCAGCATCTCGGAAATGTGCCATCTGTCCAGATGTGGTTGTACATTTGAAGAAGAAAATGCAGGCCCTCAGGAGATAGGTGTGTTAACAACTGTACATTAATGCCATTCAGTCCTGAAGAGAATCATCATTAAGAAAGTGCATGTTGAAGCCACTTCACAGGAAAATCTGCATTATAGCATTCATGATTCTGAGAGGAGAAAAATATCACCCTCACTTTGCCATCCTTTTCCGAGAGAGGAAAGCATGATGGTACTGCATGGATCTCAACATCTTGGACATGTATTGGCCCAAGGTGTTACTTGTGTCATTGGGGCCCACAATGACTTCGTCTGCTATGTTCGGACCAGAAATTGAGGAATGAGCCAAGTTCCTGAAAGTCCACAAGGTTACTCCAAACAATTCAAGATGGGATGAAACTTAAAAGAGCTTGTAAATGAAAGCAAACTATCTTGTTTACTGTTTATAAAAAGGCCATGATATTGCACATGCAATTGTTTGTAACAAATACTGTTCTCCAATGTGGGATGGTGTTGAAAGTTGCAGAGAGCATATCTCTGAGCTCTGACTGCATCATGGCACGCCTCAGTCCACAAGAGGACGGGGAGTACGTCGGAGCAGGGAAGAGGTGTGAGGGATTGAACATTCTGCAGCAGTGAGGATTGTAGCAGTGAGAGATTCGACATGGTAGTCAACACAAGAAATGTGACGTTCACTGTAAGTCGCAAGTAAGAACCAAGCTACCAATTGGCTTTGGAAATATGCCAGTTGGTGGACGCACGATGGAATGGGCATCAGCAAACAAATTACACATGGGAAATGATCACTCAAATGTTTATCTGATAGAACTGAGCACTAGAAATGACAAGTAAGCTGAGCAACTGGGAAATGGTACGCAAGCAGTCTGAAAGAAATGTAGGTTCACCAGTGTTAAGACAGATGAAGTTAAGGTTGGTTAAAGATATCTGTCAAGACAGTGTTTCTCTGACAGGGGCGTGGAGAGGCCCAAAAGGAATGATGAATGTTGAAGTCACTGACCAGCAGAAACTGAGTAGGAAGCTGAACAAAATGAGGTATAAAAGACATGCCCTGGTGGTGGTAGATGATGTGGGTGTGTAGATGTTACACAGTGAGAGAAGGTAAACCAAGGACGGAAAATACTGACAGCTACTGCTTGAAGCTGGGTGTGCAAAGGAAGGCGTGACTATGGATGCCATCATATATGAGCAGCAGGATGCCCTGATGAGCTGGAGTCCATGCTTTGGGGGGAAAGTCAAAACAGATTGGGGTGAAGTGATGTTAAAATATTCATTAGGGTGTAATTTTGTTTTCTGAATAAAGAAAATCATCGGGGAGTAAGATCACAATAGAAGCTGCAGTTCATTCCTATCGAACAAATGTCGCGAATTTTTCACTGAAGAATCACTATAACTGAGATGGATCAAATTAGGAACAGATATCCCAGTGACTGCTGAATACCATAATTCAAATACTCGGAAATGCAGGGGTCAAAGGTTTGAGAATTTTAGTCAATTAGTTTGACAGTGGCATCAGAACCCAACTTATGTCAGCCTCCTGACTGACTGATGGCAGTCCACCCTGGTGACAATGAGGTCATCTAAGGGAAGGCACATAGAGAAGAAGAGAATTGTTTCCCCTTATTAGACTTATTTGAACTTTGGTGGGTCTTGGATAAAGATCAGACAGTTGCTGGCTAGATGTGTGCAGAAAGTCATGACAGGAATAGGCCTCCTTGGATTTCCGGACGTGCTTCTGCAGGGCAAGGACTTTCGTTGATGCAGGCGGGGGTTTGATGAAGTAGTGTGTACTCTTACACATGATGATATTATGGAGCTGGGCATTATCACAACTGCCGCACTGAACTTTTTAAGGTCACAGGTCAACATAGCCATGTCTATCAGGTTGAGAGGTCCCAACAGATGAACTGTATGTGGCAGAGTGTGGTGCACCAGGGTTTCCTATTTACATACATCTTTTGGGCACTATTGTGGGGGCCATTTTCCTTCACCCTGACCTGGACGGCTCGTTCGTCTCAAGGTAGATAGGACATTGGCTTGAGTAAGCAGTGTGGTTACACATGCTATTGATGTAATGATAAGGCAGTGGACAATTACCCTCAGGGGCACCTTGGCACAGGTGCCATCTTTGGCAGGGTTTTTTCAAGACTGACATATGTGATTAAAACACTGACACTGGTAGCAATGGGTAATGTTTGGAATGTAGAATTGGACAGTAATGACTTCATAACCAGCATTGATCTTTGGTGGAAGAACCATGATCAAAGGTCAGGAAGAGGGTACAGTTTGGTATTAGTATATTGTCTACCTTGTTCATTACATGATGCTCTGCTGTAGCACCCTGATCTGAGAGAGTATCTTTGATTTCTTCTTCAGTCAGACCATTAAGCAAGTTATTAAAAACAGCCCAAAAAGAAGAATTTAAGGTAACACTGAGCCTCAACTTTTACCGGGTAGCAATGTATAAGCATGGCTTTAATCTGTCTTTGTACTTGAAAGGCACCGTCTGTCTGTAACAGAAGAGTACCAACGTGCACACATGAGCAGGACTTCACACTGCCTGCAATTGAGTCAACACTCTTTGTATGATGAATGGATTAACAGTTGAAAAGTTCTTACCTTTGTCTGTACGAGACACTACGAGGTACCTAGGTGCAGCCGGGAGAGATGATGAGTCCTTGGATTTCCTTCTACCCCTTCATTTCCTTTAACTTTCTTTTTTTTTTTTTTTTTGAGGAACCCATTGCCAGGGAATCCTCCATGGTTGCCAGCATCTTCAACAGTGTGCTCATTCCTACTGGGGCCACCCCATGGAGGGGGTAATTGTCCACAACTCAAGTCACATAATCTAAACTGCACACAGAGGGACCCATCAGCATTTTTAAAAGGTTATGGCTCAGGTAACCTCCTCTCCCTGGACCTGGCCTTTACCAGGAAGTATGTGCAAACACTACATGTCAACCTGGGGCTGGGTATTACGGGTTACCCAGTCACCATTTACACGTTAAGTGCATGGGTGACCTTTAGGAACACACAGGGAGGAGACAAGAAAAAGGGAAGATAGCCCTCAAACAACAAAGCAGAGGGGAAAAAAGGAAGAGGAGGAATAAGAAAGAAAATATTGAAAAAAGGAAATATCCTGATTCATCTGAACTATTCTCATAATCTTTGGTTTTGTGAAGAAGGCATAAGACTGTCTCCATTGAAGGAGACAAGGACCAGCAGTACAGTGGACAAGCAGCATGGAAAAGAAGTAGTGCTGCAGAGGCTAGGGTCATGTGGTATGTATCCAAGCATGTACTCAGCAAAGTGTGGTGAGCCTCCTGAGGATAAAGTGGTGTTCTGTCACAGACCCAACCTCCATAACATCCTAGTCTCTTCTTATGTCACCACCAACTTCAGCTCCCTTCCACAGGGATCATATCCCCTGCAAGATCCAGCACTTCCATCTGGTTGCAGGCTAAACCTATGCAATCAAAGGACCAGCTGTGAAAGCAGCCATATAATTTAGCAACAGTGCTGCAATAACTGCAGAGTTTTTGTATTGAGATGACCACTAACCAGCTGTCCATTAGGATGAATAGCCACTGCCAAACCATGGGCAAAAGCAAGGTAACCACCCTGTGGCCGAACATACAGCTGAGCATAAGACTGATTTCATCGGCTGCTTCACAACCAGGAATCTGGACCCCCGAACTACCAGCTTTTCTGGGGCCACTAGATGGGAGTTATCCTTAACAGTACATTCTCTGATCTCAACACTATCCAAGCCACAACTAACAATACTGTCTCCCCCCACCGAACAATTCCTGCCCTCTTTATGCTACATGTCTCCCATCCTGTGTACTGTATGTGTGTGTTTCTTTTGCTTCCCTCCCCTCTCCGCCTCCCCATTCCACTCCGACATCTCTGTCTTTTTTGCTGAGAACTGGTTTTCCATCTAAGTTCTTCATATTCATACAGCTTTTGTTTTCCTGTAGGCGGTATCTCTTTTTTCCCCCATTTATACATTCTTTTACAGACTTGCATTTGCCGTCATCCATTTCTACTTAGCTGTTTTGCACTTCCTGTCAATCTCATTTCTTAATTGTCTGTACGCAATTTTCCTGTTTGATTTACTGCATTTTTATATTTTTTCCTTTCGTCAATTAAATTTAGTATTTCCTGTGATATTCAAGGATTTTTGTAGATCTTGCCTTTCTACCTACTTTGTCTTCTGCTGCCTTCACTATTTCATCTCTCAATGCTACCCTTCCTCTTTTACTGTTTTATACCCCCCCCCCCCCTTTTCTGTCAATTGTTGCCTAAAGCTCCCTCTGGAATTATTAAGAACTTCAGGTTCCCTCAATTTGTCCAAGTCCCATCTCCTTTTCCCTACCTTTCTGCAGTTTTTTCAGTTTCAACGCATGTTCAATAAGTTATGGTCAGAGTCTATATCTGCCCCTGGGTACGTCTTACAGTTTAAAACCTGGTTTCAAAATCTATGTCTTGCCATTATAAAATCTATTTGGTACCTTCCGGTGTCTCCTGGTCTCTTCCACGTATACAACCTTCTTTCGTGATTCTTAGACCAGGTGTTTGTTATAACTAAATTACTCTCAAAGTCCGAGATAAAGTACTCTACAAATGAGAAAGAATGTCACGCAGCTATCAGGGCTATCAACAAGTTCCGGCAATGTTTAATTGGCAAACCATTCACCGTCGTGACAGACCAGCATTCTTTGTGTTGGTTGACTGGCTTGAAGGATCCATCAGGTCGACCAGCAAGATGGGCACTAAGACTCCAAGTGTACGACGTCACAGTAGTATTCAAGAACAGGTGCAAACACAAGGATGCCGACTGCCTTTCGAGGAATCCAACAGTGAAACACAACAGCATGAATGAAATTTAAGCCCTCACTGAATTAGGTGACGTTACAGCTGAGCAGAGGGAAGATCCAGCACTATTAAAAACCACAGAGGGCTTGGAGAAAGGAGAACCGACCAAAGGAGAGTTCCAACTTATAAACGGGACATTGTATAAGAGAAACTACGATCCACTGGGCTCCAGATAGCTACTGGTCATTCCAGCTAATCTCCAGTCAGCTATTCTTAAGTATTTCCACGATGCTACAATATCCGGTCATCTGGGATTCGTGAAGACCCTAGACAGAATCAGACGCAGGTATTACTGGAAGGGTCTCTACCGATCCATCAAGCACTATGTGAGTCACTGTAAAGAGTGCCAGCGACGGAAGCATGTGCCACAATTACCTCCAGGGCATCTCGAACAGATTCCACCTGCAGAAGCTGCTTTCCACAGAGTTGGGAACGATTTTTTAGGGAAGTTCCCGAAGTCGATAACCGGTAACCAATGGATAATAGTCTGCACTGACTACCTCACATGCTATGCTGTCACCAAACCTGTGCCAACTGCAGAAGCTCCAGAGATCGCAAAATTCCTTGTAGAAGACATTATTTTGAAGCATGGAGCACCACGTGAGATGATATCTGATCATGGAAAAGTATTCCAGTCATAACTAGTATCAGAGATAATGTCACGTTGCAACATTGTCCACAGAATGACAACTGCATACCATCCTCAGACCAATGGTCTTACAAAGCGTTTTAACAAGACATCAGCGGATATGGGATAGCGGATTAGGGGTCGAAGAAGCAAGACAGCTGGCTCACATATGGACACTGGACGCCGAGGAGAAGGACCGTCAGCGGTATAACAACAAGCACCAACCTGTTGTGTACAGTGCAGGAGATCTGGTATGGATATTTACCCCTGTACGGAAAGTTGGAATATCAGAAAAGTTATTGAAGCGATACTTTGTTCCGTATCGTGTCATACGCCGCCTGTCAGACATCACATACGAAGTTGAGGATTATGAGCCGTCGTCAAAAAACGACAAAAACGAACAGACATTGTTCACATCCTGTGCATGAAGCCTTACTACGATCCTGAAGCGCAGATAGGCGACAATGGCTTCTTGTTGAAGGACGCTATCAACGGTAACGATACTGACGAAGCCACGACAGGAATGTCTGTCGTCAATAATCGTGGAGAAGGGAAGGATTCTCCAGAACTGCCATACAAAGGACCCATGACAAGGTCAAAATCCAGGACATTGCAGCTGGCTCTACAGGGAACTTAACAGCGGAACACTGTTTTTCCAGGAGAGGGAGCAATTCCGCGAAACACCACGAAAACCCACTGCCAGCGTGGCGCAGGGGATAGTGTCACCAACTGTGGTGCTGGAGGTCGCCGTTTCAATCCCGCCCAATGGCAATAAATTTATTTCTTTGTAATTAACAATTCCAGAATGTTCTACATCTTTCTTATGTTCACTTGTAAATTCTACTTGTTTCTTATGTTACCTATTGTTCTAATTTCTGGTACATTCTGTCTGTGTATAAATAGCAGAGCACTCTGTCCGAGAGGCAGTTAGTGCAGCTTGTAATAAGCTTTCAGTATAAGTGCTGTGTTCAGTTGCCTTCGAAGTCAAGTCTGCTTCAATTTCAACGCGACAATATATTACACACTACTTATAAAGTTTCAAAAAAGAACCAAGCATTCAATGATTTTGAGACCTGCAAGAACTTAATGAAGTTGACATGGACCACATTTTACATTCTGGAAATGCATGCACTAACTTTATTAATTACACTGCACAGGAAATGAGAAAGACAGTGATTAAAACAATTATTGAAACAAAATAAAAACAATAATTAGCCAGTTATCATCTTTAATAATTTATTTACGAACCAAACTGCCTGACATGATAGAGCCCACAAATATTTTTCATTGATATAGTTCAGCTGAACAGTGTTACTGCTGAAAGTATTTGTAACACACTCAATTGAAGAGTCCAATACTCACTCTCCCCTTTTTTCCTCCCTCCCCCCCCCCCCCCCCCCCACATATTGATGACATCATGGGTAAAAGCCAACAGGTGGTATCCCAGTTATAAGTAATGTTCGCTGCATTATATCTAATGTTGGAGTAGCCCGAACCTTTTCTTTAAAAAAAGACCACTGAATATACACATCATGACTACAAAAGAGAGAGTAAACAGCAGAGAACTTTCAGACCAGATTGCAGTTTTACATAGTTGAGTGGATTGGCAATAATTCTAACCCTTTGACCAAATAACTAATATTTATTTTTTTAAATAGCACAGCAAGATAGCCACACAAATAGATTAAATACGATTTCTGCAATGTTAAAAACTCTGAGACAACAAGAAGTAATAAGACTGTATCACGCCTTCTTTTGTGACTGAGTGCAACATACAATTGTTGAAGTGAACAGTAAATGTTATGATAAAATCCCTCATCATAAGAAAAGTTTCACAAGGGTGACTTTCTTAAATACAGCAGCAGTGTGCTTATGGCAGATTTTGTCATATTTGGCTTTGTTTACAATGTAATATATGTGAAATTGATATCTAATGTTTTATTAATACTAACATTTATTTAACAATTTAATTCACATTCTAGTATGTCTCGCATCATTCAGAAATTGCACCACTCCAAAATTAATAGTATGCGCTGCATGGATTAGAAAGAAGTCTTTCTGGCTTTGAATGCATTATTATGAACCGGCACATAACGACTGAGAAAATACGCTGCCACTGTTCCCGAACCGCAAACTGGAAATGTGAATGCCTCACGGGTGTGTAAATCTGACCACGCCATGGCGTCTAGCCTCACACGCAACTCGTTCTTTGTATGCAATCGAAGGATATTTTGTTGGGCGCGACAAGTGGCTGTTTTGCTACAGCATAAAAGATGCTATTCATTTACTTCTTATGCCTCACTTTTGAAAATATTCGGACACACATTCCACACACAAGCAAGCAAATTTCCTCGTGCGTAATGAACCCAATTTTCTTTTCTAAAAACGGCAAGGAAAAAGTATGGAAAATTTGAAAATTAAACACATTCGAAAATCGAACTATTGGGGTATGTATTTTGTAACATGCGGTAAAAATGGCAAGCTAGCCGCACCCAGTTTGTGTACGACAAAATACTTACTGCGTCCAATTCTGCTTAAGTGCTTCTTCAGACTGACAGACAAATTTCTGAAACAGTGGAAACATTTTTTGCTAAGATTATTTTGAGAATACTTATGGAGCAATACTTGAATTTATGAGCAATTTAACAGCTTAGAAGAGCACGACCCCAGGAAATTGCTTACTCATTCATAGTCATACCATGCCATGATGTGTCACAATGCAATAACCTAAACTATATGAGAAAACCTTGCAGGAGTATGCTTCAAACTGTACTTACAGCAGTGTAATATCAACATACTATGATGCTTTTCACACCATGATCATTGTTAACTTCATGCACTACGTTGTAAGGAACTCTGCACATCGGACCACCACCTTGAAGCGACAGTAGTAAAAAAGAATAAAAGGTGAAGCTGGGAAATTTAATATTGGTGTATAGAACATAGGGCTGCATTCTCAAAGATTCTTATTTTTACATATTAAAAGAGTTAAAACCCTACCTATCCTCCAGCGCAAGTGACATGTACCAATAAGAGAATACATCTTAGACCAATATTACACACCACATTCACATTCAAAATCGGGCTTGGAGGCTGAGAACACACAAATAATTGCAGAGATTCGGGCTCCGAGCCTGAAAACGACAGAATAATTAGGAAGATTCTCGAAGATGGCGAGTGCGCAGAGTAATTGCGCAAAATAAAACACACTTTACAACAATTAAATGCGCTTCTTCCCATTCAGCACGCATATCCAAAACCGATTGTTTCTGAAGCAGAAACTCAAAGACATTAAAACGGCAATACCTTTCCTCCATCAACAATTCAATTCGCTCCAGAATCTCCGAATTCTTTCGATTCTCTTGCGAAGGACCTTCAAAAACGTTAATTTCACATGTTGCACTCTAAGGACATTGCTTGAGAGTAGTAGATTGTCAAAATACTGAGTTTCCCGCAGACACTATTACTGCTGTGGAACCATACGGGTGACAGGCGTACCTCAGTATGGGAGTAAAATGGCGCAGTAACAGGAAACTTTTTCCAACATTGGCGTATGCGTAAACGTATGATTCCTATGTACAAAACACGTGAATTAGACACACAAATCCCTTGAAATTCTTGCAGTATTTGGGTCAAATGTACTGTCGTGACTACCTGTAGCAAAACGGTTCCAAGAATTTGACAAAGGACACTTGGGGGATAGTACTTGGGAAGAATACCATCACTTTGACTTTAACAAAAAATGTTCAAATGTTTGTAAAGCTTACGGGGACTTAATGCATACTCTCATGCTATCAAATGGCGTGTATAAGATATTAAAGATGAACAATTAAAATTTTGTGTGCTTAGTAATAGTATATAGTACTTTAAATTCAGTTTTCAAAGTTTTTACTCTAATTCTGAAATTATTACAAAATCATACATCTCCAATTATGTTCGTAACTGATTAAATCAATCAATGCCAGATTTAACTGTGTTATGTTTACATCCATTAAAAAAATATACATTGGCTGTATTGAATATATTTGATACATATTTATTTACTACATTTTACATATTTTTTGTGGAAATAAGTGAATTTTTTTCAATAAATTATCTATATATCTGAACTTATACAAAAAATTTTAATATTTAGCTCTGTCTGTGTATTTGTTGCTCTATGAGAAATGTATGGACTAAATATGAAGGCATTATGTCACAGATGTACTGAAGAGAAGATAATAAGTGTCAGAGTATGTAGTTTCTGGTGAAATGAATTTAAAGTCATATTTCTTTAATTATACCTTCTCAGGCTGTTTCCAGGTCTGTACTCAGGAATTTTTCTGTTCTCGAGACTTATCTTTTAACTACTTTTCTCTTGCTTTGTTTCTTTTACAAGGTCCTGCACAGATATTTCATTCCTTGCCATACGGTGATTGTCAATTTCCTTAAAAATGGGTGGAGTCAATGCACCATCTCTGAAGGCCGAACACAGTAACAATTTCACTGTCCCTGTTCCAGTCTTTAAAAACAAACACAGCATCATGTGTAGCAAGTTTGATAACTGTTGAAGATGACTTTGTAGTTGACTGGCGAAAATATTCTTTGTAAAGAGTGGGTCTAAAGCTGTAGCTACCAAATAATTTTTAGGCCTTACTTTTTGTGATGTCTTCAAAATGAACTTGCACACCTTGTTGTAAGTTAAGCAGTACCTTGCTTCATTTTGGGCGTAAGCTCTGATGTGTTTGTTTTCTCGCAAATCACATTAATGTAAGAACACACAGAATAATTTCAGAAATGCAAGCGTACCCAGGAGTTTTAAGTCGTGTTAGCTCTTCAAATGGTTGTAATAATTTCAAAAGTTGCTCTGAAGCTCACAATGCACAACCGTCATGTTGGTAATGTCACAGTCTGTGAAAAATAGTGAAATAGCCCGTTTTAGTTCAATTAGCCTTGCAAGCACATAATAGACCCATGGAATTCGATCGCATGCTATATCTTGCATCAATTCATGCTGAGGGAGATCCAAATGTTACTGTATAGAATGCAGTTTTTCCTGTGCAATGGCAGAATAATTAAAATAAGTTATGGTTCTTCTACTTGCTGCTATCATTTGACAGAGCCTTCGGACAATTCGTTAACAAAGAATAGAAGAGTGTGGATGAAACAGCACACAGAGGCAATCTCTGCAGCTTTAACAGCTTCTACGATACTCTGTCCATTATAAAGAATAACGACATTAATTTTTGCCATTTTGATGACCCATGAACTTGCAATTTCTTGTAAACTAATTGCCATTTTTTGTGCCGTGCGTTGTCCCTCAAAATGTTTGATGCTCAATACCACATGTTTGACATTAAATTCACGATCAATAAAATGTGCAGTTAAACTTGAAAAACTGTTGATTTTGCAAGCACATCGCCATCACACGTCACGGAAGTATAATCTGTCTTTGAAAGTAATGTTTTAATTGTCTGAACCACCTCATGATATCTCTCGGAAATTATTTTGTCTGAGAAGTAATGACAGCTTGGTATTTTATACCATGGCAGGACGCTATTAGTCAATCTAAAACCAGGCCTTTCTACATTTACTGCCTCATTGTCAAGCGATATCAATTCAGCAATTAAGAGATGCTTTTTTCATCCCTACGATCATCAATACCCTATGATTTACATAATTCAGCACTTTGTTCAAGGCTAAATTGCTTTTTTCTTGCCCTTCTGGAAGCGTAGCTGCAACTTTCGATGTTCGTCACTGTGTCTGTTTTTCAAATGATTTATCATTCCTGATGTAGTAGGCTTCTTTCTGACACCACCACGAGAAATTTTTATTTCACATAATTTGTACACAAAATTTTATGGATTGTTTTCATCATCCTCAAAATGTGTACATAAGGGCGATTTCTTTTTAGAAGCCATAATGGATTATTATTTACAATATCAGTTCTACCCAAATTCACTTAAATGAGAAAGCATAGTGCGACAAACTGTGCTTATGATCAGTAGCAAACTAAACTTGTCAACAATACACGCAACACTAACAACTTGCGTCACTGTGGCTGAAGGATAGCTGTATTGCTGCCACAGAGCTACGAAAACCATCCGATTGTCGCAACACTTTAACACGGCATAGTCATTATCAGAATAGTAGAACTCTGAGATTAACGGAAATAAGTGGATCCGGATGTATTCATTACTAAACGAAACTGTACTCATTACAAACGTATCACTAGTCATTACCAGTGCCACCTAGAAATACGGTCGCTACACTGTCTTTGGAATCTCTTGTGACATAAGCTCTACAAACAATAACAAAGTGTTGCTTTCTTGCCGTTGCTTCATGTCGTGGTTCTAAGATTGTGAAGAAATATTTACTGTTATTGTTAATACTACTATAAAATTAACCACTGATACGTAAACTGTATTTTAAGAACCTCCTCGCTGTTGTTATTGCAATGCAGTGAGCACTGAACTTTTTTAGGTATATCTAAATTTAACATTTCAAAGAATAAAATAAAAGAAGTAGTGAAGGAAGGTTAGGGTTTAACGTCCCATCGACAGCTTGGTCATTAGAGACGGGGCTAACGCTCTGAGTTTTGGGTAATGATGAGGAAGGAAATCGGCCGTGCCCCCATTTGAAATGAACCATCCCGGCATTTGCCTGGAGTGATTTAGGGAAATCGGAAGACCTAAATCTGGATGGCCTTAGATGGATTTGAAAAAATAGTGAGTAGCGGGAAACAAAACAGAACTGCAAAGTTGGCAATCTTGTTCACTCACCCAGTACGCCACATCAACACTGAACAAATTGTCACTCAAAATATCTAATACTGTGGTGCACTCAGATGGGATACTGTATTATAAACCTCCGTTAGTGAGGTGCGGTCTCTCAGAACGACTGGATTAACAATGTTAATTTTTTTTTTTTTGCAACAATGTGTTGTATGAGGTGTTGTGCCGAGTACCTTCCTTATTAGTGATGCCTTAAATGTCGTAATTTAATTAGTTGCTTACTGATTGTTGCTGCAGTGAGGATGGCATTGCTGGCAGTCAGTTATAAGGGGAGCATATCTCCTTATCTTTGTAGTTTAATTAATATTTATATTTTCATAAGTTTATTAATTACTAGGCTGCATAAAGGATGTATTAAATAATGGACTTAGAGAGAGAAAGCGAACGTATCAGAATGTTACTGGAAGAATCTGAACCTGAGGAACCACAATTTGGTGAAGTAGAGGCCTTAGAGGAATGGGGAGAAGAGACAATGTGAAAAAAATACATGTGACTTCAACATATTGAAACTTTGTGCAAAGACTGTAAATAAGTATTGTTATATTAGTAACCATATTGTTATTTTCTCTAATTTGTTTAAAATTTATTTTGTAGTCCGGAGGTATTTGAACACTGAATAACATTTACATCTTTGCAAATTGTTATATTTTCTGACAAACATTTGCATATTAATTGTATATGGTTTATTGACTGCAAATAGTCTAAATAGCCACTAAGAAAAAGAAAATGACTGAGTAACAATTGAATCTTTGTTTATAACCGAAATATTACTGAATACCATGTCAATTCAGTTGTCTTATTCTGATGTTTTGAGAGACCAACCTCACTGAACTTGGTACTTAAAAACACCTGACGGAGGGTTAATAATTTGAAAGGTTTCTTCCACTACTTGTTACACAATTTGATCCAAATTGGTGAGACACATCCCATTACCTTCATTTTAAGTACTGTTGCCGCACTTACTCTAGAGGCTTGCCCTTTAGTTCACTCATGGAATGTTAAAATCTGTCGGAATATTTCGTAACTAATGCCAGTGTGACCAATAATAGGCTTAAATTCTGCAATCAGGAGGGCCATTGTACAGTACTGTGTGGTATTGCCTGTTACGGTAATACTGTCATGAACGAAAATGTATCACTTGTTTAGATCATAACTTTGCCAAAATCTTTACAGGTAAAAAAAACAATAAACTTACATTTGCTTTAAAAGCAATAACCATCTAAAAAAGTTGAGCTACTCAATATGCTCTTAAAATTCGTCACAAATGTCCTGTATAAATTACATCAGAATAAATAAGACCGTGTTCACACTGCCGGCCGGGCCGAGCCAAGAGATTAAACACATTGTTTTTAATTGATCTGTTCACACTTGCCGGCCGGGCCGAGAGTACTCCGCTTCAGGCGGCTCACGCCGAGCCGACGACATTCCGAATGTTTCCGGCGCGAGCCAATTAGGCTACGGTGTTGGTTCTGCAGCACAAATATCACATGTTTCCTCTCTGCTTTCAAGGGAAGCCTCTGTACGATATTTATTTTCAAATATACTGTTATGAAAATATGTTGTTTATTTTTAATTGTATTGTAATATGAATATTTTTCTTTTTCAGTAACTTCTTTTTTTTTTTTTTTTACTCGTTCACACAAGGAAAAACTGTCCTAAATTTTAGTCGAAATTCATGGGATGAGTCCATTACTATCAATTTATTATGTGCTTAAAATTTGACGAGTCACGACAGTGTAAGAACAACGGTATTAAAATAACAAAATCAATTAACTTAGCTGGCTCGAAGAAGACGGCAATGAGAACGTTTTGCTCACACCTGTGTCTCCTTTGATCTTCTGCTGACAGTGGGTGGGGATTCCTTGTAGGTGGGGACTAGCCCAACAAGAATAAAAAAGAAAAAAGTGACAAACGCTTCTATCCTTTACTGACCTGTGCTGCAGAGTCTGAGCCTAACTAAACAGCGTATTTTTCTTTCAGTTAAAGTATAAAACTCTAAAGAACCAGACAAAGAAATTGTTATCAGATGATTCAGCAAAATTTCAAGATATCCATGTTGGACACGAACTGCAGCTGTAGCGTAAAATGTTCATGGCAACTTAGTTCCCCTCAGAGAAGATCCAAAAAACAAGGGGGGGAAAAAATGAGACCTGTGTAGAGTTCCTTGAAGGTGCATGTGGACTGAAATATAGTACAGAATGACTCGTATAAAACCGGTACATCTCATGTACGCCCGTAACCACCACTTGCAAAATTTCTTATAAGGAGTTAGCTACAAGTTTTTAATATCAGATATGAGGGTATCGCTTTTATATGGTACACGCTGTTACATCTTTCTAGAGCTAGAAAAGCAAAAAGAAAAAAAGGTATATATTTTTTATTAGGAGTAGATACATCTATAAATATAAGAATATTTTTGGGCTGCTGCTTTTACTATCTTCAACTAGAGAGTCCTCAAATGTAATTTAAAAAAACAGTCCATCAACAGTAAAGTTGCAGTTAACATTAATTTTTTCTTCTCTTCTAGTTCCAAACGCGAAATATATGTTTCATTAACAATCTGGTGTGGAGAAAAAACCCGTTGTATGCCTCTCAGGAAGTCACGTATGAACTGATGTAAAGCCACAGCCAATCGTTATTCACTGTAATCGGTCGCCACCCAAGAAAAATTAGTTCATACTTGTTATCAGGTTATCGATCATTAACACATCACGAGTGATCTACACACGTGGCCAGCAATTCAAATTATTGGGCACTGCAGTGCTTCACGCTGCGCTCAACACCCGCAGAGTTCGCAGGCTTACAGTCGCGGCACTGACACCGCTCAGATAACTCGCATTTACTTGTGAAAGGAGGTAGATATCGGTGCGACTACTATTTCAAAAACTTTTCTGTGCTGTTAGCTTCACTTCACTTGCAGTAATGTATGGTCTAAAATGCATAGAACAGTAAACTGCCTGCTATCCAACTTTTTCAATACGCGATTTGTAAACCAAGCGCACGCACTTGACAAATAGCGTCATTTGAAAACTACTGTAACGAATTATGAAAAGGTGAATGCTTTATTAGAAAGCTGAGATATTTTACTACAATGTGTCCAAAAATCAGATTTTCTCACTGCCGGCCCGGCCGGCAGTGTGAACGCACCCTAATATCACAGAATATAAGCCTTCTCTGAATTGGTTTTAGTTACCAAATTCATATTGCTACATTAGGTGCAAGTAATGAAATATATTCATGAATATGTACGTATTGATATGGTAGATGTAGGTAATTAAATGTATTCCTGAGTAAGTTCGTATTGATATGGTAGATGCGAATAACGATATGTATTCCTGAGTAAGTTCATATTTATATGGTAGATGCAAGTAACGATTCAGTACTTCGAGCCAGTATTGGTTACTCCGTACTGAATACATATGGTTTGCTACATCTCTTCAGAATAGTGTAGTTTAGTGTTTATGTCATGGCAGATGAGCTGCAGATTTACTGGGAATTTTTAATTTTAATCATTTTTTTACCATCGACTTATGAAATGCATTGCAAATTCAGTGAAAGTTATTGCAAGCAATAAAATTGATTACATAGCGTGTTCTGAATGTAACTGCTTTATTTGTATCAGTCAGTCATTTTTAACATCTTGCTAACAGTAATGTTACCATTGAGTTTACAATAGAAAATGGATGACTTACCAAAGGACCGGCTCGTCGATAGACACAAATAAAATTACACACAAACAAGCTTTCGCAACCTATGGTCGCTTCTTCAGGGTAAGAGGAAAAATCCTTCCGGGTTACTGGACTGGAGTAAGTGGTGGTGGAAGTGTGCATAGGGCAGGGTTTACAACTGGGGCAGTTGCATGGATAGGAGCCAGAGGGTAGGGAAGGTGGTTTGGGGATTTCATAGGGATGGACTAGGATGTTACGAAGGTTAGGTGGGCAGCGGAAAGACACTCTTGGTGGAGTGGGAGGAGAAAGGGAAGGATATGGGTTTTAAGGAAGTGGAAAAGGAGTCATTCCAATCCCAGGAGTGGAAGGACTTACCTTCGGGGAAAAAAAGGAAGGTAAACAAATACACACACACTCACACATATCCAAATGCAAACACACCTAGACAGACATTTGTAAAAAGCAAAGAAGTTGGACAGAGATACCACTTGATGCAGAGGCTCTGTCCACAGAACCGATGCAAAGATGCTAAAGATGGTGGGCGGGAATTTGTATTTAGCGGAGGTTGAGACCAGATGGGCAACGGGAGGAGAGAATAAACTGAAGGGCAAGTTACCATCTCCGGAGTTCTGAAAGTTTGGTGTCGGTGGGAAGTATCCAGATAACCCGGACGGTGTAGCACTGTGCCAAGATGTGCTGGCCGTGCACCAAGGCATGTTTAGCATGTTTGATGGGACCAAAGGAGTTGAGGTTGGAGAGGAAATTCTGGAGTTGTTGTTCACTGTTAGTCCAGATCATGAAGATGTCATCAATGAATCTGTACCAAACTTTGGGTTGACAGGCTTGGGTATCCAGGAAGGATACGTGTAGTCAACATATAGTCTAGCATGATACATGTATTAATTGTGGTGTTTTTTTATTATTTTTTATCATACATATTGCATCCAATGGTCGTTCTGGTTTGTCCACTAGTTCGATAAATTGTATACCTGTGATGTGTTTGTCATGATTTCCAATGTTAGTTATAATTCATCACATTTGTTAATAAATTAATAAAGCAAGGGTGGTATTTATACAGCTGTTCAATTTTGTAAAGTACTATACAATTCAACTTGGTGACAACTGATGTGAAACTTTACAGGATTTTAAGATAGTTCCGTCGCCATTGACGGTTAAGACGAAAGTGAGAAACTCTGCGTAAAATTAGACAGTGAGTGCAAAGAAATGGAAGATGCTCCCAATTAAGAAAACTCTAACACATGTTCCTAGGCTACAAATTCTTAAGTAACAGGAATTTTAGATTAAATGTTATTTTATGCCTGTCGCACAGTTTCCTGAAACCAGGGATAATAGATCTAAAATACTTCAAGCCAATATCCCGGTGACTTTTCATTTCATTAAGTTCAGTTACAGTTTGTTTTGGGAGCATATGGCGAAAAATGAGACAACTCTCTACAGCAGGTGGCAACAGCAATTTATGTGGCGCATAGCTACTGACTGCACCACATCAAACTGTAATATGATTCACATAATTTCTTGAAAATGGAAAGAGATATGGCTGTCCTTCAACTGTCAAAAACGATTACAATGTGTCAGCTAGATTTCATACACAGTAATATATGGTGTAACATGTACCAAACATAAACTGACCAATGACTACAACTTTAAACAATTCAAAATATCTGTGTAATAATAACTTTGGACAATAACTAATAGAAAACAGATCAGTATCATGCAGGGCCATATTTAGGATATGTGACACCCCTGTGCAGTAATTTATTTTACCCCCCCCCCCCCCCCCCGCATCTGGGATTCAAACTGGTTCCTAGAAAAACAATAAAGAAAAACCATCTCTGGATACGCCACCGTTATCAACACAACAACCTGGATTTTAAAATTTTTTGCTGTAATCGAAACTCTGAATAATGATGATTCAAATAACATTAAAATATATATATATATATATATATATTTTTTTCAATGGCAAAATTTTACCGCCCTGTGCAGCTGCACATATTGCACCTACCTAAATATAGCCCTAGCCATTTGGCTATAAGCATAGAAAACTAATAGTTTTGCTACCGAATAGTTTAGCAAAATCGAATGAGGAAGAATATGAGGGTGGTTCCATAACTACCCAGCCTGACAGAGATGGCAGTCAAAAAAGATCTCTGGATTAAAAATTATACGATCTATGAAGCATATGCTGCAATTTTGAAGATCTCAAATTGTTTAGTATTTCTTTGGCAGCCAACAATAGTAAATGTTATGAGTGAATGTGCAAAAATGGTCATCATTATGTGATGCAAAAAACAAAACAAAAATTATTTTTGACAAGCCTCAGCACAACCGATATTAAAGCTGATCTGAATTCTATTTCGAGAGATTCGGCTCCATCATATATAACAGTAAATGATGCCATATGAGTTGCCAAGAAGAGCATCACAATGGTTCCCAAATGAGGTGACGACTCCAGAAATGGTGAAGAAAAACCACAAAGCAGTACTGCATGATTGTTGACAAAGTGCATGAGGTAGCAGATATAGTAGGCATTTCACAAAGTGTGGTGCATCACATATTATCTGAAAGTATGAAACTGTGTCCAATATTTGTGCTATGTTTGCTCACAGTCAAGCAAAAACAGTGTAGATGTTTCAATTGTGTGTTTAGCACAGTTTTGCGGCAACAAAGCAGATTTTTTGCACGGTTTCATAATGATGGCTTCACCACTACATTCTCGGGACAAAAGAACAATCAAAACAATGAACACAAATTGGAGAACCAACTCCAAGGTCTTCATGTCATCTTTTTGGGATGTACATGGGATAACGTTCATTGACTAACTTTAAGAAGGAAAAACTATCAACAGGGACTCTTCATCATCATCATTTTCCAACTCTAGTTTCCCGGGTGTGGTGTACAAGCACTCGCCATCTCTTCGTGTCTTCATACATCTTCTGTTCCAGAATGTCTTCCCATTTGTGTCCTTTCTCCTCCACAACTGATCTTACAGTCTCTACCCAGTGTTTCCTTGGTCTTCCCCCAGGTCTTCTTCCTATGAGGTTGAAATACTTTTTAGCAGGTATTTCACTGTTCATTCTCATTAAGCGCCCATGCCACTGAAGTCTACATTTCCTTATGATGCTGGTGACAGAAACCTCAATACCAGCTACTTTTTTATTCACCTCATTCCTAATTTTTTTTTTTTTATCCTGTCTGGTTGTTTGATTCATAGTTCTAATGAACCTCATTTCCATTGCCTGAATCCTACTGAGGTCTCTGGTTAGTAGGGTACATGTTTCTAAGCTGTATGTAAGGATTGGAATGAAATAGGTACGGTACATGGCTGCTTTTGCTTTTTGTGGCAGTTTATCATCCCGGAGAAGATTTCTTATTTGACTGTAAAAACTGGATGCTTTCTGTGTTTTGGTATTTCCTGTTTAACGGTGTTGTCTTTAGAGATGATACTTCCTAGGTATTTGAAATGACAAACTGATTCTACTTTTGCCCCATCTAGAAATATATTCGATGTTATTCCTTGCCTGTTGATGGTCATTATGGTCATTTCTACTGTCTTTGTTTTACTTATCTTTAGTCCAAAATTTTTGAATGTGTTGTTCCAATCATTCAGTTTCCTTTGTGCTTCAGCTTCTGTCTCTCCCCATACCATCAAATCACTGGCAAAAACAAGGGCATTAGGTTTGCTGTCTATACTTTTGATAGATTTTATAATTTTGTCCATTACTATTACAAATAGGAGTGGTGATAGGGCACTTCCTTGCTGGGGACCTCTTTGTTTCGAACCATTCTGATCATCCATTGCTTATCTGGACACAGCTATAACACTTTTGGTATAGCATTTTGACTTACTTTGGCAGCTTTAGGTTTTCCAAACATTCCCATATCTTGCTTTGAGGAACACTGGCATATGCCTTTTCGATGTCTACAAATGTAATAACAAGATTTCTTCCATATTCCCAGTACTTTTCTGTTAGCATTCTTATTGCAAAAATAAGATCGGTAGTACCTCGGTCTTTCCTGAATCCGTGTTGTTCTTCCTCAATCAAGGGTTCAACTACCTTTCCAAGTCTTCCTTCTACGATCTTTTCTGACAGCTTCAGTGTGTGGGACAGCAGCGTGATGCCTCTGTAGTTTCACAATTTCACTGATTGCCCTTTTTAAACAGAGGGATGATGACTCCTTTAGTCCAATCTTCTGGGATTATGTTTTCTTCCCAAATCACTGATAACACTCTGTGCAGCCAATTTAAGCCTGTTGTTCCTGCTGCCTTTATAATGTTTGAGCTGAGTTCATCAAAGCCTGTGGACTTTCCATTTGGCATGATCTTTAATGCTGTTTTTACTTTGCGCCGTTTTAATGGGTCTCCATTGGTTTGGGCTTCATTAATAACTCTACAGACATTGATGGTCTCCATTTAGCAGCATGCTGAAGTGCTTCTTCATTTCATCCCTGATCCCTTCCTCTGCTTGTATTAAGTTACCATAATCTGTTTCCAGTACAAGGATATTTACACATTCATTTCGTTTGTTCTTTAGTATTTTGTATAGTAATTTTCTACTGCCCTGACAATCTTACTCTATCCTTATGGTAAAGTCCTCCCAGCACTTTTTCTTTTCTTCCTGGATAATTCTTTTTACAGCTAGTTTCTTACTGCGGTATTCCTGTGCTAGATGCTCAATTGTTACCTCATTTCATCTAGCATCTGTTTTTCATGGTCTAACTTTCTTTTTAGTATACTGCTATCCTTTACTGCTGTCTTCACTCGATCATTCCACCAAGGTGTTTCCTTATGTTTTGGTGTGGCACTCGTCTTTGCATAGATGTCTGTGGCTTATTTAACTAGGGTTTCCTTGAATAAAGAACATTCTTCTTCTACACCACCTTTCTCATTTTTTGCTAATTTAGTTGCTATTTGTGCTTCATAGTTTCTTTTCTTTTCTGTGTCCTTCAACAGCCAAGTCCTAATTTTTGGCATTCTCTTTTGTTTAAATTTTGGGCACATGAACATCTTTTAGGGCAGCAATTAATAGCCGGTGGTCAATAGGCATTCACTGGGTATTACTTTAACATCTATAACATACTGACCAGCTTTTCTGTCAGCAATGATAAAGTCTATCACAGTCATTACCTGAAACACGCGCGAAACCCAAAACAATGGTTTTTATTTTATTTTGAATTAATATATTTCTTCTTCATCATCATCATCATCATCATCATCATCAGAGATTGATTATGCCTCTCCGTGTTCACTCTGGAGCACAGTCCCCAAATAAAATTCCTTCAAGATCGCCTTGTCAATGCTAAAATTGTTGTCTCGTCTGATGTTAAGCCTGTTACTTCACTATCATTCTTGACCGAATCTAAGTAGTTTCTCCTTGGTCTCCCTTGACTCCTCTTGCTGTCTACTGCCAAACCCACAAGTCCTGGGTAACCTTCCTTCTGCCATGCATGTAACATGACCCCACCATCTCAGCCTGTTCACTCTTAACTGCTTCATCTACTGTGTTCATTTCCAGTTTTCCCTTTATTTCCTCATTATGGACACCCTCCTGACATTGGTCCCATCTATTAGTACCTGCAATCAACCTTGCTACTTTCATATCTGTAACCTCAACCTTATTAATAGGGTAATCTGTATTCACCGAGGTTGGTTGGTTGATGGAAGGCAGGGACCAAACAGCTAGGTTATTAGTCCCTTTGGCTCAGAATGGAGTGCAGGAAAAGATGCAGTCCAACATTTTGCTAGTAAAACAGGGGGAACTAAAATGTAATTAAAATCAATTGAATCAGCACAATTACAACCAACATAAAACGCAGAATTCTACTATGCACATACCCACAGCTCTATAAGCACTACGACCAAAATTCAGTAATGACAAGCATGTACTGGTTAACAGATTATGCCACTAAAGGAGGAGCCTAAATCTAGAAGAAAGTAACAGTGCTGAAAACAAGGGGAAATGAAGAAATGGATTTTTTTTTTTTGCGGGGGTGGGGGTGGGGGGGGGGGGGGTGCTGGAAACCCTGTTGCTCAGAAGAAGAGCCACACACCAGTTGAAACGTCAGACATAAAATCTTGTACCTGAAAATAAAAACCGCTTGCATGAGAAATGCAATAACCCGTCAACCATTTGTGAAACATCCACCAAAACTAAGAGCAATAAGAGCGGAATTAAGTATTTGGAACAGAGGGCCACGAAGAGCATACATTCCACTAAGATATGACCCACAGATGGTACTTGTTGTGGTGTAAAGTCAGCGCCATACACAAGACGTAAGAGAACAATCATGGAGAAGGCAGCGATCAACTGAAAGCCAATCACAAGCAGGCGCCGCGCATCCTTCGGAGCACTCACGGGAGGCACCTATGCAATTGTTCCTCGCCTCCTACTGCTCGTGTCCACCGCACTCTGCTCCAACTGCTCCACCCACCGCACCGTCCGGAGCAATAGCAGCTGCCAGAACGCTAGTATCACTTCGCTCCACGTAACCCAATCGTTTACAGAGGTGACGCATATGGTGGGAGCAAGGTGAGATCATCCAACCTTGCGGTACTGTTTGAAATTTCAGGTCCCGATGGCATCGTCCACAGGCACCGCAACCAAATTCAAAATTATCATGTACCCTGTGAACCTTCTGCATTTCTCTCAGCAGATTCACCTCAAGAGCTCAGGATGGATGGCGGGGCTCAGCCGGTAGTCTGTCGTCCTCTGAAGCTACAGACTCCGGTCCATCAGTACGTCCACGAGCCTGCCTCCTCCCCCGTTGTCGAGCTCCATAAACAACAACAGTTCGGCACTTCGAGGGGGAGGGAGATGTGGCGTAAAGTCAGCCCCATACACCAGACGTAAGAACAATTGTGAAGAAGACAGCTATTGACCGAAAGCTAATCACAAACAGGCGCCGCGCATCCTGGAGGAAGTAACCGAAGATGCGCGCCCTCTACAAACGGCTATATTTAAGCCAACATATGTCTGCACGGCCAGTCAGTTACTAGTGAGAACTCGGCAGTTACTAGTCAGAACTCTGACAGTTACTACGCAGCTACGAATACAGAACTAGGACAGTACTAAGTCAGAACACGGCTACAAACTTAGCAGTAACAGGGTCACAGTGCAGCTAGCATCACACGGACAATGCCACAAGAAGCGAGAAGAAACAGACATATGTTCTAAAGTTCAGCGTTATACTTGTCAGTCAATAAATATCTTGTAATACTTACTATATCAATGTTTTAGATGTCAAAGGATCCTGCACCAATACCTTTATTGACAACCAGACCGGAACGAGTAAACAACAAAAAGGCGATGAGGTCACAACAAATGGCGACGAGAACAACGAAGAACCAGATTGCAACAAAATATTAATGTCTAAAAGTACGCTGCGCTATTAATTTTGTTTTATTACAGGACTTGGCGGATCCAGTAAATAATCTTTCGATTCTATTGCAGGGTTACGAGTAATTTTCTATATTTTTGCACTTTAATTTATAATTGATTTTGCACCATGGATAATGCTACTAACCCTGCCATTGCCACTACGCTGCAGCCTCCTGCGCTCGATGCACAACAGCTAATGCAAATGTTTCAGTTTCAGAGCCAACAAATTGCATCTCTCCTGCAAACTGTATAACAACTTCTGGCTGCACCTGTGTCTCAAAATACGCAAGCTCTACTGCAGCAGCCACCAGCTCCAGTAATTCCACGATTCCACAATATGACGAAAAAGAAGAGGACTGGTTAGACTGGCTCCAACTGTTTGAAGCCTATGCCACAGTGCACAGAATACAAGGTACTGTCAAACTTCATTTTCTGTTATCGTGCGTAGGCCTCCCAGTGTTCCGTCTTGTTCCCACTGCGGAGCCTTCTGAACTTTCTTACGATTCAGTGATAGGAGCCCTCACGGCATATTATGAACAGCAAATCAATGTAGTGGCTGCAAGGTATCAGTTCTTCAGATGTAGGAGAAATCCGAACCAAACATACAGGCAGTGGATAACAGATCTTCAAGGTCTCACTAGGAAGTGTAAATTTAAGTATTCATGTGGAGCTTTGTATTCAGATGTCATGTTGCGTTACGCAATTGTCTATAATATTCCTGACGGTAGACTTAGGGAACAGATTCCAGAAATGTCAGATCAATTGTTCCACCAAGTAGAACAGATACTGGAACAGTACAATAGAAGAGCCGCGGCAGCGGAAAACTTTGATTCGTTTCCACTGTGTAGTGTCACATCATGCACCGGCGAGTGCCGGGTCAAACGCCGTGTACTTCCACCTGCCCGCTCAAACCGTAAACATGTCGCTAGATGCGGAACCTTTCCAAATAAGGGAGTGAAATCGTGGCACAAACAGCAGAACTGTCTGTCCAAGTCAGCAAATTGCTATGCATGCGACAAGAAAGGTCATATACCAACAGTTTGCTTGGAACAAAGGAAACAGAATTTGCCCTCCCAGCTCAAATGTGACAAGAATAGTTATTCCATAAATGTAGTATTTTCCAAACCAGTGGCTGCCCCCCTCGTAACATCAAGGACACAGAAGTATCACAAGTTATTTGTCAGGCCAGAAAAATGTTATGTCAATTTGCGTGTGAATGACATTTCTGTAAAGTTCCAACTAGACACAGGTGCATCAGTCACATTGCTCAATCGCAAAACTTATGAACAGTTAGGATCACCGCGCCTTTCTCGTGCTAAAACAAATTTGACAGCATACAATGGCAATGAAATTCCTGTAGTAGGACAGTGTTGACTACCTGCAGTATACCGATCGCAAATGCGCACAGTTACATTTCAAGTGCTTAAGTCTTACGAAGGAGAGAATATTTTTGCTTACGGGAAGACATTCTGGAACAGGAGCTGTATGAAAACAGGAGGAGATGGTAAGTGCTTGTACACCACACCCGGGAAACTGGAGTTGGAAAATGATCTTTTACTGTGCAAGACAATATTTTGGTTGTGAACAATGTTGATGCTAAAGACAGTGTAGACAAGTTGTTGAAAGACTTTCCAGATTTATTTTCTGCAGAACTAGGAAAGGCTAAAACTTTTTCTGCACACATTACTCTGAAGGAAAATGCCAAACCAAAATTTTGCAAAGCTTGTGATGTACCGCTCACTTTACGCGAAAGTAGCACAAGAACTTTGCACATTGCAAGAAAATGGTGCAATTGAACCAATACAAGCTAGCCAGTGGGCAAGTCCGCTTGTTATTTTGCCGAAGACGTCAGGCAGCATTCGCATTAGTGTTGATTTCAAGGCTACAGTGAATCCACAAACATTTGTAGACAGTTATACTTTGCCGAGACCAGAAGATTTAGTGGACAGATTAGGTGCAGGAAAATATTTTTCAAAACTATATTTGAGCAAAGCCTACCTTCAGCTGCCAGTCGAAGAATCACAGAACATTTGTGTTGTAAATACTCATCTGGGCTTGTTTAAATATTTGCGGGAGGCACCTTTGCAACTGTTCCTCGCCTCCTACTACCACCTCCTACTGCTCGCATCCATGAGAAACATCATCGCTGGCCGAACTTCTACACGGCCGCCGCCACCGTATCCTGCTCCATCTGCTTCACCCACCACGCCACCCGGAGCAACAGCAGCTGCCGGAATGCAAGTATCGCTTCGCTCCGCGTAACCCAGTCTTTTACAGAGTTTTCAGCAGATGCAGATGGTGGGAGTGAGGCGAGATCATCCAACCTTGCGGTGCTCACATGTTTGAAATTTCAGGTCCCGATGAAATCGTCCACAGGCACAGCAACCAAATTTGCAATTGTCATGTACCCTGTGATCCTTCTGCGTTTCTCTCGGCAGATTCACACAACGCGCAGACCGCACGGCCTTCACCGCCACCGCTGCAGTTCTTCACGGCACTGTGGCCCGACGACATGGAGATGGGGCCCTCGCAGCCTTCACCTCACCTGGACATGCCAATGGACTTTGACCAGCACAGGCAGCATGCCACACAGCATCCGACACTGAAATCGCCACCGACGTGGGGCCAGGCCGGTAGTCTGCCATCCTCTGAAGCTACAGACTCTGGTCTATCAGTATGTCCATGAGCTTGCCTCCTACCCCGTTGTCAAGCTCCATACATGACAAAAAGTTCGGTGCTTTGGAGGGCAGGGAGGGGGGGCGGGTATGTTGTGGCATAAAATCAGTGTCACACACAAGACGTAAGAGAACTATCGCGGAGAAGAGAGTGATTGACCGAAAGCCAATCACAAGCAGGCACTGCGCATCCTGGAGGGAGTAACCGAAGATGTGCGTCCTCTACAAGCAGCTATATCTAGGCTGACATATGTCTGGACGGCCAGTCAGTTACTAGTGAGCACGCGTCAGTTACTAGTGTGACCTTGCAGTTACTAGTGAGAACTCCGACAGTTACTAGGCAGCTACGAAGACAGAACTAGAACAGTACTAAGTCAGTATGCGGCTACGAACATAGCAGTAATGAGATCACAGTGCAGCTAGCATCATATGGACAACGCCACAAGAAGCGAGAAGAAACAGACATATGTTCTAAAGTTCAGTATTATACTTGTCAGTCAATAAATATCTTGTAAATCTAACTATATCAATGTTTTAGATGTCAAAGGATCCTGCACCAGTACCTTTATTGACAACCAGACTGGGACAAGTAAACAACAAAAAGGCGATGAGATCACAACAGTAGTGCTCCACAACCACAATGCAGGGAAGGCTCGTTGCGCAAACTATGAGTCAGACTGGAATGTCCGATGTGGAGACGGCAAAGGAGAGTGGATTCCTACTGAGAAGGAAGAGCTCCAAGCTGCAATAGTTATTTTGATTAAGTGGAGTTAATTAAATGGGGCTGTAGCCCACCAGTTGCTGTTACAGTTTTGTATCAGCTCAGATTTTATTTGCACCTGAAAATCCGCACTTGGCACTGTCAAGGAGAATGGGTTGTGAGTAAATGTTGCTCTAACCAACTGGTTAGCCTGTTCCTTACCTAGGATACTTACATGACTGGGGACCCAGAGAAAGGCAATAGAGCAGGTGGCATGGCAAAGATCAGCAAGGGGATCATGGATAGAAGTGAGCAAAGGATGAGAAGAGTAGCATAGGTTGATGGACTGCAGACTGTTCGTGGTGTTGGTGCAGATTATAACACATTCCATGGAGGCCTGTTGGATAAAATGAAGGGCTCTACTAATGGCCATCAATTCCACTGTAATCACACTACATGATTCTGGTGGTTAATGGCAAACTTCCTGTATGACTGGTAGCTTTCGAGCCACCAGTGATGAAGATCGTTGCACCCTGAAACTCTTCAAGTAATGAGTGTAACAAATGCTGGAATATTATGGAAGAGACTGAAACTTTTGTACCCTCGAAGTGTTCCATACTGATTCGTGGTTGCAACACCATCCAAAGGGGTGTGTGTGGTATAAGACAGTGTGTACAGTCAAGGAAAGGGTGACAAAAGTCCCTGCAGGTGGAGGCAAGACACAGTCCAACAGGTAATCCTACTCGAGGGTGAGTATCAGGAGGTCAAAACCCATAGCTTGAAAAAAGAACACAGTATGTGAGGTGAGCACAGTTGGACACCAGAAGCCTATTCCACCTAATCTAAAGAGGGGAGATTCCCACTTCGGCAAAGAGACTGTTGACAGGGCTGGTCCAAAGGCACCCTTAGCCCCAAGCAGACACCACAATGAACTGGTCAGCCCATTCATTCCATGGGATACCCACATGACTGAGAACACAGAGAACAGCAACGGAGCAGGCGGCACGACGATGATCACAGACGACGTCGTGGATACATGACCACAGGATGGGAAAAGTAGCATCGGTCTATGGCCTGCAGGCTGATCATTGAATCTGTACAGACTGAAATACAGTTCAGGACTGCCTGTTTGATAAAATTAAGGGCTCTACTAATAGCCATCAGTACTGCAGTAAACACACTACATGATTCCGACTGAGAATAGTATTCCATATCAGTGGGAGATGTAAAAGCATATCCTGTATGACCAATAAATGTCGAGTCATCAGTGAAGAAGATAGTGGCATCCAGAATCTCTTCAAGTTTTGGGTGCAACAAACCCTGGAGGATTATGGGGGAGACTAAAGCTTTTGGACCTTTGAAAAGATCCACCAGATTCATGGCCAAGGCACCATACAAGGGGTGCGGGGTATAGTACGGCGTGTACAGTCAAGGTGGTTGTTGTTGTGGTCTTCAGTCCGGAGACTGGTTTGATGCAGCTCTCCACAATACCCTATCCTGAGCAAGCCTCTTCATCTCCACATAAGAACGGCAACCTACATCTGTCTGAATCTGCTTACTGTATCCATCTCTTGGTCTTACTCTGCGATTTTTACCCCACACACTTCCCTCCAATGCTAAATTCACAATTCCTTGATGTCTAAGAATGTGTCCTACCAATCTATCCCTTCTTCTAGTCAAGGTATGCCAGAAATTTCTTTTCTCCCCAATTCTGTTCAGTACCTCCTCATTAGTTATGCAATCCACCCACCTAATCTCCAGCATTCTTCTGTAGCACCATATTTCAAAAGCCTCATTCCTCTTCCTGTCCGCACTGTTTATCGTCCATGTCTCACGGAGGGAATTACGCTTTCGCATACAGCCAGTCTTCAAGTGCCGAATATGGAACAGCAAAGTCCATTTTTTATCGAAAAGGAGGCCCAAGAAACAGTGCTGAGCCACAATACCCAAGCACTGAGTACCCCAGAGAGTTCTGGATCAGGTTGGACTGTAGTACGACAAAAATATATTACCCTCATTTTAGAATGGAAGAATGGAAAACCATGCTAGAGAGACCATGTGGAAGCCTGCAGAATGTCACCTTGGAGCTGGCGCTCAGCTGAGGCTACCAAATGGGAGCTGTACCATATACAAAAATGTTCAACATACAGTGCAGGAGTGACAAGCGGCACAACAGAGCTCACCAACCCATTGATGGTGATTAGGAACAGTATAACACCACAGAACCCGCTTTTCTCCTGTATCCATGGGTAGGTTGAATATGAGCCGAATCTAAAAAGGAACAGTCCTTATGAAGATTGAAAACTGCAACAATATGTTGTCTGATTGCTGTTTCCAGTCTAAGGAGACTGGTTGGTTGTAGATCGTCCCTTTCAGAACCCACTCTGATAAGGTGACAGAAGTCACTGTGATTCAAGTACCCAGCATAATCTGTTGGCAACCATCCTTTCAAGCAAGTACAGGGTGCATTTGTCAGCCTAATCGGCCAGTAACTGTCCAGGGATAATGGATCCTTCCCAGGCTTAAGAACCAGTTCCAGAATACCGTCCCTCCATTTCAATTGGAAAATGCCTTGGAACCAAATATGGTTGAATACCTGGAGGAGACATTGTCATTATGGAGCACTGAGGTGTTGTAATCATAAGATTCCACCTGGTAGAAGTATAATGTAAGTTGAAGACTTCAGTCTGTTGTTTCTCAAGAACACACGCTGCCAGATAGGAAGCCATCACTGATTCCTGCGCAAACTGAGCTGCAAGATGCTCTGCAAGAACAGATGGGTCAGTACAGATCCCATCTGGAAGGGCAAGTCGAGAGATTGAAGATGGCCACTGGCATAGCCCATACTCATGAAAAGGGTACAGAAGAGACCAAGGAAGAGAGAAAACTCTCCCAGCACTCACACTTGATCTTTTTGATTATATAAAGAGCTTTAGCATGGAGTTGTTTAAAGTTGATCTTACCAGCATGGGATGGGTGATGCAAGGCTAGACGATGCTCACGAATTTCTTTGGCAATAATTGTGTTCCATCACGGAATTGGGCGGCAGCTAGGAGGGCCTGTCGACAGGGAAACAGCAATGCTAGCAGCTCGATTAATTGCATTAGACATATCCCAGATGACATCAATACAGTCAGACAGTGATGGTGTGAAAATAACTTGGGATGGATAGAAAGGCCAATTAGCATGATGGAAAAACCATCAGGGTAGTCTGTCCTTCAGCAAGTAGGAGAGGAGTGAGAGAATCAATGGAAAATGATCACTATCACCGAGGTCATCCATGCGGTGCCATCCTTCTTATTTACAAGGACCACCGGAGACGACCAAGGACTCTCCAAAGGTAGAATAATGTCATCGTCCAACATCTTCTCCACTTCCTCCCGAATTTCCCGTCTTTCAGCTGGCGACACTATACGAATGCAATTGAACACAACATTATACTGAAAGCAGGTTTATTACGAACTATACATACATGCAGCACTAACTGCCTCTCGGGCAGAGTGCTCTGTTATTTATACACAGACAGAATGTACCAGAAATTAGAAGAACAGTTAACATAAGAAACAAGTAGAATTTACAAGTGAACATAAGAAAGATGTAGAACATTCTGTAATTGTTAATTACAAAGAAATAAATTTTTGCCGGTCGGCAGGATTGAACCGGTGACCTTCAGCACCGCAGGCGGTGACGCTATCCCCTGTGCCACGCCAGCAGTCGGTTTACGACGTGTCTCGCGGCAATAGCCCCTTGCCCCTCACACGGACTGGCTACATGTTCTAGGGACCTAGTGGTTTTCTTCTCTCTCTCTCTCTCTCTCTCTCTCTCACTCTCTCTCTCTCTCTCTCTTTCTTTTCGTGGTTTTAGGGCGCTCAACTGCAGAAGTTGGTCATTAGTTCCCGATTCTGACCCTAGATTGACTTAAAACAAGGTTAAAAAAAGGGCCCAATAAGGAGAATTTCAGAATATCACTAAAATGAGGAATAAAAAATATCATGAGAAGGAATTAAATGACCTTGGACAAATTAGTCATATGTATAAAAATCAAAACTGTAGCAGTTGCCTGTGCATCATCAGCTAAAATGTCCTCCAAAGTGGACGGCAGATTTACTGCAAGATGAACATGATTAAAATTTGGGCAGAACATTAAACCATTTTTATCAATAATGAAAGGAGCAGCATTAGGCGTAAAATCTTTTGCTTTATTTAGGCAAATCGATTTCGGTTTTGCAAGAAACCATCTTCAGTGCTGTCAGCAAGTTCAAAACAGCATATTTGTAAAATGTACAATTGATGACATTTACGTCTAACATATCTATTGACATAGCTAGATACATGTGATACTATCTGGTGTCATACAAAGTAATGGATGCAATACTCCCTCGTTGGGTGGCGTTGAAAAGTATGTAGGGCACGTTGCCAGGCTCTAATAGCGTCCCTGCACGCTACAGTCCACCAGGGGACTGGGACGCAGTGTGGAGAAGAGGATGTATGAGGTATGGAATGTTCGGCAGCAGTGAGAATAACCTCTGTGAGGTACTGGACCTGACTGTCGCAGCTGGGGAAATGCTGGTCATGGAAAACTGCCATGGAAGAATACAGACCCCAGTCGGCTTTGGAGATGTTCCACGTGGTGGAGCACGGAGATGGCGTATGATGCAGTAGGTGGATTACACAAGGGAAATCGTCGCTCGAGTATGTATCAGAAAGGGCGTACCACTCGAACCGATGCACTAGCTGAGGAGTGCATATTGCGAGGTCCAAGTGGGAGTAGCGGGTGAACCAGTGTTTAGGCAGACAAGATTGAGATGGTTGAAAAGGTCCGCTAGAAGGGAGCCTCTTTGGCTGGAGAACTCCATAGGGGGTGGTAGACAAAGTCGCCAAGCAAAACAAAAAGGGGAGGAAGCTGGGCAACAAGTTGCAGCACATCTGCCCAGGTTAAGCAGACGATGACAGGGTATAGATATTGCAGAGAGAGAAGGAAAGGATAGGGAGAGTGATGCGGATGGGAACTGCCTGCATGTGAGTGTTCAGAGAGATGGTATGGGCATAGATGTCGTCCTGAACGAGCAACATAACCCCTCCATGGGCTGGAGTACCATCCACAGGAGGTAGGTCACAACGCACAGAGGTATATTGAGGGAAGGCTATACAATCCTGTGGACGTAACTTTATTACTTGGAGGCTAACTATGAGCGGATTGGAGAGAATGCCTCAAATATTCCACTGAAGAAGCGCCATGATAAGGATAAGGGGAGAAAAGAGAAGTACGAGGCAAAAGGGGGGGTCACCTCGACGGCCGCTGAGGGCCTGACTCCGAGGGAGCACCGCTATTGCAATCCATTGGTGGAAAATCTTGTTCAATCAGTGTGACTGGAATTTCTGCCGCCTTCCTGAGTTGATCGGTAGGGGCAGCATCCTCCGCCGGTAAAACGCCGATTGCTCAACTAACAGTAGTGCCTCCCCGCGAGACAGAGGATGACCGGGGCCGGCTACTGTTGGGCGGCGTAATGGATGAGTCACACATTGGCAGGGAAGGAGAGCAACTCTCTCTCTCTCTCTCTCTCTCTCTCTCTCTCTCTCTCTCTCTCTCTCTCTCTCTCTCTCTCTTTTTGTTAGCTCTTTTGGAAGAGTGACGTAGAGAAGAAGATGTAGTTGACAGTTGAGAAGCCTGAGTACGTAGAAAATATTCACGGACAGGTTCATTTTTCGAAGTCCGGGCATCTTGTATGGTGCCCATGGTTTATGAGAAGTTGAATTTAGAAGGAGGAGGAAGGAGCAGGGCCGTGGAACGGGCAATCTTCGGGCTAGCCGATTGCACAACTGTGTCAGCGAAAGTGAAATCGCAGGTCTGTGTACCTGCATTCTTAGTAGGTCGGGTGGAGGTGAGGACCGTACTGTATGTGCCCGCTGAAAGGACAGTGGGCTTCCGACTCGCTAATAACTTTCGAGCAGCAGATGTTGAGACCTTTTCTGTGACCCAAATTTGCTGAATGACCTTTTCGTCTTTATAAACAGGGCAGTCTCTAGAGAAAGCAGCATGGTCACCATTGCAATTAAGGCAGTGAGGGGACGGAGGTGGGCAATGGGTGTCCCTACCACAGGTGACATTTTGCTGTATTGGGGCAAGATTGATGGGTGTGGTTGGATCTGTGGCATTGGAAACAGCGCATAGGGTTTGGTGCATAAGGGCGAACGGAGATAACTACATATCCTGCTTTGACCTTGGACGTAAGTTCAACTCTGCCGAATGTCAAAAACACTGTACGAGTTGGTGTTAGCTGGTTATCGACCTTTTTCAACACACTATGCACGGCTGTTTACACCCTGATCAGACATGTAGTTTTGAATCTCTTCGTCTGATAACCCGTCAAGGGATCTTGTGAAAACTAACCCCCGTGATGAGTTGAGCATGCGATGCGCTGTTACTTGGACAGGAAATGTGTGTAGTAGCGTAGTCATCAGTTTTCGCGCCTGAAAAGCACTATCTGCCTCCAGCAACAATGTTCCACAGCACAGCCGGGAACAGGTCTTAACAGGGTCAGCAATCACATCAACACCCTTCTGAATTATGAAAAGATTAACAGAAGAAAAATCTTGACCATCAGTTAGAGAAACAACCAGAAATTTGGGAAGATTAGGCAACGTTTTCTTACACTGAGGTGAGTCTATCTTTCTTTTTTGGGTCAAAGTCAAGAGTAGAAGAGAAGGAAATCATTGCGGAAATGTCCTCTGTGATTACTGGTGTCTCCGATGGCGCGCTCCTTCCCAGTGGGACCCTCTCTGAGGGCTTACCTGCCTTAGGTGATTGTTCACACCTCAGGCGACACCTCCCGAGAACAGACGGAGGGACCAATCAGCATGTTCAGAAGGTACCAGCTCGGGTAACCACCCCTCCCTGGGCCTGGCCTATACCAGGGGTACATATGTGCCCTGCTTGTCTACCTGGGGCGAGGAATTACGCATTACCCCGTCACCAGCTACACATGATAATGCATGGGTCGGCCTTCACATACGCACAGGGATAAAAGAAGAAGAATAGAGGAAGTGAAGATAGAAGAGTGTGTCTCAAACGCCGAAGCGGAGACTAAATGAGGAGGAGAGGAAGACTAGGAGTGTACAGCAAGGAGTGAAAGACAGCAGCAAAGGTTAGGAAAGGAAGAAACCAAGGAAAGAGAAAAACTATGACAGGAAACCATCTTGACTTGCAAAGGACGCCTGTCTCCGGGGTAAAGCATGGTGGTGGTGGTGGTGGTGGTGGTGGTGTACACGAGAGACCAAACAATGAGGTCATCAGTATCTTCAACCTCAAATTGTATACGCCATGGAACTCGACGAAAAATAGGTGAAAGCCAAAAGACCATTACATTAGGAAGTAAAATCGACTCGTCAACAAGACTAAGACCATCCCAGGGCAGCAAATGCTACAGTGTCCGCTCCCACAGCTCCGGAAGCGACCTCTAGCCTAAACCACAAGTTACTAATGTCACAGTGGTCAACGTATCACAGCTCCAGAGCAGGGAGAAATAAAGCTACATTAAAATGTAAAAGAGTGGGGGACTGGTGGTGATAAGGCTCTAAACCCCACAAACAGCCAAGAATCACAAACCCACTCACCCCGACCAAGCGAGTCCTATAGCTAACAATAAAATCCACTTTCACGGAGGAAGGCAAGGACGCGATCAACAGTCCGTGGGTCATCCGCCAAAACTAGAGGCAACGAAGGCGGTAGGCCATAGTCGCCACGAAGTGTCAAATGGAGAGGACATTCAGTCAGAATATGAGACACGGATTGTATGGCTCCACAATCACAATGTGGTGGACTGTCATTTCGTAAAAGAAATCCATGGGTCAGCCTGCAGTGTCCAAGATGGAGGCGACAGAGGACAATTGATTCTCTCCGGGAAGGGCATAAAGATGAACTCCAAGCTGCAGTCGTATCTTTGATGGTGCGGAGTTTATTGGAAGGGGCAGTAGCCTTCCAACTGCTATCCCATGAGGAGTGAAGCAAAGATCTGACCTGCACCCACGATCCGCACCCGGAATTCGAAAGGGAGATGGGCAGCGAGTAATTGCCGATCTAGCCAACGGGTCAGCCTCTTCATTCCCTGTAATACCAACATGGCTTGGCACCCAGAGAAAGGTAACGGAGCAGGCAGCACAATGAAGGTCAGCAAGGAGATCATGGATGGAAATAACTAAAGGATGGGAGGGGAAACAACGATCAATGGCCTGCAGACTGCTCATGGAGTCAGCACAGATTAAACCACGTTCCACGGCAGAATGTTTAATAAAACAGAGGGCTCTATAAATCGCCGTCAGCTCTGCCGTAAACACACTGCATGCCTCTGGCAGAGAATGGCATTCCGCCCCAACAGGAGATGTAAAAGCATATCCGGAGTGGTCCGCTGTTTTCGAGCCATCAGTGTAGAAGATAGAAGCTCCCTGAAACTCTTATAGTACTGGGCGCACCAGACGCCGAAAGACCATGGGGGAAATCAAAGCTTTTGGGCCCTGGAAGAGATCCGCCCGAATTAGTGGTCGTGGCACCATCCACGGAGGTGTGCGTGCAGTAAAATGGGGGGCGCAATCTAGGGAAGGGAAATGGAAATCCCGGCAAAGAGAGGCAAGCCGCAGTCCGACGGGGAGGCCCGCCCGCGGCCGGGTATCAGGGGGTCGAAGCCCTTCATATGCAAAAAGAACCTGGTAAGCCGGATGATCAGGATATTGCCGGATGGTGATGGCATAAGATGCCAGAAGCTGATGCCGCCTGACCTGAAGAGGGCAGATTCCCGCCTCAACAAGGAGACTGTCGACCGGGCTAGTCGGGAATGCACCTGTAGCCAAGCGGACACCATAATGGTGAACCAGGTCTAATAATTTCAGGGCAGAAGGAGCTGCCAAGCCATAAACTTGACACCCATAGTCCAATCAGGACAAGATGAGAGCCCGATAGATACGGAGGATAGTTGTTCGGTCTGCACCCCAAGATGAATGAGCAAGGAAACGTAGGGCATTAAGTTTCCTCATACAACTAATCTTTAGGTGGCGAATATGGGGCACCCAAGTCAATCTTTTGTCAAAGAGAAGACCCAGGAAACGATGCTGTGCTACAACTTCCAGGCGCTGATTACCCAAGAACAGTTCTGGATCAGGGTGAACTGTAGTACGACGACAAAAGTGCACCACCCTCGTTTTTGATGAGGAAAACTGGAAACCATGGGACGTAGCCCACACTGAAGCCCGCCGAATGGCACTCTGGAGCTGACGTTCAGTAGAGGCTACTGAGTAGGAGCTGTACCATATGCAAAAGTCGTCGACATACAACACAGGGGTTACCAGTGACCCAACAGAGCTAACCAACCCATTTATGGTGATTAGAAAAAGTGGAACACTCAACACTGAGCCCTGGGGGACGCCGTTCTCCTGTATCCGAGGGGAGCTAAAGAAGAGCCAACTCTGACACGGAACAGGCGGTGGGATAAAAACTGATGGATAAAAATTGGTAAGGAGCCTCTGAGGCCCCAGTCATGAAGAGAACGTAAAATATGATGACGCCAAGCAGTGTCGTATGCCTTATGAAGATCGAAGAAGACTGCTACCAGATGATGTCTTTTAGAGAAGGCCTGTCTGATCGCAGTCTCCAGTCGAAGTAAATGGTCAATAGGGGATCGTCCCTCCCGGAACCCACACTGGTAAGGTGAGAGAAGTCCCCGGGATTCAAGAACCCAGCATAATCTGCGGGCTACCATCCGTTCAAGTAGTTTACAGGGGACACTTGTCAGGCTTATTGGTCGATAACTGTCCAGCGCCGACGGGTCCTTTCCAGGCTTGAGGGCAGGGACCACAATACTCTCCCTCCACTGGGAGGGGAACACCCCTTGAAGCCAAATACGGTTAAAAACTTTTAGGAGAAACTGTCGTCGTGAGGGGTTGAGGTGTTTCAGCAATTGATTATGGATATCGTCAGGGCCAGGTGCTGAATCACGAGAAGAGGAGAGGGCCAGCAATAGCTCCCAGTCAGTAAAAGGTTCGTTATATGGTTCCACCTGGTGAGAAGTAAAGTCTAATTTGAAGGTTTTGGCCTGGTGTTTCTTAAGGAGAAAGGTCGCCGGATATGAGGTTGTCGCTGATACAGTGGCGAAGTGAGTTGCAAGATGTTCTGCAACAACAGATGACTCTGTGCAGACCCCATCAGGCAGGGCAAGACCAGGGACGGAAGACGGCCGCCAGCTACCTTGGATAGATCGGAGCATAGCCCACACTCTTGTCAAAGGGACAGAAGAGCCCAACGAGGAGACAAAATGCTCCCAGCATGTCCGCTTACTTTGTTTGATTAAGTAACGAGCTCTGGCACGCAGCCGTTTGAAATTTATGACACCAGCGAGGGAAGGGTGGCGCTTAAGATGTTGCAAGGCCCTACGGGCTCGCGAATGGCTGCGGCAGCACTTGCATTCCACCAAGGGACCGGCCGGCGAGTAGGAGGGCCTGTCGACCGGGGAACAGCGGCGTTGGCAGCTTGGGTAATCATGTTGGTCATTTGGCTTATTATATCATCTATACAGCCTGAGGGGGAAGATGGGAAAACAACCTGGGATGTATATAGCGGCCAATTAGCACGACGGAAAACCCAGCAGGGTACCCTGGCTCATGGTAGGTGTGAGGGAAGTGAAAGGATCAACGGAAAGTGGTCGCTATCGCAGAGGTCGTCATACGCCGACCAGTGAAATAAAGGAAGGAGAGAAGGAGAAGTGAGAGAGAGGTCTATGGCAGAAAAGGTGCCGTGAGCGGCACTAAAATGAGTTGGGGAACCATCGTTGAGAAGGCCCAGATTGTGGTCAGCAATAAACTGGTCTATGATAGAGCCGGTCAAAACGGCCGCCACTCCCGCTCGGTTCCCGCAGCGCTCGCGCCCCACTCTCGACGGCTGACGGCGGGTAAAGAGATGGTAGAGGGGGAGCAATGACGTCACACTTGCGAGAGCGAGATGTTTCGGGCAGGACGAGTCACGATACTCCCGGGTTCACGCCGCGCCCGCCGGTACGAGCTGAGCTTGGCTGAGCCGCCTCAGCCTAGTCGGAGCACGCCGCCGGCTGCGTGTTCACACTGCGTGCCGGACGTGCCCGAGACAATAAAGGGGGAAAATACACTTTCTCGATTTTCACGTTGTAAAAAATGTTGATGGTATACACAATCACGCTACATCGTTTTACGAAATTAGTTTTTCCTTAATAGCTTTGCCTTGCCTGTGAAAAAATAAACAGGCTAATTTTCATTCCGCACGAGTTTTTAGTTCCGTAACGCTCCTCACTCGATTTTGATTAAAGTATGCATTTAAAAAATCTGATTTTTGGTCACATTATAGTAAAACATCTTAGCTTTCGTACAAGACATCCACCTTTTCGTAATTCCTAACAATCGTTTTCAAATGACGCTTTTTCTCAAGTATATGCACTTGATTTACAAATTGTGTATTGAAAAAGTTAGATAGCGGGCAGGTTACTGTTCTATGATTTTTAGACCATATATTACAGCGAGTGAAATGGAGCTAAAAGAACAAAAAAAGTTTTTGGAATGGTAATCACACTGATATCTACCTCCTTTCACAAGTAATTGCAAGTTATCTGAGCGCCCTCGGGCCGCGATCACAAGTCTACGAACTCAGCCTGTCTCGAGCATAGCGTGAAGCACTGCAGTGCCCAAAACTCTGAATTGCTGGCTACGTTTGTCGGTCCCTCGTGATGTGTTAAAGATCCACAATCAGATAACAATAATGAACTAATTTTTTCTTGGGTGGCAACCGATTACAATGGACAACTATCTGCTACGGTTTTACAGCAGATCATACTTGACTTTGAGAGGAATACATCTGGTTTTTTCCACATAATACAATTCATGGAATTTATATTTCGTGTTTGGATCTAGAAGAGAAGAACAAAGTAATGTAAACTGCGACTTTGTTCTTAATGGACTGAAATAAAATTTTGTGACATTACAGTTAACGGCTTTCTAGTTGCAGATGAACGAGAAAGTCAAAAGATATTTATATTTATTGATGCATCTACTCCTAAGACACAATATATACCTTTTCGCTTTTGTAGCTTTCGGAAAATGTGTTCCCACAGGATGAAAATAATTTTATACAGTGTTTCCGACATAAATGCGGTACTTTCACGTCTGAGATGAAAGTATGAATGAACTGAGTTGCTTTTAGTAACCTGTATGAGATGAACAACTTTTCTACGAACATTTTGCTGTATCATTTGAAGACAATTTTCTTTGTCTGCAAGATGGTACTTTCGAATTTTCAACATACGCTGGTTTACTTTAGCCTCAGACACTGCAGGACAGGTCAGTAAAGGATGAGAAGCGTCTGTCACTTTTTTTCTAATTATTTTTTTCCGAGGGAAGGGGAGAGCTTGTCCCCAGCTATAAGGAATCCTAACACACTGTCAGCAAAAGATCGATTGCTGGCCACTTCAAGATTCCAGCTAACAGTTCATTGATTTTATTATATTATATATTAAAAGAATCTACGAAAACTAAAGTCATTCGGACAGACTAAACTACTCAGCTGATTTCCTTCATTTTTGTGTAAAACTAAAGGTATTCATCCACTTTTTCTACACTTAAACGGGATTTACTTCTGTATGTTTCTTATGGGGATGTCCTGGCTGTAAACTAAAGTCATTCAAATGTTCAAATGTTTGTATAGCTTAGGGGACTTAACTACGGGGTCATCAGTCCCTAAACTTACAAACTACTTATGAACTACTTACGAACTAGGACGGCACAAATATCCATGCCCGAGTGGGGATTTGAACCCCCGACCGTAGTGGCCGTGCAGACCGTGACTGGAGCGCCTCAGTCCCCTCGGCCACCGCGGCCGGCTAAAGTCATTCTGTCAGGCCGTTCTATCCGACCCATTTCCTTCATTTTCGCTTTAAACGAAAGGTATTTATTCGCAGATTTGTCATCAAATATCATAATTAACTTAAGTCTCTCCCTCCTTTACTTTCATTCAAAAGCGGTATCCTGTCGCTTTGTTTTAGGATATCTTCGGTTCTAAATAAAGTACACAGTTCTCTTTGACCTAACAACGCTCAACGGATCAAGATCTTCCATTTGTGCTTTTAAACACTTGCACGGATTGACTCTGAAGAAAGCTATGCGTCAACATTCAACTTTACTTCCATGTCTTCCCAACTTTTTAGTCATTCCAGTAACGTTGTGAAGTATTCGCACGGGCCTTATTCGCACGGGTCCTCTATCTTTCTTATATATTAAAATAATCTAGAAAGATATTAAAATAATCTAATTGGTTTTAAATAAGTGTTTTGATATGAATTTAAGAAAACACAAGCTTATATAATATTCTGTATACTGTTACTATCTATAATAAATATTTTTAAATGATAAATATTTAATTTTACTTATTTCCATTTCACATGACTGGCCACTAATGCTGCAAAGTATTTGCACAGGTCGCCTAGTTTTATTACTATTGTTCTCACACTGTAGTGAACCGTCGAATTTTATGAACATAAGAAGTAGGTGGTAATGCACTCGTTCCATCCATATAGACTAACATTTAGGAGAGTATTTCCTTCCTTTAACATTCGATATCTTTAATATTCCTGGCGTGAGTCGGCGCCGGCACGAACCGATTGGGGTGTGGTTTTGCTTCTGCAACACAAGTATCACAAGTCTCCAGCCTGTTTTCAGCAGAAGCTCCTCTGCATGATTATTTTTTAAATTATATGTTTATTTTTCTTTTGTTACTATTAATTCTATAATATGAATTTAAAAAATTAAGAAATGTTTAGTTTTTCACATAAGGAAAAACTCTCCTAAATGTTAGCCGAAATTAATGCGATGGGTCCATACCATATATTTCTAATGTGTTTATAATTCTGTGAGTCACTACAGTGTGCGAACAATAGTAATAAAGTTACAAGATCAATTAACAGTTAGCTGCCTCAAAGTAGATGGCTGTGAACAAGTACTGGTCACACCTGTGTTTCCTTCGATCTTCCACTGATAGTGGGTGACGATCCTTTGTTGCTGGCCAAAAGCCCACTAAGAACGAAAAAACAAATCACAACATGAAACAAATGACACCTGCTTCTCATCATTTACTGGTCTGCAGTGTCTGAAGCTAAACTAAATCTGCGTGTTTTCCTTTCATTTAAAGTATAAAAATCGATATGAAAGTACCATGGAGACAAGGAAAATTGTGAGATTCAGGAAATGTTCATAGAAAAGCAGTTCCCATCAGACAGCTTCCTAACAAAATAAATAAAAATTCTGAGAACCGTGTAGAGTTCTTTGAAAGTGGAGATGAGCTGAAACATAGTACAGCGTGTACCACATAAATCTCACACATCTGACGTACTCCCATGGTCATAAGTTGCAGCATCCCTTATCAGGAGGTAACTAAATGTCTTTAATTTTACTGTTATGTACTCCTACTTTAGTCTCGGTCTGAGGGGTAGCGCTTTTATGTGAGACACTGTATATAAATTGTTTCACCTTGTGGTAGAACATTTTCTGGGAGTCACAAAAGCGAAAATTAAGAGAAGGTTCAAATGTTTGTTAAGCTTAAGGGACTTAACAGCGGGGTCATCAGTCCATAAACTTACGAACTACTTATGAACTACCTTATACTAAAGACGACACAAATATCCATGCCCGAGGGGGGGGGGGGGGGGGGGGAATCGAACTCCCGACCGTAGCGGCCGTGAAGACTGTGACTGGCGCGTCGCAGTCCTCTCGGCCACCGCGGCCGGCTTAAGAGAATGCTAAATAGTGTAATCTTATGTGTAGATGCATCAATAAATGTAAGTATATTTTTGAGTTTCTTCCGTTTATTATCCTCAACTAGAAAGTCATTGAGTAGAATTTTAGAAATTTTATTTCAGTCCATCAACAGCAAATTCGCAGTTTACATTAATTGTTTCTTCTCTTGTAAACTCGAAATATGTATTCCATGAATTGTACAATGCGGATAACAAACTACTTGTATACCTCTTAAGTGAAGTATTACCTTACATAAAACCATAGCAGATCATTGTCAATTGTAATCGGTTGCCACTCAAGAAAAGTTAGGGTATAGCTATTTTCTGGTTATGAATTATTAACACATGACGAGGGACCAACATACGTGGCCAGCAAATCATTTTTCCGGCATTGCAGTGCTTTACGCCACGCTCAACACAAGCCGAGTTCGTAGGCCTTCGGACGCGGGCGGCATGATGCCACTCAGATAACTCGCAATTACTTGTGAAAGGAGGTAGATATCAGTGCGACTAACATTTAAAAAACTTTTCTGTTCTTTTAGCTCAATTTCACTCGCTGTAACGTATGGCCTACAATGCATAGTACAGTAAGCTGCCCGCTATCGAACTTTTTCAATACACGATTTGTAAATCAAGTGCGCATACCTGACAAAAAAAGCATCATTTGAAAACGATTGTTACGAATTTCAAAAAGGTGAATGTTTTATTGGAAAGCTAAGGTGTTGTACTACCCTGTGTACAAAAATCAGATTTTTTAACCGAAAACTTTCATCAAAATCGAGTGAGGAGCTTTACGAAACTGAAAACTCGTGCGGAATGAAAAGTAGACTTTTTATGTTTTTCACAGGCAAGGCAAAGCTTGTAAGGAAAAAATAAGTTGATAAAACGATGCGATGTGGTCTTATATACTGTCATAATTTCTTACAACTTGAAAATCGAAAACGTTGTTTTTCCCCCTCTTTTTCGTCTTGGCACATCCCCGCTCGGCTCGGCCCGGCCGGCAGTGTGAATGCACCGTCGTAGACGTGTGCCGGACGGGCGCAATAATTAACGGCGTCGTGAGGAGGGCTGGCCGTGCGCATGCGCACTGCTGTCGGCTGTCCTACATGTCAGCCGGGAGTACCGAGTCTTCTCGCTCCCGAGACTGCATTACCGGCACGGCCGGCTCCCGGGTACGGCGGTCTCGCTAGCCGCTCCCTCTGGCGGGAACGAGCGGGAGCCAGGCAGCGTTTGACGGCCTCTAGTCTATGAGGCGGCCCCGGCTAGATGTATAAGCACTGCCCCACAAAGGATGGTGGGCATTGAAGTCCCCAAGGATAAGGTAAGGAGGGGGGAGTTGCTGAAGGAGGGCAACTAGGGCAGCGAGTGTAGGTGGCCTGTCAGGGGGAAGGTAGAGGTTGCAAATGGTTAATGGAGTGTCCAAGTGAACCCGGACAGCAACCACTTCCAATGGAGTTTGGAGAGGAATCCAGGTACTGACAATATCTGTCCGGACCAAAGTACAAACCCCACCAGACGCCTGGAGGGGACCAACCCGGTTCCGACAAAAAGCACGGAACCCACGCAGGGTCGGTGAATGTGCATCCATAAACCTCGATTCCTGCAGGATGACACAGGCCGCAGAAGAGAGAGAGATTAGCTGTTTAATCTCCAAGAGGTGACGGTAGTAGCCATTACAGTTCCATTGGATGATCACATCACGAGGATCTAGGCGAGAAGCGAATGGCATAATGTCTGTCACGCCGCTTTGTCAGCGTCCGTCACCAAAGAAGAAGGGACAACATCCATAAATAGTTGGTCAGCCTCAGGCTCAATGGGATGAGCGAGTTGCGAAAGCGCAGTCGGCACCTCCGCTGGTACCGGAGGGGCTTTGTCTTGTAACTTTGGTTTCTTCTTCTTCTTCTCCTTCTCTTTCTCTTTCTCCTTCTCTTTCTCTCGTGTGGGCAGGACCCGCCCCAGAGAGAGGACTTTTGTCAGTTAGGTCTGGTACTGACGAAGATCGGGCGACCTTTGTACTAACTGACTGGGAGTCCAACGGCCGACTGGAAGTCGAAGATCTCCGATCTTGGGAACGCCGGGACGGAAGGCCCTGAGATGGGGCACTGTCACCGGCAGGCAACGGAGAAGGGGTGCACTTCTCCGGCTGGGAAGGGGTGGGACACAAAGGGAGGGCTACAGGAGCTACAGGAGAGGGAGATGTGAGGGAGGGGTGGGGACGGGGTGTAGGGGGGAGATGGGAGTGGGAAGGGGAGGGTGAAATGCTAGAAGATAACGTAGCGAAGGTCGTCGCCATCTGCACGGGATGCAGACGTTCATATTTACTGCAGGCCTCAGGGTACGTCAAACGCTCCAGGGATTTATACTCTTGTATCTTCTTTTCTTTCTTAAACATAGGGCATTCTGGCGACCGTGAAGAGTGGTGTTGATGGCAGTTGACGCACACCGGCGGAGGAACACAGGGGCTCCCCTCATGTAGTGGGCGACCACAATCACCGCATACTGGGACTGCTGTACAGCGAGAGGACATATGACCAAACCTCATACATCGAAAACACCGCATGGGAGGTGGAATGTAGGGCTTCACTTCACATTGATATATCATTATCTTGACCTTCTCTGGGAGTGTGTCCCCCTCGAAGGCCAAGATAAAGGCACCAGTATCGACGCGGTTATCTTTAGGTCCCCTCTGAACGCGGCGAACAAAATGTACACCACGCCGCTCGAGATAGGCCCTAAGCTCCTCATCAGTTTGAAGGAGGAGGTCCCGGTGGAATATCACACCCTGTACCATATTCAAGGATTTGTGTGGGAGTATTCTTACGGGAATGTCGCCAAGGGTGGTGCAGGCAAGCAAAGCTTCAGACTGGGCTGCCGAGACCGTTTTAATGAGCAATGAGCCAGATCTAAGCTTACCCATAGATTCCACTTCACCAAACTTGTCCTCTATAGTCTCGACAAAGAACAGCGGTTTGGTGGTAGTAAAAGTTCCTCCATCAGTCCTCGAGCAAACCAGGTAGCGAGGAAAGGGTTTTGCTCCTAACCGGCGAGCCTGGCCTTCCTCCCAAGGGGTAGCAAGGGAGGGAAACATCCTCGTATCCGCAGTAGCAGCATTGAACGATCTCTTCCTGTCTTCAGAGACGGCCGATGCACGACCATTTTGGAGTCTAACTCTTTTCATGGTGCTAGACATCCGCCCTGGTATCACCCACTCCGAAACCGGGGCTCTCTCCATGGGCGCCACCCAGCCTCAGCAAAGGCCACCTGGCACGATGGCCATTGCCGGGAGTTCTGATACCCCCAAGGACAGGCATCAACTCCTTGGCTTGCATGGAGAGGTTGCAGCTCAGACACCAGTAGTGTGATCCCTGTGGTGTCAGGGGGCTCAGCCAAAGGGTACATAACAGCCCCCCCCCCCCACACGGACTGGCTACACGTGCTGGGGACCTAGCAGGGGATGGGGGCTACAGCGAGGAAAGGAAGTGGAAAGGAAAGGATAGGACCCGCGCCGTAGGGGCTAGGTCGGGAGTTCTTCCACAATTGGCTCACGCATTATCGGACAATTTTGGTATGGAAGGTCAAACCCCGAGGGGGACCAAACTGGGCCAAAAACCAGTGTACACAGTAGACAAAACCAAAGTGCAGGACAATCGGTACCATGGGATAGCCAAGCCGTCATCCAGAGTAACACCGAGAGACGGGGTTGGAGAGGGTGGGAAGGAGGAATTGGGATGGGAAGGAGGGGAACTAGGAGGGATAATGCAGCCTGGGGAAAGCAGGAAAAAAGGCTGCAATGGCTCGGGGACCCGTGCACGCCACACATGTACCCACAAAAGAGCTGTGGGCCCCCTGGGGGGGGGGGGGGGTAAAGCATGACCCGGGAGGGAAAATGAAGCAGCCTGGGGCGGGAAGGAGGCTGCTTCGGCTCGGGGTCCCATGCATGCCACACACATACCCAAAAAAGAGCTGTGGGCTCCATGGGGGGGCCTAGTAGGGGCAGGGGGCAATGGGGAGGAGGGAAGAAGGAAAGGAAGGGTGGGGAGGGGGAGGAGGAGCTACGCTGTAGGGATCATGGGCCATATGAATAAAATGGAGTATCTACTTTATACTCTGGATTCCAGAGAACATACTCAGGTTCGCATGAATAAAGGGAGTCGGGGAATATACTTCAGCCGAGTATGCTCTCGGCGTGAGTAACGGGGTGGGAGAAGTTGCTTACAGCAGAGAACATTCTCCAATTTCATATGAATAAAACTACAGAAGTTTCTCACGGCGGGAGAACTTTCTCAGATTTCTGGAGTGAGCTCTATGGCATACTCCGTGCTGAGTAATTTCTATTAACGTTACGTTTTACTGAGATTTATAATAAAAATGACAACAATTTTGTTACTTAGAAGGGAAAAACAAGTTCCTTTATATGTAGTCTTTAAGAAATACAAGGGGATCTATAACGTTAATACAAATAAAAACATTTTGTTGACGAGTATCTTCCTTCGGAAAAATCGTGTGACACTTCCAGCATTTTATACAGTGATGAGAGTGATGTAAGAGCTGTTTTCATTACCGACATAAAAATGAAACACAAATGGATTCAGCTGGGTGTTTACTCATTTGTTTGGCGTGTATATTTACAGTTGTAAACAGTCACATAGCAAAATAATATTGTTTAAAATAGTGTATATTAGTAAGATCTGATGCTGTTAGTTCCAAATAAAGTGTATCCCAGGACTTCACAGTTTCTATCACAAAATAAATATTGCTGCAATACCAGGTAGGCCTACTGAAGTACCTTTTCTATCCAAACCGGTTGGCCAATTTATGATGTGTTTTCTGACTTTGCAATCTAACTTCTGCTATGTTAGAAGTAAGTAAACACAACAGGAAAATTAATAACTGATTAATTACATACCTAGTAGCCTGTTTCTTGTTCAAAATCGCACGGCCTAACGCTTATGAGCAAACCATTGGGTGTCATATTTAACAAGGCCTACCGCATGTTAGAACACTCCGACAGCATTCCACGTTGTAACAGATGAATATGTGATGCATTCTTATTATATCGTTTGCAAATTGTGCTGACCCTACTTCATTAACAAATGTGTTTGTCGCGTGACGAAAATTTTGTATCGCCAGCAGAATACATTTTCGTAAAAAGTGCATATTTAGTCTATATGCTCCTTCACAACAAACTAATATCTAAACACAGTACAGTTCTTTTTGAACACGTCGATGCCTACTCCATATTTGTACACTTAATAATTTGCCTGATTGGGCTAGTTTAAAGAAATACACGATTGGACAGCTGATCTGTGGAGGACATGACACGCGGAGAACTTAATCAAGTAGGAGGGGAGGTAGCGAGAATGAACTACCTGCTCAGAGCATGATGATGATGATGATGATGATGGTGTTTTAGGGCACTCAACAGCGAGGTCATCAGTGCCCGTATGCTAACGTAAAGAGATGAGAAGAAAAATGGGTCCAGACGTATGGACATTTAACTTCAATTGTACATTAAAAATTTAAAAGACGGTTCAAAGGAAAGGACTACATAAAAGGGATAAAACTTTGATAGATGTATGGGGCCCGGTGACTACTTAAAGAGTGACCGAGCCACACTGTCACACATTAAAATCGTACACCCAATATTTTGGGAAGAAGTCCAGATGTTGTACAAAATCTTAGGACACAATCCAAGGATGCATCATCGTCACCTAAAATAGATTTCAGGTCCTGTGAGAGACCTAAAGTTGTCCTCATACCAGCATATAAATGGCATTCTGTGAAAATATGTCGTATCGACAATTGTGTCCGACATCTGGTACACTCCGGCGGTTCCTCACGGCGCAAAAGATAGCCATGCGTTAGCAGGCAGTGTCCAATTCTAAGGCGAGTAAGGGCGACTTCCTCAGCTCGTCGAGGGCGGAAGGAAGTACGCCATGGACGTACTGAAGATTTTAGGGTGCGTAACTTGTTATCCGCCACATCCAACCACTGATCCTCCCGCAAAATCATGGCTTTCCTTGTCACATACGATGTAACAGCCTGCAGTGGGACAGAACAGCGTACAGCAGGGGGAGGGAGCGAGCCTCCTTAGCCGCCACATCGGCAAGCTCGTTTCCCCGAATCTCAGTGTGCCCAGGAACCCAACAGAAGATGATCTCTTTGTTTCGTTGTTGCAGTGCAAGGAGAGCGTCCTGTATATCCTGCACCATCTGATCTAATGGGTACATTTGGTCAATAGCCAGGAGGGCACTTTGGAAGTCTGAACAGATCATGAACTTCACTCCATGATGTCTTCTTATCTGTTTTAGTGCCCTCAGGATAGCAAACAGTTCCACGTAATAAAAGGTGAACTGTTCTGGGAGCCCTATCCGAAGGACAACATCGGGAAACACGACAGAGCAACCAATATGATCACCCTGCTTGGACCCATCCGTGTAGACCGTGACAAAATCAGAATGGTGACTTAAAATTTTGATAAATTTACGTTTATAAAAGGTGTCTGAAGTAAAAGCCTTCCTTTAGAGAGTCAACTCTAAAAGCACCCTGGGCCTCTGAAGTAGCCAGGGACATCCCCTACTCCACCTCAGGCGTTGGACCTGAATGCCTTGCGCCTGTAGCAAATTGAGACTTTCCCTTGCGCAGAACCAAAAGGGCCTTGTCGCCTGCGGATGGTTACGGAACAAGCGTAGCAATGATTGTTGATTAGCATTGGAAGTCGCTAGGGAATTTGGGGTTGACATAGATCGGTACGCTTGATGTACAGTGAGTAGAAGGCGGCGAATAGAAAGCGGAGGCTCACCAGCTTCTGCACAGAGGCTAACAACCGGACTCGTGCGGTATGCACCTGTGGACAACCTGATACCTTCATGGTGTATGGAGTCCAGCACTTTCAAATAAGAGGGTCTCGCGGATCCATAAATTTGACATCCATAGTCGAGGCGGGGTCGCACAAATGACCTGTAAAATTGGAGGAGACGTGCCCTGTCAGCTCCCCAGACCCGATGGCTAACACACTTAAGGAGATTTAAAGCCTTGATGCATCGTAATTTTATTTCCTTAAGGTGTGGCAACCACGTTATCTTTTCATCAAAAGTAAGACCTAGGTATTTCACCTTCTCCTTAAAAGTGAGAGCAGTCCCCCCCCAAGTTTCAGAGCTGGGTAATTTAAAAGAGAACGGGAGCAATTGAAATCTACACAAACGGTCTTCTCCAACGAAATTTTAAAACCTGTTCTGTTGGACCATTCCTCCAATTGCCTGATCGTCAGATGTAATTGACGAGCAACAGCTGCGACGGAGGACGCACAGAAAATGGAGAAATCGTCCACAAAGAGGGAACACTGTACCGGACTTCGTACAGTGGACATAATACTATTGATAGCAATGGTGAAGGCTGTCACACTTAAAACACTCCCTTGGGTGATACCATTCTCTTGATGAAAACGGTCAGACAATACACTCCCGACCTTGTATCTAAAATACCGATCCGAAAGGAAAGACCGAATAAAAATGGGTAGACGACCACGAAAACCCCACTCGTGGAGCTGCTGTAAAACATTACGCTTCCAGGTAGTATCGTAGGCTTTTTCCAGATCAAAAAACACACCGATCAGGTGTTGCTTACGTAGGAAAGCTTGTTGGATTTCCCGGTCAAGCAAGATCAAGTTGTCAAGCGTTGAACGGTACCTTCTGAAGCCACATTGGGAGCGGCTGAGTAGGGACCTGCTTTCTAGGACCCAGACTAAGCGTCGGTTAACCATACGCTCCAATGTCTTTCCTATACAGCTGGTGAGGCTTATGCTACGATAACTACCAGCGTCAGTCCGATCTTTCCCTGGTTTTAAAATAGGTATTAAAACAGACTCTTTCAACGAGCATGGAAAGTTTCCCGTGAGCCAGATTTGGTTAAAAAGCTGAAGGAGGACCTGCTTTGATTGCGGTTCCATGTGTTGGAGCATGCTGTACATTATGTCATCGACGCCAGGGGCAGTATTCCAAGGTACTGCTAATGCAGTCTCCAGCTCCCATAGTGAGAACGGTTGGTTATATTCCTCTGCATTGGTGGACCGGAAATCAAAACCAACCCTCTCCTGTATAGCCCGATGCTGCCGAAAGGCTGAATTCTGGCTACAATTCGATGTAATTGTGTAAAACGATTCTGCCATTACCTGAGCAATGTCTCGTGGCGAAGTCATGAGACGTCCTTGCCCTTGTACAGCTGCTATTGGTGGTCGGGAGTTCCGCCTCGATATCCTCCTAATGGCTTCCCATACTCTGCTCGCTGATATGAACCTATTGATATAATTCAAGAACTCTTGCCAAGACCTCTCCTTGCTCTCTCGAATAATGCGTCTTGCTCGTGCCCTCGCCACGCGAAAAGCTGCAAGATTGTGATCAGTAGGGCACCTCTGGAATCGTCGGAGAGCTGCCCTCCTGTTTCGGATTGCAGACCGACACTACTCGTTCCACCAAGGAACAGTCTGCCTCTTAAAGTTGCCCTTCGATTTGGGGATCGACGCATCGGCAGCGGCGCGAATCACGGCTGTAGTGTGATCCACCCAGTTCTGAACGCCTTCATGCCGTACCAAAACAGCCAACTGTTTAAAAAGCTGCCAATCAGCTTTCTTAATAAGCCACCTCAGCGGCTGTCGAGCATGATCCATTCCATCTGGCAGAGTTAGCCAGATAAGGTAGTGATCATTGCCATGGAGGTTGTCGTCTGCATCCCACTTCTACATCTACATCTACATCGATACTCTGCAAATCACATTTAAGTGCCTGGCAGAGGGTTCATTAACCACCTTCATAACTTTTCTCTACCGTTCCATTCTCTAATAGCGCGCGGGAAGAAAGAACACCTAAATCGTTCCGTTTTCGATCTGATTTCTCTTATTTTATTGGGATGGTCATGTCTCCCTAAGTAGGTGGGTGCTAGCAAAATATTTTCACATTCAGAACTAAAAGTCGGTGATTGAAACTTCGCAAACAGATCACGCCGCAATGAATAACGTCTTTCTTTTAATGATTTCCACCCCAATTCGTGCAACATTTCCGTGATGCTTTCCTCCCCCGTAACGTGATAAAACAAAACGAGCTGCCCTTCTCTGAACCTTCTCAATATCTTCCGTCAGTCCCACCTGGTGAGGGTCCCACAAGGGGCAACAGTACTCCAAGAGAGGACGCACAAGTGTGATGTAGGCAGTCTCTTTGGTGGAGCTGGTGCATCGTCTAAGCGTTCTGCCAATGAAACGTAACCTTTGGTTCGCCTTCCCCACAATATTTTCTGTGTGTTCTCTCCAGTCGAAGTTGTTCGTAATTGTAACTCCTAGGTATTTGGTACAATTTACGACCTTAAGGTTTGACTGATTTATCGCGTAATTGAAGTTCAGCGGATTTCTTTTAGTGGTCATGTGTATTACTTCACACTTTTCTTTATTTAGTGTCAATTGCCAATTTTCGCACCAAGCAGAAATTTTGTCTAAATCGCTTTGCAGTTGCTTTTGATCCTCTGTTGACTTCACTAACCGATAAACGACAGCATCATCCGCGAACAGTCTAAGGGAGCTATTCAGATTATCTCCTAAATCGTTTATAAACACGAGGAAGAGTAGGGGACCAATAACGCTTCCCTGTGGAACGCCAGATATCACTTCTGTTTTACTCGATGACTTACCGTCAATTACAACGAACTGTGTCCTTTCTGATAGGAAATCGTGAATCCAATCGCACAATTGGGGAGATATTCCATAAGCACGCAATTTCATTAGAAGCCGTTTGTGGGGTACAGAATCAAAAGCCTTCCGGAAATCCAGAAATATGGAATCGATTTGAGATCCCTTGTCAATGGCACTTAACACTTCATGTGAATAAAGGGCAAACTGTGTTTCGCAAGAGCGATACTTTCTGAATCCGTGCTGACTATTGGTTAATAGGTCGTTCTCTTCGAGGTAGTACATAATATTCGAACAAAGTATATGTTCCAAAATCCTACTGCAAATCGACGTCAATGAGATAGGCCTGTAATTTTGGGGATCACTCCTATCGCCTTTCTTGAATATTGGAGTAATTTGGGCAACTTTCCAGTCTTTGGGTACGGATCTTTCGCTGAGTGATCGGTTGTAAATTATAGCTAAGTACGGAGCTATTTCATCAGCATACTCTGAGAGGAATCTAGTTGGTATACAATCTGGCCCGGAAGATTTATTTTTGTTTAGTGACTTAAGTTGTTTTACTACTCCAGGAACATCTACTTCTAAGTTTCGCATGCTGGCAGCTGTTCTTGGATTGAAGACTGGAGTGTTCACTTCGTCTTCTCTGGTGAAAGAATTTCGGAAAGCTGTGTTTAGTAATTCTGCCATCAGTACTGTCGTCGGTAGTATTACCATTGCTATCGCTTAGTGAAGGTATTGTTTGTGTTTTGCCGCTAGTGTACTTCACATATGACCAGAATTTCTTTGGATTTTCGGCAAGATTACGAGACAGGATTTCGTTGTGGAAACAATTATAAGATTCTCACATTGAAGTCCGCGCTAGGTTGCGAGTTTCAGTAAAAGATTGCCAGTCTTGCGGATTCTGTGTCTTTTTAAATTTTGCATGCGTTTTTCTTTGTTTCTGCAACAGTGATCTGACCTGTTTTGTGTACCACGGGGGGTCAGCCCCCTCTTTTATTAATTTATTTGGTATAAATCTCTCGATTGCTACTGATATTATGTCTTTGAATGTAAGCCACAACTGATCAACACTCGCATTTTTAGTTTTGAAGGACTGGAGACTATCACTCAGGAAAGCGTGAAGCGAATTTTTATCTGCTTTATTGAATAGATATATTTTTCGTTTATTTTTGGTGCATTTGGGAATTTCGATATTCAGTCTCGCTACTACAACTCGATGTTCGCTAATCCCTGTATCTGTTTTGATGCTCTTTACTATCTCGGGATTATTTGTTGCTAGGAGATCAAGAGTATTTTCGCAACCACGTACTATTCTAGTGGGTTCATGAACTAACTGTTCGAAGTAGTTCTCAGAAAAAGCATTCAGAACTAGTTCGGACGATGTTTTATATTTGCCCCCGGTTTTGAATACGTAATTATGCCAACATATCGAGGGTAAATTAAAGTCGCCACCGATTATAACAGTATGCTTCGGATACCTATTCGAAATATGATTCAAGCTTTCTTTGAACATTTCTGCAACCGCATCGTCTGAGTCAGGGGGCCGATAAAAAGATCCAATTATTAATTTATTTCGGTGGTCAGGTATAACCTCTACCCAGACCAATTCACAGGAAGTATCTGCCTCAATTTCGTTGCAGGATAAACCGTTTGTAACAGCAATAAACACACCACCCCCTGTTTTATTTATTCTATCCTTTCTGAAGACCATTTGGCCCTTTGAAAAAATTTCGGCCGAATTTATCTCAGGCGTCAGCCAGCTTTCAGAACCTATAACGATTTGTGCCTCAGTACTTTCTATCAGCGCTTGGAGCTCTGGAATTTTCCCAACACAGCTACGACAATTTACAACTGTTACACCAATGGTTTTTATGTCTACTTTCTTCCCGTGTCTGACCTGCCCCCTTTGAGACTGAAACCCATTTTGTGTATTCCCGAGGCCATCTAACCTAAAAAACCGCCCAGTCCACGCCACACAGCCCCCGCTACCCGTGTAGCCGCTTCCTGAGTGTAGTGGACTCCTGACCTATTTAGCGGAACCCGAAAACCCACCACCCTTTGGCGCAAGTCGAGGAATCTGCAGCCGACACGGTAGCAGAACCGTCTGAGCCTCTGATTCAGACCCTCCACTCGGCTCTGAACCATAGGTCCGCAGTCAGTCCTGTCGACAATGCTGCAGATGGTGAGCTCCGCTTTCATCTTGCAAGCAAGACTGGCAGTCTTAACCACTTCTGATAGCCGCTCAAAACCAGAGAGGATCTCTTCCGATCCAAAGCGACACACATCATTGGTCCCAACATGAGCCACCACCTGCAGTTGGCTGCACCCTGTGCTCTTCATGGCATCCGGAAGGAGCCGTTCCACATCCGGAATGACTCCCCCCGGTATGCACAGGGAGTGCACATTGGAATTCTTCCCCTCCCTAGTAGCCATTTTCCTAAGGGGCTCCATTACCCGCCAAACGTTGGAGCTCCCAACTACCAACAAACCCACCCTCTGTGAGTGCCCGGATCTTGAGGGCAGAGGGGCGAGTACAGGACAAGCGACACCATCCGCATCAGGAACATCCCCTGCCACAGACAGCGCCTCGAATCTGTTGGCAAGACTAACCGGGGAGGCCTCCACTTCGGTCCCCCGGGAAGTCTTACGCCGCCTGACACGCGATGAGGGGACCTCCCAATCCACCACGGATTGGGGGGCTACCTCCTCGCGGGCAGTGAGCGGGCTGGCCACAGCCGCAAGCCAATCGGAGGGCACAACAGATGCACAGGGCGTCTGCTGTACCCCTGCGAGCGGCCCACAACAGCGGCGCCCACCCACCGCAGTCTCAAGCAATGCCAGCGAAGCCAACGCCGTCTGAAGCTGCGAGCGAAGAGTCACCAACTCTGCCTCCATCCGTTCGCAGCAGTCACAGTTCCTAGCCATTCTAAAAATCTTTGTTTTTTCCAAGTAAGTACGTCAGAGGACTCAGTAGTTTGATAAACAGTGAGCTTTGTAAGGTATAGACCTAACGCTGAACTGTTTAACGGCGAATCTAAAAAATATATACGCGAGCTAATAAATAAAAAAATTCAGTAACTGAGCTGACAAATAAACGCGATTCTTAATAAACAAACACGCGAGCACACTAAAGTATAAAGAGCTGCAAGAAAAAGTACACACGAAATGTAAACAAGTCGCTTCTATTAAGAAGCCGGTTACCGTACAATGTAGAGCTGCTGCTGGTCACGTGTGCACTGGCCGCCGGTCACTGAGCAACTGAAGTGTAGGATTACCAACCGCGAGTATGATCAAAACAAAAGAGCTGGTCACATGGCGGACCACTGGGCAATTTCTGCAAGAGCTGGCGAACAGAAGGAGAGCTCAATGGCGGAAGACGTACCTGTACCAACGCTGAAGTGTGTGGCCTTACCTGTGTTCAGCAAAATTACCGATGTCAACTGTATCACACGCTCAACCATTCGACCCCTGGGGCAAGTGGTGTTAGATTCCCATAAAGCATTATGAGCATTGAAGTCTCCTAAAATGAGAAAAGGACGAGGAAGATCATCGAGAAGCTGTGTCAAGAGTACAACATCGAGAGGCTCTCCAGGTGGTAAATACAGAGAACACACTGTAAGCTCAGTGTGTGCCAACACACGGACTGCAACTGCCTGTAGCGTCGTACTTAGGGGCACAGTCGTAGAATGGAATGTGTCCTTGATTAACACCGCCACACCGCCTTGCGCCCTATCGCCGGTCAGGTTGTCTTTTCTGTAGAGGTGATAGCCTCTAAGTACAGGTGCGTCACACTGCTTGAAATGTGTCTCTTGAAGGGACACACAGAATGGTCTGTTCTGCAGAATAAGATGTAATTTGTCCAAACGAGCCCTCAATCCGTCCACGTTCCATTGGAGTATGGTTGCCATTTCAGCGGTGCGGTTGTAGTTTCCCCCTATCCTTGTGCCGAGACGGTGAGGCACTGTATGGTCGGGCAGCGGCAGAAGGGCTGACTGATTCCGGTGATGAGGTATCCAGGTCCATTACGATATCCTCGTCATCGGTTAAGGCTGCCAGAATGACATTAGATGGTGCCTGGGGGAGGCTTTCGAACGAATGCCGAGACGCCTTCTTTGGTTTCTTCTTCTCCGAAGAAGATGAAGGAAGGGCGTGTTGCTGAGCACTCTGCTTTCAGGGAGCACTCTGCTTTTGGGGGGCCACCTGCTTCTGGGTAGCTCCCTGCTGTTGAGGAGCGCGCGCTGTTGGAACGTCACGTTCCTGTGGGATGGTACTCTCCTTTTGAGGTGTCTTCTCAATGATTGCTGCAGCTATCTCGTCTTTCACGTCCATTGGGTCGGCCTGTATTCCAATATCTTGACTAATCGAAGTTTGGCGTGTACAGATGCAGGTGCAAGTTTCGCTGGTGGAAATGGGGATGGTCTGCATTGATGCATCAACAGTGGGTGTGGGTTTCTGGAGTAGTGAGGCATAGGAGGTCGGAAACACAGGAGGCTGTGTCGTCTTATATTCTTTTTTGGCCTCCACATATGGAATACGTTTGCGCACTTTTATCTCCTGTATTTTTTGTTCTCCAACAAAGACAGGGCAATCACGACTCCATACAGGGTGGCTTCCCGAGCAGTTTAGACAAGTTGCTTGGGGAAGGACAGTCAACCCCAGAGTCGTGAGCTGCCTGTCCACACCTCTCACTGGTTGGTTTGCCTTCACAATTCTATGTCGTATGACTGAAACGCTGGCATGTGAAACACCTCATAGGGTTCGGTATAAAAGGCCTAACTTTCAGATTGAGAAACCCTGCCAGAAGATGTTCTGGCAACGACTGGGAACTGAAGGTAACAATGAAGGTAGGGGTTTTCTCTATTACTCCATTGTTCCTGCGGGTCCTTTGCTCAACGTCAATGATACCCTGTGACGCCCACTCTTGTTTTAATTCTGCCCTTTCAATGTCCATAATGTCACGGTATGTGACCACTCCTTTGCTGGAATTTAGCGTGTCGTGTAATTCTACAACAATGTCATATTCCCCTAGCTTTGCTGAATTCAGAAGAAGGTCCACCTGCTTTGCTCTGGTCGTCTCAACTAACAAAGTACCATTCCAAAGCCTCTTAATGGATTTCAAAGAACCTGTAAGTCCTTCCAGTCCGTTATTAATGTAGAAAGGGGAGACCTTTTCAAAGGTACCCTCTTTCCTCTTAATAACTACAAAAACATTATTATTAATGACTCCTTGAGCCCTGTTACTATGAGTAGATTGTGTCTCAGGAGGACTGGCCTCCCTCAAACGCTTAGATGACTGGGTGCGAGTACCCCCTGATGGTACACCCATCCCGCCAGGGTTAAAAACATGTGAGGACTCCATCTTGGTCCCACGAGCAGCTAGGGAAGGGACGGTCCACCCAGGCAGAGCCCCCCTTGCCTGGGTACGCCTTTTACAACTGAGGTGCGGCAGTATCCTCAGAGGTCGCTCGCTATCGACTGTTCAACCTCAACAGCCATGCATCCCATCAGCACGCAGCATACCTTGGGATTGAGGGGTTTTTTATAGAGGTTTTTTCCATCCTCACGATCCGGGCAATAAAGCCGAGATCCCCGCTCCCTGTAACACACAACATTCCACCGCTGCGCCATACGGTGGTCGCTGAAGCATGCCCAGGTCTGGAGGACTGGCGGCGCTTACCAGTCCTCAGCTCAGGACCCCGGGTTCGCCAAGCTCGTACTCAGCCAATTAATGCTGAGCCCCTGAGGGGGCTCGGAGCATATGCTTCGAAGTTTTTATTCATACAAAATTGAGAACTTACTCAGAGAACGTTCTTTTGCTCTGAGGATCTTCTGTGGAGCATGTGCTCTTTTTTATTCATACAACCCCATGTCTTCCATAACTGGCTCACACTAACTGTGATTTTGTAGTGGACATCAAACACCGAGGGGGACGAAACTGTGTCAAAAACAGGGGTAAACAGTATGAGCACTGTCCCATAAAGAATGATGGGCAAATCCCCAAGGATGAGGAAGGGAGAGGTGAGTTGCTGAAGGAGGGCAGTTAGAGCAGTAGACATAGGAGGCCTATCAGGAAAGGGGGTATACATTACAAATTGTGAATGGGGCATCTAAGTAAACCCATACAGCAACTGCTTCCAAGGTAGTACAGAGAGGAATCAATGTACTAACAATATCCATACGGACTAATGTGCAAATTTCACCGAATGCCTGTAGGGAGTCAATCCGGTTCTTACAAAAAGCACAGAACCCACAGAGGGTTGGTGAATTCGCTTCAATAAAATGTGGTTCCTGGAAAATAACACAAGCTGTGAAGCAGAAGGAAAAAAATGTTTTAAATCAAGGTGATGGTAATAGCTATTATGACTCTATCAGACCAGTACCGCAGGAAGTTCCAGATGGGAGGCGAACAGCTGTAGCCCGTCACACCGCTGGGTCAGCTACCATCAACAATGGGGAAGGGTCAACATCCATAAAGAGTAGATTAGACACAAGCTCAAAATGTTGAGTTGGTTGTGAGGACAAGGTTGGCAACTCAGGTGGTACCGGAGGGCACAGATGATGATCGGGCAACCTTGGTATTCACCGTCAGTCAGTCCAGCAGACAGCTTGAGGTAGAAGACCTCCAATCTGGTGAATGCCGGGAAGAGGGAACCTGGTAGAGAGCACCTTTACCAGCAAGTGCCGAGGAAGGGCAACACTTCTCTGGCTGGGACAGAGGAGGGGGACAGAGAGGGAGGGGCAAGGGAGCTGCAGGAGAGAAAAGAGTGGGGTGGGAGTGGGATGAGGAGGAGGGGTGAGGGGTGGAGAATGTAACAGAGGCAAAGATAGATATCATTTGCTACAGATTCAGAGATTCGTATTTTCAGCTGGCCTCAGGATTAGTTACATGTTCAAGAGACTTGTATCTCCTTTTCTTTCTTTTACACCAGGCAGTCTGTTGAGTGCAAGGAATGGTGTTTCTTACAACTGAAGCACACAGAGGGTGGAACACATGGGCTTCCCTCATGGAGTGGGCATCCGCAATCAGCGGATAGAGGGACTGCTGTAGAGCGAGAAGAAATGTACTCCAACCGCATACACCTGAAGCATTTCACGGGAGGCTTGACATAGCATCTGTAAAACATGGCTGACTTTCTCTGGGAGTTAATCCCCCTTGAAAGCCAAGATAAAGCATCTTGTGTCAGATTATCCTTGCGGCCTCTTTGAATACGACAAATGAAATGGACACCTCGCCATTTCAGAGTGGCCTGGAGTTCCTTGTCAGTTTGAAGGAAGTGGTCATTATGAAAAATGACTTTCTGAACAATGTTCAAAGACTGGTGAGGAGTTATAGACACTGGGATGTCACCAAGATAGTCACAGGCACACAAAGCAGCAGATTGGGCAGCAGATACGATTTTACAATTACTGAAGCAGAGTGCATCTTACTCATGGAGTTGACTTCGCTGAACTTATCCTCTACCTGTTCAACAAACAATCAGCAACTTTGTCTGTCCTGGTGCAGACCAGGTAGTGCTGAAAAGGTTTCACTCCAAGCTGGTGTGTTTGGCATTCCTCCCAAGGGGTAGCTAGGAAGGGGAAGGTCCTCTTATCAAAAGTAGCTGCATTCCATTCCTGTCTCCAGAGATGGCCATTGTATGGCCATGTTGCAGTGAAAGTTTCACATGTTTCATGGTGCGAAATGCCTGGCCTGGTACCACCCGTTTCAATGAGGGGCTCTCTTCATGGGTACGACACAGCCACAGGAAAAGCCACCTGGCTGGATAGCCATTGTTGGGAGTCTGATACCCCTGGATAATGGGTATTGACTCCTTGGCCTGAATGAGGTGGTTACAGCTCTGGTACCAGCAGTGTGATACCTGCATTGTCAGGGGGCTCAATGAGAAGGGCACATAACAGGCACTCTACCCAAACTGGCAACACATGCTGGGGACCAAGCGGGGATACGAGGCTACAGTGAGACAGATAGGCCAGTCACCAGGTATGTTTAGGTCCAAAAAAATTGCAGGAAGCTGAATTTTTTGGTATGTTGTTAGGACATATTGGAGTAGTATTAAACCAAGTTTGCAGCTTCGAAATCCTTTAGCTTAAGTTTTAAGAACCAAAAAACCTCGAAATTTTCTGACTTTTTTCTTATTATGGCTTATAATTCGTGAAGGGTTTTTTTTTTTTTTTTTTTTAAGAAAAGTCACTCACACCTGTATTAATGTAGATAAAATATCCTACAATTTAAGCCCAACTGCAGCTATGTAAGTCCAATACTGGAGCTCAAAAATTGACTTATTTCTCCAAAAAGTTCAAATTTTCGATTTTAGTCATCTTTCGGCTTTAATTATCACCTCACGGGGAAAGACACACAGAAAAAAGTTATAAAGTAGTTATTTAGTTTTAATCTAAGTACAGAACGAAGTCCATAGGCCTAATAGGTTTCAAGTTATCGTTAAAAAACTAAAAGTTGGGAAAATCGGATAGTTCAATCAATTGGTCCAGATGATCAATTTTTAAGGAAACAAATTTTTATTTACAGATAGCACTGCTTATGACACAATGTACATGTAAAGACTGAAGTGGTACGTCGAGGTGAGACTTGTAGTGGCCGAGGAAGGGGGGAGGAGTATCATGGAAGGAAACGCCTAGTGACTCATGCAACAGGTTTACACCACAACATAAATTTGTATTAATGTAATGCACTACTTCTCAGTTTTAAAGGTGCAACAAACTAAAATATAATGCAGTACATACCTACCATTCATTTTAACGAGAATGCCGGGATTTCTTCCTTGCTGGCTCGGGCTCCATCATTTCTCCTGTCTGTTGGAGCCCTGTAGCCTAAGTTGGTTCGTCCACGTCTTCGTCTTCCTCTTCCGAATCTTCCAAGACGTTCAGTGTGCTGCGGCATGTCTTGCCCTGGCTCATTCGGCAAAGAACAAAGCACTTGAGCCTTTCTCTTTGGCATGAGCAGGTCCCGACACCACACCCTTTCCTACATTTGCTCAACATCATCTTCAGTAGTGCTGAGGGCGCTGGGTCTTGGATTGTGGTGACAGGAGTTAGCCCTTGTTGGCTTCTTGTCCAACCCCAATCAGAGGGCTCTTTCTCGACACGCAACCACATCTGAACCTGGTGATATGACCTGTAGGAGTGCTGGGCCGCTGCTTCTTGGGTTGGGGGTATACGAGCAAGCTGGACTTTTACACTCGCAGCGGCCCTGAGGAACAGTTCTTAGCAGAGAGTTTGAAGGCTGTCGTCCTCACCACCACCATATAGGGCGACCAAGCACATCCAGCATGCAGAGGCTCTCTCTTCTATAGTGGCATAAGGCTTAAGAAATGTGGCAGCCACACCAATCAGCTGGGGATTCTTCTCAATTATGCCCATCATTTTTGTTTTTCCTTGCCCGAAAATGGAAGATATCGTGTCGCAACCAGTGAACGTGTGGAGGAACAGCTCTAATCCAGGAGGGAGCGATATTTGTCCTCGACTGAAGGATGTTGACGAGAACTGTTCACAACTAGCTCCACCCCTTCCACCTTTTTGGAGGATTATGTTCCTTATATTGGAGCCCAACCCATTGAGGAGGACCAACATATCGACATCCTCTCCAGCTATTAGGACATGTTCATGTTGGCTCTTCTCCAGAGCTGTCCTGGCAATAAGACAGTAGTTTGATTGGTCTCTAGTCCTTCGCTTTCCATTCCAGCCCGAATGAAGTTGATCAAGTGCTGGTTGTTCTTTCTGCTGGAAAGAAATTTTCTCTGAGCCACTTCTATCACAGTACAATCTTGGAATATTACTTTGCTGTGTGCAGGTACTGCATAACGGCGTAGATGCTCAGCTGCTTTTGTGCTACTGCCAGCCCCCTCCTCTGAATAGGCATCAAACATCACAGCCACATTCCTTCCATACCAATGGACAGTGCAGGAAATATAGGCTGCTACAATTTCGCGGATGCTGCTGTTATGTTTCCAGATAGCAGATGCCCTCCATCGACAACAACAAAAGTACTTTGTGTGATGGAAATGTTTTCAGTGAGAGGAGTGAAAGCACTCTTAAGTCTTGATCTGACTTTTTCGTAATGCACAGCCTTTGGAAGATTGTGAGAGGGTCAATAGCGACCACCTTGTTCCGCACTTTAACTGTAGCTGTAGCCAATGTTCATACCTTGTCATTCCTTTTGAAAGTAAAATTGCCTGATGGACAATAGTTCCTCATTCCAAGGAAATAGTATATTGGGATTCAAACCACGTTTTTAGTTTTTCGAAGTAGTATTTCGGTCGATACGAGAGGATCTCACGTCAACGTGTTGCTCAGAGCTGGTGCAGGAGACATCCCAGAATTACTCCAAGCCCTCACAGATATTCAGCATATACACCATGCGACCAGTCCAGCGCGCAAGGACACTGCTGGAGATCCCGCGTTTTTTCACTGTCACTGTTCCCTCTCCAAGTACTTACCAACGCAAGAAACAAACATCTGACGGGGGTAGCTCCGACATATTGTAAAAAAGAAAGTACTTAAAACACCACCATGATGGAGATTTAGACGATTTTTGTTTGAAACGTTCTTCACAGATCCAAGTACGGTCATTTCTAAGGGCAGACTGGATGTAGTGAGGAAGACCTCGGAGACAATAAGTTTGGGAGGGAGGATAGAACTCCCGCTGGGTCACCACTTTGAGTGAGGGGGAAAGGGGGCGGGGTGCCTTCACATAGCAAATGGCCTCGATATGAACGAAAGTCCCAATCCCTAAATGGCTGGCCAATACCCACAAACAAGGAGGCTTTCGTTGTTTTTGAAGTAATACCTACTTTCACAAATATATTGGTATACACTAACACATAAATGACAATTTATATACAATCCGTTAATAATCATCGTCAATGAGTAATTCCTCCTTTTTCTGTAACATATACAGGATAAGAGGACTGCAATTCATCTGGATCAATTTATTGAATACTCTGATTTTTCCGACTTTTCATTTTTTAACGATAACTTGAAACGTATTGGGACTATGGACTTCGTTCTGTATTTAGATTAAAGCTAAATAACTGCTCTATAACTTTCTTTAGTATGACTTTCCCCGTGGAATGATCATTAAAGCCAATATTCTAGCCAAAAGAAGACTAAAATCGAAAATTTGAACGTTTTGGAGAAATAAGTCAATTTTTTAAGTCCAGTATCTCGGGAACTATTGCGGTTGGGCTTAAATTGTAGCATATTTTATTTACATTAATAGAGGTGTGAGTGACTTTTCTTTAAAAAAAACCACCCTTCTTGAGTTATAATCCAAAACCAGAAAAATATCCTAAAATTTCGAGATTTTTTAACTCTTAAAACTTAAGCTAAAGGATTTTGAAGCTGCAAACTTGGTTGAGTATTATCCTAATATGTCCTAACAACATACCAAAAATTCAGCTTCCTGCAATTTTTTTGGACCTAAGGCCATTTTTTGTCTACGACGACTGGCCTGGGAAGGAAGAGAGGTGAACCCACACCGTAGGGGCAGGTCGGGAGTTCTTCCCCAAATGGTAACTGTAATTTAGTGGTGGAGATCAAACCCCAAGAGGACCAAACAGTGCAAAAAAACATGGGTAAACAGCACAGAGACAAAAGTGCTAAAGCCATCATAAAAACCACAGGGACCATTAAAGGGAAACACATATAGAGGGGACATGAGTGGGGGTGGGGAGGGATTAGGACAGGGAGGAGGTAATGCGGACTAGGGAAATAGGAAGAAAGGCTGCAATAGCTTGGATACCCGTATGTGCCACGACATACCCACAAAAGAGCTGCAGGCCCCCTGAGAGAAGGGTATCCACCCAGCTTTCACTCCCATACAACAAAATTGGTTAAAACATAGAGAAGTGCACTGCTACCTTAGTCTTGGTACTGGCTTCCTTCTTGCAAAAGAGAGTACATTTTAGCTGAGAACTCACTGCATTAGCTTTGCTACACATTCATTCAAGTTCTTTCACTATATTGCCATCCTGTGAGAAAATACATCATAAGCACTTGACACTGAACACTTGTTATAACTTGGTTCCCCCTATTTGGCACTCAATCTGTTTAAATCTCTTTTCCACAGACATGCCTTTCATTTGGAAATGCTTATCTTCATACCATAACCCTTACACATCTGATCTAGGTCTGAATTAATAGATTGCAACCTCTCAATCAAATCTGTCATCACTATTAAGACATCTGCATATGTTAGACTGCTTATTTTGTTTTCACCTATTCTAATCTCACTCTGCCAGTCCATTGTTTTCACCATAGGTTCCAAAACTAGTGTGAACAACAGTGGTACAGCCTTGTCTTACCTCTGTAACCACCTTTACAATTAGTTGCTTAGAAGGCACACTAAAGAACCTAAAACTTCATTAAAAATTCTTCTGAGCTATTTGCCGCTCCATGATATATTTCTCCAACATTTTGAATTCCCTGAAGAAGGCTCCTGTAACGGATCTAAAATGTTGGATAAATATATCATCATGATGCGGCAAATAGCTCATAAGACTTTCAGTTTTAACAATAATGACCGCGAAAGCTTGCGTTCTTAAAACTTCAACTTTCTCATTTTTGAAGTACAGAACAAAAAGGTGCATTGTTGCCTGGTCACTGGTGAGTGGCAACCTTGTATCTCATTCTGAACCAAAAATATAAATTTTTGTGTCAAATCAGCATTCAGTTTAATGAAGTTGTCGAGTTTTGTACATAAAACCTTGAGCTTCAGATTTTGCAAACATAGCGGTGTCTCTTGTGACTTTGCAATTCATCAGTTAAAGTTTCAAAGTACTCTTCCCGAGATTTAACCACTGTTATCATCTCTGCTCTGACACTTGTGCCCACTGTTTGATGGTAATATTGTCAGGCATTTCCAATTCATATTCAATGAACAATTAAAGAATGGTATCCTTACCACGGCATTTATAACAAAAATCCATCATTCAACATAAATTTTTATCTGTAAGCCATGAGCTTGACAATATGATGATACAAACAAACACATACAGAATGTGTTCCTGATGAGGTGGCCAAAATACATCACTTATGGTGAATGTCACAAAATTTTGACCTTCCCATTTTGCTTTCAGGGTGAGTAGTTTTGAAAACTACATGAAGTTCATCTAAATTTAATGGCACTAGTCATTTATAATTTGTTACTTTAATTCAATATATAACAACTCAATTGCTATCATCAAACAGGGCCTATTCTACTGTTTACATCATCTTCAAAAAACTGCTGGAAATTTTTGTTTCTTCATTTGTACACACTAGCCTCGCATCTTGCAAAGAAGTTAACTGAAAATATCTATTTTAAATCTGCGAAAATAAAATGATTGTTTATTTCAGTAATGTTTCCAGTTTTTGTTTATAATTCAGTACCACAACTTCAATAGCAATAGATTACATCCATCCAATATCACACATGAATTAGGGAACATAAGATCAGTTATCTAAAAGAAGTAAAGTTAATAGTTGGCTGTTTTAACCAGCCCCCCAGTACTGCTGTAGCAGTTTTAGAATCATTCAAAGAAAGTCTACACCAGGTAGTGAATAGGTATCCGGGCCATGTAATATGAGTCGGAGGAGACTTCAACCTTAAGAGTATATATTGGGAACTCGCTAGTTATATTTCAGGCGGTACAGACAAGCAGTCTTGCAAGCTACTTTTGGACACATTCTCCGAAAACTGTCTTGAGCAGTTAAACAGGCACCCCCCTTGCAATGGAAATATTCTAGACCTTATAGCCACAAACAGGCCTGACCTTATTAATGATGTCTGTGTAGAGACAGGAATTAGTGATCATGATATTGTCATAGCGTCAATGGTGACCAAAGTTCATAAACCAGTCAAGAAGGCTAGGAGCGTGTTATCGTTGGGAAGAGCCGATAAGCAAATGTTATGATCGCACTTAGAAAATGAATGCACATCGCTTAATTCCGGGACTATGGATGTAGAGGAATATTGGACTAAATTTAAGTGCATTGTTAATAAAGGGTTAGAGAAATATGTACCAGTAAAGACGATTAAGGATGGAAAAGATCCACCGTGGTATAATAATAATAATGTTAGAAAGCTGCTGAGAAAGCAAAGGCTGCTACACTCTCGATTAAAAAAAGAACACGCAAATGATGACAGGCAAAAGTTAGTAGAGATTTGTGCGTCTATAAAAACATCGATGCGCGAAGCATACAATAATTATCACAGCCATACGTTAGCAAAAGATCATTCCGAAAACCTGAAAAAATTCTGGTCCTATGTAAAATCGATAAGCGGGTCAAAGCCCACTGTCCAGTCACTCGATCATTCCGGGGCAGTAATAGAAGAAAGGAAACGGAAAGCTGAAGTTCTAAATTTAACCTTTAAGAAATATTTCACGCAGGAGGACCGCACAAATGTACCATAATTTGATCAAAGTACTAATTCTGAAATGGGGGACATAGCAATAAGTATTTCCGGTGTACAGAAGCAGCTGAGAGAGCTAAATACGAAAAAGTCTGCTGGTCCGGATGGAATACCAGTTCGGTTTTACAAAGACTATTCTGCAGCATTGTGCCCCTACTTAGCTTGCATTTATCGCGAATCTTTAATTCTGCGCAAAGTTCCTAGTGATTGGAAAAAAGCGCAGGTGACTCCCGTTCATAAGCAAGGAAAGAGAACTGACCCACACAATTACAGGCCAATATTGTTGACATCAGTTTCATGTAGAATTTTGGAGCATATTCTCAGATCGAATATAGTAAATTTCCTTGAAACAGAAAAGCTTCTTTCCATGAATCAGCATGGGTTTAGGAAACATCGTTCATGTGAAACTCAGCTTGCCCTTTTCTCACATGACATCTTGCGAGCCATGGATGAAGGGCAACAGGCGGATTGTGTTTTTCTCGACTTCAAAAAGGCGTTCGACGCAGTGCCACACCACAGACTGCTAACGAAGATACGAGCTTATGGAATAGGTTCACAGATTTGTGACTGGCTGGAAGACTTCCTAAGTAATAGAATGCAGTATGTTGTTCTCGACGGCGAGTGTTCATCAGAGACGAGTGTATCGTCAGGCATGCCCCAGGTGAGTGTGATAGGACCGCTATGATTTTCTATCTATATAAATGATCTGATGGACAGAGTAAGTTGTAATTTACGGCTGTTTGCTGATGATGCTGTGGTGTATGGGAGGGTGTCGTCTGTAACTGACTGTAATAGCATACAGGATGACTTGGACAAAATTTCTAGTTGGTGCGAAGTATGGCAGCTAGTTCTCAATGTAGAAAAATGTAAGGTGATGCGCATGAGTAGAAAAAACAATCCCATAATGTTCAAATACAGCATTAGTAGTGAGCTTCTTGATGCTGTCACATCGTTCAAATATCTAGGCGTAACAATGCAGAGCAATATGAAATGGAACGAGCATGTAAGGACATTTGTGAGTAAGGCGGACAGCCGACTTCAGCTTATTGGGAGAATTTTGGGAAGATGTACTTCAACTGTAAAGGAGACGGCGTATAAAACGCTTGTATGACCACGTCTTGAGTATTGCTCAAGTGTTTTGGACTCGCAGCAGATCAGTTTAAAGGACGAGCAGCTACATTTGTTACCAGTAGGTTCGAACAATGCGCGAGTGTCACAATAATGTTCCGGCAACTCAATTTGGGATTGCTGGAAGAAACACGACGTTCTTTTTGTGATTTTCTGTTAAGTAAATTCAGAGGAGCGAAATTTGAAGCTGACTGTAGTACGATCTTGCTGCCGCCTACTTACATTTCGCGTAAAGATCACAAAGACAAGATAAGAGAAATTAGGGCTTATACGAAGGCATATAGGCATTCTTTTTTTCCTCGTTCAATTTGGGAGTGGAATAGGAAAGGAAATGCCTAGTAGCGGTACACTGTACCCTCCGCCACGCACCTTACAGTGAATTGCGGAGTATGTAGATGTAGTGTAATGTGAATTTACCTCATTTTCAAAAATTCATCTTTGTTCACAGTCAAATAACAAAGTTGAAAGTTTTACAGCACTTTGATATCATATAGGTGTACAAACTGTGTAGAAATCAGATTTTTCTAGTCATTCGCACCAGAGATAACTAACACCAAATTTTACGAAAAATTAAAAATTTCAAAAATCCATAAAAAATTAAGGAAACATTTGTAAATCTTTTTACTCTCTGTAGGGCTAGTGGTGTACGATATATAACTAGAGAAAAAAAAAATGGACTCTGATAAATCACTTCATTGTTATTTTTGGGCCCAAAATGTGGATTTTCAAAAATTCTGATATCAGACTTGGGAGGTCATTTTGACTGGTTATTTTTGAATTTGAAACAGTTTTGTAGTGGAGACTTTTCTAAAAACCATCATGTCAATTGCAATGTTGTAACTTAACCGAGTGCAGATATATTCAAATTATCACTAACACCTCCAAACTGAAAAACGGGCTCAAATGAAGACAGGGATACAACCCGTCAGCTTTGATCCGTGACATCATTGCTGTGCAGTAGTTTAGAGGTACATACATGTTTGTAGAAGGTGTGAATAAACACCTTGCATGGTTAAAATATTAAGACGCACTACTCGGAAAATCCCAAGAAAAATCAACCCGAAGTTTCTTAGGTGCCTTATGATTTTAATATGTTAGTCCATTGCCGAACCACCGTCTGACCTAGATGGTTAAGACTCTGAGTCTTAGGCCAGGGGTCTCGGGTTCAATTGCTCCTCTGGTAGCCTAATTTTATTTTTCTTCTGTTTAATTTTCTTTTGTTATTCCACTAATTATTCAGTAAGTTTCACACACCTACATTATCTTTAACATATTAGTTATATTATTGAATAAAAATTAATTTCTTTTTGTCCAACAACACAATTCATGGCGGTGGGTTTTCCATTTTTCATTGTAACGTATATGATGAGAAACATTGGGTTTTTAATCAGAATAACAGAGTAGATTGGGAAACATTCAATTTCTATACATATAATAAACAAGAACTGCAGTGGTAATTATCATGAAAACAAACAAAGCAATAATTTTTGTGACACCTTGTGCAACATATAAAGGCTGATTTTTTTACAGTCACAGAGCATTTGTAATAAATCTGTACAAAAATGTGCCCCATTAACATTTACGAAAATGTTTCGAGTAGGGATGGGTTGAATCCCAATTTTACCAAATCGAATCCGAATACCGAATCTTAAATAAAAGATGTGCCGAATACCGAATCCGAATCGAATCTTCTGAATCTCGAACCCACATAATCTGTCAGCTCAAGTACATGTATTTGAAAAGCATTACTCTTCTATCACAGCCAGTGATGAAAATAAAGTCTTCTGGGGTGAATCCCAAATGACAATATTAACAGTAAAATTTAAGAAATTAAAATTTCATTTAGATTTTTATTTTAAATCTTAAGGATTTCTTAATACACCTTACCCTTAAAAGAAATTTGTATGAAACATTTAGATAGATATGTTGTTGAGATGGTCTAAAAGATAATAAGAAACTTTCTTCACTCTATTACAAAATGTTTAATTTTGATGAAATAAAAAATAATGAAAGGAAAGGATTACGTACTGTTTTTCTTTTTGCAAAGGGGAATACTCAGAAATAAAACCTGAAAATATGAGTAGATATTTTGGAAGTCAATAAATAGATTCTTAAAAATAGGATGTGTAAATGTTAAATAATTTTACAGTGACATATCAGAACATTCAGACACATAGAAAACCACGTTTATTCGACGTGTGTGTACTTGTTATTGCCACGAAGACATTTCAGAAAGCCGGCTGCGGTGGCCGAGGGGACTGAGGCGCTTCAGTCACGATCTGCACGGCCACTACGGTCGGGGGTTCGAATCCCCCCTCGGGCATGGATATTTGTGCTGTCCTAGTTCGTAAATAGTTCATAAGTAGTTTGTAAGTTTAGGGACTGATGACCCCGTAGTTAAGTCCCATAAGCTTAACAAACATTTGAACATTTCAGAACTGTGGAAATATTTTGCATTCCAAAGGGATAAGCAAGGGTATTTTGTAGATTTATTTATTCTTTCAAACATTTAAGATCACGTAATTTGTCTGCACAGAATTTTTATTCGTACAAAATTTAAAAATCACTACTAGAAGTCACTTGCCGTGCTTCATTTCTAACTATTCCCGTTCAGCATAAGAATAATACAAATGTAAACATTAACATGATACGTAGGCTATATTCTTCCGCATTCGCCGTTGTCTTTCTGGTTTCTTAGGCGGACGGAATATAAATGTGGTAACAGCTAACACGAAAGATTACATGACGTAATGTTTACATTTGTATTACTCTTATGGCAAAAAGAGTGTGGAATTTACAAATCACGATTCATAGGAACAATCCCTTGCCCCTATTAGAAAAACACGTAAGTTGTAGCACGAAGGCAGTGGTTGTAGCGGCAGGCCTATTGACGCAACACAGGCTTGCCAGTCGGCTATTGATGAAACTAAATGCAGAAATATAAAACAATTTTATTATACTTATAATACAAATTTTACGAAATGTTTATAATAACAATTAGATACTGGTAGGGTAATTCTGAATCACTATCATTTGATTCCTTGTTACACAGTTCATTAGTACTATAGAGCATCAGCCCTCGTACAATCTAGTGCAAATTTTAAATGCCTCTTACCTAATTTGATTTGGAACCCACTTCCAGGTATCTAATTCCATTGACACACTTGCGCGTTTTTGTTGGCGTCAGTTGTCTGTCACTTTTCGAAAGGCAGTAGTTGTACGTACATGTGTTTAAGCTTGACAAACGATTTATTGAAACAGAAGTCAAGTGTTTGATGAATTGACGTCATCCCACCTGGCTGGTGCATTACAGTTCACATACCTCAGCACTTCACAAAATTTGACTAAACAATACGTGAAATCAGAACGAGGCAACTCATCAGAACTATTCAAAGTGAGGTCATTTCGTTTTATGACATCAAGCCTTTCAGTGGATCTGTGGAAAATAAAGTAAATAACGCAAACTAAAGTGCACTGTTATGCAAAGTAAAGTACAACATTCGTAACTGAAGGTTTCCATATAATACTTTGGATTCGGGATTCAGTAGTATTCGGCCATTATGCGCCGAATCTCGAATCCGAAGCCAGTGTGCTAGATTAGGCGAATAATGGATTCGGCCGAACCACTCGGACACAACCCTAGTTTCGAGTTTCTGATAATTTTGAGGCAAACCAGGCATAATGAATCATGTCTCAGAATATTGGTCATGATAATTGATGGTGAATTATAGAATGAATTTTTATACAATCTTCCCAGGAATTAATTTCACGATTCTCCTGTAACGATGTGCTGCAATTTTGTAAGTGCTTTATGGAATTTTTAACGTGCCTGTAAAAGTAAAAATCACAAGGTTGCACCAAAGAAGTGCATTTTGGAGGTATGACTTTTACAGACCAAGTTGCCATATTTTCATCATCTTGAAAAATTGCATCATATATCTCAAGATTCTTTTGACCTCCCCAAGAGTCAATGACAAGTAAAAATTTATTCTCACCGACTTAAGATTTTAAACATTTCCAGAGAAAATGCTGTTTACAACTGTTGTTATTTTTCCGGCCTTTGATGATCTTAGGATGACATTCATATAAGTATTGGCATAGCCATCTATTAATTTGTGAATATGAGGTCCAAAATGACGGGTCACTTTCTGTAAGCAAAAGGAAGAAAATAGTGCCGGAAGAGGAATCGAACCCGAGACCTCTGGCGTAAGAGTCCGAGTCCTAACCGTCTAGGTCAGACGGCGCTCGGCAATGGACTGACATTTTATACTTGTAAGGCACCTAAGAAACTTCGGATTGATTTATCTCGGAATTTTGTGAGTAGTGCGTCCTAATATTTTAACCACGTGAGGTGTTAGGGGTCCTCTTTCACTACACAAAATTTCATACAAATCCTCAGCCCCACGGTTGAGCCTTTTCCTTGTGAGTTAAACACTGGTTTGTTTATAAAGAGAACAGATTATAGAAGTTTTCGGTTTAGACATGTGATCGATGGTACATTCTGTCATCCGTAATTTATGAGGATAACTATAGATTATTTATTATCTACAATACAGAAGTATTAAGATATCCCATATACCGGCTTTCCTACATGTTGATGACATCATGGGTCATAGTTGACTGGTAGTATCTCAGTCTTCAGTTATGCCAAAAAACGAAAGCCATTCGGTAATGGTGCAAGGTAAAAAAAAAAAAATTAAAAAAATTTTTTAACGTCAATTGTAGGGTGATCCTGTACAAAAAATCAAAATATTAAAAATGGCCAAGCAACCCTCATTTGACCACACACTGATTGACCCAAGTACAGAACAATTTACGAGTTCTGGATGTATATTTTCCTTGCTGTCTGGTAATTAATAGTCGGGATTATATGTAGGATTTCTCTGGAATTTGTACATTTGTTTATAGCATGATTTATATGGGGAAAAATGTCTGGCACCTTTAGTTGACACTGGTCACTGGTGTTGTCTTTCAAGTGTGACAATTTTGGACATGGATGAAATAATAAATGTGCTTGAAGAAGATAGAAGCAGTATTATACTATCAGTTGAAACAGAAGGTGGAGATACATACTGATGAAGACTGATTTATCAGATGATATATAGCCCTACATTTGAATGACAACACAAGCATAAGTAACGATTGGTTTTATACAGTAAGGACACAATGACACTTTCAAGTAAGTACCCTGTTACAAAAGCAGTGTGTATTGATGAGAGTATAGTACAATATTACAGAAGGCATGGGGCTAAACAAGTTATCAAAGGCAAGCCAATCGGATTTGGTTTGAAGCTATGGGTATTGGCAAACCCTGATGGCTACATTATACATACAATACCTTATTAATCTATGGAGCACATATGAAAATACTTAAAACTGGTCTTGGCCAGGGTGGAGATGTAGTGGTTGGGCTGAGCATGGTAATATTCCAGGTGTAACAAAAATCTACTTTAACAATTTCTTTACGTCAGAAATTGAAGAACTGTGTAGACCTAGGTGGTACAGGAAAAATGAGAGAGAATGTATTTGGCACACAACTGAATTTTCCATCGAAGAATGAGTTTGGAAAACAGGAAAGAGGAAAATACGTTTCAGTACCTAACGGCCAGAAGAAGGCAATGACAGTGCTGTAGTGGCAGTTCTTTCCAACTGTGATCATGTATAACCTTCACAAAGTGAAGAAAGATTCATCTGAACACAAAGAAAGAGTATCAATATCGATATGCCTAATGCTGTAAAACAATAGGTAAAATTTTACGATGCTTCTCGCCGGGCTCCAGCGCTTATGCTGGCAACAGGTGAACAATGAAGTGTAGAATTGCGTTAATATTTTTCACGAGCTACCGAGTAAATGTTATTGCTACTTGTTTCAGTCGCAGAGAAATTAATACTGTACCTGCTCTATGGTTGACAAGTTCCTGTCTGTACCATTGTCCATTCAGAAGAAAATAATTTTTGTTTTAATTGAAGTTGTCACGAAAAAACAGTTATTGGTCATCTGAGTTGCCGTCATTATCACTGGTGCCAACATAACAACTGTAGCCCGGCGAGAAGCATCGTAAAATTTAACCAAACAATATAATCTGCACATGGGATGGGTTGACCTAAACAATCTGTTTGCGTATGGAGTATTCTAGTATGCTGTGTACAGTGATGGCTGTTATACTGAATGTTGGCAAATGATGTAGAGTATCTTCAATTTCAAAGGCAAGTTGTTCTTCAAATTCAGAAAACCCACGGAACTGTATGGAGAGGGGGGGGGGGGGGGGACTGGTCAATCATTAAGATTCCTTTCATTAGGTGCTATAAGGCTAGACTGAAGAGATCGTCTAATAAAAAAAGGACAATCTAAGTATCTTATAAGGAAGATGTTCAACAACTTATCCATGTATATACATGTCAAATGCCATGTATGGTAGGCCTAACAGTTCATCCAGATTGTTTTGAAATATTTCATAAATTTTGACATACCTCATAGCTAGGAGACGTAAAGGGGGTGGGGGGGGGGGGGGAAATGATAGTGATGGCAATTTTTCTTATGACTCAAAACTGTGCTGTTTTAATATTTTCATAAAAATAATGACAATCTTCGAAAACTTAAAACGAGAAAAAAAAAATTAAAAAGGGGAAGGGCGGTTTGAAAATTTGTTACCCTACGAGCCTACTGGCAACTCAAGTTGCATCAAATTTCACGACTCCAAAAGTAAAAATTAAATTGTAACTTATTTGTGTACATCGATTACAAAACAATTACTAACAGGCATTTTAACTAGAAAATCCGAACAATATAATTCCGAGCTCTAGTGGGCTAATTATCTTATTTTTAATTGATTAATATGAAGAAAAACTAACACAAACAATAATGAGTGCAAGTCGCAACATTATCCCCAATAATTGCTACAACAGCTGGCTCAATGTCAACAAATTACATCCTTTTCGAATCCTGTTTACAAAAAGAGAAAAAAATGGAAGAATGACATCAACCTCTCGACTAAGCAAGCAACACTTTTGGCCAGTCCAATAAGTTTTTATCCGACATTTCCTCTTGCTGTCATTTAAATAAGCAGTTTTCCAGAATTTTTGGGCGATAAGGATCGCAAGCTAAGAAATTCCAATGCACCATCATACCGATAAAGTTTTCCTAGATTGTTTAACAGGCAGAAAACATGGTAAAGAAATATATCATACTTTTACAACACCGGTCTTTCAGTGGCTAAATGACAGTATCAACCGCCCGCATCAATCACTCCCTCCCAAGACGTATTAAAAACAAAATTGAAATTAATGGTTTAGTCCTTCTTTATGTCACACAGAATACACACACAAAACATTAATAATAAAATAGAAATAAAAAACCATTTTACCGTTTCCAAACATGTAACAACTTTGAAACACAGCGCCATACATTTAAAATCAGGTAAACAAGTGAGCTATTTCCAAAGATTACAGTCGAAACCAAGAAGGTTAACTTCCTTGGTCGAAACCCTCACAGGCGACTGGAGGCAGCTTAGGAGGGCACCCAAGACTTCCCGACCGCCCGATAGATGTCTCTACGGTTACGCTACCAGAGCTCTGTGCGAAATGAGAGGTTCGTTCCAGCAGCTGCCAGATTGCTTGACGCGCATGCGCAACGCTGAAATATTGTTCCAGCAGTGCCTTCTCCCGTTTCTGGCTACTTGGAGTGTGGCTGTTTGGTGTTCCAGCAGTTGCCGCAAGCAGCCAGACGCTACCCGAAAAAAATATTTCTGGCGCGGTCAAGCTGCCAATCTGCGCATGCGCAGAAAGGTCTAAGTTAGAGTGGGGGGTAGCCATCACGTGATACATTTGTGTTTGTAGCGTGTTTTTCGATTATTTCGAAGTCACTGCAATTCCACTTGAGATCAAGTAATTCTCGTTTACACTTCTTCGTTATTAGGAAGGAAAGTATTTTAATTATTCCTTTAAACTCACCTTCGCCTGCAATTAGAAACAGTGCAAAAAGCGTTCCAGCAGTGCAAGTATCAAACAAGAGTTTGTACGTCATAGTAGCTGCGCATGCGCAGTAACACCTGTTTCTTAGCGCTTGAAAGTAGCCGTCTGGCAGCTGCTGGAACGAACCTGAGAACAACCAATAGCATCACAAGTTAGCGAGAGCCAAAAGAATTGCATTCTGGGGTAAACATTAATTGCCTCGATGCGGGCAGTTTGAACGCATTCTGCCTCTTTCTTATGAAAGTAATGCGAGTATATTCTGCAAAATTCGACGTTTTTACATTTCCGTCTGATTTCAGAACGAAGTACGAAAAAATAGCTTCGAGTGAAACGCAGCCTATAGAAGGAAAAATCATGTTCTTCCTTATCACAAATTTTTGTGTTTCTTTCCAAATATGTGACGATTTCCGAAAGTGTGGTCAGGCAGGCGAATACGGATTAATTGCTGCTTTCGGAGCAATTTAAGCTGTCCTCATAATTCCCTGCCTGTCCAGATTTATTTTATTTATTTATTTTCGAGGTCTGTGAAATCGTGACGGGAGTGTATCGCTGGGATGTAGAATGTGTCATATTATTGCTATAATAATCATAGGTAAATGTCATGCGGCTTACTGACTACATTGTTTGTAAACAGATGCATGAAAACGGCTACACTTTATTTACGGGCTGCAAGGGCTTAGTGTGTTAATGTTGGCAATGAAATTTTCGCTTTACGATGGTAATCAATTTACTATCCGGACAAGATTATATACAAGAACCTGTCAGCCATAGAGCAGGAACAGCATTAATTACTTATCTCACGGCCAATACAAAAGATTAATTATATTATTATTTTCAGAGAACGTGTAATGTGGTTGCCAACACTATGTCTGTACCATAAAACTTACGTTCCAATTCGCAGAAAAAGTATACAGCCAATAAGTGATTTACCCATGAGAGTGACATGGTCAGTTCTTATAGTGAAGCTAAAACTTAAACAGGAAGTAACGCAGATTATTAATCAACTCCTTTAAAGAATAGATATCTAGAAGACGAGGGGTTCTTGCTTTTTGAATTTAGCCATATCACCACCGACTGATGTAATATAAACTACAGGTTTATTTTATACTATTCTGCCTGAATAATTTACCGTGTTCCTCATTGTCTCCTGCTAGAATTTTTAATAAAATACTATATTTGAAGATCGCGTTTACTTCTTGTAATATCAAGTTCACATGCACTCTGTTTTGTGAACAGTATGATTGTAGTTCAGAGAGCACATAAGTAATAAAATGTACTAGCATGACTTAGTGAAGAAAGCCAGCTGTTTCAATAAATCTCTACAATAGTATCTAGAGTGCACTCTGATAATACTCTCTGAGAGCGCTGTATTTCGGAAGCAGATAGCCAAATATATGTGGTAAGGAAGAATATTAATATTGTTGCCGCTCGTGAAGCTGTCCTATTGGGTTCCTACCTCAGGGCACACTGTAAAATTATCATAGATTGGGGAATAAACGGCGAAATATTTGCGTCCTTCATTTACTAACCACAAGGAAATATAAATAATGTAGAACACTGCAAATCATACTTGCCTTACATTAATAAGCAACTCCTAGAATGTGTTTAAATAAAATATTTCAAAAAAATTAAAGGAAGTGTGCGGTTTTGCACAATGATCCCTTATGTTGACAATCTAGAACGCTATCCATTACACCACCTTGAAGATAAACATTTCAATCCTTTATTATTAAATTCATTACAACATCTTATTGCTGCAGTACAATTTCATATGTAATAACAAGGTAAATCTCCTTGTGATGCAGTGTCAGTGCACCGTCACTTTGAAATGGAACTGGGCAACCTTAACACGAAACAGTTTACATATTATGCCAGAATGAACGACGGGGTGTTCTGCATCGAGTCAAGGATATACCAGTACGGTAGCGTAACCGTAGAGACATCTGTCGGCCGGTCGGGAAATCTTGGGTGCCCTCCCAAGCTGCCTCTAGTCGCCTGTGAAACCCTCCTAGCTCGAAACTTTGACCATAGATTCTATACATACTAGAGTGAAGAGCGAAAGTAGGTGAAAAATCACTATTCACACAACTTTTTGCAATCGTGACGTCAGTACAGCCCCGTTTACAGCGAAGCAAACACAAGCGAACGAGCAGCAGTGAACGAGCATTCGCTCTGGTGTAAACGCTATGCGCGCGGTCTTCGGTCACACTCAGCTCGCACTCACAAGTGTTCGCTTGTGTTCCGCTGGGTGTCGGTTTCAGGGTGAACCAACAAAAAAAGTTCGCGTTCTCACCACTTCAGTTTCGGATTCAAACGGTGCGCTCGCCCTGCGGCAGAGTGCTGTTTTTCGCGAGCGAGGCTTGTTTGTTGTTATCGTGTATTGTTGGGCGTTCAAAGTGATTTTCGTGGTAATGGAGTGGCTGGAGGAGAGAGTTCTTCACTTGAAGAATACAGATCACACCGATGCTTGTGAGTTCCTACAGATCCTCACTACAAAGTAATAAATAAAAAGAACAATGCTTGGCAAGAAATTGCCGAAGTCCTGAACTTGCCTACAGAGGAAGTAAAGAAGAAAATGAACTCCGTTCTTGCTTCTTTCAGGAGAGAAAGAGCTAAAGAGGGTACTTTTTCTGGAATGGGTGTGGCAGAAAAATACCATTCCAGGTGGTTTGCATTTAAACCGTTGTCCTTCCTCCTTGACAAATATGAAGTAAGGAGAAGCAGATGTTCAGAGGTTTGTAAAGTCATAAACATTTAGTAACAGTATATTGCATTTATTTATTTTACCAGAGTTATACCGAGTATTTACTCAGTTTAACAATATTCGTCCTGCCATTGAACTCTCCAAATATCGGACTGAAAATACTGTGCAAATTCATTTCTTTCTTCTGCATTTCTCTCTGATGATTTGCGTGGCACAGATCTCAGAGGCAAGAAAGACGTGTTACTTTGTATTTTTGCCGCCATGTGCCGGCAATCACACTTTCCTCTTCCGTCAGTTGCCCCTGGTGGTGTGTATATGTTTCATGAGGACTTACTTTTTCGCAAAAATTTGGTTTTGTTAACACACGGAACACAGATGCAAGAATTCCAAAAGCATTCTCCACTACTCTCCGTGCTCTGCATAGTCTGTAATTAAAAACTCGTTAGTCACTTCCTCTTGCATGTTCGCCTGATTAAGGCTTCGGTAAGTGTTCGTGGTCACCTATGAATACATATGGCACATCACTCCTCCTTCCCGGAAGTGGCGCCTCTTGTGGAATTCCTAGAGTGTTGTTTTCAATCTGTTTCCAGAAAGTTGTTTGTCTCAGCAGCCCACCATCTGAAATTCGTCCTTGTGAACCAACATTTGTGTATATAAAATAGTAATCAGCGTCAGTCACACCTAAAAGCACAATGCTGAAATACCTTTCGTAATCATAAAATTCTGTGCCACTATTTGATGGTGCAATTATTTCACAGTGCTTCAAATGTATAGCGCCAAGGCAGTGTGGGAAGTTCCACTACTCCTTAAAGTCCTGTGCAATATCCAGCCATTTACTTGCCTTCTGAGGAAGCTGAAACAAGAGGAGAAATATATTACTGTTTCAGTCAGTAAATGCACTACAATTCTGTTGTTACCACAACAGCTTCAGCAAATCAATTAACTAAGTTATGTCTCATTTGTATTAACTCTAGAACGGTCGGGCTGGGTCTGTGAGACCCGCTAGTTTCTATTTCAATGAATTTTTAAGCTTATAGTCGCTGATCTGACTCAAGCGGTCTGCTAGCTTCCTGACACATCCAAGAGAAAGCATTAACATCATGAATAAGGTTTAAAATTGTATAGATATTGTCCAGCAATTCAAAAAGTGGGTGGGTCTGTCAAACACAGCCCGACCATTTACGTTATTAATTTCTACCAGTGCGAGCCGATTTTTATTTGGCGTTTCATCCAGATTAAAGTTACTTTGTGAACTATTTGTGATGTCCTAACACCAAATTATCATTGTCAATAATTTACAATATAAAATTTCAGAAGAAAGTGTTTCATACTGTAAAATTTGCAACATTTTATACGATGATGAGAATTAAATTGGCGATTCTGGAGCCGACCTAGACTCCAGACTTCAAAATAAACAGTGATCATGACAGCAATAGTGAAATAAGTGGGGATGAAGGGGAAGATGCTATAAGTGCAAGGACAGCAAATCTAAATACTTATGCAAAATTTAGTTATGCATGACACACTCAGAAATGTTTTGTGTTGGCTGTTATGAAAATTGACGATATCACATAAACTATTAATTATATTCACAATTGAGATTTATATATATTTATATTTCAAACCAATTTACTTGTACTTTCAGTGTGCTTACTTTTATTACTACAGAGAAGTATTTTTCCTTTGATTTTTTTCCAGTAATCCTGAAATTCAGAACGGTGACATACTGTCCCTACAGCATTTAGTAGGACCTGAACAAAATAAAAACTCATCATTTTCATGTAAATACTCTCTTTGGTACTTGTAATGAGCGTTTTAATTATTGGGTCCCACGGACCCAGCCCGACCGTTCCCGAAACTATTTTTCAGCTGACCGTTCTAGGGTTAAGCAAAGTAATGTTACTATTGCATTACATCTTAATGTTCATGTGTGGGAAGTGATTGTTGCTGCATTAGATGATACAAATCTGGCGTAAAAGAAGTATTCAGTGAACTCAAAAATTGTTATTGTCTTTTAGGAACTCAGCTCCAGCAGTGGTCCAGGAAGAAGGAGATAGTGATATTATAATTGTTACTCAAAGTGGAACAGAAGAGAAAGGAGGGGAAGATAGCATCACAAATATTGAACCACCAAGAAAGAAAAGTAAGGAAAGTGAACAGTGAGTTCAGTGATGCCTTAAACATCATAAGAGGCATAAGTGACAGTCTCAAAGACCCAAAGGGAGAGAAACCGAAGTCTGCATGTGGCTGCTATGGGGAATACATTGCTTCAAAACTTAAACAGTATAGCAAACATGTGCAGAACGCTGTAGAGCATAAAATCCTAGAAATATTCTACTTGGCAGATACTGGAGAGTTTAAGTCCTCTGAAGACAAGAAATCAATTGTAGATAATTTGAAGAAACATCATTATCATTTCGTATCTGTTATGTCTTTTTTCTTTCATTAGAGTGATTTCTCATAAAAAATGCAATTAAAATCAACAGTTTACATAGATTAATGTACAATAAAAATATATGAAAGACCAGAGTATTCTTGTTCATAAATCTTAATGTGTCAGATTTCCTAATAGTTTACGAAATTGAAACACAGATACAGAATAACTGAACATTGTTTTCCCTGTTATGCTGTGCCCAATCCAACAAACTACAAGTTATGAAATAGCCTGTGGCTGGTGTTTCATATATTTCTACATTACATTACTCATTCTTTTCTGACAGTGTGCACCTCGCACTTACCTTAATACAATCCAAAAGTGTTTCACATATTGCGCTACATACTTCAGGAATTATTTTCGAAATAGATGCAGTTGATATACGAAACAGATATCTGAGGCTGACATAGCTGTCACCTGTTGCTAAAAATAGCAAAGTTAGTACCAACCTTTCTTCTGCTGATATGGCTCATCAGTAATTACTGTCTTGTTTTGAAACCTTCGGTTCAATTGCAGACAGAAGAAAATAAAAATCGTCTGTTGGCATGTGGGTGAAATTTCTGAATAATCCAAGTGATGGTTGCAGCTGCAAATCATTGATCAAAATCAAAACAACCACTTCTTTCATGCCTGCGCAAAAATTCAGACACCCAGATTTTTCTGTGTTTATGCCGTTTGGCTTTCATGAGCAACAGTGTGCTCGCTATACAAAATAAACCAAGTTGCGTGTTTCTCTTCGCCGTCACTCTGTACTGTGTACTGAGCTTACTCAACTTTACCGCGTGTTTTCTCTTCCGTTCGCTACGGTGTAAAAGCTTATTCGCAAGTCAAGTACAAGCCAATGCTCACACGCACAGGCGATTTCCTAGCGAATGCTCATTCGACTGTGTTCGCTCGTGTTCGTTTCAGTGTAATCGGGGTTTACTATGCTTTTGAACTTTGCGAATGTGTGTGAGTCATTCCTGTGAGTATTGCTTACAGCCAGGTTTCCACAGACATGAATTTCTTACAAATGCATTACTCCGCCACCACTCCCTATATACAAGTTAAAATGGGATTGACACGGACACGAATGACTGGCGCATGTCAAGATGCTCAATACTATATTGACCTCACTGGTGTGAACCCCCAAAATCTCAACTGCCGCACATAGAGAAGAAAGTTGAAGTCGGGTCTACTTCCTTGCTCAAGTTGGCTTCCTCAGTCCTCCACTACTTTTTAATCATTTTTGCAAGATCGTTATTCTGTCGAATAGTTTGTTTATAGTGTGTGTCTGTACGTTCGCGTGTTGTAACTCAAGTATTATATTTTGTTTCTGAGTTAAGAACGATGATAGTTGCCAAAAAGTGTCAGTTGCAATATACAGTTTAGTTTCTGGAACTGTTACCCTGTTTACATGGGCTCCCAAAACCGTATTTCGTAAACCGATTTCCCAATTCCGCTTTTGGATGGTCATGTAAACACTCCAAAATCGATTATGAAAATCGGCTTCTCTAAAGCGGTCTTCCATTTCCACAATCGATTTTCATGCCCACGTAAACGCAACAGTTTTTGAAGCGTTCTTGGCTTGACAGATTGTCTTTTCTTGTTAAGAATTTTCGGCACATATGGAAAGAGAGAAATAAAAGTATAAATATTAGAGTAAACATAAATCTATGTATTTAAATAAAGAAAAATAGCGATTGTGCTGACTAAAGCCCAATTCACACTGCCTGTCACGTCACGTCACCGTCCGTCAGAACATTCCACAATGTATTTCTAATGGCGGCATTCACACTGTCCGTCACCAGACCATCACGTCACGTCAGCGTCATGTCAAGCTTTCTCGGCCGTCTGCTAACATCGGAAGTTAACCTATCTTCATCATGCGAATTACATGTTGCAGTCAACAATTGCACTGTTTATATGCAAATGTGTCTTATTCATCTTTATTTTGTTGTTATACTTCGTTTAGGGTTAAATCTCAAATGTTTCATGATTACTTAAATATTTTTGTCCGTTGAATGTCACCCTAAAATCGAGGTCGGATATCTGAAACCAAAAAATGGTTTTTGTTACGTAACATTGTAATAGAAAAGACTGAACCAAACTGTTTAATTAAATAAGATTGTAATTTGAATACGCATTTTTCATTAAATGACATTTTTATTTTTTCGCTAGAAAATAGATGTCGATGTTTTGAAATGTTGTTTCAGTTCCCAGTAAGTAGGCCAAAAACATACACTGTAAAGTTTTCTTTGGCCGTCAATAACATTTTGCGTTGTTGTTCCCTCAATTCTAGTATTAAACTATGACTTTCTACATAACAGATCGCCACTCATTACCTCACTTTCAACATATCGTATTGAGATGGGCGAATTGACGTTACGGACAGTGTGAATAGAACATGACGTGTTGGTGCCGTGATGTGATGTTGACGTGACGGACGGTGACGGGAGTTTTGTCGTGTCGTGAGCAATGGCGGATTTGTAGTGTATTTTAGACGGCTCTAAAAGAAGTTATTTTGATAGTTTAAAGGACTTAGACATAACTAATTATGTCGTATACATGTGGCTTTGTAACTGTTCTGTGTGTGTAACCAAAAATACAGTGATCTGTTGAAAAAATCTGGACATATTGCGTTTTATAATTAACTCGTGAACAATGGCCACCATCGGATCAGAAATGTGGGTTTCTACATGCGGAATAAATAAAGAATCGCGGGATAAACTGTGTTACTGTAACAGAAAAGCAGGTAAAGGTATTAGTTGTGTAAAATGTAGAAGGAAATGCCACTACTCATGTGTAAATACAACAAAGTGAAAAATTGGATGTGCAGTGACTGTGATGTGACTGAAATCAAAACAGGCATTTTAAAAACGTGCTTGTGCGAAAACGAACTCAGAATAGTGAGAAACGAACTCAAGTGTTCGAAAACAATTATATCGTTATTAACTAACGAACTCAAGAAACGTGAATCGCATAATAAAGAACTGTATACAAACAACAAATTCGAGATGTCTGACAGAAATTACGATTCACAACGTAAAATGCATACCAGAACACAAAACACAGTTGGAAAAGAGGCAGGGGAAAAGAATTCAGGTGATTCTGAAAGGCAATCTCCAAGTAGGAAACCGAAAATATTCATTACTGCTGATGGCCATGGCAGAGACTGTACAAGAAACATTTTAAACAGTAATGCCAGGTGCACCAACTAGCGTAATATTACAAAATTCTGAACTGCAAAAGTTGACAAATGAAGATTTCGCAGTTATCTGGGCAGGCGCTAATGATGTAGCAAAAAATGAAGCCAGGCTTGACTTCGAAGGCAACTAAACACAGCACTTCTACTGAAAGCACGTTTATTACGAACTCAACATACACGCAGCACTGACTGTCTCTCAGGCAGAGTGCTCTGCTATTTATACACAGACAGAATTTACCAGAAATTAGAAGAACATTTAACATAAGAAACAAGTAGAATTTACAAGTGAACATAAGAAAGATGTAGAACCTTCTCCTGGAGAAACAGCGACCCGCTGTTTGAACCCTGTGGAGCCAGCTGCAATGTCATGGATCTTGACCGTGTCATGGGTCCTCTGTATGACAGTTCAAGAGAATCCTTCCCTTCTCCGCGATTATCGACAACAGACGTTCCTGTCGTGGCTTCATCGGGAATATTACCGTCCTTAAAGTCCTTGAACAAGAAGCCATTGTGGTCTACCTGCTCTTCAGGATCTTACAAAGGCTTCATGCGTAGGACGTGTACAATGTCTCTTCGTTTTTGACGTTTCGACAACCGCTCATAATCCTCAACTTCGTATGTGACGTCTGACAGGAGGCGTATGACACGATATGGACCAAAGTATTGCTTCAATAACTTTTCTGACAGTCCAACCTTCCGTACAGGGGTAAAAATCCATACCAGATCTCCTGCGCTGTACACAACAGGTCTGTGCTTGTCGTTATACCGCTGACGGTCCTTCTCCTGGGCGTCCAGTGTCTGTATGCGAGCCAGCTGTGATGAGCTGTTTAACATAGTCATCCTGAGTGTCGTCCGGTTGGAAGGGGAACAGCATATCCATTGTCGTCTCAGCTTCACGGCCATGGAGCAGGAAAACGGAGTGAAGCCTGTGGTGTCTTGTCTTGCGGTATTGTAAGCAAATGTCACGACTGGCAGAATTGTATCCCAATCCTTCTGCTAACATCGACGTACATCGACAGCTAACGTCTTGTTAAAACGTTCCGTAAGACCATTTGTCTGAGGATGGTATGCAGTTGTCATTCTGTGGAAAATGTTGCACCGTGACATGACCTCTGATACTAGTTTTGACTGGATTACTTTTCCACGGTCAGATATCATGAAACGTGGTGCTCCATGCTTCAAAATAATGTATTCTACAACGAATTTTGCGATCTCTGGAGCTCCTGCAGTTGGCACAGGTTTGGTGACAGCGTAGCGTGTGAGGTAGTCAGTGCAGACTATTATACAACGGTTACCGATTGTCGACTTCGGGAACCTCCCAAAAAGATTGATCAGGATCGGTATGAGACGCCCTGGAGGTAATTACAGCACATGCTTCCGTCTGATACTGTCTAGGGTTTTCACGAATCCCAAATGACCGGATATTGGAGCATCGTGGAAATATTTGAGAATAGCTGGCTGGAGATGAGCTGGAACGACCAGTAGCCATTTGGGGCCCAGTGGATCGTAGTTGCTCTTATACAATGTTCCGTTTATAAGTTGGAACTCTCCATTGGTCGGTTCTCCTTTTTCCAAGGCCTCTATTGTTTTTAATAGTGCTGGATCTTCCCTCTGGTCAGCTGTAACTGCATCTAATTCAGTGAGAGCTGAAATTTCATTAATGCTGTAGTCTTCCACTAATGGATTCCTCGAAAGGGAGTCGGCATCCTTGTGTTTGCGCCCATTCTTGAATACCAATGTGACATCGTACTCTTGGAGTCTTAGTGCCCATCTTGCTAGTCGACCTGATGGATCCTTCAAGCTAGTCAGCCAACACAAAGAATGGTGGTCTGCGACGACGGTGAATGGTTTTCTCCTAATAAATACGGCCGGAACTTGTTGATAGCCCAGATAACTGCGAGACATTCTTTTTCAGTTGTAGAGTAGTTTATCTCGGACTTTGAGAGTACTCTTAACGCATAGGATATCACTTTTTCAGCACCTTCCTGAACTTGTACAAGCACTGCACCAATCCCATAACCACTGGCGTCTGTGTGAAGTTCAGTTTCCGCATTCTCGTCGTACAAGGCTAGTACTGGTGCGGAAGTTAGAGCCTCCTTAAGTGCCCATAAAACTCTTTCTTTTGTCTCATCCAGTAAAATTTAGCGTGTCCCTGCAGAAGTTCTTGTAATGGACGTGACTTATTACAAAATCCTTTTATGAAACGTCGGTAGTATGAGCACAGCCCGAGAAAACTTCTCACATCACGAATGTTCTGAGGAATTGGAAATTCTGTGACTGCCCTTACTTTATCTGGATGAGGACGGACACCATCTCTGTTGACTAGGTGCCCCAGGATTTTTATCTCTTTGGCGACGAAGAGGCACTTCTTTGGATTGAGGCAGAGACCTGCAGCCTGAACACACTTCAACACAGTTGACAGGCGACTCAGATGTTCTTCAAATGTTTTCGAGAAAACGACAATGTCATCTAAATAGCAGAGACATGGCGTCCACTTACGATGTCGAAGCAAGTTGTCCATCATGCGTTCGAATGTGGCTGAAGCATTACATAATCCAAATGGCAATACTTTGAATTCATAGAGGCTGTCAGGTGTAATAAACTCCGTCTTCTCCCTGTCAGCTTCGTCAAGCTCGATTTGCCAGTTACCTGTCTGTATGTCCAAAGTTGAGAAGTATGTAGCTCCTTTCAAGCAGTCTAAGGTGTCGTCAATATGCGGTAATGGGTAGACATCTGTCTTTGTGATTCTGTTCAGCCGCCGATAGTCAACACAGAACCGCCACGCGCCATCCTTTTTCACTTCCTCCCGAATTATCTGTCTTTCAGCTGGTGACACCTTATACGAACGCTGGCTAATTGGTGGATGATCCCCAGAATTGATACGGTGCTGTATCAGTGGCCGTTTCGACTGACTTTTCCCCTGCTGAGGTGTGAATGCACCTGAAAATTGGCGTAGTATACCTTACACCCACTGGCATTATCCTTGGTCAGTTCAGGCCCTATTGGCAGTTCCACGTTTGTTTCCTCCAGCGTTTGTCTGTACTAACAGCAGGGCATGGGTCTTCATTGATGACGTTGAGCTCACCGTCCTGGACTGGTTCAGCTGTCCCGATACACATTCCCTTGGGGATAAATTGTGACCGCTCGTGACAATTTGTGATCCAAATCTCTCCTTGACCACCGGTAATGCATATGATAGCCACTGGTATGTAAATTTCTTTTGTGAGCCTGATAAACTTTTTACTATCAACAAGAACTTCACAGTTTAACCAGTCATCTGTGTTTGTGACTGCAACTCTTCTCATTGTTAACGGCGGTATCGTCACATTGTCAACGATGAATAATTTCACAGAAAATTCTGTATTACGTGAGTAGTAGGGTTGTGGAGGTTTCACGCCACTGAGATTCGCGCGTCTTTTGTTTTTTGGCGGGAAATTTGAATTACCCCCCCTCCTCCCTCGGCCAATCGCCGGACCGCAGATCAAAGGATGCCGCCACAGGATGATTGATAGGTCTTCCCGGAAGAACGAAAGATGATTGACAGTTTACATTTAGGTCCTTTTGATTGTCATCAACGCTACTTGTCCGACTGCTTATCAAAGGACGCCGCCATAACGCACTAAAGGATTGACAGGTTGCAACACCTCCCTCGGCCACACACACGTCGCCCCCCCCTCTCCACCCCTCAGCGCCGCCACCAGACAGGCAGCACCTCCGACAGGTCCAGACCTGTAAACCCCTCGACATATATGTACTCGCACCCGCGACCCCTATTCGCTCGACCGATTGCCTGACCGCCGCCTCCGCAGCCACCGCCTACAGATGCTACCCCCTCCTCCTCCACACTCGCGACCGTTTCTCATAGGACGCCGCCACCCGCCCTACCCGAGAGAACAAACAATACCGCGACGATTGTCTTGACCCCACCGACACCTCCCCCACCGCCCCCACCGGCCGACCCCTGCTCTCTTTATACGGCGACCGCGTCCCACCAGGTCAGATGCCAATTGAATTGCATATTTATTATTAATCGCGCCGCAGCGATCCGTACGCCAGATCTCGATTTATGTAACAACAATTTCCGCTGTTTATGATTATTATTCTTGGAAAAAAATAAAGGTACCATAGTGTTCTTCGTATGCTAAAAAACAATATAGAATAGTAATGCTTAGTTGGTCTCGTATACTACAGCTTGTACTAGTAAAATATTAAAATCGTAAGCAAAATATGCAAGTAAGAATTTCCACTTCCATCTTTCTCCATGCTCTTCGCATAGACTACAGCAGAAAGACGTGTTTAATAATAATAATAACGCAGGTTACGGTAACGAACGCCACAAACTTACGTATCCATCTTAACATATAATCTTTCGATATACAAAAACAATTCTAACGAAAAGAAAAGCAATGGTCCGTTTCGGAACACGACAGCAACCTTAGATCTATAAATGTATATCTTCGTTTAGACGATGCAAGCAACAGCCGTCGAACGGAATGTAACTTGTATGCCAACCACTCTTTCGACAACATAACAGCAGCAGCAGCAGAAGACGGTATATTGTTTATACAAAAATTCCAAATAACGAAAATCGGCAATGACATCGAGCACAATGTCTCTAAATATACATCTGCAAGCACCGTTAAACTCGTATGCAAAATTTACAAGTAAGAATTTACATTCCCATCTCTCTCCATGCTCTTCGCTTAGACTACAAATACAACAGCCGACAGGCGTGTTTAATAATAATAGCGCAGGTTAGATAATAAACGCCACAAACGTACGTATCCATCTTAACATATGCTCTTTTGAGATACAAAAATAATTCTAACCAGAGCCAACTAACCAAAAGAAAAGAAATGGTCCGTTTCAGAACTCGATCACAACCTTAGATCTACAAATGTATCTCTTCGTTTTACAATGCAGCCGGCCGTGGTGGCCGAGGAGACTGAGGCGCTGCAGTCACGGTCTGCACGGTCACTACGGTCGGGGGTTCGAATCCCCCCTCGGGCATGGATATTTGTGCCGTCCTAGTTCGTAAGTAGTTCATAAGTAGTTTGTAAGTTTAGGGACTGATAACCCCGTAGTTGAGTCCCATAGACTATACAAACATTTGAACATTTTTACAATGCAAGCAACAGCCGTCGAACGGAATGTAACTTGTATGCCAACCACTCTTTCGATAAAACAACAGCAGCGGCAGCAGCAGCGGCAGCAGAAGACGACATATTGTTTATACAAAAAATTCCAAATAACGAAAATAGGCAATGACATCCAGCACAACGTCTCTAAACATACATCTGCAAGCACAGTTAACAATCGTCCAGAACGCAGAGCGCTCTCTCGGCAGACTACATAAAAGAAACATATGCTAAGTGTTTAAACAAAAACACCTAAGTTACATCTCCAAATGATCAAAACCTTCTACGCAGACGCACCACTCTGACAAGGATAGCTCGCAATGCATTTATTTAATGGAGCTGAGCCATGCCGAAAGTTCCGAAATTTAACCCTCTCTCTCTCTTTTAGCGATCTTGCCCTGTTACATTTCCTTCTTAGATCGAGGTATACATGCGCATTCCGAGAGTTCGGGTACTTTAATTTTACCTCTTATTTCCTTGCTACAGCAGTACACATCCCATCTAAGAAATCTCTATGTCCTGTTACGATGCAAACTACATTTATCTGACACCGATATTCCAGCGCCCCAGAAGACATTTAATCCCTATTGTGAAACGGAGAATCGAAATAAAAGAAAAATACGAGAAATAATTTACCGATTCCGACCGTCTACACTAAAACTTTTCGAAATTATTGGCCTAACAACACCCTTATTCGACAATACAGCAACCACAGAACCGAAGTTACCTGCCCAATGCAACACAGATTTCCAGCTCGACCCGCCCTTTACCCACAAAATTCCTACTCCGAACTAAGATTTATTATTTTAATTACAAGTAGATGTCTACCGCAAACGAAGACGCTAACCTACACACTGCAACACATGATTCTATATAGGTCATGGAGTGTTTACATTTTTTTTTTTTTTATTACATTACAACTGAGTACATGCAACGTAATGTTCGCAAACACTTATATCGCAACCAACACCTGCAGACATCGATCATAACCTGCTCTCTAAGGATGGATTTTAGCTATCCAGGAGTATGCTTTGCGTTTCGAGGATGTGACCTGGAGGCTTCTGCGACCATCCCTTATACATATATATTTCCAATACGACATCTTGTGGGAGTTCCGGCGGATGTGTGTCTTCGCTATAGCCGGGAGGTCCTCCCAGCTGTTGCGCTTCGGGACTCGCCACCGTCGCGTTGTCAGATGCAGGATTCGATTCTACGCACCTGTCTCTATTACTACAAGTCCCGAAGAACGCATCTAGAATCTCGCCTATATGGAGGTTATTTAGTACTTGGCCTGGAAATATCAGTCAAAAGCATAATATGGAGAACGTCCTGGAGTCTTACTAGGGGATATTTCTCTGGTTGTGGTGTGAATTTTGTGATCCGTGACCTGATTTACCCTAAAGGGAGAGATAGAGGTCTATTTGCTGCATTTTAACACTTACTTCGTCGATGGGTCGAGAACATGGATATTACAATATACGATTAGCAGATGGAGAGTGTTTTTGATCTTGTGCAAGACTCTTTAAGTTTTTTAAACGGTATCTGCAAAGTCTTTCTCCACCATTTGGGGGGCGAATAACAAACATCTGGGACAACAGCGGCTTTTTAGTGTTTAATAGTGTCCTGCTATTTGTGTACTGGGGTAATAAAAATACCCGAAAATTGATCGGTGTACAGGTTAAACCTTCCAGATCGATAAAAGCTTATACGTTACGCTCTATAAGCTTTTAGTTTCCATTGTCTACCTGTAAAGTAGGTGGAGATTTATAATACTGACAGCGGCAAAGACGATATAAGTAGTACACTTAAAAGCTACATTAAAGCAGAGGAAACATACTTCTCCCAATCCAGAACATTGTTCTCCACACTGCCTCCAGATATAGATATCGCCGAATTAGGTCTGGTACCTACAATGTCACTCTGCAAGTCCAGCGAAAAGAGTAAATGTATCACACAGGCTTAAGCCACCCCCCATTAAAGCAATTACATAGCTACGTGCAGTTAATGTCTTATGTGCGCGAAAAGAAAACTGTAAATGGCGGATATCGAGACCAAGAGAAGGAAGCTAGAATATATGGCTAAAGCAACTGCCATAAAGGACGAGTACAAACTAATGCTGGAGAAAGACGAAGCTATGGCATATGTGTAAGCCCAGCTTAAACAGAGGGTGTGGAGAAATCTGGTTACGGCTAGGACTTATAAAATATTTTATTTTTACAGTAAACAGTAAGGAAGATTGGCCACGCGTCGGTGTACTAACCGAAAATAGCGGAACACACGAAAAACGTATTGCATTATCGTTTGGAGAAGAGACTACATTTCATCCAAATTTGGAGGACTGGGGACAGTCATTTGCAGAGTTAAAAACGGATGGAATAACAAGCAATCGTTTGCAATAGTCGTAAACCTAGTGCTCCATACAGAAATTACCACAGGAGTTGGTAACGTACAGACATAGGGACGCATAGTGCTATAACCAGGAAATAATTGGAAAAGTTAAAATACCCGATTGTTCTCGTCTAGAAGCATTGCCCGAAGGTGCAGAGCTATAAAGGAGTTGGAATGCAGGAGGAAACGAAGATACGTAATGGAGTTCGAGAACATACCTTCCCTCTACCTTTCGAACTTCTGGCTGGAACGGTAATAGGAGAGGCCAATGTGGATCTAAAACTATGAGTTAAAAAAATTACAGCGGAGAAAATTAAAGTTACACATAACAAGAATAATAAAGAACGATTTGTATTCTGCGTCTAGCTTCTCGAGTAGAAAGTTTCGGTCTTACAGGGTTTAGGAGAAGATACCAGAAGACAGGGTGCTTGTTACCAGAGAGCAGCAACTCCCTCGGTAAAGTATCTGTCAGAGAGGTGGAATTCTGTGTTGTTCTAATCTACAGCTAAGCAAAGCGTTCGTTTAAATCGGTGTTGCTCGGTACATTGCTGCATGGAGTGGGTTTTGACTTATTGCACAATGGTTCATCTTGTATAAATTTCGTTCTTCTTCTTATCGAATTTCTATAAAAACTATGTTTCGTTTCTGTAAGAGCTACATCGCAAATTTACGCTCATCTTACTGTCTGTATATGTATCTGCGTATAAAAGTTATAACGATAGCTCGTACGGTAAAAACATCGCTTGTGTCAGATGCGAGGAAATGTTCCGTTATTTGTCGGTAATACTACGTATGCGTGCGGTTGTCTCTTTATGGGATGATTGTGTATTAAGAGCTATAGTATAGCTGCAGCATTTCGATCGTTTTTTATTCTTATGTCTGTTGTTACAATCAATGTAAATCTATCTTCGCGAAAATAGCTCTCTTGTATTCGGAATCTGGTGCGGCAGGGAAAAATTAAACCGAGAACTTCTCCAGGTCAGGTGCGAGCGTGGACAGGTATGTATAGGACGTACACACGCTCCAAACCGGAGTCTACGATGAGTCAACAGGTCCGCACTCGCCTGCAGCCAGAAATAACATGGAATGTGAGTATGCATGCTAGCTTGCGCGAAGTACCTATTTCGAACTGTTTAGTCGTGCGATACGATGCAACGCAGATGTGATCCACAATTGTGGAAATACATATAGATACTTAGTAGCATGGATGTGGGGCATTTATATCTTCTACTAGCTGTGTTTACGAATGGACGTATCTCGGTAGCATATCGGAGATGATTGCAGTGGTAAATTAATGTTCTTTGGTCGATAAGCATCGAGTTAGAGGATTGGTTACCTACGTTGGAGGTGCATTTAATCGTATGTTTAGTCTCTAAAGGATTGCTCTTGGAGATCGTTAAAAAAAATCTGGTGTTGCGTTAGTTCGAAATGGTGTAGACTATTTTGCGTTGCTGCTTGTAAGGATTATAAGAACTTGGCTTTGATCTAGATCTTTTCTTGTTAACTGTTCTGTGCGTGTACGTCGATCATTTTTTTTACACTGTGTTACAGATGTTTATCGAGAGTAATAATTTGTTAGAGGGAGTGGAATACGATGGTGGTTTGTGCGCGAATGCTCGAGGTATATGGTCTAATGGATGATAGAAAGCGTTCCAGAAATATTGTCTGCCGGGCTATGCATTGGAAACAAAGTTGTGGTTGGATGTTAGGGACGGGTCAAGCAACCAACGTAGTTATTGGGTGGAGAGAGAGAGATCGAAACATTATTAAAACGCTGTGTGTCTGGGAGATCTTGTCTGTTACTGATCGCGGTTATAACACCATCTGTGGTAACTTGTTTAGAGTTGGTGCTGGGCTAGTGGCGGATGTAAGGATAGCTCTGTCTGGGTTGTTACGAACGTATACATAGCTTGCAGCATGCTAGTTGGGACAAAAAAACGAGTTGGAATGGCTAGATTAGTTTGTTGTTGTAGGTTCGTGTCGACTGCAGGTGTACTTCTATTACTGTGTTGGAAATGTTTGGTGCTTACAGAGAGTGTTGTAGGCTAGATGGGACGGAATATAAGTAAAAAGTGTTGATATACCCTAAATATACGTCACGGTAAAGCTCTAAAGAAAACGGACTTTGGTGGTGCAGTGATCTTTCGTCGAAGCATGGCCTGTTTAATCGTATGCTAGTGTTGTCTACTTTACGGCTGGTGCGCATTACGTTACGTAGCGGATTACCGGCTGCGGTAAATCATAATTCTTTCGTCGAAAATCAACGTGTTTTATAAAACTCCTACAGATTGGTAACTTAAAGTGCGCTAGTTGTAGCCAATGGAGTGCTTGTGTGTGTAGTAAATTCAGCAAGTTCGATACTACAAACGCTGTAGATAAAACGAAGTTACTATTTCTGGAATACATGGGGGAAATATGTATGTCCTGTGGGTATATCTCTTACAAACTGCAACTAATCGATGTTTTTTAATGGAGACGCTCCCATCTATACTACAGCAGCATCTTCGTGTAGATGGCTTCAATCTCCTGGATTTTTGCACAACACACAAGATTTCGAAGGGATTTTTTTTAAACCGAGCATGACTTTCGGATGGAAGGAACATCATCAATGTGGTTGCGGGCGAGGATAAGACAAGTGCGCCGTTGTACTGTGCGTCGCTCCCGGTTAATATACGCTTTTAGATTTGATTACTTGGGTATTAAGAGTACCCAAAAATTGACCGCTCTCTCGGACATTATGTTTTTTTAGTTTCGACTGTAAATTACTTGTAGAGTCGAGCAAGAAGCTATATATTTTTAGCATTCCAGGACTTTATTCTCCACAGACGTAGATATCGCCTACGTTATTCCGCAAGTCCTAAGAAGAAGGGTAAACGAAAACTGGGTTATATGGCGAAGACATAGGCTTTTAAAAGGAGACTATTGTATATGTGCAAGCCCGGTTTAAACAGATAGTGTGGGGAGAAATATTTGCTTTTACAGTAAACAGGCGGGGGGATTGGTCTCGCATCGTTGTATTGACCGAAATTAGCAGAACACACGACAGACGTGTTTGTACTGTGTGTGACTCCCATCCATTCCTTAGAGAGCAGGTTATGATCGATGTCTGCAGGAGTTGGTTGCGATATAAGTGTTTGCGAACATTACGTTGCATGTACTCAGTTGTACTGTAATAAAAAAAAAATGTAAACACTCCATGACCTATATAGAATCATGTGTTGCAGTGTGTAGGTTAGCGTCTTCGTTTGCGGTAGACATCTACTTGTAATTAAAATAATAAATCTTAGTTCGGAGTAGGAATTTTGTGGGTAAAGGGCGGGTCGAGCTGGAAATCTGTGTTGCATTGGGCAGGTAACTTCGGTTCTGTGGTTGCTGTATTGTCGAATAAGGGTGTTGTTAGGCCAATAATTTCGAAAAGTTTTAGTGTAGACGGTCGGAATCGGTAAATTATTTCTCGTATTTTTCTTTTATTTCGATTCTCCGTTTCACAATAGGGATTAAATGTCTTCTGGGGCGCTGGAATATCGGTGTCAGATAAATGTAGTTTGCATCGTAACAGGACATAGAGATTTCTTAGATGGGATGTGTACTGCTGTAGCAAGGAAATAAGAGGTAAAATTAAAGTACCCGAACTCTCGGAATGCGCATGTATACCTCGATCTAAGAAGGAAACGTAACAGGGCAAGATCGCTAAAAGAGAGAGAGAGGGTTAAATTTCGGAACTTTCGGCATGGCTCAGCTCCATTAAATAAATGCATTGCGAGCTATCCTTGTCAGAGTGGTGCGTCTGCGTAGAAGGTTTTGATCATTTGGAGATGTAACTTAGGTGTTTTTGTTTAAACACTTAGCATATGTTTCTTTTATGTAGTCTGCCGAGAGAGCGCTCTGCTTTCTGAACGATTGTTAACTGTGCTTGCAGATGTATGTTTAGAGACGTTGTGCTGGATGTCATTGCCTATTTTCGTTATTTGGGATTTTTTCTATAAACAATATGTCGTCTTCTGCTGCCGCTGTTGTTTTATCGAAAGAGTGGTTGGCATACAAGTTACATTCCGTTCGACGGCTGTTGCTTGCATCGTAAAACGAAGAGATACATTTGTAGATCTAAGGTTGTGATCGAGTTCCGAAACGGACCATTTCTTTTCTTTTGGTTAGTTGGCTCTGGTTAGAATTGTTTTTGTATTTCGAAAGAGCATATGTTAAGATGGATACGTACGTTTGTGGCGTTTATTATCTAACCTGTGCTATTAGTATTAAACACGCCTGTCGGCTGTTGTATTTGTAGTCTAAGCGAAGAGCATGGAGAGAGATGGGAATGTAAATTCTTACTTGTAAATTTTGCATACGAGTTTAACGGTGCCTGCAGATGTATATTTAGAGACGTTGTGCTCGATGTCATTGCCGATTTTCGTTATTTGGAATTTTTGTATAAACAATATACCGTCTTCTGCTGCTGCTGCTGTTATGTTGTCGAAAGAGTGGTTGGCATACAAGTTACATTCCGTTCGACGGCTGTTGCTTGCATCGTCTAAACGAAGATATACATTTATAGATCTAAGGTTGCTGTCGTATTCCGAAACGGACCATTGCTTTTCTTTTCGTTAGAACTGTTTTTGTATATGAAAGAGTATATGTTAAGATGGATACGTAAGTTTGTGGCGTTCGTTACCGTAACCTGCGTTATTATTATTATTAAACACGTCTTTCTGCTGTAGTCTTTGCGAAGAGCATGGAGAGAGATGGGAGTGGAAATTCTTACTTGCAAATTTTGCATACGAGTTTTAATATTTTACTAGTACAAGCTGTAGTATACGAGACCAACTAAGCATTACTGTTCTATATTGTTTTTTAGCATACGAAGAACACTATGGTACCTTTATTTTTTTCCAAGAATAATAATCATAAACAGCGGAAATTGTTGTTACATAAATCGAGATTTGGCGTACGGATCGCTGCGGCGCGCTTAATAATAAATATGCAATTCTATTGGCATCTGACCTGGTGGGGCGCGGTCGCCGTAAAAAGTGAGCAGCGGTCGGCTGGTGGGGGCGGTGGGGGAGGTGTCGGTGGGGTCAAGACAATCGTCGCGGTATTGTTTGTTCTCTCGGGTAGGGCGGGTGGCGGCGTCCTTTGAGAAGCGGTCGCGAGTGTGGAGGAGGAGGGGGTAGCATCTGTAGGCGGTGGCTGCGGAGGCGGCGGTCAGGCAATCGGTCGAGCGAGTAGGGGTCGCGGGTGCGAGTACAGATATGGCGAGAGGTCTACAGGTCTGGTGGCGGCGCCGAGGGGTGGAGGGGGGTACGACGCGTGTGTGGCCGAGGGAGGTGTTGCAACCTGTCAATCCTTTAGTGCGTTATGGCTGCGTCCTTTGATAAGCAGTCGGAGAATGTAGCGTTGATGACAATCAAAAGGACCTAAATGTAAACTGTCAATTATCTTTCGTTCTTCCGGGAAGACCTATCAATCATCCTGTGGCGGCATCCTTTGATCTGTGGTCCGGCAATTGGCCGAGGGAGGAGGGGGGGGTAATTCAAATTTCCTGCCAAAAATAAAATACGCGCGAATCTCAGTGGCGTGAAACCCCCACAGCGCTACTACTTACGTGTATCCGGCGGAACAACTTCTTCAATTTGTAGCTCCGAATTTCCCCAGTTCAAGATAGCTTGGGATGCCTGAAGGAAGTCCCATCCGAGGATGACATTCTGCCTACATTCTGTTAACATGACAAATTCTAACGGCTCCGTCCTGTTGTTGATGGTTATACTTGCGAAACAAGTTCTTGCTGGATGGACGTACTTTCCATTCGCGACCTTCAGCACAGTTGTCCCCGTATCACAGAACATTTTCTTCTTTAGTGTGCGGCGGTAATTATCCGATAATACAGAATAAGAGGCTCCTGAATCAACAAGTGCCCGGACAGGTTGGCCGTCGATTATGACGTCGATGAGATTTCCCGACATCTTAGCGACTCTCGTCCATGGAGGATTTTCATCTGCGGCGGTCTCACCTCCGTAGATGGTCGCCTCGTTTAGTTTTCCTGGGAGCAGCGGCTAAGGGAGCGGCTGGTACCTCTATACGGCCACGGTGAACGGCTGCGGCGCGTCGGGGAGAGACCTCGTCTAGGGTACGGCGATGGGCTTCTTCGATACGTCGAGTGAACTTAACAGCATGTGACTGCCTGGGATAGAACTGCTCCGACGGCTGACATCTTGCGGCAAAATAATCATCGAATACTCGCCACCTCTCTCTGCAGTAGCATACGACATGTCCAGGGAGTCCACAGTGGAAACACAGTGGTGTGTTGTCTTCTGTCCTCCAGACGTCTGTTCTTCTGCGGGGCGTCATAGTTACCGGGGGAGTTGGCTGTGGTCGCGTCGGCCGGTCCATAGGCTGCCGTTTGGCAGGGCGATGCCATTCTTCACGTCGGGTGCGATTGACGGGCCAGACAGGAGCTAATGTTTGAAATACCTCGTCCTCAGCGGCGTCGGCTCCCTCGTGTCTTACAGGGCTCACATCCATGGCCATAATCTGATGCTCGCTCGGTCTAATAGTCCCGGCTGCCATGCACTGTTGTAATTCTTCTCTCACGATTTGTCATATGAGAAAAGCAAAGTCATGCTGGTCTTCCACAACGGCCATAGGGACTACATTTGGGAGTCTATCATACTTCTTGCGTCCAACCCTCCTTTGTTGCATCTCTTCAATATGCTGGCACCACTTGATGAACTCTTCTGTCATAGCGACGTCTTTTATCAGAATAGCTTGGTACATATCTTCGTCAATTCCCTTCATCAGGTGCGTGATTTTGTCCGCCTCAGTCATGTTCGGATTGACTATGTTACACAGGGCCAAGACATTCTGTATGTACCATTGTGTCGGCTCACCATATCGTTAGGCCCGGTAATTCAGTTGTTCTTCCGCCGAGCGGATTTGTCGCTGGCGGTCTCCAAACGCCTTCTTAAGTTCCTCCTGGAAGGTCTCCCAGTCATTCAACTTGTCTTCGTTGTTTTCGAACCATTGCTGGGCTGTTCCGTCCAGGTAGAAATAAAAGTTGGCTAAGCACATCGTATGATCCCACCTGTTGTACTTTGTGATTCGGTCGAACCCTTTTAGCCATTTGTTGCGGTCCTGTCCAGCATCTCCAGAAAACACCAACGGGTGTCTGATGTGCAGCTGGCTTATTGCTGGTTTCGTCGCCATCGTTTTCTGATAATACGGACTTTTGGAAGGATGTACTCGGTGTATCCCTTGTATTCTGGCTTTTACGTTGCCTAATCGGAGCCACGGTTATGCAGCTGTCGCACAGTGTACCCGGCACAATGTCGTGTTTAACAGGCTTGACTGCATGAAAAATGTTCAAATGTTTGTAGATCTATTGGACCAAACTGCGTGGTCATCAGTCCGTAGCTTACAAACTACTTAAACCTAAGTAAACTAACCTAAGGACAAACACACTCACACACATGCTGCAGGGAGGACTCGAACCTCCAGGGCAAGCTACCGCGCGCTCCGCAGCGAGACGCTTTAGGCTTGACTTCGAAGGCAACTACACACAGCACTTAAACTGAAAGCATGTTTATTACAATCTCAACATACACACAGCACTGACTGCCTCTCATGCAGAGTGCTCTGCTATTCATACACAGACAGAAGTTACCAGAAATTAGAAGAATATTTAACAAAAGAAACAAGTAGAATTTACAAGTGAACATAAGAAAGATGTAGAACCTTCTGGAAATGTTAATTACAAAGAAATAAATTGTTGCCGGTGGGCGGGATTGAACCGGCGACCTTCTGCACCCTAGTCCGTGACGCAATTCCCTGAACCACACTGGCAGTGGGTGTTCGTCATCTCTCGCGGCATTATTATTTCTATGTTTGAAGGCATAACATGTCTTATTGGCATTAGATTACTGTACTTAATACTTCATATTGTATTATATATTTCAATGACGAAACCAATATCATTGTACAATGGTCTATGGTGAATAAAATTCTTGATTCTTGATTGAGTGTGAATTGTGGTTTAATCAGGAACTGTATCAGTTGCTTTCCAGCCACCATATTAAGTGGACTAGGAGATCCGATTCAGTCTGTGCCATGTAAACCAAGCCCCTACAATCCCGTAAGCGGCCGACTGTGAACAGCGAACAAATTGAAGAGCGCCTCGGTGGCCATTGTAGTGGCAAACTTCCGCGCGAACTTTAAATGCGTGTAAGATTCTCTTGATTAGAGAGAGTATTCATTTGAGTTAAGTCGCGAAAACTATCTCTAATTGAAATATATAACGACAAAACAGCTTCACACTCCTTGAAAATACAGCAACTATCGGTTGTGTGTAAGTTTATTACACATAATGTGTAGAAATTGGCCAACAGCGTTTCCTCTTCCTAACGAAACCGAACTATAACACATAGTTTTTTTTGCGTTCTAAGCGCAGCATATGAACGGAATTTATCATCAAGGCCAATTCACACTCCCGCCATGTCACGTCACCATCCGTCAGAACATTCCAGAACGTATTTCTAATGGCGGCATTCACAATGTCCGTCACCAGACCATCACGTCAACGTCACGTCAAGCCTTCTCGAGAAGAATGTTTTGATGGAACGGCTGTCTGCTAACATCGGAAGTTAACCTATTTTCGTCACGCGAATTACATGTTGCAGTCGACAATTGAACTGTTTATATGCATATGTCTCGTATTCACCTTTATTTTGTTGTTATACTTCGTTTTAGGGGTAAATCTCAAATGTTTCATGATTACTTAAATATTTTGAGTGTCCACCTAAAATCGAGGTCGGATATATGAAACCAAAAAATGGTTTATGTTACGTAACATTGTAACAGAAAAGACTGAAGAAAACTGTTTAATTGAATAAGATTGTAATTTGAGTACTCATTATTCATTAAATAACATTTTTAATGAAAAAGTCAGTTCTAATGAAAGACAAAATTTCAGTTGTTTACGGCGGTATTGACAACGACAGCAAGCAAATCGTAATGGATTAAGTAAACAGGCCCTATTTATGATCTTATAAGTATTGTTTAATGTTTTCATATGTTTATTTTTCCGCTTGAAAGTAGATGTCGCTGTTTTGAAATGTTTTAGTTCCCAGTAAGTTGGCCAAAAACATACACTGTAAAGTTTCCTTCAGCCTTCAATAACATTTAGTGTTTTTGTTCCCTTCATTCTAGTATTAAACTATGACTTTCTATGTAACAGATCGCCACTCATAACCTCACTTTCAACATCGCGAATGGGCGAATTGGGCGAATTGACCTGACGATGGGCGAATTGACCTGAAAGACACTAACGGACAGTGTGAATACAATTTGACGTGACGGTGCCGTGACGTGACGGACAGTGTGAATTGGCCTTCAGACACAATTTTTTGGCACTTTCGCAGTATATTCTACGATTGTGAAACTTTTGTACAAACATTAATTTCGGAAGAGTTTCACACTTTACGTCTCTGCTTTAATGCTGTATTTTCCAATATTTAGATTGTTCCTTACATTTGGTCACAGACATGTGAATTTGCTCTATACCCAGTGAGCTCAAAAATTGAGCTCACTGTCTATCACTAGGTTTACATGCAACACATCTTCCGGAAGACGAAAACCGATTTACGTAAACCGTTTTTCACTGTCGTGTTTACATGGCATAGCCTGAATCGTATTTCCTAGCTCACTTAACATGGTGGCTGGAAAACAGCTGATTCAGTTCCTTATTTAGTCTGCACAATCGCTATTTTTCTTTATTTAAATACACAATTTATATTCTTCCTAATATTTATACTTTTATTTCACATTAGAAAATATCACTCTTTCCATGCCGAAAATTCTTAACAAGAAAACACAATCTGACAAGCCAAGAACGCTTCAAAAACGGTTGTGTTTACATGGGCACGAAAATCGATCGTGGAACTGGAAAACGCTTTAGAGCAGCGCATTTCCAGAATCGATTTTGGAGTGTTTACATGACCAACCAAAAACGGAATTGGGAAATCGGCTTACGAAATCCGGTTTTTTAAGCTCATGTAAATGGGGTGTATCTCTTGGAGGTAACATCCATGGTCTATACCATAGAGTAGAAATATCTCTGGAGTGAGCATTGCATTCTGCTCATGTTCTCAACATTAAGCTGGAATTACCATGTGATCTGGGAATGACGCTGTTAGTTAATTCACATTAAGTATCACATCATGTCATGTTAGGGTTTCTCGGTAGCAAAGTTTTAACAACATCGTCTTCTGGTGACTTGGAAATTTATTTTAGCCGTGCTATGTAGTTGATTTTCTGCTTTTGTTGTTTCTTAATTTCAGTTTATGACTGTGATTTGCAAATGTAACATTATGAATTACATTTTTTTTCATTTAGTGTTGTTCCAGAAGCAATGTCGGAATGTCAGATATTTCAAAATGAAAACTCACTTAGGTGAACAAAGCTGAGTTTTCAGTTTTTGATTTATGTGTTTGAATATTGGTCAATGGTTTCGCTAGAAAATTCATGTCGATAATCTGAAATAATGTTTTCCTTCTCACCTTGAAGTAGCACATATGGTGATTCATAGTAGAAACGCAGAAATTGGAGAAATCGTAATTGGTAAAGTTTTGAAAGGATAAGCTGTGAATTCTCAAACTTCTGATTTAAACCGTGACAAATCACAAGTAATGTCACAGCTACTGAAAAGCAGCATTCACATAAGTCACTGTTATCAGACCGTCACTTTTTAGGTATTTCCATTACAGACAACCATACGTCGTCCCGAGATCACGCGACCATAATGGCAATAGATGTTGCCGTTTGAAGAGCTGCATTCATGGTGCAGTGCATGCGCAGTACGAAAAGTCGTGTTTGAAGAGCTGCAGGCGCCGCTCCTGCAGCCTGCCTGCAGTCTGCCGGCTGTTCGGAGAGCTGCAGGCCTGCAGCTCATGCAGGCAGGAGGAAATTTTCCCTGCAGCTCATGCAGCCAGACTCGCTCATGCGCATAACTCTCAGGCTTGTAGTGGGGGTATAAGAAGCGCCTTTGTTCGAAGTTTTCGGAAGTCCACAGTGTTGTAGTATATAAGTGTACCACATGTTACTTCTGTCGTTCTGCGTTTCTTCTACTGCTTGTAAAGGAAGTTCATTATTTGTTTGTGTATATTGATGTATTAGTATTTTATTTTATAAGTATTATATTTGTTTGTATGAAATCATCTCTAAAAATTAGAAGAGCAAAATTGTCTATAATAGGTAATTCGTCTTATGCAGACTGAAATTAAAGACATTTGTTTTACACCAGACGCATTTCGCTCTTTATTTTAATCGCATCTTCAGTGGACTGTAAATGATATAAAGTTTGTACAGTTCGTTTTGTATGCATAGATTAAAAACAGTTTTAAAAAACAACCTTTCTGCACATTAGTCTTATGCGTTTTTAAATTGATATTCGATCTACTCAAGGTGTTGTCTCTTCTTTACATCTCACTAATGTTTTCCGTCTTGTTGTCTGATGATGTTTGGTTCCTGACGTTCATTTTCCGGTAGTGTACAGGATCTGCATCCATGCAGCTCTTCGAACGAACCTACTACTGCGCAAGCGCTGCGAAGATGACGTCACATACATGCTGCCGGGGCTCTTCGAAAACTAGCCTACAGTTTGCATATCATGTGTGTGCTCACTTGTTCCGTGTATCATAATAGAGCGACTTATTGTCCCAGCGTCTAAAAGTAAATTACTTTCTTACGTTTAACGAATTAAGTATTCGTGTAATAGGTTGTGTATTTCCGTGTAATCCAGTTTGAAAATTTCCATATTAAGTCTTCCTTTATTTGCAGGCACGGAATTTTTAAAGTTCCAACCTCCCGCATCCGCACCTACTCTTGTACCTGTACAGTTACCTGCAAAAGAATAGGAACCACCTACACAGGAATCGGTGTGGAGCACGGTGGCCACATTAGCGTTAATAGAGTATATCGAGAATAATAAAGAAACACCTGAAAATGTTCTACAAATTCATCTTCCGAATACTGCGGAACCACATATTCACTTTTCTGCCTTTTATTCTCGGCGCAAAATTTCATCGAAATCGTCATCACTGGACACAAAATCTGAATCGCTCAACATTTGGAACAAATGGAATTGGCAAATGCTCTTTTAGCTATATTTGGTTGTGTGGCCATCTTCCGCAGCGGCTATTAAAATCGAGTATATTACGTAATCCAGCTTATGCTGACTGCAATTAAAGACATTTGTTTTACACTAGATGCGTTTCGATTTTTATTTTAAAAGCATCTTCTGTGGTCTGTAAATGATGTAAAGGTTTGTTTATATTCGTAGATTGAAGACAGTTTTTAAAAACTTTTATGCACATTAGGCCTATGTGTTTTTAAATTTATATACGGTCTACTCACGGTGTTGTCTCTTCTTTACATCTCACTGCTGTTTTTCCGACTTTTTGGCTGGGTTGGTTGGTTCCTGACGTGTGTTTTTCGGTTTGTACGGCACTTTTCGCCTGTTTTTGTGGCGTTTCTTCCGTTTCATTTATTATCACTTCAGTTAAAACAGGCGAAAAGTTCCGTACACTACCGGAAAATGCACGTCAGGAACCAAAAAACATCAGACAACAAGACGGAAAACAGTAGTGAGATGTAAAGAAGAGACAACACCTTGAGTAGATCGAATATCAATTTAAAAACGCATAGGACTAATGTGCAGAAAGGTTGTTTTTTAAAACTGTTTTTAATCTATGCATACAAAACGAACTGTACAAACTTTATATCATTTACAGTCCACTGAAGATGCTTTTAAAATAAAAAGCGAAACACGTCTGGTGTAAAACAAATGTCTTTAATTTCAGTCTGCATAAGACGAAATACCTATTATAGACAATTTGGCTCTTCTAATTTTTAAAGGTGATTTCATACAAACAAAAATAATAAAATAAAATACTAATACATCAATATACACAAACAAATTACGAACTTCCTTTACAAACAGTAGAAGAAACGCAGAACGACAGAAGTAACATGTAGTACACTTATATACTACAACGCTGTGGACTTCCGAAAACTTTGACGAAAGGCGCTTCTTATACCCCCACTACAAGCCTGAGAGTTATGCGCATGCGCGAGTCTGGCTGCATTAGCTGCAGGGAAAATTTCCTCCTGCAGCTCTTCGAACAGCCGGCAGACTGCAGGAGCGGCGCCTGCAACTCTTCAAACACGACTTTTTGTACTGCGCATGCGCTGAAGCATGAATGCCGCTCTTCAAACAAACCTAGTGCCTGCATTGCTGCTGCAGGATCTGCAGCCATGCAGCTCTTCGAACGCGCATCTGAATGCTCACTCCAGAGATATTTCTACTCTATGGTGGGAGCACAGACATACATTACTAGACTGGCAAACGTGCCTCTGTGACTGAAGCCGGAAGCCGCCATCTTGCCTCACCTCACGTCAGAAAATTTCTGTACCATGTTACTATGATCATCTGACACGATATGATGTAAGCTTCACGACTTCGTTTGAACATGATTTGCATTTAAGCTAATACTTCCGCAATTGTTGAATTTAACATGCAGGCCTATACTGTCGAATCGTGTTACGAGAAGAACGTGTTATGTACGGTTAAATTTTACTTCCCGTCTTGGTGGCTTCGCGTGATTATGTTGTCAATCGTGTGATGTTGGCATTAGCCAATCGCGTAACAACGCAAATTTTTATTCAAGAAACCTTCGTTTTACAAGGGCAATTACCTTTACAGAGTGAAAGAGGGTACATACAAGAACCTGTTAACCATAGAGTAGGAGCAGTGTTATTTATTTACTTCTTCATCTGTACAAAACGCTAATCAAGTCACACTGTGGTGATTTCTAAGAATATCAACATCTTGGTGAGGGCTTTCTACCATTTTGTTGATGTTGCCAACATATTCATACGAGGCTGTGGGGAGGTAAGTAAAAATTTACCGTTATATATAGGTACATTTAAAGTAGACTGTAGTTATCGAAATAACACTAAGAAGAATAACGATTGTGTTATCCACGATAAATAGTACATTTATAACGGTCATACCATTAAAAGAAAAGCCGAAATTGATCGAATCTGATAACAGATCAGACCAAATAAAAACAGAAAACGCAACGCGATTTATTAGTGTATGTGTCAAATATTTCTTAAGGACTCTCAAAATAATGATACGGGTTATCCACGATAAGCAACACTTTTCTAATGACCATACTACTGAAATAAAATCTGAAGTTGAATAAAATTGGTAACAGATTAATAATAACGGCAAATCAATGCAACTCATTACTGCATGTGTCGAAGCTTACTGCAACTGCAAAATTTACAGCCGTATACAACACACGAATTTCCCAAATGTCAAAACTCTAAAGACAGCGTAGTTACGTCAGTTCATTCATATTTTTACGGCTGTTTTCTGTAATAACACACACGACTGCTTACTAGTTTATAGTATAGAAATATGGCGGCGAGACTTCAGTGACTCCAATGATACTGTATACGGCATTGCCAGTCTAATAATATATGTCTGTGGGTGGGAGAGGATCGCGACAGTACCTCACACGGCTGCGATGACGTTTCGGACCGGAAATCGTTGTCACGTGATCAGACACACGCAGCTGCACAGTAAACAACACTTTGTAGAGCTTGCTATATTGTCCATTTTGAAAGTAGCTGCTACATGATACGTTTCCTTGTATTCATTTTTTCTCCCTTGTATCAACTCCTGTGTTAATCAACAGTTGACAAATGCAAACAAGCAAAGCTATAAGACATATTTAATGGAATCACATAGGCCACCTTTCCGTGATTTGCAATATTAACTGGATTACCATTGTAAGTTAAAAATGTCTTGTCCTCAAAAAGTGGGACAAGTTATTACTGAAAAAACTATAATAGCTTTAACTTCACCTGGGTAAATAAGTTCATTAAATTATGATACAGACGCCTAAAAATGAGTTTGGAGACATAGTCCAAGTGACATCAGAAAAACATTTCTCAAACGTAGATGTTCTTTTATTTAGTTTAAGAAAACATCATTAAAGTAACTCATGGTTATGGAGTGACGATTATATACCATATATCGGTATAAATGAATTTTATGTAATCCAGTCTGTGTCGGCAGCGCACAATATGTTGTCATCATATTAATCTTAGGACAAACGCTTGTAAACAGTACTGAGATACATACCTATTCCATGTTCCAACAAATGTTAACCAATGTTTAGTCTTTAACAACAGTCCCGCACCAGCTGTGTCGCAAAAATAGTAATCACGCAACTTGTGGAAGAAAATGAACAGTGACTAGTAATAAACTTGTTATTAATTTGATATCAATAACCGACACAAACCTTTGGATTTAACACTTCCTTTCTTTCACACAAAAGGTCTTAAATTGCAACTGAAATGTATAGCATGATATTGCTGTTTAAAAGAAGTCCACTATTTTGGTACACCTGCTAATGTTTGGAGCATATAGATACACCAAGCATCACAATAAGGCGCATTTTTTACCTACGAATATATAATCATATATTTCAATCGAAAATGGAATTTTGTTTCAGCTGTTCCCATGTTATTTTGTTAAAACCAGGTGGATAGCAGAAGCACCTTGTCACGTGATATCGATTTCCGGTCCCAAACGTCGTCGCTGCCGTGTGAGGTACTGTCGCGATCCTCTCCCACACTCGGCCCTAAAAACCGAAAAGTGCCGCCGGAAGTAACCAGAGGGTGAATTTAAGTCGATAGCGGCTGCTATCGAACCTCGCAGTCGATTAATGTCATTCAACGCCATGTGTGTATTAGTTTATGACTTTATGTTGTGGTGTTATGAGATGGAGTCATTGGAGTGTACAATTGGGCGTTAACTGTAGTTTCTGTTGCTCGTGTTTTTAGTATGGCGCGTATGTTGGCAACAGTAAATAAATCGTTTCTGGACCAGAGATTCGGGCGCTACGCGCCCTCACATACTAGAAAAAAACTTCTTGTTTAACCTATACCTAAATTAACTTTCTCTTAAAATGATCACTGTTTAGTACAGATCACAAAATAAATAAAACATATATCTGCTCTATGGTTCACTGCTGTGGTGTTGCCAACATTTGCAGACCTTGGGCAACACACTGCAGTTTAGCCATCAATATTGACGCATGTGTTTGTAATACATTGTGGACTTCCTTGATATGTTCAGCAATTTGTGCAGAAATCATTGACGAGGTGTGTTTGCCACAGCCGACAATAAAATCATATCCACAGTAATAGAAATTTTAACTGTTTGTGAGGCTAGCTGAGCACTACATAATACTGTGTGTGGCCGCAAAGTTATAATTGCATCTTACTATCGACTCACCTGGTAACTTCAGACTTTCCAAAGTTCGTACGTTCCCCCACCGTATTGTCACAATTGGAGGTGATTTTCAATATACAACTTTAAGTTGGGTAAACTACAGATTTGCAAGTGATTGGAGTGACGGGACTTATTGCAAAACATTAGGCCTATTAACTTCCGGTACCCAAAACATATTAATTGGAATCCCACTTATGATGGAAATATGCTGCTGTCATAAAAAGTCGGAAGACGTTTGGTGCTTTCCTCAACATCAGTTTCTTCTATGCAAACATCTTCATTTCAAAAGTACTCTGGCAGCCCACTTCCACTGTAAGCTATTTACTGTATTCCTTCCTCTCTGCCCCACCCCCCACCCCCTCTCTCTACTCTGCCACCACACTTCTCTTCAAATCCAGAACTAGGAAATATTTGATGACACAGTATGTGCCCTTCTAACATACATTTTAACAGAGGTGAGGATAAATTTCTTCTCTAAGTGATTTCAATAGCTGCTCATTAATTATGTGAACTACCCATCCATTCTTCAGTATTTTTAAGTAACACATTTCTAAAGCTTCTACACTCACGTTTGAAATGTTAATCATCCATGTTTCACTTACATACAAGACTGCACTCCTGATAAATTGCTAAGGAAAAGGCTTCCTAATGTCAACAAATAGACCAGACCTCTTTAGTGACTACAAAAGTACAACGAGAAATTAGAGCAAGTAGTTTGATTTATATCTTCAGCAAATTAGATAAAGAGAAAGTGGTGTCATTAATAAATTTATTAGAGTAGAGCATATTGATGCGTTATGGCACATGTTTGTAAAAATATTGGACCATGTGCCTGATGGGCGTGTTCCTAGAAGAACAGTTAATGGAGTGAGGGACCCTCCATTGTGTACAGCCACTGTAATGAAACTTCTGAGGAAGCAGATACTACTACATAACAGATGTAAAACAAAATCTGACAGTACAGCTACTGGTGGTGATATGCTAAATGAAACGTACTTGTCTGTCCAGAGAATAGTGGGTGAAGCCTTCAGTGACTGCCATAGCAGAATATTTATGTAAGGATCTCTCTCAAAACATAAAGAAGCTTTATCATATGTAGCTGTTGTTAGTGGGACTGAAGTTATCACCCAGACACTCATGGCCGAGTGAGATACTGAAATTGAAGATTGCAAAGCAGATCTACTGAACTCAGTTATAGGCCTAAGATGTTACTTTCAAATGAAAATCAAGGGCCATTAAGTTACCTAAATGTAGTTCTGGTTCCAATGCAAGATGAGTGAGGCAGATATGAAGTTCATGGGCCTGAAGCAATACCCATCAGATTGTTTACTACATTTGTGGTGAGTTAGTTCAGGACTATTTTAATTCTTTAACTCATTATCTTGGGAGAGGCTAACTCACGCTCCCAAATTTTTTGTGGCATTGCAACAGTATCCCGATTAAAATTAGTGTTCTTTCTGCTGCTGTTAGTAGGCATTACCTAATGTCTTGTGTTGTATTTGTATGCTTTTTGCTGCAGTACTGTGTCCTATAGTATAATTTTGGTGTTGCTGCACTTTGTATACTTCCTATATTGAAACCAATTATTTCCTTATTTGTAATAAATAATGTTTCAGTGAATATTTACATACAGTTTTTGCAAAACTTGAGCTTATATTGTGGAACTACCTTTTATCCGTTCCCACCTTAAATAACTCCATAGATTTTAAAGGAATAAAAATTATTAGCGAAAGAAATCTGTATTTCAGAAAGCACAAACTTACATTGAAAAATTTGAAGCTTTTACCTTTTGTGTAAGAAATTGGTACATTAGGAGCTATTTTTCCTGTACTCATAAAAAGAAACTAAGAATAGCTTTAACACAAAAACCTGGAAAAATTAAATGTTTTAGTTAATCCTAAGAAGTTTGCAATTTTTCAAACAAATAGCCTACTTTAGTTAAATTGTAGTTTGCATGAACTGAGCTGCTGCTTGTCATATTGATGTTTGTAGGTGGTGACAATGAATGATAGGTGAAGGCAACCACAGTGAGAAATGGTTTTACATTTTATGCTTTGAACACAAATCAACATTGCGAATGTCCATGTTTTTATGAGTAACATTGAAAATTCATGACATTACCGAAGAACAATTACACTTTTATCACAGAATAAATTAAAGAAAAGTACACTGCGGACTCATTACTACATGGATGTAAGAGTTTATTTTAAATTACACAGCTTTGGCTGAAAATTCTCTTTAACTAACAACAAATAAAACTTGTAATTAAATAAATGTCCATTTACATTACATAAAACGAACTGTTTCTTCCATTTAGTGGCTGGTCCTTGATGTACTTTCCCGAAGCATTGTCTTGTAGCAATTTGTATTCCCATAGAATTTTCATTGACATCTACGGTGATGACTTCCAAACGTGTAGCATTAGGGTGTTGAAACACAGATAACTAGTGTGCCAGATTTATATTTTCTGTAAGTAATGGAAATTGATGCTAATTTCATTGCCAATAGTAGAAGGTCCTTTTTGATGTGGTGCATTGTAATTGAATATAAATGATTATAAAAGTGACCAATAAGTCACTGATCTGCAACTACAACCCACCACACCTGAAAGACCTCTAAAGCTCTTCCTCTTTGCAAATTAGTTGACACTGAACTTGTAGAAAATTCAGGAAGGATGCAACAATATTTTGAAAGGGATAGATTGCTGTGCATCACATAGATGTCTCAATTGGCCGAAAAAGGGTTCTCACTTGTAGCTTCTTTAAACATGGAGCCAAAATTACAATCATACTTACAGGAGTGCTGTCTTCAGGTCTTGTGGCAAAACTGTCTAAAGAAGGCTGCACTAGCCTATTTGCAATTCTTGTTAATTCTTTAATATTCGCATTACATAACTGTTTCACAGTATCATCATGTAACTTAACTGTTCCTTTGCTGTACATTATGTATGGGGCCTTGGAAGGTGGGTATAGCCAACTTTTCATTTATTATTCAGTCATAATTCCGAAAGTGACTACAGATATGAATATTTAAGCCAATGGTTGAACATGTCATTTTAATTGTAGAAGGGCATACATTTTCATTGCACTGTTTTTAATGGTTGTAATGACCTACAAGTAATTGAATTTTTTTTATCTGTGTTGATTTTGAAAGTATTCATTCAGTTCATTCAAATAAATTAATTTCATTTTTCACCTCATTAGCTTCTTACATACAACTTTTAGCTGGGTATGATTTCATACTGTATACAGGCTTTTAAGAGGGGATATACTGGAACACTAAGGTGTTTCTACTTATACACATTACATTATAAGGAGTTTATTTAGCTCTCCACATTGTCATGTTGAAATACATTGCTGAACAACAGTTTTTCTCGTATAATTATTTGCTAAAGTCACAGAAATTAACTTTCGTACGGTAAAACTTTATGATGCTTCTCGCTGGGCTCCAGTGATTATGTTGGCAACAGATGAACAATGAAGTGTGGAATGCGTTAATATTTTTCACAAGCTACAGTTAATGCAGCTTGTTTCACTCGCAGCAAAATTAATACTATACCTGATCTATGGTTGACAGGTTCTAGTATGTACCTTTTTCCATTCAGTAAAAATATCATTTTAATTGAAGTTGTCAAGATAAAACATTTATTGGTCATCTGAGTTGCCATCATTAACCATTGTAGCCAACATAACTAATGGAGCTAGGTGAGAAACTTCATACAATTGAAACCACTTGTTATGTTTGAAATACAACTTTGCATGTGAGGTAAATACAGCAAAGTAACATTTCTTCTATTTGATGTACTATGAATTGACATTCCCCATTTACAAATATAAAATTATTGATTTTAAAAGCTTTGACACAACCTTCTTGTTAACATCATCCACTACTTATTGATTATCCACCAAGTTAGATATGGAACACGATTTTGTTACATTAACTGTTGGACCAAATAGCACTGGTCGCGGTGGCTGAGCCGTCTGCGGCGCGTCAGTCATGGTCTGCACAGCCTCTATGGTCGGGGGTTCGAATCCCCCCTCGAGCATGAATATTTGTGCCGTCCTTAGTATTAGCTAGTTCATAAGTAGTTTGAAAGTTTAGGGACTGATGACCCTGTAGTTAAGTCCCATAATCTCTACAAACTTTATTTATTTATTTATTTTTACCAAATAGCCTACATTGTACTAGTTAAACAAAAAACACAGCATAAATATCTTACATGTTCATAGCATAAGTGTTCACTTTTTTTTCGCATGGGTTGTGTATTAATTGCTATTTCTCACATGTGAGGAATCTCAATTTGGCTGCTGAACACATTTTTGTTAGAGCAATGGACAAGATTAAATAGTTGCCAAAAAATAGAATTTATATTTATGGGAAGGATGAGGCCTAATAAGCATTTAGTAGGCTGTAACATGCAGTACATGACAAAGAATGTAAACACCTTGAGCTATCTGTTAAAACAAAACAAAAAAGAAACGGTGTTTAATTTTTTTCTGTTTATTTTCTGTAGGAAAAGAAGAGAGAACCACCAGTGCAGAAGCAGAGGTCTACCTGTACATCTTCAGATTTGGTTACTGTCTACAACGAAGATAAAATAAAAGTTTCACCTCTTCTTCTGAGAACACTGCAGGGCTATTAAACCTGTCTCAGGCAAACTACTGAACTGAACAGAAACTCCGATCAGCTTTGATAAAAAAAATATGAACAATATAGGAGGCACATTAAAACTCTACAGCAGTCTAAACAATGACTTAAGAAGGAAGTGGCTTCTTTGAGTGCTGTCAGCTAGTCTAGATCAGCGGCATGGGGAGCGTTGTAGTGCATCCGAAGCAGCATTAGGTTGGCAATGTAGTACATTTCGAGTATCAAATGGCATGTATGAAAGTGTAATGAAGTGATTCTAAATCTTCATTTTAGGTGACCAATTACTTTTACTGACCGTACGGGTACATGCAAGAACCTGTCAACCATAGAGCAGGTATAGCATGTTTTGTTTATTGTATGATCTGTACGAAATGATCAAGTGATTTTAAATCTTCATCTTATGAGGGCAATTATTGATTTCCCGTAGTCGCTTGCGGAAAAGTTGCCAATGTACGCACCATGCGAATAACATGGCAACAGTCTGCATTTAAAGGACAGTAGGCTTAACTGATATTTATACTCTGAAGTGTGGTAAATGAGGTGTCTAATGCCACGCTCTCAATTTAATTAGTTATCTTAATTGACTTCTGCAAGTTGTTTTTGGAGGCAAACTGAGGTTGTGAAATTTCTATTTAATAAATGTTACACACTAAAGGGAATTATGATTTTATCTGTGTGTTTAAACCATTCGGATATACCTTCCACACACAATTGTAAATATTAATAACTGCCTTAGATATCGTTTTTAACAGATTAATACTCGACCATACCAGTATGCAGTACTTGATCTGCAGTAACTTGTAATCCGTTTGCATCCAACTGGGACACACAATTCTGGAAATATTTACCCATTATTCAACAGTATGTTATATTTAATTTGTTCTAACCAGTATTGTGATGAATGAAGCCCCCCCCCCTTTTGTGATAACATATTAATGAGAAATAGAATCCTAAAACTATACAATCCCCAGAAGTTATGGTAGTTTACTGATTTGGGATAACTTTGTCGGTTCACAAACTATGGTGAATAACACTTCTGGTCTGACAAATCATATGCATTCACAGTAGGTTTTTCATTTGAGGGAATGCTGGATGCAATCATGGCTATTTGTCAGAATTTTGTTACCATAAATGAAGATCGGGATACCACCCGTTGGCTTTAACCCATGTCATTTCTCAATGTGGCAGCAACGTAAACATTAGACTTTGAAACCAGTTAATTTTGTTAGCACAATCATTCTTTGGCTTTCACATTTGCTGGCTTCGCCAGCTCACAAGTAAAATATTACCTTCTAACCTAAACCTCGGGCTGTGCTACAGATCAGTGTGTCGCCACAACCAAAATTTCTGCTTGGGTCCAATATCACACTTTAACTCACAAAATATTACTCTATTTCCTTGTAAACTACTGCCTTTAACACCACACAATTAATCAAGCAATCTGCAAACATGCATGCATCTCAAGATTACTACAAACAATGACATCACAGCGGGTGGTATCCCCATCCTCAGATGACCCATTTTCTTTTAATCATATGAAGATGTATCACTATCTCTCTGCAGGTAGTTTGCAGAATGTTGCATTTGTGACCCTATTTTGCTGAGGTCATACTTATAACACAGGTCATCAATGTCTAATTACCATTATATGAATATGGCTTGTGTAAAAATGCTCACGCTTCTTGTTTTCACTGTTTCCATTTACTATAGAAAACCCTGAGGTTCGTGCTGAAAAATGTTTTTTCTCGCATAGTTCCATCCAGAATGGTTTGTTATATTGTTTTGTGGAGCGCATTTGATAGTGGACACACATTATTCAGTAAATTCGTTTTAATATGGACCTTTCTGCTGCTATTTCATATAACACTGATATTTTTTCACATTGAACTGTGCTACCCTGTGAAAAATTGAAAAGAGTAACATTGTAATAATTTTGATGTATGATGATAAAAAGCAAATGTACATGAATTGAATAACAAATCAAGAACAGTTTCTTTTTATGAAATAAAATTCTGAATACAGTATACAGTGTATATGCTTTATTTCATTCCTTCCAGTTCCTATACTTTCCAAAAATGAATTATGTCAGTGAATTCAAAAGCAAACCTAGTTTCAATGTAAATATTACTGCACAAAGCTGTCTAGTTCAGGAATTGAAAAGGTTTTTCAGTGATTTTCTTTTTGTTTTGCTTTTAGAGTTGGTTAATTTTGTGTAACATCCTACCAATAAAACACATTTGCATAAGATGTCAAACAACTTTTTTCTTTCTCTGCCTGTTTTAAGACTGCCTGTCATGCCACCTCCATTTATGCAGTGACAATCAATGAAGCCTCAGCTTATTTATTAACTTTATTTTAGTGAACATGAATCCCATGCATTACAATTTGTCATGATTTAAAACATAATTTAAGAGTGGAATAATAAAGTGCAAATTAAAATTTCAGCATTGTCTTTCAGAACATGGGTTACCAATTTTAGAACAAAAAGACAATGAGCCATAATAAGAGAAGAGTGAGGTGTAATTTTGACATCAAACAATGCTGTAAATTCAAGGTATCAATTGTTGATATTTTTAAAAAAATGAAAATCACAGCTTTCCTTGTGACTGCAAGTAAACCATCAAATTTCAGATAAAAAATCTTTTTTAACAAGTGTCAAAGAATTACAATTGCAGATAAAAATACACTGAATTAAAAATCCCTAATTAAATTTAGACAACATACTTTTTGCCAAGAGTAGTCCTTACACAATGTCAAATTTACCAGCTTGCTTTACATCACATGCTTGGTATCACATAGGAAAGCAAAAGGAGACTGTGTCAAAATATAGTGTAGGATGAATAAATTCATGCTTTGTTCTTATAAATCAATATATGCAAGCTCTCAGTATTGAAAGTACTAGAGGTTACTTGTCATCTAGGCTGGATTCATGTGAAGATAGGGGTACTGCCTGTCAGCTTTGACCCTTCTTGTGTCTCTAAAAATGGGGTTTAAGTAATTATTTGATAGCTGAGTTAAAGACAACAGTTTGTTTACAAGTAGATTATATATTAAGTTCTTGAGTTTAAAAAGTGACCTGTAGCTTCACTCTGATAGTGGGGTATAGGTTAACAGTTTTTTTTTTTTTTTTTTTTTTTTTTTTTTTTTTTTTTTCTTTTGGAAGTGTATGGGAAGGTACGAAGTTTTGGGCTGAGACCTGTGATTGATGGTACGATCTGTAGTTTGTGAGGATAATCACACATTATTTATTATCTACAATACATAAAATATTATCCCTTATACGGGTTTTCCGACAAGTTGACATCGTGGGTCAAAGCTGACGAGTGGTATTCCAGTCTTCAGTTATACCCTAGGCTGTAAGATCATTTGAGATATAAGACAGTTCTTTCAGGCAAGTAAGTTGGCAATTTATTATAAGAGAGAGCTTCTTTCCCATAAGAGCTGTTCACAGTTCTGGTAAAGTTTCTTCTTATTCTGAAGCAATCATATATAAAGTAGATGAAGTTTACTTATCAGGCGAAGGAGCACAGGTAGTGATAGTAACATAAATAAAACACACAAACACAAGCTTTCGCAACCCAGTTTTCTACAGTATGTCTGCCTAGGTGTGTCTGCGTTTGTGTATATGTGTAGGTGTGTGTGTATTTGTTTGCCTTCCTTTTTTTTCCCCCAAGTTAAGTCTTTCCTCTCCCGGGACTGGAATGGCTCCTTACCGACTACCTTAAAACCCTCATCATTTCCTTTTCCCTCTCCTTCCCTTCTGCCTGAAGAAGCAACTGGGTTGCGAAAGCTTGCGTTTTTTGTGTGTTTTTATTTATGTCACTATCACTACCTGTGCTCCTTGGCCTGGTAAGTAAACTTCATCTATTTTTTATTTATATATTTTTCCTGCTAGGAATTTTTCCTCTATATATATGGGGCCATTCCACACCCTTAGAACTCTTCATATAGGGGTTTGGTGCATATCGCAATCTTAATTCTTTCTTCTCATTTTGTACCACTATAAATACATGTCGGCTTGTCAAAGGACTAAATTTAAAGGATTATGAATTTTTTTTTTAAATAAGTACTAGTACATAACAAAATAAACAAAACTTAGTTTCTCATGTGTAAGTTCCCTCATGGGACACTGTTAAGAAACAACTATATTTCATACCAAAATAAGATATTGGAAATTGGTTTTAGATCTCAACCTAATTAATAGTGCAATAACAAAAGACTCCATACTAATATTAAAATGACTTCCATAACAGATGATAATTGCAACACTTATACTGCCTTGGCTAATAGACATGTGTCGAAAATGCTGAAACAGCCCCACATGAACACTATTACATTTGTCGCTATTGTAACAATATGTCTTAATAAGACTTTTCTTCATTTACTGGCCAAATCCACCTGCATAACTGCAACAAGACTTCCAAACTTGCAACATATTCCAAGTTTTCAGGGTCACATACAAGGAGGGCTATAAAGTTTTGTATTCTATATGCAAACACTTTTTTCCGTACCATTTCCACCAAAATCTTATTCCAGCACAGTACCTACAGATATAATTGTTATGTAATGGACCAGATGGAAAACAGGAAATACAAATTGTGTTCCAGGCTTGTGATTTTGGAATCACACAATCAGTATATAACTTCACAATCTCTTCATAGGCTTGAAGGTGTTATCATCATCATACATTTCGGCACCACTTCTTTCCCCTCAGTGTGACCTTTTATGGTAACTGCCCCCCTCTTCACCTAGTTCAGTTCTGCTAATATCACAAAGATAAGACTGCATTTCTTTATTCATAATTTATCCCCCTTTTCAACTTATGAGGCAACTTGCCTGGAGGTACTTTGCCCTGACTGATGATTTTGGCTATGTCTTTGTTTCATCCTTCATAATTTTAACATTTTACACTCCACTGAACAGTAATCTACATACTGAACTGATCTTCTTTAAGTTGCTCTCTAAACACACATGATAATCCTCAGTAGGGACATTTCTTTATTCATAATTTATCCCCCTTTTCAAGTTATGAGGCAACTTGCCTGGAGGTACTTTGCCCTGACTGATGATTTTGGCTATGTCTTTGTTTCATCCTTCATAATTTTAACATTTTACACTCCACTGAACAGTAATCTACATACTGAACTGATCTTCTTTAAGTTGCTCTCTAAACACACATGATAATCCGCAGTAGGGACATTCTTAAAACTACGAAATAATTTAAACCCTAAAAGCAAATAAAAAAACCCTAGTTTACATAGTGTATAACATTGTTGCAGAAACAGTAATAGGAGTCTATAGTGTCATAAAGTACTGTTTGGCCTGGCCACGATAAGTTGACGATTTGCGCAGTGGCTGCTGGGAAGCTCCATTACGGCTGCTGCGGAGAGTGAAGGGTGAGGGGAAGGCAGCTTAATGCAGTGCTGGAACCATTACTCTGACAATGTGTACAGTAATCTTTCGCGTCAAGGACCATTGTAACGTTGGCAGCACTTGTAAATAAAAGAACAGTGCCGATATTCGCCGCTTCTGGCAGCACCAGCAAAATCGTCAAGTTATCGCGGCCAAATAGTAGTGTCATACACACAATGCAATTTTTGGCAAAAAAAAGTGTTGTTATAAAGAAAAGTTGTTATACAAAAATGTAAACCATTTGCATTACCTTACTTATAGAAGTTTTCAAATTGATAATTCAATTAATTTAGTGGAACAGAAAGAAAATCATGTTGTGTGTTGCATGTGTGATGAAAGTTCATAGTTTTCATTTGATACAGAACACATGGAAAAACTCCCCTCATTTGCTTCAAAATTTCCCTCAAATATCTGAATAATTGATCAACCAGTGAGGGAAATGGTTGCGATAAGAAAACAAGACAGTCATCCTACCAGCTGTAATCACTCTTTATGGAGCTGTCCCACAATGGTTAAATTCAAATACGTTAAAAATAGGCTACTTCACTATTTTTTTTATAAACACTGTAAGCTGTTAAATGATGAGAAGGTGCCTTCTGCTTCAGAAATATTATTTTTGTGATACGCTTGAACTATTTTGGTATAAAGGGTTGTTTTACGTGGAATGATGCATGAGCTATTTGAGAAAAATAACTTTAACAGCATACAGTTGTCAGCAACTATGTGCTGTTTCATGTATCATAGCAGGTTACTTTGCCTAAGTTATTCTCTTAATAGCAATTGTATAGATTCCCTAAATATTAACGACAATGGAAGGTCCAGTAAGGACTGTTAATAATAATGTAGATAGGGAACAACTCACCCTAACGACGAACATTGAGCCACTGACAGACACAAATAAAAGACACACAAATACAATTCTAAATTTCTGGCTGCGGCCTTCCTCAGAAAGAGAACACTCATCCACACAATCACTCAGGCATGCTGACCCACACACACCAGTCGTCTCTGGCCGCCCAATACAGTCTCACAGGCTGATGATGTGAGGGGATGAGTGTTCTCTTTCAGAGGAAGGCCGCAGCCAAAAATTTAGAATTGTGTGTGTATGTGTCTTTCATTGGTGTCTGTCGGCGGCTCATAGTTCTTCTTTACAGAGAGTTATCCCCTAAACTTTATGGTGATTTGGCATCATTACTCTAGGTGTTTTTACATTTTGGAGGTGACACACAAAAATTTAGCTCAATATGAAAACCGTGCCATATTTATTCAGTTGCTTAAAAACCATTCACTTATAATAAATCATATTATACTATATCATGTAGGCTACAGACAGTGTAATATGAACTAACACAAAAAAATTAGTGACGGTAGGCCTACATTCTCTTGGAACTCAAAAATATATTTGTTAAACAATTGCTGTCACACAGAAATGAAGAAATCTGAAGATGGAACACTTAACATGGAGCACTTTTTCGTAATTAAAATCAAATGTATCTGAACTGCTGTAAAATTTATAGGCAAATTGTTCCATAATTTTTTCACATGATGCTTCTTACTTACGAGGTAACATGTTTGTTTGAAATTGTATTTTTCTGAGATCACAATCATGAAATGTGAAATATGTCACCTTTCAGAAATAATTACCAGCCGTCTTGCTTTTCAATATATTTATCTCATTTTGCACAGTAAAGTACAGTACATGTAGCAAATAATGGGAATTTATTTTATTTTATTATTTTTTTTGTAATGCACATGAATGGGGTAAAAGCAATATCTCAAGCTCTGCAAGCACTGCACACTGAAAATAGACATACACAACGAACTTTGTGGTGTCACTTCTATATAGCACAGACTAATTTATTTATCATACAAGATACACCTATTACTTCTATTTCATTTGACGTTTTACTCTATCTAAATATTTGTAGTATTAAGTGTCCAAGAAAGCACTGAAGCACAACCACAAGCATTGCTCCCACTTGTTTACAATGAAACCTGTATCATTTTCCTAAATAGCAAGTTTCAAGAAAAGGTGTAATGTTTTGTTCATAAACATGGGCGTGAAATTTCTAAAATTTCAACAAACTTGATAGATTTTGTGCTATGTACAGGCGATGTTATTCGATTCAACTGATGTTTTCTTCTCTGGGAGATGCAAACCTCAATTACAGAACTGATTTTGAAACAACATGCAGGCAAAATTACGAACTCGTTGGTTCAAGATTTCCAGCACAATTCGGAGTTACTCTTGAAAAAATACTATGTTTTATACTCGTTATGCTCATTACACAATATAATCCACAATTTCCGACATTCTTTAGCTGCACACCGCATAGTTTCCAACTTTCCACTTTCCATTTTCGAATGAAGTTCGCGGTTTTACATGACCATAGATATGGTGGGAAGTGTAGGTGACTTCCGGTAGTCAACTTCCGGCGGCACTTTTCGGTTTTTAGCGTCCACTCTCTCCCACCTTATGGTCTATACATGGAGGTAACCTCCTTGGTCTATACCAACGTTTAGAAGGTCTTTGATGTAAACCAAGGATGTTAGAATACAAATATACGGTATGGCGTCCCAAGCGTGGTCGTCCGTACACATGTACACGTGACAGTGTTGTTGTTGTTGACCAAGTATGTTTGTTGACAGATGGCAATGAAGTAGTTGTAATCAGAAGTGTTCTGCGAACCATTATTTAAAGAGAAGGCCTTCGTTGTTCTTTATTCGAAATGGATGCCGAACAATCTGCGTTGGATAAGAAAAAAGTACATCGAGAACGACATTCAGGTGAGAAACAAGATTAAGTTTCATACAAAAGTAAAGCAGTACTTCTACTATATGTTATCCTTTGTAACGCTCATTGCTAACGCACGGTGAAGTAGTCGTTGAGAATTGTGGTGAAGGCATAGTATGTGCGTAGTAAACCATCCATTACAGCAAACGTTTATGACTGGAATAATTTCGGGAGATAAGTGATGTTTGTGTCTAGCCTGTAAAAATGCATTTAAAGCATGCTGTCAAGGCGATTTGTTGAATGCATCACTGTATTCCTGCGCAATGTTTTGATGGCATAAAAAAAAAGATCTTTAAAACATACCGGTAGCTGATGAAATGCTTCATATCACTGCAAGCATTGTGTTGTAGTAGTCGAAGTAGCAGTTACTGGTTGTTCATTCATACTAATAGGCATGGTTATATTTTTGGCCGTCATAGTGTGCTGATGTTTGAAGCAAACTCTTCCCTCTGCGAGGGTAATTAATTTACTCGCTGGGCAAGGGCACATATCCTGTAGGCATAATTTTACGATGCGATTCCACCAGTTTGCTTTGACCCATGACTTCATCAACATGGTGGCAATGACGAATATACTCGTAGACAATTGTTGCTATGTCGTTCAGTTCGGTTACTGGTTTGTTGCAGCTCTCTACCCTACCCTACTCTATGCTGAGCAAACCTCTTCACTTCCTCATAACAGCGGCAACTAACATACATTTGAATACGCTTGATTTATTCGTCTCTTGGTTTCCCTCTGCTATTTTCACCACACACACCTCCCTCCAATGCTAAATTTAAGATTTGTTTATATCTGAGAATGTGTCCTGCAAGTTGATCCCATCTTTTAGTCAAGGTATGCCAAAAATTCCTTTCTCTCCAGTTCTGTTCAGTACCTCCTCATTGGTTACGTGATCTTCCTACCTAATCTTCAGCATGCTTCTATAGCATCACATTTCCTGTCCCCATTGTTTATCATCCATGTTTCATTTCCATACAGGGCAACATTCCACACAAATGCCTTTGGAAAAGACTTCTGTATGCTTCCACCTAAATCAATGCTCGATGTCAACAAATTTCTCTGGGTCAGTTGAAGTCCAAGATACAACCTGTTGGCTTTGACCGTGATAATGAGTTATAGGTTAACAGAGAGGGTGTTTTTATTTATTTTTTTACCAGTGATGTCATATCTAGTTAGTTATAGGTTAACAGAGGGTTTTTTTTCTCCACAAGTGAGTGCTAAAGGCACAAATTTTGGCCTGAGACCTGTGATCGAGTGTACATTTTGTTATGGCAATCTGTAATTTATGAGGATAATCACAGATTATTTATTATCTACAAGGGTAATTCCGTGTCAAATCAACATACTTTAAATTAAAAATTTTCCTTAATGTCTCAGAAAGTTATTTAAAATTTGATACACTCAAAGTAGGGGTTGACAGCAGGGAAGATACCAAAATTTAATTTTTTTCTCTCATATGGTTCTGAAAATACGGCTATTGTAAAGTTCTCAAAAAATGGCCAATTCACACTAGGCTATGGCAAATGATTACAACGGTCATAACTCCTCTCCTATTTACGTTAGAAACATGGGAAAGGTGTCATTTTGTAGCATTTTTAATGGCCTTCGCAATGATATATAACACATAAGTTACACTACTTTTTTTTTAAACCGTAATTAAATTTTAAAAATTTCAATATTTTTAAAAACTTTCAAAAAAATGTATGACATTGGTCATATCATCACTAGTATACCAAATTTGGTTGTGGGATTTCAGTGGGTTCATAGCCAAAGTAATTTAAAACCGAAGGGTGGTTTTGGACTAAATTGCCATTTTTGTACATATGTATCAAACAGATTGTTGTATTTTGATGAAACAATATATAAGTAAGATAAAAATAGTAGCAATGTATTCTGAACAGAAGTGACAGTGGAGTTCTCCTTTTGCATTGTTATTGCCACCTTTGTTCAGTCTGCAATTGAAGTCAGCAGAGTGCACATGTACATTAGATTACTTTTTCTGTTTAGAGTTTTAGTACAAACTTCACAGTTTTTCATAAAAAGTTTATTAATGAAGTGTGAATAATTAGTGTAGGCCTATATAGCCTATTGTCGCGTTGAAATGGAAGCAGTCTTGACTTCGAATGCAACTGAGCACAGCATGTATATTGAAGGCAGGTTTATTACAAACTTAATGTACATGCAGCACTACCTGCCTCTCGGGCAGCATTCTCTGCTATTTAAACACAGACAGAATGTACCAGAAAATAGAACAGTTAACATAAGAAACAAGTAGAATGTACAAGTGAACATAAGAAAGATGTAGAACATTCTGGAATTGTTCACTACGAAGAAATAAATTTTTGCCGATGGCAGTCAGTTTACGTGGTGTCTCGTGGCATTGCTCCCTCTCCTGGAAAAACAGCGACCCACTATTTTGTTCCCTGTGGTGTATGGCAGTTCTATAAATCCTTCCCTTCTCCACGATTATCAACGAACATTCCTGTCTTGGCTTCATTTGCTCCTTAGTCCTCGAACAAGAAGCCATTGTCGCCTACCTGCTCTTCAGGTTCATAGTAAGGCTTCATGCGCAGGACGTGGACATTGTCTCTTCATTTTTGTCGTTTCATCGATGGCTCATAATCCTCAACTTCGTATGTGACGTCTGACAGGCGGCATATGATACGATACGGACCAAAGTATCCCTTCAATAACTTTTCTGACAGTACGACCTTCTGTACAGGGGTAAAAATCCATACCAGATCTCCTGGGCTGTACACAACAGGTCTGTGCTTGTCGTTACACTGTTGACGGTCCTTCTCCTGGGTGTCCAGTGTCCATATGCAAGCCAGTTGTTTTGCTTCTTCAACCTTGGTGATGAGCTATTTAACATAGTCATCCTGAGTGTCGTCCGGTTGGAAGGGGAACAGTGTATCCATTGTCGTCTCAGCTTCACGGGCATGGAGCAGGTAAAACGGAGTGAAGCCTGTGGTGTCTTGTCTTGCGGTATTTATTTGTATCCCACGTACATCGACAGCATGTCGGCTAGCGTCATGTTAAAACGTTCCGTAAGACCATTTGTCTGAGGATGGTATGCAGCTGTTATTCTGTGGACAATGTTGCATCGTGACATTACCTCTGATACTAGTTATGACTGGAATACTTTTCCACGATAAGATATAATGACACGTGGTGCTCCATGCTTCAAAATAATGTCTTCTACAAGAATTTTTGTGATCTCTGGAGCTCCTGCAGTCGGCACGGGTTTGGTGACAGTGTACCGTGTGAGGTAGTCAGTGAGGACTCTATTATCCATTGGTTACCGGTCGTCGACTTCGGGAACATCCCAAAAAGATTGATCAGAATCGGTACGAAGCACCCTGGAAGTAATTGCGGCACATGCTTTCGTCTGATTCTGCCTAGGGTCTTCACAAATCCCAGATGATCGGATATTGGAGCATTGTGGAGATATATGAGAGTAGCTGGTTGGGGATGAGCTGGAACGACCAGTAGCTATTTGGGACCAGTGGATCGTAGTTGCTCTTATACAATATTCTGTTTATAAGTTGGAACTCTCCATTGGTCGGTTCTCCTTTCTCCAAGGCCTCTATCATTTTTAATAGTGCTGGATTTTCCTTCTGTTCACCTGTAACACCATCTAATTCTGTGAGGACTGAAATTTCATTCATGCTGTTGTGTTCCACTAATGGATTCCTCTAAAGGCAGTCAGGATCCTTGTGTTTGTGCCCGTTCTTGAATAACACTGTGACATTGTACTCTTTGAGTCTTAGTGCCCATCTTGCTAGTCAACCTGATGGATCCTTCAAGCTAATCAAACAACACAAAGAAGGGTGGTCTGCCATGACGGTGAATGGTTTATCGAACAGATACAGCCAGAACTTGTTAATAGCCCAGATATTTGCGAGACATTCTTTCTCAGTTGTGCAGTAGTTTATCTCGGACTTTGAGAGTATTCTTGATGCATAGGCTATCAGTTTCTCAGCACCTTCCTGAACTTGTACAAGCACTGCGCCAATACCACTGGCGTCTGTGTGATGTTCCGTTTCCGCATTCTTGCCGTACAAGGCTAGCACTGGTGCGGAAGTTAGAGCCTCCTTAAGTGCCCAGAAAGCTCTTTCTTTTGTCTCATCCCAGTAGAACTTGGTGTCTCCCTACAGAAGTTCTTGTAATGGATGTGCCTGTTACAAAATCCTGTTATGTAACGTCGGTAGTATGAGCACAGCCCGAGAAAACGTCTCACGTCACGAATGTGCTGAGGAGTTGGAAATTCTTTGACTGCGCATACTTTATCTGGGTCAAGACCGACACCATCTCCATTGACTAGGTGCCCCAGGATTTTTATCTCTTTGGCGATGAAGAGGCACTTCTTTGGATTGAGGCGGAGTCCTACAGCCTGAACACACTTCAACACAGTTGACAGGTGACTCAGATGTTCTTCAAATGTTTTTGAGAAAACGACAATGTCATCTAAATAGCAAAGACACATCGTCCACTTAAGATGTCGAAGCAAGTTGTCTATCACGCTTTCGAATGTGGCCGGAGCATTACATAATCCAAATAGCATTACTTTGAATTCATAGAGGCCGTCAGGTGTAATAAAAGCCATCTTCTGCCTGTCAGCTTCGTCACCCACAATTTGCCAGTAAGCTGTCTGCATGTCCATAGTTGAGAAATATGTAGCTTCTTTCAAGCAGTTAAGGTATCGTCAATGCGCAGCAGTGGTTGGCATCTTTGTTTGTGATTTTGTTCAGCCGCCGATAGTCGACACAGAACCGCCAAGTGCCATCCTTCTTCTTAACAACGACCACCAGAGACGACCAAGGACACTCCGAAGGTTGAATAATGTCATCGTGCAACATCTTCTCCAATTCCTCCCGAATTATCCGTCTTTCAGCTGGCGACACTCTAATACGAACGCTGGCTATTTTGTGTCCCAACTTCGACGCCGCTTTTGTGTCCCAGCCTCGTCGTAGGTGTCGGTGGCCGAGTGGAACGAGACCGACACAGTAACAAAGACAGCACGCCGGTGCAGGTACGGAGGGGAGCAGCCAGAAACTACAAACACTAGAGTAAATTAGAAAGATATATATATTGCACAGAATGTAACAATACTTAACTTTTACATAGTACTGCAGAATGTTGATACATAGTTTTTAGAGGCCTGCCTAGTGCCTGTACGATAGCAAAGTCTTCACTGGTGCCTATCTGATTACGAAGGTCCTAACTCGTTGCTATCTAAGTCCGAAGTGACCGATGTCTTCCCGTGGTGGCCACGAGCGGGCTTGCAGCAGAGGGCGCTCGTGGCTGTCGCGAGAACGCCGCGCCGTGTGTGCATGGCGGCGCGTGGCGAAAGTAGGTGGCGCGCACTTTGTACTTGTGCGACACCACAGGCTAATTGATGGATGATCCCCAGTATTTATACGGTGCCTTATCGTGGGCTGTTTCGTCTGACTTTTCCCCTGCTGCGGTGTGAATGCGCCCGAAAATTGACGTAGTGTACCTAACACCTGCTGGCGTTGTTCCTTGGTCAGTCTGGGCCCTATTGGCAGTTCCTCATTTGTTTCCTCCAGCATGTTGACTGTACTAACAGCAGAGCATGGATCTTTGTTTATGACTTTAAGCTCACTGTCCTGGATTGGGTCAGCTGTCCCGATACACATTCCTTTGGGGGTAAGTTACGACTGCTCGTGACAATTGGTGATCCAAATCTCTCCTCGACCTCCGGTAATGCTTATGATAGCCGCTGGTATGTAAATTTCTTTGGTCAGTCTGATAAACAATTTATTATCAACAAGCACTTCAAAGTTTTGTCGCTCATCTGTGTTTGTGACTGCAACTCTTCTCATCGTCAACGACAAATAACTTCCCAGAAAATTCTGTATTACGTGTACACGTCAGAACAACTTCTTCAATTTGCAGCTCAGATCTTCCACAGTCAATGATAGCTTGGGATACCTGTAGGAAGTCTCATCCGAAGATGACATTGTGACTACATTCTGTTAACACGACAAATTCAAATGGCTGGACGTACATTCCATTCGCGACCTTCAGCACAGTTGGCCCCCTTATCACAGAACTTTGTCTTCTTTAGTGTGCGGCGGTAATTATCTGACAATAGAGAAAAAGAAGCTCCATCGATTATGACATTGATGAGATTTGCCGACATCTTAGCGACTGTCGTCCATGGAGGATTTACATCTGCTGCGGCCTCACCTCCGTAGGTGGTCGTCTCGCTTAGTTTTCCTGGGCGCGGAGGCTAGTGGAGCGACTGGTACCTCTGTATGGCGACAGTGAACGGCTGTGGCCCGTCGGGGGGGGGGGGGGGCGACCTCATCTAGGGTATGGCGATGGGCTTCTTTTCATAGGTCGACTGAACTCATCAGCAGGTGACTGGCTGGGATAGAACTGCTCTGCTTGCTGACCTCTTGCAGCAAAATAATTGTCAAATTCTCGCCTTCTCTCTCTGCAGTAGTGTATGACATGTCCAGGACGCCCACCGTGGAAACACAATGGCGTGTTATATTCAGTCCTCCAAACATCTGTTCTTCTGTGGGGCATCATAGTTACCGGGGGTGTTGGTTGTGGTCGCGTCAGCCAGTTCGTAGGCAGCCGTTTGGCGGCTACGCCATTATTCACGTTGGGAGCGACTGACGGGGCAGATAGGAGCTAATGTCCGAAATACCTCTTCCTCAACGCGTCGGCTTCCTCCAAACTTACAGGGCTTACATCCATGGCCATAATCTGAGGCTCACTCGATCTCATAGTCCCGGCTGCCATAAACTCTGTAATTCTCTCCCAATTTGGCGTATGAGAGAAGCAAAGTCATACTGGTCTTCCACAACGGCCATAGCGACTACATTGGAGTCGGTCATACTTCTTTCATCCTACCCTCCTTTGTTGCATCTCTTCAATACGCTGACACCACTTGGTTAACTCTTCTGTCGTAGTGACATCTTTTATCAGAAGTGTTTGGTACACGTCTTCTGCTATACCCTTCATCAGGTGTGTGATTTTGTCCGCCTCGGTCATGTTCGGATTGACTATGTTACACAGGGCCAAAACATTCTGTATATACGATTGTGTCGGCTTACCATGTTGTTGGGCCCGGTTCTTCAGTTGTTCTTCAGATGAGCGGATTTGTCGCTGGCGGTCTCCAAACATTTTCTTGAATACCGCCTGGAACGTTTACCAGTCATTCAGCTTATCTTCATTGTTTTTGAACCATTGCTGGGCTGTTCCATCCAGGTAGAAATAAACATTGGCCAAGCATATTGTATGATCCCACTTGTTGTACTTGGCGACTCAGTCAAACCCTTTTCGGCATTTGTTGGGGTCCTGTCCAGCGTCTCCAGAGAACGCCGACGGGTGTCTGATGTGTTTCTGGTTTCGTGTCCATCGTTCTTATGATAATACGGACTTTCGGAAGGATGTACTCGGTGTATTCCATGTATTCCAGTTCTAGTCTGTGTAAGCGATGGCTTTTGCGTTGCCGAATCAGAGCCACGGTGTTGCACAGGATACCCGGCACCTCCACCAAACAATGTCGCGTTGAAATGGAAACATACACGCAGCACTAACTGCCTCTCGGGCAGAGTGCTCTGCTATTTATACACAGACAGAATGTACCAGAAATTAGAACAGTAGTTAACATAAGAGACAAGTAGAATTTACAAGTGTACATATGAAAGATGTAGAACATTCTGGAATTGTTCATTACAAAGAAATAAAATTTTGCCGGTGGACTGGATTGAACCAGCAATCTTCAGCATCGCAGTCGGTGACGCTATCCCCTGCGCCATGCCGGCAGTCGGTTTACGTCGTGTCTTGCTGCAATATTAATTCTTAATTAGTGTGCATTGTGGAAGTGTGGTAAAAATGGCATACAACTGCAAATTTTCAAATGCTCATTGTTGCAATCCTTTAAAACAAAATAATCACTGTGTCAGGGACAAAAGAAAATTAAGAACTGTCACAGATTGGATGTGTAGTTTGTATCCAGAAATTTCGAAAATATCAAAGATTTTTTATACATGCAGGAAAACAATTGTTTCCTACAAGCTCCAACAAACAGAAGACAATTTACTAATTTGGATGTTCAAGGAAAATCAAATGAACTAAGGAACAATGACTACCCTTTTGATTCAGATGAAGACCCCCAGGTTTGAGGAATTATCTCTCATAGTTGAGACACTTAACACTTCTCTGAAAGAGTTAGGTGAGTCACCTACTCGTAATAAAAAAAAATTAAATCAAAAATCTTTTCAACTGAGAAGGTTAAAAAGATAGAATCTGCCATTTAAAAAAAAATGTATCAGTAAAAGATTCAGAGTCAGATGATGACTAAAAGGAAGATTTAAATCATCCAGTTTTCTAATGCAACTAGTAGAAAGAAAAAGTTGATGATTTGAACTTGAGTGCCAAAAACTTGGGGCATCAGAAAAAATATGTGCAAGTTTAATGCATCCAACTACATGCTGCGTCAATATAAAAAAAATATGCACAGAAAAAGGAATTTTAGAAAGCCCAAATCCTAAACCTGGTAAAAGTTTGCTAACTGAAAGTATTCAAAATGTCCGTGACTTTTATGAAAATGATGAGCTTATTAGAGTTATGCCAGGAATCAAGGACTGTGTCACGACAGTAGTTGACCAAAGTTTCAAAAAGACTTATTTTATGCAATTTGAAAGAGGCGTATGCTTTATTTAAAAGTGAATTTCCTTCTACTAACCAGGCAAAAGGGCACAGGCAGTAATAGCAACAAATAAACACACAGACACACACACACACACACAAATGCTAGCTTTCGCAGCCTAGCTGCTTCTCAGGCAGAAGGGAAGGAGAGCAGCTGATGAAGCAGCTAGGCTGCGAAAGCTAGCATTTGTGTGTGTGTGTGTGTGTGTGTGTGTGTGTGTGTGTGTCTGTGTGTTTATTTGTTGCTATTACTGCCTGTGCCCTTTCGCCTGGTAAGTGTACTTCATCTATTTTTCCTTTTAGGAATTTTTCCTCTATAATATTTCCTTCTACTAAGATACGTTTCTCTAAATTTGCTGAGCTGTGACCCAAGCACTGTGTCTTAGCTGGATCAACTGGCACCCATGCGCTGTGTGTATGTACAACACATCAAAATGTCAAATTAATGACTAAAAACTCAAAATTGAGGACAGTAACCAATAATGAATTGGAAACATACAAGCACTGCATGGCAAAAATGTTATTTAATCCACTACCACTAGGCTGCTTAACGAATCAATGTTCGTCATGCCCAAGAGTTCAAGAAATTAGAAAAATTCTAGAAAATTCATTCGAAGAAAACTTAATTGAAAAAGTGATATTCGGACAATGGATTTCAGTTGATCGATGTTCTTTAGAAACTTTACAGAAACCATCAGGTGAATTCATTGATATGTTTTGCAGCAACTTGGAGGTTTTAATTAGACATGACTTTGTTGCAAAACAACAAACTTCATATCTGAATAAAGTAAAGGAGAACTTAAGTGCATCTGAATTCACTGCAATACTAGATTTTTCAGAAAACTACAACATGGTTGTGCAAAATGAAGCCCAAAGTTATCACTGGGCTAGTGAACAGGCTACAGTTCATCCCTTTGTAATATACTACAATGAAGGGGCAAAACTCCAACATCTAAATTACATAATACTTTCAGAATGTCTTGAACATTACACAGCAGCCATATATAGTTTTCAAAAGAAACTTGTTCATTTTTTGACCATGAAATTTCAAGAAGTTCCACAAAAGATCATATATTTTTCTGATGGGTGTGCAGTGTGGTATAAGAACAGAATGGCATTTTTTTGCTACTGCCCATGGTAAAGGATCAAGTGATGGAATTGGTGTTACACGACACTTTGAAAATGAAATCTTGACTGCACGTGATGTTACGAATAGTCGTTTGAAAATATTCACGGGATTAGTTTTGATTATGGACCACAAGAAGATTGTGTGTCAACAGATATGTTTCTGAAAGATCAGTTTAGTCAAGCACTCACAATAAAAGGGACTCAACAATACCACACCATTATCCCTGTTGCCTCAAGCTTAAATAAGTTACCTTTGAAAATCTTTTCAGAATCGACAACTTGTTCTCAAGCTTGGACAAAAATGAAGTAAAAGTTACCTTCATCCTAAAGGACCTTCTCCATCATTTAGTTACCCAAAAAGACCAGAATTGCTATGGCTACCATTAACAGATGTATTATGTGTAGTGAATCCAACGGTAAAATTTCATGACGCTGTCGGGTTCCAGTGCTTATGTTGGCAACAGATGAACAATGAAATGTAGAATTGCGTTAATATTTTTCACAAGCAATGAAATGTTATCTCAGTACTTCCAACACATGTAGACCTTAGTGGAAAGTTAAAATTTTCGCTGTACAATTTTTGCCATTATTTAAAGTTTATAAATATAACAAATTGATAACATTTAACGGTTTGTTTACTCCCTATTCACTTAAAATCTTTTCAGTACAGTATCATTTTTTTAAGATATAAAAATTGAACTAATTATAACAAATACTTTTTTTTCTTTTCAATTACACTCTGTCATTAAGATAATGAAGTTACAATGTGTTTGAGATTTTATGGTCACTGTTGGGTTTCCATTTCATACAATTAAGTATAAAAAAAAGCTTCTATGTACGAAAATACCAATTTAGTCCAATACTACCCTTCAGTTTTAAACTATTTTGACTATGAACCTGTCGCAATCCCATAACCAAACTTGGTATATAAATTAGTGATGATATGATTTATGTTATACATATTTTTTGAAATTTTTTAAAAATGTGTTTTAAAAATATTTAAATTTCATTTTTAAAAATAATAATGTTGTCATAACCTATAAGATCTTGGCACAGTGTTACACCGTCCGGGTGATCTGGATACTTCCCACTGACACCAATCCTTCAGAACTCCGGAGATGGGAACTAGCCCTTCAGCATATTCTCTTTTCCCGTTGCCCACCTGGTCTCAACCTCCGCTAATTTTAAATTCCCTCCCACCATCTTTAACATCTTTGCCTTGTTTCTCTGGACAGAGACTCTGTCTCAAGTGGCATCGCTGCCTAACTCCTTAACGTCTTTGCTTTCTACAGTACGTCTGCCTAGGTGTGTTTGCATCTGCGTAAATGTGTGGGTGTGTGAGTATTTGTTTACCTTCCTTTTCTTCCCCCAGGGTAAGTCTTTCCTCTCCCGGGATTGGAATGGATCCTTACCCCCTCCCTTAAAACCCTCTTCATTTCCTTTCCCTTTCCTTCCCTTCTGCCTGAAGAAGCAACTGGGTTGCAAAAGCTTGCGTTTGTGTGTATGTGTGTGTGTTTTATTTGTGCTACTATCACCACCTGTGCTCCTTCGCCTGGTGAATAATCTTCATCTATTTTTATTTATATCATTTTATTATTGAGTTGCTTTGTATGTGTTCTTCCACATCATTGATATTTGTAGATAGAAGTCCTGCTACTCACTGTCTCTAAATAAGGTTCTTCCAGTTTTTAAAATTCTTCAGACTTCTTTTCCATATAAATTCAGATCAGAAGAGAGAGATACCTAAAATCCAACTTTCTCACTAATAAAATTGAGAAGACTGTTCCATTTTAAGGGAACACCAAATATATGGGTTTATTTGACCCTTATGCGATAACTAATCAATTTCAATCATTTCATTTACATAAATACAACCTGATAACATTACAGATTTGACCTTACTCTGCTCAGGTCAACTCAAAAAACGTATCTATTTATAAAACAAAACACTATCAATCACGGTTCATTTTTCTTTGCAGCCTCTTCTCTGAGTATTCACAGAGTCTATATTGCACACAGTATTTTGCACCTCCACATTCCATGCTCTTAGTAATGTTCTTGTCTGGGCCTTCACCTGTGGAATAAAAAAGCCCAGGACAGTAACAGTCCCAAGAAAGGCCTCCCTAAATATACAAAAAAACTACTTTGTTTGGGCATCTTGTATAACCACAGAGAGCATGTAGTGTTTGATATACTACAATGGTCTCCTTTACAGACGAAGTACATTTTCCCAAAATTCTCCCAATAAACTGAAGTCGGCTCCTAAATCCAAACTGATCTTCCCCGAGATCAGTTTCTACCAGGAGCTTCTACCAGGTTTTATATTCTTCTTTAAAGGAGTCATCTTCGAATTTTGCAACCGTGGCTTATTATACTGATACCTATGTAATTTTCATATCTGCCTGTACCTGCTTTCTTTGAAATGGGTATTATTTCAATTTTCTCAAAGTCAGAGGGTATTTCACTTTTTTCATACATCTTACACACCAGTTGAACATCCAGAGACTTCAGTAGCTCTAAGGAAATGTCATCTACTCCAGTGGACTTGTTTCAACTTAGGTCTGTCAGTGCTCTTTCAACTTCATCTCTCAGTATAGTGTCTTCTATTTCAGCTTCATCTGCAAATCAGATTTAAATGCCTGGCAGAGGGTTCATCTAACCACCATTATATTATTTATCTCCCAATACATTCTCGAATAGCGCACGGGAAGAAAGAACATCTGAATCTCTCCGTTCGAGCTCTGATTTCTCGTATTTTATTATGATGATCATTTCTACCTATGTAAGTGGGAGTCAACAATATATTTTCGCATTTGGAGGAGAATGTTGGCGATTCCTGTCCCCTTCCCTTGTCTTCAAGTTCATTTCCTTTGTAGGGCCCCTCTATATATTCTTTCCACCTTTCAGCTTTCCCTTCATTACTCAGAATAGGTTTCCCATATGAGTTCTTGATATTCACACAGCTGCTTTTCTTGTCTCTAAATGGCTCTTTTATTTTCCTGTAGACAGTATCTATTTTTTCCACAGATATGAAATCTTGCTTAATTGACCTCTAGCCACTCCTGTTTTAGCCTTTGCACATCATTCTTAGTCATGTGTACTCCATTTTACCTGCTTCATTTACTGCATTTTTATATCTTCTACTTTCATCGCTTAAATTCAATATTTCCTGTGATATCCAAGGATTTTTGTAGGTCTTCCCTTTCTACCTGTTTGTTCATATGCTGCTTTCACTATTTCATCTCTCACAGCTACCCATTTGTCGTCTACTGTGTTATTTTTCCCCATTTCTGTCAATTGTTGTCTAAAGCTCCCCCAACAAATTCAGGTTCCTTCAATTTATCCATGTCCAGTCTCTTTATTTTCCTACTTTTCTTCTGTTTCAGTCTCCAGTTCATAACCAATAAGATATGACCAGAGTCTATATCTGCCCAGATTATTTCTTACAGTTTAAAACATGGTTTCGAAATCTATTAAAACCTATCTGGTACCTTTCAGTGTCTCCTTGTCTCTTCCACTTATACAGCTGTCTGTTATGACTCTTAAACCAATTGTTTGTTATATGATTAAATTATGTTGTGTGCAAACTTCTACCAGACAGCTTCCTCTTTCATTCCTTTTCTTCAGTCCATTTCACCTACTATTTTTCCTTCCCTTTATTGCCTATTGTCAAATTCCAGCCCTGCATTACAATTACATTTTCCTCTCCCTTGACTCCCTGAATAATTTCCTTTACCTCCTCATACAAAATGGCTAAGCAGGAGTGGCTAGAAGTCAAATGCAAGGATGTAGAAGAATGTATAAATAGGGGAAAAATAGATACAGCCTACAGGAAAATAAAAGTGATATTTGGAGATAAGAAAAACAGCTCTATGAATATTAAGAACACAGATGGAAAACCAGCTATCAGCAAAGAAGGGAAAGCTGAAAGGTGGAAAGAGTACATAGAGAGGCTCTATGAAGGAAATGAACTTAGAGGCAATATTGTAGGAACGGGAGAAGACATAGGTGAGGATGAAATAGGAGATACTATACTGAGAGATGAATTTGACAGAGCACTGAAAGACATAAGTTGAAACAAGGCCCCTGGAGTAGATGACTTTCCCTCAGAGCTACTGAAGTCTCAAGGATAACCAGCCATGACAAAACTGTTTCACCTGGTGTGTAAGATGTACAAGGCAGGCCAAGTACCCTCAGACTGTAAGAAAAATGTTATAATCCCCATTCCAATGAAAGCAGGCACATACAGGTGTGAAAACTACAGAATCATCAATTTGATAATTTGTGGTTGCAAAATATTAACACGAATCAATCTTTCATTGATTAACACCTTTTGTTGATTTCAGTAACTTCTGATGACATGTAGAAGAACTTAATACCTTTATATCTTGTGATGGATTATCAAAAAGACGTTTTACTGTGAGGATTTGTCAGTGAAAATTATAAAGACTCCTTTTGGAAGACACTATTTTGACTGCCTCCTACCTCCATCATGGGCACTCTTGCCACGTCTAGTAACAAGGAAATGGCACACAGAATCAGTTATGAAGAATATAGTGTCAGATATTTAAAATTTTTGTTAAATTTTTTTATGGGGGCAGCAGCAGCAGCAGCATAAATGTTTGCTTTATGAAAATAATTAATTTACTGACTGGACAGTGGTTTATACAAGAACATATATCTATGTGAAACTTGAATTTGGAGGAGATGTAAGAGTGGATGCTTACCGTCCTACATCGCTCAGGTGGTTAGTATGTTAAATTTTGTCCTATATATACATTTTATTGATATTATTCTTTATTCTAGGTCGAAAGGCAGAGAAGAAGAAGGCCAAAAATAAACATGTTCAGGAACTTACCGATAAACAGAGGAATCCGAAAGCATTTACCTTCAATTCTGCTGTTCGTGCAGAAAGAAGGTTTAGAAGGTAAGCCTTTATTATTGATGATGAGTTTCTGGTATGTTATATACTGTTTGATTTGATCTTTCTTTCTAGATTTCAAAGGAAGCCTCTCTTCCCCTGTTTTTCGTAATACGAATCGTCCCAGTAGTGGTTTGTGCAGGGTTTTTGTACACTCCACCAAAAGTAACCTTATGTTGACTGTGTGTGTATATAATTTCAATGTGGCATTCGTGGATGATTGCTAGTTCGAATTTATCCTGTGACAGTGATATAAACAGTGGAGCCAATATGTCACTCAGACATCCACCTCAATAGGGAGATGCAACACGCACAAGGGATTGGCAATCATAATGGCCCTAGTCAAAGAAGCTAAGTTTTGTGGGAACTTCTTATAGTACCTATTTCCTATTAATAAAGAATGTATCAGTTAATGTATTATTATTATTATTAAAATTATAGAAGGAAACTTTCCAGGTTTGTATATGTGTGAGTGTGTGTGTATTTGTTTACCTTCCTTTTTTTCCCCTAAGTTAAGTCCTTCCACTCCTGGGATTGGAACGACTCCTTTTCTACTTCCTTAAAACCCATATCCTTCCCTTTCTTCTCTTCTTTCTTCCTATTTTCCTGAAGAAGTGACCAACGGTTGCAAAAGCTTGTATGTGTGTTTGTGTGCGATTTTATTTGTTTCTATCGACAAGCCGGTCCTTTAGGTAAGTCATCCGTTTTCTATTTCTTATATTATTATTATGTAGTATTCCCCTAGTGGCAGGTCCGTGTCTTCGAATGAAGAATTTCTGATTCCATTTTTTCCCTGTCTTCAGCTTCTTCCTTCAGTCTGTTGTATCTCCTTCCACCTTTCATGTCATCCAGATGTTGAATTCTTCTTATTCCTCATCCTGTATTTCCTCTGATTTTCCCTTTGATGACATCGTGTAGGAGTCCCTCATGTCTAAGTACATGTCCAATCCAGTTGGCCTTTCTCTGTAGAATTGTATGCAGAATACTTCTCTTCTCTCCTACTCTTCTCAGTACATCATCATTTTTCATGCGATATGTCCACCCCTCAGGGGCTCAGCATTAATTTGCTGAGTATATGGCTTATCCAGGCAAGCGGGGCTCTGCCTGAGTGGACCTTTAGTTCCCTAGCTGCTCGTGGGACCAAGATGAAACAAGCTAATAAAAGAGTGGCCAGTCACGAAAATGGCGTCTCAAAGCATGGTAAGGTCGACTTCAATGCTGAGAAATATGACCCTCAGTTGTTCCCTGTCTTGGCAACGCCATGGGAGGAACGTAGGTTGAGAAATCGAGGTGAGGCGTATGCCCCCCGATACTTAATATGTTCCCGGACTGACGGTGAATCATTTACCAACACAAAGCCCCTGTTTTTAGTTGAAAAAATTGAGGATAAATTCGGCGAGGTGGTGGGCATGTCGAAGATGCGATCCGGCTCTGTCCTTATTACGACGTCATCCCCAGCACATTCACAAGCCTTGCTTGCCTGTGACAAGCTGGGTGAAGTTCCCGTAACGGTCACTCCTCATAAGAGCCTCAACATGGTACAGGGTATTATATTCCATAAAGATCTTCTGTTGCAGACCTATGACGAGCTTCGTAAGAACTTGGAGCAGAGAGGAATTAATTTTATACAGCGATTGCATAGGGGTCCGAAGGACAACAGGGTCGCTACCGGTGCATTTATCTTGGCCTTCGAGGGCGACACATTGCCTGAAAAGGTCAAGGTGATGATTTACCAGATTGACATGAAGCCCTATACATTCCTCCCCCTATGTGGTGCTTTAAATGCTGGAGGTTTGGGCACATGTCCTCCAGGTGCACTGCCAACTCCACCTGTCGAGAGTGTGGACGTGCGGAACACCCTAACATCCCTTGTGCGCCTTCTCCATTTTGTGTGAACTGTGGACAATACCACTCCCCTTGCTCACCTACCTGCTCTGTTCTGCATAAGGAGAGGAAGATCATGGAATATAAAACCCTGGATAGGCTGTCTTACTCGGAGGCAAAGAGGAAGTATGAGAAACTGCATCCCATCAGCATGAAGACATCCTTTGCTGCAGCCATATCTTCATCTATAGAATTACTACCTGTACAGTTGGTCCTAGTGGGCTCCCAGGCCCAACCATCCACCTCCGCCCCTTAACCACTGGGGGCACCACAAATTCCATCGCCCCCAAAGACCCTGCTTTGGGAGCGGTAACCACCAAACCAAACGGGACATTGGTCCCCAGAGCCAGAGTCACAACCCCCCGGTGGCCACCTTGCCGTGCCCCCCCTCCACCTCTTCTTCTGAGGACGGGATAGAGATCCTCGCGTCTCCCAAAGACTAGGCAATTGCCGAGTCTTCGGAAGCCATGGACGTTGAGGCTCTACCTCAGAAATTGGTGATGGCAGAAGATACTGCAACCCTTACTGCGCTGCCAAATTCAGCATGTCCCAGCGACCAGGAGGCTCTCTGATCCTCCAGTGGAATTGTGGCAGCTTTTTCCGCCATCTGCCAGAGTTACAGCAATTGTTGTGCCTTTTCCCAGCGTTTTGTGTAGCCCTGCAGGAAACCTGGTTTCCTGCTAATAGGACCCCAGCCCTTTGTGGGTATCGGGGCTATTACAAAAATTGTCTCATATGACAGGGTCTCTGGAGGTGTCTGTATCTATGTCCTTGCCACTGTCCCCAGTGCCGCTGTGCCTCTACAGACGACTCTTGAGGCAGTGGCTGCTTGAATCTGGGCCTTGCAGGAACTGACGATATGTTCGCTTTACCTTCCTCCAGCTGAGATGATTTCATTTACTGACCTTGCTACCCTGGTGGCACAACTTCCCCCACCATTTCTGATTCTGAGGAACTTCAATGTCCACCATCCCTTGTGGGGTGGAGCGCAGACAACAGGCCGTGGTAGGAACATAGAGACGCTTTTATCGCAGCAAGACGTCTGCCTGTTAAACACTGGTGCACCCACACATTTTTGCGTGGCACGAGGCACATATTCAGCAATAGATCTCTCTGTTTGTACTCTGAGCCTGCTCCTGCATTTCCAGTGGAGGGTCCATGATGACCTTTCCAACAGCGACCATTTTCCTGTCCTCATGTCGCTCCTGGATTTTCAATCTGTGGGCTGCTCATCTCGATGGTCTCTCTGTCGAGCTGATTGGCAACACTATACCTCAGCTGCTACGGTTCCTGTTCCACTGCCAGCTGACGTGGACATGGCGGTTCACCAGGTAACCAGTACGATAGTTTCAGCCCCTGAGTCAACCATTCCCACCACTTCTGGCTCCCCATGGTGTAAGTCTGTGCCCTGGTGGACGCCGGAAATCGCTGAGGCCATTTGGGATCGTCATCAGGCGCTCCAGCGGCATTGTCGACACCCCACTGTAGAAAACCTAGTAGCTTTTAAACAGACCCGGGTTCGACAGCTCATCCGGCAGGGTAAACAGGACTGTTGGGAGAAGTATGTTGCCAGCATCGGCCATCGCACCTCTGCATCTAGGGTGTGGTCCCAGGTTAGGCGCCTGTCTGGGTATCGTCCACTGGCAACGATTCCCAGCTTACGCATCCAGGGTACTCCTCATTCAGTGAATGGGAATTCGAAACTGCCCTTGCCGCATGCCCCGTTACCTCTCCGGGACCGGACAGGATCCACAGCCAGTTCATCCGGCACCTTTCCGTGGAGTTTCAACACCAGCTTCTTGCCCTGTTATCCGTTTATGGGCGGGGGGGGGGGGGGGCTTTCCCGTCACAATGGCGAGAAAGCATCATTATTCCGGTGATCAAACCTGGTGCAGATCCACAGGTGGCTGATAGTTACCGGCCAATCAGCCTCACCAACGTTCTGTGCAAGCTATTCGAACATATGGTGAGCCGGCGGCTTATGTGGATACTTGAACATAGAGGTCTGTTGTCCCCACATCAGGGGGGTTTCCCTCAAGGCCGCTCCACTGTTGATAACTTAGTGGCCCTGGAGTCTGCCATTCGTACGGCATTTAGCAGGCGTGAGCATCTTGTTGCTGTCTTTTTCGACCTCAGAAAGGCATACGATAGCACTTGGCGCCACCACATTCTGGCTACACTGCACGGTCAGGACTTGAGAGGTCCGCTCCTACTCTCTCTTCAAAACTTTCTTTCCTTTCGATCTTTTCGGGTATGGGTCGGTACTTCCCTCAGCCCCTCTCGCGTCCAGGAGAACGGTGTCACACAGGGCTCTGTCCTTAGTCTACCCCTATTTTTAATTGCCATCAATGGACTTGCTGAGGCAGTGGGGTCATTGGTTTATTCCTCTTTGTTCACTGATGATTTCTGCCTATACTTCAGCTCAACTAGTATTGGGGTAACTGAAAGGCAGATTCGCCACTACCGGAGATAAGGGGCTGCCCATGGCGACTACCTCAGTCTGCTCATAGAATTGTCCTCCACAAAGGAAGTACGTCGATGTTAGAATATGCTTGAAGAGATCCAGCAAGGCTCCATCAAATTTCTCACTAATAATATCAAGTGTGTCCTGAAGTGGTACCCTGGTGAACAGGGACACCACATCAAAACTGACCATGAATGTCTGTGTCCGAGATCTGTAGGTTGTTGAGATGTTCCACAAAGTCCGAGGAGTTGCGGATGTGGTGGACACACTTTCCCACATATGGAGAAATTTGAGGTTGAGGCACTTACAACTGCTGCCTACCAGCCAACGTGTTTCTTTAGATACGTTGATGATACATTCGTCATCTGGCCACATGGCAAGAGAAGACTGGATGAGTTCCTGGACCATCTGAACATAAGACACCCCAACATCAAGTTCACCATGGAACTAGAGAGTGATGGTCAGCTCCCATTCCTCGATGTCCTGGTAAAGAGGAAGGCAGACGGCACCTTTAGGCCACAGTGTGTACAGGAAACCAACACACACTGACTTATATCTACAGGCTGACAGCTGCCATCACCCAGCACAGAAGCGTGGAGTGCTGAGAACACTTGTGCACCGAGCCAAAACACTCTCTGTCCCAGACAGCCTGACAACGGAATTAGAACATCTACAAAGAGTGTTCACAGACAATGGATACTCCACCAGGGACATCAGCAAACCCCTCCATCCCACCAGACGACCTGAGGCAACAGAAGAGGAGGAGGAAGAAGAGACCAGGAAAGTAGCCTTTCTACCATATGCGGGGCCTATATCTGCCAAGATCAGCAGAATCCTGAAGAAACGCAATATAAAGAGTGTGTTCTGCCCACCTAACAAGATCAGGATGCTCCTCGGAACTGTCAAGGATGATCTGAGGTTAAGGAAACCTGGTGTCTACCTTATACCATGTGAATGTGGGATGGCTTACATCGGTCAAACTACCAGAACAGTTGAAATAAGATGCAAAGAACACCAGAGGCATACGACAGGTAACTAAATCTGCAATAGCAGAACATTGCCTTGACCTTGAGCACTCCATGGATTATGACAAAACTAGGATCCTGGCTCAGTCCCCCGATTCTGGGCTAGTGTCATCAATGAATCGATTGAAATCAAGATGACAGAGAACTTGATCAACCGAGAAACAGGATATCAGCTTTGTACTGTGTGGAATCCTGCTTTGGAACTACTACAGAAACAACGGAAGAAAGTTTCATCCTCCAGTAATGAACTACAGACGTCCAAGGGCGTAAGTAACGGAACAGAACGACATACGCGATACCAGGCAGCAGCAAGCTCCTTGGAGGATGGCCATCATAATATGCAGCTCCAACAACAACCGGATGCCATAGGAAATGCACCTCACAGACACATACCGGGTTCAGAAGGCCAGGACAATGGCTCGGCCATGAGAGAAACTCGCCGCAGTCGCATAAGGAGGTTTAATAGAGCCATGATAGTGCTAAGATCGCGTCTATCGGGCGCAGACCCAATAGGGAACGCCTTGGGACGTCCGCTACCTCAGAAGAGAGCCGCAACGGACCGAAGAGGAAGCGCCTAGAGACTGATACCAATGACAGAAACGGACGCAGTGGGCGCGGACGGCTTAGGGAGCACCACACACCGCCCAGGCATAAATATGGGACGAGGTCAGCTCGCCAACCAGTCTCGGGGAACACCTGACGAAGACGCCGAGTTCCGACGTCGAAATATTGTGTTGAGAAGACGCGGACCACCGGCAGTACACCCAGTTTTACGAGATGACTTCCTCCTTTATTTATAATGTCATTTCACAATATTTCCATATATAAGCTACTGACAATAATGTGTTTTGACAGATGTAGAGTTAAGGAGAAACTAGAATCAGAACTCAAGGAAGACATACCAAAAGCAAAACACACAATATTATAACATAGTCCAATACTTCATAATCACTAATATCAACGTGGTGTCTGTAACAAATGGTGTTAATACAAGAACATGAGAAGATCCAAAAGAGAGCAGCACACTTCGTTACTGGTTCATTTACATTCTACATTACGGTGTGAGCCTTCGTAAAAGTTCCGAGAGCATACATTTCTTCAAGAGTCTGCCAATATATTGCTTCCTCCTGTTTATATCTCAAAAATAGCCCACACAGACACATACGTGCAGTCTTTTTTTCCAGTGAACCGTATGCAACTGGAATTGGAAAAGGAGGAAGTGATAATGGGACACAAAGTACCACCGCCACACACTGTGAAGTAGCTTGCAGAGTATTGATGTATATGTACATCAATTTCATTAACCACGTTTTCTGACTTGAGGTTCAGATAAAACAGCCACTATGCCTCCAATTATAAAGTACTGCTAACTGTTATTTAACTAAATGATATAGAAACTAAAGTTTTTTGCAACACTAGGTAACAATTGAGTAATATACGACGACAATATTACGATTTGTGTTTGGCGCCATATTTAAATGAATATCGGAGAAAAAGGTGACATATATGATAGTGAATATTCATATATACATTTTGGGTCAACAACGTAGACCAGAGCTTTCCAAATTACTCCTCCTTCAGGGATAAGACCGTTTAAACATGTTGTAAAATATATAGTGTGTAACATTCTACTTCCAGGAAATTTGTTTTATGCAAATATTTAAATAAATGAGACATGTTAATGCACAGATATTATATCTCTGTTAAAAACTGTGACAATTGTGTACCCCAAATGAATTTCTCAGGACACCAAACTAAGTCAAGAAAAATTTTGCTTCCTTGTACAGCCCCAGGATTAGATATATCACTCACTGTTAAGCAAGTAATACAAAAACAACCTAATTTTCTGGATAGCTGAATGGGGGAAATTATTTGTCTTCATTCAAAATATAATTCCATTTGTCATCCCACAGCACCAGCTCAAATGAACATACACTCGGGTGATTTTTTTTCATCTGCCCTAAGTGTCCTTAAATTTATCATATAACTCGTGAATTTTGTGTGTAAATAGTTTGTACTGTAAGATTTGCCCTACTAAAGTTAAGTAAAACATTTATAAAGCTTTATATCTGTGTGCGAAAGTTGTTATACCCACAGATAAGTAGCTCGTAATTTAATTGCAGAATGGCAGTTAAAATTTCTTGATACCAAACTTGTATTGTCTCAGAAAATATTTTACTGGTTCTTCAAGAGGTAATATAAAAACTTATGGATTTATTGAGACAAGGACATTCTCCACCATTGAAATTTACTAATAGACATTTTCTAAGTTTTCATGCAAATTTGAGTCCTTAAAGGGTGTTCGTGATTTTACTTTCTTATATTTTCAGCCAAGTGCTTGTAATGTGTTTGCTTATTTCTGAGTTAATGTTGTTGCCTTTCACTTAACATTACCACCATTTGACATTGACTGCATGTTACTTGTAATGTGAAATTAATTCTTACAGAAAACAGGACATCCAGACAAAGAAACAACATATACCTCTAGTAGATCGAGCTCCATTGGAACCTCCACCAGTAGTTGTGGCAGTTGTAGGACCACGTAAAGTTGGGAAGACTACACTTATGCAATGTCTTATCAAGCATTTTACCAAGCAACCTATGACTGTTATTAAGGGACCAGTGACATTAGTTTCAGGTTTGTAATTTTATTTCACTTATTTTATCAGAATTCTTTTTTTCAAACTTGTTTTTTACAAACTGCATTTGGTACAGTAGATTCCCTGTTATTTATTATATCTACATTCATCAATTTTTGTTGTTGTCTCATGACATTATTTTACGTCTAAATATAATATGTTTTAAAACACCATCTGCTAGTTCTATTTCGCTTGTCATCTATTTTACTGTACTGTACTCAGAAATTTTGTCATCCTTATCCATATTTCTTTCTAGACCTTATGTTCCAAACAACTTAACCTCACCCCCTTCTATTGCAGTTGAAACAAAAGTAACCAACTTATGACAAATGATTGATTGTTTATAAAGTACATGTTTCCTTTCACTACTTGTATTTTGTCTTGGTTTCATTTTAGTAATACTAACTAGCATAAGCATGTACAAAGCTAGAGCTAATCTACCATTATGTTATCATTCTTGAGCATAACAGTAATAGGGTAAAATAAGCACAACCTTTTCTTTCTTTTATGTATCTGGATCTGTGTATCAAATTTTGACACATGAACACTCAGACAAGGATCATTTTTAAAGTTAGTACCAATTTGTTAAGGGGTAGGAGAAATTTAATTTAGGTACATAAATTGCATTACAGAGCACAATATGCACATTTCTTCACTTGTCAACATATTCACCTTATACATTTAAATGTAAATTTAATAAACGTTTGCCATGTTTGTGGGACAATCCTTTCAAGTAATCTTGGCTGTTGGCCTAAATAAATTTAAGGATTTGTCATTTCGTTGCATCAGCTTTTGGATTCCAGCATCAAAGAACTCTGACACATGACTGTCACATTTTTTGTAGCAAGTTTGTCAGTAACAAAGAACTTTTGATGCAGGTAATCAATAGTGAAGTGCCTGTTTTGACCTGGACTGCCTGCTGTCATAAATGAAGACCTAACACAAAAAGTTGATGAGGTAATTTGCCAAAACATGTGCTTCACTATTGATGAAAAGCATTAGGAATTTCAAAGAACTTAAAGATCAGTAGTTTATTGTTACTGATGAAATTCACTTTCAAAAAATGTGACGGTTAGGAGGCAGAGTTGATGCTGGTATCCAAAAGCTGGTTCCCCAACTTGACAAATGTTTGAATGTTAATGGTGACTATATTGCAAAGTGAAAAAAATGTGCATGTTGTAGTTTGTGATTCAATTTACATTCATAAATAAAGTTTCTTATTCTTCATTACAAATCACTTCTTGCTTTTGAAATGACCTTTGTATTTTTGCATTCAGTCCTGATGCTGCTATGGCTGTAAAATAATAATAATAATAATAATAATAATAATAATAATAATAATAATAATAGAGTTAAAAAAACACTCATGCATTAGAAAGTAATAATGTGTTATGAGAGGTTGTCAAATTAGTTATAGTGAGTAATTAAATCAACTTTTTTTTGGTGTAGGGAAACGAAGAAGACTGACTTTGATTGAGTGTAATAATGACATAAATAGCATGATAGATATAGCGAAAGTTGCTGACTTAGTCCTCTTGTTAGTCGATGCATCCTTTGGATTTGAAATGGAAATATTCGAGTTCTTGAACATTTGCCAGGTGAGTAAAAATATCTTTTTGTTAAACTATAATCAAATAAAGTTATGTTTTACGAATATTATAGAGTTATGTTTTAGACAGAGATATATGCACTTCAAATTAGATGTGTGTGTACGCGTTTATGCGCATGTGCATGCATGAGAGAGAATGAGAGGGAGGCTGGCTGCTGTTAAGAGAGGAGGGGGGGGGGAACTGCTTTTTAACCCTTTCATTGTAGTGTGAAGAAATTGTATGTGAAACCCATGTATGGTGCCAGGACATGGATGTTTGCAATGTGAAAAGTGGTTCTGTATCTGTAAGGGCATAGCACCTGACGTGTAGCAACTGCTCTCCATACATAAATGGGTGTAACAGCCTGAAAAGGTTAAACCAGATTTGACACTCAGCAACACAAGGCAAATGTAAAACAGTATATTTGCCCTGAATCAATTATTTACAGGAATGTTTAGTGTTACACAAAGCAAAAGTAATCTGATCATCTTGTGATATTGCAGCTCTTGTTTCTTCCATGCTTAGTGTATTAGATATGTGGTTAAATCCGCCTTGTGCAAGACACCTTGTTTTGTTTTCACACCTAAATATGTTTTGGCACTTATTGTGCCATCTTCCATGGGTTTTTGTCTTTTATTTTCTAGAATAACGTAGTACACATTTTGGTTATACAGTTATTTGGACGAATTGTTTTGTTTGACAATTTTGTTAGATATATTAGACCTAAGTTCTTTATGATACTTACATGCAATGACATAATGTAAGTATTGTAAAGAAATTAAGCCTAATATATCTAACAAAATTATCAGATCAGATATCTTGTCCAAATAATTGTATAACCAAAATGTGTAACAAGTTATGCTAGAAAATAAAAGGCAAAAACCCATGGAAGATGGCACAATAAGTGCCAAAACATGTTTGGGTGTTAATACAAAACAAAGTGTCTTGCATAAGGCGGATTTAACCATGCACCAAAAGTAATTCACGTATGTGAACCAGTAACCTGTAAAATTATTTGGAATCAATCCAAAGCCAAAGGCGCATAACAGCAATATCATTAGGCCCTAAAAATGTCTTTTTTTTTAAACAGATCTCTTCATAAATTAGAAGTATTGAAATGTGTCATTTGTTTCAGGGCATTCTGTTAAATTCACTAGCGAAGTGGAAATTTTGAGCCACAGTGGAACTCAAACCTTAATTTCTCACTTTTGCCCAGGAGTTGTCTAAACCATTATGGTCTCCAGACCCGCTTCTGATCCTGCCCAAATTCTCAACTCATTGCACACTACAGATATAGTGCCCTCTGTCCATTATTTCAACTTGCTCATGCTTTTATCTGTATTGTGCAAGGAACCAGACTTACTTTTGCAGCCATACAGAAATTCATTTGCTGATAGGCTCCTGTCACAGGCTTATCCTATCCTATCAGAGGCCGGGCCACCTGTGAAAGCAGCAACGTAATTTACCAACTGTGCTGCAAACACTGTACAGCTTTCTATATTGGCATGACCACCAACCAGCTATCCATTAGGATGAATGGCCACTGTCAAACTGTGGCCAAAAACAAGATGAACCACCCTGTGGCACAGCATGCAGTGGAGCACATGCTTGATTTCAATGGCTGCTTTACAGCCCGGGCTATCTGGATCCTCCCATCCACCACCAGCTTTTCTGAACTGCACAGATGGGAGTTATCCCTACAATACATTCTCTGATCCCGAAATCAACCAGGCCTCAACCTACGATAACGTCCCTAAATTTTTTTTCTCCATACCTTACAGTTCCTACCTCTCTATCCCAAACCTCACCCATTTTGAGTGGTGTGTGAATGTGCAATCGTTTGTGTGTGCGGTCTTCTGTACTTGCAGTGTGCACACATTTTGTGTGTGGTACACTTACTAGGCGAAGGGGCACAGGCAGTGATAGCAACAAATAAACACACACACACACACACACACACACACACACACAAACACAAGCTTTCGCAGCCTAGCTGCTTCGCCAGGCAGAAGGGAAGGAGAGGGAAAAGGAAATGATGGGGGTTTTAAGGGAGTGGGTAAGGAGTCATTCCAATCCCGGGACAGGAAAGACTTACCTTGGGGGGGGGGGAGGAGGGTAAACAAATACATACACACCCACACATTTACACAGACGCAAGTACACTTAGGCAGACATACTGTAGCACCCGCCTCCCCACTCCTTTCCTAAGCTGCATCTCGTTATTCCTATCTAACCCATCCCCACCACCTTGAAGTAACCTTCCTATCCCCTCTCCCCTCCCCTCCCCACCCCTTCCCGATTCACTCCAGAGCGTGATTAGAAGTGCGGCAGCCGGAGGTGATGGTTGGTTGAGTGTGTTGTGTGCCTGTGTGATTGCGTGAGTGCTCTATTTTCTGAAGAAGGCCATGGCCGATAGCTGAAAGTGTTGTATGTGTGTGTCTTTTGTATGTGCCTGTCGCAGCTCATCGCCACAGCTTTGCGGCGAGTTGTAAACTGTCCTTACTATATTATTAATTCCAACCTGGACATTCCATTATTATACAATTAATTAAGCTTAAGACATACACTGAAATTGAATCCTCCATAAAACTATCCAGTAATTTCCAATTTTTGTCCATGTATTATTTCTTGAACTTTTAATTGAACATTTAAGTATGGGCTGAAGTGTTATTTTGTCGCAGGTTCATGGAATGCCTCGTGTGATGGGTGTTTTAACTCACCTGGACATGCTCAAGAATGCAAAGCAACTGAAAAGAACTAAAAAAACACTGAAACATCGTTTTTGGACTGAAGTTTATGCAGGTGCAAAATTATTTTATCTTTCGGGCTTGCTACATGGAGAATATCTCAGGAATGAAATACGTAATCTTGGCCGTTTCATTTCTGTAATGAAGTTTCGACCACTGACCTGGCGTACTTCTCATCCGTATGTCCTAGGTGAGGATTTTATAATGGTTTGTCATTTTACATTATCATTGAATTTCCATTGTTGTGAGACATATTTTGTTATTGCAGTATCATTATTGTATTTGCCATCAACGGTACCATGAAAAATTCTTGATAGCAAATGCTTTATTTAATTATAAAGTGTCTTCAGTAAAAGAAGTGAGTTTTACAAATGATGTGTTTTCCAACTTCCATATAGAGAAAGGATGTGAATCAAAGTAAAACTTGAGTTGTTAAACAAATCATAATCTTAATATTGTAAGGTAGAAGTTTTAAAAGCTGTCATGTTCAAAATATTTGCTATTCAAAGTCTGTTTTTGGTTGTATACTTTCAAAAATTTTGAATGTATTATATGCATAAACAATTATTTGCTTGTATATTTTGTCTTGTTTCATCAAGATTAAATTAAGGTCGGGCATTCATCATTCCCATCTACATTAGCTTTTCCTTATACTTGTACCTCTCAAGCTAAATGAACACACAAAATTATAGCATGAACATTTTAGCTTATCAAGTAGAAGATTTTGAACAATTGTCCTATCAGTCTTGTTTCAGCCAGAATGGGTCCTAGCTCATTATTGGGATGCCCCCCACCTCTCCCTACTCCTTGTTCTCCATATGGTAAGGTTGAGCAACATGACTTCAAAAACTTATTGGCATAATTTTGTTATATAACTTAGGGTGGAAAAAACACATATTAGTTCTTCATTCAGTATCTCGCATACAAAAGAAAACTAGAATAGACCACATCCAATATCTATAGAAAATCCACTTTCCAATCTGTATTGTTTACAAAATTGTTGACAGTGTCACTTTTCAATATTAATAACATGTTTAATATTTAAAAGAGAAATCGGTTAGTCTACTTTGGGACAATGTCGACTTGAGGTTATTATTTGTCATTTAATACTGGAAAGTCCAGGTTGGAATTAATAATATAGTGAGAACAGTTTACAACTCAGTCACACAATCAAACAGACACACAACACAGTCATACAACCATCACCTCCGACTGCCGCACTTCGAATCACATGGTGATTCACGGCAGTCGGAGGTGATGGTTGTATCACTGTGTTGTGTGCCTATGTGACTGTGTGAGTGCTCTATTTTCTGAAGAAGGCCATGGCCGATAGCTGAATGTGTTGTATGTGTGTGTCTTTTGTATGTGCCTGTCGCAGCTCGTCGCCACGTCTTTGCGGTGAGTTGTAAACTGTCCTCACTATATTATTATTTGTCATTTAATTTAGAAAAAAAAAAAAAAAAAAAAAAAAACTTTTGCCGTGTGCTATTGTGACTGGTTATGCATAAAAAATTTTTCTTGAAATGTCTTGGTGACACTGCACTTTATTTTATCATTACGCGTTTCGATACATCATCGTCAGATCTGTGCCGCAGATCTGATGACGATGTATCAAAACACGTAATGATAAAAGTATAGTGCAACCAATACATTTCAAGAAAAAATTTTATGCATGTTAACATATGGTTGCTCGTCCGCAAAATATGGAAGGTTTTATGAACCAAGTGATAAGTTATGTTAGTGTAATTGTAAAGGCAGTAGATGAATTCGGAAATACTGGAAATTTTGTTTTAAAATTGTTAATTTAATATGTCCAGTAAGATTGTGGCATCATCTACGAATTATGGTATAAGTTCTGTTTCATTAACAGATCGGTTTCTTTGATATTAGTATTTAAACCACTGCTCAATTTATGTTTAAACTTGAACAGTGTTCTTTTTTCCTTCTGAATTGGATGTTTTTCATCTACACAAGTTATGTTGAAAGGAGAAATGTGTATGGTTTTCATTTACAAGATTGAAACCTTTGTTATAAAGTTGTTGAGCAGTTAATAGTACAAATTTATTTTCAAATATGTTTCTGGGTCTATTATTGGCTCATCTGCACCCTCATTGATTGAAATGTTTTTCCCTGGGACGGGGACAGGTCAGTGCGGGAAATTTTGTCTTGGCATCAGCTTCTTTTATTTTACTGATCACATCTGTAAATGTGGAGTTTGTCCGAAGTGTGAGTAAATTTGCTTTTAGCTTGAGATTTGATTTTGCTGTCCAGCGAAAGAACACTGGTTGATTTTTGTAAAGCTCCGCTGACATTAATTTTAGGCAGTCTATCGTGCCAGAAAATTATGGAGCAGATTAATTTAAGCAATCTTAACTTTGCTATTGAAGAATTGGCCGTGTCCATACTTTCAGTATCATCAGAGTAAATTTTATGTGAAAAGTTATAGGTATTTTTGTAATTTGAATGCTTCAACTCTGGTCTCTCATCAGTAGTGGGCAAGGACTTTAAAGTGAAAGTAGGTAGTTCGCTGATAAGTATTTGCCGACATGCTGTGGACACGATGAAAATGTATAGATTAAATTACTTGAACTATAGACAAAAGCTGGTGGTCCGCCCCCCCCCCCCCATCCCCCCCGTCTTGTGAACTTTCAACAATGTCATTATCTACATCTACATACATACTCCGCAATTCACCGTAAGGTGCGTGGCGGAGGGTATACTATACCACTACTAGGCATTTCCTTTCCTATTCCACTCCCAAATTGAACGAGGAAAAAAAGAATGCCTATATGCCTCCGTACGAGCCCTAATTTCTCTTATCTTGTCTTTGTAATCTTTACACAAAATGTAAGTAGGCGGCAGCAAGATCGTACTACACTCAGCTTCAAATTCCGGCCCTCTAAATTTACTCAACAGAAATTCATGAAAAGAATGTCGTCTTTCTTCCAGCGATCTACTAAATTGAAACTCTGTGCTGTGCATTGGTTGTAAAATGCACATGGGTTAAGGTCTAGTATTCTTTTATGAAGACCTGTGTTTTTACCATTTGTATTCATGCTATTATCGGATCTGTAATTGCACATATCTTGCAAATCAGTATTACATGTTGGCAATAAATCTAACTGAAATGCAGCTGATGGCTGGCCCTTGGCATCTGTGAGTGTGAAAAATGCCAAAAAATGTGCCTTTACTTCAGCTTTCTGTGTAGACGAATTAAGAAAAATGACCCTTAACTACTGTTGAAATAAGTTCTTCACTTGTGTGATCCAAAATAATAGAAAAATATTTTAATAATGGAAAGTTCAGGTTGTAATTAACAATACACTAATAGGACAGTTTACAACTCACCACAAAGACGTGATGACGAGCTGCAACAAGCACACAAAAAAAGGCACACACAAACAACACTTTCACTATCGGCCATGGCCTTCTTCAGAAATAGGAACATTCACACAATCACACAGTCACACAACCGCCGGTCGCGATGGCCAAGCGGTATGCGGCGCGCCAGTCACGTTCTGCACAGCCACTATGGTCGGGGGTTCGAATCCCCCCATCCCCCCCTCCCCCCCATCGGGCATGGGTATTTGTGCCATCCTTAGTATTAGCTAGTTCGTAAGTAGTTTGTAAGTTTAGGGACTGATAACCCCGTAGTTAAGTCCCATAAGCCTTACAAACATTCGCACAGTCACACAACCGCAGCTCTGGCTGCTGCACTTCGAATATGTTGATTGTTATAATGCCAATAATGGAACATAGATAACAACTTGTGTCATACCTGGTCGTTGATTGATGAGTCTTGAAGTTCTTGATGTACTCGCCGATCATTGCTCTTGGTAGCATTTGGCTGTAATCTCATGGGGCAAAAAATGATTCACTACAAATGATGAAGGCAGTGAACAGAATTGCAGGTCGTTGACACTTTTAATGATTTATTATTAGTGCCCACTTGTCCCCATTTATAGCCAGCTTCCAAGTCTCATTAATTACAACCATTTATACAAGACATGCACATTCCAAATATCAATAATATGAATTAACAATGTCCGTGTGTGGAATAGAAAAGTTTGAGGTGTAATCATAATGTGGCACAAATATTAATTAATCACAGTAGATGCACCTTCCACACTAACTAACTTTTGCATAATTGTTCAAATTTAAAGTCCAAACTGGCGTAGCTTGTGCTTCAGATCGCAGCCAAACCAATACTTTGAATTGGCATATATTATGCATCAGACAACAGATGAAACAATACTCTGATACATGCTGAGAGCGCATCCTATTTATATGTTTCAGACAATGTCACTGAAAATTATGTATTGTTAATTATGTACATTAAATTAATTATAATGGGAAAGTAAAAAGTTACAAACAACTGGCTGCAGTAAAAATTAACTTAAATAATACTGAGTTACTGAATATACTAATATAGTGTTTCTTTTAAATATTCAACAAAATTGGCCTATCAACAATACTTTTGTAATTAATGGTAATTACACAGAAACTAATAAGGCCAAAACTTTCCCATCATTGCTTGTGAAAGAGGTAGTACCTACTTTAACATTATGAGAAAAGAATTTACCTAGTTTTAATAGAAATACTAAATCAGCGTTATATTTGAACTTTAACAATATACTCCTGGCATGAATTAATAAATATTTGCTAATTAAATGAATGCATCTGGCGTTAAATAATAGAAAAAGACTTCAGCTAGTTACTTTACAACAAATAACAACAAAAGTTTTGGAAAAGAAAATGATAATAGACTAATTACAGTCATATCTATTAATATGCAACAGTGGTATTGGGAGGTTCAGTAATACAAGCAGATGGGAATAAATCCCAACATGCTTCATTACAAACTCACCACCAAAATATTCACTGAGCCACTGATAGGCATGAAAAATAGACATACACATTCACACAACTTAAATTTTCGGCCATTGCCTTTGTTAGGAAAAGAAACAGATTCATCCACACAGTTATACACACACAATCATCATCTCTGGCCCCTCCAGCAGAAAAATACAAAAAGAGGTAAAAATCTAAACCCTGGTGCTATAAGCAACATCATTTCTGGGGACAAGCAAGAATATAATTGTGGTCTACACAAATGTAATGTGCTGTGTTCAATATGTGGCCACTTCACATACCACCATGGTAGCATCAATAACATTTTGCAGAGAGCATCTAGGTGGATGCAGTTTGTATTCAAGATGACGGCTCACAGTCTGTTCTTAGCCACATTCACATAGTTTCAAGTTGCAGGCAAATCACCATCTTCTCATATTAGTCTTCACTGTTCCAACTCCTGAGTTGTGTAGATCTCAGATATCCTGTGATGGGTCTGCAGGTCTCATTTAAGGCAACATTCATCCACTTGTTTGGCATGATGAGATCTGCACCAGGTAGGGTAAGCATATTCTGCAGATGCAAAAAAAGAAAAAGGGGGGGGGGGTATAGCTGCTGTTCTTAAGGTATGGGGCTATGTTCCCCCAGGTTGTACCTGAAAATTTCCAGATAATATTGTTCCTTACTGATACCTTCCTTTTGGTGTTCAATTAATGTTTTCTGTAGGTAAGTTCTTGATAGTTACTCCTAATTATTTTTTGGGTGAAACAGTGTTCTAATTGTTTACCTTCCCAGATCGCTTGTGGCTTTCTCAATGCCTGTTGGTTTTAGAGGTGGAAGGCACAGGCTTGTGGTTTTGATGGATTTGGCTTCAGTTGGGTCTCTTGATAGGGAAGGCATGAGAGAGCTTCTCTTCTGCAAGATCAAATGTTTCTTCTGTTACTGCTAAAGTGGCATCATCTGCAAATATAAAGTCCTTTGTCTCAAGTGGCCTAGGTGGTTCATTGGTATACATGTTGAAAAGAATGGGAACTTGTACACTGCCCTGTGGGAGGCTGGTCTTTAGGTTCCTCCATCTGCTCCTCTAATCTTGTAATTGAACAAGAAACCTCCTAATTTGAAGAAATTACTCAATCCTTTGTGTGAGTTTATAGTCCTTGGTTATACATGTCCTTTACGAAGCAGCATTTGGTTCTTAACTGTATTGTAGGCTGATGTAAAACTGCCACAGTGGCTTTGTTGCTTTCTACATCTACATCGATACTCTGCAAATCACATTTAAGTGCCTGCCAGAGGGTTCATTAATCACTTTTATAACCTTTCTCTACCATTCCATTCTCTAATAGCCCATGGGAAGAAAGAACACCTAAATTGTTCCATTTTCAATCTGATTTCTCTTATTTTATTGGGATGGCCATGTCTCCCTATGTAGGTGGGTGCTAGCAAAATATTTTCACATTCAGAAGTAAAAGTCGGTGATTGAAATTTCACAAATAGATCTCAGCACAACAAAAAACATTATTTTAATGATTTTCACCTCAAATTGTGCAACATTACCACGACGATCTGAACCTTCTCAATGTCTTCCGTCAGCCCGCCCGGTGAGGGTCCCACACTGGGCAACAGTACTCTTGGAGAGGCTGCACATGTGTGATGTAGGCAGCCTCTTTGGTGGAGCTGTTGCATCTTCAAAGCATTCTGCCAATGAAACATAACCGTTGTTTCGTCTTCGCCACAATATTTTCTATGTGTTCTCTCCAGTCTAAGTTATTTGTAATTGTAACTCCTAGATAATTGATAGAATTTACAACCTTAAGGTTTGACTGATTTATCGTGTAATTGAAGTTGATCAGATTTCTTTTAGTGGTCATGTGTATTACTTCACACTTTTTATTATTTACTGTTAATTGCCAGTTTTCGCACCATGTAGAAATTTTGTCTAAATCGCTTTGCAGTTGCTTTTGATCTTCTGTTGACTTCACTAACCGATAAATGACAGCGTCACCTGCGAACAGACTAAGAAAGCTATTCAGGTTGTCTCCGTCGTGGTGGAGTAGCCGAGTGGTCTAAGGCGCCTCGCTGCGGAGCGCACGGTTGCTCGATGTCGGAGGTTCGAGTCCTCCCAAGGCATGGGTGTGTGTGTGTGTGTGTGTGTGTGTGTGTGTGTGTGTGTGTGTGTGTGTGTGTGTGTTTGTCCTTAGGTTAGAAACTTAGAGTTTAAGTAGTTTGTAAGCTACGGACTGATGACCACGCAGTTTGGTCCAATAGATTTACAAATATTTGAACATTTTTTAAATTGTCTCCTAAATCATTTATAAACACAAGGAAGAGTAGGGGCCTATAATGCTTCCCTGGGGAATGCCAGATATCACTTGTGTTTTACTCAATGACTTACTGTCAATTACTATGAACTGTTTCCTTCCTGATAGGAAATCGCGAATCCAATCACACAATTGGGGCGATATTCCATAAGCAAGCAATTTCATTAGAAGCCACTTGTGAGGTGCAGTGTCAAAATCATTCCAGAAATCCAGAAATATGGTATCAATTTGAGATCCCTTGTAGATGGCACTTATAACTTCATGTGAATAAAGGGCAAGCTGTGTTTCTCAAGAGCGATACTTTCTGAATCTGTATTCACTATTGGTTAAAAGGTCATTTTCTTTGAGGTAGTTCATACTGTTCGAACAAAGTATATGTTCCAAAATCCTACTGCAATTTGACCTCAATGAGGTGGACCTGTAATTTTGAGGATTACTCCTATTGCCTTTCTTGAATATTGGAGTGATCTGGGCAACTTTTCTGTCTTTGGGTACAGATATTTTGCGGAATAATCAGTCTTATATGGTAGCTAAGTATGGAGCTATTGCTTCAGTATACTCTGAGAGGAATCTAGTTGGTATACAATCTGGCCCAGAAGATTTGTTTTTGTTTAGTGACTTAAGTTGTTTTACTACTCCAGGAACATCATAGCTTTCTGCTATATATTGTATGGATGTAGTACTTGGGAAGTACAGCTTCTCCCTGGTATGAAGCCTGCTTGTTGTGATATGAACAGTGGGCCTACCACCTCAGACAGTCTGTCCAAAATAATTTTTTCTAAGATTTTTTACAAATGACTCATTAAAGAGATTGGTCAATAATTCTTTGGATCATTTGCATTCTTGCAGGCTTAAGTATTGCAATAACTCTTGCTTTTCTCTGCAGTTTAGGAATTGTGAAGTAGGAGATAAATTGTTGAATAAATCTTAATAGCCATTGCTTACTAAGAGGTCTAAATATTTTGAGTTGTTCAATGCATTTTCCATAAAGCCCTGCCATCTTGCCATTTTTGCATTTTTATTTATTTTTGTCAGTGCCATGTTTGGATCTTCAATAACAAGGTGGCTAGAGAATGAACACTATTTTCATGATTAGTCGGCTTTTCTTCTTTTTGTGTCATTGTGGAGGTGTCTATGTAGTCTCCATGCATTGTAACTGCTTCTTCCCACATCTATTTCTTCCATTAATTTAATCCAATGGTTGCATTTGGTTTCACCATGACACAAGATTTTTATATATAGGGATGATATGGGAAAATAATCTCATCTTTGCATACCATCATCATTTGCTAAAATCTTATTGCAATGTATTAAACCATTTTTGAGATATAAAATTAATATTTTGTTCTGTATTTTTCACTACTATGCAGAATTGGAATGAAGTACTTTACTTATAAACCTTCATCTCTACATTGGCGATAGTGATGTCCTTCAAAGTTTTAATAATAATTCAGTGTATTAGCTATATTCTGTATGTAGCAACAACTGACCTAACATGCACCAAATGCAAAGTCATAGCGATCCCTATTTTTGAATGCAAGTTTGTTGAATTCTTGCAGTAATCTACTTAATCTGATAATATAACAACAACTGTACCTAGTAATGAAAGGATAGACTGTCCATCATGAAGGTGATAAATACAGCTATGAGTTGTGCAATAATCAATATTTTAATAATCCTTAGAGAAAGACTACAAGTTTGGTGGTGGGGGCTCAACATTTTGTTTGGTCTTGAGGATTATCAAGCGAGTTTTGAGTTCCCATCCTGTGGGCTGTGGTATCAGATGCCTAATAGGACTCCTGACTGGCAAGCAGAGGTACCATGCAGGAAACAATACAAGAAAAATGTCACAGAAACCACAATGCTCCCTACGTGGGAGACAACTAGCAAAGTTCAGGACCCCTAGGGACCTGACACATGAACCTGCAACCCAAACTTATTGTGTGAAAGGGGCTTTGAGCATTTTTTGTATCTCTTTCAATTAAGAAATGTAATAAATTATGTGGCAGAATTGCTGGCCAGCACTTAACTTCCAGAAGATGAAATGTTTAATACTGTCAACAGACAGGTTATTCATACTCCAGGATGAGAGAGATCCAACTGTGGTGAGGAGGGGGGGGGGGGGGACCTTTTCCTTCCTGTCCCTCTCTCCTCACCAAATTCCTAATAGGTAGGTTAGTGTCATTTCTACATTTATATGAGTCTATCAGCAATAATAAATGTTGGCCCCCCCAAAGTTAACTTCAAGCTAGAAATTCCATCTCTTTTTTTAAGTATTTATGTAAGTTTTGGAAGTGCTTTACTGTGTATTTTGTATTATTTTGTGAAATGTTGTTTGTAATTAAGTTATACTTTCTAGTTATGTAACTATTATATTATTATCTGTTTATATAGTGGACAGAATGGAAGATTTAACACCACCCGAAATGCTCAGGCAGAATCCTAAAATTGACAGAACAGTCTCTCTGTATGGCTTTGTGCGAGGAATTCCTCTGAACAAGAAGAGTAGTGTCCATATACCAGGTAAAGAGGTAGATTAAATATTTTTATGAGAATGCTGTGCCGCTGATTGGTCTTACCTCTGACATGCCGAGTATCTTCCACTGGCCACAGTGACTGGAGATGGTGGTTGTGTGTGTGTGTGTGTGTGTGTGTGTGTGTGTGTGTGTGTGTGACCGAATAAGGCCTTAATGACTAAAAACTTTCAAGTTTATTTACGTCTGTTAGTTGTGCCTTTCCGTGACTCATGTGGTGAGTAAGAAGTGCTGGCGGCACCTAAATATATTGCGATGTCTCAGCCATACTGCCTGGGGAGCTCACCGTCGAACCCTCATGCACCTCTTTCAGGCGCTCATCCAATCACGCCTGGATTATGGGAGCCAAGTATATGACTCTGCATCACCTTCAGCACTGAGGATCTTGGATCCCATTCTACATAGTGGTGTCCGTTTAGCAACAGGGGCATTCCGCACCAGCCCTGTGCCTAGCCTCCTTGCCGAAGCTGGCATCCCTCCCTTGAGGTACCGCCGGCAACAGTTGCTGGCCTCCTACATTGTCCATGTCCACGCTACGACTCACCATCCAAATCGTAGGTTATTGTTTGCAAATTCCGACCGTCCCTCTCCGCAACGTCGACCCAGATCGGGTCTTCCAGTTGCGGTCCGTGTACATTCTCTTCTTTCTTCCCTAGAGTCTTTTCCTCTCCGTCCTGCATTCTCTTGCCTATCTAATATTCCTCCTTGGACCATCCCACGCCTCCAGCTTCACCTGCAACTGTCCGGCGGTCCAAAGGCGTCGATTTCACCACAATTACTTCGACACCAGTTCCTGGTCATACTTAACACATTCCGTGATGCAGACGTCATATACACTGATGGCTCCCAGGTAGACGGCAGAGTGGGTTACGCCTATGTTCATGGCGACCACACCGAACAGCGCTCCCTGCCCTCTGGCTGTACTGTCTTTACGGCAGAGCTAATCGCAATAACCCGTGCACTCGACCATCTCAGAGCATGCCCCAGGAAGTCATATCTTATCTGTAGTGACTCCCTGAGTGCCTTGCACGCTCTAGACCACTGCTTCCCCAGGCACCACTTGGTGCGATCCATCCAAGTCACGGTGTTTAGTCTTGGCAAGTCAGGCCGTTCTGTGGCTTTCATATGGACCCCAGGCCACATCGGAATTCCAGGGAACGAACGCGCTGATCAGCTGGCCAAGCAGGCCATCACATGCCAGCGCCTGGATATCGGTACCCCAGAAGGCGATATCCGCTTGGGTCTCCACCGAAAGATCTTTGAGGCTTGGAATTCGGAATGGGCAACAATGAGTACGCCCAATAAGCTCCGTGGAATCAAGCCCACGACAGCAGCTTGGAAGACTTCCGTAAGGCCTTCTCGAAGGGACTCAGTTGTTCTCTGTCGCCTGCGTATCGGCCATACGTGGCTAACGCACGGCTACCTCTTACGCCGAGAGGAACCGCCAGAATGTCATTGTGGAGCTGTATTGACTGTAGTCCACATCTTGTTGGACTGTCCAATTTTAGCCGCATTGCGGCAGTCTTTTAAGCTGCCTCCTGCACTCCCTTTGATTTTAGCTGACGACGCCTCTATGGCTGACTGTGTTTTAGGTTTTATTCGCGCAGCGGGCTTTTATCACAAGCTTTAGCGGTGAGTTCGTATGCATGATCTTCAGGCATACACCGCTAATAGTTTTAATCTTTTGTCTCTTTTGTCCTGTCAGACCCTTTTCCGACTGACAGTTGTATAGTATGTGCAGTGTGGCTGGTTCATCCATTATTATCCTAGTGATCAGCCAGCCAACAACATCTGCTGTGATTTTTAGTTGATTATTAGTCCCACCACTACAGTGGTTCCCTTTCGCTTTTTATGTTTCAAATATGACCAACACTGTCTTCATGTACGTCTTCTGTTCTAGTTGCAGGGTGCTTATTTTAATCATCCATGAAACCCTGTGATCTCTTAGCTGGGAACAGGGGACTGATGACCAAGCAGTTTAGTCCCCTTTAAACCCCCAACACCAACCAATCATGTGGTGAGTAAGCACAGGGAAGCAGGAGGGGAGGGGGGAGCTGCATGGAATATTGCTTATAATTTATTTACCTTATTTACGCAAAGATAGGCCATGTGCGAATATAGGCCACACCTAAACTCTTGACATGATTTTACAGTAAAAATTAAATCTCGTATATAGGCCACACCAATAAATTCAGTTATAGAATGGCCCTTACTCTTATGGGAATTAGTTCATAACTACGAGTTTGAGTACTGTGGGCAGGGCGAAGCTGGGATTTGTATCTGACGGGAGGCGTGCTTAGGTAGTCCTTGCAGGTGCGGTGATCATTGTGTCCCCAGTGGCGTAGGGGTCAGCGCAACTGCCTAGAAAGCAGGAGACCCGGGTTCGAATCCCGGCTGGGTACACATTTTCAGCTTTGCCCAATCGCAGTTGATGTCATATATTCTATGAATGTGCTAAAATTGTAGCTTCACGCACTCTGCCGCTAAGTGGCAGGCCATCACTTTTATTTCTCTACAGTGGATAAATTGTCTACTAAAATCAATGAGTCGTGCTCATAGCAGTTGATTCTTGCAAATTTGTTGGCCCATCGGGTGACACTATATGCTATCGAATGAGATTTGTAGATTTGTGGCTTATCTGAATGCATCAAATAAGTGGTGATTGTTTCCTTTCGGCAGTCTTCATGAGTACTTTTAGTTTTTCATTGAGTATACAGATTTCATTATGGTTAAAAGAATTGGTATTTCCAGGAATCTTATTGTGATAGAGTCAAGGATAGGATTACTTTTTAATTGTTTGTAATACCAGAATTAAAGCTACAGTCTGACCCACGGTGATGTTATTGAATGATGTATGTTGCGTGAATATTTGTTTTGCTGTGTATGTCGTTCCTTTTTACAATAACGCCTATCCATTTACAATAAATAATCCACCAAACGAACCCACGATATAATTAAAAGAAACTAATAATTTCAAACGTCGATAATTTACAAGAGAAATTTTATTGTGGTGAAAATTTAATGCATCATAATATTTTTCGTCAGAACACGTCTGTGTCATGTCATGCAAATGCAGAAACAAGCGACTCCCAGCATGTACAGTGACTAGTGCCAACATTGTCACGTAAGTACTGTAAGGCTTTGCCGCTGATATAGAAATTTAGCTCACATAGCGTGTCTGCAGTTTTGTACTCTGTGTGTCATGTACATCCGCTATATGGTTCTGAGCACACAGACACGTTGAACTTTGGTTGGCTGTGCCACAGAACAATGATAAATAGGTTGCTCTGAAACAGCTGTCGATACTGAGTGGGGACATTTGACACAGGCTATATCGATACATGACTCCCATCAATCACCGGGTCATGGCGAAAGTGAAGTGGTTGTATAAACAGGCTGGTGAAGTTTTGCGAAATGATGTAGAATTTTTTTGTTTGAAAAGAATAACTACTGTATTAAGTTCATCCACCCACATCATTCATGATTTGTAATGTCAGGAGGAAAAATCTCTAATATAGGCCTCACCATGATTTTTGTAACCAAAATCTTAGAAAAAAAAGTGCGGCTTATATTCATGTAAATACGGTATATGTGTTTTATTTAAAACAATAACTTGCGTTACAAGTGTATAGGGAGACAAAACAGCTGCCCAGTGTTTACCTTCATGCCACTAAGTTGCTAATTTTGCCAACAAAAACATTTCATGAAGAAAATATTAATCATGAAATCTCCTGGCAGATTCAAACCAGACCAGGATTCAAACCCAGGATCTTTGGATTTTGTAGACAAACACTCTACTGATTCCATGTGTCTTCAGAAGTCTAGGCCCCTGATACTCGGTACCCAGAAACCAGCAACTACCTACGTTGGTTAATATCAGACTTTGTTGTGTTTCTTGATCATCAACATCTTGCAGTACCTGAAAATTGTCTCTTCTACAGTGAAATAATGTGCTCGGACACCATTTCATAATTCACACACATTCCTGGCTTTATTAACCTCCAGCCTATCTACTACAGAGGGAGAGTATGTTTTATGTCACAAGCTCGAAACATGATGAATTCACATTCCAGAAAACAAAAGAGATACACTTACAATAATAGGGGTCTGAGAGCTCACAGTTTACTAAATGTCTTATGTGACAAGTTCAGCTCATTATTCCTTACAGCAAATTTCCTGATAGTCAGCCACTCCCTTATTTTCACTACTTGTGTGTGGACACCATACACCTACAAAGACAGGATTTTGCGCACAGTAACTGAGCTCGAAACCTCTAATACCCCCTATAGTAGATGATTTGATTATCTTGTGCCAATATTAGGACATCTAGTGTTACATGTTACACTATGTGCTGACGCATGAGGCAGGAAATATATGGGTAAAAAGGAGAGTAGGGGAGATGGAATTTTTCTTTGAGAAAGAAAATCATAATTAATTAACTAATTAATTTACAATATATTTATTGTATATTAATAGACCACAGATAATACACAAACAAAGAAGAGTGCTTCTTTCTTATGTTTAAAACATAAAATTAGAGTTAGTCTTCTTTAGTTATCTGAAGTGGTTGGAGCAAGCCAACCTTGTAAAAGTTTCATTTATTAATGTGAAATAAAGAATCTCGGTTACTGTGCAATTCTAACTCGAGCCAGAAGACTTTTCATTTATTAGTGAAGAATTTATTCTGGATTGGCCAACCTACATGCCCTGAGAGTCACCAAATATAGAAATTGTTGGTGATAATAACACTGTAAAATTAATTACTTGATTTCAATTACTAATTTTTTAACCAAATAATATTCTCACATACAAAATATTATGGAATATACATAAAAATCATGTAATTTTCATTATGTATCAATATAACTACAAGTTTTAATCTGCCAGGAAGTTTCATATCAGTGCACACTCCACTGCAGAGTGAAAATGTCGTCATAAGAAGAATACTAATCCCTCAGTGCTTATGCCAAGGTGCTTGTCATACTAAAATAGAGCACTCTTTACTACAAAAGTAATTTACTTACTGTTTGTGTTGATGGGAACCATCTTTTTATCACAATATAAATAAAAACTTGTGTGTTGAAGCCTTTCTTCTTTGTATTTATGTGTCTTTCTTATTCATTGGCATTTATTTTTGTGGAATTTTGTTAATGTACACCAGGTTGTGGTGACCTCAGGATCAAGGATGTATCGTTTCTGCCAGATCCTTGCCCTCTGCCAGATAAATTGAAGAAGCGCAGTCTTGTGGAGAAGGAGAGGATTATATATGCTCCATTTTGTGGAATTGGTGGCATTGTATATGACAAAGATGCTGTATATGTTGAACTGGGTGGCAGCCATTCACACATGGAAAAGGTAATTGTGTAATGCATATATCAAGATATTGATAAATATGTGTGGTAGAAAAGGAATAGTGTAAGTATAGGTATACAGAGGGAGGAGATGGACAGATGTTTAATAATATCATTTGACAGTATTTGTGCTGAATATTTTAATTATATCTGGAAGCTACTATGATCAGCAGTTTGTGATTGTACCAATTAATTGTTGGATGCTTTTTCTATATGCTGGATGGTTTATTATTTTCATAAAATGATTTTAAATTATTTTAAAAATGTAGTACTGTTTGTCCCATGGAGTAACTGGTAGGGAGGTGCATCATATTGTTATTTTGAACCTGTGGTTTCCACATTCTGAATCATGCTCTGCAGTGAGGGGGGATAGGAAAGTTACATGGCAGTAGTGGGGATGGAAACAGTATGGATGTACAGAGCATGTACTTAGGAATGAGAGAGGTTTAGGATACGGGTGTTAGGAACTGTTGGGTATGGAGAAAAAGGGGATTTTCATAGGTTGAGGCCTTTCATAGGTTGAGGCCTGGGCAATTTCATCATCAGAGTATGTACTGTAATGGTAACTATCATCTCTGCAGTTCAGAAAATCTGTTGATTGGTGTGAGGATCCATATTGCTGCATGTTGTGTCACAGGGCAGTCTACCTTCTTTTTTATTACAGTTTGGCAGTGACCATTCATCCTTATTGACAGCTGATTAGTGGACATGCCAGTACAAAAAGCTGTGCAGCATGTCCATCCTATGCCACCCCAAACCCCAGCCCCCATCCACAGGGATCATATCCCACTGAAGAACATGTCCAATCCACCCACCTAGCACTTCCTATTCCAGTACTATCACAGGCTTATTCTACCCAGAGGCCAGGCCACCTGTGAAAGCAGCCATGTGATTTGTGTGTGTGTGTGTGTGTGTGTGTGTGTGTGTGTGTTTGTTTGTTTTGCTTCCCTCCCCTCCCTCCTTACTCCATTCCTAAGCTGCAGCTCATTCCACCCATTTAGTACCTAGTAGCTCCCTAAGTACATTCTGTATCTATCCCCACCACCATTGCTCAACCTTCTTCTCTCCGCCCCCCCCCCTCCTCACCCCTCTCCACCTATCCCCTCACCACAGATCATGATTCAGAGTGAGGCAGCCAGAGATGAAGTGTCCCTGTATGGTTGTGTGAATTCTCTCTTTTCTGAAGAAGGGTAATAGTCGATAGCTTAAGTGTTGTATTTGTGAGAGTCTGGTTTATGTGACTGTCACAGCTCATTGTACTTCTTTATGGTGAGTTGTAAACTATCCTTATTATATTAGTGAATTCCAACCTGGACTTTCCATTATTAAAAATCAAAATTTATAACATAGGGCAGAAGTGTACTCAGTTGGTTCAGAATAGCAATATGATGCATCTCTGTGGCAGTTGCTAAATGGGACAAACAGAACCACATTGTAAAAATAATTGAAAATGATGTTACGAGTCGGCTGCGGTGGCCGAGGTGACTGAGGCGCTCCAGTCACGGTCAGCACGGCCACTACGGTCGGGGGTTCGAATTCCCCCTCGGGCATGGATATTTGTGCCGTCTTTAGTCTTAGCTAGTTCATAAGTAGTTTGTAAGCTTAGGGACTGATGACCCCGTAGTTAAGTCCCATAAGTTGTACAAACATTTGAACATTTTGATGTTACGAGAATAAGGATCCATCCACCGTGTGTGTGTGTGTGTGTGTGTGTGTGTGTGTGTGTGTGTGTGTGTTAGTTATTGTTGCTTTACCTTCTCATCCCAATCCATGTCTAAGTTGCATCTTATTTCACCCATTTAGTAAGAACATGCTCTGTAAGGCGGTGCTGTATCCATCAACACCACTGCCATGCAATCTTCATTTTCCCCCTCCTTTCCCTCACCTCCAATCCCCTCACCACAAACCGTGATTCGGAGAGCTGGAGGTGACAGTTGTGTGGTTGTGAAGTGTGAATGAGTGTTCATATGTGTGAGTGTATTTTTGTGCCTGTTGTAGCTCATGGTACATCTTTGTGGTGAGTTGTAAATTTCGATGTTTTATTGCCAACACATTAATACCATAATAATGCCTAATTTTCCCCAGTGTCACTTAAAAACACTGAGGCAGTAGCAATGTTTGGTTATGATGAGTTCCACAGATATTCAAGTAGACAGTGCTAAGCAGAATATATTACTGTGGGCCAGAATCCAACTGTTTAGCAGAATTGTTCTGTACGTTTTTCATTCCCCTATTTTCATTAGTGACCTTTTCTTGCAAATATCTACTTATTTTGGTCATACTGCAAAAGGAGAGAGGAGGGGGGGGGGGGAGATCGGGAGACATTTATTTTTATTCATACTTTTTTGCTTTTCCTCTGTATGATCACTCCACCTTTCATATTGTGTGTCTTAGATTTTATTCATGGTCTTTACCATTACTCTGAACCTCAATTCTCACATACTTTCCACACAAACACTTCCATCATTGTTATTTGCCTTTCTTTTCTTCTCTGCCATTGCCATTGTGCTATACCTTGTCTCCTTACTTTTAATTTGTTACATTTTCTATTCCAGCAAGTAAAACATATCTCAGTAAAGTACTCAAACATTAATCATTTCATAAACTTGGTTTAGATAGTGATCATTTTTCATTGAATGTTATGTGTTCTCTGACTGATAGGTGGAAGATGGCACTAAGGACCTTGTGAGCAGCCTGTTGGACACACAGGAGACACTGGATACCAAGATAGCTCGTAGTGAAGTTCAGCTCTTTTCAGATGCTGCACCAATTAAGGCATCAGATGTCCCAGAGTAAGTATTCCATTTGTCTGTTTTGTGTGGTTTAATTTGAGTTAAGTTTTAACAAATGTGGCATTTCATTTATTATGTATTAAAAAAAGGGGAACAAAAGGGAGAGGATACTCACAACGTAGGCCATGAGGTGGTGATAGATGATGATCTTTTTTGTGACTATCTGTGCGACAGAACTAAGGAAAGTACTGGCCAGCCACTCTTAACTCTTTTGAATAATGTGTCTCCTCTTTTTCTGATGAATGTTGTCACAAAAATTTAACTTGCATGGATGTGATTGTCTTTTCTCTGTGCCTGTCTGTAGTTCGGTGATCAGCTTTACAGTGAGTTTCTACATAACCTAATATTATTGACAGTCCAAGCTGGAATTTCTTTATGTGCTTGGCTACAAATAAATTTACATGAAATGTTTCTAATTACAAGTAATTTACATTCAATAAACAAGTAAATTTATAATACTGCTACACCATTTACCAGCCACAATCATAATTTTTGACTGAAGACAGTTTTTTTCCTCATAAACAATGTTTTTAAAAGACTTCACTATGTTTTGTCCCTTGCAACTGTGTAAGACATTTCTCAATAAATTACTTTACAGGACAGTGTTAGTCACTCCTAGGCATATGCTTCTTCCGACACCGCCATGTTCTGAAAGGGAGTTTAATATTCAGGTGCTTTAACTGAAGGTGACTTTGCATTTCATTTTCAAAAAGATTTATGGCCTGAAATGAAATGTTATGGACAGAGTTACAGAACAATGTACAGAAAATTAAAATGTGTTTCATTTCAACCATATACAATCTAAACAACATTTTCTCATATCTGTGTTTAATTTATTTCACATATTAACACAGTTTTGGTTGCCTATTATTGTAATACTGACTTAGTATCCTGTAGAATAGATATAACAGTTATACAAATAATAGCACACTTTAAATTTAATTTTTGTCTAATTTTTATTATGATTCCTTCTGTATGTAGGGGGTTGAGTAGCAGCCTGCAAATGTAATGGGGAATATGTGCAGTTGTTTTGAGAGATGCAAATACTGAATAGAGAGAGAGTTAGGAAACAACAATCTCTGTCTCAACCATGCTCTTTATTCTAGCTTCCTCATGTATTTAATATTAATTTCCTCTATTTATTGTTTTGAATCATGTCTTAAGAAATATGCCTAAAATTATTATTTTCAGAAAGACAAAGAAAATTCCTGGAAACATGAATAACAGCAAAGAAGATGGTGTAGACAAATGTGTCACAAATGGTCTTAATACTGAAGATGAAGAGGATGATGATGATGAATATGATGATGATGATGAATATGATGATGATGATGATGATGATGAAGAAAAGGGAGGAGGAGAAGAAGAGAAAAGTGTTAGTAATGATGACAATGATGAAGTTAGTCATAAAAGTGTATCATCTGATGGTGAAAGTGAACAATTAGTTAGTCAGAGGAAAAAACGCAGAAAGAAAATTGATGAGGGTACTTCCAAGAAGAAATTGAAGACAGAGAGTACATTTAAAGGTGCAAAAACTGTTGTACAGGCTAGTAGTAAATTGTTGGACTCCAGCAAAAACTCAGTAGCTAGAGCGACGAAAAAGTTATTGGCAACCATTGGTGACTCCTCATCAGATGATGATACTGAAGAGAGTGACATTGAAAATAATGCAATTAATGATGTCTCAAAGGAAGATTGCAACACAAAGGTTGAAAGTTTGAAAAATGAAGTGAGGTACGTTTACAACAGAATTAATATTTATTTTTTATTTTTTGAGATATTTGCATACAGTACTTTGTTTTATTTGTTTGTGTCATTTTCTTCATTACAGCTATCATGAAACAAGTACAGTAAAAGATAAGGAAATTAAAAGTAGAATTTCTGAGGCGTTGTTAAAATTAGAAAGATCCCAGCAAAAGGGAGCATCAGATGAAGATGAGGAGAGTTCTGTTTCAGAGTATGACAGTTCAGATTTATCAGATTCAGATGATGAGTACAGTGATTCAAAGAAAGATTCAGGAGTTACATCTGATGGCCAGAGTACGGAGGAGAACAGTGATGATGACAGTGGGTCTGAAGAAGAAGCTGATGGAAACACTGCTGAACTGTCAGCCTCGCGGTGGAAAGAGAACCTTGCTCAGAAGGCTGCAGATGCCTTTCTGGAGAGACAGGCTAATACTCGAAGCCTCTGGAAGCTTGTTTACGGTAAACAATAAATGCTTTAGCAATATTATTCTTAGTGCCAGTTGTATCCATCATTGTAGCCAATTACCTTTCCACATTATTTTTTTTTTTTTTTTTTTTTTTTTTTTTTTTTTGCAACTAAAAATACTTTAACGTTTTTCATGAAGACTAATGTTAGTAATTGCTGGCATTATTAAACCACTGTTGTAGTCTTTTTCCTTGAAAAATCTAATTTTAAGGCCTCCTAAGTTATACACCCAATCATAAAATATTTCAGTCAGCTTTGGTTTTAAGGGCTCTTTATTACAACTACACTAATTCATCTGACACTTTCTGATGTGTTGTTGACTGAAGTACTCCCAGATTTTGTGCAATAAATTTTAATATTTAATATTCAATCAATGAAAACCCCAGGATGGAGTAACAACAATATTATGAAATAGATTGCTACTGACGATAAATAGGATGGACTGAATGACAGACAAGCACAAAGATGGCTCAATGTTTACACTTTCCTCCTTCATCCAAAATAAATAGCACATGCTCACAACTAACACACACATGCTCATTGCTTCCAGCTGCTGAGTCTGGTCTGAGTGCCTGGAGATGGTAGCCATGTGTAAGTTTGAGCTGTGTGTATGTGAATGTGTGTTTGTTTTCTGTTTTGGGCAAAGACCTTTTGGCTGAAAATTTAAATCTTGAGCAGTCTCTTTCTTTTCTTTGTGATAGTCTGTGACTCAATATTTCCTTTTTATGGGAAATAGCAATATAATAACAGTTTACAGCGCATGCAAAAACATGGCCACGAGCTGCAACAAGCACATAAAAAAAAGACACACACATATAACGCTTTAGCTATCGGCCATGGCCTTCTTCAGAAACGTGAACAATCACGCAGGCACCCTACACAGTCACACAACCATCATCTCCAGCTGCCGCAGTTTCAATCACGGTCTGCGGTGTGTGTCCTCATGCCCCAAAATGAGACATCCTGCCCAAGATCCTTCCCACCCCTTCTAAAGTGGTGTTCAGTCACCCTTCCAACCTCCATAACATCCCAGTCCATCGGTATGCTACCCCCAAACCCAAACCACTGCCGCAGGAATCATATCCCTGTGGAAGACCCTGCTGCAAGATCTGTCTAATCTATGCACCCAGCACTTCCTATTCCAGTCTAGTCACAGACTTATCCTACCCTATCAGAGGCCCTGCCACATGTGAAAGCAGCCACGTAATTTACCAACTGTGCTGCAATCACTCCACAGCTTTCTATATTGGCATGATCACTAACCAGATAGGATGAATGGCCACTGCCAAGTGTGGCCAAAAACAAGGTCGGCCACCCTTTGGCACAGTGTGCAGTGGAGCATATGCTTGATTTCAATGGCAGCTTCACAACCCGAGCCATCTCGTTCCTACCAACCACCACCAGCTTTTTTGATCTGCACAGATGGGAGTTATCCCTACAGTACATTCTCTGATCTTTAAATTATTGAGGCCTCAACCTACGATAACTTCCCTTTTTTCCACACCCAGCAGTTGCTACCCCTCTATCCTAAACCTCTCCCATCCCTACCACTATGACGCAACCTTACTATCCCCCCTCCCCTTCCCTATTTACACACCTCAGAGCTTGACTCAAAGTGTAGGAGCTGGAGATGATTGTTGTGTGATTGTTCCATTTTCTGAAGAAGGCCATGGCCAATAGCTAAAAGTGTTGTCCGTGTGTTTCTTTTTTTATGTGCCTGTTGCAGCTCATCAACATGTCTTTATGGTGAGTTGTAAACTGTCCTTATTACTACTGTATATTCGTAATTCTGACCTTGCCTTTCCATTATTAAATAGCAGTACAACCTTTTCATGACATTGTTAATAATTAATAAAATATAAAAAATAGACGAAGATTACTCACCAGGCGAAGCAGCACAGGTGTAACAGCATCACAAATAAATAAATGAATACACAGACACACACACACACACACACACACACACACACACACACACACACACACACACACACACACAAACGCTAGCTTTCACAGCCTAGCTGCTTCATCAGGCAGAAGGGAAGGAGAGGGAAAAGGAAATGATGAGGGTTTTAAGGAAGGGGGTAAGGAGCCATTCCAATCCCGGGACAGGAAAGACTTACCCTGGGGGAAAAATGGAGGGTAAACAAATGCGCGCACACACTCCCACACATTCACACAGACACGAAAATATTTGGTGCCTCCCACTTACATAGGTAGAAATGATCATCAGAATAAAATACGAGATATCAGAGCTTGAACGGAGAGATTCAGGTGTTCTTTCTTCCCGCATGCTATTCGACAATGGAATGGGAGATAAATAGTTTAAGGTGGTTCGATGAACACTCTGCCAGGCACTTAAATGTGTTTTGCAGAGTATCCCGTGTAGATGTGGAGAAACAGAAGCATTTTTGTCTACCTGTTAATCACTCGACACTTCTGCTTTTCATTGAGTGGTCAAATTCACATACAATCAATATCTGTATATTGTTTTTCAGCCACACAAAAAGGTGTTCTTAATTATAATTAGGGCAAGAGTTATATAAATTTTTTCACAATATAATGTGCATATTTTACAACTCACAGCAAAGACTTCTGATGAGACGTGACAGACACAAAAAAAAAAACCTCGTACATACAGAACTTAAGCTATCGGTTATTAGTCTTTGTCAAATAAAAGGACATTCACAAATCCACACTTCATCTCCAGCTGCCTCACTTCGAATTGATGGAGGCTAAAGGCTGACAGCTTAAGTTCTGTGCCTATGAGTGTCATTTCTATGTGCATGTTACAGCTTGTTATATATCTATGTGGTGAGCTGTAAACTATCCTTATTATATTGTTGAATTCCAACTTCGAATTTATAATGTTAGATTATTATTATTATTTTAAGCGGAATAAATTCTCTCTATTTATCTGACAGTAGTACTTTTTTCCCCAGCCCCCTCAATTACCAAAAGTCTTGCTCAGCTGGAAATCTTTAACAGTTTTTGCTTTTCATTTTCCTCTGTATATGCTTTTGAAAACATGTTTATCCATTTATGTCAATACTGGTTTATATGCCCATGCTTCACAGTGGTTGTTGAAGGAGGGCCTGTGTGTATCATGGCTTTTTAGGGTTCCGTACCTCTGTCAGTAAAAATAGAATCCTTGTTGGCTCACTCTGTCAATAAATTCAGTTGTCCTCGCCAAGATGACAAATGTAGGTAAAAGTCATCATCCGAAACGATGTATCTTCATAAAGTTTTTGATACAAAAAGTGAAACATGCCAAAATAAGCAAAGAAATGTCGTTAAGTATTTAATACACAAAGTGAAATCAGTAACACTATGTTCAATGTTTGTTCATATTTATAGACATAAAATTGCTTAATTCTGTCACAGACGATCTCTTCCTTGTTGTCCTACCTGATACTTATTATGCAGCCGCGGTATATATTAGTTCTTTTGTGCACTAAAGCACCTCTATCACTTGTTTGCTGTACTACGCAATTCATACTTCAAGCATGACCTACATCTAAAACAATTTCCCTGATTCCACTTTTATGAAACGAAGTTGCTCCATGCAAATCCGTGAAGTAGTTTAGTAGATTAAATATTTCGAATAGATGAACAGACAGTTACTGAGAACACTTAAGATTGTGATGTAACTATTTTCCATGATCTGATTTTGATGAAAACATGCCTACATGTTGCTCCAATCTTAGCTCAAATTGCCTGTGAAAACTGCATGAAAAAGTATCAGTAATTATTTTTTTATTTTTTATTTATTTATTTATTTTTTTTTTTTTTTTTTTTAGTCGTTTGTCAAACGTGTCAGAAATGAGGTTTATCTTCCTGAATATGTTGTAGCTTACATCATATATCAGTTATATTTGCCATTTAAAACATTTATTTCATCATCATTCATATCTGTGGACAATGGGCTGAGGCATGGAAAGCTGAAATATAATAAGTATTTCCTTATTGATGTAGGAATATCATTGGAAACAATTATTATTCTTACAGTTGGGTCTCTTTCCGTTAGATGCACTATTGTCACTCCAAGCGCGAGACTTGAACTTCCATAGCAGTTGTACATATACGTTAGAATGTGATATCAGTATGTAAATATCTGGATTAAACACAGCGATGATTGTATCAGTTTTATATTCATTGCGTTGAATAATTTTGTAGAACATGGCAAACAAGAAAATGATTTTCAGAAATATGGTAAATTTGAAAAGTAGTATTTTCAAAGGGTAATAATCTGATCACTGCCCCAAATTTCACACGAACACCCGCAGTACTATCTATTGCTGCATTACGCCGTTCTTTCCAACCATGAAATACACCTAAAACTTCAAATTGTGATATCTTTTACTTTCCTGATCTGATTTTGATGAAATGAAGCCTATATATTGCCCCAGGATATTCTCTATTTATTTGTGATACCCCCATGAATGTTCATTTAATACTTTGGGTGATTACTCTCTACAAATATACAAATGCAGTTGCTTTCAGAGAAATGTTTATATTGTGATATCTTACTTTTTCTGATTCAACTTTGTGAAATGAAGCGTTTCTGTAACCGCAAGATACCATTACGTTTTCTGTCAAAACCCCCCTGAAAATTAGTCTATTAGTTTTGGTTGTCGATGGAAAATGTAAAATTGTATTGTTCTTCTTTCCGTGATCTAATTTTTATGAAACTAAGTCTATTTGTTGTCCCAAGGTATGCTGAAGTTACCTGTGGGGGGGGGGGGGGGGAGGGAACATGCGAATTCGTAAAGTAGTTTTGGAGAAGTGGTTTCTAATAGATGAACAGACAGACATGACAGTCTATGAAAACACTTTGTGATTCTATTTTGATGAAACCATGCCTAGATCCTGAACCAATCTTCGCTCATGTTTCCTGTGAAAACCGCATGAAAATTAGTCTAGTAGTTTTGAAGATTGAAGTGAACAGTGGCAGGCCTACATTTACAGATTTATTATTAGTATAGATATGTTGTACAATCATAAAATTTTGCAGGAATATATTGATTTGTATAAGCGCTGTATTCGGTAAAATCTGTTGCGAATATGTTTAGTAGTAAAGAAATAATAGATTAAAATGTGATGCTTGATGGGACGATTTTCCATGAACATTACTCGTTATGTCCTCATATCTCATGAACTAAGTGTCGTACTGTGATACAATTTCAAACGTACATTCAGCTTTAAGTGTGTATTCTGTATGTAAAATTTCCAGTGAGTACAATTGGTTTGTAGAAATTATAAATTGTAACATTATACCAAATGCCATAGTTTTGTTCCATGAACAGTGGGAAAAGTAGTACCAGTAAGTGAGAAACTTTTTCCTTTCATTATTTTTATGTGGTTGTCTGCCAGAAAAGTTTAATAAAGGTTTGAAGTTATTTTTAAAGTTTGTTGCAAGTCACCAAGTACTGCCATTCTCATATAGTGTATTTATAAAGTCTCGTTGCATTAAGTAGCAGTTTTTTGCGATTCCTATTGTTCATGACATTATATTTCCTGAACCATGCGCCATATGTTGTTCTTACCCCTACAGCAATTTTTACCTCACGGTAAGGAATGTGTGTACCAAATCTGGTTGAAATCGGACAAGTGGTTTAGAAGGAAATGAGCAACATTGTCGTTTGCGCAGCAGTTTTCCGCGCAACTCGTTGTTTATGACATCATATCTCCTAACGTATGTGCTGTAGGTGATTCTTACCCCAACAGCAGTTGTTGCCTGATATTAAGGAACATGTGTACCATGTTTGGTTGAAATTGGTTCAGTAGTTTGAGATGAGGTACATACATACACATGTACAACCTGTTTTGTAAGATGTAAGATTTCATTTGTAGCAAGTATAAAGCTTAAAGTCTTTCACAAAGATAATATAAAACTATTGAAATTTATATATAATATTATGGGATTCAGATAGGGCTTTAGGAAATGTCCTGCTGACAGGACTGACGATACCCCAGAGAAGCCAAATATTGGACAATAGTTTTGTGTGATCATGGAATAAATTAAGTAGAAAGGGAGTTCTTTTGTTTCTGTTTTTCTTTTTCTTTTTTTTTTAAACCTGGATAATAATAAATGCTTATGCTGGAAAGTTGGAATCCTGATCTCAATGGTGTCTCTAAGAAGTTCAAATATCTTTTTTTAATTTAAACAATATTTTCACATTCACAGAATATGACTTCAACTGCAGTTGAAACAATATTGTTAAAAGGATGAGTTGCTACTCACCATAAAGACAATATGTCCAGCAGCAGACAGTCACAATGGAAACAATGTTCACATGAGCTATCGGCCAAAGCCTCCATCACACACACACACACACACACACACACACACACACACTTTCATACAGACAGAAAGACGGTCACAACTCACACACACATGACCACTGTTTCTGGCTGCTTTAAACAGGCTGCCATTTTTGTTGGAAGGTCACACATCTTTCTACTGATTTTCATTCATCTTCATAACACGACACCTTTGATAATAAATAATGTATCCTAAATATAATACTACAACACACAAGTATTAATATTATGCAGACAAGAGGAATTTAGAAAGTAAGTCTGAATTTTGTCTCCGTCCCTAAAAATACTTTATTATGTGGACTTTTATTCCATACCAGTGAACTAACACACTTTCAGCTATTTTTCAGCATAATTTCCATACACATTCAAACATTTGACATATTGCTGCACAAGCTTTAATATACCTTCTGTATAAAACAACTTCATCTATGAGTGTAGCCAGCTACCTATTGATGCTCTTTTTGGGCTCCTTATCCTTGAGAGTTGATAAATGTCAGTTATATCCGACCACTTCATCCACTTTTGCAAGTTCATTGTTCACAACAGATGGTTGACTAATTTGTTCTACATCATGGATGTCAGTGGATGACCACTTCGTTCATTATTATGGACGTTTGCTCACCCATAATGAAATGCACGACACCAAAGTCAAATAATAGTATCACTCACAATATTAGATTACTGATGGAAATTATCCAAAGAGATGATAATTTATTCTTCAAAAGGGTTAGATTGGCAGGCCAGTACATACCTTAGTGCTGTACTACTGATAGTCACACAAAGAAGAAAAAGGATAAAAAAATAGCACTAGCTTTCAAAACAGAGTTCCTTCATAAGGTAGGAGAGAAGGGAAGACAGAAAGGAACAGGGAACAGTATTCCTTTTTCTTCTTCTTCTTCTTCTTCTTCTTCTTCTTCTTCTTCCCTTCTCTCCTGTCTGATGAAGTAAACCTATTCCGAAACCTGGTGCTATCCCCCCCCCCCCCCCCTTTTTACTATCAGCAGTACAGCACTAAGTTAAGAACTGGCCAGGCAACCTATCTCATTTGAAGAATAGATACTTCAATACTCCCATAACGAATTGCTGTTGGTGTCATTTGTTTTTACTCTCATAAGTAGAACATTGTTCAAAAATTATGCCAGCAGTATGTAAATATGAGAATAGTTAATTTTTTAATGAGCAGAAGGAGCATTAGTTCAGTTGATTTAGAACAACTGTTAAAAGCATGAGTATAGTATGTAAAATGACCTATATTTGCAGAGAAGGGGTGTGTGGAATGCACAAGGAATTACGATGTTGTAACAGCCACTAGAACACAATGAATTATCACTTATTTGATTTGATAAAAATATTTATGGAAAATATGGATGTTAAAAGATTAATTTTAAAAATGGCTTGTCTACACGTCTTTGCTGCCACATTTGAAAGATATTTGCTTGCAATTCTGTTATATATTAAATGCAAATCTCAGAGTAATTTACTTTTTCTTCTTGCTTTTCAGGCAATTACAAGAAAGAAAATGAACAGACTATGGAAACTAATGCTGAAGAAAATGTTGAGGAGGTTGGAGGGTTGTTCAGAGTTGTAAGACAACGACAACAGCAGCAGCAAGAAGCCAAAGAACTCTGTGATGCCGAAGATTGTGCCAGATTCCCCATTACGCAGCTTCGGGACTGGTCTCTGCCAGAGGTAAGTTAGTCAACCAAAGTAAGTCACACTGTCAACAAGTAATTACAAGATGGAGGGGAGGATGTTTTTAATCTTTGGTTGTAGGGAAATGTGGCCCAAAAACATTACAGTGACAATATAGAACAGTTGTGATGATTTTAAGGACATGTATTAGTTTTCTTGGAGAATAATGAGAAAATAGCTAAATTTGAAAATAGCACTGAGTCCTACAATTATCAAGCATTTAGTCTTTTCATTGCAAGGTCTTCTGCATTTTGACATTTTTTTGCTTTTGTTTATTTAGTTATTTAAAGAAGAAGCACTGTTTCCCGTCTTCACAATTAGAGAGAGCTTTAGTTTGTTATTGTCGTCTAGGAAAATTATTCTACATTTACTTAGGTACTTACTAATTTATACACTTACTGTAGTTTTTTATTTTGATTTTCTCCTCTTCTGATGAATACAAACACTTCATTTTGCATTAGATGTGATTATTTTACATTTTAGTTTATCTTCTAGGTGCAGGAGCTTATAAAAGATTGCTTTGTTACTGGGAAGTGGAAGCAGTCAGAAGATGCCGAAGAGCTTTTAAAACTAGATGATGTGTTAAGTGATGATGAGATGTTTGGCGACTTTGAAGACTTGGAAACTGGTGAAAAGCATGCAAGCAGTGATGCTGGAGGACAGGACAATAAGTCTGACCAAACAAGTAAGTATAGAAAAATGGCGTATCTCTGAAACTTAATGGGAAATTTACCTGTAAAAACTCAGAACATGAATTTATGTAATTGTTTTTTACAGAATGATTATATATGTTTATTTGTTGCTATTACTGCCTGTGCCCTTTCGCCTGGTAAGTGTACTTCATCTATTTTTTACGTGTATATATATATATATATATATATATATATATATATATATATATATATATATATATATACGTAAAAAATAGTCGAAGTACACTTACCAGGCGAAGGGGCACAGGCAGTAATAGCAACAAATAAGCACACAGACACACACACACACACACACACACACACACACACACACAATGCTAGCTTTCGCAGCCTAGCTGCTTACCTTGGGGGAAAAATGGAGGGTAAATAAATGCACACACACCCACACATTTGCACAGACACAAGTACACTTAGGCAGACATACTGTAGACAGCAAAGAAGTTAGAAGTTAACTTCTAACTTCTTTGCTTCTTTGCTTTCTACAGTTCTACAGTATGTCTGCCTAAGTGTACTTGTGTCTGTGTAAATGTGTGGGTGTGTGTGCATTTATTTACCCTCCATTTTTTCCCCCAAGGTAAGTCTTTCCTGTCCCGGGATTGGAATGGCTCCTTACCCCCTTCCTTAAAACCCTCATCATTTCCTTTTCCCTCTCCTCCCTTCTGCCTGATGAAGCAGCTAGGCTGCGAAAGCTAGCATTTTTGTGTGTGTGTGTGTGTGTGTGTGTGTGTGTCTGTGTGCTTATTTGTTGCTATTACTGCCTGTGCCCCTTCGCCTGGTAAGTGTACTTCGACTATTTTTTACGTATATTTTTCCTGTTAGGAATTTTTCCTCTATAATATTCGTATCATAAACTTATATATATATATATATAAATGGTATGAAATAAAGATTTTTTGACTTACCTAAAGTACAGGCTGGTCGATAGGAACACTAAACACACACAAAAACACACAACCATTCGAGCTTTCGCCACCAGTGGTGGCTTCTTCGGGAAAAAGAGGGAGGAAGGAGAGGAGAAAGGGAAGGATACGGGTTTTAAGGAAGTGGAAAAGGAGCCATTCCAATCCCAGGAGTGGCAGGACTTACCTTAGGGGACAAAAAGGAAGGTAAACAAATTTGTTACGGAGGTTAGGTGGGCGGCGGAAAGACACTCTCGGAGGAGTGGGGAGAATGTCATGAAGGATGGATCTCAGTCCACTCCAGTCCCGGAAAGTATCCGGTGACAAGAGGGGCACTTCTGGGGTTCTGTTGACAAATGTCTGCCTAGGTGTGTTTGGATGTGGATATCTATGAGTGTGTGTGTATTTGTTTACCTTCCTTTTTGTCCCCTAAGGTAAGTCCTTCCACTCCTGGGATTGGAATGGCTCCTTTTCCACTTCCTTAAAACCCGTATCCTTCCCTTTCTCCTCTCCTTCCTCCCTCTTTTTCCCGAAGAAGCCACCACTGGTGGCGAAAGCTCGAATGGTTGTGTGTTTTTGTGTGTGTTTAGTGTTCCTATCGACCAGCCTGTACTTTAGGTAAGTCAAAAATCTTTATTTTATACCATTTTCCTACCTGGAAGGTCTCCTTCTATAATATTAGTTATATATATATATATATATATATATATATATATATATATATATATATGCACGTAAAAAATAGAAGTACACTTACCAGGCGAAAGGGCACAGGCAGTAATAGCAACAAATAAACACACAGACAGACACACACACACACACACAAAATGTCTGCCTAAGTGTGTTTGGATGTGGATATGTGTGAGTGTGCGTGTATTTGTTTACCTTCCTTTTTGTCCCCTAAGGAAGTCCTTCCACTCCTGGGATTGGAATGGCTCCTTTTCCACTTCCTTAAAACCCGTATCCTTCCCTTTCTCCTCTCCTTCCTCCCTCTTTTTCCCGAAGAAGCCACCACTGGTGGCGAAAGCTCGAATGGTTGTGTGTTTTTGTGTGTGTTTAGTGTTCCTATAGACCAGATGTACTTTAGTTAAGTCAAATATCTTTATTTTATACCATTTTCGTACCTGGAAGGTCTCCTTCTATAATATTATATATATATATATATATATACGTAAAAAATAGATGAAGTACACTTACCAGGCGAAAGGGCACAGGCAGTAATAGCAACAAATAAACACACAGACACACACACACACACACACACACACACACACACACACACACACACACACACAAATGCTACCTTTCGCAGCCTAGCTGCTTCATCAGGCAGAAGGGAGGAGAGGGAAAAGGAAATGATGAGGGTTTTAAGGAAGGGGGTAAGGAGCCATTCCAATCCTGGGACAGGAAAGACTTACCTTGGGGGAAAAAATGGAAGGTAAATAAATGCACATACACCCACACATTTACACAGACACAAGTACACTTAGGCAGACATACTGTAGAACTGTAGAAAGCAAAGAAGTTAGAAGTCAGACAGAGATGCCACTTGAAGCAGAGGCTCTGTCCAGAGAACCAAGGCAAAGATGTTAAGATGGTGGGTGGGAATTCGAATTTAGCGGAGGTTAAGACCAGGTGGGCAATGGGAAGAGAGAATATGCTGAAGGGCTAGTTCCCATCTCCGGAGTTCTGAAGTATTGGTGTCAGTGGGAAGTATCCAGATAACCCGGACGGTGTAGCACTGTGCCAAGATGTGCTGGCCATGCACCAAGGCATGTTTAGCCACAGGGTGATCCTCGTTACCAACAAACACTGTCTGCCTGTGTCCATTCATGCGAATGGACAGTTTGTTGCTGGTCATTCCCACATAGAACGCTTCACAGTGCAGGCATGTCAGTTGGTAGATCACGTGGGTACTATCGCAAGTGGCTCTGCCTTTGATCGTGTACACCTTCCGGGTTACGGGACTGGAGTAAGTGGTGGTGGAAGGGTGCATAGGGCAGGTTATACAACGGGGGCGGTTACAAGGGTAGGAGCCAGAAGGTAGGGAAGGTGGTTTGGGGATTTCATAGGGATGGACTAGGAGGTTACGGAGGTTAGGTGGGCGGCGGAAAGACACTCTCGGTGGAGTAGGAAGGATGTCATGAAGGATGGATCTCATTTCGGGGCAGGATTTTAGGAAGTCGTATCCTTGATGGAGAGCCACATTCAGAGTCCGCTCCAGTCCCGGAAAGTATCCGGTGACAAGAGGGGCACTTCTGGGGTTCTTCTGTGGAAGGTTCTGAATTTGGGGGGATGAGGAAGTGGCTCTGGAAATTTGTTTCTGTACCAGATCAGGAGGATAGCCGCGGGATGTGAAAGCTGATATTAGGTTGTTGGTGTACTGGTTCAGGGATTCGGGACTGGAGCAGACTCGTTTGCCACGAAGACCTAAGCTGTAGGGAAGGGAACGTTTGATGTGGAATGGATGGCAGCTGTCATAGTGTAGGTACTGTTGTTTGTTGGTTGGTTTGATGTGGACGGATGTGTGAAGTTGGCCGTTGGACAGATGGAGGTCGACATCAAGGAAAGTGGCATGGGATTTGGAATAGGACCAGGTGAATTTGATGGGACCAAAGGAGTTGAGGTTGAAGAGGAAATTCTGGAGTTCTTCTTCACTGTGAGTCCAAATCATAAAGATGTCGTCAATGAATCTATACCAAACTTTGGGTTGACAGGCTTGGGTGTCCAGGAAGGCTTCCTCTAAGCGTCCCATAAATAAGTTGGCGTACGAGAGGGCCATCCTGGTTCCCATGGCTGTTCCCTTTAGTTGTTGGTATGTTTGGCCCTCAAAAGTGAAAAAGTTGTGGGTTAGGATGAAGCTGGCTAGGGTATTAAGGAAAGAGGTTTTAGGTAGGGAATTGGGTGGTCGGCGTGAAAGGAAATACTCCATCGCAGCAAGGCCCTGGGCATGTGGGATGTTTGTGTACAAGGAAGTGGCATCAATGGTTACAAGGATGGTATCTGGAGGTAACTGGCTAGGCAAGGATTTAAGGCGATCGAGGAAGTGGTTGGTATCTTTGATGAAGGATGGGAGACTGCACATGATGGGTTGAAGGTGTTGGTCTATGTAGGCAGAGATTCGTTCAGTAGGGGCTTGGTAACCGGCCACAATGGGGCGGCCGGGATGATTGGGTTTGTGGATCTTGGGGAGTAGGTAGAAGGTGGGGGTGCGGGGTGTCGGTGGGGTCATGAGGTTAATGGAGTTAGGTGAAAGGTTTTGTAGGGGGCCTAAGGTTTTGAGGATTCCTTGAAGCTCTGCCTGGACATCAGGGATAGGATTGTGTTGACAAACTTTGTAGGTGGTATTGTCTGAAAGCTGACGCAGTCCCTCAGCCACATACTCCCGCCGATCAAGTACCACGGTTGTGGATCCCTTGTCGGCTGGGAGAATGACGATGGAACGGTCAGCTTTCAGATCACGGATGGCTCGGGATTCAGCTGTAGTAATGTTGGGAGTAGGATTAAGGTTTTTTAGGAAAGACTGAGAGGCAAGGTTGGAAGTAAGGAATTCCTGGAAGGTTTGAAGAGGGTGATTTTGAGGAAGAGCGGGTGGGTCTAGCTGTGATATAGGACGGAACTGTTCCAGGCAAGGTTCTATTTGAGTCATGTCTTGTGGAGTTGGATCATTAGGAGTAGGGTTAGTTTTCTTCGTGGCAAAGTGATATCTCCAGCAGAGGCTACGAGTATAGGATAGTAAATCTTTGACAAGGGCTGTTTGGTTGAATTTGGGAGTAGGGCTAAAGGTGAGGCCTTTGGATAGGACAGAGGTTTCAGTTTGGGAGAGCGGTTTAGAGGAGAGGTTAACTACTGAATTGGGATGTCGTGGTTCCGGATTGTGTGCAGTAGGATTTAAAGGTTTGGGTGGGAGTGGAGCTGGAAGTGGGATATTGAGTAGATGGGAGAGACTGGGTTTCTGTGCAATAAGAGGAGCTTGAGGTTTACTGGAGTGGTTGTTGAGGGAGTGTGTGTTGAGGGAGAGTGTCTTGCCTTTCCGGAGGTGGGTGACAAGGAGTTGGGATAGTTTTTTGAGGTGGAGGGTGGCATGTTGTTCTAATTTCCGGTTGGCCTGTAGGAGGATGTTCTGAACTGTGGGTGTGGATGCGGAAGAGGAAAGGTTGAGGATTTTGATTAGGGATAGGAGTTGACAGGTGTGTTCATTGGCAGAGTTGATGTATAGGTTAAGGATTAGGCGGGTGAGGGCTGTGGATTGTTCTGTTTGGAATTGGTGTAGGGCTTGATGAAAGGATGGGTTACAGCCGGAGATGGGAACTTTTATTGTGAGGCCCTTGGGGGTTATGCCAAATGTTAGACATGCCTGAATAAACAAAATGTGGGACCGTAATCTGGCGAGGATGAAAGCATGCTTGCGGAGGGAATGTATGTAAAACTTGATGGGGTCCAGGTAGGGTAACATAATGTATGGAATGGAAAAGTGAGAACTATGCGTTGAATAAATGACTTCAAAGTATTTAGAAAGGAAAGAAAAATTTTTGAAGGTGGATAGATAGCGAAAGGATTCAGCAAAGAAAATAGAAATCTATAAAGTTGTTCAAGAGAGTTGTTGAAGTTGAACCTGGTGGAAACTGAGGTCAACTACAGTTGGTTAACAACGTAATGCACAATAGTGTTGGCGTCCAAAACAAGTTACAGGGAGGAGAAAATCAAAGGAAAGCGTATTATAATGACTGATTAGTAGTGGCAGATTACGACTACGAGGTAGACAATAATCTGAGGAAGGAATAATAGGGTTAAAAACGTATGAAAGTTACTGAAAAATGAACGGGAATGTCGGAAGAATGAACGGAAATGTGGAAAAATGGGGTTCGGCAATAATAATAATAAGCTGGCGAAGGAATAATAGGGTTAAAACGTTATTGAAAAATGAACGGGAATGTCGGAAAAATGAACGGAAATGTGAAAAAACGGGAATCGGAAATAATAATAATAATCTGACGAAGGAATAATGGGATTAAAACGGATAGAAAGTTATTGAAAAATGAACGGGAATGTCGGAAGAATGAACGGAAATGTGGAAAAATGGAAATCGGAAGTAATAGTAATAATAAGCTGACGAAAGAATAATTGGGTTAAAACGTATAGAAAGTTTAGAAAAATGATCGCGAATGTCGGAAGAATGAATGGAAATGTGGAAAAACGAGAATCGGAAATAATCGCGAAGTTTCTAGGAAAAGCCGAAAATGGTTATTATAGGTTATTGTAAAATGGAGTTGTGAAATAGTATTACCACAGTAAATGTGGATAACGGGTAGATATTATACAGGAGATGCAGTGATGAAAGCGGTAAATAACAAAAAATAAAAAATAATAAATAAAATAATAATGATGAAAAGCGTACACGAAAAGTCGTTAGTCGTATTATTAGTGAAGGTTCAGAAGTCAATACTGATTGTTGTATGTGGCTAATTTGGCCAGGAGAAAAATGAACTTTAATGAGAGCGAATGAGAGCGAAATGAACTTAAATGAGAGCGAATATAGGGTGAGAATATAATGTAAAATTAAAAACAGAAGGAGAAAGTAAGAGGACAGAAAAGATTTCGAAAGGCAACAGAGCAATAATGAACGTAAGTAATTGTTAGGTTCAAAAGGATGAAACTAATATTATAGAAGGAGACCTTCCAGGTACGAAAATGGTATAAAATAAAGATTTTTGACTTACCTAAAGTACAGGTTGGTCGATAGGAACACTAAACACACACAAAAACACACAACCATTCGAGCTTTCGCCACCAGTGGTGGCTTCTTCGGGAAAAAGAGGGAGGAAGGAGAGGAGAAAGGGAAGGATACGGGTTTTAAGGAAGTGGAAAAGGAGCCATTCCAATCCCAGGAGTGGAAGGACTTACCTTAGGGGACAAAAAGGAAGGTAAACAAATACACACACACTCACACATATCCACATCCAAACACACTTAGGCAGACATTTGTAGAAACCAAAGAAGTTGGACAGAGATGCCACTTCAGGCAGAGGCTCTGTCCACAGAACCGAGGCAAAGATGTTAAAGATGGCGGGCGGGAATTAGAATTTAGCGGAGGTTGAGACCAGGCGGGCAACGGGAAGAGAGAATGTGTTGAAGGGCAAGTTCCCATCTCCGGAGTTCTGAAAGATTGGTGTTGGTGGGAAGTATCCAGATAACCCGGACGGTGTAACACTGTGCCAAGATGTGCTGGCCGTGCACCAAGGCATGTTTAGCCACAGGGTGATCCTCATTACCAACAAACACTGTCTGCCTGTGACCGTTCATGCGAATGGACAGTTTGTTGCTGGTCATTCCCACATAGAATGCTTCACAGTGCAGGCATGTCAGTTGGTAAATCACGTGGGTGCTATCGCAAGTGGCTCTGCCCTTGATCGTGTACACCCTCCGGGTTACGGGACTGGAGTAAGTGGTGGTGGAAGGGTGCATAGGGCAGGTTTTACAACGGGGGCGCTTACAAGGATAGGAGCCAGAGGGTAGGGAAGGTGGTTTGGGGATTTCATATGGATGGACTAGGAGGTTACGGAGGTTAGGTGGGCGGCGGAAAGACACTCTTGGTGGAGTGGGAAGGATATATATATATATATATATATATATATATATATATATATATATATATATATATATATATATATATATATATATATATAATGTCTGCCTAGGTGTACTTGTGTCTGTGTGAATGTGTGGGCATGTGTGCATTTGTTTACCCTCCTTTTTTTCCCCCAAGGTAAGTCTTTCCTCTCCCGGGATTGGAATGGCTCCTTACCCCCTTCCTTAAAACCCTCATCATTTCCTTTTCCCTCTCCTTCCCTCCTTCCCTACTGCCTGAAGACGCAACTGGGTTGCGAAAGCTTGCGATTGTGTGTGTGTGTGTGTGTGTGTGTGTATTCATTTATTTATTTGTGATGCTGTCACACCTGTGCTCCTTCGCCTGGTGAGTAATCTTCGTCTATTTTTTATATATATATATAGTTCTAATATAAGTGAGTACATAATATTGTGAGTAGCAAACCCTATCAAAAATGTCATCGAACAGAGCTATGACCAGTTCTTCATCTTTGCTGCTGAGAAACCCAGCTCTTCTACTGGTAAAGTGCTCTTACCTATTAATATGTGCATTTTAGAGTCCATGTTTAGTGGTAGGGTCTCCCACTTTGGGAGTATTTGGATGGCAACCACATGGGCCCTTAGCTAAGTCTGCCTGTGTTTGGCTTCTTCTGTTGTTTTTATTATTATTATTATTATTATTATTATTATTGGCCTCCCTTTGCCAACTCTTACTCTTCAGACCCCAGTGGTGTTAGGTTACAAGGCCTGAGAGTGTCTTTCATTCTTCTTTCCTGTTCTCTGACAATCAAAGTTTGGCAATGGTCCCCAGAGTCTGCTCAGGCTGCGTACACCTGTTTGCAAAGGGGGGGGGGGGGGGAGCCTCTGGGAAATCTCCATTGAAATTTGAGAAATCAGTCAGACCTAAGGATTTCGAGGCAGGTTTACCAACAAACCCTACTCTCACATTCTAGAAGGCATGAATCACCTGTAAATAACCAGAAATTATCAATTAAGGAAGATAACACTGAAAAAAATCTTGGTCCTCCTGGAAGGGTGTGAGCAGATGGCTGGTAACCAGAGTGTGCACTGTTATGAAAGTTCCTGGTGGATTAAAACTTGACCATGAAGTGTGCTGGGATAGCTCAGTCAGTAGAGTGCTAGAGTGCAAAAGGCAAAGGTCCCAGGTTTGAATTTCGATTTCATCACACAGTTTTAATCTGCCAGGAAGTTTAATTTCAATTTCTTTGGATGTGAGGTGAGATACGGCTACAGCAAGAATGTTGAACTTAAGCTGAGTAAATTCAGCTAGGTTGTGGAACAATTAACAGAAACCTAAAAAACAAAACCAGGAGAGACACTCAAAAGATTGCACATTGGAAGTCAGGCTAAGAAATCGAGTTATTAGAGAGGAACTGCAGATTTTTTAGCCTAAACGATAAAATTTGAGATTACAGAAGAAAATGGAACAAACATCTAGAATGGAGCCTTTCCTTAAAGGCAAGAAATTATAAGTGTAATGGGAGAAGATATAGAGGAAGCTCCCAACAGTGATTGGTACCATAACAGGCAATTCATGTCTAATACCTGAAAGAGGAGGAGGAGAGAAGAAGAAAAAGGTTTACTAGACAGTTTTCCTTCTTTGGTCCAGTACTACCTCCTCCCAAACTATGGAAAACAAAGAGCTTGCAGTCGAAGAGATTTGTTTCACAGTATCAAAGATGAAGAAGTCTCATTGTGTCTCGGATTACATTTCTGGACATAGATTCCTATTCAAAATCTTATCTTCTCACTTCCCTATGCAAGTCCTTGAAGTTTGCAAAAGGTTTATTTTTATCCCCATGTTTATTTTATATAGTTTTTATTTTGTATGTAAGTCGATACTTGCAGGAGGTACATGTGACTAGTTATGTAAGTTAGCTTGAAATAAATGTCAGCTCTTTTCTTCACTTATCTCTTTTGTGGATATTGCAGTTGTCATGACATGTACTTGTCGAGAACATTAAGCAATCTGCACTGTACTGAAACAAGAATAATGTTGCTAAATCATATTCTTTGTGTGTGTAGTATTGTGACTGTGTGTACAATTGACTTGCATTGTAAGTTTCTATTTGTTGGTATTGTCATTGAAGGACTTGAGACATACTCAGTTGATTTTAAAAAAAAAAAAAAAAAAAAAAAAAAAAAAAAAAAAAAAAAAAAAAAAAAAAAAAAAAAAAAATGGTAAGATTCTTGAACATGAAATGTACTTATGTAGACTAGTTTCTTGTCCTTGTCATTTTCTTGCACTGTAACAGTTTTATATCTTCATTGTATCTTCACATCAAAATAGATTAACTGTAGAGTCTTGTACTGAATGTTATGATTATGTGATTTATTTGATGTTGAAACAATTACAGCTCCACACAAACGAGATGATGAAAACAGCAGAGAAAAATTGTTAGAAAAGAAGCGCAAGTTGAAAGAAAAATTTGACAATGAATATGATGAACAAGAAGGTGGGAAAACTTATTACGATGAGCTGAAGCAGGAAGCAGATATGCAGGCACAGGTATTTAATATTTTGACTTGCTGGAGTCTTGTTTATAAAATAATTTTGTTTGGTTTATCAGTACTTGGCAGAAAACATTATTATAATTCCTTTAATATACAGTCTGCCCCTAATCACCACAATGTCGATATAATGCTAAACCTTAGTCTCCCTATCTTCGTCTTTGATATTGAAGTGCTAATATGCCACATTGACATTTCAACATATGAGTCTGAACAGAATAGAATGATTGGTCTCCATGAATCGTATATGTTGAACTGTGGCATTGCAAGTTAAGCATGATAGTGAATGTATGTGTGGAATCAGTGGGTAGCAGAGGGCTCCACATATTGAAGAGTGAGAACAGGATCACACAGAGTGATCACTGTGCAGGTTGCCCGCCATCTTGTTGTAATTTTTCTGATATGTTTCACATCCCATACATCGCGAGTTTGTTGGCATTGCCAACATCACAAACACAAAATATCGGAAACCCAAATAAAACTTCGCCACCGGACATGTAAAAGATCACATTTTAACATTCAGTTTAAAATACTATTAACCCTATTAGTAAAATATGTGTAAGAAATAGTATGTTGACACGAATATTATAGACGAAAAATTCCTAGACGAAAAATTCCTAGCAGGAAAAATTATATATAAAAAATAGATGAAGATTACTCACCAGGCGAAGGAGCACAGGTGTGATAGTAGCACAAATAAATAAAACACACACACACAAATGCAAGCTTTCGCAACCCAGTTGCTTCTTCAGGCAGAAAGGAAGGAGAGGGTAAAGGAAATGAGGGTTTTAAGGGAGGGGGTAAGGAGCCATTCCAATTCCGGGAGAGGAAAGACTTACCTTGAGAGAAGAAAAGGAAGGTAAACAAATACACACACACCCACACATTTACACAGACGCAAATACACCTAGGCAGACATACTGTAGAAAGCAAAGAAGTTAGACAGAGATGCCATTTGAAGCAGAGGCTCTGTCCAGAGAACCGAGGCAAAGATGTTAAAGATGGTGGGCGGGAATTCAAATTTAGCGGCGGTTGAGACCAGGTGGGCAACGGGAAGAGAGAATATGCTGAAGGGCTAGTTCCCATCTCCGGAGTTCTGAAGGATTGGTGTCGGTGGGAAGTATCGAGATAACTGTACCAAGATGTGCTGGCCATGCACCAAGGCGTGTTTAGCCACAGGATAATCCTCATTACCAACAAACACTGTCTGCCTGTGACCGTTCATGCAGATGGACAGTTTGTTGCTGGCCATTCCTACATAGAACGCTTCACAGTGCACGCATGTCAGTTGGTAGGTCACGTGGGTACTATCGCAATTTAAACATAACTTTGGTTGTCTTTTTATGTAACTTTCTACTTTGATACTTTTGTAAATAATAACTACAAACACTAAAAATGTATTACACTTAGTTACAGAGTATGCTGAGCCTCTAAAAGAAACACATTTGTATAAAGACAATACTACATGCTATAACTATTGCACATTGTTATTACATATTTACCTTTTGTTTAAATAAATTAGGGCAGACCATGTTTTATACATCACTGGATCCTAAATTAAATACTTATCATGATTGCCACACTCATTTCATCTATCTGTTCGGTACTAAGAAACTACCATCGAAATTGACAAAACTACTACGGCTTTATACAAATCCATATTTATACAAAATTAAACCACAAATTGAAATACATTAACCTGGAAGAACTTGCGCCTTTAAAAGTTACACGATCAATCACATGTTTAGCATTTTTGTGACAGTTGAAGAAAAGTTTGTAAGAAAACACAAATATTTGACTATTTAAAATTGGTAAAATGGCGATTGTTTGAAAATTACGGTGAGCAAAATGCTCACACGCGAGTCCTCGCGGGTTAAAATTACATGTCTACATAACAAAACACCAATACGCTAATTACAAACTATTGACTTACCTACGTAAAAATCATATATAGAGCCCATAATTTGAGTAGACCTAATATGTAAATTTATGTTCATACTTGTTATATATATGCCTAATTGAAATTAAATTACCATAACAGTGTACAACCACGTTACTAAAATGGATTATTTTTGTGAAGACCAGTTTCATACAAAATTTATAACCTACTTTGATCTTGGTTTAACATGTAAACATTTTTTTTTTTTTTTTTTTTTTTTTTTTTTTTTTTTTTTTTTTTTTTTTCAATGTTCATACAATACCTTCTCAAATGTTTGGAGAGAGGCCATATTGTGTTAGATTAGATTGGGCTGTGTTCATGACAAGGTATGCTTCTCTTGTTGTTCGTAAACGTTATTGTGTGACATGCAACAAGGCAATTAAACATTTATTAAGAAAGGTTTAAATAAGTGAGTTCATCATTCAACCTCAACCACCATTTCATTTAGAAGGTATCTCCACAAAAACCCTGCAATGCAGATCGTCCATCTGATACGAGCATCTAAAACAATATAAGTAGTTTTGGTTTTATAATGTGAACCTCACCATCCTTCACGTCCTCTTAATAAAACTGTGTCTTGCAGTACAGACACAGTTCACCTGGACCTATTATAGGGATCGGCAAATGAGGGACCCTATATACTCTCCATGCACCTCTAAACGACATGACATGTTCATCCACAGTGCTAGTTTATTGCTGGAGCACTGCAATGGGTGTTAATGGCTTGACACCATCTGGCGGGATGAGTGGTGCTCATACCATTGTATCGGCTCTACTTCCCGGAAACTGCCAGTGCCTCAGACTATAAGAGGCATAAGAACAGTGTCTTTTTTTGGACAAATCCAACAGCAATGGTTGTGTAGGTGCTAGACACTACCATGGTTGGCACAATAGGACAGCTTGTATTGTTGAAGATGTATAGCAGAAGAATACAAAGTTTGGCAATTTTGGGGGGGGGGGGGGGTCATTAGTCATAACTTACGATCTTGCCTTATACATTTTGAGGACCATCTGAACAGGAACTTTTAGATCACATAGGTTTAAGAACATGAGACATTGCCCCTCTTACATGTGTTTCTGCAGGACATTGTGGCTACATGAAGTAACAAATTTCCTGCACATTTGCACGACATGTTGGAAATCGAACACATCTGTAATATGGTTGGTTGAAAATTTGTTCATACTGAACCTCAGTGACCACTGTCAATGCTTTTGTGGATGCCCTTGCAAACTGCATAGAAATGTTCGCCAGCAGCATGTTCAAGCTGTCTTTGATAGTATGCCAAGACATCTGGAGGCTCTGATGACAGCTGGTGATTGCTTCACACTGTATAGTCCTGTAATTATAGTGATTTTTGTATTTTCATGGTATAATTTTAATTCTAGCCACATATGTTCTTGATGTTGCAATTTTTGCAGACTATGTGTAAAGACCACACACTGTCTTGCAAGAGACTCTTCTGTTGATATTACAATGCTAATGAATAGTTGTCCAATGGAACATGTACTTTGTAAGTTAAGCAGACATAACAAAAGTGGAAAAAGATCAAGTCTCGGGAAGAAAAAAATGAGAAAAATGTTATCTGTTGGTCAAATCTTTAGATAAATTCATAGATTCTTGTGGAAACATAGATTGGTATTATATTTCATTCTGATTAAAAATGATTAAAAGTGATGACTTCATAATATTAAACTATATTTATACCAATTTTGTGGTGGTGTGACTTATTGTGAGTGGAATAATAGCTGCCACTCAAACTAAGATAATGATAAAAGGAGCACGCTTCTGTTTCTGCCATGTCTGCTGTTTCCTTGTATCAAAGAATAGAATTATGTAAAAAGGGTAATGCTTCTGAGATGTTCAGTTGGAGTTATCAATGTATTTCTTTATCATGATGTCAAAGTATTTTGAAATAATAGTACACATATCCATTACTTTTTGTTCTTGTTTAATATATTTGCTACTGGTTTCCTTTTACAGCTGAATAAAAGTCAATTTGAGGGACTCGATGATGACATAAGAGTTGAACTGGAAGGTTATAGACCTGGAATGTATGTGAGAGTAGAACTAGATTCTGTACCGTGTGAACTGGTGACTCATTTTGATCCTGAATATCCACTAATAATGGGGGGCCTTCAGCCTGGTGAGGAGAATGTTGGATATGTCCAGGTATGCTTCTATTCTGTTTGCATTTTAATTCATAAGCAGTTTATTTTCCTGGTTTTGTGTCAAAGATCACAGATTTTGAGCACATTCAGCTTCCACATCAAATATGAATATGAACAAAGTCTAAGGCATCAAAAATTAACGGCATCTTAGTTGTTATAAAGTTTTGTGACAGTCTAGCTTGTGTTGCTGTACAGGCCGGATATGATTTGTGTGTGTGTGTGTAGTTGTCTGAGTGATTGCTTGAATACAAGGCCATTGCCAAAAATTTAACCTTTTCTCAAAACTATATTTCTGATAATTCTTTCAACATTAAAATTGCATTGAATTCTGCTGACATCATTCATTCTAGGACACAAAAACTTTTACAGGTGAAGTAGTGTAGGTGTTTCAAATACAGTAAAACTCAGCTTTTACACGTTTCAAGGGACTTCAAAGAAAGGGTGTAAAGTGTAGGAAATACTGTCAAATGGGGTGAGCTCGGACAGTTTTAAGATTATTTTCAGTATTAATTTCATAGGTTTTGTCGGATTTCATTGTTTTTTACACAAGTGGTGGTGTATATGTATAATCAATAAAATATCATAGAGACAGAACGTCCATGTCCATCTACTTTTGCCTGAGACTGACAAATAAAGTGTCTGAAATCATTCCATGGACTGGGTTGATTTCGGACACACATGTATTTCCAATCTCTGTCTGGTGTTTCGAAGTGTATGGGGTGATTTTGGACACAAATTGACCTTTTTTTTCCCTCATTCTACTTTGTTTCTGTTTGCTTTTGGTGACTTTTAACATATTTTAAGGATGTCCATCATTAAAATGAGGGATAAGGACTGAGATAAGGAATTTTATTTATTAAAGGTTTTTCTATGTGTTACCTTATTTGCGCGAATAAGGGCTGCACTTTTTCTTCCAAATTTTGGCCTACAAAATCGTGGTGTAGCCTATAATTGAGAATCCAACGCGCCCCCCCCCCCCTACTTAAGTCATTAGTTTCAAAATTTCAAAAATTACATGCTCACATTTATTTTGGTTTGAGAAACGGATTAAAGTATAAATTCTTTTAAAAAATAAATTTGTAACTGTTTCGCAAAAGTTCGTCTACGTTTTTGTATAAGTTCACAGAATCGGTGCGACGATTGATAAAGTCGATATTTCGATATAAATCGAATGGTCTAATTCTGTGCCGCAGCCAACCATTGCAGACAACAGAGGTTTATTAACACGTCTGTGTGGTCTTATTAAAGAAAAGCAATACGTAACATACAGATTTCCTAAGTTCAGAACCCGTTTTAATTTAATGTGGTGTGAAAGTCTTAAGAGTGCATTGTGCGATTTCTTACCGTGAGTTTACGTTTATGCCTTCTGCCAGCGGTGATGGGAGGTTAAGATGGCGGAACAGCTGATTTGTAAAGCTAATGATAATGTTAAATTCAAAAGTTACATTTAAAAATAACGCATTTTTCGACGACTGGATTCATAGCTTTCACAATCGTTGGGGTTATTTCCAAGAAACGATGTTCATCGAACTTTAGGCATCGCAGTGATCAATTTAGGCTATATTGAACTGTAGTGAAACGAAAATATGAACTCTATTTACTTTTTGTTTTGACCATGAAATAAGTAAATAATGCTGTTCCCGATCTATGTTTGACAGGTTCTTGATGTAGCCTTATCTGGCCAGTAAATCAATTATACTTGTAAACTACTAGTTACGGTATTCAAAGATATAACGAGAATAATTAGTGTCTGAATGACACCGCAAGTGAGATTATTTATTTTGTACACTTTAATTTGTACCAGCAGTTTATACATATTCATTAATATCAATTTCAGTCAAATAATTCTTATTTCCATGCTACTGAATGTTGCGATGGGGCGGAACATGCTTTTCCTTCTGCTGATGGAAAAATGTTTTGTGGTCGTTTAGGGGATGATACTATATGATTCCCGCTTTGGTGCTGTTCAGTCCACATGCGCCTTAATACATTTTCCAACTAATATACAAAAGTACATACTAGTTATACACACAAAATGTGGACATACAGGGTGAGTTGCAAAAGAATAATGTTCACCACACAGCTATCGTTTTAAATAAGTTTAATTTGTCTTCATTACATATCCTGTCTAAGAGAAGGGATAGGTTGTTGGGACACATTCTGAGACATCAAGAAATCATCAACTCGGGTGAAAATCATAGAGGGAGACCAAGGGACAAATACAGTAAGCAGATTCAAAAGGATGTAGGTTGCCATTCTTATTCTCAGATGAAGAGGCTTGCACAGGACAGGTAAGTGTAGAGTGCTACATCGAACCACTCTGTGGACTTAAGACACATAACAACAGCTTCCAAACAAGAGGAACATTGCTGTCTACACAAAAATTTTTATGGTCCATGGTGTAGGATAGCTTCCAACAATTTTTGACACCCTTACATCGATTCCCATAAAAATTCGTAGATACTTGTAATTTTTTTGTAGTTGGAGGAGAAGAGGTGAATTGAGAGAGTTGGGTGAGGAGATGATCAATGACAGGGAGAGGAGGTGACAGACAGACAAATGAGGGAAGAGGAAATGACTTAACAGACGATATAAATAAATAAATAAATAAATAAATACATGGGCAATGTCGTATTTCAGCTTGTAGTTTTGGCAATTCTTGTTAACTGGAAACTATGTTTGATTTCTCTTAAACTTCCTGTAGTGAATTTTGCATGTAATATGTCTGTAATAAACTAATAATTGTTAAACATTGACCTTCCTTTTTTCTTCAAACAAAAAATCCAGTATGTTGTATTACATTGTCAAGGAGGAGGAAGAAAGGGATTACATTGTTTCTAGCTGACATTGAATATCTTTTATCTGATGAATGGTTGTGTTTGGTCATACTATGCTTTATATTCCATGTAGGATTGTCCATTATTGTATTGCTATCAGAGTGAGTCATTCATAAGAGAATAGCAAACCTATGAAAGTTTTGTCTAAGATAAATACTAAAGGTTTTTAACAGTGAAAGTGTGAACTTTTGTCTAAGCTTAAATAAAGCTTTAAATCAGTTGTCCAAACAGCTGCATAATTAGTGCATACAAATCTTGTATTTCAGGTTCGTGGCAAGAAACATAGGTGGTTTCCAAAAATATTAAAAACAAGAGATCCACTCATTGTTTCTCTTGGATGGAGGCGTTTCCAAACATTGCCCATATATGCAAAACTGGAGGACAATTTGCGACATAGGTAAGAACGTTTGGGAGAGCTATACAAATGTAAATTCATGTAAACTGGTTTACTGGAGGCATTGATTGAGTTATGTGAACATGTGTTTTTGGTAAAGTTGTCTTCCAGTATGTGAGACAGATTCTGACATTGTTACACCTAAGTATTATATCATACAATTCATTTTAAAGACGTACGATGAGCTGCAACAGACACATAACAAAGACACTTACATATACAACACTGAAGCAATCATCCATCAACCTTCTTGAGACACGAGAGCAGTCACACAATCACACTTTACAGTCACACAACCGTCATCTCCATCATGACGATTGTGTGACTTTGAAGTGTGGTTGTGTGAATGCTCTCTAGTCTGAAAAGAAGGCTGATGGCTGATAGCTTAAGTGTTGTATATGTGTCTTATTTATGTGCCTGTCCCCACTTTTTGTATGTCTTTGCAGTAAGTTGTAAACTCTCCTTATTATATTGTTGAATTCTAACCTGGACTTTCCATTATTAAATTTTGTATCTCTTGCAGAAGTTATAGATTTTACTTAAAATGTCTGTATTTTTAAGTTGTTTCTTTGAGTTGTATACATCAACAGTTAACAGTTCACTTCTTACTACCATTATATGCTTATGATCTTTATCATTTGCTGTAGTCAAGATTTTATTACTTAATGTTTCTTTTAGGTACCTCAAATACACTCCACAGCATGTTGCTTGTATGGTACATTTCTGGGGGCCAATTACACCACAAGGCACAGGTTTTCTCGCAGTTCAGAATGCTGACAACACAGTAAGTTCTTAGTGCAAGGATTTTGGTGACAATTTTATATGTTTACTATTTATTTTATGAAGATACTACAAGAAGCAGCTGTTTTGGTCAATTTTGTTTTTGATGGATTTTATCTTTTTTTAAATATAGCAGCAGACATTCCGAATTGCGTTAACTGGCTCTGTTGTGGAACTGGATAAGTCAGCTCAGATTCTCAAGAAATTGAAGTTGACTGGTACCCCTCTAAAAATTTACAAGAAGACTGCTTTTATTAAAGACATGTTCTCTTCAACTCTTGAAGTTGCTAAGTTTGAAGGTGCAAAAATCAAAACTGTGTCAGGAATAAGAGGCCAGATAAAGAAAGCTGCCTCAAAACCAGAAGGTGCTTTCAGGGCAACATTTGAAGACAAGATACAGCTTAGTGGTAAGTGGCAGAATGATTTTTACACTAGTAGAGCTTATTGATAATGGACACAGGTATCCTAATGTCTCCATCCTAAACCATATATATCTGCCTAGGTGTTTATGCGTTTGGTTATGTGTGAGTGTGTGTGTATTTGTTTTCCTTCCTTTTTGTCCCCTAAGGTAAGTCCTTCCACTCCTGGGATTGGAATGGCTCCTTTTCCACTTCCTTAAAACCTGTATCCTTCCCTTTCTCCTCTCCTTCCTTCCTCTTTTACCCAAAGAAGCCACCACTGGTGGCGAAAGCTTGTTTGTGTGTTTTTGTGTGTGTTTGGTGTTTCTGTCGACGAACCTGTACTTTAGGTAAGTCAAAAATCTTTATTTTATACCTATATATATTTTTCCTACCCTTTTTTCCTGAAGAAGCTGCCAGTGGTGGCGAAAGCTTGTATGTGTGTTTGTGTGTGATTTTATTTATTTATTTGTTTCTATCGACGAGCCGTTCCTTTTGGTAAGACATCTCTTTTATATATATATATATATATAGGAAAAATTCCTAACAGGAAAAAAATATACGTAAAAAATAGATGAAGAACACTTACCAGGCGAAGGGGCACAGGCAGTAATAGCAACAAATAAACACACAGACACACACACACACTCAAAAATGCTAGCTTTCGCAGCCTAGCTGCTTCATCAGGCAGAAGGGAAGGAGAGGGAAAAGGAAATGATGAGGGATTTAAGGAAGGGGGTAAGGAGCCATTCCAATCCTGGGACAGGAAAGACTTACCTTGGGGGAAAAAATGGAAGGTAAATAAATGCACATACACCCACACATTTACACAGACGCAAGTACACTTGAGTTTATTTGTTGCTATTACTGCCTGTGCCCTTTCGCCTGGCTGAAATCCTTACCCAGCCTGTTACCTCCTGAAACCTTCCTTGTAACCATCGATGCCACTTCCTTATACACTAATATCCCACATGCCCAGGGCCTCGCTGCGATGGAATATTTCCTTTCACGCCGACCACCCACTTCCTTACCTAAAACCTCTTTCCTTAATACCCTAGCCAGCTTCATCCTAACCCACAACTTCTTCACTTTTGAGGGCCGGACATACCAACAACTAAAGGGAACAGCCATGGGGACCAGGATGGCCCCCTCGTACGCGAACTTATTTATGGGACGCTTAGAGGAAGCCTTCCTGGACACCCAAGCCTGTCAACCCAAAGTTTGGTATAGATTCATTGACGACATCTTCATGATCTGGACTCACAGTGAAGAAGAACTCCAGAATTTCCTCTCCAACCTCAACTCCTTTGGTCCCATCAAATTCACCTGGTCCTATTCCAAATCCCATGCCACTTTCCTCGATGTCGACCTCCATCTATCCAACGGCCAACTACACACATCCGTCCACATCAAACCTACCAATAAACAACAGTACCTGCATTATGACAGCTGCCATCCTTTCCACATCAAACGTTCCCTTCCCTACAGCTTAGGTCTTCGTGGCAAACGAGTCTGCTCCAGTCCTGAATCCCTGAACCAATACACCAATAACCAGATAACAGCCTTCACATCCCGCAGCTATCCTCCTGGTCTGGTACAGAAGCAAATTGCCAGAGCCACTTCCTCATCTCCCCAATTTAAGAACCTTCCACAAAACCCCAGAAGTGCCCCTCTTGTCACCGGATACTTTCCGGGACTGGAGCGGACTCTGAATGTGGCTCTCCAGCAAGGATATGACTTCCTTAAATCCTGCCCCGAAATGAGATCCATCCTTCATGACATCCTTCCTACTCCACCGAGAGTGTCTTTCCGCCGCCCACCTAACCTCCGTAACCTCCTAGTCCACCCCTATGAAATCCCCAAACCACCTTCCCTACCTTCTGGCTCCTACCCTTGTAACCGCCCCCGTTGTAAAACCTGCCCTATGCACCCTTCCACCACCACTTACTCCAGTCCCGTAACCCGGAAGGTGTACACGATCAAAGGCAGAGCCACTTGCGATAGTACCCACGTGATCTACCAACTGACATGCCTGCACTGTGAAGCGTTCTATGTGGGAATGACCAGCAACAAACTGTCCATTCGCATGAATGGACACAGGCAGACAGTGTTTGTTGGTAACGAGGATCACCCTGTGGCTAAACATGCCTTGGTGCATGGCCAGCACATCTTGGCACAGTGCTACACCGTCCGGGTTATCTGGATACTTCCCACTGACACCAATCCTTCAGAACTCCGGAGATGGGAACTAGCCCTTCAGCATATTCTCTCTTCCCGTTGCCCACCTGGTCTCAACCTCCGCTAAATTCGAATTCCCACCCACCATCTTAACATCTTTGCCTTGGTTCTCTGGACGGAGCCTCTGCCTCAAGTGGCATCTCTGTCTAACTTCTTTGCTTTCTACAGTTCTACAGTATGTCTGCCTAAGTGTACTTGTGTCTGTGTAAATGTGTGGGTGTATGTGCATTTATTTACCTTCCATTTTTTCCCCCAAGGTAAGTCTTTCCTGTCCCGGGATTTTAATGGCTCCTTACCCCCTTCCTTAAATCCCTCATCATTTCCTTTTCCCTCTCCTTCCCTTCTGCCTGATGAAGCAGCTAGGCTGCGAAAGGTAGCATTTTTGTGTGTGTGTGTGTGTGTGTGTGTGTGTGTGTGTGTGTGTGTGTGTCTGTGTGTTTATTTGTTGCTATTACTGCCTGTGCCCCTTTGCCTGGTAAGTGTTCTTCATCTATTTTATATATATATATATATATATGAACTTCTTTGCTTTTCACAAATGTCTGTCTAGGTGTGCTTGCGTTTCGATATGTCTGAGTGTGTGTGTATTTGTTTACCTTCCTTTTTTTTCCCCTAAGGTAAGTCCTTCCACTCCTGGGATTGGAATGACTCCTTTTCCACTTCCTTAAAACCCATATCCTTCCCTTTTCCTCCCCTTTTTTCCTCTTTTTCCTGAAGAAGCTGCCAGTGGTGGAGAAAGCTTGTATGTGTGTTTGTGTGTGATTTTATTTGTTTCTCTCGACGAGCCGGTCCTTTTGGTAAGTCATCTCTTTTCTATTTTTATATAAAGATTTTTGACTTACCTAAATTACAGGCTTGTCGATAGAAACACGAAACACACAAAAACACACGACCATTCGAGCTTTCGCCACCAGTGGTGGCTTCTTCGGGAAAAAGAGGGAGGAAGGAGAGGAGAAAGGGAAGGATACGGGTTTTAAGGAAGTGGAAAAGGAGCCATTCCAATCCCAGGAGTGGAAGGACTTACCTTAGGGGACAAAAAGGAAGGTAAACAAATACACACACACTCATAGATATCCACATCCAAACACACCTAGGCAGACATTTGTCAACAGAACCCCAGAAGTGCCCCTCTTGTCACCGGATACTTTCCGGGACTGGAGTGGACTGAGATCCATCCTTCATGACATTCTCCCCACTCCTCCGAGAGTGTCTTTCCGCCGCCCACCTAACCTCCGTAACCTCCTAGTCCATCCCTATGAAATCCCCAAACCACCTTCCCTACCTTCTGGCTCCTACCCTTGTAACCGCCCCCGTTGTAAAACCTGCCCTATGCACCCTTCCACCACCACTTACTTCAGTCCCGTAACCCGGAGGGTGTACACAATCAAGGGCAGAGCCACTTGCGACAGCACCCACGTGATTTACCAACTGACATGCCTGCACTGTGAAGCGTTCTATGTGGGAATAACCAGCAACAAACTGTCCATTCGCATGAAACACGCCTTGGGGCACGACCAGCACATCTTGGCACAGTGTTACACCGTCCGGGTTATCTGGATACTTCCCACCGACACCAATCCTTCAGAACTCCGGAGATGGGAACTAGCCCTTCAGCATATTCTCTCTACCCGTTACCCACCTGGTCTCAACCTCCGCTAAATTCGAATTCCCACCCACCATCTTAACATCTTTGCCTTGGTTCTCTGGACAGAGCCTCTGCCTCAAGTGGCATCTCTGTCTAACTTCTAACTTCTTTGCTTTCTACAGTATGTCTGCCTAAGTGTACTTGTGTCTGTGTAAATGTGTGGGTGTGTTGTGTATTTGTTTACCCTACTTTTTTCTCCCCAGGGTAAGTCTTTCCTGTCCCGGGATTGGAATGACTCCTTATCCACTCCCTTAAAACCCTCATCATTTCCTTTTCCCTCTCCTTCCCTTCTGCCTGACGAAGCAGCTAGGCTGCAGCTAGAACTCCGGATATGGGAACTAGCCCTTCAGCATATTCTCTCTTCCCGTTGCCCACCTGGTCTCAACCTCCGCTAAATTCGAATTCCCACCCACCATCTTAACATCTTTGCCTTGGTTCTCTGGACAGAGCCTCTGCCTCATGTGGCATCTCTGTCTAACTTCTAACTTCTTTGCTTTCTACAGTTCTACAGTATGTCTGCCTAAGTGTACTTGTGTCTGTGTAAATGTGTGGGTGTATGTGCATTTATTTACCTTCCATTTTTTCCCCCAAGGTAAGTCTTTCCTGTCCCGGGATTGGAATGGCTCCTTACCCCCTTCCTTAAATCCCTCATCATTTCCTTTTCCCTCTCCTTCCCTTCTGCCTGATGAAGCAGCTAGGCTGCGAAAGCTAGCATTTTTGAGTGTGTGTGTGTGTCTGTGTGTTTATTTGTTGCTATTACTGCCTGTGCCCCTTCGCCTGGTAAGTGTTCTTCATCTATTTTTTACGTATATTTTTTTCCAGTTAGGAATTTTTCCTCTATAATATATATATATATACGTAAAAAATAGATGAAGTACACTTACCAGGCGAAGGGGCACAGGCAGTAATAGCAACAAATAAACACACAGACACACACACACACAAAAATGCTAGCTTTCGCAGCCTAGCTGCTTCTTCAGGCAGAAGGGAAGGAGAGGAAAAAGGAAATGATGAGAGTTTTAAGGGTAAGGAGTCATTCCAATCCCGGGACAGGAAAGACTTACCTTGGGGGGAAAAATGAGGGTTAACAAATACACACACACCCACACATATACACAAACACAAGCACACTTAGGCAGACTTACTGTAAAGCTCCGTCTCTAATGACCACGGTGTTGATGGGATGTTAAACCCTAAGCTTATTTCCTTTTCTTTTTCACAAACTTACCTTATCCCATCAGAGGCTGGACCACCTATGAAAGCAGCCATGTGATGAATAAGGACCACTACTAAACTGTGGCCCAGAGAAAGGTGGAGCATCTATAGCACAAAATGCAGCTGAGCATAACATGCTTGATTTCAGTGGCTGCTTCATAACTTTGGGCATCTGGATCTTACACTCCAGCACTAGCTTTTCTGAATTGCACAGATAGGGGTAATCCTTCCAATGGATTCTCTGGCCTCAATCTACGGTGACCTACTAACCCTAACCCATCAATTTGTGCCCCACTATCTTACACCAGCTTCCAATTGATGCCTCTCACCCTCACTGTTTGCTGCTATTTCCTCTCCCCTGCTCCTGATATTGCCTCCCCTCTCCTTCCACTGTGGTCTAAAGTTGCATCTCATGTTAAAGTCCCTGAACTCTCTGACAAGTGGTGCTGATGTCTCTGCCCTCGCCCTGCATCCTTCCCTTTCTCCACTCCAAACTCTACTCACACCTGAGATGCTTTTGCCAGAGATGGTGGTCACTTGTGTGTGTGCATGTTTTGCCTGTTTGATTGTATAAAAGTGTATATACTGTTTTTCTTATGGGGGATGTGTCTGCAAGCTCATTCTCTGAGTGTTTGATTGTCTTTTCTACATGCCTGTCCATGTCTCGGAGATCTTTACAGTGAGTAGTAATCTATCCTCATAATATCACTGATATTCCATCCTAGACTTTTCATTGTTAGATAATATTGAATACATGTTACAATGTTTTTCTTTTAGATTCTGGCAGTTTTGTAGATGGGATCTAATTACTCATCTTATCCACAGCCTAGCACTTGGTTCTAAATTCAGCGTCATTCTGGAATGGACTGTGTACTGTTTTTTCTTTCAAATAACCTATCTTTCAAGAGTGCTGGTTAATTAAGTAAAGTAGGCAGGAGAGTTTCTCTCTAGTTCAGAAAGTAGAAATGAGGTCTTGGCAGAATTGTGGTAGTGTCAATCTATAACAAGATTCCAAGTTCATGTCTTCATGTACAACATGGTGTTAATCTGCCAGGAGGCTTCAAACCAGAATATGTCTGTCAGTCCTGCCTGGATGCATTATTGTTATAACATTACACAAACAACTGGCTTAACACATTGTGGACTGCCCATGAGCCAGACTCATTCAGCTGTAGCCAGTCAGGCAGACAGTGCCTGAGTATGACTTCTGCAACACTAAGATATTTTTTGCTGATATTTCACAACCTGCCCTCTGTTGATAACAATGTAAAATGAAGACATGTTCTTTGCATTGTGCTGCCACATAGTGAGTTGCATTTTAACTATTTGTGCACAACAGAAGGGATTTGTATATCTCGCTCTTTTGAGCCCAGCACTGCTGCCGTGTGCTAATTGTGTACTGTCTGCGTAGTGCTTGTGCTTTGCATATACTTGACATGGCAACTTTACATGAGAGCGATGTTTTCAGTGGCCTAGAAGAGTAAATAGACAATTCTGGTTCAGAAGGAGAAGCTGATTATCTGTAACAGTCATGTGTACAAGTTTTCTTAAGGAATAAAAACACAATTTACTAAAAAATGTTGTGTATCTGCTAATTTAAATATTTTATAATATTTTTTATAGATAAAACAGGTTTCGTTGTTTCAAATCAGACAGGAAACTCAATTATTGCATTCATAATTAGAATGCTGTAATTTTCAAAGAACTTGTTGAAAACAGCAGCTTGCCTGCCTCATCCATGATGAATTATGCCAGTCTCGGATGTGTTAAATTTGATTGTGTGTGTAAAATTAATTTATAGAATTCTTTTTTCCCTCTAGATATTGTGTTCTGTCGGACGTGGTACAAAGTTGATGTACCAAAGTTCTACAATCCAGTCACATCCCTGTTATTGCCTCCGGACCAAAAGAACCTGTGGCGTGGAATGCGTACTGTTGGTGAACTGAAGCGAGCTAAGGGCATACGCCGGGAACCTGATTTTGATAGTCTGTACAAGGTGAGTGATGTGCTTGAATATATTCGAGATCCAAAAGCTATTGTAACTAATAGTATTGATCTGTAATTTCCGTAGCATTACATACTAAAAATAAGTGATATAAATTATTTTAAAATTGATAGTCTTGTTTAGCCTGAGATACACGGTTAAGTGTGTGTGAAGTGCATCTGTATGATTGTGTGAATGAGAGTTTGTATCTTTTTTCTGGCGAAGGCTGTGCCCAAAGGTACGTTGTGTGTATAAGAGTGTCTTCTTTATTTTGTGCCTGTCCCGGCTTGGTGAGGTATTTGTGGTGAGTCGCAAATTACCCTCATCATAGTATTCCATTCTTATGATAGCCCATCTCATTCTTCATGAATAATGTGTCCTACAATAATAGAACTTTACAGAAACTTAGGAGTGGAATATTAGGAAACTGCCTACAAATGTGTTCCGAATAGAGTTGGTATTAACAATGTAATAAACAACCACCTCATGCATGATGAAGCTGTTTTTCACATGTGATGAATTAGTAGTAACTGCATAATAAATTGAAAATGCATGCATGAGGGTAGTTTTTCATCAACCTTATTTTGTATGACCTCACATCTTGTGAACTGTTTGTTGTACTGTCATATAATTTTGTAGCTCATTCAGTGGTATCTGTGTAGAGTGTCTCTAAAATGTTTCCCGAATTTAATTAGTAATGTAGAAGTAATAAATTGTATCATCATGCCATATGGTAAAGTTTTACTTGGCGAATAAAGGAAAAGAAGTTAAGCAACAAAGTTATTCCCTGTTAGAAAGAACAGACACCACACCAACCTCATTTTTACACTTTTCAATGGATGTAGGAAATGGTGTAAAGTGCGGGAAAACATAAAGTGTGAAAAATAACTTTTGAAATTTACTTACTGAATCACTTTTTCATTTTTGTAGTTTATGTATGATATATGTACTTAGTAGGCATCATAATACTTGCCATGAAGTTTGTTTATTATGTATTAAGGGTTATCTGATTTTGTACTATTTAAGTGTCAAGCTGAACTGAGACGTAATTTTATAGGAAGTAGAAATTTTTTTGTCTTAATCAATGTCAACAATCCTTTAACTAGCATTCATTATTTAAGTAAGAAAACATTGCAAAGGTTCCATATTTTTCGATGCTTTGCATGACAATATTCGAGAATTATTTGCATTCTCAAGTAAACATATATTCATACAAAGTTCTCGGTTTACTTGCTGTGTCAGATTATAATACTCTCTCTCTCTCTCTCTCTCTCTCTCTCAAAGCTTTTCATGGTATCCACCATCATCGTCATTGGGGAAAGACTGAGTGTTGTGAACTGCGAGGCTCCTTCTTTTATAAGCAGAGGACAGCTTCTGATTGGCTGGATGACATCACTGGTGACAACACAGAGCTGCGTTGGACAGAGGTAGCGCCCTCCGCGTCTGCAGAGGCCTTCCCCCCCCCCCCCCCCCCCCCGGGCACACTATCCAGCGATACTTGCAGCACCATCCATCACATCAGACTGTAAAAGACAAGAAGTTTTGCAGATCATCCTTTGAGCCCTTTCTTTATCAAGTGCATGTTTCCATTCATTGATGAGTACATAACCAGTGTCTCTGTTGACTTGTTTTCACACTGTTTAATTTCAACCGCTTCTTTGATCACAGAGACCAAATGGTTCAATGCATGAGCAAGTATTCACGTTTCATCAAACAGGATCTTGCGTTTATTCAACAAGCTGTGTTCAGCACCTGCAGATTTTTCCATACTTCTGAATTTAAGATGTCGCTGGAGCTCCAAGCATCGATCATCCACTGTTAGTATTGACTGGCACACACAACTTTTGCCAGACTTGCAAAGACTATTATGAATTCTTACCACTTTTAATCCAAGATTGTCCTTAACCAGTCATAACATCTCTTTAATTTTCCTGGATGGCCGGAAGACTGGTTTGATTCCTTGCCTGTTGAGGACTCTTTCAATCTTAATAGTTGTAGCACCACAGAATGGCTATGTGTAGCTTGTTTCATCTGCGTCCTGTCTTGGTTTCCTTGACAGCATTGATTTAATATTGTGTCCAGTGTACCTTTTCTTTCTGAACACCGTCTTCAGGTGGTTGATCTTGGAGCCAAGATGGTCGTTGTTGCTGTGGTCTTCAGTCCAGAGACTGGTTTGATGCAACTCTCCACCCTACTCTATCCGGAGCAAGTCTTCATCTCCTCATAAGAACAACAACCTACACCAATTTGAATTTGCTTACTATATTCATCTCTTGGTCTCCCTCTGTGATTTTTACACCACACCCTTCCCTCCAATGCTAAATTCACAATTCCTTGATATCTAAGAATGTGTCCTACCAATCAATCCCTTCTTTTAGTCAATGTATGCCAGAAATTCCTTTTCTCCCCAATTCTGTTCAGTAACTCCTCATTAGTTATGCGATCCACCCACCTGATCTTCAGCATTCTTCTGATGGTACTTTTCTGAAATAGATCTTGCTCTGTGTACTAAGGTGTTCAGCATAGCCCTCGTCTGAGCAGGATGGTTAAAGCTAAGTGCATTGAGGTACAATCTGTATGCGTTGGTGTTCTATACACAGAACGGCCGAGTCATCCATCAGGTTTCCTCTCCACCAACACATCAAATAATGGTAATCTGCCATCCCTTTCCGTCTCCATTGTAAATTTTATGTCAGGATGTATACCATTCAAATTATCTACAAATTGATGCAGTGTATCATTGCCATGTGACCCGTTTAACCCTTTCACTATGGTGAACTTCTGTAGAAGTCAGGAGTGAATGTGCCACTCAACCAGTGGACTGCTGCAGCAGTCAAGTGCTGCCTGTTTTGCCCAGCCAGTGGACTGCTGTAGCAATTCCGCCTCGCGTCATATTTCTCCGCTTTACTCCGCTCGACTTGTGTGGAAGTTCGACTTATGCACCATCTAGCAGCTTTGTTGATAGTCTGTAGTTAACAAGAGATTCACTAGATGGCGGTTGCTTTCAGTTTCAAAGAGTTGATTTCACTCGAGTTGTATTGCTTGTAACTTTGAGGATGAAAGCGAATCATCGTCCGAATCTGCCCAGTGACTGGCACTCGTCCACATCCCGCGGCACAACTATCACGGTGCCAGAGTGAAAGGGTTAAAAAAGTATTGTCAACATATCAGAATGGACAGAAGGAGGCACTGAGCAATGCTCGTTCTTCAAAATCGTCCATGAAGTTAGCAATGGCTGGTGACAATGGCGAACCGATGGCCATCCCGTCGGTTATCTCCTAATACTTTCCACCATACAAGTAATAAGTTGCAGTTAATGTGTGGTGAAAAAATTTCAACATTTCAGGTGAGAAATGATTGTTGTGGTTTTATGTTAATCAGTCCGGAGACTGGTTTGATGCAGCTCTCCACCCTACTCTATCCTGAGCAACCTTTTCAACTCCTCATAAGAACAGCAGCCCACATCCATTTGAATCTGCTTGCTATTTGCTTCTCTTGGTCTCCCTCTGCGAATTTTACCCCACAAACTTCTCTCCAATGCTAAATTTATGATTCCTCGACATCTAAAAAATTGTCCTACCAAGCAATCCCTTGTTTTAGTCAAGGTATGCCAAAAATTCCTTTTCTCACCAATTCTGTTCATTAGTTTGCAATCTAACCACCTAATCTTCAGTATTCTTATGTAGCACCACGTTTCAAAAGCCTATATTCTCTTCCTGTCCGCACTGTTTATTTTCCATGTTTCACTCCCGTACAAGGCAACACTCCACACAAACGCCTTCAGAAAAGACTTCCTTACACTTAAAGTAATGTTCGATGTTAGCAAATTTCTCTTTTTCAAACATTCTTTTCTTCCCATTGCCATTCTGCATTTTGTATCCTCTGTACTGCAACCATCATATGTTCTTATACATTCTTCTACAGATTTGCATTTGGCTTCTAGCCACTCCTGCTTAGCCATTTTGCACTTCCTGTCAATCTCATTTCTTAGTCGTCTGTACTCCATTTTGCCTGTTTCATTTACTGCATTTTTATATTTTCCCCTTTCATCAATTAAATTTAGTATTTCCTGTGATAACCAAGGATTTTTGTAGGTCTTCCTTTCTACCTATTTTGTCCTCTGCTGCCTTCACTATTTCATCTCTCAATGCTACCCATTCCTCTTCTCCTGTTTTATTTCCCCCTGTTTCTGTCAATTGTTGCCTAAAGCTCCCTCTGAAATTCTTAAGAACTTCAGGTTCCCTAAATTTATCCAAGTCCCATCTCCTTATTTTTCCTACCTTTCTGCATTTTTTCAGTTTCAGCCTACAGTTCATGACCAACAAGTTATGATCATAGTCTATATCTGCCTCTGGGTATGTATTACAGTTTAAAACCTGGTTCCGGAATCTATGTTTTACCATAATAAAATCTATCTGATACCTTCCGCTGTCTTCTTCCACGTACACAACCTTCTTTCATGATTCTTAAACCAGGTGTTTGTTATGATTAAATCATGTGTTCCATGCAAAATTCTATCAGGCAACTTCATCTTTCATTCCTTCTGCCCAGTCCATATTCACCTACTATTTTTCCTTCTCTTCCTTTTCCTACTACCGAATTCCAGTCTCCCATCACAATTAAGTTTTTTTTGTCCTTAATTGTCTGAATAGTTTCCTTTTAACGTCTCATACATATATTCAATCACCTCACCATCGGCAGAGCTAATTTGCATATAAACCTGTACTACTGTTCTCGGTGTTGCCTTCTTTCCTATCTTGACACTGATAATGCGATCATTGTGCGGACCATAGTAGTTTACCTGCATTCCTATTTTCTTATTTGTTATCAGTCCTACTCCTGTGATACCCCCAACTGATTTTGTATTTATAATTCTGTACTCACCTGACCAGAAATCATGTTCATCCTGCTACCAAACTTCACTAATTCCCACTATATCTAATTTCAACCTATCCATTTCCCTTTTTAAATGTTCTAATTTTCCTACACAATTAAGGGATCTAACATCCCATGCTCTGATCCGTAGAATGCTAGTATTGTCTTTCCTGGCGACATCCTCCTGAGTAGTCCCCGCCCAGAGATCCAAATTGGGGACTAGTTTACCTCCAGAATATTTTACCCAAGAGGCTTTTAATAGAGTAGAGCTACATGTCCTTGGAAAAAGTGACGGCTGTAGTTTCCCCTTGCTTTCAGCCGTTTGCATTAACAGTGTGGCACAGCAACATTAGTTGATGTTGCAAGGCCAGCTCAGTCAATCATCCAGACTGTTGCCCCTGTAACTACTGTAAAGGCCGCTGCCCCTCTTCAGGAACCACACGTTTGTCTGGCCTCTCTACAGATACCCCTCCGCTGCTTGCACCTACGGTATGGCTATCTGTAGCGTTGAGGCACGCAAGCCACCTCACCTCGGGAATGTCTGTGGTTCATGATTAGCCTACAGTTTTAAGGTGTCTGTCACTGGTACCTTAACCATGGCTAACCATGACATTGTTCGGGCCTATCTTCATCTGCTTTATGATGTCAACAAACATTTATGAGTTGTTGATATGATGTTCACAGTGGCCGACTATGATTGTTGGCTAATCATTTCTCATCTGAAATGTTGAAATTATTTCGCTACAAATTAAATACAACTTATTTATTCTATGGTGGATAGTGTTAAGAGATCACTGGTGGGATGGCGACAGGTTCGCGCTAACTTCTTCATGGAAGATTTTGAAAAACAAGCATTGCTCAGTGCCTCCTTCTGTCCCTCCTGCTTTTTTAGATATGTTGACAATACTTTTTTAAACTGGCCAAATGGTAATGAGACGCTGCAGCAATTTGTTGATAATTTGAATGGTATACATCCAACATAAAATTTACAGTTAAGATGAAAAGGATGGCAGATTACCTTTCTTAGGTGTGTTGGTGGAGAAGAAACCTGACGAATAGTTTTCACCATTCTGCTCAAAAGAGAGCTGTGCTGAACACCTTAGTACACACAGCAAGAACTATTTCAGACAAGAAGCATCTTGGTTCAGAGATCAACCGTCTGAAGAGGTCAGAAGAACGGGTACACTGGACATGATATTAAATCAACGCTCTTGAGGAAACCAAGAGAGGATGTGGATGAAACAAGCCAAGAAAACCAACAGATAGCACAGCTTTCTGTGGTGCTACAACTAGTAACATCAGAAGAGTCATAAACAGGCAAGGAATCAAACCAGTCTTTTGACCACCCAGGAAAATCAAAGAAATGTTATGACTGGTTAAAGAAAATCTCGGATTAAGAGTGCTATGGATTTATAATAGCCCTTGCGAGTGTGGTATAAGTTATGTGGACCAGTCAATGTGAATTGTCGCTGAACAATGCTTAGAGCACCAGTGTCATTTTGAATTTAGATATGTGGAAAAATCTTCAGTCGTTGAACACAGCTTGTTAAATAAACACAAGCTCCTGTTTGATGAAATGAGAATACTTGCTGATGCATCAAACTGTTGGGATTCTGTGATCAAACAAGAGGATGAAATTAAACTGTGTGAAAACCACTTCAACAGAGACACTGGTTACAGAATCAGCAGCCCATGGAAGCATTTGCTTGATAAAGAATGGGCACAAAGGAACACCTCCAAAATTTCTCGTATTTTACCATCTGGTGCGACAGATGGCACTGCAAGTAATGCTGGATATTGTGCATCGGCAGGTCTTCGGATGTGGAGGGCGCCACCTCCACGCCGACTCCGTGTTGTCACCACTGACGTCATCCAGCCAATCGGAAGCCATCCTCTGCTTATAAAAGAAGGAACCTCGCAGGTCATGACATTGAGTCTTCCCCCTGACGATAATGAGAATTTTGTATTTTGTTTTCATCATTACTTCAGTTTTGCACATACAGAAGCTTCCTCTACATATGTGCATGGTTTTGTTATCCTCTGTGTGATTTTTGTGTTGCCTGTGTTATTAGCCTTCCTTGTCCACCATCATTTTTCCATTCACCTGTGTTCTCATTCTCAGTTCTCTCTGCTGCATTGTGACAGCCTCTCATTTTCTATACATTGATAACAATCTTCATCATGTTTCTCCTATTCTGTCTTATCTTGGACTTGTCATCTGATCCCCCTTTTGTTGTGCTGCTCAGCTGGATGTGCCAAATGACTGCCATTTAATCACAATTCATGTTAGGTTCACAGTGTATGATGAAATAGCTTTAATATTGCATAAAAATGGCTCTACTTAAGTTTACTACTAGTCAGTATTTATTATTTGCCATGGCTTTCTTCAGATGGCTTTCTTCAGATGATAATGATGGTGGATATTATCAAAAGCAATAAAAAAACTATTTACAAAAAGGTTTTTTAAATCTTAATGTGACATGGCAAGTACACCAACAAGGACTCATTGCGAAAGACTTTGTAGCCATAGCACAAATATATAAATAAGTATTTTTGTGACATTTGTACAGGGTTGGCATCTGACATTGTAATCATCTTTTTGAGGCTATATCATACTGTGCCCCTTCAGTGTGCAGAAAAACATATATCAGCAAACTATCATTGCCACTGCTTATGAAATGTCACAAAATAAATAAATAAATGAAATGCTTACATTAATATTTGCACTTCACAACAAGAATAATTTTTTTCTAATGCATCATGCAAAGCATGGAAGAAATACAGGTTGCATAAACTGATCTGAGCTGACACTCAGCACAGTGACTTATAGTATGCTCCCATCACCCAGAGCATTGTGAGTCATTTTGGCGTCTATTGCAAACAACTTGATGGGGGGGGGGGGGGATATAATGTGTCAAAAAACTTGACTGCATAACATTTGTCAACATTATATTTGAAAGCAAAAACCATGCTAGTGTCAATTTACGTAAATTACGTAACTTTTTCTCCATGTACATGGTTTCATAAAGCATAAAGCCCGGGGAAAGTGTAAATATGTTAAAGATAATATAAGGGCAAATTAATATTTTGAATGTGGGAAATTTGACAGGACCGACAAAAATGGTGTAAATTGTGGGAAAACGTAAAATCTGGGACCATAAAAAATGGAATCTATACTGTAAATGTGTATTTATATGTGATGACTGGGAAGGCAAACCAAATGCTTCCTTTTAATTGGCAGAACACTTAGAAGATGCAGCAAAATTGCTGCAAGGTTTGGGATCCTAAACAGATAGGATTGATGGAGAACAACAAAAGAGTACAGAAAAGAGTATTTCGTATTGTACTGTTGTCATATAGGGGAGAGTGGCACGGAAGTCATACTGGAGTTGTGTTGGGAATCATTACAACAAATACTTTTTTTTTACTGCTGCAAGATCTACTTAGATTGTGTAGTTCAATGTATATTGAAAGAAAATGCCATAATAATAAAATAAGATAAATCAAAACTTGAACAGTAGATAAATAGCATGTAAGTAGTTTGATGAAACCTTTGCTAGACAATCAGTGTAATTTGCAGAGTACCCACATAGATGTAAAATGCTTGCATGCAACTCCTTAGTTCTAAGTAGTCTAAATAGTTACATGTAAAAGTCTGTTTTCAAGAATAGTCTATAATTTTTCTTTAAAATTAAAACTTATGTTTTACAGCCCATAGAGCGCACACCTAAAGTATTTCCTGAGTTGGTCATTCCACGCAGTTTGCAAAAGCAATTGCCGTACAAGGACAAACCAAAATTGGGACCTGTGGGTGGCAAAGAGAGTCTGGAGTCGAAACGAGTTGCAGTTGTGCGAGAGCCTCATGAACAACAGGTAAATTCATTTCATGGAATACATTGGCTGATGTTGACAGTGCTTTATGTTCTGTTAATAGTTTCTTCATGTTATACCAATAGAACAGCTGTATGAGGATAGTTGACAATTAAAAGAACTGTTTGTAATGTATGATTTATGGCCAAGAATTAAGCTATGTTGTAAAAAAATATGAAAACCTTGTACTAATGCCACATTTCTGGAGTTGTCTGGGCTGATCTTTTAATTGTGAACTATCATCTTCTATTGCTGTGCTGTGTGAAAGGGAGGGGGGGGGACATTGCTGCCAAGTTATATATTTATTATAGTACTTCTGTCTGTATTATCTTGATATTTATAACCTCAAATAACATTGTTTTGAACAGGTTGCTGCCATGATGAAGATGCTGAAGGCTTCATATAGAATTAAACAGGAGAAGCTGAAACAAGCGATTAAAGAGAAAAGAAAAGAACATAAGAAAGAACTGGAAAAAGAACAAGAGAAACTGCTACGCAAGCAGAGAGAGTTGAAGAAACAGTTTTGTCGGACAGTCAGTAAAAAGAAAGGCGAATTTAAACCAAAGAAGAGGGCAGGTTAACCGTAACAAAAGTTAACTAAAAGCCCTTATATTTGTACAGTGTATCATAAAAAAAAGATGACCTTTTTGTAATCAGTACTGTTTTAGTGTTTTGCTGTACAGTGTATCATAAAATAAAGTTCACATTTTTCCACTTTAGAATCAACTTCATTGTATAGCCTTCCTGTGTCAGCCTTCAATTTGCTTCCTCATAGAAGCTGCCTTGTTTGTTTTAAGTTTGTCTATGAATTCTTGATACAAACACTTACTTTTAAAAAATATATTTCAAAATATGAGTTAGGATAAGTAGGGAAAACAACTGCAGTTACAAACTTGATCCTCTGATCCACAAGTTAAGCAAATGTAATTTCTAGAGACTGTTATTACATATTTGGTGATTTAAAATGAATTACCTAAAAATCCATTTAAATTTCAATCAGACTTTTAGTTACATACAGTTACTAAAAAATTTAAACTAAATTAAAGACTGTCACTGGATGGGAAGGGAAAATATAATGCATAGAAAATAATGAGTACAGAAGACTGATAGTTACACAGAGAATGATCATATAAAACATAAATAAAAAGTTGGAGAAGAAAGTGTAGAAACAGGACTGGAGAACAAGTCACCGATGTTTCAGCTCCTTCGATACAGTTCTCTGTCTTGTCTTAAGCGAAATTTTCACCTGTAGGTGACTAATACATTTAATATCCTGTATAATCTTCAACTTCTTTTATTCACACATGAGTTTAGTTGTCTGTCTCTGTAATTTTATCAGAATTACATATATATTGCATTGTCAGAAGATTTCTCTAGATCCATAAAATTACAAGAGGGTATATTTGTAACTATTGTGACTTTTTGTTACTCATCAAAGCATGACAGGACAAAATGTTATCAAAATTAATAAATTTGCCTAACTTCTGTTCCCCCATTAACAGATAGTCTTACCGGGGAATCTTCTGCTGCTACCACTGTTACCAGCATCAGTCCTCTTTCCTTCTATCAGGGGTTTCTGTTTTGTTAATCAAAGAATAAAAATGTTAGAAACAGCAGAAGTTTACATACGCAAAGTCAGATAATTCATTGAAAACAATTAATCAGTATATTCTGGAATTGATACATAGGAATGTGATCTAGTGTGTTACACTTAGCAATGCAGATAAAAAAGCACAATATGAAATCCAGCCTGACACTGGAAACATCATGCTGCAGGACAAGGCAAAAATGAGAACAGAATGAGGATCCTACACCACAGAATTGTAATGACGCGCTTTCCTAGCAGGAAAAATGTAAATAAAAAAATAAATGTGGTTTACTTACCAGGCAAAAGAGCACAGGTAAGCAGACAGAAATACAAATAAAAAAAACACACACACACACACACACACACACACACACACACAAAAATGCTGAGATTTTGCAACCCTGGGTTGCTGCTTCAGGGGAAAAAAGGGGGGGGGGAGGAAAGGAAAGGATGCGGGTTTAAAGGAGCAACTGAGGAGACATTCCAGTCCTGGGAGAGGAAAGACTTACCTTGGGGGAAAAAATGATAGGTAAAAACACACACACACACACACACACACACACACCAAGGGTGTGTGTGTGTGTGTGTGTGTGTGTGTGTGTGTGTGTGTGTGTGTGTGTGTGTGTGTGTGTTTACCTTTTGTTTTTTCCCCTAAGGTAAGTCCTTTCACTCCTGGGATATGGATGCCTCCTCATCCACCCCATTAAAATCTGCATCATTCTCTTTGTCCCCTCCTTCTTTCCTTTTTTCCTAATGAAGCAACAAACGGTTGTGAAAGCTTGAATTTTTGCGTTTGTGTGTGTTTTTATTTGTGTATCTGTCTTCAAGCTTGTGCTTTAGGTAAATTAAACGATCTCTATTTTTTATACTGTCGCGTAATTAAACACCATTTATTAATGACATAATACATTCAACTGTAACATATGCACAGACTAATTAACAACCAAAGAATAATTAGACATATCAAAGAACGGACACAAGTCAGAGATATGTGTGCACAGAGTAAACGCACTTCGATAAATCACCACACTTCAATACATATTTTTCCTACCAGGATCGTTTCCCTGTATAATATATGTGGCTGTCGCAGCTCATCATTATGTCTTTGGGGTGTGTTGTACAATTTCTTTATGATATTGTGGAATAAAACCTGGAGTTTCTTTTATTAGATTTTTATTGAGGATTCTGTTAACTTGTCCAGCCTGTAACCCCTTGATTGTGTAAGTTTTCCTGACCCTTTCATCATTTCATGCTTCGCTTAGTTATCTTGTGCTGTCAGTGTGTGTTTTTCTATCAGTATCTTCACATCGTAAATGGTACTTTTGCGTGATTAATCCCTTGATACGAATATGTACAGTTCAGGGTGTTCCTTCCAAAAGGTCCGGCTAGTCCGTGCCTTGTGTTAAAGGAAATAGTCATTTTGAATGAGACTTGTCACCGAAGCTGCTTGACATAATCATCAGAACACCTGGAAATTTCTTCCACATTTATATTGGCAAATGATACTCTCTTCTTTCCAATAACACAGAACTTTATTCCATTCTTCACTAACTACTACATCAGTTTTACATATTTAATACTGATGTGTACTAAATTGAATCTCAATCAAAAATAATAATATAAAACACACACCAGACAGTCAATTACAGATGACCTTAGTCTTATCTCTTCCTTGGCACTGTGCAGTTCTTTTATTCCATACCAGTGAGCACAAATTCACCCTGCAGAAATAAATTCCGTCTGGCAGTATTTGCTCACACAGTGCCCAACCCCTTGTAAAAATAAACTATTTGAATATCTTGGGTCGAGCTAGAAACCAGTAGTGTACAATGTTTCACTACAATCTGACATGTTTCAGTGTGTTTTTCTGTGATTTTTATGTTGTTAATAGTTCTATGCTATTGGCAGCAAAAATGTATACTACGAAAACAAGCAGAATTTTATTAATTTATTTGCTTTAATTTGGTAGCTTCAAAGACTGTACGAGAGAAGCAAATGCTTGCACATTTCTTTTACAAAAATCAACTTTCCAAGTATTTCTTTCCTGTAGTAATACATTTCATCATTAACTGTTACAATAATATGTATTACAATAACATGTACCTTCCATTGTTGTTAACTGTTACAATCTGTCATCAAAAAATTATCTTCATATGTCAAGAGTGCATTGTGTCCGATATAAAAGTCTCAATATGTTTGGTACAATCTCCCAAATGTTGACGACTGCTGGTCCAAACTCAGTTCGTCGACCGCGGTCAAGCGGTATTAGAGAGTATATAGAGAGAATATTGAAGTTATCTTTTAGCCAAGAAAATGAACAACTGAGCTCAAGCAGGGACAGCACAAGCACTACAATGGAAGTATGTTTAACCGGATCACACCTAGAGTTCGAAAGACAAATCATTGCATTTTTATAATCTTGTGTACATGATTGCTTTACTTATGCTGTGAAAATTTACTTGTTTTGATGGGGAAGTTCATTGCTGCTACAGTAAGTCAGCACCAAACTCTAAGATGCAGAAAATTAGATCGTCCTATGAGATGACGGTACTCTAGTTATGCAAGGATATTGTGACATTAGATTTATAGGGGAAATTAGTTTTGTATGGTTTAATTACCGATTATTGTTATTTTATTGATTTTCTTAATTTTAATCAGGCCGATCCATGTGACATATCAATTGAGTTTGTACAATTTTTTGTACTGTTGAAATCCAGGCTCAAGAAATTAATAACTATTCAATTACTGCACACTCTCTGTCATGAACACTAGACAAGGTGCCACATTGGTGCCTTTGCATTAAGCTGGGAAACATCTCAGCTCTTCAGATTTACTGATTTAGGTCATGGCCAAATTCAGATACATGAGGTATCTAGATTATGCAAGAGGCTGTAGCAAGTAATCTGAGCTCAGTTGCTATGTTTGGCTATACAGGGCGGGTCACCTAACATTACCGCTGGATATATTTCGTAAACCATATCAACGAGTCGATTCCACAGACCGAATGTGAGGAGAGGGGCTTGTGTAATTGGTTAATACAAACCATAAAAAAATGCATGGAAGTATGTTTTTTAACACAAACCTACGTTTTCTTTTTTTGTAATGGAACCCCATTAGTTTTGTTAGCACATCTGAACAGATAAACAAATACGTACCCTCAGTGCCGTTTGTTGCATTGTAAAATGTTAATTACATCCGGGGATATTGTAACCTAAAGTTGACGCTTGAAACCTCTCACGTTTAGTTGCATGTTGTAACAAACACGGGCCACGGTCGGCGAGCAGCATCTGCAGGGACATGTTTACAATGACAACCGTGTTTACGAGTGTGGCTATAGTGCACTGTTGTGTTTTGGTCTAGCTGTCGCAGTGTCCGCATGTAGCACTTGCTGCTATTGTTATTCTGCATTCGTATTTGCATGCAGACTAACTGTAGTACACTGTGTTACCAGACGTCTGTGATAGTGTAGTGATGTAGGAACTGTGACCATGGTGTATTCGAACTCTGAAAAGGCAGAGATGATACTTATCTATGGCGAGTGTCGACAAAATGCAGCTGAAGCCTGCAGGGTGTATGCAGAATGGTACCCGGACAGAGAGCATCCAACGTGCCGCACATTTCAAAACATCTACCGCCAACTGTATGCAACAAGTATGGTCGTAGCACGCAAACGGGTCCGTAACAGCCCCGTCACAGGAGAAGCAGGTGCAGTTGGTGTGTTAGCTGCTGTTGCCGTGAACCCACACAGGAGTACACAGGACATTGCGAGAGCCGGTGGACTGAGTCAAAGTAGTGTCATGCACATACTGCATCGTTATCGCTTTCACCCGTTTCATGTGTCGCTACATCAGCAATTACATGGTGATGACTTTAATCATCGAGTGCAATTCTGTCAATGGGCATTAACAGAGAATACGTTGCAGTTCTACCTGTTTACCAATGAAGTGGGTTTCACAAACCAAGGGGCAGTGAATCTACGGAACACGCATTGCTGGTCCGTGGACAATCCTCACTGGCTCCGACAGGCAGAGCGACAGCGACTGTGGACTGTAAATGTATGGTGCGGCAGCCAGAGGTGATGGTTGTATGATTGTGTTGTGTGCCTGTGTGATTGCGAGAGTGTTCTATTTTCTGAAGTTGAAAGTGTTGTATGTGTGTGTATTTCGTATGTGCCTGTCGCAGCTCGTCGCCATGTCTATGCGGTGAGTTGTAATACACACACACACACACACACACACACACACACACACACAAACACTAGCTTTCGCAGCCTAGCTGCTTCTTCAAGCAGAAGGGAAGAAGAGGGAAAAGGAAATGATGATGGTTTTAAGGGAGTGGGTAAGGAGTCATACCAATCCCAGGACAGGAAATACTTACCTTGGGGGGAAAAAAGGAGGTTAGACAAATACACACACACCCACAAATATACACAAACGCAAGCACCCCTATGGAGACATACTGTAGAAACCAAAGAAGTTGGACAGAGATACCACTTGAGGCAGAGGCTGGAATTTATTAATTTATTTGTGCTACTATCACTTCCTGTGCTCCTTCGCATGGTAAGTAATCTTCATCTATATATATATATATATATATATATATATATATATATATATATATATATATAAAATTGACGAAGATTACTCACCAGCGAAGGAGCACAGGTGTGACAGCATCACAAATAAATAAATGAATACACACACAAACGCAAGCTTTCACAACCTAGTTGCTTCTTCAGGCAGAAGGAAGGAGAGGGAAAAGGAAATGATGAGGGTTTTAAGGAAGGGGGTAAGGAGCCATTCCAATCCCGGGAGAGGAAAGAATTACCTTGGGGGAAGGAAAGGAAGGTGAACAAATACACCCACACCCATACATTTACACAAGACGCAAACACACCTAGGCAGACATACTATGTCTACTATTATAGTATGTCTGCCTAGGTGTGTTTGCATCTTGTGTAAATGTATGGGTGTGTGTGTATTTGTTCACCTTCCTTTCCTTCCCCCAAGGTAATTCTTTCCTCTCCCAGGATTGGAATGGCTCCTTACCCCCTTCCTTAAAACCCTCATCATTTCCTTCTCCCTCTCCTTCCCTTCTGCCTGAAGAAGTAACTGGCTTGCGAAAGCTTGTGTTTGTGTGTGTGTATTCATTTATTTATTTGTGATGCTGTCACACCTGTGCTCCTTCGCCTCGTGAGTAATCTTCGTCAATTTTTTATATATAACTTTTCCTGCTAGAAATTTTTCGTCTTAATATTTCCCCTCTCCTTCCCTTCTGCCTGACGAAGCAGCTAGGCTGCGAAAGCTTGTATGTGTGTTTGTGTGTAATTTTATTTTATTTTATTTGTTTCTATCGACGAGCCGGTCCTTTTGGTAAGTCATCTCTTTTATATATATATATATTTCCTGCTAGGAATTTCTCCTCTAGTGAAGGAGCACAGGTGTGATAGTAGCACAGATAAATAAACACACAAACGCAAGCTTTCGCAACCCAGTTGCTTCTTCAGGCAGAAGGAAAGGAGAGGGAAAAGGGAATAATGAGGGTTTTAAGGGAGGGGGTAAGGAGCCATTCCAATCCCGCGAGAGGAAAGACCTACCTTGGGGGAAGAAAAGGAAGGTAAACAAATACACACACATTTACACAGACGCAAACACACCTAGGCATACATACTGTAGAAAGCAAAGAAGTTAGACAGAGATGCCATTTGAGGCAGAGGCTCTGTCCAGAGAACCGAGGCAAAGATGTTAAAATGTTAAAGATTGTGGGTGGGAATTCAAATTTAGCAGAGGTTGAGACCAGGTGGGCAACGGAAAGAGAGAATATGCTGAAGTGCTAGTTCCCATCTCCGGAGTTCTGAAGAATTGGTGTCGGTGGGAAGTATCCAGATAACCTGGATGGTGTAACACTGTGTCAAGACGTGCTGGCTGTGCACCAAGGCATGTTTACCAAGGGTAATCCCCATTACCAACAAACACTGTCTGCCTGTGACCATTCATAGGAATGGACAGTTTGTTGCTGGTCATTCCCACATAGAACACTTCACAGTGCAGGCGTGTCAGTTGGTAGATCACGTGGGTACTATCGCAAGTGGCTCTGTCTTTGATCGTGTACACCTTCTGGGTTATGGGACTGGAGTAAGTGGTGGTGGAAGGGTGCATAGGGCAGATTTTACAATGGGGGCAGTTACAAGGATAGGAGCCAGAGGGTAGGGAAGGTGATTTGGGGATTTCAGAGGGATGGACTAGGAGGTTACGGAGGTTAGGTGGGCAGCGGAAAGACACTCTCGGTGGAGTGGGAAGGATGTCATGAAGGACGGATCTCATTTTGGGGAAGGATTTAAGGAAGTCGTATCCTTGCTGGAGAGCCACATTCAGAGTCCGCTCCAGTCCCGGAAAGTATCCGGTGACAAGAGACAAGAGGGGCACTTCTGGGATTCTTCTGTTGAAGGTTCTGAATTTGGGGGGGGGGGGGGGGGGGATGTGAAAGTGGCTCTGGCATTTTGCTTCTGTACCAGATTAGGAGGATAGCTGCGGGATCCCGCAGCTGTGGCATTTGGTGCATATGTAATATTTCATGGTAAATACAGAAAATTATTAGTCCTATTGTACGTAACTGAGTTTTCAAAGAGCAGTCAAAAGATTCTGGCAACATCAGCCACTGCCGCAAGTGAAATTTTACCAAAATCATTATACAAATACATCAGTATGAAAAATGACATATCGATTTTCAATTATAATTATAGGAGGAGGTCAATGAAACTTACATAATTCAATGGCACTTTGCCATAGATGCATTCAAAACAAAAATCATGTGTTTACATAGCCATTAAGAGAGGCAAAACAAAGCAGATGTTTTCAGATCTACAGCTCTGATCATGCTTTAAATTGTCCAACTGCCAAATGAGTGAGCGTCGAAGATTGAAGTGGTATAAATCTCTGTCTTGCGAACCGGTCAGCTGCTATGGTAAATATGAAACACTAAAGTAACAACTTTTTGTAGAAACGCATTCTAAGGATGTCATGGTTAATGGTTCATGTTTAATCAAAACATCATAGAAATGAAGGAGTCATTCCAATCCTGGGAGAGACATATTGTAGAAAGCCAGCCTAGGTGTGTTCGCGCGTGCGTGCGCATGCGCGCGCGCTTGTGTGTGTGTGTGTGTGTGTGTGTGTGTGTGTGTGTTTGTTTACCTTCCTTTTTTCACCCAAGGTAAGTCTTTCCTCTCCTGGGAATGGGGTGGCTCCTTACCCACTCCTTTAAAACCTTCATCCATATCCCTGACATTTGTATTATCCACTATCACCAATGATTCTTTGCATGATTGGGGGGGGGGGCTATTATTTGGCACTCAAGAAATCAATGTTCAATGTACATCAATTTGTTGGGTGGCAGTGTCATCACCCCAGTCTTCCGACTTAGTAAGTGACTCCACTGCCCTCTGCTTGGTAATACACAGTACATATCAGGGGACACTGATAGACCATCTTCAAGAGAGATCACAACAGCTTGTAATGTGTAATATCTGTACATAAAAGGCAATGTTCTGAGTGACTGACTGACTGATTAAAGGAATTACAAATCATTGCCCACCCTAAACCACTGATGATAAAAACTTGAAATTTGCTGATGGTGTTCATCTTACACTGTTGTCGTATAAGAATGAATTTTTCAATATTCTGTCCCTTTCAGCTTTTTTTCTGAAAATCGACCATTAAGAGGGTGAAACAGAGGATGAAAAGATTTTTGAAACATGCTGCTATTAATCCAGTTTTGAAGCCTGAACTACAGAAGTTGGTATTTGGAGTCTTGGGTCTTGGTTACAATTTGGCTGATGACCTGTTACGAGTTGATGAGAGACACCAGTTTTTGGGCATGCTGTTTGAGGACCGTCTTACTTGGGTGCCGCATCTCCGACAGCTCAAACAAAAATGTTGGCATCACCTAAAACATCCTGCGTTGTTTGAGCCACACCATTTGGGGAGCTTCACAGCCAACACTCCTGCTATAAGGCCTTCATCCAGTCATACCTTGACTATGGATGCATCATATATGATTCGGCCGCGCCTATGGCGTTGCAGTCGTTGGATCCAATCCCACATTGTGGTGTCCGTTTGGCAATGGGGGCTTTTTGCAAGAGCCCTGTCGCAAGCGTCCTCGTCAAAGCTGGGGTCCTTCCCCTCCGGTTCCGCCAGCAGCACTTGCTACCTTATGTTTCCCATGTTCAGGCCTCGCCCTTCTACCCAAACCGCCAACTCCTTTTCCAGTCGCTGTACTCCCTATCCCTCCACGATGGCCCAGGCCGGGTTACCCAATTGCAGTCCATGTTTGTTCCCTTCTTTTGTCCCTCGAATCCCATCCATTCCCTGCCACTTTCCAATATTCAAACCTCTCCTTGGTCCATTCCTCATTTGCAGCTATCTCTGAAACTGTCCCGTGCCTTGATGGACTCAGTTTCCCCAAGAAATCTTGGTTATCAGTTCTTGCAACTCTTCAATTTGTTCCATGGCGCCAAAGCCATTTACACTGATGGCTCCCTAGCAAATGGTCGTGCTGGTTATGCATATCTGTATGACGACCTTGTTCAACAGCGTTGTTTGCCACATGAGAGTAGCATCTTTACCTCAGAGCTGGTCACCATTCTAAGAGCTCTGGAACACCTCAAAGCCTGCCCCAGGGTGTCATTTGTCATCTGTAGTGACTCCCTGAGTGCCTTACAGTTGATCAACCAGTGTTTCTCTCACCACCGATTAGTGCGGTCAATCCAAGAAACTGTATAATCTCTCAGCCAATCTGGCCATTCTGTAGTTCTTGTTTGGACCCCGGGCCACATCGGTATACCGCGAATGAACATGTTGATTGGTTGGCCAAGCAGACCACTGTGGCACCAGCGCTAGATATTGGCGTCATGGAACCATATCTCAAATTGGTGTTGCACCAGAAGTACATGAGGCTTGGAGCACCGAATAGTCTTCCATGAGCTTTGTGCAGTGAAGCTATCCACGGCTCTGTGGAAATCTTCACTGCCGCCCATACGTCAAGAGTTGGTTCCCGCTATCTCCTTCACTGTGATGCCCCACCCGTGTGTCGATGTGGTGCAGTGCTGTGCCAAGATGGCGCCAGCTGAAAACTTGGGTTGTAACGATGTCTCAGTTTCTGTAAAATGCGTTAGTGATGTGTGTAAAATATGCACAAAAAAGGTGAAAAGAAGTATACTATGTATCGCATGCAAGTCGTGGTACCATGATACATGTGTGCAAGTGAATTTAAAATATATAAAATATGAACATATATGGACTTGCCGTCAATGTTTTGCGAGTGCCGCGAAAAACGAAATAATGGATACACTTAAATCAAAAGAAGAAATCATACATGTGCTCACAGACGATTTAGCGTCTATTAACGGAAAGTATAAAGAACTCATCAAGACCTGGAAATAAAATACGAAGGATTGGATCGAAATCATCGCCTAGCGCAAGACATTGCTGCTATTCCAAACGGTCATTTTGAACAGTAATCGTGGTGTGTGCCAACTAAAACATACAAACAAACAGTAAGTAAAGCTCCATTGATGCCGCTAGTAAATAAATTCTCGGTTCTAGACGACGATTCTAGTGAAACAACCAACACAGGCGAACCGAAATCAGTGATAAAGCCGTCAAGAAAGTGTTTCGTCAAAGAAATTTTCCACGAATAATAACACAAGAAACAAAAGACAGATTGTATTACTTGGTGACAGTCATGCCAAGAAAATTGCTGAAAAAATAAATGAATACAGTTCGTCATTTACTGCCACTGGGACAACGAAGCCAAGTGTGCCATTGTCTGAAATAATGAAAAATAGTGGGGCACTAAATGAGTTATCTAAAAATGATACTGTTATAACCATGGGCGGGAGCAATGATGTGTACCGGAACGATGGTAAACACGCTACTTGGTATTTAAAAAAGACGCTACATGGTCTCAAAGTGCCTAAAGTCGTAGTCACCAGCATGCCTCACAGGTACGATCTACAGGACAACTCAATCGTAAATGTGGAGCTTACAAAAATAAATAGACAGTTTAGCAAAATATGTAAGTGCTTTCAAAACGTGACGTTTTTTGAGCTACCTAGCTCAAGAGACTTGTTTACGAAACATGGTCTACATTACAACAACGCTGGGAAGGCACTCATTGGAAAAATGCTGACAAAATTAGTTCAGAAAGCTGATAATGATACAAGAAATCCAATTGCTATTCAGTCAGCCTCAATCAATGAAATACGAAATCACCAAAACAACTTTGAAACCAAAAAAACAGTCGCAGCCCCAGCAATATTATCGTCTGTAGAAGTAGTACCAGTACCTCCAGAATCAGCCACAGCAAGGAAAAATGAGAAGCAAATAGAAAGAAACGTCGTTAGTGAATCAATTGGCAAGAAAACTGCAACTCTTCATTGTCGAAGTGATTTTTTATATCAAGTGAAGAGAAACGAAAATCCTACAAGGTAAGAAGTGCTCAGTGCTTCTCAAGTTTCCTGACAGTGTTGCATCAAAACGTACAATCTCTATCAAACAAATTAAATGAACTTCAAATTTTGTTAGAAAATTATATAAAAAAACACTTCTGTATTATGTATAACTGAACAGCATCTTAACAAAGAAAAGCTGCATATGGTATCTTTTCCAAATTTTGTATTGGGTAGTTATTTTTGTAGAAAACAGTATAATTGTGCAGGCAGTTGCATTTACATTAAAATGGCATAGATTTTAAGTGTATAAATTATCTGTGGAGAAAGATTTTGAGGTAAATGGGATTGAAATAACTAATGAAAAAATAGTTATAATTTGTCTGTACAGGGCATCAACTGGTGACATAAGTATCTTGTTAAAAAAACTTGAAAATATGTTATACAAGATTACACAGCAAAATAGGAAGGTTATTATATGTGGGGACTTTAATATTTGATTGTGGAGAAGAGTCCAAGCATAGAACTGATTTATTAAACCTACTATCAACTTTCAATTTAAAAGCCACTGTAAAAATACCAACACGTGTAACTAAAACCACAGCCACAATCCTTGACCAAATATTTACAAATGTGCCCATGGAATACACACTACAAACTTTCAACACAGGTTTTGGGGACCACTCAGCCCAAGAAATTCAAATAAGACTAGAGAAACAGCGTATTTCAACTCAGCACCTAACCACTACTTTTAGGAAGTATGATGAACAGAATATACAATATTTTATGCACTGTTTGACTAAAGAAACTTGGGAAAAGGTTTATGAATGTAAAAATACAAATGATAAATATAACACATTTATAAGCACTTTCTGTTACTATTTTGAACTGTGCTTTCCGCTAGAAAGTAAGACAGTCAGAAAAAGTGATAGGAAAGTAAAATGGATCACAACAGGTATAGAAGTATCTGCAAAGAAAAAGAGATTACTTCATGAAATATCTAAACAGTGCACAACATCTCCTGAGTTTGATTCCTATTTTAAGAATTACAAAAAGATTTTAACGAAAGTTATAAAAGAAGCAAAGAGAATGGCAAACAGCTCCTTCATAAAAAATGCACCAAATAAAATGAAAGCCACATGGGATGCTGTAAGGCAGGAAACAGGTGTAAAACTAAGACAACATGAAAACTTCAGACTTAAGGAAAACTCATCTGTAATATCTAATCCCCAACAGATAGCAAATAAATTCAATTTGTATTTTATTGAGAAGCAAAATTCACAGAATGACACCATTACATGTCAGACTAAAATTAACCGTAGTAGTAACTCTTTCTTCATATATCCAACAGATGAAAAGGAAATGTTAAAAATAATAGGTGAGCTGAAATCAAAATCTTCATACAGTGTTGACAATATACCAGACCACATCATTAAAAAGTGTGCTCCCTTAATAACAAAGCCCTTGGTCGACAACTGCAATAACTCGCTGTCGGAGGGAATTTTTCCAGAAAAGCTGAAAATAGCAAAAGTGAAGCCACTATACAAGAAAGGGGAAAAAACATAGAAAATTATAGGCCTGTCTCTCTTCTATCTGTTTTTTCTAAAATAATAGAAAAAATCTTTTACAAAAGGCTCATAGGCTTCATTGAAAAACATAAACTCCTCTCAGCTACGCAACATGGCTTTCGAAAAGGTAAATCTACTGAGACAGCTATCATTGATTTTCTAAATGAAGCTCTAAACTCAATAGACAAAAAAGAACATACAGTAGCAATGTTTTTAGATCTGTCAAAAGCTTTTGACATAATTAACCATAGTTTATTACTTAGTAAGCTAGAAAATATGGGCATCAGAGGTCCCGCCTATGAGTGGGTACAGTCATACCTACTAAATAGACAACAAGTAGTTGAAGTAGTGCACAAAAATGGGAATAACATACAATCATACTACTCACAGGAATGTTGTATAAAATACGGTGTGCCACAGGGCTCCATCATGGGACCGATTCTGTTCCTTCTTTTTGTGAATGACTTGGAGCCACTCACCCCTAACCAGAAATATATTAAATATGCTGATGACACAAACATACTTATCAAAGGTGGAACACTAGAAGAGTTGCAGAATTAAATAAAAGAGTGTACATCTCACCTATCAGAATGGTTCTCTGCAAACAACTTAATAATAAATACACAGAAAACAATCACCATGAATCTACATACAATACAGAACAAACAGAATCTAACTCCAACCATAGAACTGCTGAGTAAAACACTAGAATCTGTAAATGCTACCAAATTTCTTGGGGTCTGGATACAAGATGACCTAAGATGGAACAACCATATACAATATACATGTAGCAAACTAAACAGCATTTGTTATGGTATCAAAATTCTTGCAGGTTGCACATCAATGCAAGTCCTCAAAACTGTGTATTATGCTCAAGTAGAATCACAGTTAAGGTATGGTTTCATCTGCTGAGGAAATACACCACCCAGCAAAAGTTGTTTCATTGCCCAGAAAAGAATAATAAGACCCATGGTAGGTGCAGCACCACGTTTCTCATGCAAACCTTTATTTAAAAAACTGTGTATTCTTCCACTACCAAGCCTCTACATACTTGAAGTAGTAGTGTTCATATGAAAAATTTTAGATTCCAAAAACAAGCTCGTACCAACAAATCACAGTATTCACACATACAACACAAGGAAGCATCGTGATATACATGTACAGTTTGCTCGTACGACACTAAAGCAAAAAGGCCCCCTGCAGGCAGGGACAAAACTTTATAATAAATTACCTAAGAACATTAAAGGTTGCATAAATTTAAAACTGCTTTAAGTAACTTTCTGTCTGAAAACTGCTATTATAGTGTGGATGAATTTTTTTCTGAAAAATAATTTGGGAAATGAAAAAGTGTAAATATGTATTTAAGATTAAAAATGTGAGAGTTTAAACTTAGAAATGTATGTGTATTCTAGAAAGAGTCATTTATGTGCTTTTTATGTATGGCTTAAATAATTTTATTGTATTTTAGAATATACTATACACATTATATGACTTGTCCTATATCACTATGTACTGCTGTACAATGTATGATTTTACAGGACCAATAAAGATACGATACAATACAACACAATACAAGTCTATCTTCTGATGAACTGTCCTATTTTAGCCAACTTGCGGCAGTCTTTTAATCTACCACACACGCTACCCTTAGTTTTAGGCAACAATACTTCCATGGCTAACTCTGTTTTATTTGCGCAGCTGGTTTTTACAATTCCAATTAATGGTGGGTGTTATAGCCTGTTATCTCAGGTCCCCACCTATCCTGCACATTTAAGTCCTTTTAAGACTTCTCTGTATAATGCCTAGGGGTTTTTAGTGTGTGCAGTTTTATCTTTGTGATCAGCCAGTCATGGTATTCTGCTGTCCAGCTTTTAGCTTAGTTCCTGACTTGGTTTCTACCCATTGTGAGTCTTTCTTTTGTGTTGTCACAAAATTGCTCATTGTCAGTCAGTCCCTTTTGTGAGTTTCTCTTTTCGGTGTTTTGTTTTATTTTTTTAGCTACTGACAGTGATCTCTTAGCTACAAACAGGGGACTGATGACCTAGCTGTTTAGTTCCCTTAAAACAGCAACAACAACAGTTATATACATGGAAGAGACCAGGACACACTGGAAGGTACCACACTGACTTTATTGTGGTAAGGTAAAGGTTTAAAAACCAGGTTTTAAACTGTAAGATATATCCAGGGGCAGATATAGACTCTAACCATAACTTAATGGTTATGAACTGTAGATTAAAACATAGGAGATTGCAAAAAGGCAAAAAGGTAGAAAATTAAGGAGATATAATCTGGACATATTGAAGGAACCAGAGATGGTTGAGAGTTTTAGAGGGAGCATTAGGCAAGGATTTTCTGAAATGGGGGAAAGTGAGAGATAGAGTAGTGAAGGCTGCAGAGGATCATATAGGCAGAAGGACAAGGCCTAATAGAAATCCTTGGATAACACAGGAGATACTGAACTTAATTGATGAAAAGAGAAAATATAAAAATGCAACAAGTGAAGCAGGCAAAAGAGAGTACGATGACTGAAAGTGAGGTTGACAGGAAGTGCAGACTGGCTAAACAGGAGTGGATTGGGAAGACATGCAGGACAGTAGAAAAATGTATTACTAGGGGAAAGATAGATACCATCTACACGGAAATAAAAGAGACATTTGGAGACAAGAAAAGCAGCGGTATGAATATCAAGAATGCAGATGGAAAACCAATAATAAGCAAAGAAGGGAAGGATGGAAGGAATATATAGAAGGCCTCTACAAAGGAAATAAGCTTGAAGGCAGTATTGTAGAAGAGGAATACTAAGTAGAGGAAGGTGAATAGGAGATACTATTCTATGAGAATAATTTGACAGAGCACTAGAAACAAGGCCCCTGAACTGCTATTATTGCAAGGAGAGCTAGTCATGAAGAAATTGTTCCACCTGGTATGTAAGATGTATGAGACATGGGAAATACCCTCAGACTTCAAGAAGAATATAGTGATTCCAATTCCTTTGAAAGCAAGTGCAGACAAATGAGAAAATTACAGAACTATCACTTTAATAAGTCATAGTTGCAAAATACTAACAGATTATTTACAGACAAATGGAAAAACTGGTGGAATCCGACCTTGGGGAAGATCAGTTTGAATTTAGGAGAATTGTAGGAACACACAATGTGATACTCACATTATGACTTATCTTAGAAGATAGATTAAGGAAAGGGAAACCTATGTTTTTAGCATTTATGGATCTGGATAAATATTTTGACAATGTTGACTGGAATACACTGTTTCAGGTTCTGAAGGTAGCAGGGGTAAAATATAGTGAGTGAAGTGTTATATTCAACTTGTACAAAAACCAGACAGCAACCATTAGAGTCAAAGGTCATGAAAGGGTTGCAGTGGTTGGGAAGGGTGTAAGACAGGTTTGTAGCCTTTCCTCAATGTTGTTCAATCTGTACATTGAGCACACTGTGAAGGAATGCAAGGGGAAATTTGGAGAGAGAATTAAAGTCCAGAGAGAGGGAATAAAAACTTTGCAGTAATTCAGTCATAGACAGCAAAAGATCTAGGGGAGTAGTGCAAAGTTCTGACAAATTTGGAGCTCAATCGCAGAAGAAATTTTTGAGATGTTGAAACACGCACAAACCAAACAACATTTTTATATATAAATATTATTAATAAACGAAAGATATAGTTATGTTACTCTATTTTTGTAACTTATGAGAGAGGGTGTTCTTTAGTAACTCATTTGGATTGATTCAATCTGGCTAAAGTAACTACCCTATAGACCTCGTCCCCAAGCAAATATCCCTCTTCACTTCCAGCAACAATGTTCCTAACCCCAGACCACCCAGAAGCATCCCCTTAGTCACCCAGTACCATCCTGGCCTGGAATGCCTCAACAAACTGCTGTGACAGGACTATGACTTTCTCAAGTCATGCACTGAGATGAGATCATCACTCCAAACTGTTCTTCCGACACCACCCAGAGTAGCCTTCCACCGTCCTCACAATCTCTGCAACATCCTCATCCAACCTTACATCATCCCAAAAACATCCTCCCTACCTAATGGTTCCTATCCCTGCAAGCAATCCTGCTGCAATACCTGTCCAATGCATCCTCTTACTACCACATACTCTAGCACCACCACAGGAAAAACTTACCCTATTCAAGGCAGGGCCACATGCAAGACAACTCATGTCATATATCAACTGACATGTGTCCACTGTGCAGCCTTTTATGCTGATGTGACTACCAACAAATTGGCTGAGTGGATGAATGGTCACAGATGGACTGTTCGTCTGGGGGACACCCAATATCCTGTAGCAGAGCACGCCCTCCATCATGACTCCAGGGACCTTGGCACGTGTTATACCATGTGTGCCATTTGGATACTACCAACTAACACCAATCCATCAGAGCTAAGGAGGTGGGAACTTGCCCTCCAACATATCCTCTCCTCGCAGGTTTATTGCGAACTTAACATACACGAAGCACTAACTGCCTCTCGGGCAGAGTGCTCTGCTATTTATACACAGAAAGAATGTACCAGAAATTAGAAGAATAGTTAACATACGAAACATGTAGAAATTACAAATGAACATAAGAAACATCTAGAATATTCTGGAAATGATAATTACAAAGAAATAAATATTTGCCGGTGGACAGAATTGAACTGACGACCTTCAGCAGCGCAATGGGTGATGCTATCCATTGCGCCACACCAGCAGTTGGTTAACTTGGAGTCTCATGGCATTGCTTCCTCTCCTGAAAGAACAGCAACCCGCTGTTAGCGTCCCTTTGGAGCCTGCTGCAATGTCCTGGCTCTTGATCTTGTTATGGGTCCTCTGTATGGCAGTTCTGGAGAATCTTTCCCTTCTGCACGATTACCGGTGACAGACATTTTTGTACTGGCTTCATCAGTATCATTACCGTCCTTAGAGTCCTTGAACAAGAAGCCATTTCTGCCTATCTGCTCTTCAGGATCGTATTAAGGCTTCATGTGGAGGACGTGAACAATGTCTCTTTGTTTTTGTCATTTCGACGATGGCTCATAATCCTCAACTTCGTATGTGACAACTGACAGGCGGCGTGTGACATGATCCAGACCAAAGCATCACCTCAATAACTTTTCTGATAGTCCAACTTTCCAAACAGGGGTAAAAATCGAAACCAGATTTCCTGGGATGTACACAACAGGTCTGTGCTTGTCGTTATAACCCTAACGGTCCTTCTCCTGGGCGTCCAGTGTCCGTATGCGAGCCAGCTCTCTTGCTTCTTCAACCCTGGTGATGAGCTGGTTTACATAGTCATCCTGAGTGTCATGTGGCTGGAACGGGAACAGCGTATCCATTATCATCTCAGCTTCATGGCCATGGAGCAGGAAAAACGGCGTGAAGCCTGTGGTGTCTTGTCTTGTGGTATTATGAGCAAAAGTCAAGACTGGCAGTATTGCATCCCAATCCTTCTGCTCAACATCAATGTACATTGACAGCATATCTGCTAACGTCTTGTTAAAATGTTCTGTAAGACCATTTGTCTGAAGGTGGTATGCAGTAGTCATTCTGTGGAAAATGTCACAATGTGACATTACCTCTGATACTAGTTTTGACTGGAATACTTTTCCACGATCAGATATCATCACAAGCTGTGCTCTGTGCTTCAAAAGAATGTCCCGTTTATAAGTTGGAACTCTCCATTGGTCAGTTCTCCTTTCTCCAAGGCCTCTATGATTTATAATAGTGCTGAATCTTCCCACTGTTCAGCTGTAACATCACCTAATTTAGTTAGGGCTGAAATTTCATACGTGCTCTTATGTTCCACTAATGGATTTCTCAAAAGGCAGTCTGCATCCTTGTATTTGCGCCCGTTCTTGAATACCACTGTAACATCGTACTCTTGGAGTCTTAGTGTCCATCTTGCTAGTTGACCTGATGGATCCTTCAAGCTAGTCAGCCAACACAAAGAATGGTGGTCTGTCATGACGGTGAATGGTTTGCCGAATAGATACGGCCGAAACTTGTTGATAGCCCAGATAACTGTGAGACATTCTTTCTCATTTGTAGAGTAATTTATCTCGGACTTTGAGAGTACTCTTGATGAATAGGCTACCACCTTTTCAGCACTTTCCTGAACTTGTACAAGCACTGCACCAATCTCATAACCACTTGCGTCCGTGTGAAGTTCAGTTTCTGCATTCTCGTTGTACAAGGCAAGAACTGGAGCGGAAGTTAGAGCCTCCTTAAGTGCCTCGAAAGCACTTTCTCTTGTCTCATCCCAGTAAAACTTGATGTCACGCTGCAGAAGTTCTTGGAATGGATGTACCTTGTTAGAAAATCCTTTTATGAAATGTTGGTAGTATGAGCGCAGCCTGATAAAACTTCACACATCACCAATGTGCTGAGGAGTTGGAAATTCTGTGACTGCCCTTACTTTATCTGGATCAGTACAGACACCATCTCCGTTGACTAGGTGCCCGAGGATTTGAATCTCTTTGGTGACGAAGAGGCACTTCTTTGGATTGAGGTAGAGTTCTGCAGTCTGAACACAGTTCACAGGCAACTCAGGTGTTCTTCAAATGTTTTCAAGAAAAAGACAATGTCATCTAAGTCGCAAAGACACATTGTCCACTTAAGGTGTCAAAGCTAGTTGTCCATCATGCATTCGAATGTGGCTGGAGCATTACATAATCCAAATGCCATTACTTTGAATTCATAGAGGCTGTCAGGTGTAATAAAAGCCCTCTTCTCTCTGTCAGCTTCGTCAACTTTGATTTGCCAGTAACCTGTCTGCATGTCCATAGTTGAGAAGTATGTAGTCCCTTTCAAGCAGGTGTTGTCAATGTGCGACAATGGGTAAACATCTTTCTTTGTGATTTTGTTTAGCCACCGATAGTCGACACAGAATCACCACGTACCATTCTTCTTCTTTACAAGGACCACCGGAGATGACCAAGGACTCTCCAAAGGTTGGATGATGTCATCGTGCAACATCTTCTCCACTTCCTCCTGAATTATCTGTTCTACAGCTGACGGCACTCTATACAAACGCTGGCTAATTGGTGGATGATCCCCTGTATTGATACAGTGCTTTATCGTGGGCTGTTTTGTCTGACTTTCGTTCCTGCTGGGTGTGAATGCACCCAAAAATTGGCGCAGTATAGCTAACACCCGCTGGTGTTGTTCCTTGGTCAGTCCGGGCCCTAATAGCAGTTCCACAGTTGTTTCCTCCAGCGTGTTGCTTGTACTAACAGCAGAGGATGAGTCTTCATTGATGACGTTGAGTTCAGTGTCATGGATTGGTTCAGCTGTCCCGATACATATTCCCTTGGGGATAAGTTGTACTGCTCGTGAAAATTAGTGATCCAAATCTCTCCTTGACCTCCAGTAATGCTTATGATAGCCGCTGGTAATACATTTCTTTGGTGAGCCTGATAAACTTTTTATTATCAACAAGCTCTTCACAGTTTACCCTGTCATCCATGTTTGTGACTGCAACTCTTTTCATTATCAACGGCGGTATCATCACATTGTCAACTGTTCCCAGAAAATTCTGTATTACATGTAGCCGTGGGAGCGACTTCCTCAATTTGCAGCTCAGATCTTCCACAGTCAATGATAGCTTGGGATGCCTGAAGGAAGTCCCATCCGAGGATGACATTATGACTTCATTCTGTTAAAATGAGAAATTCAAACGGCTGGGTCCTGTTGTTGATGGTTATTTTTGCGACACAAATTCCAGATGGCTGGACGTTCCTTCCATTTGTGACCTTCAGCACAGTTGCTCCCGTATTACAGAACATTGTCTTCTTTAGTGTGCAGTGGTAATTACCCGACAATGCAGAGAATGAAGCTCCTGAATCAACAAGTGTTCAAACAGGTTGGCCATTGATTATGACATCAATGAAATTTCCTGACATCTTAGCGACTGTCATCCATGGGGGATTTTCATCTGCGGCGGCCTCACCTCCGTAGATGGTCGCCTCGCTTAGTTTTCCTGAGTGCAGCAGCTAGGGGAGCACCTGGTACCTATGTACGGCAACGGTGAACGGCAGCGGCATGTCAGGGAGCATCCTCTTTCAGGGTACGGCAATGGGCTTCTTCCCATAGGTCGACTGAACTCATCAGCAGGTGACTGCCTGGGATAGAACTGCTCTGATGGCTGACATCTTGCAGCAAAATAATCGTCGAATACTCGCCTTCTCTCTCTGCAGTAGCATACGACATGTCCAGGGCGCCCACAGTGAAAACACAGTGGTGTGTTGTCTTCTGTCCTCCAGACATCTGTTCTGCGGGGCGTCATAATTTCCAGGGGAGTTGGTTGTGGCCGTGTCGGCTGGTTCATTGGCTGCCGTTTGGCAGCTGCAGCATAAGTCATAGCAGGGCAATGCCATTCTTCACGTTGGGTGCAATTGGTGGAACAGACAGGAGCTAATGTCTGAAATACCTCTTCCTCAGTGGTGTTGGCTCCCTTGTAACTTACAGGGCTTACATCCATGGCCATAATCTGATGCTCTCTCGGTCTAATAGTCCTGGGTGCCATAAATTGTTGTAATTCTTCTCTCACAATTTGTCATACGAGGGAAGCGAAGTCTTCCAAAATGGCCATAGGGACTACATTGGGGAATCAGTCATACTTCTTTCATCCAACCCTCCTTTGTTGCATCTCTTCACTACACTGGCACCACTTGATGAACTCTTCTGTTGTAGCGATGTCTTTTATCAGAAGAGCTTGGTACATGTCTTCTGCTATACCCTTCATCAGGTGCGCAATTTTGTCGGCCTCAGTCATGTTCGGATTGACTATGTTACACAGGGCCAAAACATTCTGTATGTATGACTGTATCGGCTCACCATGTAATTGGGCCCAGTTCTTCATTTGTTCTTCTGCTGAGCAGATTTGTTGCTAGTGGTCACCAAACGTCTTCTTGAGTTCCATCTGGAACGTTTCCCATTCATTCTGCTTCTCTTCATTGTTTTCAAACCATTGCTGGGCTGTTCCATCCATTTAGAAATAAACATTGGCCAAGCACATTGTTTGATCCCACCTATTGTACTTGGCGAATAGGTCGAACCCTTTTAGCCATTTGTTGGGGTCCCATCCAGTGTCTCCAGAGAACACCGCTGAGTGTCTGATGTGCAGCTGGCTTACCACTGGATTCATGTCCATCATTCTTCTGATAATACGGACTTTTAGAAGGATGTACTTGGTATACCCCTTGTATTCCGGTTCTAGTCTGTGTAAGTGACGGTTGTTACATTGCCTAATTGGAGCCACAGTGATGCAGCTGTTGCACTGGATACCTGGCACCTCCACCAGACAAAGTCGCGTTGAAATGGAAGCAGGCTTGACTTCAAAGGCAGGGTTGTTGACTGAATACAGCACTATACTGAAAGCAGGTTTATTGCGAACTTAACATACACACAGCACTGACTGACTCTCGGGCAGAGTGCTCTGCTATTTATACACAGACAAAATGTACCAGAAATTAGAAGAATAGTTAACATAAGAAACATGTAGAAATTACAAGTGAACATCAGAAACATCAAGAATATTCTGGGAGTTATAATTACAAAGACATACATTTTTGCCGGTAGACAGGATTGAACCGACGACCTTCAGCACTGCAATTGGTGATGCTATCCATTGCGCCAAGCCGGCAGTTGAACTTGGATATATAAAAAAAAAATTCCTAACAGGAAAAATATACGTAAAAAATAGATGAAGTCCACTTACCAGGTGAAGGAGCACAGGCAGTGATAGCAACAAATAAACACACACACACACACACACACACACACACACACACACACACACACAAACGCAAGCTTTCGCTGCCTACCTGCTTCGTCAGGCAGAAGGGAAGGAGAGGGCAAAGGAAATGATGAGGGTTTTAAGGGAGTGGATAAGGAGTCATTCCAATACCGGGACAGGAAAGACTTACCTTGGGGGTAAAAAAGGAGGGTAAACAAATACACACACACCCACACATTTACACAGACGCAAGTACACTTAGGCAGACATACTATAGAACTGTAGAAAGCAAAGAAGTTAGAAGTTATGAATATTAAGACGAAAAATTCCTAGCAGGAAAAATAAAATATAAAAAATAGATGAAGATTACTCACCAGGCGAAGGAGCACAGGTGTGACAGCATCACAAATAAATAAATGAATACACACACACACACACACAATCGCAAGCTTTCGCAACCCAGTTGCGTCTTCAGGCAGTAGGGAAGGAGAGGGAAAAGGAAATGATGAGGGTTTTAAGGAAGGGGGTAAGGAGCCATTCCAATCCCGGGAGAGGAAAGACTTACCTTGGGGGAAAAATGGAGGGTAAACAAATGCACACATGCCCACACATTCACACAGACACAAGTACACCTAGGCAGACATACTGTAGAAAGCAAAAAAGGAAAAAAGCAAAAAAGGCTTTCTACAGGCTTTCTACAGTATGCCTGCCTTGGTGTACTTGGAATGGCTCCTTACTCCCTTCCTTAAAACCCTCATCATTTCCTTTTCCCTCTCCTTCCCTACTGCCTGAAGACGCAGCTGGGTTGCGAAAGCTTGCGATTGTGTGTGTGTGTGTGTGTGTGTGTGTGTGTGTGTGTGTGTGTATTCATTTATTTATCTGTGATGCTGTCACACCTGTGCTCCTTCGCCTGGTGAGTAATCTTCGTCTATTTTTTAGAAGTTAGACAGAGGTGCCACTTGAGGCAGAGGCTCTGTCCAGAGAACCGAGGCAAAGATGTTAAGATGGTGGGTGGGAATTCGAATTTAGCGGAGGTTGAGACCAGGTGGGCAACGGGAAGAGAGAATATGCTGAAGGGCTAGTTCCCATCTCCGGAGTTCTGAAGGATTGGTGTCGGTGGGAAGTATCCAGATAACCCGGACGGTGTAACACTGCGCCAAGATGTGCTGGCCGTGCCCCAAGGCATGTTTAGCCACAGGGTGATCCTCATTACCAACAAACACTGTCTGCCTGTGACCATTCATAGGAATGGACAGTTTGTTGCTGGTCATTCCCACATAGAAGGCTTCACAGTGCAGGCATGTCAGTTGGTAAATCACGTGGGTGCTGTCACAAGTGGCTCTGCCCTTGATTGTGTACACCCTCCGGGTTACGGGACTGGAGTAAGTGGTGGTGGAAGGGTGCATAGGGCAGGTTTTACAATGGGGGTGGTTACAAGGGTAGGAGCCAGAAGGTAAGGAAGGTGGTTTGGGGATTTCATAGGGATGGACTAGGAGGTTACGGAGATTAGGGGGGCAGTGAAAAGACACTCTCGGAGGAGTGGGGAGGATGTCATGAAGGATGGATCTCATTTCGGGGCAGGATTTAAGGAAGTCGTATCCCTGCTGGAGAGCCACATTCAGAGTCCGCTCCAGTACCAGAAAGTATCCGGTGACAAGAGGGGCACTTCTGGGGTTCTGTTGACGGTTCTGAATTTGGGGGGATGAGGAAGTGGCTCTGGCAATTTGTTTCTGTATCAGATCATGAGGATAGCTGCGGGATGTGAAGGCTGTTATCTGGTTATTGGTGTATTGGTTCAGGGATTCAGGACTGGAGCAGACTCGTTTGCCACGAAGACCTAAGCTGTAGGGAAGGGAACGTTTGATGTGGAAAGGATGGCAGCTGTCATAATGCAGGTACTGTTGTTTATTGGTAGGTTTGATATGGATGGATGTGTGTAGTTGGCCGTTGGATAGATGGACGTCGACATCGAGGAAAGTGGCGTGGGATTCGGAATAGGACCAGGTGAATTTGATGGGACCAAAGGAGTTGAGGTTGGAGAGCTAGGCTGCAAAAGCTTACGTTTGTGTGTTTGTGTGTATGTGTGTTTCTTTGTTTATATGTTGCTATCACTGCCTGTGCTCCTTCACCTGGTAAGTGTAACAAACACACATACAAGCTTTCGCCACCACTGGCACCTTCTTCAGGATAAAGAGGAAAAAAGGGGAGGAGAAAGGGAAGGATATGGGTTTTAAGGAAGTGGAAAAGGAGTCATTCCAATCCCAGGAGTGGAAGGACTTACCTTAGGGGAAAAAAAGGAAGGTAAACAAAAACACACACACTCAGACATATCGAAACGCAAACACACCTAGCCAGACATTTGTAAAAAGCAAAGAAGTTGGACAGAGATACCAATTGAGGCAGAGGCTCTGTCCACAGAACCGAGGCAAAGATGCTAAAGATGGTGGGTGGGAATTTGAATTAGCGGAGATTGAGACCAGGTGGGCAACGGGAGGAGAGAATAAGCTGAAGGGCAAGTTCCCATCTCCGGAGTTCTGAAAGGTTGGTGTCAGTGGGAAGTATCCAGATAACCCGGACGGTGTAACACTGCGCCAAGATGTGCTGGCCATGCCCCACGGCATGTTTAGCCACAGGGTGATCCTCATTACCAACAAACACTGTCTGCCTGTGACCGTTCATGCGAATGGACAGTTTGTTGCTGGTCATTCCCACATAGAACGCTTCACAGTGCAGGCATGTCAGTTGGTAAATCACGTGGGTGCTATCGCAAGTGGCTCTGCCCTTGATTGTGTACACCTTCCGGGTTACTGGACTGGAGTAAGTGGTGGTGGAAGGGTGCATAGGGCAGGTTTTACAATGGGGGCGGTTGCATGGGTAGGAGCCAGAGGGTAGGGAAGGTGGTTTGGGGATTTGATAGGGATGGACTAGGAGGTTCTGAAGGTTAGGTGGGCGGCGGAAAGACACTCTTGGTGGAGTGGGAAGGATGTCATGAAGGATGGATCTCATTTTGGGGCAGGATTTAAGGAAGTCGTATCCCTGCTGGAGAGCCACATTCAGAGTCCGCTCCAGTCCCGGAAAGTATCCGGTGACAAAAGGGGCACTTCTGGGGTTCTTCGGTGGAAGGTTCTGGATTTGGGGGGATGAGGAGGTGGCTCTGGTAATTTTCTTCTGAACCAGATCGGGAGGATAGCTGCGGGATGTGAAAGCTGTTATTAGGTTATTGGTGTACTGGTTCAGGGATTCGGGACTGGAGCAGACTCTTTTGCCACGAAGACCTAAGCTGTAGGGAAGGGAACGTTTGATGTGGAGTGGATGGCAGCTGTCATAATGGAGGTACTGTTGTTTGTTGGTAGGTTTGATGTGGACGGATGTGTGAAGTTGGCCGTTGGACAGATGGAGGTCAACATCGAGGAACGTTTGGAATAGGACCAGGTGAATTTGATGGGACCAAAGGAGTTGAGATTGGAGAGGAAATTCTGGAGTTGTTCTTCACAGTTGGTCCAGATCATGAAGATGTCATCAATGAATCTGTACCAAACTTTGGGTTGACAGGCTTGGGTATCCAGGAAGGCTTCCTCTAAGCGTCCCATAAATAAGTTTGCATATGAGGGGGCCATCCTGGTTCCCATGGCTGTTCCCTTTAGTTGTTGGTATGTCTGGCCCTCAAAGGTGAAGAAGTTGTGGGTTAGGATGAAGCTGGCTAGGGTATTAAGGAAAGAGGTTTTAGGTAGGGAAGTGGGTGGTCTGCATGAAAGGAAATACTCCATCGCAACGAGGCCCTGGGCATGTGGGATATTTGTGTATAAGGAAGTGGCATCAATGGTTACAAGGATGGTTTCAGGAGGTAACAGGCTGGGTAAGGATTTCAGGTGATCGAGGAAGTGGTTGGTGTCTTTGATGAAGGATGGGAGACTGCACATCTCCTGGGATTGGAATGACTCCTTTTCCACTTCCTTAAAACCCATATCCTTCCCTTTCTCCTCCCCTTTTTTCCTCTTTTTCCTGAAGAAGCTGCCGGTGGTGGCGAAAGCTTGTATGTGTGTTTGTGTGTGATTTTATTTATTTATTTGTTTCTATCGATGAGCCGGTCCTTTTGGTAAGTCATCTCTTTTCATATATATATATATTATAGAGGGAAACTTTCCCGGTGGGATAAACAAAAATAAAAATAGAAAAGAGATGACTTACCAAAAGGACCGGCTCGTCGAGAGAAACAAATAAAATAAAATCACACACAAACACACATACAAGCTTTCGCCACCACTGGCAGCTTCTTCAGGAAAAAGAGGAAAAAAGGGGAGGAAAAGGGAAGGATATGGCTTTTAAGGAAGTGGAAAAGGAGTCATTCCAATCCCAGGAGTGGAAGGACTTACCTTAGGGGAAAAAAAGGAAGGTAAACAAATACACACACACACTTTTTTTCCCTTCTCTCTTACCTGAAGAAGGAACACAGTTCTGAAAGCTTGTTTCATTTTTGTCCTTTTTTCTTTCTGTGTAACATCAGCAGTACAGCAACAAGGTAAGTACTGGCCAGCCAATCTATCTCTTTTGAAAATTAATTTATCATCTCTGTGGAAAATTTCTGTCATTAATCGAACAACATATTTTTAATATGCATATAAATTCTGTTTTAATATATATAGGTATATATAAACATTCTGTTCAAAACGTGAATTAACTAATAACCATGTTTATAGATATGGTGTCTGTTCTTCTGAACAGGCACCACTGGTTAACATTAACAGGTGTAAAATTATGAATTCAAAATTCTCACACATCTCTGCTGTTACAAGACAATGAAATAAATTCAGTGGTGAAGTTGAAAATTTATGCTGGGCTGAGACAAGAACCCAGATTTCCTGCTTCAGGCCAGGTATCACCTTAACCAATTACACTATCCAGACAAGCTTCTTGTCCTGCCAAAATTCTCAACTTATTGTGCACAACAATTCTAGTGCCTCCTACCAATACCTTTGTGTTGTTAATAGCTTTAACTGTATTATCACATGGGACTGGGCATACTTGCACTTCTGCACAGAAATTGTTATTTGCCTGTTCAAGGCATACATACAATTCATGTTTTTCTTCCAACTGTATCCCACTTTTTGAATTTGAAGACAGTTTGTGTTTGTTATTAATAGTTTCATGCTTTTGTTTTTGTTTGCTATTCATGTCAAGTTTTAGTTACATTTTCTTAACATGTAAGTAATTTTTCCCTATAATGTCTTTCTTCAATTTTCCACTCAACAATTTAGAATAAACACCGGGATTTACTTGGGACAAGTATTTAATTTCATAACTAGTAAATCTGTGTTTTTTAGGCTAGGGCAATAGCTCTGATGAGCACTCGTCAGTCAATATTCAGACAGCAAACTCAGGCCGCCTTCAGAATAATGATTTGACTCTCAAAATATTGGCCAGTCCCTGAATTTACTGCATTGCAGAGAAATTATTGTGCTCAGAAATTTTTAGGCACCAAAAGCTGGCTGAATCATTATGTGGGAAGCTCAAAAATATTTAAACAGGCATGGAATTTATATCAGAAAGGTAGATCAGACACAACGGGAGGGGGAGTGTTCATTGCAGTGCACAAAGATATTGTTTCTACTGAGACTGAAGTTGAGTGTGACTGTGAAGTTATCTTGACATGTATAACAGGCCTAAGAGAAGTAAAGTTAGTAGTTGGGTGATTTTACCTGCCCCCAAGGGCTGCTATAGCAGTTTTATAGAGTCATGCCACATAGTGCATAGTGCATAGGTATCCAGGCCATGCAGATATTAGTCAGGAGAGACTTGAACCTTAAGAGCATAGATTTGGCCCTCTCTAGTTTCATTTCAGGCGGTGCAAACAAGCAGTCTTTCGAACTACTATTGGACACATTTTCCAAAAACTGTCTTGAGCATCTAAACTGAGAGCCCACATGCAATGGAAATACGGGGTGTCCACAATGAGACTCTAAGATTTTAATATCCTATATCCTGAAGTGGCAGACAGAGCAACTCAACAAGTTTGTGGTGTGCAAATTTGATACACTATGTGACCGTAGTGAAGCTGCACTTAGTTGTTTTAGCAAAATGGCAGGTATGAAGGAGTGTGCACAAGTGGTCTGGTGGTTGCAGAGACAAAATTGGCAACCCAAGTGCAAAGAAAGTTTCATCGAGTTTACAACAAAGTGCTCCCATCGTTCAAGACTATAAAGAAGTTGTGTGATCAGTTTTTGGCTATTCAGAGTGTTGCAAAAGGGCATGGTGGTGGTAAGTTTGGGATCAGCGAACATCATGTGGAACAAGTGCAGTGGTCATTTGAACAAAGTCCACAGAAGTCAGTGCGACATGCAGCAAGAGAACTTCGTATAAAACATTCAACAGTGCACAAAGTGCTTCATCAGCGATTACGTTTGTACACATATAAAGTGCAGGATGTGCAAGAAATCAATCCTAATTATCGACCAAAATGAGAAGAATTTGCATTTGTCATGGTAGATCGCACTGCCACAGATGAGGCATTTTTATCACATAGGATGTTTACTGATGAGGAAACCTTTCATGTGTCAGGGGCTGTCAATTGTCACAATGTGCACATCTGGTGGTCCGAAACGCCATAGACACTTAGGGAACACATGTGCGACAGTCCAAAAATGTGTGATGTGGTTTGATGATAAATCACATTGTTGGGCTGTTTCTCTTTCAGGAGCTGATTGTGTATCGAGCCATCTACCTGGACATGTTGGAACAATTTGCTGTGCCACAGATAACAGACCTGCAGCCAAATGTGATGTTTCAATAGGACAGTGCACCACCCCATTGGAGCCTTGATGTCCGAAAATTTAAATGACACATTTCCGCAATGATGGATTGGTTGTGGAGGTCCAATTCCTTGGCTGCCACGTTTGCCCGATATAACCCCCCTTGATTTTTTCTTGCGAGGTTATGTGAAAGACCAAGTATATGCTACACCACCTGCAAGACATGAAACAGCACATAATAATTGTCATCAACTCTGTCACAGAACAGATGCTCTGTAACACATGGCGCGAAATCAATTATAGACTTGATATTCTTCGCGCTACTCATGGCGCCCATGTTCAAGTGTACTGTACCATGCATGTGTGTATGAAAACTTGATGAGCTGCTGTATGATTACCATGTATATGTTCATCAATAAATTTTGTTTCCTCTCAGATTTTATGAGTTCAAATGTTAGAGTCTCATTGTGGACATCCTGTATTTTAGACCTTATAGCTACAAAGAGGTCCAGGCTTATTAATGATGTCAGTGTAGAGACAGGAGTTAGCAATTATGATATTGTCATAGCATCAATGGTGACCAAAGTTAATAAACCAATCAAGAAGGCTAGGAGTACGTTGTTTTTGTTTGTAAGTGCTGATAAGAAATTGTTAGCATAACACTTAGAAAATAAATAGAGATCATTTAGTTCCTGTAATGTATATAACCTAGAAAATCCAGTTTGTTTGGATAAAGGAATGGTATGATACCCATTCTAACTAAACCTTTTCTTTTTCATGTTTAGAAAATTATTCATAAAACATAACAGGATAAGACTGTGCAAGGTATTTTATGAAAACTTTAGAAAAATGTTTGTTTATAAAGTTCATAATACCCATATTATGTAACTATGTAATTTTGACACAAATTTCGTCACTAACAGTTTCAGACACATATTGAATAGTATTAAACATCATATCATAATCTGCTTAACTTGATGTTATTTTTCATTGTAAATTCGGACATATAAAAATTATAAACAAACCTTTGTAGTGCTGTAATCGTAAAATACTTATGTTCACATTATCGATTTTGCTTTGTCACAAAAATGCTTTTAATACAGGGTGGTGCAGGGAAACAGGAAATTTCGAAATAACGTCATTTCAATTCATAAAACTTGTAGTTTATTAATGAAAGAGAATGTATTCAGTATATCTTTACAATCAACATGTCCAAAAGTGTCTCTTTGCTGTTTAAAGATGACATCGGAAAGACGTGCTCACATTCGGCGTTCACACTCTTAACAGCCTGTTATGAAAACTCTGGAATGCGCAATGTAGCAAATCTTGGGGAATGGCAGTGATTTCATTTTCAATGGATTGTTGCAGGATGTGTACAGTACACCTTGCCTTTAAGATATCCCCACAGGAAGAAGTCGCACACACTAAGCTCAGGGGATCTCGCAGGCCATGCAATGTCACTGTTACGTGAAATAATGCGTCTTCCAAACAATTGATGAACTGCTGCCATCAATTGTCCAGCAGTGTGTGACGTGGCTCCATCCTGCTGAAACCACATGTTTTCGACATTAAGATTAAGCTCATACAGTCTTGGTGTAAAGAATGTTTGAAGCATTTCAACATATCGAGTGGATGTTACTGTCACTGCACTGCATCCTCACGTTCAAAAAAATAAGGGCCGATAACACCATGACATGATACAGTACACCATATTGTGACCTTGGCTCTATGTAGTGGTCGCTGGTGAAACTCAAAAGGGTTGTCCTGTGCCCAATAACGAAAATTCTGTTTGTTCACAAATCCATTCAGGTGGAAATGGGCTTCGTCTGATATCCATAAGTTACCAAGGTAATTCGTGTCCTTGTTGATTTTAGCCAATATCTGGCTACTAAACTCCATACGTGATGCTGGGTCTTGTTCATGTAAGTGTTGCACAATCTGCAACTTATAGGGATGGAAGTCTATTTCATGCAGTATTCTTTGTAAGCTTCGTCACTTAATCCCTAGCGAAGATGCATGATGTCGAACGGAGCAGCGAGGACTTCTCTCGATTGCAGCTCTAGCAGCTGCAATGTTCTCTGGGGTATGTACCATTGGAATGCCACCTGGAGGTTTATTTTTCAAGGCAGATCCTGTTTCTTCAAAATTATGCACCCACGTTGTAATCGCACGCGTCCTTGACGTCCAAGCTGGTAATGCTGTCGAAATGTTCTCTGCGCGGCAGTCGCATTACCACCATTTTTGTAAAGCGCTCTCACAGCTACTGCACTTTCCGCACCAGTCCAATTCTCCATGATTACTAAATGGCAATGCATTCACATCAATTGTGCAAAGTTTTCAGCATCTGCCAGTGCTACAGTGCTGCCAACTGTAACATTCAAAATTTCCCGTTCTCCTGCGCCACCCTGTATTATTGTAATGATTTTATATATAACAATTTCATATAATAAAACCACATTTACACAGTTAATAAAAATGTATTTAACTATTTCCGTGTTCTAGAATTTTCTAGAAAAAAATAATAAGTATTAATATGTGCGAACGCAGTCAGTTTTAGATCAGTATTAAGTTAGTTGTGAACCAGTCTTAAAGCAGTCACAAGTCAGTAACAAGCAATCTTAAAGATGTATTACTTCTGTTTACGTGCTTTATCAAGAATGAAAAATAAAATAGTTTAATTTGAAAAGTGTCACAAATGTAGTTTCCACATGTAGCGGAAATCCGATGACCTAATATTCCCCCCCCCCCCCCCCCCCCCCCTTAATTTAATGCCAGGTGAGCTACGAAATCTAAGAGACCACTGAACAACTGGAAAAGGTGAAGTATTCATAATGTGGCTATAGTGTAGTGCATAAAATGCGCCACATTCTGGTAGAGGAATTATGGACCAAATTTAAATACATTGTAAATAATGGGTTAGAGAAATACATGCCTATAAAGTCGATTAAGGATGAAAAAGATCCCCCATGGTATAATAATAAGATGAGAAAGCTACTGAGAAAGCAAAGGCTGTTGGTTCAAATAAGACAACGCAACTCAAGACAAGCAAAAGTTAGTAGAGATTTGTGTGTCTATAAAGAGATCAATGCATGATGCATACAATAATTACCACAGTTATACCTTAGCAAAAGATTTTTCTGAGTACCCCCAAAAATTTTGGTCCTATGTAAAATCAATAAGCAGGTCAAAGGCCACTGTCTAGTCACTCGTTGATCATTCTGGGACAGTAATAGAAGAAAGCAAATGGAAAGCTGAAGTTCTAAATTTAACCTTTAATATTCATTCATGCAGGAGGACCATACAAACCTACCATAATTATATCAACACACTAACTCCCAAATGGTGATCGAGTGAGGTGGCACAGTGCTAACACACTGGACTCGCATTCTGGAGGATGGTGATTCAAATCCACTTCCAGCCATCCTGATTTAGGTTTTCTGTGATTTTTCTAAATCACTCCAGGCAAATGCTGGGATAGTTCCTTTCAAAGGTCATGGCCGATTTCCTTCTCCATCCTTACCCAAAAATACGAGCTTAAGCTCCTGCTCTAATGACCACACAGTTGAGACAGGGCGTAAAACACCAATCTTCCTTTCCAAAATGGTGAACATAGTAACAGGTATTTCTGGTGTAGAGAAGCAGCTGGGAGAGCTGAATACAAAAATATCTCCTGGTCCAGATGGAATATCAGTTAAATTTTACAAAGAGTATTCTGCAGTTTTGCCCCCTTACTTAGTTTGCATTTATTGTGAATCTTTAATTAAGCACCTGTCCCTGATTGTCTCTTTGTCACTGATCTTGACTGTTGTTCACACAAAATGTGTGATTCTTCTGCATGAATGCCTTTTCATGCTTGTGGTGCATCCTTTGTATAGAAGTAACATTTTGCATCCTTCTCTTTGGCACTGTACATAACCCACAGGATTACTAGTCTCCCTTTCTACCACTATCTGCAATTAAAAACAGCAGTAATAAACATCTATTTCTTATATCTATTTACAATAATTTGGAAACTAGAAGTCAACAAAAAGAAAAGCGCAAAATGTTGTTATTACTTCCATAATGGTTCCAAGCTGATATCTCGTTGCCACTACCTTCAGTAAATGAAAACTATGATTCAAATTTCAGTGAAATCGAAGAACACATTTTTTAATTCTTACCACAAAAATTACTGTCCATTATAATTTGTATTTTATCTTTTAATAGCATGCTTTTTGCTGATACTGTTTTTAACTTTGTGGGAAGTAAATTAAATTAGACTATGAGCGGAAAAAACGCTACAGTTGTTACAGTCTGTAATTTGTACGTCCAACCTTCTGGCAATGAGACTTTAATCTCTTTTAAACCTTAGAATTAACATTAGTATCCTAAAGAACCCACTAAAACCAAGTACAGATTCCAAATTGTCGATATGGCAAGAAAACAAACTGAACACTTAAATATCATAATTACTGCAAGTTTAAAGTGTAATTGTTTATAAGGTAAAACGAATATTATAGAAGGAGGCTTTCCTGGTGGGAAAAATATGTGTAAAAATAAAGATCGTTTGACTTACCCAAAGGACAGGCTCACTGATAGACACAAAAAACACTAATGAAAACACACACAAACAAATATTTAAGCATTCGCAACCTAGTTGCTTCCTCAGGCAGAAAAGGGAAGGAGAGGGAAAAGGAAAGGATGAGGGTTTTAAGGGAGTGGGTAAGGAGTCATTCCAATCCCGCGAGAGGAAAGACTTACCTTGGGGGGGAAAAAGGAAGGTAAACAAATACACACACACTCACACATATACACATGCAAACACACAAAGGCAGAAATATTGTAGAAAGCAAAGAAGTTGGACAGAGTGTCTCCCTAGGTGTGTTTGCATTTGTATATGTGTGAGTGAGTGTGCATTTGTTTACCTTATTTTTTCCCTCTAAAGTAAGTCTTTCCTCTCCCGGGATTGGAATTACTTCTTACCCACTCCCTTAAAACCCTCATCCTTTCCTTTTCCCCTCTCCTTCCCTACTCTGCCTGAAGAAGCAACTAGGTTGCGAAAGGTTGAATGTTTGTTTGTGTGTGTTTTCATTAGTGTTTTTTGTGTCTATCAGCGAGCCTGTGCTTTGCGTACGTCAAAAAATCTTTATTTTTACACATGTTAATAAGGTAAGTAATATGAAAATAAATCTTTCGCACTCTTGTTTAAAATAGCTACAAAATGAATTAAGAAAATTCTTATATATTAAGGTGAGCACCGCGATGCAATGACATAAATTTCTAGTTAAATAAGTACCTTAAAGTTATCCCAGCAGGAACTACCACAGCTTGTTCTGGTCCTGTACAGCAGAATGTATTTCCCATCTGCCAACAGTCACAGAATGTCCTCTTTCATCATCATTGCACTGCGAGGTTCTACGAAAGTCACGAGTCTCACGAGTGCTGCGATTTCTCTATGAGCGTTAACGAATCTGCGAGACATTATTGATAGATGTGAAGCATTGAATTAAAATTTGTGGTGCGGCCGGGAATCGAACCCGGACCTCCATGCTTACTAGGCAGACGTCTTAACCGTTAGACTCCATGTTGTGGAGGGAAATCGTACATAGACTATTCCAAGGTGCCTTAATCGTTAGTGGTGTGGTAGTCTAACGGTTAAGACGTCTGCCTAGTAAGCATGGAGGTCCGGGTTCGATTCCCGGCCGCACCACAAATTTTAATTCAATGCTTCACATCTATCAATAATGTCTTTGACATATTTGAGACGAAAATCCGTCTCAGGGATTATTTATTCATATTAATTGATATTATATCACCATAACAGGATTGTTCCACCATGTCCATTGCTGAGGTGCTATTCCGCTGCATGGAGAGCCTTGGCAGTAGTGGCAATTATCTTTGGAACAAAGAAGCTGAATTAAAGTTTGTGTTGTGGAGGGAAATCGTACATAGACTATTCCAAGGCGCCTTAATCGTTAGTGGTGTGGTAGTCTAACGGTTAAGACGTCTGCCTAGTAAGCATGGAGGTCCGGGTTCGATTCCCGGCCGCACCACAAATTTTAATTCAATGCTTCACATCTATCAATAATGTCTTTGACATATTTGAGACGAAAATCCGTCTCAGGGATTATTTATTCATATTAATTGATATTATATCACCATAACAGGATTGTTCCACCATGTCCATTGCTGAGGTGCTATTCCGCTGCATGGAGAGCCTTGGCAGTAGTGGCAATTATCTTTGGAACAAAGAAGCTGAATTAAAGTTTGTGTTGTGGAGGGAAATCGTACATAGACTATTCCAAGGCACCTTAATCGTTAGTGGTGTGGTAGTCTAACGGTTAAGACGTCTGCCTAGTAAGCATGGAGGTCCGGGTTCGATTCCCGGCCGCACCACAAATTTTAATTCAATGCTTCACATCTATCAATAATGTCTTTGACATATTTGAGACGAAAATCCGTCTCAGGGATTATTTATTCATATTAATTGAATCTGCGAGACTTGCGAGCACAGCGCAAACTCGTAGCAGGCCGGCCACAGCTGACTCGCGGTGCCCCTTTGCTCCTGTGGCTATGAATCGCACAAGGTGGGGACGAGCTACGAATGTGCATAAAGGCTGAAATGGTGGGCTCTAGTCCAAGTTCACCCTATACACAGACCACTGCCCACTAGTATCTTTGTTACACCCATAGGCACCTCTTCCAGACAAGGCGGTCCATCATCTCCAACGCTGGGCATTGTACATCTCTTGTTTTCATTACAAGATACAGTATCGGTTGACTGCTCATCACGCCAATGCCAACACCCTATCACACCTCCCAGTAGGCCCTGACCCAGTCTTTGACGCAGAAGAGCTTTTACATTTTGCAGTGGACGAGTCAGCAGTAGATGTTGTCGCCAGTTTCCCTATCAATAGCTCATGGATCGCAGAGGCTATGGCTGCTGATCCCGTCCTCCAGCTCATCCTTCACTGGGCGCAGCAAGGCTGGTCGGAACATCCTCTGGGTCGAGCATCAGACCCTCTCTGAAATTATTATGCAATTTGCCCCCGCCATAGCGCCTATGAGGGCAGTTTACTTCTGTTCATGGAAGATGGCTCCCACCAAGTGGTGGTTCCAGCGTCATTGTGCCGCCAGATTCTAGATCTTCTACATCTGGACCACTGGGGTATCTCCCACACATAGATGCTCACCCGTCAACATGTATATTGGTAAGGCATAGATTGGGACATAACTTGCCTCATAGCATGATGCCCTTCTTGTGCATCGCAACAAGCAGCTCCTCGCTCATCTCTCTCTCTCTCTCCATGGTCCACTCTGTCCGCACCTTGGGAGCAACTCCACGTCAATTTTGCAGGGCCCTTCTTAGACAACTTTTGGCTTTTAGTCATTGATACATACTAAAACTCCCCATTTGTTGTTTGCCTGGCCTGCACATCCAAGGGAGTTACTATGTTCCTTGTTAGATATATTTTCTATTGAAGGTCTACTGGCCGCATTGGTGACAAATAATGGGCCACAATTTACTTTGCAACACTTCATGGCCACCCTCATTGGACGCTATTGTCCCTCTTGCATGGCTCTCTCGCATGTCTTCCTCGTCCTCCGCCTCGTTTTGCCCCAGGTTTGGCTGTCTGGGCTCAAGGCTACGACTATCATCCTCACTGGGTCCCGGACGTGGTCGTTAGGGGGCTGGCCGTCATCTCTGTGACATCCATTCTCCCACTGGTATTCTCGCCTGTCACCACAATCAGCTCCGCCATCCTTCTCCCACACCTACAGTCCCTTCCCCCTTTTCCAGGTCATGCCCCCCCTCTGTCTTCTGTCTGCAGCGCCGTCAGGGGACCGTTCTCTACCAACTTCATTTCCGCTGACATCGGACAGTCGGCGGCGGGAGGTGCCGCTGCTGTCGGTGTCTGGGGCCCACTTCCCCACCACAGCCCCAGTGGCCAGCTCCAAGAATAGGACAGCTCCGGTCGCTGGTGGGGGTCAGGCAGATTAATCATGGGGAAGGCAGATTCCAGACTGAGATTCATTGGAAGAATTCTCAAGAAGTAGTTTACAAAACACTTATTTGGCCGATGTTAAGAGTTTTGCTCGTCAATGTGGGATCTGTACCAGATAGGAGTGATGAAGATGAGAGAAGATGTAATAGAGGGCCACTTGCTTTGCTACAGATTCATTTAAAAAGTGTGATAGCATCACAGAGATGTTGGGAATCTCCATTGATAGATGTTGCAGGAGAAATGTTCTGTTTCACAGTATGGGCTTCTCTAAAATTTTTGACAGCATATTTCTCATGAAGAGTCAACCAATATATTGCTTCCTTTTCACAAAAAGACCGCAAGGATAATATTAGAGTCCACATGGAGGCATACTGACAATCTTTTTCTCTCATATTATCTGCAGTTGCAATACTAAGAGGAGTTCACATTGGTACATTAAATACCCTCCACCACACCATGAGATTGCTTAGAGATTATGGATGTAGATGTAGACCAATCTATCTGGCTGCATGCTCAAGAGACCTTCATGCAGCATATTTGTCAGGAAAACTTATGAACACACAACACGAATCAAGATACATATTTCCAAAAATGTGAAGTTAAATTGGATATTTATTACTGTAAAAATTACAATTTACAGAAATGTGACTGAATTTTGACATCTATTACCCTTGTGGCAGCGATCGCCATAATCGACTCTGCACAAACAACTTTATCTTTACGATTGTCTTTGGGCGAGCTGCCTCGCAGCCACCACCAACAATTACATTCAGTCTGTAGCTACGCATGTTGAAGTTGAGGTCAATAAAGTGTTGTTACATAGACAAGTGTGTTTTCTGGGGCTCACAACCTGTGAAAACATTGGTGACCCCAACGTGATCTGAACTCATAACCTTCTGATATGGAGTCAACTACTCCGCTTGCCGACTCGCACACCGCTGCAGCCTGGTGGCCATCTTGCACCCTCGCACTTGTGGTGCCTCCAGCGACACCATCGAATATCACAGTCAACTGGGACAGTCAGCTCTCTCCTCCTATCCCTATGCGGGCTGTCACAACATTGTCTGCCGAATCCAACGCACTGGACACCATACCCCCAACTGCATCCTGCCCTTGGCAGTGCATGTCTGTAGTAACTAACGGTCCACAGACTCAGACTCACTGACAACACACATATGTGTAGCAAACCACACCACCTTTGTGCCAAGAAATTCGTGGATGTGGAAGAACAGATCACAGAATTACTAGAGGCAGGCATAATTGAACCTTCTTCTAGCGGTTGGTTCTCCCCCATTAATTTAGTAAAAAAAGTGATGGCTCTTGGAGAATGTGTGGGTACTACCATAGACTCAATGCTAAGATGATCACGGACAGGTATCCCATCCCTAATGTAGCCGATTTCAGTCATGCTCTCGCTGGTACTAAATTTTTTTCTGTGGTTGACTGCAAACATGTCTACCATCAGATACCCATGGCTCCCGAGAATGTTTAGAAGACTGCCATCACAACCCCAATAGATTTATACCACTACCTCTTCATGCCATTTGGACTTAAAAAAGCCACACAAACCTGGCAACGCTTCATCACTGAGATACTCCTTACCCTAAAGTTTTGTTTTGTTTACTTAGACGACATTTTACTATTCAATACCTCTGTCGAGGATAGCAAACGTCATTTACAAGTTCTCTGTGACACTTTGTCCAAGGCAGGGACTGAGTTGAATCACAGCAAAGGCCAATTGCACCTACCTTCCTTTAAGTTTCTGGGGTACACTCTTTCGGCTAATGGCATCCTCCCCCCCTTCTACCTTCAAAAAGGTCAATGCCATCAAGGAATTACCACGCCCCTTGTAACTTGGCTTCGGTTGGTTAGCTTGTATTTGGCTTTAGTTGGTGACCTGTAAGCTGTAGATTTCTGCTTGACTTTCACAGTTTGTAGCGTATGTATGGGTTCTAAATTTTATTTGTCATCCCAGTAATAAATGTAAGTTGGTAGACCTGGCACTTCTTTTGTAATTAATAAAATTTATATCTTTCTCGAATTTTTCACACTGTAAATATTGGTTCTGTACATATCTTGAACTTAAAGACTTTTTGTAAAGTTTGAGCATGAAATTCTGTTTCTCAGTGGCTGATATTTAATAAACTGAAAAACTAGAATCATTGAGTCCCGGTAGTTCAGACAGTTTGAAGCCAGTTATAAAAGATATTATTTGTGCCTGATTCTTTTTCTATTGAATTATTCTTTAGTAAGATTTTCTTAAAAGTCTATCCTAATCAAAACTGTTAGATAACTTTCTTTCACACATTAACAGATTTCTTATGAACTTCACAGATATTATTATATGTTCATTTTTAGAATAATCTTGGACCATATTAGGAAACTAGATACTTGAATAACTGTTCAAGACTTTTCTTAAAGTTTCACAGATTCTCTATTTTGAAATTAATAATTACAACCAAATCACTTTCACAGAAAACACTTCGTAAGTTCACAATGTGTGACTATTTTCGTAAAAGTCTCATGTACATTACAGTCTCTGGATCCTATTACATTGACTATGAACTTTAATTCTTCCAGATAAGTATTTTAAATGTCATTTCCTTAAACTTGCAAATAAGTTTGAATTCCAATATCACGAATATTAATCAGTTTATTAAGAGGAAGAAGAAGTTTCTAATTCTTCCTTACTAGCCAATCCTGATCAAAGTTCGAAGATATTGCACGCATTAGCGCATGATCATGATACGAAAGTTTATATGAAGAAATAAATAATTTATCGGGTTCCTTTCTATCTTAGAAATAAACCGCATATGATATTTTGAAACTAGAGCTAAGATAGAGCTAAGCACTGAATACTGAGAAATATGAACTCAAAGAGAGATAAGCAGACATAGAGAATTAATCACATGGAGAGCTAATCACATAGAGAGCGAGTAACTCAACTGCGAGTACTATTTATAATGGCAATCCGACAAATGAACTCTGATATATGAGATGTTTTGACCTATCTATTCCCTGGATACTATTATTCTGAATTATGCTAATATAATTTGAATTTACTAAAAATTTTGAAAAACTAGAAATTTCTTCCTCTTAACAAATAATTAAAATTACAAAACGACAAAAAATGTGGGAATATGGTGATTCTAATGCTATGGTCGCAATGTGGTGTTACACGCTCCACATTCAAAGAATTGAGGCGGTTCTTAGGCACTATTAATTGTTATTGCTGGTACTTGTCCAATGCTGCTGACACACTGGTGGAAAAAATACCTCGGGCACCTGCCCTGTCTCTTGGATCCCTGCGATGTCTGAGGCTTTCCCTTCCCTTAAATACCTTTTATCGAATGTTTACTATCACTCGCCCTCACCTTGAGGCAGACATCATCATCACGACCGATGTCAGTGACACTGCCATTGGTGCCGTTCTTAGCCAATCTCTACACAGCAATATCTCTCCTCTTCAGTTCTTCTCTAAAAAAATTAAATTATGGTCAGAGGAAGTATTTGGCCTTTGACTGAGAACTCCTTGCCATTTACGAGGCCATTAAGCACTTCTGCTTCGAGATCGAGGGCCATCCTTTCCATGTCCTCACTGACCCCAAACCTTTGGCCACCACAATACAAAATCCATCAGACGATCCTCCTCCTACACATTTCCAATACCTATATTTCATCTCCCAGTTCACTACTGATGTCAGATACATCAAATCAAGGGTGCAGACACATTTTACCCAAATTCCTCTCCTGAATCGATGCCGTGTCCTCCCTGATCGACCTCTATATCCTTGCCATTTTCCATTCAGCTGATGACGAGCTCATGCAACTAGTTTCTGATCGTTCCTCCTCTCTCCACCCCACCCACACCTCTTTTCCTGGGGCAATGGATGAAACCTGGTGTGACGATTCCATGGGCAAGCTTTGCCCCTTCATCCCTCACCCCTTACAGTGCGGGTTTACCAAAAATTCCACGAGCTTTTGCACCCTTGCATCCACGCCTCAACCAGACATGTCACTGAATGTTTAGTCTGGTGAGATGTCAAGCAAGGCTGTCAAGTTTGGGCTCTGGCCTGCCTTCCCTGCCAACGAAACAAAATCACCTCACACACCTCCCCTCCTTTGGGCTCTTTCCCCATTCCCAAGGGCAGCTTTCCACATGTGCACATTGACCCCAACAGCCCTTTTCCTCTGGATGATGGTTTCCATTATGTCTTGTTGACCATTGATCGGATGACCCACTGGTTTGAGGCCACCTCTCCACCAACATCACGGCAGAGACAGTGGCCAAAGCCTTTCTTCATTCTTGGGCTTCTCATTTCTTCTGTCCCTTGGTCATAACCACAGACCAAGGTCATCAGTTCAATCTGCTCTCTTTTCTGACCTTTGCCACCTCTGCGGTATCAAACACATCCACACCACCACTTACCACCCTCAAAGCAACGGAATGGTATAGTGGTGGCACAGAACCCTAAAAGCTGCTCTCTGGTGCCACGACTGTCTATGGACAGAGGCACTGCCTCTCATTTTGCTTGGATTACAAGCGACCTACAAAGAAGACCTATGTGGCACTGTAGCCAAATTTGTCTATGGACAAACCTTACTTTTACCTGGTGAACTCATCTCCCCCTCTCCCATTCCTCACTCCTCTGACCTCCCCACCCTGGTAGACCGGGTGCATCAGCATTGCATGAGGATCTGCCCTCCACCTCCCTCCAGTCACTCTCCCCCACAGGTCATTGGTCCCAAGAGGTTGGAATCTTGCAAATTCGTCATGTTGTGGGATGACACAGTCCGTCCTTTGCTCAGCCCTCCTTACTCGGGCTCTCACTGGGTGCTCAGGCACTCTCCCAACATCTTCACCTTATTCATCAATAACTCTCCCTCCACTGTGTCAGTAAACCGCATTGAACCTGCTCATGTCAAGACCTCCTCCTCAACTCCAGTCGAGGGCAATCCTCCTCCCCTTATATTTTTTGAGGCAGACACCCCTCTTCTGGCCTCTCTGTCATCTCCTGCCAATGCGCCTCTGCCTTCCCCCACTCCTGCTCGAGTTGCCACTCTGACTCCATAGTTGACTTTGCACAAACAATTTTATTTTTACAATTGTCTTTGGGTGAGCCGCCTCTCGGCCGCCACCACCAATTACATTCAGTCTGTAGCTATGCTTCTTGAAGTTGAGGTCTGTTACACAGATAAGTGTGATTTCTGGAGCTCACACCCCGTGAAAAACCCACACCCTGTTGGTCACCACAATATGGCTTGTGGGGTATGTACATAGATGTACATGTTACTGTTCCATTGTCTTAGCATATTCATGTGTTTTATCGTGGAACTTATTGCTTCCTAATAACCCAGTCCATTTTAAATTTGCCTATTTACTCTTTTTTTTTTTTTTATTTATTTATTTATTTATTTATTTATTTATTTTTTTTTTTTACCAAAATGTAAGTCTGCGTGCTCAAATATAGTACAGGCTAGACATAAACATCTGCTAAACATGTTTCTAGGGATTTAATCTGTATACTATTTTATGTAGACTACTACTTATTAGACACTAGATAAAAACCCAGCATTGCCCAGGTATTTATTTATTTATTCCTGCCTTGAGTTAGTACTTTTCCTATCCCTTCTCTCTCTGTCTATCTCCTTTTTTCTAACAACATATTTATCAGAGAATATATAAAAGAAATAAGAGTGTCTTGTATAATGTACAAAATTATAAGTGCAGTATCCAAACAAAGAAAGATAGTACTCAAAATACAAAGGACATATAAAATTTGTACACTTTCATATTTATTGAGTTATGTGTTGTACAATTGTATAATTTTTCAGGTGTATATATTCATTTGTATAAGTGCTGTAGGTTTGTAAAATCTGTTGTGAATACAATTAGTAATAAAGAAATAATAGATTAAAACTTCGTGTGTGATGGGACGGTTTTCATGAACATTACTGTTTATGCACTTATATCTCATGAACTACATGTCGTACTGTGATACAATTTCGAAGGTACATTCAGCTATATGTGTGTATATGTCTGTAAAATTTCCTGGAGCTATAATTTGTAGTATAGAAATTATAAATTGTAATGTCATACGGAATACCATAGTTTTAGTCCATGAATAGCGGAAAAGTAGTAAGTGAGAAACTTTTTTTCTTTCATAATTTTGCTATGGTTGTCAGGCAGAAAGAGTTCAATAAAGTTTTGAAATTATGTTTAAAGTTTGTTGCAAGTCACTAAGTAATCTTGTTCTCATATACTGTATTCGTAAAGTCTCACAGCATTATGTGGCAGTTTCTCCTATTGTTTATGATGTTATATCTCCTGAACCATGAGTTTTATGTAGTCCTTACCATTACAGAATTGGTACCTCACAGTCAGGAATATGTGTACCAAATTTGGTTCAAATCGATCAAGTGGTTTAGGAGGAAAGGTGCAACATTGTTGCAGAATGCAGCAGTTTTTCTCGCATCTCATTGTTTATGACAGCATATCTCATGAACTATGTGTTGTACATGACCCTTAAAGTTACAGTGACCTGTCCTCATGGCTTGAAGCTTACATGTGTAAAATTCATGAAGACTGGAAAAATATTGTAGAGTTGTATGCAATATGTACACACAAACACACAGACACTTTGCTTTATATATAAAGATTTCATTATCTAATATCTGTCATTTTATTGTGTCCTGTTAGTTGATCTTGTTTTACTGCGAAATAAAAAATAGGAACAGGCATTATCCTTTCCAAAATATGCGTCTCACTGCTCTTTTGTAAGGTCCAGTGTGCTGATAACCACAAAATAAGGTGCACCGGTAAGTACAAACTAGCTTTGTGGGAAAGTCTAGACTGGGGTGCTAAATGTACATCACAAACACATTGCAAATGTAGCAAGTTGCTCCACCAATTACTGTCCTCTGTAATGGTCTCTCAAATGGTGCCTCCTGCAATGTGACTGTGGTCTTATTGCCAAATTTTTTGGTCTTTCTACCCACGGAAACTGCCAAGAGGCTACTGTTACAAATCTGTCCAAGAGGTTTGAGTTAATGTATGACAGTTAGACTGGATTGGGGTTAATGAGAAGAAGCAGTGTCCACCTTGTCATATTTGAGCAGCTACAGAGGAAAAAGAATTGGCTTCTAGCTGAACCATTTAGATAAATAATGGACTGTCATCTGGAAACACACTTACAGGACAAGTTCGCTGATGTACTCCCGGTCACTATCCTGAGGGTTTTTTTTTTTTTTTTTTTTTTTTTTTTTTTTTTTTTTTTTTTTTTTAACCATCGTTTATTGGTTAAAATCAACATCTTCTCTCAAGTGCATTCCTTAATGTTTGCAACAAACATTCCATGTAAGCTGTATTGACATTGTCGCTTGTGGTGTTAAAACAGGGATTTTTCTAGTTCTTGAATTGTTTATTAGATGTTGAATGTTATAAAATTTAATTGTCAATGAGTAACTTATTATCTTGAAAAATTAACCTGGTTGTGATCCAGGAACTTCATTGAATTCTTGCATAACTGAAAATCAAAATGTTAGTTAGTTTCTTGTTTGTTGGTTCATGAGGTTATCATCACAATGCTTAAATGATGTTCATAGATTTTAAAATAAGTGCTTTCTCATTCCTGATTAACTCCAAACATACATGGTCTTATTCAGTACATTATTATAACTTTGTGTATCATGATGGGACATCCTACCCATGATCCTTCTGACCTCTCCTAAACTGGTGTTCCATGACCCACCCAACCTCCACATCATCTTAGTTCATCCCTATGCCACTCCCAATCCCAACCCTTCACCGAAGACTCCACTGCAAAACCTCCCTAATCCACCCACCCAGCATTTCCTATTCCAGTCCTGTCACAGGATTATCCTTCCCCGATCAGAGTTCGGGCCACCTGTGAAAGCAGTCTTGTAATTTACCAACTCCGTTGCAATCATTGCACAGCATTTTACATTGGCATGAACCAGCTGTCCAGCAGGATGAATGGCCACTGCCAAACTGTGGCAAAAAGCAAGATGGACCTCCCTGTGGCACAGTATAAAGCTGAACACAGCACTCTGGATTTCAATGGCTTCACTACCTGAGCCATCTGGATCCTCCCCTCCACCACTAACTCTTCTGAAGTGCACAGATGGAAGTTGTACCTACATCACATTCTTCGGAAACTTTATGCTCCCACAATCATCCTGGCCTCAACCTAAGATAACTTCCCATCCCTACTATAACAACACATAAGGCCCCAAAAGCAAATAAAGATTCTTTTTATTCTCCCCTTTTGCTGTTCTAATCAGGACAATAGAACCTTTTATCTTTTGTCACTTCTTCTACATCGACTGCCACTGGAATCAGACTTGCTAATGTTGTTCTTTTTTGCTGAAAAAAATGATGAGAGTTGGGCATGGTTTATTTCAATAAATTGCTTCAAGGTTATTTTCTTGAATCATCATTTAATAGAATTTTTTCTTCCCGATTTTTGTCAGTAATTCTGTTTCATAAATAATTGTAGTTTGGCTGCCATTTTCACAGCCTGGATCTTATGAAACCTTTATTATCGTGATGCACTATCATTCATAAATTTGGGGCAATAGTAGAACCTGCAATTTTCTATTATCTCCTGAGTATGATTATTATTTTTATTCTTATGCAAATGCTGCTACCCATGGAAGTATTTTGTTACTTATGTAATGCATGGTCATAGGCATAGACCAAGACATTGTTGAGACTAGTGTCCACGTTATTATGACTGGATTAATATCTATTTCAGCTTTTCTCCACAGCATAGCTACATCATAAAACAAGCATTTAAATGAACAGAGTGTATAATATCAGCTTGCTATATTTTTATATGTCATTACCTACAACCCCCCCCCCCCATTTTTTTTAATTTGCTGATTTATACTTTTTAAAATACATCTATTCCACCCCTTTTTACTGATTCTTATCACTATTTTGTATTTCATTGCTTATCAGATCAGTCATTTAAGTAATTAAATGATGTGGGAATTTTTGATGATTTATTTCCGCCCCGTTAGCTCACATAATAAGGTAACGGCATACTACACCCTATGCCTAACACCCCCGCTCTCCTTCCCCACTCATTAAGCTATATCTCTCTAATTCAAGTCTTCCTTGCAACTGTGTGTCGCCCACAACAATATCCCCTTAATTAATTACTTTTTTATTTATTTTTTCCTTGTTATTTTTATAACTTCAAATCCCCCCACTCCTCTACACCTCCCTTTTATCCTTTCCAGCCCCTTCCTTCACTGTAATCATTGCCGCAATTCAGATTCTTACCTACCAGAAACTTTAGAATTCATTGAGCAACGCAGAACATTCCATCCCCACAATTAACCAGCATCCTTCTGCTTCCACTTCCACTCCCTACCTCACTAACAGTTTTGTGGCGCTGGAGTGGGGGGGACATGGTGGTTGTGTCTATGTAGTTGTCTGAGTGATTGTGTGAATGTATGTGTTTCTTTTTCTGACGAAGGCCATAGCCAAAAATTTAAGTTGTGTGAATGTGCCTATCCATAGTTAAGGGAGCCTCTTCATGATGACTTGTTATCTAGCCTCCGTTATTGACATAAATATAATAAATTTTGAGTAGTGACCTTTATCACCACACCTGACATCCACAACCAACATTTCAACTCAACCACACTCAAGTTGCTCCCAAAGAACAAAAATTAGTAGGGCATATAAAGGATTCTACCAGTTTTACAAAATAATTAATTAAAATATTACACAATTTAAAAAAAAAATTATTGGTTTACATAAAAATATTTTAAAAGTTGTTTTGTTTTTATGTAATTATACTGTTTATTGCTGAAAATGTGATTTTTTTTATATATTGTTTTCCTAAGCATCCAAATAAAGAGAATAATCAATTATTAAATGATACATAAATTTTGAGTTTAGACAAGAAAATCTTTAATATACAGTATAAAGTACAAGGTGTGTCTCTAAAATTCGGTGAATGGTCCCATGTTTTACAAATTGCACTGGCAAGGATGAGGTGCCTGTGCATACACATTGAGAGACAAGTCAAGTGCCCCTTATCATGCAAAGCACTGCAGTGAAGCAATGGTACACACTGCGACTCAACTAACAGGGTCAGTGTGAAAACTTGTGTCACTACTACAACATGGAGCCAACATGTTAACATGAAGTTTTGTTTCAAATTAGGCAAAACAGCAATGGAGACCCCTGGAATGTTTGTGCAAGTTTATGGTGTTAAAGCAGTGAGTAAACAATGTGTATTCGAGTGGTTTAAATGCTTTAGAGATGGAAAGGAAAGTGTCAGGATGAGCCCTTTTCGATAGTATGACAATGCCCATTTGCACACTGTGATACTCGTGCTCAACTTTCTTGCTAGACATTGCTGTGCTTACACGTTCTCCTTATTCTCCGGATTTGCCACTGCCAGACTTCTTTCTGTTTCCCTGCCTTAAAGTAGCTGTGAGAAGCTTATGCTTTGCAAGGGTTGCAGATATCCAACAATATGTGACCTCAGTGCTTCGAGCGATTCCACAAGAAGTGTTTGCTGACAGTGTTCAACAGTTGTACAACTGATGTTAGAAGTGTAATGTAGTCAACAACAATTACTTTAAAGGACAGGGAAGGTATTTTGTTTGTAACTCTTGTTTCCGATATTTCCTGAGACCGTTTACTAATTTTTTCAGAGTCACCTTGTAGAACTATGTATTATAACCTTAAATTGAGTTTATTAATCTGTAAGTAATATTAGAATTGACAAGTCAAGTATGTCACAATCTGTCATTCTGTGAAACATATTGCATGATAATGAAATTTGATTTGATTGAGTGTCAATGTGTTTGTATTGTGTACAAATCTACAGTTATGTTCCGTTCTTAATGGAATTTTGCACAGCTGACTTTCAGAACAGAAAGGAGGTCACTGTCTACATAAAATTTTGTATGCTGCATAGCGGAGGGTACTTAAATACGGTGTGTTATTCCAATCTTAATGAAATTTTGCAAACTAAATGTTAAAAACCAGAGGAAAGTCAAGGTCTATGTAAAATTTTGAATGGTTAATGCTGGAGGGTACCTTACCAAGGAAATTTGACAAAATCTATGGTTTTATTCTGATCTTGATGAATTTTTGCACAATCAACCTTCAAAAGAAGAGAAAAAGCACTGTATACATAATTTTTATGCGGTGCATAGTGGAGTGTAAGGTAAAGCAGTCAACAATCCGAAGATTGGTTTGAACACCACAGTGCTTTACTAGGCATGGTCCTGTTTGGAGGTGGTATGCCGTTGCCTTCCTCCGACCTTCGATCTGACTTACCCAGCCAGTTATAGGGGGACCTACTGTTTAACGTGGGCTCCGAACCACGGTGCTACTCGGTATTTTTCACATGAGCAATACTGCCAGAGGTGAAAGAAGTGGAAAGTGACAGATAAAAATCCTAGGACCTGGTAATTTGCAATAAATTTGGACATCACTTCACTGATCACCATGAAAGTTAACAACAATTACATAATTTTTCTCATATGAAGGAGGCAATGGGCTGAGGAGGAGTCAGACAAAGATGAGGTGGTTATTGGCAGAGAAAGGGGAAGCTGGAGATGAGTGAAGAGAGGGGCAGGAGAAGATGAACAGAGAGAGGGGAGATGAAGAGAGAGAAGGGTGGGAGGGAGGAGGATATGGACAGAGAGACAAGAAAAGAGAAGGTAGACAGACAGAGAAAAGGGGTGGACTAAGTTAATATTGGAATAAATAAGTACCTGGGAGATGCTGGGTTTTCAGCTAGTACAACATAAATGGTATTATCAGTACAAACAGAACTAGCTCACAATTCCAAAAATGGAGTATGAGGACGAGTCACAAACACACAATGAAGACCAAGAATTGAAATTCAAGTAGCTGAATATCAAAGGATGAAAGTGAAATAAGGGAGTTTAATCTCACTAAGAAAGCAGGTAAGTTTATACAATAATGCATAAAACACAAAGTTGTTTCCTCTTTTCTCATGCTACAGTTTTAACCAGATTTATATTTATTTTTCTGTATAAGAAAGTGTCAAGAGTGACCTCCTAATGGAATGCAGTTTTAACTGCCACATTGAGATTTGCCAGTAGGTGAAATTAGTGTACTGCAAGCAGAATTCCGGGCAAGGAGTGCGTAAATTGAGTCCTGTTGTTTCCGTGGAATAAAAGAAAACTTACTCACATCTGTTTTATCAATATTAAGCAATGAAAAGTGAAAAAGAAAGCTAGAAACTTTCCATTTTTGGACGATATCCTTCATCAGTAAAAAACACACACAGATGTACATGGGCATGCACAACAGCCACTATTGTTTGTAACAATTGGAAGTACAGTGGAATTTTGCATATTTGAAGTCTACAGTCTGAGGCACCATTTTATATTATATGAATGGTTGCATTAAAGAAAAGTATTTCATGGATAAAACTGAAGAAAGACAGGAATGGGTGTGATCAGATGCATAAATGTGTGTGTATCCGCTGTTTACAGTTGTGGTTTAGGTGCCACAGTTGTTTTATCTCCTCCCAGTCAGGCAGTATCTGCTCATGCTCAGAGTGGTGTATATGTGTAATCACATTGTGTTACATATATGTTGCTTCTGGCATATTTCACCAATATGAGCAATGACTGTTCAAAACAGATGAGAAAATTTTTTTTTCTTTCGAGGTGAAAGTTTTAACTTTAAAAGTTTGTGCTGTGGGGACACTTTCAGATAGTTACTGGAAGAGTTGAGCATAGACAAAGTAACAGTAAGTACTGGCAATGAAACAGAAATAAAGTATAGCAAAGAAAGTAAAAAAATATAATTTAGAAAGGTGGTTTTATTTCATGGAATTCTTTAAAAATTCATTATTTCGATAAAATTTAGTATTGCCAGTACTGGAACTTTTCTACGGCTGCTTAAAATGCAGTGTTCACCTACCAAAATACTAAAACTAAACCATACCTCCCTTCCCTCACCAAGAAAATATATTAGCATTTTTGAGTATTATCGCTGTCATTCTGCCAAAGCCCACCCCCAAGAACCACAGACATTGCCGAGGTGGGGAGCCTTGCATGCCTCAAGGATACAAATAGCTGCACCGTAGGTGCAACCACAGCGGAGGGGTATCTGTGGAGAGGCCAGACAAATGTGTGGTTCCTGAAGAGGGGCAGCAGCCTTTACAGTAGTTAAAGGGGCAATAGTCTGGATAATTGACTAAGCTGGCCTTGTAACATCAGTTAATGTGGCTTTGCCACATAGTTACTGTGAACAGCTGAAAGCAAGAGGAAAATACAGTCATTACTTTTCTCGAGGACATGTAGCTCTACCGTATGATGGCATCCTCTTGGGTAAAATATTCCGGAGGTAAAACAGTCCCCTGTTCGGATCTCTGGGCGGGAACTACTCAGGAGGATGTCAACATCAGAAAAGAACATGGATCGGAGCAAGGAATGTTAGATCCCTTAATCGGGTAGGGAGATTAGAAAATTTAAAAAGAGGAATGGAGATTGAAGTTAGATACAATGGGGATTAGTGTATTTATAATCCTCTATTCACCTGACCAGAAATCCTGTTCCTCAAGAGGGGCAGCAGCCTTTTCAGTAGTTACAGGGGCAACAGTCTGGATGATTGACTGAGCTGGCCTTGTAACATCAGCTAATGTGGCTTTGCCACACAGCTACTGCGAACGGCTGAAAGCAAGGGGAAACTACAGCCATTACTTTTCCCAAGGACATGCAGCTCTACTGTATGAACATATGATGATGGCATCCTCACGGGTAAAATATTCCGGAGGTAAAATAGTCCCCCATTCGGATCTCCGGGCGGGGACTACTCAGGAGGATGTGATCATCAGGAAAGACAATACTGGCATTTTACGGGTCGGAGCGTGGAATGTTAGATCCGTTAATCGAGTAGGAAAATTAGAAAATTTAAAAAGGGAAATGGACAGATTGAAGTTAGATATAGTGGGGATTAGTGAAGTTCGGTGGCAGGATGAACAGGATTTCTGGTCAGGTGAGTACAGGATTATAAATACAAAATCAGTTGGGGGTATCACAGGAGTAGGACTGATAATGAATAAGAAAATAGGAATGCGGGTAAACTACTATGAGCAGCACAGTGATCGCATTATCATTGTCAAGATAGATACAAAGCCAACACCGACAACAGTAGTACAGGTTTATATGCCAACTAGCTCTGCCGATGATGAGGAGATCGAAGACATATATGAGGAGCTAAAGGAAATTATTCAGACAATTAAAGGAGAGGAAAACTTAATTGTGATGGGAGACTGGAATTCGGTAGTAGGAAAAGGAAGAGAAGGAAAAATAGTAGGTGACTATGGACTGGGAAGAAGGAATGAAAGAGGAAATCGCCTGGTAGAATTTTGCACGGAACACGATTTAATCGTAACAAACACGTGGTTTAAGAATCACAAAAGAAGGTTGTATACGTGGAAGAGACCAGGAGACACCGGAAGGTATCAGATAGATTTTATAATGGTAAGACATAGGTACCGGAACCAGGTTATAAACTGCAGGACATACCCAGGGGCAGATATAGAATCTGACCATAACTTGTTAGTCATGAACTGTAGGCTGAAGCTGAAAAAACTGCAGAAAGGTAGGAAAATAAGGAGATGGGACTTAGATAGATTGAAGGAAAGTGAAGTTCTGGAGAATTTCAGAGGGAGATTAAGGCAACAATTGACAGAATCAGGGGGAAATAAAACAGTAGAAGAGGAATGGGTAGCATTGAGAGATGAAATAGTAAAGGCAGCGGAGGACAAAATAGGTAGAAAGGCAAGACCTACAAAAAAGGCATGGATATCACAGGAAATACTACAGTTAATTGATGAAAGGAGAAAATATAAAAATGCAGTAAATGAAACAGGCAAAATGGAGTACAGACGAATAAAAAAATGAGATTGACAAGAAGTGCAAAATGGCTAAGCAGGAGTGGCTAGAAGCCAAATGTAAATCTGTAGAAGAATGTATAGCAAGGGGAAAAGTAGATACTGCCTACAGGAAAATAAAAGAGACATTTGGGGACAAGAAAAGCAACTCTACGAATATCAAGAACTCAGATGGGAAACCAGTTCTCAGCAAAGAAGGGAAAGCGGAAAGGTGGAAAGAGTACATAGAGCAGCTCTACAAAGGAAATGAACTTAGAGACGATGTTGTAGGAAGGGTAGAGGAAGTCGATCAAGATGAAATAGGAGATACTATACTGAGAAATGAATTTGACAGAGCCTTGAAAGACCTAGGTCGGAACAAGGCCCCAGGAGTAGATGACATACCCTCTGAGCTACTAAAGTCTCTGGGAGAGCCAGCCATGACAAGACTATTTGAACTGGTGTGTAGGATGTACGAGACAGGCGAAATGCCCTCAGACTTTAAGAAAAATGTAATAATCCCCATTCCAAAGAAATCAGGCACAGACAGGTGTGAAAATTACAGAACCATCAGTTTGATAAGTCATGGTTGCAAAATTTTAACACGAATTATCTACAGGAGAATGGAAAAGCTGGTAGAAGCTAATCTCGGGGAAGATCAGTTTGGATTCAGGAGGAACATAGGAACCCGGGAGGCAATACTCACTTTACGTCTTATCTTAGAAGATAGATTAAGGAAAGGCAATCCTACATTTTTAGCTTTTGTAGATTTGGAGAAAGCGTTTGACAATGTTGACTGGAATACACTCTTTCAAATTCTGAAGTCAGCAGGGGTAAAATACAGGGAAAGGAGAGTTATTTACAACTTGTACAAAAGCCAGACCGCAGTTATTAGACTCGAAGGGCATGAAAGGGAAGCATCAGTTGGGAAGGGAGTAAGACAGGGTTGTAGCCTTTCTCCAATGTTATTCAATTTGTACATCGAGCAGGCGGTGAAGGAAAGTAAGGAAAAATTTGGAATAGGGATTAAAGTTCAGGGGGAAGAAATAAAAACCTTGCGTTTTGCTGATGGCATTGTAATTCTGTCAGAGACAGCGAAGGACCTGGAAGAGCAGTTGAATGGAATGGACAGCGTGTTGAAGAGAGCATATAAAATGAACATTAACAAGAGCAAAACAAAAATAATGGAATGCGGACTTAGAAAATCAGGTGATGCTGAAGGAATTAGATTAGGTAACGAAACAATGAAGGTGGTAGATGAATTTTGTTACTTGGGTAGTAAAATAGCATGCGATGGTCGCAGTACAGAGGATATAAAATGCAGAATGGCAATGGGAAGAAAAGCATTTTTGAAAAAGAGAAATTTGCTAACATCAAATATTAATTTAAGTGTAAGGAAGTCTTTTCTGAAGGCATTTGTGTGGAGTGTTGCCTTGTACGGGAGTGAAACATGGACGATAAGCAGTGTGGACAGGAAGAGAATAGAGGCTTTTGAAATGTGGTGCTACAGAAGAATGCTGAAGATTAGGTGGGTAGATCGCTTAACTAATGAAGAGGTACTGAACAGAATTAGTGAGAAAAGGAATTTTTGGCATAACCTGACTAAAAGAAGGGATCGCTTGGTAGGACACATTCTTAGACATCGGGGAATCGTAAATTTAGCATTGGAGGGAAGTGTGTGGGGTAAAAATCGCAGAGGGAGACCAAGAGACGCGTATAGTAAGCAGATTCAAGTGGATGTGGGTTGCCGTTCTTATGAGGAGATGAAAAGGCTTGCTCAGGATAGAGTAGGGTGGAGAGCTGCATCAAACCAGTCTCAGGACTGAAGACCATAACAACATTACAGGAGTAGTACTGATAATGAATAAGAAAATATGAATGCGGGTAAACTACTATGGAGAAGCACAGTGATCACATTATCATATTCCAAGATAGATACAAAGCCAACACTGACCACAGTTCTACACGTTTATATGCCAAATAGCTCTGCACAGACGATGAGGAGATCGAAGAAATGTATGAGGAGATAAAAGAAATTATTCAGACAATTTAGGGAAAGGAAAACTTAATTGTTAAGGGAGACTGGAATGAGGTAGTTGGAAAAGGAAGGGAAGGGAAGGGAAGATAGTAGGTGAATATGGACTGGGCAAAGAAATGAAAGAGGTAGCTACCTGGTAGAATTTTGTACAGAACATAATATTTAGTTATAACAAACACCTGGTTTAAGAATCGCGAAAGAAGGTTGTATACGTGGAAGAAACCAGGAGACACTGGAAGTACCAGATAGATTTTATAATGGTAAGACATAGATTTTGGAATCAGGTTTTAAACTGTAAGACACACCAAGGGACAGATATAGATTTTGACCATATCTTATTGGTCATGAATTGTAGGCTGAAACTGAAAAAACTGCAGAAAGGCAGGAAAATAAGGAGATGGGAGCTGGATAAATTGAAGGAACCTGAAGTTCTAAAGAATTTCAGAGGGAGCTTTAGGCAACAATTGATGGAAATGAAGGGAAATAAAACAGTAGAAGTAGAATGGTTATAAACGAGAGATGAAATAGTGAAGGCAGTAGAGGACAAAATAGTAAGGAAGGCAAGATCTACAAAAAATTCCTTGGATATCACAGGAAACAGTAAACTTAATTGATGAAAGGAGAAAATATAAAAATACATTAAATGAACACGCAAACTGGAGTAAAGACGATTAAGAAATGAGATTGACAGGAAGTGCAAAATGGCTAAGCACAAGTGGCTAGAAGGCAAAATCCAAGTCTGTACAAGACTGTATAAATAGGGGAAAAGTAGATACCGCCTACAGGGAAATAAGAGAGACATTCGGTGACAAGAAAAACAGCTCTATGAATATCAGTAACTCAGATGGGCAACCAGTTCTCAGCAAAGAAGGGAAAGCTGAAAGGTGGAAAGAATATATAGAGAGACTCTATAAAGAAAATGAAATTAGTGACAATACTGTAGAAAGGGAAGAAGAAGTAGATGAATATGAAATAGGATATACTATACTGAGAGATGAATTTGTCAGAGCACTGAAAGACCTAAGTCAGCACAAGGCCCCTGGAGTCGATGACATTCCCTCAGAGTTACTGAAGTCTCTGGGACAACCAGCAATGCCAAAACTATTTCACCTGGTTTGTAAGATGTACGGGACAGGCGAAACACTCTCAGCCTTAAAGAAAAATGTAATAATCCCCATTCCAAAGAAAGCAGGTGCAGACAGGTGTGAAAATTATGGAACCATCAGTTTAATAAGTCATAGTTGCAAAATACTAACACAAATTATTTACAGAAGAATGGAGAAGCTGGTAGAAGCCGAAGTCGGGGAAGATGAGTTTGGATTCAGAAGAAATGTAAGAACTTGGGAGGCAATACTAACTTTACAGTTTATCTTAGAAGACAGATTAAGGAAAGACAAACCTACAATTCTAGCTTTTGTAGATTTGGAGAAAGCTTTTTACAATGTTGATTGGAATACACTCTTTCAAATTCTGAAGCAATCAGGAGTAAAATATAGGGAATGGAAGGTTATTTACAAGTTGTACAAAAACCAGATGGCAGTTGTTAGAGTTGTTAGCAAAGGACCCGAAGAGCAGTTGAACGGAACGGACAGTGTGTTGAAAGGTGCGTATAAGATGAATATTAACAAGAGCAAATCAAGGGTAATGGAGTGCAGTCGAAGAACATCAGGCAATGCTGAAGGAATTAGATTAGGTAACAAAACAATGAAGGTGGTAGGTGAGTTTTATTACTTGGGCAGTAAAATAACACATGATAGTCACAGTAGAGAGGATATAAAATGCAGAATGACAATGGGAAGAAAAGTATTTTTGAAAAATAGGAATTTGTTAACAACGAACATTATTTTAAGGGGGTACTTTCTGAAGGCATTTTTATGGAGTGTTGCCTTGTATGAAAGTGAAACTTGCAGGATAAACAGTGTGGACAGGAAGAGTATAGGGACTTTTGAAATGTTGTGCTACAGAAGAATTCTGAAGATTAGGTGGGTGGATCAAGTAACTAATGAGGAGGTACTGAACAGAATTGGGGAGAAAAAGAATTTCTGGCATACCTTGACTAAAAGGAGGGATCTATTGATAGGACACATTCTTAGACATCAAGGAATCGTGAATCATTGGACAGAAGTGTTTGGGGTGAGAACCAAAGAGAGAGACCAAGAGATGAATACAGTAAGCAGTTTCAAATGGATGTAGGTTGCTATTTATACGAGGAGAATAAAGAGGCTTTCTCAGAATAGATTCGGCCTGAAGACCAAAACAACAACATCTGCCAAAGCACCTTGTATTTCTGAAGAAATATCAAAATTCGTGGACTGCAAAATGTGCAAACATTAGATTAAAAAAAAAAAAAAACTATTGAAGCCCTTTATTTGTATTTTACTGCACAGTTAACTAAAGGGAGTCCAGTAAGTGGTCTGATAACTTGGGAGAAACACTGCTATTTCAAATGGATTTAGAAGAAAGTTTTTCTGTTAGTTCTGGCTGGGTATGTGCAAGGTAGGATACGGGTTGTTCCAGCCTGAAACCTGCAGTGAAAAGTTACCTACTGGCAGTGGAGCTGTCAAAGTGAGCCAATAAAAAGTATTAAATCTGGAAAATCATTTACTGAATTAAATGAGTCCAATGACTTATTATGTATGCAAATCACAAAATTATACTATGGAATGCAGCGGAGATCCTATATCTTGTATGCATTTCTGATGTCAGAGTTGTCTGCTGTACACAATTGTTATACTGAAAAGACATACTAGTGGATAAAACAACTTCTTTTGTCTAAATTTTAACAATTGAAAATCCAATAGAAATATCAATAATGGAGGATAGGTAACAACTCACCATAGACAGACACGAAAATAGATAATCACATTAACACAACTTAAATTTTCGACCATGGCCTTCGTTAGAAAAAGAGACACATACATTCAAGCAGTCTTGTTACTTCTGTTTCAGGTGTTCATATTCATAACTAAGAGGTTATTCACAGCTCTTATTCAATATTTACAACAACCTCTTTGAATATCAATCAAAAAGCAAGTATTTTTTGCTGTAAAGTACCATTTAATTAAACATTATTTTTTCTTTCATTAACATATTATATATTCACAATGTTAAATTGTCAAAATACATTATGTTAATGAAAAAAATATATAAGTAAATTATTTTTTTAAAATTGAAATTAAGTGTTTTCAATTCATTTGGTCTGTATATATGGTAGCTCTTTTTATTTGTAATTTCCTGTGTTATTGCGTTTCTTACTTTGAGAAGCAGCTTTTGGATATAGATTTGGATTGATTTGCCATTTCCATCTTCACTTTGAATAATTTAAACCCACAGTTTGACTATTTAAACATGTTACTTTCACAGAACTAATTCACGAAAGTAAACTCAGGAGGGCACTATAATGTGTAACTTTGTTTTTAGTGTTGTATATATTAGAGAACTGGAAATGACTGTACATCTCCTTGGTGCCTTTGATTTACAAGATGCCTGGGATTAATTGTGAAAGAGCTGTCTCAAACTTATTACATCTACTGAGAACTATTGTAATGAAGCAAGTGCAAAATATGTGATTATGCCAAAAAGTGAATATATGTAGCCATGCTTACTACAGCACATTCTAAACAATGGCAGAAATTAAGGAACAATATTCTCAATAAGAACAAAAGTGTAATTTTTAACAGATTTTCTCTGGATATTATTATAAAAAATTCCTGCAAATTGAACTGAATGTTTCACAAAACAGAAATGCAAATTTTCAAATGAATCAGAATTTCATTTCAGATGCTGCAGCTAACAAACAACTCCATCTCACAAAAACTTTACTGAACACAAGTAGTTTTTTTTTTATATTTTAATTTTATTATTAGTTCCACATGATACAAATGTACAACATAATAAGTAGATATTCTACTGTCATTTTGTATTTTATTTCTGGGTAACTCCACACTGACTCTTAAAACAACAGTTAAACAGTCAAAACACACATATAACTTTGCTACTTCTTAGGCAGAAATTATCATATGAGATTGCTTCCATAGTGTTAAATTTCCACATCAATAGCAAATTACTGGCAACTGCTTTTAAAGACATTATGATGTCCCAACACTTGTCGACTTATATTATGTCAAGTAACAAATTGCTGAACAATTCTTATAACAATTATCAACAGTTTACAATTTTCTGAAAGTCATTACTTTTTAAATGTGTTTTACAGTTTAAGAATATCCAGGCAATGTCTAGGTGGTCATAAAGTATACCACTCTCAAAATAGCACTCATATCATAGCATCTATGGTAAAATCTTAACATGCCTATGCATTAGGGCACAAATTGTTACTCTTGTTTGTCTTCACAATTATGTTAATCTTATGATGTGCATCTTACATAACTAGGTGTTTTTCAAAACATGCACATTTGTCTACAATGCTATTAGGAATATGCAGGAAAAGGCTTTCAACAGCAGACACAAGTTCCAGTCTCTGTTTGCATAAATATTATGATTTCAGACACTGAATATATAGTAGATTGTGTGTATAAAGAAAAGTATCCCAAAACAGAATGGAGATTATAAACAGTTACCATTAATCAGGCGGAAGCAGGCAGTCACCAATAAGGTAAAATTAGACTATAGAATGGTCAAGAAATAGAAATGGATAGAGTAACTAAGGGTTACCTAACAAGAGGCAGGAGAAGGAAACTGCCCCACCTCTCTCAAGCAAACAGGAAAAAAAGCACCTGAGCACAATGAACTTGATTTGATCCTGCTGCACAGACAAATATATTAATTCTGGATCAATCTGAAGAAAGCCAGGGCAAATAATAAATACTGACTAGTAGTAAACTTAAGTAGAGCCATTTTTATGCAATATTAAAGCTATTTCATCATACACTGTGAACCTAACATGAATTGTGATTAAATGGCAGTCATTTGGCACATCCAGCTGAGCAGCACAACAAAAGGGGGATCAGATGACAAGTCCAAGATAAGACAGAATAGGAGAAACATGATGAAGATTGTTATCAATGTATAGAAAATGAGAGGCTGTCAATGCAGCAGAGAGAACTGAGAATGACAACACAGGTGAATGGAAAAATGATGGTGGACAAGGAAGGCTAATAACACAGGCAACACAAAAATCACACAGAGGATAACAAAACCATGCACATATGTAGAGGAAGCTTCTGTATGTGAAAAACTGAAGTAATGATGAAAACAAAATACAAAATTTTACCCATAGTAAAGCCAACAAATGATTCTGTATAGTGAACATATTCCAGTTTTTTAACATTCACCATCTTCAACAACTTTAATTGCTGGAATATCTGTAGAAAATGCTGAACACCAAGGTAGTACATGCATTTATTTTATTTTATTTATTTTTAACCTCAAAGAGTAGGATGAGTTTGCAACACAGTTACAAGACTATTAATGACACGCAGAGTAATTGGTAGAGATACTCTGTTTAATACCTTTCCGTCAGGTGTTATGTAACTCCAATAACTTGTAGGGCTCTAGATCAAGTTCCAAATTTAGCCTTGTATAGTTGAAATTTTCTGCAAACCTTTCCTCCCTTTATGCATAAAAACCACTGCTTCGTGCTAACACTAATTCTACAATACAGCAAAATTTCTAACTGGACCACCAGAAACAATTAAATTCTGTCACAAAATACTTTACAGCATAAGTTGCTACTTTATAAGAAGAAACCATCTCAGACCATGCAAATAAATGTTTAATATCTAACTTCCAAAATTTATCAAACCATTTCTCTAAGATGAAAAGCAAAAATGTGAGAATTAGGAAGTGCAAGACATATGGACAATGGAGAAAATGAAAAGTATGTCCACATATCAGATTTGATGATCAAATATGTTAGAGATGAAGTACTGAACTGAGAGCCAAAGAGAGACAAGGGAAAAATATGAGAGAAACGATACAAAAAAGTAAGATAATTATCAAGTCCAGGAAAAAAAAATACATGTTTCACCATCAAGAGCTACTACAAAAAGTAATAAAGAAAGTAATGCATAAGTTACATGATTTATACTTTCTATCCACCAAACAGACAAATATTTTAAAAGCAATACTTTGCTATTAGTTAACATCATCTTTTATTAATGATGAAAATTCTCCTCAGAGATGATAAATATTGTTAAAAACGAGATAGAATGGCTGGCCAGTACTTACCATTGTGCTGTACCACCGATAGTCACACAAATGAAGAATCAGAAAAAAGGGGACAAAAAGGACAAGCTTTTGGAACACAGTTCCTTCGTCAGGTGGGAGAGAAGGGAAGAAGAAAGGATGGGAACAGAAGGGAAAGGTAGTTCACGACCTAGGTCATGAGTCCTGAAACACCACCTTCATGACCTAGGTCGTGAACTACCTTTCCCTTCTGTTCCCATCCTTTCTTCTTCCCTTCTCTCCCACCTGACGAAGGAACTGTGTTCCGAAAGCTTGTCCTTTTTGTCCCCTTTTTTCTGATTCTTCATTTGTGTGACTATCGGCGGTACAGCACAATGGTAAGTACTGGCCAGCCATTCTATCTCGTTTTTAACAATATTTAACATCATCTTTTGTAATTCAGAATTGCGAAAGAACAGCCGTCCCTATGTGATGCTTCAGCTGTTCTAAATATAGATTTAATGGGGAATTTTTATCTCAGTTGCTGGTAGGTGTTATATTCAAATAACCTGGAGACAAAAATTTTCATATGTCCATATTTTTTAAATCACATTTTGCATTTAGATTTTTTTGAAATTCTTTCCCACGGCCTTTATCTCTTTAGATTACGACATTTTTGTTCAGGAGCTGTAAGCAATTCTCATCTCTTTAACATGAAAAATATCAAATACTGAACTGAAAAATTTTCAATTTTTAAATATTTTGCAATAATAAGCTATAAGTAACTCAATTTTGGAAAATTGAAGTCTTATTGTGCTTAAACCATAGCTGAAGCACTAATATTTTGACTTTTTATTCCCTTTCCAGACCCAATACAAAAATTTGAAAAGTGAGGCAGTCACTTACACCATACAATTACTGAATGCACAAGCGCTTATAATAGTACCACGATTCATGTTTATATAAAACACCACAAAAGAAAGACGAAAAGTATGTTACAGAGTGTAAAAAGTTGTTGAAAACAACCCACTTATACAGAAATGGGACATGTCAACAAAATCAAAAAGATCAGAAATTCCAAGTTTTTGGGTCTTATCCCTATCAGCAGATAAGGTAATGTAAGAAGAAGGGGCAAGGGGGCGAGAGGACATATATCAATTCTAAATTCTGTAATTAAATACTTTCTGTTACATATTTTTTATATACACCACTTCCTCTTGTGTCATATTTATCTGACAAGAAAGAGTAAAAATGCTACAAATTTCTTACATATTTCTGATTAACTTATTTCCGCATTTCTGTAGAAAGTGCAGTTTTTTCAGTTATCTCCAATGTTTATCATGTGTTTGCTACCAATAGATGGTTTATTAAAGCTCTCTCCTGGTTATGTCAACACAGCAAATCATTCCTATTGACATCTACGGACAACATTTAGCTACATCTTTCACTATTTATGTCATAAGCCATATAATTTTTTTGAAAAGAAATAAAATGTCTGGCTGTTTACTCAATTTTTATTAACCTATGTCACTGATGTACGTATAGTCAACTGTATTTGAATTTTTCACAGTATTTAATGTGAAAAACCTTTATGCTTCGATTATTCTCAACATAAAACATACAAAAATGTCTTTCCGTGAATGTACAAAATCTGGAACAGCAAGTATTTGAAAATATTATTATTGAACAAAGTTTCTTTTTATTTTTTTAAATTTAAATTATTGAGTCTTCACATGGGAGACAGATTGTCAATACTGTATCAATATTAAGCACTCGGAAAAACAGGGTTCACACTACCAACAACTAACATGATTTTCTATCAGGTCAAATATGATAAAAACATATATTGCTCACTACATTCAGTCTCTCTTGTGTGCAATGTCATCAATTTAATATATTGTAATTCTAATAGGCCCATGACAAACTTGAGTGCAGCAACATATGTTACAAATTATTAGTGGTTAGTTGTTATTAGTTCATTTTTGGTCTGGATGTAAAATCTCTGTACAAAGTCATAGTTCGACACCTTGAAAATATGCCATAAAATACAAGTGTTGGGATACACAAATCTGACCAAGATATGAATTACACATCACTCAAAGCTTACTATCCTACTGCTGGTAACAGAGTAAAACAGTTTTACACCGAAGATGATTTTTTTCTCATAACAGATGAGTTAGATAAACAAAACACTACTTTGAATATGTATGTCTGAGTCATTTTTCTGAATATAAATTATTTACATGTATTATAAATTTTAGAAATAATATTACAACAACATGCCTGAAGTACTCTACAAATTAATCAGACACATATATACATTTCTGGTATCGTATCTTCTACATTTCTACCAAATATTAGATTCTTTAAATTGTTGCTGGGGAAAAAGTGCATGCCTGGAACAAATTTCACTGTGAAATGTGAAATTCTAACTCTACATTTTCTACACAAAATTGAGTGATGATTGGCACAACACTAATTGTAAAGCATCTATACGGAAAAGATGTTTCACACAAAGATATTAAGTTACATAAAGAATCAATGATTCACACAATATTTGATTTTGGCAAGATGTCAATAACACAGTATCAAACAGTTGCAGAAAATTTGCATGCTTTTCCTCTAGCAGCATAACAAGTGTCATTACAGCAAATGTACAGACAATTACATTAAACATTGCTGAACACCAAATACATTTTTGTAACTCTGTAGTAGAAAGCATTCAGCAATGATTTTCATTTCGTCAAAATTAGTCCAGATATATGTTACATTCTATTATGTCTATACTTTACAAAGGATAGAAGCACTACATAAAATACAATTATGCAGCCGTACTACAATCACCAGTTCTCTCCACTATTATTTAAAGGTGAAGGAAGTTTTTTGCTATGCAACATGTAACATCAGAAATAAATTTACTATCAAATACATAAGTATTTTTAGAGTAATAAACAGCAGAAAACCTGCAAGCCAGTGTTATGAAAGTATGACTGCAAAACTTCAGTGTAACAAAAAGAAATGTTGTACTCAATATCTTATCTTTCATATATTTGTTCTAATCAGTTTCTTCAGTCATCTCCAGGGACAACTGAGTGACTCCAACAATACTTTCTAGCAGAAGCACTCTGTCACATTAAGTTCAACCAAATATTTTTCTCATTACAGATCATCATACATTCCTAACGATCAGTGTCAAAAGTGCCTTGTGTAAATTTAAAACAAATTACAGTCTCATTCTCAAGTAATGGAAGATAAGTAAGTGCATTTTTTAACATTGCAGCCTTAACATCAATGATAAATATCATTTATAATTTGCAGATTAAAAAAGACGTTTTTGGAAGCTGGAATTTGTACTATTATTTACTTCATTAGCAGTGATAGTCCTGACAAAAAGTGTAACATTTTAATTTTTGTAAGTGAAAATATTTTCAACAGTAATACAGTCAATACAAAACATACACATATGAATACACTGCAATATAAAAATTATGAAGTGACTTGTACAGAGCTAAGATAAATTAGTTAATTCCAGGTATGAAATATGGTGAGACTGTTAATGGGGAGAAAATGAGAAGTGACTTTAAGACAAGGTTATGCCCTATTTCTTCCACTTCCATCCCACATGACCACTTCAGAATTGATCTCAGTAATTATTTTTCTTTAGCTTCAATTGGCAAATAAAAGCACAAAATCCAATTCATCAAAGTCCACTTTCATGATGATTCCAAAGCTATTACATAAAATGCAGAAATTATACTGTACTGTCCAATACTCATTGTTAACAAGTCAAAGATTCCCACTTGGACAGATGGTACCAAAATGCACAAGCACTCAGATGAACAATAGTCAAATTGCAGGAATATTGTTATATGGAATTTGCACACTTGTCCTATGCTCATATTTTAAAGAATCAAACAAGCAGGAGTGCTCCTCTAACAAGAGATTTCAAAACTCTCCTCCAGCCTCACATGACGTACTGCACTAATATTGCACACTCACCTCATTTCCAGCCCCTTATTCCATACAGTGCAGTCTTTCTTCGTATCACTTTCTCATCACTCCTATTGTCTTGAGAGCCGCCCCCCTCTCACCCCCACTACCACCACCCCTTCAAAACTTCTTTTGATAATTATTTTTGATTTTTTGTTTTATTACTTGTTTTCAATTTGTCATCTATCATACAATCTAATAATTCAAAAGTGGAAAGACACTACTCCATCTTATCATTGTGGACAAAAATGTGGTAAGTTAGCTGAATATTAAGTCAAATTTACAGTTATATGCATTATACTTTTTCTTTCAATTCCAAGCAATGCAAGTTTAAATATTTTGAAAAGTAATTTTGATCTTGCTGAAACAGAGACAAGGGACACCACAAATATTGCAGCACAGAAATTTAAATCAAAGGTAACACAGTGAACTTACTTAGTACTAAACAGTCACATGAGAGATCACTACAATTAAATTGTGAAAAAATACAGCCTATGACAGATACGAGAAATAATATGCACACTGAATAAGGACAACATAAAAAGTATTTGTTTTAAAAAGTGTTGATTCTTGCAAAGGTAGAGTTAAAGGATTTCATAAAAGACGCAATGACTGTAAAATGATTGAAGCCATCATTCAAGACACTTTCTACTGAACAACAAGGTAATGTTGTGGGGGGGAAAATGCAGAACCAATCTTAATGGGCTCTGCATTGCTGTTATGTATACAGGACAACACTGATACAATGAAATTACACCAACAGTAAATGGTTGGTGTAAAATAAAGTAAGTTATGTGAGAATTACAGCAGCACTACACTTCAAGATGATAGTAAATCAGAGATCATCAATGAGACTGTAATTTCCTCCTTTGTTACCTTCCTTTAATTAATAACCATCATTCAGAAAGTTTGGGCAATATATACTAAATACATGGAATGTCTACAACATACAGTACCATGTTGATCTGAAATAGGGTAGAGAAATTACAGTCAAAAGCTTTTTATAATAATGGTACTGTAATCCTTGTGCAATACTGTGTGTTCAATTAAACAATAGAGCATAATGGCACAGCAATCCATATGTTTATAGTTGCAGTTACTTGTGTTTGTGATTTAAAAGGAAATACTCTGAGGCTATAAAAATATCAAATACACATAGCCAAAACGTCATTTATACAAAAAAGAGAGAGAGAGAGAGAGAGAGAAGTGAAACAGTAAGTATATTAGGTTTGTTTGTGAGCATCGAACACACAAACTACTAAGACTATCTGTCCCATTAGATGCAGCTCTAAATAAAACAAGGTTCATAATTATATGATATGTATGCATTTAGCCATACATCCAGTTGCAGTTATAACAAAATCCTTAAGAGATTCTGATATGCCTCTTCTCTGTTATTACTGCTTTTTGTCAAAACACTGAAGCACTTTTGGCCACTGGGGAAGACAATGTGATAAAATGTCACACTTGCTGATACATACAAACCTAGTGTCAAAATTGTTTCACTTGGCACTCCTAGCACAGATTCACTGGCCTTTTAACACTACTTGAGGTAATACCTGCAAGGTAATATCTGAAAGCAGATTTGTTAAGTCACAAATCATAACAATAGAATTTTATAAGGAAATGTCTCAATGCTGTAAGAGAGAGACCAGCAGAAACACTAGTTTGTGTTTATCACTTTTGTGCACAAGTCAAATAAACTTATGACACTGATTATAAATTTGGTCAAATTTCGCACTACACAGCTACTAACTGTGAAAGACAGCCAATTCAGATGATTCTGTATTTTTCAAAGGTAGTTTTTAGGACTCAGATTGTTATGACAGTTAGTTCTTAACCACAACGAAGGAAATAAAAATAACCAGTTCCTTAATTTTAGATGAGATGCAATAAGGAAAAAAATTAAATCTCAATTTATCACAGCACTGTTTAAACAGCAATTAGCAATCAAAATCAGGAAGTATTATAGCATTCTTATAGACTATTTCATAATCACACAGTGAAATGCACCAATCAGATGAGAAAATGAAAACATTTTTTTTATTATGTTTTTTCTTTTGTAACTGTATTCTGGTATGACACATTTTTTATCATCCTTGATTTGTGATAAGAGCAGTGAAACAGAACAATGTACTGAATATGTTACTCACAACAGTGTTATATGATAAAACCATTTACACAAAAATTGATATTTTGTAGCTTTTCCTTTTTTAAATTAGTAACTGTTATATATTCACAGTGGTGAATAAGTTTTACAATTGGAAGATTCTATAACACTCACTTTTGTATAAAATACAACAAAAAAATCAAATAAAAAATTATAAAAGCTAATAAGAGCAATAAAGTACTTCCTATGATCAATAATCATAAGGTACGAAATAAGAAACTTTTAATTGTAACACTCTCAAACAAATATGATTCTTCATTCATTCAAACAAAAACAATATATATCTCTTTCTCTTCATTATGTAACAAGAGAAAATGCTCAAGTACAAAAAGTACTTACATCAATGAAAAATACAGTCTAACCTAGCATAGGTTATGTGCCTTAAAATGTGAAAACATTTGAATACTTCACATGACAAATATAAAGAATTCTCTGCTATATATTGTTCCATTTTATATGAAACTGTCTCTTACTCAATAATTTATGATGTCTTTTTTTTGTAAACATACAATAAAACAAGTATAAGAAACACACAATACTTTTTACAAGTAACAAAATTCTGTATAAATAATTATTTATACAAGGAGACCTTCCAGGTAGGAAAATGGTATAAAATAAAGATTTTTGACTTACCTAAAGTACAGGCTGGTCGATAGGAACACTAAACACACACAAAAACACACAACCATTCGAGCTTTCGCCACCAGTGGTGGCTTCTTCGGGAAAAAGAGGGAGGAAGGAGAGGAGAAAGGGAAGGATACGGGTTTTAAGTAAGTGGAAAAGGAGCCATTCCAATCCCAGGAGTGGAAGGACTTACCTTAGGGGACAAAAAGGAAGGTAAACAAATACACACACACTCACACATATCCACATCCAAACACACTTAGGCAGACATTTGTAGAAACCCAAATGTCTGCCTAAGTGTGATTGGATTTGGATATGTGTGAGTGTGTGTGTATTTGTTTACCTTCCTTTTTGTCCCCTAAGGTAAGTCCTTCCACTCCTGGGATTGGAATGGCTCCTTTTCCACTTACTTAAAACCCGTATCCTTCCCTTTCTCCTCTCCTTCCTCCCTCTTTTTCCCGAAGAAGCCACCACTGGTGGCGAAAGCTCGAATGGTTGTGTGTTTTTGTGTGTGTTTAGTGTTCCTATCGACCAGCCTGTACTTTAGGTAAGTCAAAAATCTTTATTTTATACCTAATTATTTATACAAAAACATAAAATTTCTGCACTGTAATTGCAGGAATTACTGCAATAAAGTAATTCGATGTGGATAACGGACTGAAAAAATAGTACTTATCACGATGCCAGAATACCCTGCAGTGCCCAAAATTATTCCTGCAACTATGTATATATAATATAAACAAGTGCAAGTACAAACACAATAAGCTTAGTGAGGAAACTATCTCCTAAGGAACATTAACTAGGTCTCTAATGCTCAGCATTAGTGGTACAGACTGCAGCATGAATACTGTTTGATTCTATTGCTACCTAGAAATATTAATGAACACTCCAGCAACGGTATCTGACAAAGGCAAAATAAAGCTGCATTCTCACTATGAAGTAATAATTATAAATATTTTCTTGGCAGAGACAGTGCTGTGTCAAAATTTTTACAAGTTAGAAAGTGTGGAGAAAATTGTCCAGTCTTTCTAAAATGTCACACATTTCAGATCTTTATACTAAAAAGAATATTACAAAATTTCAGAAGAGAAACCAGTCAAAGCCCAAGAGTAAGTGGCACATGAAGTCCATGTGCAAAGTATAACTGCCTTCAAACAAAAAGGAATGCATAAATATTTTTGTAATACTTTCACTATGTCCAGTCTATAAAACTTCATTCTTCAGATCAGCTGCAATGATAAATTCTCTTCTCCGAAACAATACTTTTCAGATACAATCACCTCTCCACAATGGAGAAGATGTAACATATCTCTTTTGTGCGGCTTCTCTTTTATTTTCCATTCCTCTACATCAGAAAGATGATGCTAATAATACCTGTAACATTGTTATGAACACATCATAAAGATGAGACATAATAAACAGATCAGAAAAATCATTAAATAATGTATCTATATATCAGAAAAGTGAAATATGATTACAGAACAGGAATGTCACAGCCACAATAACACATACAGATCAATAAATATGAATATCACATCGATACTATAAGGACAACTTACAAAAACTACAATTGCTGAGCTGCAGACAGCCATTTAAATAGACAATCCACAATGGAAGATCCAGTAAGGAATGTTATATTAAATAGACAATCACATTCACATAATTTTAAATTTTTGGCCATAGCTTTCACCGGAGGGAGAAAACTATCACTCAGAGCATCTGCCATGGTGGTCAAAAGTGCGTGAATTGTGCTTGAGTGATTGTTGCATGTTTTCATTCTCTGATTAACACTGTGGCTGAAAATTTAAAAGTGTGTTAACCAGATTGTCTTTTTTAAGTGGCTGTCTGCAGCTCAGCAATTGTCTTTACGGTGAGTAGCTCCTATCCTCAAATTATTGATATTCCAAGCTGGCCTTTCCACTGTTAGAATATTACATTGAGACATACTTAAATTCAAAATGAAAGGTAAGTAGAACTATAACTAATAAATCACGCACATTGCAGCATGCTGTCTTATTTTTTTCGAAACTGGATATTAGTGACACTAAATACCACTCACAACCACCTCATGAGTTATTCATGTTTTTATTCAAAGGATTTATATTCAACTAGCTTATATGCCCGTGCTTCACAAAGGTTGTTAAAGAGGGACCTGTGTATATCATGGTTTTCACGGTTCCGGACCTAGGTCAGCAAAAACAAAATCCTTGTTGGATCGCTCTGTCAATAAACTCAGTTCTCCTAGCCAAGATGTCAAATTTAAGTAGAAGTCATTGTAGAAAACGATGAACGTTTGTAAAGTTTTTCATACAAAAAGTGAAATTAAAGTCTGTACTCCGGAACTCTGTAAATTCAATGTTAGTTTGTGTTCACAAAATTAAGACTGTGGTGTGTAATTGTCTGTTTGGCGTAAACTTCTGAAAATACTTCTATCATTGAGATGAGAAACAGTGTTAAAAATAACAGCAGTATGTATTGGTTCTATGGTGTAGTACTAAACTGTTTATCTCCCACAGTAAGTGTATGCTGTAGTATTAGTATGTTGCAGTGTTGCACTGGGGACAGTGTAGTTATTTTGTATGCAGTGCTCCCTATTATTGAAAGCTCGACGAATGCTGAAAGTCTGGTTATTCAATCAACAGAGCAGTTCATGTCTGTTTAAATAAGAGGTCATGGTGGTGTCAATGTGCGATAAAGTAAGTCTGGGTAATCGTTGAAGGAATGGCGTCAGCTGATCATCTGTATAGAACTTTCCATTAAATATAGTATTTTCAGTGAAGTGAATTGTCATGACTGTGTTAGCAGCATCGGCCACTCTTTCAACTAATACATGTCCCAATGTTCTGCAGTGATTACTTCATAAAGCACAAAGTTGAAATCGACCTTGTGTAACAGAACTATATATTTAGAAGTCGGATTATAACTCTGAGTACATCTCTCTGCAAAAGAAGACGTCTTTATCTATCTTAATGTAGTCCCCACCAAAAGTAAGTACAGACACAGAGCAGAAATATCTCTGGATTGAGCATACAGTTTCACAGAACAGATTTTGTGTCCTCAATATTAAGGTGGAAATGTCACATAATACTGGGAAAAATCTACTGATCGCTGACTTTATCTTGGTCCTTTTTTGTCCAGTTAAGACGGATGAATATGTGTAAATGGCCATTTTAGCATGCTTCCTCAACTTTCTTGTTGCTTCTGTGACACAATTATTTAAATGTTATTTCATGTTATGTGGTTGCTCTGCAAAAAGGAGGGGCTTCTCTGCAGCCAATATGGTAAAAACTAATTGTAAGAGCAAATAAATGTGTGGAAAGAGTGGATTTGTCTCAATACCACATGGTAATTCCTGCTTAATGTTGAGAAGATGCACAGAACGCAATGCTCACTCCACAGATTTTTCTACTCTATGCATAATTTAGTTGTTATACCCGTCAAAAGATATTTTTCTTTTCTTTCCGTGATATTTCAAAGCACGTGGGATACAGCTAGGAAGATTTTTTTTTTTTTTTTTTTTTTTTTTTTTTTTTTTTTTTTTTTTTTTTTTTTAATGTTTTGTCCTACCTGGGTTAAATTTTACTTGCAGTGGCAGCGGTTTAGTTTGCTATTGTTGGCAATGAACTATTCGCTTTAGGAGGATGATAAATTTGCTGACCAGAACAGCATAAATTATTTATTTCATCATGAACATAAAGAATTATTCCCCTCATTCTAGATGACTGATTTTTGAAAAGCATTCAACAGCCGTTGCCAACATCAGCAAACAACGCCGCCACTGTAAGTAAAACTTTACCCCTTCTTGCAGTGTTTTAGACAATAGTTATAATAATAATAATAAAAAAATAATAATAATAATAATGCAGCAATGCCATAATCGTTATTTGGTGTACTATGTAACTAACGTCACCTCACTTTGTCCTTTCCTGTATGATGGTGTTTTCGAGGCATTCCTAAACAGAACGCACTCAAAATGTAATGAGGATACACCAAAATCAGAATGGGAACTACATAAATTCGATTTTCCTTGCAAAGAATTCTTATGTAAATTAGAGCATCGATAGATGTGAAGGAATGTTGTTATGTTTTAAATTCAAATGTTCCCTGTCAAAAGAAGCAAAGAAATGTCGTTAAGCTGTGAATATACGAAGCATTATCAGCAACTCGCTGTTCAATGGTAGTTTTTATTTGCAGAGATAAGATTGTAGTTCTTAATTCAAAATACTTCTGTTACTGAGGGGATACACACAACATGATCATGTATTGTATCTTTGCAGAAGTACAAAATAGACAGCACCTTTTGTGATTTGTTGCTGTTCAATGGAATAACCATTGGACAGAAATAAAAAAAGTAAAAAAAAATTAAAAACTGCAGAAGAGTTAACTATTACTTTTTTGGTGCACTACTTAACTAACAGGGCCTCTATTTGTTCTGTACTGTACTACACTGATTTCTAGGCATTCCTAAACAGAATGGACTCAAGACGTAATAAGTACGCACCAAAATCAGAAAAGGAAACAACATCATGTTTCCTTGCAAAGAATTCTTAGTGAATAAAAACATCGACAGATCGACAGACGCAGTGGAACATCGTTGTGTTTTTAATTCAAATAATACTCACAGAAAGAAGCATTTCTTTCTTTCCTTGGAATTACAAGACATGTGGGATACAGTTTTTTTTTAACTTTTTTATTTGGGTTAAATTTTACTTGCAGTGTCAGCGGTTTATATGTTAACGTTGGCAACGAAACATTTGATTTAGGGCAATCATTAATTTACTGATTGGAATGACATTAATTACTTATTTCATTACCAACACAAAGTTTTATTCCCTGATTACACATGAATGATTTTTCAAAAAGGATTCAACGGCTGTTGGTAATACATTACAAAGCTGCCATAGGGAAACTCATAGCCCTTGTTTCAGTCTATTACACCTTAGTTATGTGAATAAAAAACGCAGCATCGCCATCTGTTAGTTATTATTTGGTACGCCCCATACTATGTCATAGCCATCTATTAGTTATTTGGTACGCCCCATACTATGTAAGTAACAGTGCCTCTGTTGGATCTTTGCTATACTACGTTGCAATTGAAGCATAGCATATACCAGAAACTACAAATTACAATATCTTTTCTTCCCCTGATCCGATTTCGATAAAATGAAGCTTATATGTTGCCCCAAGGTACCCTCAGTTGACCTATGAAACCCCATGAAAGTTCGTATAGTACTCTTGGAGAGTTGCTGTACTACACCATACTTATAAGCATAGTATACATGTAAAACTTCAAAATATGATATCTTTCCTTCCTCTGATCTGATTTTGATTAAATGAAGCCTATGTTACTCTCCAAACTATTCTCAATTTACCTGTGGAATCTTGTGAAATTTCGTGTAGTACTTTTGGAGATTATCCTCAACAAATAGACATACATGATGGCTTTTAAACAAATGATTAAATTATGATATCTTTATTTTCTCTGATCCGATTTTAATTACTGGAGCCTTTATGTAACTGCATGATATGCTCAAGTTACTTGTGAAAACCCCATGAAAATCCATCAAGTAGTTTTAGAGATAAACGTGTTCAAAGAGACAGGCAGACATGACGGTCGTAGATAAAAAATTTCAAATTACGATAGTCTTTTTTCCATCATCCGATTTTTATGAAACAAAGTCTATATGTTGTCGAGAGTTATGTTCAAGTTACCTGTGAAAACCCAAGCAAATTCATGGAGTAGTTTTGGAGATAAGAGGTTCTTAATAGTTGAACAAACAGGCACGATGGTTACAGAAAACATTTAAAATTACTATTCTTCTTCTTCTTCCCCCCCCCCTCTTTTTTTGATTCAATTTTGATAAAGTTATGCCTATATGCTGACCCAAACTTTTATCATGTTTCCTGTGAAAACCGCATGAAGATTCGTCCAGTAGTTTTGAAGATTGAAGTGAACAGCGATAGGCCTATATGTACAGATTTATTATTAGTATAGATGATGGTGAAATATCACTGAATTTATTGACAGTAATAAAATAAAGTAAGTACAATAATAATCCTGCAGCATCAATGAGTGAATGCTAAATGTTTTGATTTATTACTTTTTCACAGATACAGACATGTTCTCTACTCTTCATGCCACATATGGCTTTGTTGTCATTGTAATGCCAACCTGTTGACTGTACAAAATTGTAAAAGAGTTTCCACAAGGAAAAAACACATTGTGTAGACTTTGCATATGGTTCATTTTAGGTAATAAGTTCCAGAGTATGAAATGTAGATAACATATAAAAATTTTATTTCAACGAGGAGAACAACATTTGATTCTTGAGATAATAGTCTTTATATAGAGTAGACAACCATGCATAATTCCTTCCTGTGTATCTGGAATAGCGGTCATAATAAATGTCATATTTCTAAACAGTTCAATATATCAAAACAAGGATTTCAAAACTAACGGTGCGCATTGACGCACATATGTTGTATGATAAAAACTCAAATTTTTTTCTTAATCAAGATATGTAAATCAACTGTCCACAGCAGTGAGAGAATTGGTGCAATGGGATGCCTAACACAATCAATAATCCTTATAAAGAAGCAACATTTAAACATATCCACAGCACCTGGAGAGTGGTGGAACATGGCGAGTTAATTCATTCACAATACAAAGTACACCTTGCATTGCACGCAAAAGTATACAGTGAGTCATAATTTCAAGAATAAAAAGAAATATAACTGAAAAGACAAAAATATTTGTGAGGAAAAAAATTGAATCTCTAAGCCAATGTCATGTATCCATTCTGTCTTGTCACTTGCGTTGTTCTTTCTATTATTATGTTAATGTGTCACACTAATAAAATTGTTACTGCTACCTTCCTGTTGTTGTTTCTTGTGTTTTACATTATGATGCAACTGTTGACAAGTGTGGTGTTCACTTATTTGTCCTCAATTTTTCTCATTGGTCCATAAGTTGTTCTCACTATGGCAACATTCCCACAAAGTTCTGATTAAGCAACAGCGTGTTCTCATGGCAGCAACTACCGAAATAGCAAACTTATTGTCTTGGCAGATTTCCAAACAATCAATGTACCCACAACTTTTCTCACCACAACAATGCAGCTAAAGACTGGGAGCTTTATGGAAGCAGCTTAGACAACATTCTCTTAGTTGCAGTGTCATGGATAAAAAAATGTAAGAATATCTTTCTTTTCTGGATCTGTACAATTTATTATCTGTTGTGTAAATTAGCTCCATTTTAGGTACCAGTGACACTTCCTTTCACAAAATGTGCAGGTTTTTGTCAAATTTTAAGACAGTTCTTTACAGATACTTATCAAGATTCTTACACAAATTTTATGGCTCTTGAAACCCTTCTCCATTTGTCTCTAGACAAGGAAGTACACCAAAAACTCTAATCATTACCTAATCTTTCAAGGTTTTTATTTTTATTTATTTATTTGTTTTTTCTGTTCCATAGGACCCACTTCAGGAGTAAGACTCCATGGTCATGGAAAAAGTCAATACATTAATTGTTACACAATAATGGTAATAGAAAAATTTTAAGTAGTCCTTTGCACACGACAATCTTAAGACAAAGTGAAAAGAATCAATAAAGAAAAAATAAATTAGCTTAATTGTTTAACTTTTCTAGGAGTTCCTCGACAGAATAAAAGGAGTGACCCACGAGGTAACTCTTCAATTTAGATTTGAAAGCATGTGGATTAGTGCTAAGATTCTTAAGTTCTTGTGGCAGCTTATTGAAAATGGATGCCGCAGAATACTGCACCCCTTTCTGCACAAGTGTTAAGGTGGTGTGGTGCAAATGTAGATTAGACATCTGTCTAGTATTCACCGAGTGAAAGCTACTAACTCGTGGGAATAAGCTGATATTATTAACAACAAACGACATTAAAGAAAAAACGTATTGTGACGCCAGAGTCAAAATTCCGACTACTGAAAAGGGGTCGACATGACGTTCGCGAACTTACACCAGATATTGCTCGAACCGCCCATTTTTGAGCCAGAAATATCCTTTTTGCATCAGGCGAGTTACCCCAAAAAACAATGCCGTACGTCATAAGTGAGTGAAAGTAAGCGAAATAGACTACTTTTCGTGTTGAAAAATCACTTATCTCAGATATTGTTCTAATGGTGCTGCAGGTGATAAGATTGAAGTTTGGTATGACATTGCTGCTGCGGTTGTCACTCGCAAGTCCTCCATTGGTTCACTATGGGAAGATAGTTTGAAGATGTACAAACATGATTGTCATATTGCAGAAGAAAGGGGCGTATTTTGCAGCAACAATCACCATGCCCTCAGCAATGACAGTAAAGTACTTTGCCATCCTGTCCCTACTGATTTGTGTAACTTGATAGGGCCCTGTACCTTAAATGTTCGAGAACCTGTAATGAATGTCACAAGAAGGAACATACAGCATCCACATCTCATTCGGAACTGTCTTTCATAGATAAGGAAATCAACATGAATGAATTGTATATTACCTGTGGAAAAAAAACCGGATCATTGGAGGACGCATACTGGACAAAGTGCTCAAGCTACATATGAACACAAGTGCAGCAATGACATTGCTGAAGTTACACATCTAAGTGGACTTGGGTTCTCTTGTGTTATCACCAGTTACACTGAAATTGGTGAGTTACAACAAACAGCATATTAAAAATTTTAGGACAGTTCATGGCTCCCACAGTGTACAAATCTGTTGTTCCTTCTGGTTAGATGGTTTCACGAAGTCTGTATTTTCCATTTTGGATACAGTACATCTTGTTTCAGAGTGAGTTCCATAACAGCAGACAGGTGCTCTGCAAAAGGAATTCTCATCACATTTCTTAATAGAGCTGAGCTCTGCTACTATTTTGACACTCTAATATGAGTGAAAAAAGAAAGACAAAAGTGTGCTCCTGTTTTCTGTGATATATCCTACAATGGTCAACTCCTCAGGCGATCATAAAATAGTTGAGTGGTCAGCTATGACTCTGCAAAAACTTCAAAGTCACCATTAAAACTCAACCCATCAACATCACTTATCCTTTACCTTGTCCAGACCATATGCTAGCCAAACTCTCCAGGAGCCATTTTTGCCCACTAAACCACATTTATCTGATTCATATCTCTAGAATCTGCAACATGAAGATTTGAAGCTTCTTGTAATTGAGCAACACACCTTTAGGGTTATATCAATATCAACTTCTTCCACTAGGGATAACTCACCACAGTGATTATTCTAACAATTGACAATACATGTTCTTGTGGAGAGGACCCACCAGAGTGCCACTGTGGTGCCCTTATGACAGTGATCCACCTTTTGTTGGATTGTCCACTTTTAGCCGCCCTCCGGCAACTTTTTAATCTGCCTGCTGCACTACCTTTAATTCTTCGAGATGATGCCTCAATGGATGACTGTGTTTTAGATTTTATTTGTGCAGCTGGCTTTTACCATTCTATTTAGAGGTGGGTTATCCTCACCTGTGGTGACTGGTCCCACCTACCCACCACTTTTAAGTCCTTTTCTGACCATAATGTAGAGTGTCTAGTTATTTTAGTGTGTGCAGGATGGCTCGCTCATCCTATATTATTTTTGTGATCAGCCAGCCATGTTATCCTGCTTTCACGTTTTAGTCCGGTTTGTGACTCGGTTTCCTCCTTCTGTCTGTCCTTCCTTTGTGTGTCAGCAACATGTTCAATGTAGCAATTTTTTAATCATTGACTGTTAGCGCTTCGCTCGGAACAGGGGATTGATGTCGAAGCTGTTTACTCCTCTCTAACTCCTAACAACAACAACAACAACACAACAGGGGCATCATGAGATGGGCATTTTCGCAACCTTAGCACCATATTCAATGCACTGCAATCAGTAGGACTGAAATGCAATTTGGTGAAGTCACTTTTTTCAACCATCTGCAGTGTATTTGGAACTAATTGAAAACCCAGCATTGCCCAGATAGTTATTTATTTATTCAAGCCTTGAGTTGGTACTTCTCCTATCTATTCTCTCTCTGTCCATCTCCTTTTTGGCCCACTTTAGGTTACGGTAGTAACACTAAAACTGGGCCTTTGCGATCGTCTTTTGACAGCTCGAAATTTAAATGAAATTCATCTGACACGAAAACTGAATAACCGAATTTGTAGAGGAGATAATTCTCTACAACTTTACTCTCTAATGTTTTTCTCATATCTCATATCATTTCAGAGATATCTGCAAAAATAACAGCGATTTTGGGACGTCTGTCTGGCTGTAACGTGTTCCCACTTTTTAGGTCGAACCGTTCAACCAATCGGCACCAAATTTTACAGACATAATTGTTGGCTACCAGAGACGAGAACCACGCTTTTTCAAATATTTCGGACAAGAAATACATTAGTAATACCAAAGAGCCGTTAGTAATGTAATTTTAATTGCAAATAAACCGTTCATCTGACGCGAAAATTGAATAAACGAATTTGTAGAGGAGACAATTCTCTATAACTTTGTTCCCTTATGTTTTTTTTCATATCTCGTATCATTTGACAGATATTTGCAAAAATAATGGAGTTTTGGCAACCTCCATTGAATTAACGAAAACCAGCCGTTCGCAGATGTCATGTGAGATTGCTCGCCCAGAACTCTCTGTGTCATACGCCATCATTTCAAAGCAATGGCGCACAGAAGAATTAACAAAAACTCGTCGTTCTTCGTACGATAAATGATAATCTAGTATCTAAAAATGCCATATTAGCATTGGTTAACAAGGGCCATCAATAGTAAGTGATTTAAGAACACAATTCCTGACTGTCATTTGTAGCGTAGTCGGCAATGCGTTGGACTGTGACACTGAAGGTCAGTGGTTTGAACCCCGCCATTACCTAATTTTTTTTTCCTAAAAGGGTTTCAGACACTCTTATTAATTAATTTTTTATTATTTAGATTATTATTTTGGTCCAAAATGTTTGGAAAAACTTATAAAACTACAGAAGCAAAGTGGGCTGTAAAACACGTCAGTGCTATTTTTTCTAATGACATATTTATTATAGAATATATAAGAAATAAGGCTGTCGTGCAGAACATACAAAATTTTAAGAACAGTATCCAAACAAAGTAAGATAGTAATCAAAATACAAATGATATGTAAAATATAATAATGGAAAGTCCAGGTTGGAATTAATAATATAGTAAGGACAGTTTACAACTCACCGCAAAGACGTGGCGACGAGCTGCGATAGGTACATACAAAAGACACACACATACAACACTTTCAGCTATCGGCCATGGCCTTCTTCAGAAAATAGAACACTCACACAATCACACAGGCACACAACACAGTCATACAACCACCACCTCCGGCTGCTGCACTTCAAAGTTATGTCTACCTCCTGCTTCCCCATATACTTACCGGGCGAAGTGCAGCAGCCGGAGGTGGTGGTTGTATGACTGTGTTGTGTGCATGTGTGATTGCGTGAGTGTTCTATTTTCTGAAGAAGGCCATGGCCGATAGCTGAAAGTGTTGTATGTGTGTGTCTTTTGTATGTGCTTGTCGCAGCTCGTCCTCACGTCTTTGTGGTGAGTTGTAAACTGTCTTTACTATATTATCAAATGATATGTAACATTTATACATTCATTTAACTCACAACTTTACTATAAACAATATTTCTTGTTACTCGTCCAGGATGTAATATGAATAATTTCCTTGAGCAAGTGATATACAGTTATCAAAAGAATTTTCAGCATTGGTTGTAAATTATCATTTATTTATTGCAAATCAATTTCAAGTATGGAATAGTCATCTTCAGTGCAACATGTGCTATTGAGCTGATGTTGAAATCGATTTGCAATAAATAAATGGTAATTTATAACCAAAGCTGGAAATTCTTTTGATGTTTGTTATTTTATGGTCGTGGCGCACACCGCTTCTAATGGAGTCTTCATTTCATGACATAAAGTTGTCCATGTGAGAAACATGGGCATGTCAATTCCACTCCACGGTATTGAATAAACTGCTCTGTGATTCATTAATCGTAATAGAAAATACAAGTCACTCTGGAAACTGTAGTCTCTTGAAGTTAAAAGCCTAATGTGTTGTAAATAACGGGTATTTGTTGGATGTACTCTGTTTCATTCTCTTCCTTTCCTTATAACTCTATAGAAGTCTCTTGCTATTGCCTGCATCCATGTGTGCTTTAGAGCTCAAAGTTGTCAACATTACTGTCAGCTTTCCAGGAAATTCTTTAAGCTGACTGGAATACATGTTGCATGATGTGACAGCTTTTTACCCATCCCAATATATATGATCTCATATTCATTGAATTATATGTTGTACAACTGTATAATTTTGCAGTTACATATTCATTTGTATATTTGTGCTGTATGTCGGTAAAATCCGTTGCAAACAGAGTTATTTGTACAGAAGTTATATATTAAAACCTGATGCGTAATGGTGCAGTTTTCCATGAACATTACTGTTAATGTTCTTATATCTCATTAACCATGTGGCGTACTGTGATACAATTTCGAAATGTAAATTCATCTGTATGTTTGTATACTATCTGCAAAATTTCCAGTGACTACAATTCCTAGTGCAGAAATTATAAACTGCATCATCATACCAAATGCCATAGTTTTGCTCCATTAACAGCGAAAAAGTAGTAAGCGAGAAACTATTTTCCTTTCATTATTTTGATTTGGCTGTAAGCGAGAAAAAGTTTAATAAAGGTTTGAAATTAAGTTTAATATTTGTTGCAAGTCGCTAAGTACTGTCATTCTCATATAGTGTATTTATAAAGTCTCATCACATTATGTGACAGTTTCTTGCAAATCCTACTGTTTATGACGTTATATCTTCTGAATCATGTGTTGTATGTGATTCTTACTCCTACAGCAATTGTTATCTCACATAAAGAATATGGGAACCAGATTTGGTTAAAATTAGTCCAGTGCTTTAGGAGAAAATGAGCAGCATTGTCACTGAATGCAGCAGTTTTTCATGCATCTCACTGTTTATGACATCATATCTCATAAACTATGTGTTGTATGTGATTCTTATGCTTATGGCAGCCGTTCTCATGGATTGAGGCTTACGTGTACAAAATTTCATAAAGATTGGAATAAAACTAGATTTGTATGCAATATGTACACACAAACAAATACATGGACATATGGACACTCTTCTTTATAAATAAAGATTTGAGATTTCTAACAAGAATGTCATGCCATTAAGAGATCATGCTGCCACTATTACAATTCTCTCTAGCCAAGGTGAAAGAACTTCAGGCTACAAACAAGAGGGTTCTATATTAAGTCTGCTACATCACTACCTGACAAAGCAGCCCATTGCTTACAATGCTGGGCCTTGTTTCTGCCATGTTACAACTATGAAATTCACTTTAGGACCAAATTAAGGAGCAAGCCTCTAAGGTCTGGAACGAGCAGTACATCAGATTATAACAAAAGGAGTAGTAATTGATAAAGTGAAATGTATAGCAATCGTAAGTACATGACAGGTCTAGGCATAAATAAAAAGAAGCAACAAGGTAACACCGAAATTAACTTATTAACTCTTCCAGGATTTCCTTGACAGAATAGAAAGAGCGAGGAAACTTTTCAGTTTGGCCTTAAAAGTGCGGCATTACTATTAAGCTTTTTGAATTTTTGTGGCAGCTTATTAAAGCTGAATGCAGCAGAACACTAAAACACCTTCTGCACAAGTGGGTGTCAAGAAGACGTGATACAAACTGACTGAAAGCTGAAATTATTTTTTTTTTTTAAGTCATTAAAGAAAACCCTTTGTTTGAAAAGGGCACTCTACGTTGTTTCCAAGGAGGTACCTGATGCAACATGCAATGTTTTTGTACTATCAACAATGGATGAGTTGCCACCCAGGATAGTCATTCCAGTAGCTTACAAAAGGGAATAGTTCAGCTTCTAGATCGAGGCCAATCGGGAATATTAAGGACAAAGTTAATTGTCTCTCCGGCACATGTTCTAGCCTCACAATGACCGTGATACTGTGGCCCTGGTAACGACCAGCAGCAGTGTGCTAAATGACAAACAGTTCAGCATGCAACAATCTCCCTGTGACCTGCAGCACAACAGCTGTGGAAACACATCAATGTCGATTTTGCTGGTCGTATTCTTAGCTGGTATTGGTTGTTGATTGTGGAAGACTGTTCCAAATTTTTCCTGTGTAAGCTACAGTAACAATTCAGGCTCTTTCAAAATTTTCTTATACAGTAGGGTTACCAATACATTCATGATAGACAACAACCTACAGTTTAAATTTTCAAGAATTCTGTACATAACAATGCATTCGCCACATGACAGTTTCAACTTTCCATCCACAATTTGAAGACGAAACAAAATGAAAAAATACAACCCAAAATCGTTCTCAAGTGATACAATTTCTGAGTCCAAACAGATGCATTACAGTGTGAGAACACTGTACAGCTGAGCTACTGCACAGGCGACAGCCACAGCCACGTATCCTTCGCACCTGCTCATTCCAGCACGACGACTCCTGTCAGCGCATCTCCACTCCAAGTACGACAGTCCAAGTAAGGTGGTAAGACCAAAGATAAAAATAGACCCTGGCAAAAATTAACTGCTTTCGTGGCTGCCACTTCTGCATAGTGCACATAGTCAAGGGGCTCAGTGGCTTGGCACCTGACTAACTTCGGCCTCACGTCGCCCATGAGGCTGAAATGGCACTGCCACCACTGTCTCTGACTCTGGCACCGAATCCCGTTCCAAGAGTTCAATCTAAGCCACAAAGAGACCCACCAGCCAGCTGAGCATTACTGCTGCCTGCATAATCGCCATTATACCAATTGCCGTCTGGCCGGATCCAGAGGGCAGTAGCAGCACGCCTGTGCCTGACACACTAGAACAAGAAACTGACACTGAGGCTGAAGGTGCAATACAAATATGAGGAAAAGGACACTGAAATGCAGCCTGTGCCACTGTTGCTGTGCTCTTCCTTGGTACAATGAAGGGAAATGAGCGAGGGACCAATGCCAGCAAGGAACACCATTCCAACTGCTGCCACTGAAACTATAGATGTGACAGCTGTGTATTGGAACCCGTCTTAGCAGAGCACCCATTCTATAGGAGGGAAATAATTTGCATGCCACGTTAGTGGGGCGTTGTCATGTGTGACCTTCCATGACTGCCCCCCCCCCCCTCCCTACCACACACACACAGCTTTGCGCATGGAACAACCACCACTGCTCTGTTTGGTAGAACATATGATTTTACATGTGTGGTGCCTGGTGCATGTCTCCAAATTTAGACTAGTCACTTGTCTTGTTTATTCTTCCTGTTATTATTCTGTCCAAGTATCATGCTTATAAAATTGCTTATCCTGTCTTTTGTTTAAGTTATATATACACGTCCAAAAGAACATCAATTGAAATTATGTTTCTCATCATACTCTTTATGGCGCAACTTGATTAAAAGATGATACCATTGATAGGACGTACGTGGCCTCAACGAATTCTGAATTTGGCATTGGAAGTAAGTGTTAGCGATACAGCTTATAGAGGGATACAGAGGCTAGATTACAGACTAGCATGGAGAGCTGCATCAAACTAGGCTTTGGACTGAATCCACCACCAGCAACATGTCACTTTGTGAGTAATCTTTTACTGCTAACTATATAATATTATGCCAAATAGCAACTGAAGAAAAGAATGAAGCATATAGAAGGGCACTGCGTTCACACTGTATGAGGAGGATAGTTGAAGAATACAAAGAAAAATGATAGATTGAAAAGATGATTTACCAAAGAAAAAAGAGAGAATGGATGAAAGCAAGTATGAAAGAAATGGAGCTCATGAGAAGCAAAAATGAAATAAGAAAATTCTATAGAGAGGTGAATGTGGCATGGAAGCCTTTGAGTAGTAAAACTAGCTTAATAAAAGATGAGACAGAGAACATAACAAGTGAAGAGAAGGGAATATGCGAAAGATGACTCAGGTATTTTGATAGTCTCCTCAACCCTAGAATAACTATACCAGAGAATCCAATAGAAACGAATGAGGAAGATGACCAGACAACAACACTGCACCGCCAAATATAGAAGAAGTGAAAACTGCCATAAAGAAATTGAAAAACAACAAGGCGGCAGGGACAGATGGTATTCCAGCAGAACTGTTTAAGCAAGAAGGCAGAGAGCTGGAGCGAAGCCTTCTGAAAATGGTCACCAGAATATGGGAAGAGGAGAAAATGCCTCAACAATGGAAAGAGACTATAATATGTCCCATATAAAAGAAAGGAATCAGATGGAGTGTGGTAATTTTAGAGGGATCACACTCCTTAATCTGGGATATAAAATATTCTCTAATATACTATTCGACAGAATCCTCCCAATTATACAGAGGGAGACGGGGCCGTACCAATGCGGATTTCTCCCTGGGAAGTCAGCTATAGATCAAATATTCAGCTTAAGACAAATCCTGGAAAAAACAAATGAATATGGGGTTGGCACACATCACCTCTTCATAGATTTCAAAGCATCTTATGATAGCATAAATAGAAATCAGTTATATCAAGCTCTAGGTGAACTGGGAATCCCGAGAAAGTTGGTAATGCTGGTGAGAATGACAATGAACGAAACACTAGGTAGTATAAGAATAGGAAAAATGATACGTCCGACACATAGAGTATTAAAAACAGAGTGCGACAAGGGGATGCCTTGGCATGTCTTCTCTTTAATGGCACCCTGGAGAGGGTGATGAGAAATGCAAACATTCTGAATAGGGAAACGACCTTCTATAAATCAGTGCAGATACTGGCCTATGCAGATGACATAGATATAGTAGCAAGAACCAAAAAAGCAATGGAAGAGACATTTACAGCTCTCAAACAGGTTAGTAGGAACATGGGGTTAATTATTAATGAACAGGAAACAAAATATATGGCAGCTGGAAAAGTACATAGAGAAAATATGCCAAATGCAATAACAATGGGCGATTATACATTCGAGAGAGTTGAACATTTCAAATACCTGGGCTCGACAGCTACCCATCTAAATGATATCTCCTATGAAATTAAGCAGAGATTAACACTAGTCAACAGAGTGTAACATCACTGCTTCGTCCACCTAATCCTCGATGGGCAAAGTTGCCGTTATATTCTATTTGCTGCTTAATCATTTAATAATTGTTCCAATGATTTGACGGTATGGGATGCGGACAATTACTAGGTTGATCCATAAAAATAAACTTTGTTAACCTCCTTTATTATGGAATGACAAATGTTAAAAACTTTAGCCACCACTAAACGCGGGTTACGGATGCACTGTCAGCATGCTATTGCCTCGCTCTGCGGACTGCGGGAGACTGCCGCACACCGGGCAACAAACAAAGATCATTCCAACCTAAGCATTGTTGCCAGCAACTCTCGCTGCACGCAAACGATAACTATCGTTCGGGCAAAACGAACCAAAGAGGTTACTAACCTAAAACCCTGTACCCTCACAAGAGCCTATTTTGCCCTAACAAGACTTCTATCCTCAAGGCTCCTGACTCGTACCACTAAATTAACTATCTATAAATCACTTATACAAGCAGTGTTTACATATGCCTGTGAAACCGGGAGATTAACAACTAAGGTTAGTGAAATACTGGACGCATTTGAAAGAAAGGTACTCAGACGAATTATCAGTCCAATCTGTGAAAGAGGAAGATGGACGAGGAGATACAACCATGAGTTATAGACACACACAAATAAACACACACACACAAATGCTGAGCTTTTCACAACCCAAGGTGGCTTCATCAGAAAAGAGGAAGGAAGGAGAGGGAAAAAGGAAAGGATGCGGAGTTAAGGGGGAGTGGGTGAGGAGTAATTCCAATCCCAGTAGTGGAAGGACTTGCCCCAGGTGAAAAAGAACAGGTAAACACACACACACACACACACACACACACACACACACACACACACACACACACACACCTAGTGTGTGTAGTTGTGTGTGTTTGTTTACCTGACCTTTTTCCCCCTAAGGAAAGTCCTTCCACTACTGGGATTGGAATGACTCCTCACCCACTCCCCCTTAACTGCGCATCCTTTCCTTTTTTCCCCTCTCCTTCCTTCCTCTTTTCTGAAGAAGCAACCTTGTGTTGCGAAAAGCTCAGCATTTGTGTGTGTGTGTGTGTGTGTGTGTGTGTGTGTGTGTGTGACTGTTTATTTGTGTCTGTCTATAGAAGAACTGGTGCTTTTTCGCCTGGTAAGTTAAACCATCTTTATTTTTTATATATAAATAAATAATATATGATACGAATATTAAGACAAAAAATTCCTAGCAGGAAAAATTATATATAAAAAACAGACGAAGATTACTCACCAGGCGAAGGAGCACAGGTGTGACAGCATCAAAAATAAATAAATGAATACACACACACACACACACACACACAAACGCAAGCTTTCGCAACCCAGTTGCTTCTTCAGGCAGAAGGGAAGGAGAGGGAAAAGGAAATGATGAGGGTTTTAAGGAAGGGGGTAAGGAGCCATTCCAATCCTGGGAGAGGAAAGACTCACCTTGGGGGAAGAAAAGGAAGGTGAACAAATACACACACACCCATACCTTTACACAGATGCAAACACACCTAGGCAGACATACTATACAAACCAAAGAAGTTCTGTGGAGTAATCTTCGTCTATTTTTTATATATAAATAAATAATATTATTGACAGTGGTCGGTTGCTGTTTTTTAATCTTTTTGCAACTATCAACTCGCCTTTTGTACACAGTCATAGTCTCAAAAAATTCAGTTTGTCATTAACAATGTTTTATTTATGGTAAAATAAGTACAGAAATATAGCAGTATGTAAATTAATGGAAAGGCAACCTGTAGCAGTGTGTGGTGCATGGAGCACAGAAACACTTACCAGAAAAAAAAAACCCTCATACTAGTGTTCAAGCATTTGATCTTCACACACACACACACACACATACATATGTACATTGTGGGGTGCTGGAGGTGGGGAGCTGATAGGAAAGGATGCAAGGAAGAGTTAGTGAGAAAGAGGCATGTCTTTAGACAGAAGAGTCACTAGCTGCATAACAATAATTAAAAAAAAGAGTACAGACAGCAAAATGAAAAGAGATGTAAGAAGAAGAAGAAGGAAAGAGGGGAAGGTGGAGCAAAAAAAAAGAGAGCATGGTTAAGGTGAAGAGGCAAAAAAGCAGCAAAGAGGAGCAAGAGATGGGGGGAGGGGGAGGAGAAAAGAGGGAGGGGGAGGGAAGAATGGTGGGAGAAGACAGTGCAGATATGCATGGGAAAAAGAGTGATGTGGACGGAAGAAATAAGGGGAAAGGTAAGGTGAGACAATGCAAAAAGGTTGGCAGAGTTATAGGCCAGGAGGTTTGCGAATGTGCAGGATATGCTAGAGAGACAATTACAATTTGTATAGTTCAAACAAGCTTGAGCAGAAAGGAGTATTTAGAAGGACCAGGAGGTGAAGTAGTGGGCAATCATACCAGTAGACAACTGGTTATTAGTCATGCCTACAAAGAATACAGGACGGTAAATGCAGCATAGCTGATTTATAACATGGCTGATTTCAAATGTGGTCCTCCTTTTTACTGGGTAAGAAATGTCTATGATTGGACTATGGTGGGTGGTGGTTGTGACTTGGGAGAAGGGGGAGGGTTATGGAACACGATTTGCAACTGGGATGCCCACAAAATAAGGACCCATGGAGAGCAAGATTAGGAGTAGGGTTGAAATAAGGATGGATAAGGATATTCCGCAGAACACTACTTTGGGAGATGTGGGTGGAATTTTGGGTAGGATAGCCCTATCTCAGGGCATGATGAGATGTAGCCTAAGACCTGATGAAGGATTGCACTGAATATCTCAAAACTACTGTGAAATTGGGTAATCAGAAGACCAGGTTAACATGTTTAATGGAGTAAGAGGGTAGATGGCACAAGAGATTTGTTTATGGACGAGGTGGATTGAACATTACCTATTAATAACTGATTTGTTAAGGTCCTTAGTATATTTTGAAAACTCCTGGTTTCTTCAGTAGATTTAGCATGCACAGGTAGTGAAGCTGCTAAGGAAGAGACTTTTTCATGTGGAATCTGTAACAGCTGACAAACCAGAGGTACTGTTGGTAGTTGGTGTGCTTGGAAGGATAGATGTATTGATGATGCCACATGAGTGGTAGTGATCAATGGTTTGAGAAGGACCAGCTGAAGCAGATTTGGGAAGAGGTGTTGAAATTATTGATGGACGGAGGTTATTCGTGCCCTGAGTCTAGATCGTGAAAATGTTATCAAAGAATCGGAAGTAGACAAGGGGTTTTAAGTGTTGACGGGATAGAGATTCCTCTAGAAAGGACCCAGTACATAGCAGCTGATAGACAGTCACTGAGTAAAACTTATTTGAAATTTGGCGTTCCCCAGGGAAGTGTTATAGGGCCCCCTACTGTTCCTTATCTTTATAAATGATTTAGGAGACAATGTGAGCAGCTTTCTTAGAATTTTTGCAGATGATGCTGTCATTTATCAGTTAGTTAAGTCACCCGAAGATCAAAAGCAACTGCAAAATAATTTAGATAACATATATGCGTGGTGCAAAAGGTTGCAATTGACCCTAAACAATGATAAGTGTGAATTCATTCATATAAGCACCAAACAAAATCCACTAAACTTCATTTACATGATAAATCAGTTAAATTTACAGGCCATAAATTCAACTAAATACCTAGGAATAACAATTATGAACAACTAATAATATAGTAAGGACAGTTTACAACTCAACGCAAAGACATGGTGACGAGCTGCGACAGGCACATACAAAAGACACACACATACAACACTTTCACCTATCGGCCATGGCCTTCTTCAGAAAATAGAACACTCACGCAATGACACATGCACACAACACAGTCATACAACCACCACCTCCGGCTGCTGCACTTCGAAGTTATGTCTACCTCCTGCTTCCCCATATACTTACCAGGGGAAGTGCGGCAGCCAGAGGGGGTGATTGTATGATTGTGTTGTGTGCCTATGTGATTGCGTGAGTGTTCTATTTTCTAAAGAAGGCCATGGCCAATAGCTGAAAGTGTTGTATGTGTGTGTCTTTTGTATGTGCCTGTCGCAGCTCGTCGCCACGTCTTTGCGGTAAGTTGTAAACTGTCCTTACTATATTATTAATTCCAACCTGGACTTCCCATTATTATAATTATGAACAACTTAAATTGCAAAGAACACACAGAATATATCGTAGGGAAAGCAAACCAAAGGCCATGTTTTATTGGCAGTACACTTAGAAGATGCAATAGTTCTGCTAAAGAAAGTACCTACACTACACTCGTGCATTATATTTTGGAGTATTGCTGTTCATTGTGGGATCTCCACCAAGTGGGACTGATGGAGGATATAGAGAAAGTTCGTTTTGTATTATTGTGATAGAGGGGAGAGAGTATCATGGAAATGATGCAAGGCATTATTCATTGCAGCAAGATTTATTTGCGAAATTTCTTTAATCAACTTTCAAATGTAAACACATTTTGTTGGTTCCCACCTACATAGGGAGACAAGACTAAAAAGGAAGAGAGAGAAATAATATCAAAAATGAAGAGATTTTGGTGTTCCTTTTTCCCACATGCTATTAGAAAATGGAACAGTAGAGAAATACCATAAAAGCGGTTTGATGAACACTCTGCCATGCCCTTAAATGCAATTTGCAGAGTATTTATGTAGATATAGATACATAGCTCATAAACATTTGCAATTATTTATGATATTAGTATAAAGAGAAAGACTAATGAAAAATTAAGAACATGCTGCAAAAGCATTCTATTACATCAAAATGAAAAACTACGTACAATATCAGGGCTTGCATTTGCAAGTATACCACCATTTACATCACTATTAATGTATAATACAATATAATAAGGACAGTTTACAACTCACCACAAAGACAAGACAATGAGCTGTGTCAGGCACATAAAAAAGACACACACATACAACACTTCACAGCGCGGCAGCCGGAGATGATGGTTCTGTGACTGTGTTGCGTGTCTGGGTGACTGCATGAATTCTATTTTCTAAACAAGGCCATGGCCAAGCTTAAGTGTTGTGTGTGCCTGTCGCAGCTCGTCATCACATATTTGTTGTAAGTTGTAAACTGTCCTTATTACATTGTTTAATTCCAACTTGGCCTTTCCATTATTAGACTTAATCCGTAATGCTTATGAGATATAATAACTAAATTTGTTTAATATGAAGTAAGTGCATTTTTTACTTAGTTGGCAGTCGTTATTACCTTATTACGCTACTGCTTGTTGGAGTGTCTACATATAAAAAAATAAAAATTAAAAATGACAAATTTAAGGTCTATGGTAAACTGTAACAGTAAGATTACCAGAGTTAGTTATTTTAAATAGATTTATCTGTAGTTGGGTCTTCATCATACACATTCATGTGGAATCTGTAACAGCTGACAAACCAGAGGTACTGTTGGTAGTTGGTGTGCTTGGAAGGATAGATGTATTGATGATGCCACATGAGTGGTAGTGATCAATGGTTTGAGAAGGACCAGCTGAAGCAGATTTGGGAAGAGGTGTTGAAATTATTGATGGACGGAGGTTATTCGTGCCCTGAGTCTAGATCGTGAAAATGTTATCAAAGAATCGGAAGTAGACAAGGGGTTTTAAGTGTTGACGGGATAGAGATTCCTCTAGAAAGGACCCAGTACATAGCAGCTGATAGACAGTCACTGAGTAAAACTTATTTGAAATTTGGCGTTCCCCAGGGAAGTGTTATAGGGCCCCCTACTGTTCCTTATCTTTATAAATGATTTAGGAGACAATGTGAGCAGCTTTCTTAGAATTTTTGCAGATGATGCTGTCATTTATCAGTTAGTTAAGTCACCCGAAGATCAAAAGCAACTGCAAAATAATTTAGATAACATATATGCGTGGTGCAAAAGGTTGCAATTGACCCTAAACAATGATAAGTGTGAATTCATTCATATAAGCACCAAACAAAATCCACTAAACTTCATTTACATGATAAATCAGTTAAATTTACAGGCCATAAATTCAACTAAATACCTAGGAATAACAATTATGAACAACTAATAATATAGTAAGGACAGTTTACAACTCAACGCAAAGACATGGTGACGAGCTGCGACAGGCACATACAAAAGACACACACATACAACACTTTCACCTATCGGCCATGGCCTTCTTCAGAAAATAGAACACTCACGCAATGACACATGCACACAACACAGTCATACAACCACCACCTCCGGCTGCTGCACTTCGAAGTTATGTCTACCTCCTGCTTCCCCATATACTTACCAGGGGAAGTGCGGCAGCCAGAGGGGGTGATTGTATGATTGTGTTGTGTGCCTATGTGATTGCGTGAGTGTTCTATTTTCTAAAGAAGGCCATGGCCAATAGCTGAAAGTGTTGTATGTGTGTGTCTTTTGTATGTGCCTGTCGCAGCTCGTCGCCACGTCTTTGCGGTAAGTTGTAAACTGTCCTTACTATATTATTAATTCCAACCTGGACTTCCCATTATTATAATTATGAACAACTTAAATTGCAAAGAACACACAGAATATATCGTAGGGAAAGCAAACCAAAGGCCATGTTTTATTGGCAGTACACTTAGAAGATGCAATAGTTCTGCTAAAGAAAGTACCTACACTACACTCGTGCATTATATTTTGGAGTATTGCTGTTCATTGTGGGATCTCCACCAAGTGGGACTGATGGAGGATATAGAGAAAGTTCGTTTTGTATTATTGTGATAGAGGGGAGAGAGTATCATGGAAATGATGCAAGGCATTATTCATTGCAGCAAGATTTATTTGCGAAATTTCTTTAATCAACTTTCAAATGTAAACACATTTTGTTGGTTCCCACCTACATAGGGAGACAAGACTAAAAAGGAAGAGAGAGAAATAATATCAAAAATGAAGAGATTTTGGTGTTCCTTTTTCCCACATGCTATTAGAAAATGGAACAGTAGAGAAATACCATAAAAGCGGTTTGATGAACACTCTGCCATGCCCTTAAATGCAATTTGCAGAGTATTTATGTAGATATAGATACATAGCTCATAAACATTTGCAATTATTTATGATATTAGTATAAAGAGAAAGACTAATGAAAAATTAAGAACATGCTGCAAAAGCATTCTATTACATCAAAATGAAAAACTACGTACAATATCAGGGCTTGCATTTGCAAGTATACCACCATTTACATCACTATTAATGTATAATACAATATAATAAGGACAGTTTACAACTCACCACAAAGACAAGACAATGAGCTGTGTCAGGCACATAAAAAAGACACACACATACAACACTTCACAGCGCGGCAGCCGGAGATGATGGTTCTGTGACTGTGTTGCGTGTCTGGGTGACTGCATGAATTCTATTTTCTAAACAAGGCCATGGCCAAGCTTAAGTGTTGTGTGTGCCTGTCGCAGCTCGTCATCACATATTTGTTGTAAGTTGTAAACTGTCCTTATTACATTGTTTAATTCCAACTTGGCCTTTCCATTATTAGACTTAATCCGTAATGCTTATGAGATATAATAACTAAATTTGTTTAATATGAAGTAAGTGCATTTTTTACTTAGTTGGCAGTCGTTATTACCTTATTACGCTACTGCTTGTTGGAGTGTCTACATATAAAAAAATAAAAATTAAAAATGACAAATTTAAGGTCTATGGTAAACTGTAACAGTAAGATTACCAGAGTTAGTTATTTTAAATAGATTTATCTGTAGTTGGGTCTTCATCATACACAACTTCTTAAGCATGAGTCATACCTTTCTGTGGAGCAAATAAGCTCTGGAAGTAATATCAGTGGAAACGATATTGCCTTGCTGGCTTAATGCTCACATATGTTTTTTTGACATCCTCATCATCATCTTTTTTTACTTCAGTGAAACGTTCTCCTTTAAGACTGACAATTTTGTTGTCACGATACCTCACCAGTTTTTTAGGCTCCTGTGAACAATCAGAAGCAGTACCCTCATTAAAATTTGAACTAAAAACTTTAAATTGATTAATTAACTTCTCATGGTTCAGGTTCTTCATCTCTTGACAATGAAAAATATTTATTTGCAGTATTGGATTTATGGCCTCCCCGTCATTATCAAGTGGTATAATGTAAAACACGGTTTTAACCCAAATCTAAAAAAAAAAAATCATCTATACTTCGGATATACATCTACATATATACTCTGCAATCCACTGTGAAGTGTGTGTCAGATGGTATACTGAACCACCACTAAGCATTTCCTTTCCTATTCCACTCCCAAACAGAATGAGGGAAAAAAGAATGTCTATATGCCTCTGTATGAGCCCTAATTTCTCTTATCTTGTCTTTGTGATCTTTACATGAAATGTAAGAATACAATCATTGTATTCTCTTACTGAGTATTTTGATTGTACACTGCAGTTTTTATGCAGTACACCACTTGATAATGAACATAAGGCCAAAATTGCAAATAAATAATTCTTACAGTTTATGACAACTATATCTTTAAAAAAATTAAATGTATATTTCCTGCGTTGGTTATAGGCTAAGTCTATAAAGTCACAAATATATATATTAAATACAAACATCTAGGAAAAATCCAGTAAAACATTAAACTTTCAAAATCTGATGTGTTCAGAGGAGACAAGTAAGACTAACAATAAAAAAAAGTGTGCACTAAGGTACCATACAATATTTCATTTTTCACTAATACTCCAGAAATAGTGTCTGCTGGAATCTCATCAAAAAGTACCATGGATTTCAACTCAGCCAAGTGTGGGACCTGGCACTGAAATTTCACGAAATGCAGTGGAATTGTAACACCAAGTATGATGAAGGCAGAGTGCAGACTGAGGTCTGCCACTCGATCCCCAAACACAAGTTACCCCACTCACTCACTAGGCCCATACACAGGCCAGAGGATGGGAGGAAGATAACCATTGTATGTGATGACATGGTACACTCCCAAAAATTCATTCTACCTATAAATCAATCCAGCTGCATCCCCAAGAGACTTTTAAGCAGCATACTTATTGGGAAAACCTATGAAAGCACTCTGACACAATCTGATTTATTTTTCACCTGTCTGAAGATAAAAGCGATGACTGTGGCGATACACATTGAAAACTCATGTTTCAATATTTTTTGTCTCTAGCTCAAACTGAAGAGGAGCTCATGTTTCAACATTTTTTGTCTCTAGCACAAACGAAAGAGGAGAATGCATTCTGGGGTCCATTTGCTCATGCCTCCAATATCTGCTAGGTATCAATGCGATAAGAATGCAATGATTTGCAAGGTAGAACTGTAACATTACAGTCAAATGACTTAAAAGCCTTAGGTTGTGATAAGTATTTGTCAAAGCACCACCAGGTGTCCAAGTCTCAGCAAGTGCGCAGAGGCAGGTGAGACATTGTGAAGCATAAGGGTTGAAGCAATCACTGGCTGTAAGTGGCAGACAAGAATTTTTCCAAGCCAGATTATCGGATCGTCAAAAATGGATGTGCACAATATGGATGCTCTAATAACTTGAAATGCTATAATAACTTGAAATAAAATGATCAATTGAAATATAGATGACATATTTTACAGGCAAGCTATGAGGAAACCAGATACATCAAACAAATTATGATAAGCAGACAAGCTTGCAGTAAATTTAAATTGTCTCTAAACGTAACACATTCAAGACTGGCATTAAGTGACCCTGGGGCGCCTGTACAGTTGTTTTTAACAAGTTTTTCGAAAATTACAGCTTTCTTACTATGAATGCAATAATTGAGTTGCAACAAACTTTAAACATAATTTCAAACCTTTATTAAACTTTTTCTCACAGACAACCACATCAAAATAATGATAGGAAAAAAGTTTCTCACTTACTACTTTTCCGATGTTCATGGAGCAAAACTATGGCATTCGGTATAACGTTACAATTTATCATTTCTACACTACCAATTTTACTCTCAGCAAATTCTGCAGACAGAATACATGCTTAAAGCTGAATGTACGTTCGAAATTGTATCACAGTACGACACGTAATTCATGAGATATGAAGACGTAAAGAGTAACTTTCATGGAATACCGTCCCATCTAGCATCACGTTTTAATCTTTTACTTCTTTACTTACTACTAAGCATATTTGCAACAGATTTTACTGACATACAGCACTTATACAAATCAAAATATTTCTGCAAAATTTTACAGTTGTACAACATATCAATACTAATAATAAATCTGTAAATGTAGGCCTGTCGCTGTTCACTTCAATCTTCAAAACTACTGGACGATTTGCAAGCGGTTTTCACAGGAAACATGAGCGAAGATTGGTTCAGGATCTAGGCGTGATTTCATCAAAATAGAATCATGAAGTGTTTTCATAGACCATCATGCCTCTCTGTTCATCTACTAGAACCCACTTCTCCTCCAAAACTACTTCACGAATTCGCATCGGGTTTTCACAGATATGGTAACTGCAGCGTACCTTGGGACAACATATAGACTTAGTTTCATAAAAGTCGGATCATGGAAAGAAGAACATCTCAATTTAACGTTTTTCATCGACAACCATCATGTCTATCTTTCTCTTTCATCTCCAAAAGTAATAGACGAATATTCAGGCGTTTTTCATAGGAAATGTGAGGGTATCTTGCGGTTACAGAAAATCGGATCAGAAAAAGTTAGGTATCACTCTTTAACTATTTCTCTGGAAGTAATCGCATGAGTCTATTTGTAGAGAGTAATCTCCAAAAGTACTAAATTAACATTCATGGGGGTATCACAGAAAAATAGACAATATCCTGGAGGAACATATAAGCTTCATTTTATCAAAATCAGGCCAGGAGAGTAAAAGATATCATAATTTGAAGTTTTAGGTGTATTTTATGCCTGGAAAGAATGACATAATTCAGCAAAGAACTAATAAATAGCGCTGCAGGTGTTCGTGTGAAGTTCGGGGCAGTGATCGGATTATTAACCATTGGAAACCCTACTTACTCTTTGACTTTTCAAATTTACCATATTTCTGAAAATCGTTTTCTTGGTTGCTATGTTCTACAAAATATGATTCAACACAATGAATATAAAACTGATACAATCCTAGACATCTTTAATCCATATAGTTACATACTGATATCACAGTGTAACGTATATGTACAACTGCTATGGAAGATAAGTTTCATGGTTGAAACGACAATAGCGCATCTAACGGAAAGAGAGCCAACCGTAAGAATAATAATTATTGTCAGTGATATTTCTACTTCATTAGGGAAATAATTATTATAGTTCAGCTTTCCGTGTCTCAGCCCATTATCCAGAGATATGAATGATCATGAAATAAATGTTTTAAATGGTGAATATAACTGATGTATGATGTGAGTTACATCATATCCATGAAGATATGCCTATTTCTAACACGTTTCGCAAATGTACTGAAAAAATGACTTTTACTTACATTTGACATCTTGGGTAGGAGAACTGAGTTTACTGACAGAGCGATCCAACAAGGATTCCGTTTTTACTGACTAAAAAGCCATGATACACACAGGCCCTCCTTCAACAACCGTTGCGAAGCACAGGCATATAAGCTAGTATTTACATATCCTCCAGAGTTTTCCGCCCTGCCATCAAAGATTCTACATAAATGTCCTAATATATGTAGTCCATTTGAATGGGAAATACTGTGCAACCATGCGACAGGATAAACAATGTTAGTATTCCAGGTGAATACTCCTTTATTACAGTGGTTTTTATTTTTTTTTTATTTTTATTTTTTTTTTAAACTTATTTTGTGGAAATTTGTACCCATTGTTTACTGTATATGCAATGAAGTCCAAAATTAAAGCAACAAACATAAATTTTGCAAGGTTGCATTTTTCATCACAAAACAGTATAGACAGGAGATTCTAAAGTAGAAAACAGAACTACAACAACAAAAACATGCACTGTGAAAGACAACAATGTTTTCTTCTTTTTTTGCAACTTGACACATTTGTACATACATCCTAATAACTGGCTAATGGGCTCAGTATGGCGTGCACCCAACTCTGGCAGCAACACACATCTGAGAACAATGGGGCATACTGCAAGTGATATCATTAATTTCCTATTGAGACAACATCTTCCGTTTCCAAGAGCCCACAGCATTGCAACAACCACAGCAGGCCTCAACACCTCGTCACAATACCTGATAGCAGTGAAACCTTGATTCACCCATAAAATTTCATGAAGAGGTGTTAGAGTGCTCAACATAATCATTGTCCACATGATTAGGAATCCTCCTCAATAGCACCTTTTTTTCACAAACTTTGGGTACCAACATAGTGCTTCATACTCCCTTCAGATGGCAAATTCATTGAGAATCACTCTTCAGTCTAAATTTCAACCGCGAAAAGAACGTTGGCCCACTGTTCCACCACCCAGGTAGACTGTTGATGACTTCACTTCCGTCTGTGAAAATGCATCAGGTCTCCGACAATAAAGACCTTAATACCAAAGTTGTATGTACACTATTTGTTCGATATGGCTTTTCCATTGGATGCTGCAATTGTTGTGAATACTACGGCAATACTGACCGACCCCTATAGCCAAATTAATGGGCTTTCTTTCTGATTTAACATGCACTATGTGATCAAAAGTATCTGGACACCTGGTTAACAATGACTTAGCAGTTTGTAGCACTGTCTACCAGTAATGCTGGAATTTAATATGGTGCTGGCCCATCCTTAGCCTCAACGAAGCTTCCACTATCACAGGCATACATTCAATCAGGTGCTGGAAGGTTTTTTGGGGATGGCAGCCTATTCCTCACAGAGTGCTGCACCGAGGAGAAGTATCGATGTAGGTTGGTGAGACCTGGCACGAAGTGAGCGTTCCAAAACTTCCCAAAGGTATTTTATAGCATTCAAGTTAGGACTCTGTACAAGCCAATCCACTACAGCGATTTTATTGTCATATAAGCACTCCACCACAGGCTATGCATTGTGAACAGACCCCAACACCACCGCCTCCGAATTTTACTGTTGGCAATACACACACTGGTAGATGACGTTCACCGGGCATTTGCCATACCCACATCCTTCCATCGGATTGCCGCATTGTGTACTGTGATTTGTCACTCAACACAACATTTTTCCACTGTTTAATCATCCAATGTTTATGCTCCTTACACCAAGTGAGGGATCGTTTGGTATTGACCACTGTGATGTGTGGCTAATAGGCAGCCACTGGACTATGAAATCCAAGTTTTCACACCTCCCGCCTAATTATCGTAGTACTTGGAGTGGACCCTAATGCAGTTTGGAATTCCTATGTGATGGTCTGGAGAGATAACTGCCTATTACACTATACGGCCGTCTTCAGCTGTTGGCAAACTCTGTCAGTTAACAGACAAGATCAGCCTGTATGCTTTCGCGCTGTACATGTCCCTTTAGGTTTGTACTTCAGTATCACATCTGAAACAGTGGACCTAGGAATGTTTAAGTGTGTGGAAATCTCACATACAGACATCTGCACAAGTGACACCCAATCACATGACCACATCTGAAGTCCAAGACCCTGTGTAAGGCTTCTTCTGCGTCATGGATTTCTCCTTGCATTTATCAGGTACTGTATCAGTTTGCCCCACTCCAGGAAACGGTGTCCTTTGATGAAATGGGTCGTTTGCTGTCTGTTTACTACCGACCTTGTACTCATGTCATTGCGGAACGTGTAGAATTTCATCAGTCGCGGAAGAAGACTAATCAGTCCTATCATGTGTGGGTGGCCAAACTCTGTGGCCTTAGTCACTGCTGTATGTTTGTTAGCATGACTCATACGGAATCCTATGCAGACGACACGGTTCGTGAGGCTATTCTGCACCTGGCACCATATCCCGAGGTTCATCAATGTGCTCTTCAATATGAAAACCCGAATCTTGTTGATGTTTTGAATATTGCTCAGTCATTCGAAATTTCCCATGCTGCTGGAGATAAGATTGAGGCACAGAACGATGTAGATGCTGTCTATCCCAATGGAGGGAAACTGGCTGCATCTGTTATTGCCGTAATGCAGGAGGGTCTCACTTGCGGCGCTCGCAGCTGTCAGTGGGCTCTTGATAAACGTTGTCAACAGACTCTGCAGTGTGGACAGCCACAAGTGTCACAATCAATTCCTTCTTGTCTGTTTTGCTTTGTGGATCAAAACCAGGCAGTCTGCTCTAAGCGTTGGGTTGTTTGCAACAGTTTTGTAAAAAGAAGGACACATGGCCTCAGTGTGCCGCTTACAGGCCGCTCCTGCCGACATGGAAGTGGACGTTAATTGTGTGGGAATTTGCAGGGTTGCCCTGATAAGTTGTTCATCAATGTTCAATTGTTTGACAAATTTGTAACCTTGCAAGTAGACTCTGAGCCCTGTTATTCTCCTGAATTATCACACATACTTTTACCTACTGATTGTCACCTAAAAATCCGCAGTCATCAGTGCACTCCTGTCCTGGGTCAGTTCATGGCTTCAACGGCTTACATATCTGGTGGTTCACCCTGTGACTTTTTTAGTGGTCGACAATACAGCAGCTGTTAACATTTTTGGTCTTGATGCTTTCCATGTTTGTGGCTTCTCTATTATTTGTGACATTGAGGAATTTTCATCCTTGTTTGCCGACGGCTTAGGTTTTGCTACTACTTTTACCACGTACGTTACTATGAAACCTATAGTGCACCCCAAGTTTATTCGCACCCGCCAGGTTCCGGTGGCTCTGCGGGGCCAAGTCAAGGCCGAACTTGACTGCCTGCTGGCTTTACAGCTATTTCCTCTAGTGAGTGAGCTACCCCTTTTTTGCTTGACAAAAACCCTTGGATGACTTACATTTATGTGGTGGCTTTAAATTTACTGTGAATGTTCAGTCTGTTATTGATTCCTATCCCCTGCCACACACTGATGAACTTCTTGCTATGCTCACTGGGTATCACTCTTTTTCTCAAGTGGATTTGGCTGAAACTTATCTAAAACTCCCGCTGGAGGAAGACTGAACACTTGGTGGTTGTGAGTACCTCTTTTAGTCTTTACCAGTACCAGCGGCTGCCTTCCGGTGTAGCTAGCACCCCGGCTATTTTTCAATGTTTTTTAGGAGCAACTTCTGCTTCCCTTCCCTAGCTGTGTTGACTATTTGGACGATATTATAGGTATGGGGTCTCCCCCCCTACTGACCATTTACGGAACTTGTGTGCCCTTTTCTCTACTCTCCAGGTAGCACATCTTTGGGGTAATTTAGACAAGTCATATTCATCTCAAGCATCTATTTTGTACCTTGGGTTTGAGATCTCTTTTGATGGGGTCTGCCCCTTCTGGACCGCGTGCCCTCCGTTGTTTCCCTACCTCAACCCATGTCGGCTAAAGAGTTGCAAGCTTTTCTGGGTAAAATCGCATATTACCAAGATTTCTCCTCGGGACTGCTACGATCAAGCACCATTGACTTTTGCATAAAGATGTGCCTTTTGTGTGGTCCATGTATTGTGAATGTGCCTTTTATGACTTTACACTGCAACCTGTGTCTGTTCCATATGCAACTGCTTATTCTCTGGGTCAACACCTTGTGCTTGCTGCAGGTAGTGGGGGTGGGGGTGGTGCTTGCACATAAATACTCTGACTAGTCTGCATTGTGTATGCATCAAAAACTATGACACCTACACAGCAACGTTATTCACGGCAATATTATTCACAGATTGAGAAGGAGGTGTTGGCCATTATTAATGCCCTGAAAAACATTTATGTATAGCTGTATGATGTGAAGCTTCATCTTATAATGGATCATAAGCCATTAGTGTCACTTTTCCACCCTACTGTGTTCTTGGCGGACAGGGCAGCTCATCGACTGCAGCACTAGGCCCTGTTTCTTTCTCAGTACATTTATGAGATTCATTTCCGCCCAACGACCCAGCACGCTAACTCGGATGCTCTGTCTCACTTCCCTGACAGACGTGATCCTGCCTTGATCGAGGAACTCCCAGGTTTTTATCTCGATACTGAACCTCGGACAACTGCGGATACTTTTCTCCTTACTTCTCTGTTGTCAGCTGCATACCACCCTGTGCTTCAACAAGTTTTGCACTTTGTTCGCGAAGGCTGGCTTGACGTCACTCCGCTCCGGGCGCCTGACTCTCTGCGGAACTACTATTCTATTCAATTACATTTGTCTGAGTACGAGTGGCTACTCCATTTGGCTAAGGTAAGTCAGTTGCCACATATTATTCTGGTGGCTCTCCGTGCTCAAGTGTTAGAGATGCTGCATCACAGGCATTGGGGGCATCTGGCATAATTGCTCTTGCTCGTCGGATGTGGTTTGGTCTGGCATTGACAGTGACGTAGTGCACCTCGTGTACACCTGTTCTCAGAGTGCTTCACAACAGGCAGCCCCACATGCTTCTCTTTCTCCCTGGCCACAACCTCAACAGCCTTGGGAATGCATTAATGATGATTATGATGCAAGCCCGTTAATGAATTCTTCTTCTTTGTTATGGATGCTTATTCAAACTTTACTTATGTTTTTCGGTGCCCTACAATGTCCAATGGCCTGTAAGTACTACTACTACTGAAGGACTGGCGCTCACCTTGCTTTCTGTTAACGGCCCCCAGTTTACATCACTTTTCGTGACTTTTGTGTTCAGTTGGGGATTTGTCACATCACGGTACCTCCCTTTCGCCCCCATTCGAATGGTGAAGCTGAAAGATTGGTGCGCACCTTCAAAGTTCAGATACAGATGTATGTGCACGCCTTCTCTGTTGACGATGTGGTGCTGTGTCTCCTGTGCTCCTGCCGCTGTACGCCGGTGGGGGATCGCAGCCCCACTGAATTGCTTCATGGCCGACAACCCTGGACACTGATGCACCTGCTACTGCCGTGGCAGGCTGCTGGGCCGTCTCAGCACTACTACTGGCTGAGCTCCTTCACCTGTGCACAGGGGTTCGGATGCCGCTGCCACTGGGTGTTGTCGAGGCCTGCCTAGGCCACCACCTCAGCTCTGTGCACATTCCTGACAGCTCGGTGCACCGTCGCTGGGATCAGCTGCACTCCCGGGTGCATGCAGAGACTGGGTCGCAGTCTCCACGTCCGCCAATGCTGCTCCCATCCTCCGAGAGCTCGCCACAGGCACCACTCATGGCGCCTCCCACTGTTACTGCCGCACCCTCATGGGTGCTTCTTCCTGTCTCCATAACTGTGCTGCCCTCGGTGCCTGTGACTGGGCCTGATGCCATGCTACCTGCAGTGCCTCCAGCTGAGGCAGGCATCACCACCCATGCAGCTGTCAACACGCTGTCTGATGTCACGTAGCCTGAGTGGGAAGATCTGCCACCTCTGGCATTCCGGTCGATGATTTTCTTCCTGAAACCATTCTACATTTTATATCTTCTTCACTCCCCACTAATTAAGTTGAAGGGTTGACTGACAAGTAATGCCTCCACCTTCATAACTCTTCAACCGTTGGCAGCATTGGCATGTGACATGTACTGGCTAGTTCCGTAGCCTCTTCTCTACAGCTCCAGTTGGCAGAAAGCCTTAGCATTGAATGGGTATGTTATTACAGTGTAAAGTATGGAACCCTGTGCAGACGGTTGGTCAATGGGATTAAAGTATTGTGCAGTCATTGAATTCTTGACAGGTGTCATCCCAAAGGAGATACATCAGAGAATGAAAGCAGTTTATGGTGATTGTGTTGATGTGAATTCTATGTGTCATTTGGGTGTGTAAGTTTAAATATGTTGAGGTGGGAACATCTGACCTTCGCGAGAAACAAAGAGTTTGACGTCCTTTGCCAGCAACCACCGAGTTTCACAAGCAAAATGTTGACAGATTCAGGACAGCAAACAAGGGTCTGAAAGGAAAAGCGAAATGTTTTCCTGCTGCATGACAATGCCAAACCATACACTTTGCGTGCCACTACAGTAGAAATTCAGAGACTGAGTATCAACACAATATGGCATCCTCTGTACGGTCCACACTTCCATCTGTTCCCAATAATGAAAAGTGATATGCGGGGACATCATTATGCTTTTGATGAAGGTGTTGAGAGAACTGTGAGACTGTGGTTGCAGAAACAGTGTGTTGACTTCTTCCATGACGGCTTCAGAAAACTTGTTCATTGTTGGCAGAAATGTATCCAATTGGCTGGTGATAATGTGGAAAAGTGAATGTTGGCAATTAAAGATCACATTTCAAAGATTATTACTGTGTCTGATTTATTAAAATGTTCCCATCCAAACCAAATTAATGAAAGTGAAGGCATTACTTTTCATCAACCCTCGTAGTTATTTTTCTGCCCAAACAGCCAAACTCATTTACCACTATTATTGTCTCATTACCTAATCTAATTCTTAGACTACATTCTATTACCTTTGTTTTGCACTTGTTAATGTTAATCTTATACTCTGCCTTCAAGACAGTGTCCATTCCATTCCATTCACTTGCTCTTCCAGGTCCTTTTTGGTCTCTTGAGAGAATTACAAAGTCATCAGTAAACTGCAAGGATTTTTTCCCCCTGAACTTTAATTCCTTTTCCAAATTTCTCCTTGCTTTCATTCACAGCTTGCTCAATGTACAGGTTGAACAACATTGGGGAAAGGCTACAACGCTGTCTTATTCCCTTTCCAATCACTGTATCCCTTTTATGCTCTATGACTCTAAGGAATGCTGTCTGGTTTTTGTACAAGTTTAATATTACTTTTCGTTCCCTATGTCGTACCCCCAGCACCTTCAGAATTTGAAAGGGTGCATTTCAGTGAACACTATCAAAAGCTTTCTACAAATCTAATGAAGATAAAAATGTAGGCCTCCTTTTCTTAACCTATCTTCCAAAATAAGTTGTAATTTGAGTATTGTCTGACGTCTTCCTGCATTTCTATGTCCAAACTGATTTTCAGATTCTACCAGATGTTCCATTTGTCTAAATAATTTGTGTTATACTTTTGCAACCACAATTTATTAAACTGATTGTTATGCAACTTTGATAATTGTCTACACTGGCTTTTCTTAAAGACTGACGATATTTTACCTGTGTCCACATCTTAAACACTAGGAGGATAGTTTCCTCGAGATTGCCTCTCCCAGAGACTTCACTAGCTCTGAGGAAATGTTGTCTACTTCGGGAGTCTTGATTTGACTTAGGTCTTGCAGAGCCATGTCAAATTCTTCTCACAGTACCTTATCTCCTACCTCATCTTCATCTACTTTCTCTTCCATTTCTTTAACAATGCCTTTTATAGAACCTCTATATACTCCTTCCATATTTCAGCTTTGCCTTCATTGCTTAGCAGTAGTTTTCCAGCTCAGATCTTGTTATTCTTGCAGCTATTTTTCTTGTCTCCAAACGTCTCTTACATTTTCCCGTAAAAGATATCTATCTTTCCCCTAGTTATACATTCTTCTAAGGACTTGCATTTGTCCTCTAGCCACTCCTATTAGGCAATCTTGAATTCCTGCCAATCTCATTTTTTAGCTGTCTGTACACTCTTTTGCTTGCTTCACTTGCTGCCTTTTTATATTTTCTTCTTTCATCAATCTCAAAAAGCTTGCCTGGCACATCATCGAGTCATTATTTTGAATGTGAAATAAAAATTGGAAAGGGAAATGTTAAAGAACAAGATGACCTGTTAATGTCCAAAGGACCCATGTTACATAACATCTAGCAACACTCTTTAAAATAACATTCAAATGTAACTGAGAAACTATGTATAGTCAGCTCCACAGACAAAACACTGCAGTACCTTGGCAAAGTATTTAAGGAATTAAACACCACTTCAACTCTTACCATCAAATTAGAAAAATTATGAACTATCTTTAAAGTAAAAATGTTCGCGGGGCAGATAAGATTTATAGCAAAATATTAAATGTGTGTTGTTCTGATGTAACTACTGTACTCAATTATATATATACTGCATGACTTTCATAAGGTATATTTCATTCAGACTTAAGTATGATTTAAAGAAAAATGTGTGTGTTGCACAAGATGACAACAAAAACAGTTCTCAAAAAAAAAAAAAAAAGGTAACTAAAAAAAGAAAATAATAATGTAATATTATTAGTGTACACTGCTCTCTAACTCCCAGAAGAAACATTAGCCAGTAAATATTAGTCTTCTTTTTTAAATATTGTACAGTCATTCCATGTCAAATCAACACAGGTGTCAATCTGATGCTATTCAATTTTCGTAAAATTTTGTGTGTTGATTGCACATGACAAGAGAAAGAAAACTACCAAATTACAGAATTTTAGCGCAAGTAAGACAAGAGTAACGATCACTCACAGCTCTAAAAATGTGCAGAAATTTTGACAAATACTGCTGACAAAAATGGCTTAAAGCAACAGAACAGGGAAACAGGCAGTTTTGGAAAGGTCTTGAAACAAGTTTTCAAGTAATTCTGTCTTATTTGAAGAATGTACACACTTAAGGCCAGTGACCTTTACCTTTGACCTTGAACAGCTCTAAATGTTGTCACCTTCAAAATTGTCAAAACAAATATATTTGCAAATTATTTGTTAAGTACTGGGGAGGAAAGGATTGACATTATCTGCATTAGGGCATTGAAATTATACAATGGCGACAATTGAAAATGTAAGCCAGGCCGGGAATTGAACCTGCGTCTCCTATTTTGGGTCAGCAGTTGCCTTAACCACTTTCCCGTCTGCCTCACACTACCCCAAGTCACAAGCTACGGATGTAAAGCCCCCGTTATCCATGCCCTCTTCCACTCACCATTTACAGATTCTCGTGATGATCACATCTACAGTGAAGTAAACGAACCAAACACCATCTTCATGTGTAAATACTTATTATTTATTGGCTTGGTGTCTGTTCTTTCAGACATGCTTGAAATAACAGACACCACACCAATCAATAATAAACAAATATATTTGCTTCTTCAAATTACACAATATAACTTAGTAAAAAAAATCCCTAATAATCCTGGCACATCTCCCTCCAAATTCTCACTCTGTCTTAATCTATAACAAGCCACCCTTGATTTATTATTATTACTTAAAAAAATTAAAACAAAAATTCTTGTTGTACTTAGTAGGACCCCTATACCAATCACACACTTACATGGGCACTTATCAAACATATCAAACCATCTGGGTGCAGTTCTCATAATGTGAAGTACATACTAAATTGTCTGGATTCCAACTGTACAAGAGGCTGTACCACTTATCTTCCTACAATAATTTATAGTTGTTTAATAGTCTCTACCCTCATTATGCTAATATGTTACATGTGGTTTCCACTTCTGACGAGCAACTGGTCAATATTACTAGTACTTACTGCCTTTGGTCCCACTGGCCTGTGCTCACGAACATCATCATCCTTGTCAACATAGCTATACCTCGCTATTATGCGCGACTTTAGTTCTTGATCATTTACAACAGCTTTTTGCCTCTGAGCTAATGCCTGAAACCAAGAAAGATAAGTTAATTACAATTTCAAATACCAAAGCAAGGCATGATACTTTCACATAATCTCACTGCATAATGGTTGTCAAAATAAGAAAACCTACATCAGCTGTGACCTGTTGAAAGAATTACATGGGGATGAAGCTCAATTTAGTTTAGGAAACCTGATTCACAGTGTACAGATAGTGGTTCAAGTTCCATTCATCCAAAACATGAACATTTGCCAAACCATTTGAAATTCTGACAGAACTCACTGCCAAGCTTATGTTCTGCGACCCTTTCTACTACTTCTTCCACTACAATCACATTCACCATTATTGGATTTTCTATTACATGTGTAATTACTGTTCCTATATTGTCATATATTTTCTCTATCTCTTCATTGTCTTCTTGTGATGATGGATGTAATTTTGACCTACCGCCATTGGGGTTAGTTTGGTCTTGAATATGATGAGAATGACTCCATCACACTACTGTTCACAGAAGCTCACCCTCTGCTCTACTTTCTTTTTCATAATGAAACCTACTTCTGCTATAGCATTTTCTGTTGCCACAGATGTTACTTTATTTGTGTCTGAGCAGAAATCTTGATTTAGGCATTGGATACCAATTTTCAGATTTTTTTACCTTCACTATTACTTTTTACTTTCTGACATCTCATGCCCCTTCATTGTTTATTCAATATTTTTTCAATGGTCACCTTCCACTTAGCACTCCTTCCCTGGAAATCTGAATGGGGGGACTAATCCAGAATTCTTCGCAAATGTAGAGATCATCTTGACACTTTTTTTCCTTTACAAGCCACTTATCCTGTTGATACACAATATGTGTCTTTAATGCAGTGGTTGCCTTCTGCATACTTATTCTGTTGATCGCTGCTAATTCTTCAACATTTCAGGGGCACTTTTCCACTACAAGGGCAAGAGAGTGCTCGGATCCAATATCTGCTCCTCCGTCCACTATCACAAAGCAATTGGCAGATCTTATTCTGGAAGTCTTCAGTCACCATTACTGCTGATTTTCATTGAAAATTTAATTAGTGGCATTGTAGAAATCTGGGACTGAGGACTTTTGATTATGAGTCAAAGACACTACCCCTACACCACTATGAACAATGTGATACACAAAAGTAAGAGACTATTGAAAACTCATTCTGTATTAGATGAAGACACAGAAGAGAGTGCATTGAATATGTTTACACTGGTGCTAGGAGAGGTGGGGGAATTTTCATAAAGAAAGTATGGTCAGAGTTTCTCTCAGAACTTAGCTGAAGCTGTGGCATTTACAAGAACGAGACACTATGACCTGAGTTTGGGATAGAAAATGAATTTTTGCCATGGGTGTTAAATATTACATGTGTGGAAAAATTGGCCACAGAGTGTGAAAGCCATGAATCACAATGCAGGAAATGTGGGCGAGTACGGCATCTGGAGTAGGACTGCAGATAAAAGGCCAAGAGGAAGCATAATAGGTGGATATGAGATGATAATTGCAGCTCACCATTAAATAACAACGAGGAAGGAAGAAACAGATGTTTCCTTCGGACACAGGTTCACAAGTGGCTAAGGTAAATTTGAACTTCAGGGGAAAAAGGAGCTCGAGCCCACCTGAAGTCCATTAATTGGAACAAATAGAAGTGATGTACATTCATTGGGTTCAGTGGCACTTAGTTTTGTGGTTGGGGCAAAAAATTTCCAGCTTTGTATGGAACTTTTGCCTCAATAAGGAGAAAAATTTAATGGTTATATATTTATTGCCTGCCCCCATGAACCACAGACATTGCCGAGGTGGGGTGGCTTGCGTGCCTCAACGATACAGATAGCCGTACCGTAGGTGCAACCACAGCGGAGGGGTATCTGTGGAGAGGCCAGACAAACGTGTGGTTCCTGAAGAGGGGCAGCAACCTTTTCAGTAGTTACAGGGGCAACAGTCTGGATGATTGACTGAGCTGGCCTTGTAACATTAGCTCATGTGGCTTTGCCACACAGCTACTGCGAACGGCTGAAAGCAAGGGGAAACTACAGCCGTTACTTTTCCCGAGGACATGCAGCTCTACTGTATGAACATATGATGATGGCATCCTCTCGGGTAAAATATTCCGGAGGTAAAATAGTCCCCCAATCGGATCTCCGGGCGGGGACTACTCAGGAGGATGTTGTCATCAGGAAAGACAATACTGGCATTCTACGGATCGGAGCGTGGAATGTTAGATCCCTTAATCGGGTAGGAAAATTAGAAAATTTAAAAAGGGAAATGGATAGGTTGAGGTTATATAGTGGGGATTAGTGAAGTTCGGTGGCAGGATGAACAGGATTTCTGGTCAGGTGAGTACAGGATTATAAATACAAAATCAGTTGGGGCTATCACAGGAGTAGGACTGATAATGAATAAGAAAATAGGAATGCGGGTAAACTACTATGAGCAGCACAGTGATCGCATTATCATTGTCAAGATAGATACGAAGCCAACACCAACAACAGTAGTACAGGTTTATATGCCAACTAGCTCTGCTGATGATGAGGAGATCGAAGAAATATATGAGGAGCTAAAGGAAATTATTCAGACAATTAAGGGAGAGGAAAACTTAATTGTGATGGGAGACTGGAATTCGGTTGTAGGAAAAGGAAGAGAAGGAAAACTAGTTGGTGAATATGGACTGGGCAGGAGGAATGAAAGAGGAGATCGCCTGGTAGAATTTTGCACGGAACATGATTTAATCGTAACAAACACCTGGTTTAAGAATCACAAAAGAAGGTTGTATACATGGAAGAGACCAGGAGACACCGGAAGGTATCAGATAGATTTTATAATGGTAAGACATAGATTCCGGAACCAGGTTATACACTGCAAGACGTACCCAGGGGCAGATATAGACTCTGACCATAACTTGTTAGTCATGAACTGTAGGCTGAAGCTGAAAAAATTGCAGAAACGTAGGAAAATACAGAGATGGGACTTAGATAAATTGAAGGAAAGTGAAGTTCTGGAGAATTTCAGAGGGAGATTTAGGCAACAATTGACAGAAACAGGGGGAAATAAAACAGTAGAAGAGGAATGGGTAGCACTGAGAGATGAAATAGTGAAGGCAGCAGAGGACAAAATAGGTAGAAAGGCAAGACCTACAAAAAATCCTTGGATATCACAGGAAATACTAGATTTAATCGATGAAAGGAGAAAATATAAAAATGCAGTAAATGAAACAGGCAAAATGGAGTACAGACGATTAAAAAATGAGATTGACAGGAAGTGCAAAATGGCTAAGCAGGAGTGGCTAGAAGCCAAATGCAAATCTGTAGAAGAATGTATAAGAAGGGGAAAAGTAGATACCGCCTACAGGAAAATAAAAGAGACATTTGGGGACAAGAAAAGCAACTCTACGAATATCAAGAACTCAGATGGGAAGCCGGTTCTCAGCAAAGAAGGGAAAGCTGAAAGGTGGAAAGAGTACATAGAGCAGCTCTACAAAGGAAATGAACTTACAGACAATGTGGTAGGAAGGGAAGAGGACGTAGATCAAGATGAAATAGGAGATGCTATACTGAGAGATGAATTTGACAGAGCCTTGAAAGACCTAGGTCGGAACAAGGCCCCAGGAGTAGATGACATACCCTCAGAGCTACTAAAGTCTCTGGGAGAGCCAGCCACGACAAGGCTATTTGAACTGGTGTGTAGGATTTATGAGACAGGCGAAATACCCTCAGACTTTAAGAAAAATGTAGTAATCCCCATTCCAAAGAAATCAGGCGCAGACAGGTGTGAAAATTACAGAACCATTAGTTTGATAAGTCATGGTTGCAAAATTTTAACACGAATTATCTACAGGAGAATGGAAAAGCTGGTAAAAGCTGACCTTGGGGAAGATCAGTTTGGATTCAGGAGGAACGTAGGAACCAGGGAGGCAATACTCACTTTACGTCTTATCTTAGAAGATAGATTAAGGAAAGGCAAACCTACATTTTTAGCTTTTGTAGATTTGGAGAAAGCATTTGACAATGTTGACTGGAATACACTGTTTCATATTCTGAAGTCAGCAGGGGTAAAATATAGGGAAAGAAGAGTTATTTATAACTTGTACAAAAGCCAGACCGCAGTTATTAGACTCGAAGGGCATGAAAGGGAAGCATCAGTTGGGAAGGGAGTAAGACAGGGTTGTAGCCTTTCTCCGATGTTATTCAATTTGTACATCGAGCAGGCGGTGAAGGAAAGCAAGGAAAAATTTGGAATAGGGATTAAAGTTCAGGGGGAAGAAATAAAAACATTGCGTTTTGCTGATGACATTGTAATTCTGTCAGAGACAGCAAAGGACCTGGAAGAGCAGTTGAATGGAATGGACAGTGTGTTGAAGAGAGCGTATAAAATGAACATTAACAAGAGCAAAACAAAAATAATGGAATGTGGTCTTAGAAAATCGGGCGATGCTGAAGGAATTAGATTAGGTAACGAAACAATGAAGGTGGTAGATGAGTTTTGTTACTTGGGTAGTAAAATAACATGTGATGGTCGCAGTACAGAGGATATAAAATGCAGAATGGCAATGGGAAGAAAAGCATTTTTGAAAAAGAGAAATTTGCTAACAACTAACATTAATTTAAGTGTAAGGAAGTCTTTTCTGAAGGCATTTGTGTGGAGTGTTGCCTTGTACGGGAGTGAAACATGGACGATAAGCAGTGTGGACAGGAAGAGAATAGAGGCTTTTGAAATGTGGTGCTACAGAAGAATGCTGAAGATTAGATGGGTAGATCGCATAACCAATGAAGAAGTACTGAACAGAATTGGTGAGAAATGGAATTTTTGGCATACCCTGGCTAAAAGGAGGGATCGCTTGGTAGGACACATTCTTAGACATCGAGGAATCGTAAATTTAGCATTGGAGGGAAGTGTGTGGGGTAAAAATCGCAGAGGGAGACCAAGAGACGCGTATAGTAAGCAGATTCAAGTGGATGTGGGTTGCCGTTCTTATGAGGAGATGAAAAGGCTTGCTCAGGATAGAGTAGGGTGGAGAGCTGCATCAAACCAGTCTCCGGACTGAAAACCATAACAACAACATATTTATTGCTTAAACATTACAATAAAGTTGATATAGAAGGTGGACAGTACAGCTTGATGGTACATAATTCCATTTAATTCTACAATTAGATTGGTAGGTCACATCACTAATGACGAGGTGCTCAACAGAACTGGGGAGAAAATAAGTTTTTGGCATATCCTGACTACAATAAGGGATAAGTTGGTGGGACACATTCTCAGATTCACATTCTTTATTTGCAGTTGATCACATGTAGCGGAATAGGCTTTGAATATACAGAATAGTATACATTACCTTACTTTTTATAATACTTTTACAAGTTATTTATCCCACATTAATCAATTTTCAAAGCAGCCGTACAATTACAACATTAAAATTCTATTTCTATATTAGAAGTATCTAAAAATTCTCTTATACTATAGAATGGTTTGATTATTAACCACTGGTACAGTTTGTTTTTAAAGTTATTAAATGGTACACATGTTGTAAAGTGTGGAAATTTGTTAAAAAATATTAAACAGTTTATAAGATTTGCCTGTTTTCAGCAATCTTTGCCTAGGTATGTCCAATCTCTTTTTATTTCTTGTATCATAGCTATGTATACCATCTCTAGTAATAAACTCTGCAATGATTTTTTTAGCATAAATCAATGATGCGTAGATATAAAGATTTACCACTGTCAAGATTTTTATGTTAGTGAATAATGGTTGACAGTGTTTCCTTGACCCCATCTTACACATAATTCTTATCACCTTTTTTGCATCATTAACACATCATTGGCCTGACCTGAGTAACCCCAAAGTAATAGCCCATAAAATATGTGGGACTGGAAAAGTCCAAAATAAGCTGTCCTGAGATATTCTCTACTCACCAGGCAGTCAATTTCCATATGAGATAGGAGACTCCAGATAATTTTTGGCAGATGTGATTGATAAGTGGCTGCCAGTTAAGTTGGGCATCAATATGCATCTCCAGTAGCTTTACAGACTTTGGCTCTATTTCTTTAGAAAGTACCAACCCCAGATGCTGAGTTTTTTCAGGATTTCATACTAATGTATTAGCTGAGAACCAGTTTAGCGACTGTCCTGTGATTTTTGGTTTAACTGTGTTAATTCTTGATCTGTGGTGATTATAGTTGTACCATCTGCATAGCATATAACTGATTCAGGTCCAATAAATAGTGGTAGATCATTAATTGCAACAGTGAAAAAGAAAGGTCCCAAGAATGAGCCCTGAGGCACACCAGAAGTGACTGTCTTCATTGAAGAATGTCTGTCTCATACCGACACAAACTGTCTCCTATTACCTAAATAAGATTTAATTATTTCCATTGTTCTGTTTTTTATTCTGTAATTTTGTAGTTTGTTTATTGAGATGTCAAAGGGAATACAGTCAAACGCCTTACTCAGGTCACATAGTTCCATTGAGACTGTGTGTTTATTTTCAAATGCAGTTAGTGTCTGGTCAACAATCTGAAGGACTGCAGAAGCAGTATTTTTTCCCTTGTCTAAAGCCATGCTTTTACCCATTTTTATATATAACTTTGAAATTTTGAGCTTATCAGGGAAAATTCCAGATTCTAGACATTTATTAGTGATAAAAGCAAGTGGATTGGAAATAAGGTGTATTGTCCTTTTTACTGTGTGGTTAGATAGCCAGTAGGAGTTTGAGAAATGTTTAACGGTATTTATTATGTCTGTGGGTGAGAGGAGGGTCCCAGTGAAATTCACACCCTACAGTAAAGCTGATCAGCAAGTATATCAGTTGCCATTATGTTTGAATTTTTAATTTATTTATTGTAGTTGTAAAGTAATTTTTAAGCTCTTCTGGTTCAAACAGAACTCTTGCATTTGGGTGGAAAGTGCTTTCTTGAGTTACAATATCGCAAACAACCTTGTATCTGTTTTTACCTACTAGGTAGGCCCTGCTCTGTCTATTGTCTGCAATTATTTTTATACAGTTTGTGCAGTGAAAGCATTTTTTCCCTGATGCCAGGTAGGCCATCAGTTTACCAATTAAGTTTGTTACCCTTTCTATTTTGTTTGGTGCTGTTTCTAATCAGAGATGAGCAATAGTTGCATAATTCAGCGTATGTATGAAAAAAAAATTATTAAATAGAATTTCGGGGGTTGATTTGTCTAGGTCTATGTCATACTCAAACAGTCGCATTTTACATTACTGGGGTAGTCTGTGAACAAGTAAACACCTTCCTCTTTCTGACCTCTGATCCCTGTAATGCTTGGCTTCTTATTTGCAACTGTACAATCATTACATGACTGATATCAAGGAATCATCAACTTAGCATTAGAAGGAAGTGTGTAGGGTAAAAATCATAGAGGGAGACTGAGGGACAAATACAGTAAGCAGAGTCAGAAGGATGTTGGTTGCGATTCATATTCTCAGATGAAGAGGCTTGCACAGGACAGGGTAGCTTTAACATATTTTTCTATCAAAAGATGCTTGTATGTGAAGTGTTTTTTTGTTATAAATACTGCATTTTCTTTTCAACTAAAGTTTTAATGTGTTGTTATTCTCTCAATTATTTTTTTACTACTGAAGAATTTTTCTTCAGTAGTGGACAAAAGTAAAGTTCTTATCTGCAGAAAAAAATAAAAATAGTGTAAAACCGAATTCTAAAAGAATTTCTCGGGTATTTCCTGGATAAAAAATTCCTGAGATTTTCTTGGATTTCCCAAGGTGTAGACAGCCTGTCATGGGAAGGTATTGAGTCACAACATCAACAGTCATCTTGATGACTGGAGTACCTTACACTATGGATGCATAAAATTTGGAACTTCAAAAGATTTAGAGGTAAAATGGTCAATCAATGTGGAATCTTGATAAGACCTGAAGGACAGTAACAGTTCCAAGGGTCAAATGTGAATTCCAGGATCCTAGAACAACAGGACCAATTGAGTTGACGAGCCCTTACACCCCTTCATTGTAGTGTCAGTAACAAGACATCAGGATCAGTAAATGTGATATTACAACTCCCTACTTATACAACAGTTGTAAATGATATTTTAACAATGGGAAGTGCTATAGGAATATCAATAATGGAGGATAGGTAACAACTCACCATATAGAGGCTCATCAAGTTGCTGACAGACACGAAAATAGATAATCACAATCACACAACTTAAATTTTCAGTCATGGCCTTGTCAGGAAAAGAAACACATACATTCATGCAATCACTCAGACAACTACACACACACAACTATTGTGTCTGGCCGCTCCAGCAACACAAGCATCTAGACTGTGAGTGAGGTGGAAAGTGGAGGGGAAGGGATGCCGGGTGAAGGTGGGGATGGAAAGTTCTGCATTGTCAATTATAGGCATACTCAGCTCTTTCAGGACAAGCTAGAGGCTTTACCACAATATCTGTATTGGTCCCAAAAGAGAGGAGGGTGTGGGAACAAGAAAGTAACAGTGACATAACAAAGGGAGCCAGCTGCTCATTTACAGTCTGAGCTATTATCAAAGAGACAGGGAAGAGGTTCGTTGGAGCAGCATGCAGTAACAGCAGTTACACATGCTATGTGGTACAGCTGTGAAGTCCTTAATTTTACTAAATTAAGGACTTCACAGATTTTGTACAAAGGAGATTCTGTTACTTAAACTGAATAGTAAGAATGAGTTGTTGATAGCAACAGAAGAGCTGTATGAATGCCAGAAAAAAAGAAGGTTATGTAAGTCCTCCATGGTGGTCTCAACTGATGTAACATGTGAACTGGAAGTATTTTTTGAGGGAACAGATTGGGAGGGTGCCCAAAGGACATCCTCTTTACTTACCTACATTTTCTGAAAGTAGTGCCTCACTAAGTGTATGGAGTGTAAGACTCAACCACAACTACCACCACTTGCTCATGAGCAAGGACTCTGCCAAATGAACTATGTGTGATACCTTGGGTCTGACTTTCTGGCTTCCATTAACAATAACAAGAACTAAATCTCTGAACCTAATGTATTCTTGCTTGGATATACCTGATAACTTGTTTGAAATTTGACTAGAATTCTATCTGTGATTGTACCAAGCACATTTCTCTTGACAAGTTGTTAGCAGCACAAAATGAGTGTGTTATCACTGAACAGCTGTTCTAGCAAATTCCACAATGTTGGAGCAGGTTATAGTACCAAGTCACTGTAATAGAAATGTCATTCTCAAGAACTTTCTTAATCCTGTTTGTCAGTGGAAATCCATCAGCATAAGTGGTCTCAACATCCACTATGTGATGGTAAATCACAGGGCTGGACCAAACGATACAACATTCTATGTGTACCATACACTGAGAAAGAGATACTGCAGGGGCAGGGCAAGAAATGTTGACACAGTAGTATGATGATGTTTTGGTAGTTCATAGTTAACAGCAACCTGGACTCTGAGCAGTTCCAAAGTGAGGAGGAAATATTGTGGCATCTGCCTCACATATAAGTGACAACTACAGTAACCAAGAGGTATGCAAGATGGGCACTGCAGTCTGGTGGAATACAGAGCTCTGCCTTCAATGGTGGACAAGACTGGAATCAAGCAACATTTTCACAGTGAACTATACGACGGTAACCTACTTCTTCTCATAACACACCCAGATGGGTCAGTTTACCAATGATGTTGCCCATCATTAGCTGGCATCCACTTTCCTTATGCCGCTTACAGTCCTATCTACTGATAAAGTTAGGAACTTTTTTATTTTTTATTGTGTACACCATTGTGTTTCCATCAAGTATGTTCAGTTCAAATATGCAGTCATTATACAATGCGGATCTTTTTGCACAGCATTTTGAAAGTGGGACATCAATTATGGAAACCTTGTATATATGTGAGTTCTGTCAACACCCCAGATAATTTATCAGTCAAACTTTCTTTGTAGCACCAATATCATGTTCTAGAGCACATCCTAGTACTGTCTCATAATTTATAAATGGGAAAATTATCCCACAGTAAACAACTTACAGCATTTTTTTTTAAATTCTAATTTGAACAGCTACCTAAGCCAATATAATAATTACATATTTTACCACCACAAAGTTTACATGGTTTTTCATTGACAAAGAGCTCATGGAATTTACATGGTCTCTGAAAGTGATTGGGAGCCAGCTCCAGTTTAATTATCAACAACAATGAGTTAAATTTAGCTTGATTTTAAACAATCATACCCCAATAATAATTATGGGATAAAAATAATTTGTCTATCTTTGCGCAAAATTTGAACCAATTTGTACAAGTTTAAACGGTAGAAATGATACGCTTCAAAAACCTCTGAGGAAAAGTTTTTTGCATGTAGAACTAAATAAAATCTTCACATAAATATGGTACAATTAGTTGAATTTTTATTTCAGTACAATTGCCATCTGTTGCAAAAGAAATTCACCAATTCAAACAATGCCAGCACTGGTTCGTCATTCAAATTTTGTTTATATACTGTAACATAGCAATAGCAAGATAGATGTTCTAATGCCCTACAAATGGGAGCTTGTCTAAGGTAAACGAGGAGAGAGGGGTAAGGAGAGGGAGGGAGGGGGAGGGGAGGGGGACACCCCTGAGCCTAGCTCAAACAATAACTCTGTAACAAGACCAATTGCAATTCTGTACTCAGCATTTTCAAACGTATTTTTTACGGCACTAGCTTTCTCTGGTGCTTTCCTTTATTATAGACTGAAACATTTTGATCATATTCAAAGTGGCAAGCTTACTTTGAAACAAGTTTTACACAACAGCAAGTAATATCAATCAAATGCCATGTCATCCTCCATGGTATGGCACTATGTGGACCCAGATTATAGAGGTACGGAGTCAGTGCGCCATTCTACTAGTCATCGTCAACTTCTCAGACATAGACCCACTATTCGTCATTCAAGTGGCATCTTGAGGCCGAGGAAACTGAATTCCAATTCTCTCATCCAGGAAAAACAAGAGTCAGATGGCCTGTCCACTCTGATATGGAAGCTGGTTAAGTTTTGCTGCAAAACTTTTGATCTTTCATATAAAAAAAAATTATATACATGTATTTCCTTAAATTAGGTGATAAATCTTCTTAAATATCAATAACAATGGAATATAATACAACAAAACTTAAGTTATGCACATATTTAACCATTTACAATCTAAAACATACAGAGGAGCTACAAGAATTTAATAAAGTTCACAACAGATTCTCCATAAAAGGAATGAATCATGTAATAAATGTTGAAGGTTTGAGGCTTAAATAAAGGAAAGAGAACTAACTTATTTGCTGAACTGGTTCCATTGTCCACTTTGCCATGATCCAATGATTTATTACACAATTTTGATGAGGTGGTTCAGCAGTTATGAATAATCTACAGCATTACAATGCTGAAAGTTTTCATTTTTTGTAAACAGTAAACCTAAATGATCTCTCCATAGCAGTGAGAACGTCTTTCACAATGGGGGCTTTAAATGTTAATTGGAAAAATGTGTCCAATACAAATTCCAGAAACCAACTTTTTTTCAAAGGAATGTATTGACACAACTGCACTAGACAACAAGCAGAAGTAAATCAGTGGCAATGCAATCCTTATTCACTATTTTTACATACTAGCCAACTGCAAGTCGGAGAGCAGGATGACAGTTGGTAATATAAGAGGGAGGGAAAAGCGTGATGAAGTAGCCCACTCAGATAAATGATTCCAATACAGCATTAATTAAACAAACTGCATCACAGCGTTTGGTAACTTTAAGGCAAGTCAGACTCAATAATGTGACATTTCAAGCTTTTCCAGGGGGCATGCTTGATAAATAGTCCTCAAATATGACATTGCCATGCCACAAACTTCCAGTTTCTTTATGAATTATCTACAAGTACAAAGTTGTGATAAATCAACTTCATACACTCAAGTGTTCCTGGGTAGAAGCCAGTTTTATTTTGAAGAGGAAGTGGTCCAATTTAAATCTGTACCTCTCAATACTCTTCCATTATGGACCTCTCTTTGGGATTTCCATAAGACAGGCACAAAATTCATTTGGAATCCACTCAAGATGTGGTAAGGAGATGTCCAAGCTTGAAGGCTTTTTGACCACTTCATCGAGTCGAGACACACACAGTCACAATTGCTATTGGTTTATATGTGGCAGAGTATTCTACCTCAATGTATATAAACCAGTGGAGTTGTCACTTGGCACTGAAATCCCTCAGATTATTTCATTACACTAGTTCCTGAAATGTATCAATATTTTTCATGGTTACATTTCTTGTCTTCCTTGATGGGTGTGAAAATATTTACAACAGTGTACATCTTGTTAGTGTGGTAGAAGGTTGGTGGAACACCCAGTTATCAGGTGAGTTTTAATCAATGACTGTATACAATATTTTATGGCTTGTGATAAAACCAAACCCTAAAAAAGATCTTCTGTCTTCTATGTCCCATCTTTCCAAGCCCTGTGTTGTAAAGGTAATTTGTCTATATACCTACTCTCCCATATTGCTCTGAACAATGCATAGTGGTGAGTCCAAGAGTCTGGTACATGTTTCAGTTTTATTAGCAAATTCTATTTATTTCAGCAAAGTAATTGCTTTTTTATGTCCAATTTTTATTGTTGTTGGTTTCTGCATGTTCCTACTCACTTTCATAGCATGCTAGTGTGGCAGTCCTGGAATCCTAAAGCCAATAAACACCACAAAGAGTGGCGGAGAACTCTTGTACAATCTGGAAGTAGTTATTTCTAATTTTCCTCTGTGCTTTAAATGTTCCCTCCCACAGAACCCAGAGTTTAAATATCTGATTTAGAACAAGCTTCGGTATGTTTGATTTAGAAAGTTGCTCACATAGATTGGCAATCTTTCACGACTGCAGTGACTAATCTTCGTCACAGTGGTTTTTCTGCCTTCCTTACCACTGAGATGATGGCAACCATCTTGTCTGCTTCTGAAGCCACCAACTGGTTTTCAACCTCTATCTGAGGTAAGGGTATTAACAGTAATTTTACTTTTCAAACTGCACTAAGCACTTATTCTTATTTTCCCTTCTTCAAACACTTCTCCTTATAGAAAGACAACTCAAGTATATGCATCATGTTTCACTGTTTGTAACCGCATTGGTATAAAGTTTCAAAAGGCATCACTGCTCTTCAGTCCAAATTTTATGTAAGTTGATGACTTTAAATCACCACATCTTCCTTCCCCTTATAGCTATCAACATGGAACTGCTATGGTGTACAACAGGAGACTTTAGACTGCAGAGCAAAATACTGACACACACACACACACACACACACACACACACACACACACACACACACACAGAGAGAGAGAGAGAGAGAGAGAGAGAGAGAGAGAGAGAGAGAGAGAGAGAGAGAGAGAGGGGGGGGGGGGCGGCAATTATATATAAGCCCTTAACTGTTTCCGAATAAACCAATGAAAACAACTGGGAATAGGAAAAGTGCAGGTGACAGTAAATTAAGGTACTATTATTATATGGTTTGTTTAATTCCCTACATTTCTGCACAGAATGTGTTCAAACAGTCCACTGTCAACTTCAGTGCATTTTGCTGCTCTTGTAAACAGGTGTGTTGCCAATCGGAGCTCAGTTCTGCATTGCTTTGTGCTCTAGCACAAGAGTGTAAAATATGAACAAGAAGTTCCTCTCTTGTGTCTGCTCTGCACTTTTACACTTTGCTCTTCAGCCACCATCACAAAAAGCAATCCAATTGGGTATGATCAGGTGACCTCTGTGGCCAAGCAATGACTCCACAGTGACTGATCCACTGACTACAATATGTTGCACTGTGATACTGTGTCACTGGCTGTATGGAATGTGTTAGAAGCTGTCATGCTGAAAGTACACATGAGCTAATGTTGTCAACGTATTTTGAGGAAAATCTATGTACAGTGTCCCATGAAGACAGTTATCGAAACGAATTGGACCAATGAGTTGATCATCAATAATATCGCACCAAATGAATGAGAAGGCTCATTGAAAATTTGTTTCGACAATAGTGTGCATAATTTCATCTGCCCGTATGAAGGAGTTGCGTGTTTTTTTTTTTTTTTTTTGTTTTTTTTTTTTACTCTGTAGTGGGTAAATGTTTACTCATCAGTGAACAGAATACATGAATGAATCAATAAATGGCAATGATCCATTGACATAATTCTTGCCGGCAGCAGGATTTCTTGCATGCAGGTGTTGCTGTTTTCACTGGTTCATGTGGAAATGATTAAGAAAAGGGCATATGTTTTTCAGAAGTTTTTCTGTTCAGAATCACCAGTAGTATCACCTCTCAGACCATGAACCTTTCCTCCTAAATCACCCTGTATGTAAGAAATATCACAACATGTAAGATTATGTACTAAAATAGTGATCAAATTTGTAAACATGAGTGGTGATGACAGATTTTGAAAGATCATTTGGTTGACAGTAATCACGAGTCCTGATTATTGAAGTGAGAGGTGTAGAAACAGGAGGGTACTCTGTGTGGGATGAGCTAGTGGAGAGCAAAGCCAATACGATACCACAATCCCCCTCAATTGCAACACAGGACTCCTCCAGTATAGATCAGTGTGACCTCATTGGTATCACAGTACTATCCTGACCTCTTGCTGCACACCTGTCCTAACCATCAGACAGCCTCCCTCTCTCTTCTTTCCCAACTGCTTTCTACTGTTAACCACCTCCACCGAGAACACAACCCCTTACTCAAGCCCAGATAAAGTTGTGTGTGTGTGTGGGGGGGAGGGGGGGGGGGCGCTTTACTGTAAAAGTTTTTATCTTTTTTGTTTCCAATACTTACCTTCAATTTAAGAATTTTAACTTTCAAATAACTTTCAGCTGAGATGTCTCAGCTGCAAACAAACAACTATGAAATATCCATATGGGAGAATAATTTCAGGAACAAAGTTTTAATTTTTAGGAGGAAAAAAAAAAAATAAAGAAAGAAAAAGAAAGAAAGAGTTTTATTCAGTGCCATCTTCTCACTCTTCTTTATTCATCGCCAGCAACACTAACTACCAACAACTGTCAAATCAGAACAGTTGTGAACTGTCAACAGAAAAACAACAGCAAAGCTCCAGATATTTGAAAATGAAATACTGATGCACACATGGTGATAATTCTATATAGAATAACATAAAAACCAGACCGTCTCTCTCTCTCTCTCTCTCTCTCTCTCTCTCTCTCTCTCTCTCTCTCTCTCTCTCTCTCTGCATCCCAATGTTAGGTTCACTATAGCAATACTCAATCATTAAATTTATTTATAATACTTTTTCTGACCAAAACAATATCTCTTGTAGCAAAAACACACAAGTTCAAACAAAGGGAAAGAAGATGAAGATAGCACAATCACAAGAAATGGATTGAATTAACTAACTTTAAAAATTGACAGCACTGCATTGTAAAACAAAACTAGCAGCAGTGTTGCAGTAGATAGTGGTGTACCATACATAACACACTGACATATGTGAAAAAAATTCAAAACTGCAAAAGTTTAGATTTTTAATCAGTTTATTGATGCAGATATGAAAATAAATATAAAGGGTGTTTCAAAAAGAATATGCATATATGTATATTTATTAAACTTTAAGGCATATGCATATGAAACTTTACAAACATTTTACAAATCTCTCAAGTTCAGATTAAATATGTTTAACATGTCCTCCACCAGTGACAAAAAACTATGTCACATTGATACTCAAATTCCTCCCACACTCAGGCAAGCATGCCCATCACTGATGTTATGGCAGTGCAGATCCAGTTCTCCAACTTTTCCAGGTTCTGTGGGAGTGGTGGTATCTAAATGTTGTCCTTAATAAAAACTCGTACGAAGAAGTCAGAGTGTCAAATCCGGTGTCAGTGGAACCCACCTGAGCCAAGCTATGTCCTCAGCTCCTTGATGACCATTTCAATGGTTGGGTAGACTTTCATTCAGATATTCATGCCAAACAGAAGATAACCGACATCAAGCTGAGCTGAGGCACAGCGATTGATAGTTTGGGCAACATAATACTTTGGAATATGTATATTCTTCTTGAAACACCCTGTATATAAATACAGTAGAACCCCTCTAATTCGACCTTGGATGGTCCGTCACTCCAGTTTGTCCGACCATGCTCAGACTCGCGAGCCTGTCCCGACTTGTCACTGATGATGCCGGTAGGGCCATTGTTGCAGTGTATCGCTGAGTATATTGTTATTCTGTATGTTATTGTGCAGTTTTATTCTTTGTTGGGATGATAAAACATCATCGTTTGCTTTATTCCGTGTTCTCAACAATATTTATTACATTCATTGTGTATAAACACACAACTCTTTCACTAAATAAAAATTTAGCAGTGCTACAAAGACTGGACAATGGAGAAACACAAAATTATGATTGATAGTGAAAAAAAACAACTGAAGAATCACAATACATTAAAAAAGCCTCAAATTGAACTTCTTGATAGCACATTGTGGATGTGGTTTTGTCAAGAAAGAAAGGAAAGGAACTCCAATATCTGGGCTAATTCCCAAAGAAAAAACAATAGTTTTGCACAAAAAAACTGGAAGCGGAAAGCAAATTTGCTGCCAGTGAAGGCTAAACAGATCATTAGAAACAAATTGGACACCATGAAGAGTTTTCCATTTCCATATGCCGATGCCACAGCTGCTAAGAAGTTTCAAGAAATTGAAGAAAATGAACTGTTACCCTGCAAACTGTAAAACATCGACGAGACAGGGCTGAACTTTAAAATGTTGCCAACAAAAACACTTGCAGCTTCAAATGAATCCATGGTAGGAACAAAACATAAAAGATGGAATAACAGTCACTCCTTGTAGCAAAGCAGATGGTACCCACAATCTCCCCTTGTTCGTCATTGGCAAGTCTAAGAAGCCAAGGGCATTCCAAAATATAAACTTATCTTCCTCACCGGTTTATTACCACAATTAAAAAAATCTGCTTGGATGGACTGCAACCTTTATAAATTCTGGTTTTCCGACGAGTTTGTGTCATTGGTCGAAAAGGACTTTAAGCAAATAAAATCTGCCTGTTCGTGCTCCACTGCTGTTGAATAACGCACCATCACATCTGAGGAAGATTTGGTGAAATGGGGACATAAAATCTCTCTTCCTGCCTCCTAATGTAACCTGACTCACCCAACAAATGGATCAGGAAGTTATCAAATGGTTAAAAAGGCAATATCATATAAAGTTTATCAGCTCAATCTTAGAGAAATCTCAAGAAGGTCATAACTTATTTGAGGCAACGAAATCCCTGAACATCAAAGATGCTGTCTACACAATCGCTGCAGCATGGGATGAACTGAAAAATGACACACTGCGGAATTCGTGGCGTAAACTTTGGCCACAAGTTATGACTGAAAATGAGCAAAACAATAATGCACTGCAAATTGTTAAGGATCTATAATCTCTGCAGCGAACGTCCCTACGAAGCTGAAATGTGGATCAACAAATGTGACAAAGATTGACACTATAAGAGCTCAATGAATGTGGACTGTGGACTGTGAATGAGGACCGACGGCGAAGACGAACCCCCCCCCCCCCCTCCCAGATATCAAACAATGACGAAAAAAAAAAAACCTTTTGACATTGCCTTTCAATACAGCAAGTAGAATCCAACTTCAACTCCAATGGACTTTTGTAGATAAAAATGGAGGGACACTGCAGCTAAATCTAGAACAACATTTGCTAAACAAAAATGTCCCGCCAACTTTTTTTCCAAGTATCTTATCTTCGTTTCTACTGAAGAAACAATGCATACAGGATAATCATTTCTTAGTTTATATTTACAGTAGTTTATTTCTTGGTAAAAAAAAAATTTATATACTGTGCTATAAACTTTTCTGTTTTTTAGTTTATATATCGTTTATATGTTATTAAGTACAGTAATTTGTCTTTTTCCTTTTAAAACCAATACATATTGAAGTGTGTGTATACTTTTTTAGTTACTATATTGTTTAACACGGTTTACAAAACATATTTTTATATTACTGTAGACATCTTAGTTCTTTAACTGTTTAATTGTTTGTACTAAATGTCTTTTTATATTTTTGCAATAAACATTAGATTTTCAGATAATCCAACCTTTTTTCGTTCCGACCATCCGGGTCCCGAAGGTGATGGATTATATGGGTTCTACTGTAAAGAGAGAGAGAGGGGGGGGGGGGGGGTCATGGGAGCGGTGTTTTGAAATTAATATGCACTACTTCAATTGACTGTTGCAATAATACAATATATGCCAGACCTTGGCAATTCAGGCTGAATTTTAAAAAAATCTTAAAGCACTATAATGCAGCCAACATAAATTTAAAAAAAAAAATTAAGTCTAAATCTGAGGTTTATTTCTTGGTTCCAATATGGCTAAGCAGTGTCATAGGAGAGGGAGGGAAGGGGAGAGGAAAGAAGGAAAGTTTCACTTTTCAAGAATAATAAACCCATCAGAGATAAAAGTATTAAAACTGAACCGACCATGATTTTAACGATGGTTCCATTCCAACATTATTGTGCCTGTGCATTCTTAAATGTCACTATTCTTGACTGACAGACAGGGAGTAGATTTCCCATCTGGAAGCACCTCCAAGCAGCCTTTCTTGAAGCTTCCTTTGTATCAGACATTCTCCTCTTGAGAATGGTCTCTCATAACTAAGGATAATCAGAAGATAGGTGCATATATTGTCCCTTGATCCCAAAATTATGCACATGAAAGAAATGTTATTCAAACATTAACAGCTATTGTGACACTCCAAACACTTAAGTTCTGATGATGAATGCAACTTATAAATTATGAGATGTAGGTATAAGTGGCAGTGTGCGGTATTGTTGCAGTGATGCACAACTGCTCGGCTAAGTGGCACCACTCTACAGAAGACACTTCTCCCAGTGTTCGTTCTTCTCGGGTATTTCACTGTGCCGCCTAATACTGTCATTTCAACAGCAGTCAATTTTGTTTTATTCACAAATTACTTACCAATTTAGATCATTATCTGGTGCTGTCAGGCTAGCAGAGTTCATTATAGACAACAAACTATGGAAGACTTGACTAAGTGTTCTAAACTAGTAAAGCTTATTTTCATAATTATAATGTCAGTCTACGCAGAAAGGTGCTCTTCAATTTTGAAACGAATTTTTTATTCTTGTGCAACTCATTTCTCTGGGAAAGATTGTCAGCCTGTGTGATGCTTCCCATTGAAAAAGATCTTGTGACCGAAATTGCAGATTTTAAATTTGTATCAATAAATATAGGAAGACAAATTTTCAGTATAGATAAGGTAACAATATGTGTGCTTATAAATTATAATGTATAATATATCACTTATTTCCAGTCTTTAAAATGATGAATGAATTTTATTTCAACTAGGAATTTAGCACATTACATAACAATTATTGGTAAATTATAGCATGCACTCTGCTACAAATATTTTTCTGTCAATCATATAGCTCTAAATTTTCACAGGATGGTAAATTGGATTTGCAAAAATTGAATTTTCATAGGAATGGACCAAACCACCTTCCCTACCCTCTGGCTCCTACCCATGCAACCGCCTCCGTTGTAAAACCTGCCCTATACACCCTTCCACCACCACTTACTCCACTCCAGTAACCCGGAACGTGTACACGATCAAGTGCAGAGCCACGTGCGACAGCACCCACGTGATTTACCAACTGACATGCCTGCACTGTGAAGCGTTCTATGTGGGAATGACCAGCAACAAACTGTCCATTCACATGAACGATCACAGGAAGACAGTGTTTGTTGGTAATGAAGATCACCCTGTGGCTAAACATGTCTTGGTGCACGGCCAGCACATCTTGGCCAGTGTTACACCGTCCGGGTTATCTGGATACTTCCCACCGACACCAACCTTTCAGAACTCCAGTGATGGGAACTTGCCTTTCAGCTTATTCTCTCCTCCCGTTGTCCACCTGGTCTCAACCTCCGCTAAATACAAATTCCCGCCCACCATCTTTAGCATCTTTGCCTCGGTTCTATGGACAGAGCCTCTGCCTCAAGTGGTATCTCTGTCCAACTTCTTTGCTTTTTACAAATTTCTGTCTAGGTGTGTTTGCGTTTGGATACGTGTGAGTGTGTGTGTATTTGTTTACCTTCCTTTTTTCCCCCCTGAGGTAAGTCATCCTACTCCTGGGATTGGAATGACTCCTTTTCCACTTCCTTAAAACCCATATCCTTCCCTTTCTCCTCTCCTTTCTTCCTCTTTTCTTCAAGAGGTGACCAACGGTTACGAAAGCTAGTATGTGTGTGTGTGTGTGATTTTATTTGTGTCTTTTTACATGCTTACGTATACAAATTGAACATATTTTATGCAATGCAATTATTGAAAGAAGAAACTTCTAGTGTTTCATTGAGTATCTTTATGGAATTTGGATGTAAGTCTGCCTTTTCATTGTAGGGGTACTAGGTTTCAAAAACACTTACACAGTAAATATCTTTCCACATAAATTCAAGGCACTTATGTCCAGCATCATACAAAACTTCAACACAACAGACAAATTGCTGCAGACAACACAATTATAATTCACAAATAAAATTACATGAAAGAAAAAAGACATGTTCATGCCTGGTGATAACAACTAAGATGACAATGGTAATGCAAGTGGCACATTAAAAGGTATCCGATGGGTCCATTGTCCGGTTTTGCCGCACAAGTGATTTGTCCAGAGCACTTCATGTCCACCGTTCTCTGTTTTCATTGCTGCCAATGCCAGGATCTAGCAAATGTAGTGTCAAAATTGTGTGGTGAAGTTAAATGTTGCAGTTACTGTTGGTAATGCTAATTATATCAGCAATTCCCCCGTACAAGTATACACCAACTTTGTCATTTAGATTTTTGTTCATAATTTTCAACAACTGTTTTTTTAAGGTTGATGATGTGAAGTAATAGCACACTAGTTATGTTAACAATTGCTCTAAGTTCGACTGGTGTGTTATTTCATCACATAGTAAATCTTGTTATTCCATTCACACCATCACCCTCAGCAGACTAGTAGCTTTGTGCCTCCTGTATTTTGTTATCGAGTTAGAGAGGAGGACTCAATATGACGATAGCTCAAAAAGTAAGAAGAGTCCTTCATGCAGCAAAAGTAAAATTACTTTCTACTACAATTTTAAAAGAACAATTCATATATTTACTGAAAAATGGAGAAAAAATATAATTTTAAATAAAAAATTCAGAACACAATATATCAGGGAAAATTATAGTGACAATATATCAATATTTTATCAACAGACCTACAAATCAAACATTTTCTTCCAGGAGCCAGAAATCAGGCAAACAAAATGGCCAGCCGAAATTAACAAGAGATGCTGCTTATGACAAATTTGAATGTATAGGGCACACAGCTGCATGATAGATATATGTCTACTGAATGTTACCCAAAAGTAAGATTTTGATTTCACAGACTGACACTTTATTCTGGTTATCACTATTTTCATTTCAGAGTAAAGTTTTCATCAGCATCCAAAGGTGAAACTTCTTTTGAGGACTTATAAAGGTTACTGTACAACAAGTCATCAGAAAGAATCTGATGTAAGTATTCACCATGGCCCACAAAAACCTGTCAGCACACAAGTCTGAGTAGCACTTTAAATATCCGAATTTCTTATCTTTAGTTGTTGCAGATTTTTATTACACCTAAATTAAATTTCAAATTTAGCGTGAAGTAATGCAAAATCGTATGATGTTTGGTGCCACTTTTAAAACTGACAATCCTGAAAAGTCAACAAAAATTATGACTGCCATTAAGGGAAACTCACAACTGCCAAATTATAATTAACTGCTTTAACTTGTTTGTTATAACTCTTTTCTACTGCTACCTGGGCATTGCTTTTTATTTTCAGCACTAGTAACATTTTTTCCATGTGTAACACCACTCATGTTGAATTGAGGCTCCCACAATTGTTAAAGTGTATTACAAAAAATTAATTTGTTTTAGATATAAAGTTAACCCTTAAATCTCTCTCAAATAAATGATACAAGAACTCAAAACACACAATTTGGTAGCAGTATTTTATTCTGAAGTAACATTTGCAGAATTACATAAAAAATCCAGTATTTGTGTTTGCTAGGGCCAAAGCTTAGGGGTTTTCATTTGTCATTTAATCAGTAATACTTAATGATAGATGGTTTCACACCATAAGTGGCTCGCTGAAGCAACTGAAAACTAAGCACAAAAACTTGATAACTAAAATCCAATAACAAAAGTCCAGTTTTCACAGAAGAATAGCAGTATCTTATCCTGTGTAACTGAAGCAACATCTTTACATAAATAAAAAACAGAAGCCACACCATGAGTAAATTACAATATAAATACAAAATCTTCATTTATCAATTCTTTGATTAACATTAGCAAAATTCTTCAATTTCAAAGCAAAGTCATTTTACAGCAACTTTAATTATATGACAATCTTGCTGCTATGATCACTGTCAACAAAAATGTATAATCTGGCACTGGGACATTATCTGGAGTAGAAATTTGTATCAAATTCAGTTAAAGCATAACACAAAATAATGTGACTTGCGAAGATAATGTTACTGAACATCAACTAACAGGCACAGTTACTCAGCCATTCAAGGGCAGTTTTCCTACTACTGTCTAATGGTTCACCAACATGTCAAATATATGAAACACCCTGAGAAATGAAAACCATCAGACAGGGATTCAAACCTGGGACCACTGCCTTTCAAGGGCAAGAGCTCTACTGATGGAGCTACCCTGCACAGTCACGGCCTGTCCTTACAGCTCTACTTCTGTCAGCACCTCATCTCTTACCTTCCTCAAAATGCAAAGGTCTCTCAGGTTTGAATCCTAGTGTGCACCACAGTTTTAAGCTGTCAGGAAATTTCACATCAGTGAACACACTGCTCCAGAGTGAAAATATTATGAGAGAGAATTGCTGAGCCCTAATTGCCACTTCTTGTTATGCTATCTGTGACTTCTGTCTTAGGATCCTCAACTATCATTTGTTTAACAAGTCTTCTGACTTTTTGGCAGAAGAGGGTGGTTGGCATTACACCACTTTCAGGAGAATGAATTACTGACAATGCAAGCCACCAATGCTGGAACAAGAGAAATTGCTAAAACACTAGTCAAAGAACCCAGGCTGAAAGCCAACTGGTAACATGCCTAGACGGCTGACAATCAATCACTGCAAGTAATGGCTGCGTCGATTGTGAAATGTCTAATGCATCAAACAATTATTGCATTTGCCTAAATAATGAGAAAGTTCCAGGAGTGGGAGAGTGGTGATGTGAGTTAACATTGGGGAACAGTGCAAAACATGGCACAAGATCTGTCACTTCTGGAACAGCATTATTAAACAAAGCAGAACATTATCACCAAGTGTGAATCTTAAATTGTTAGTATAGGTTTGGTGAAATAAATGGGGCCCAGAAGGCTTTCTGCTTAAGAGATAATGGTTATTTAATTTCATTACTGCAATCTGTAGGAAAAACAGACTGCTCCACCTCCCCTCACTCCCCTGTGATTTATTTCTTCAAGTGCAACTAATTTAGTCCTCACCAATGTTTCTTGTGATGCATTCCTCCATTTTTCAATTACTATTTATCCAAATAAGCAATAATAATAATTATTATTATTTCGTGTGGCTCATTGGCCTCGTGCAAGTCTTTCAATTGGACGCCACTTCAGTGACTTGCGTGCCCCTAGCCTACCCCAGTTATCCAACCAGGGAAAGGGGACCTACAGCTTAACGTGGAATCTGAACCTCACATTGTTCCTGGTGACTGATTTTGATAGAAGAGATGTGAAATTCATTGCTCTAATGATCAAAGCAAGAAGACAAATAATTAAGAAACCCATTGTCCAAAATACAAGAAAACCTTCCAATGTCTGCTGTGAAAATATTTAGTGCATTTAGTACAGACACTCAGCACTCACCAATCACCTCATAACAACAGTCATAATCTACAACCTATTGGTCTGCTTGGCAGAGGGTGTTCCTGTTGTTCCACAGAGTTTCTGCCCATTACATTCATACATCATTGGCTTAGACTGGAAACGTAGTATCTCAAAGAAAGGAGCACAAATATTTTTACTGTATTATTTGGTAGAAAATGCCACAATAGCTCAATTATTAAAAAGCCAATTAAAAGGTAAAGACCTCTGTGCCTCACACTGGTGAAGTAAAAAAAGAAACCATGTATATTGCTAGACAATCATTTTACGTGAGAAAACTGCACGACCTTTCTGAATGAGAATTGTTCTATATAAGCCAACAATATGGAATGTGGAAAGAAGTACTGCTTAAATGCCTCTATGATTGCTGTAATCAGTCTATGCTTGTCTTTGTGGTCTCTACAGGAACAGTAAGAGGTTAAAATGATTCCTTAGAGGTCTCACATTATATTGGTTCTTGAAACTATGTAAGTAGTGTAACTGTAGTGAACTATGTAAGTAGTGAACTGAATTAAGTGTTAATGGAAGTCAGTGTACCCACTTCCAGGTGCTGAGATTCACAATTCAGTGACCTACACTGACAAAAGCACTTTGCTTTCACACTAGCATGTGTTCAAAGTCACTGAAGTACAAGGCAGTGATTCTACTTCTGGCTGTTCAGCTCCAGACAGCAGTATTTAAAACTGGGGAACTGCAAGTTACAATTCTGGACAGCTGGAACACATTGCTATACTCAGCCTGGGCCAATCACTGCTGTGAAGGCAATGCTGTACAAATAACTCTGTCACCACAGCCTTTAACAGGTTTAAACTTCAGATTGCTGCATAACCGAGGCACATGGCAGAACTGTAGTCTGCTGCAAGTCTGAAGCTCAGAGTCAAACTCAATTCCCACAGTCTTGGGCTAAAATTGAGGACTCCATCCACCAAGCGCACAACCAGTTGAGCTCGACGCAGAGTCCTGTTACCTTTTTAACAGCTGTTGACACACCACTGGCCATCACACTGCTGGGGAGATAAACACATTGAGAAATGCCATATCATATCTGCCAAACTTGGGAAAACTTTAAAGTAGTACCACTGAAGACTGAATGAACAAAAAGTAAACTCTAAAGGAAATCCTGTATCCATGATTAATGGTGGTCTGCTGCATCCTCACCAATCTCTAATAAAGAATCTCAGTAATTTCCTAGAACTGTTGGGAATTAAAAAAAAAAAAGAATGACACATTGCAATATATATCTTAAGTGCAACTGATGTGCGATAGACAAAAGACAAACTTTGCACTTTCGTGATGTGAACAAAATACTAACGTATGTGAAATTGCACTTACATCAATAGAATGATGATTTTGAAATCACTTACTTCGGTGATAAGTGTTGTCCATTTTGCTTCCAATACTGGGTGCTACATTTGATGCCAGTTAGAGACATTACTAATCACTGGATCCTAGTTCATTTGCATTGCCAGGTGTTGTATAAGATGCAAGTTGTACTGTTGGTTGGTTCACTAAATTCCTTAACCCAGATAAGGCTGACATCCTTCCAGAAAGAGGAGAACGGCAACTTACTTTATCATTTTTGTATTTAAGAATTTGTGCACAGTATCGTATTTTATTTGTTAAAGTAGACTGCTACCATTAATTTTAGCTTGTCTTGATGATTGCAAAGTGGTTGGATACAGCTTAGAAGTTGAGATTCATACAGAAGATACTGAAGACTTCCTCATAGTTGTGTTTGTATTTCTTGAACATTCTTTAATTTTTGCGACATTTATATGTATATATTTCATTTTAAATGATATGTTAATAATACTGATTCACCAGATTGAAATTCTAAAACATTAATTTCCTTCCAGAAAGATGGGCAATATGGCAAAGCTAATGGCATTATTGTGAAAAGAATCACTTAATGAACTTGAGCAGTCATATGAAGGTGATTAATATCTCATGAAAAAAAAATTAAACTGAAAATAATTATGCTCTATCTGGGTTAAACTCCACTCAAGATAGTCAAATAGTTTATTTTTTGGGGATATTAAACAACCTGAGACCAGAATCGCCCAGTGAACTCTGTCCACGTTCTGGAAAGATGCACAATAATTGAGAATGCAGAGAAATCATAGAAAAGATCTGGTCCAAAGACGAATGAGAAGCACTGACATAATTATTCTGTCTTTCAAAGTCTGTGCTTTGAACATTGTTGTTGTTTTATTAAGTTGCTTCACTTCTTAAAAATAGTCTTTACCAAACAGATGTTTACTAATAATAAATGTAATAGTCCATAAGGAAGTATATTATGAACATCTGTAAAAGGGAAATTCCCCTATATGAATTTATTTAGTAACAATTGATGAATTAAGTCTACTTATTCATAAATTGCAACTTCGTCAGAATTCCAAAGTCCTAACCTACATTTCTAGAATTACAGTTTAAATGAAATGTGGTATCTTAATGAGAATGCATGGTTAGGACACTACAAAGTGTGAAACCTATTTTGCCATATCCAGAATACACGCTTGCAATGTCTTTTTAAAATGTTGGTAAAGTTTCACTTGTGTTACTTATTCTTACTAGTTTCAAATTTTAGAAATACATATACACCACGTAACCTTCCTATCCCCTCTACCCTCCCCTCCCCATCCCTCCCGTCCCCGATTCACTGCAGAGCGTGATTCTAAGTGCGGCAGCCGGAGGTGAGGGTTGTACGAGTGTGTTGTGTGCCTGTGTGATTGTATGAGTGTTTTAATTTCTGAAGAAGGCCATGGTCGATAGCTGAAAGTGTTGTATGTGTGTGTCTTTTGTATGTGCCTGTCGCAGCTCGTTGCCACGTCTTTGCTGTGAGTTGTAAACTGTCCTTACTATATTACCAGGTCTCTTCTCTTAATTGGGTCTTTCACAGATTTCCATAGTCTTTCAATGTTCTGAGCTTGAATGGAAGGATCTTATGATGAAACAAATTCATTTTTGAAATAATTTATACTGCAGCAGTCACTTTTTACTAATATTTTTATTAGCACTGCACATTTCGACAGCAAGCTGCCATCATTGGGTGCATTTCACAGTTACAAATTCATTACTGTTTGATTATGTTTTGTGGGTGCCAGTGAGGTTGTGGTTGGACATTTTAACCTATCATCGTAAACAAGTTAGAATGTCAAACCGTAACCTTACTGGGACCTACAACACAAAACATAACCAAACAGTAATGAATTTGTAACTGTGAAATGTACCCGATGATGGCAGCTTGCTGCCAAAATGCGTCATGTTAATGAAAATGTTAGTAAAAAGCGACTGCTGCAGTATAAATTAGTCGCAGGCCTCATACCACTCCAAGTAACATGGATAAATTTATATGAAACAAATTCCACAGAGTGAGAGATGAACTCGTGATCTGTGCCTCCTTTCTGTAAATTTGGTAAGATTTCAATCCATCATTTATAACTTTCATTCCTTGCAAAATAAATTTATTAATATGGGGTACAAGTGTTGCCCTAGATTTGGATTACACACTCAGAACGAAACAAACACTTTTGGTTCTCCCTTTTAAAAAACCCATACACGCTCTATCTCATTCATGAATCTCCGACCTTTCCCGTATTTTCTGGTTGTGATGTGGGACTCGTTGACCTTGACTACTTTACCAACACCACCGATAGGGACACAGTCATTTGTTACTATTACATACCAAATCTCTCAACAAAAACCATAATAGCCACAAACAGTACTTATATAATGATTTGTCTCTGCAGCACAAGCTTCTAAAGTATATTGCCATATCCAACACGAAACAAACAATTACACTATTTTCAATGTTCAATTTTGTGTTCTTGTGATTTTCATTGCTTTTTCTTTGCTATGCACTAGCGCCAGATACCAGTCACCCGTACTTGCCTCCTTCCTTGTTCTCCCTGGTGATGGCACTGTAAGTTACGCCTTCCCTAACTGATCTTTGGCCAGCCGCGTGGCCGTTGTCTAGGCAGAAAGAGTTAGTTGGCTGTTGGCCTATGCAGTTGGCTGTTGATCCAAAACAGAGAGAAGGAAATCAGCACGCAGGGCATGTGGAACACCATGTCGGACCACTAGGGCATGTTGTGCCCATCACACATGCCAGTATCGACATCAACAGGTCTTCCAGCAACAGACCCTCTCTTGGCACAGCTCTATCACCAAGTTAAGTAGCCGGACCACCTGCTTCTTATGCAAGATCTTTTTGTGTGATAGATATGTTTGCTTTGGCCACCGTTGTAGATTAGATTTTTGGTTGCGGTGTGATGCACTCTAATTCCCTTGTCAAGTTCTATGTGCCGCATTCATATTTGATGTTTTCTAATTGAAACTTTTGTAACCTATTCTGTGTGTAGCTGGCAGCTTCTTCCAATTTGTAGCCACTCGCGTGTCAGCTGCCTGCCCTGGAAGTTGTATGTGTAGGAAGTGAACATTTCCTTCCCTCTAACGATACTACTCAGTGAGTGGATGTAATTCAGCACTTGTTTCATTCCACGTGTCCTTTCTGTATTGGTGCTTTCTTTGTCTAACTTTATTGGGTCAGTACCAGTCGGTGGGTTTGTTGCCCGCCCAAGCCTCAGTTGAAACAGTTGGTAGGGCCTCTTCCTTGCGTGACCTGTTTCCTGGTGCTTAGCACGTGCTCATAATTTCCAGTTATTGTTATTACACCACACCGTGTGGAGTGTATTTTAATCTGATTAACCATTTAGAGAACATGTGGCGTTGTGTTTCAAAAGTTTGCTATCCCTACCTTACTCTGTAGATTCTGACTAGTTCCTTGCTTGCTGCTGCTATTTTTCACTGTAAGTGAGGTGTCATCTTCGAGTGGCAACTGGGACTTAGTTATATACTTTAACATACTACCTTGTATTCCAATTTATTCACCAAGGGCATCTCCATGCATTCCTCCTGCCCCCAGCAAATTACGGGTGTGTCTCCCATTTGTTCCTTGTTTATTGTGACATATTTATAATTAATCAAGAAAGTTTGACTTAAGTAATCTTTCCTAAATTGTTCATGTGTGTTGTCATTTTTGAGACTCCTTTGGGCATCAGGCACATTTGTTTGTAACTACAAAGTTGAAATGTTCTAGAGGCACTTCTAGAAATTGCCTTAAAATAGGTGCTCAGCACTGTAACCCCACTGTACTGTGATCTTTTATAACTATTGTGATGTGTTAACTATGTAAATGATGTGAAAATGTTTTTTCTTATTAGACTTTAAATAATTTGGAGCTCATTGTAGCAATATATCTTCTGAAAGACTGTTGCCCCTGTATGTGAGTATTTTAAGTTTTTTTAGCCAATGTCATTGGAGGACTCAAATTGACTGGAATTTAATCAAACTACCTTTAAGCCAGCTGCCAGTATTTACAAGTTGTTTGTTCTCTTAACTGCCTCGTAAACATTTCTTTCAAGATTTTCTTTATTTAATTAAGAAATATTCTATCTTGAATGGATTTATTGCCCTCCCCCTTAATTATTGTTTTTAAAATGTTTCTAATTAATGTTTTTATTCATTATCTAAACTTGATCAAGATGTAATAAACAAGTTTATTACTAAATAGTAATTGGTTCACAGAAACCTCACATTACCCTTCCATTAATTGATTGTTGTTCTCCCCCATTTCAACATTACAGTTTTATTGCAGTTGGTGCAATACAATTCATATGGAAAGTCCCAATATGGGGTTTTCTTGTAAATCTCCACACTATCCTTGGTGCTACACTCTACACCATCTTGGGTCACTATTAGGCAAAAGTCCAAATTCCCAACAAAATTGTAAACATTTGTCTATTGAACAATCTGTGGAATGAGGCCACACTACAATTTATTCATCGCAATGAACCCCCTAGTTTCACAAGATAAATAGCAAACAAGCATAAACTAGCTCCAAACAATCACTTGTCAGATCCGAAATCTTTTGTCAATTGCGCACCCGTCAGTTTTTCGATATGTATCACTCGAGCTATGAAACCAATATAAACATTTTGTCTTCGATTCCAAAAGCTTCTATGAAATTACCAGAACCCCTCACCCATACCTCCCCTAATATTAATGCCCACTACAGTAGGTTTATACATGAAAAATTGTGGACTGCCTACCTATAGCACTGGCTTTATGTCACGGTAAATACACTAATTGGCCACACCATTATAACTATCTACCTAACAATCAGTATCTCCAGCTTTGGCACAGATGACTGTGGCAAAAGATCTCGGCATGGAAGCAATGAGGCCCCAGTAGGTCGCTGGGAAAAGTTGGGCCTGTATCTGGACAAACAGAGCACCAAATTCCCATAAATCCTGAGGAGAGAGCAATGAGCTTTGGTGTCACATTCAATCATCCACATGTGTCTCATCGGTCAAGATCTGGCAAGCGGTGGGGGAGGGTAGAGAGCAGTACATGAATTGAAACTCGCCACTCTGCTCCTGAAACCACTCCATATCACATTCCTGGCCTTGTGAGACGAATCACTATCTTGTTGAAAACTAAATTGCCATTGGAAAATATGAATGTAATGAAGCGGTCTACGTGGTCTGCAAGCAGTGTACAATATGTCTTAGCAGTCATGTTGCCACACACGAGCTCAATTGGACCAATGGCTACCCACATGAATGTCCCCAGAGAATAATGAAGCTGCCATGAGCCTGCTCTATCTCACAGTACAGGTGTCAAGGAGCTGTTCACCTGGAGAAGAAGCATTTGCACTCTCCCATGAAGATCACAAAGAAGGTATCTGCTTTCATCAGACCTCACAACACTATCACTGTGCAGACATCCAATGATGATGATGATGATGATGATGCCCATTTTAGTCTCAGTTGCCGATGTCTTTGTGTTAACATTGGCACTTGGCCTGGAATAACAGCTGTTTAGACACATCATCAGGAGTGCTGAGGCACTGTGTGTTCAGGCACACTTTTACTTTACACTTCATTAAAGTCTGGTGTTAGTTCCTCCACAGTTCATTGTCTGTCATATTTTACCAGTCTGCCTAGCCTAGGACATCTGACACCAATGTGGCCTTCAAAACGCATTTGTTTCTTGGTTTCACCACTTATTGAAAACATCGCAACGCTCCTCAAACACCCAACAGCTGCAGATTCCAAAATGCTCACACACAAACACACACACACACACACACACACACACACACACACACACACACACGTGCCTTCCCCGAGTTACTCCAATAGTAGGTTGCCAGTCAATGTTCTAACTGATCAATGTACTTCCATCTGCTACTTTACTGTAATTTTTCAGATGCACTGAATGCTCTAAGAGAGAGTAAACTATTCCGTTAAAAAGCTTATACAATCCAAAAGATAAACACTATATAGATCATACATGTAGTATTTCTGTTACCAGTAATTAGATTCTGCCACCAACTGTCAGTTTACATTAAGTGTTGTTCTCTTCCACAGTTTTAGCCAAAGGGTTTTCTTCTTCTTCAAGAATTCATGACATAAAAATGAGTATAATTTTTAATCAATTCCAAGTTTAAAAACAATTTTGATGTTAGTAGCAACATTTAATGCACACCAATATATGATGCAAAAATATCCAAGAATCACATTTCTTTCTTTAAACTGTCACAGTTAAGTGTTACAGGACATTTAATTCTAAGAACTTGTCCAGGTAACTATGCATGTTAAGAGTAAAATGCTTCTATTATAGTGAGTCACACGGACCCCAGTTCAAATCCATCTGGTGGAAGGTCAATGGTCATTGTGCTGGCCAGCTAGGATGTGGTTTCAAAGTGGTTTCCCACACCCCACTAATGAATACTGTCATACTTACAGTCTGCCCCCAATAAATTTTAAGCACATACAGTAGAACCTAGTTTTTATGATTTTCAAGGGCCTTCAGTAAAACGATGTAAAATGCAGGAAATACTGTTTTAAATGGTAAAATATGCTTACTGGATCAGCCTTGCATTTTCGTAGTTTGTGATATGTACATAATAGGCATCTAAATACTCGCTAGGAAGTTTATTATACAATAAAGGTTATCCAAATTTTTAGTATTTTAAGTGCAGGACAGAACTGGTTACTTTATGGGATGTAGAAATATTTGACGTAATTTCATTCATCATAATTGAGGACGCCACTGCTGGGCTATGTAAAACATCTTCAAAATTACCTGAACCACTTCAATAGATATTGTTTGGACGCCGCTGCTGGGCTATGTAACATCTTCAAAATTACTGCCTTTTACCGGCATTAATTATTTAAGTAGTAAAACTCATAAAGATCTGTTCTTTTTGTATTTTTCGATGTTTCTCACGACAATATTAGAGAATTTATTTCCGTTCTCGAGTGCAAACATACACATAAGTATTTTTGTGATGTCTGCATAGGATTGACATCTCGCACTATTATCGCTTTTTTGACGTTGTGGGTATTATATGTATGTAAAATACCTTCTCAAAATCGCTATATATTTTACTCTAGACACACACAGATGGGATACACTGATTAATTCTCAGGAGGTGAACAGTTAACTCCATGACCTGAAATCAGTAGCTGAATTGCGAACTTTCTTTCCATTAGAAAATTTTACAATCCAATAACAAGGTACAATGCGAAAATGTAAGAGGTGAGGGTTGTCTTTTTTTTTTTAATTAAATGATATTAAAGACAACCTTATGAAAAAGGCTGCATGCAAAAGCAGTTGCTTTAACCCATAAATAGTGGTTTTCAAATGTCGGCTTCAATGTAAGCAGTCCGGGCAATATTGTGGCATCCGTGCCTTTCCAAAAAGTGTGACAAAAATGCAAAAACATGAACTATGGCAACTTTATTCCCAATTCCTCTTTTCTTGGCTGCTAAAGGACAAGCACAGACAGACATAATGCATTGAAGAATGAGTGTAGGGCAGCATGTTAGTCAAAAATGCACTGTTATGGAATTTTACTGCAAGTTCCATGTTGGTTGCACCCATCACCTAGTTCTAATTTCTTGACATGTAACTGTCACAAATTCAGTCCCTTAAAAAAACACCTTAAAGGGTCAAAGATTCTTGTTGCACAAGTATGTACAGCAGTCAGTTGTGGATTACATGGAGCAGGACATGGTGTTATTCCAAGTGGGTATTTAAAACCTGGTGCTCGGTGATGATTGCCTCTGTGATCGCATCAGTTTTGCCTCATTGTTACACCAATTGTGGACTGTACATCCTTTTAACAGAAACATTTTGATCATCCCTTATCTTTTTAAATGGGTACAATGGTTGACACAAAGTCAACGAATACAGGGGACACGTCCGTGTTCCTGGCAGTGACCCTTAACAATGAACTGCACATATCTGGACAATGGGCATCACTGTGCTCTAGAAATAACTAGAATTGGGCAGACACTGAACACAACCACTCAACAATATTACGCAATGTAATTCTAATAAAAGAAATTAAGTCCACTGATAGCTACATAAAACTGTGTAAACCAGAAACAAAGCAAAAAGCTCACTTCTAGTGTAAACAATGGTTTTAACAAAACTCTTGCCAAAGAAATGCTACTCTACAATTGCTTGTACATTTTTCAGTGCTAGCAGATTTGGAGCCAGGTTCCTCCAGAGTCTACCTTCAGAAATACTTACGGTCATTGCCGGTGAGTGACTCGTGAGGCTCTGGCCAGCCTCTTGGCGGTGCAGCACCAACTGAGCAGCACGCTCGACATCACCCTCGGCAATGGCCAAGCAGTGACGTACTTCGATAGTGCATGCACTAGGGAACATCTCCTGTAGTAGCTGCACTTGAGCAGCATCGTATTGTGGCTCCTGAAATAATATATGTATATTTTTTAACTTTCAATTCAGACTGCTGGACAAACATAAATTTTCAAAAGAGACAGAACGGATAAGCCAGTACTTACCTCACCTCAATACCACTGATAGTAAAACCAAGAAGAATAAACTAAATATGAAAATGAACTTTACGAAAACAAATTTTCTTCATCAGGCAGGAGAGAGGGGATAGAACTGAAAGTGGTTTTTTATTGCTCACAATCTAGTTCATGAGGTAAACAGTGAGTGAAGGGTGATGCACGGAAATCGAAAATATCATATGATATCTGATGTCCAGCCATCACCCTTCACTCCATCTTTAAATCGTGGCCTAGGTTGTGAGAGATCAAATCCCTTTTCTCCTCCCTGCTGCCTGATGAGGGATATTTGTTTTATGATGCTCATTTGCACTTTTATTTCCTCTTTTTGGTGTTGTTACTGGCAGTAACAAGCTGAGGTAAGTACTGGCCAGCCACTATCTCTTTTGGAAAAAGAAAATAAAAAGGGGGTGGGGGGCAACGACATCTCTTGATATTTTCATCAGATAAATTAGACATGAACATAAAGCCCATTAAACACCATCATCTTAAACATGTTTGCTTCCTTTTTTAGTTTTATTTCAGTTATATGACATCTGTATGTGCCTTAGACTCTGTGTGTGTGTGTGTGTGTGTGTGTGTGTGTGTGTGTGTGTGTGTGTGTGGAAGGGGGGGGGGGCGCTGTTTGGTTTGTTTTGATTTCCTCCCCTCACCCACCTCCCCATTCATTTTCTAAGCTGCATCTCGTTACATCCATCTAATATGTACATGCTCCGTAAGCCCATGCTTTGGATCCATCTCCACCACTGACAACTTTATTATTCCCTCTCCCCTCCCTCCCCCTATTTCTTCAGCACAGAGCGTGATTCGGAGTGTGGCAGATGGAGACGACGGTTGTGTGACTGAAGTGTGCCTGTGTGATTTCAAAAATGTTCTTTATTCTGAAGAAGGCCATCGCCAATAGCTTAAGTGTTGTATGAGTGTGTCTTTTTAATCTACCTGTAGCAGCTTGTCATTTGTCATTACGTCTGTGGCGAGTTGTAAACTGTCATTATATTGTTGAATTCCAACCTGGAATTTCCATTAATAAAGTTTCAGGTTAGCTATTTGACAAATTATTCTCTACATGCCATCATTACCAAAGATTCATTTCCATATAAGGGATGTTGTCTTTCCACAATGCTATTCAATATGTGCATCAAGAATACTGTGAAGGAAAGCAAATTTGCAAACAGAAATGTGGTGCTACAGGGGGGCAGATCACATAACCAATGAGAAGATTGTTGGCAAGGAAAGTAACACCCATGAAAAGCATTAAAAATGAACGCAAGAATGAACAGAAAATATATACAACAACATAAGAAACATCGGATCCCTGGCAACAGGGCATGGAACTACTTCAACAGTTGCAAGTCACTTGATGGAAACACGTGGCACAACACCTCTAACACGACGCCGTAATGCTGCAAACACTGTAAAATTTCTTTCAGATGTCAGGGCTGTTAGTGACTGAAAACATGAGCATTTTGTTAAAGTAAGCAAAACAGAACAGAAAGCCTTTAAGGGCAGAACTGATAAATCTTTGCCGAGATTGGACAGCATTACATAAGTTGTACAATGGGAGACAAAAAGATTACCCAGCCTGAATAATTTAAAGTAAAGTGCGAGTGTTGCCAACTCTAGCAGTCTTTGGAGTGTCAGCTTGGTGTTTACATCATAGAAACAATATAAGAATTAGGATATAGTATATGTCAAGATTCATAGCAGCTTAATTCATGTATCATTTATTTTGGAAAAACATTATTTGATTACACAGAAGCAGTTGAAGTATAAGAACACCACATGGGTAGATTTACTACAACACACCACTTTTTACATATGATTTGTTGGCTGAGTGGATAGGCTGATGGTTTACAGACACAGGGGGCGAGATTTTGACTACCACTGGAGTAATTTTTTTACTTGTACAGGTAGTATCTTTTAAAATTAATTCGCTACAAATTGTACAATTATAGATATAGGTCTGCAGGGATAATGAAAGTGTTATCTGTATCCACAAGGCCCATGACTTGTCAGCTATCTTAGACTTGTCTCTGACGCACGCAAACTGTCAAATATTCGTGAGGTGAACATTGTGTGTTAACATTTTTAATTTTTACCCACAAAGTCTTAAAATAAAACCGTGTATCCATAAAAATGTAAAATCCTGCAATTTCCACAAATTTTATGGATAAACTGTAAAAGTTGGCAGGCATACACAGCTATGCCATGGGGTCGTGTGCATTGAAGTCTCTGACCAGAAGAAACAAAAGAAGCTGGTCTATAAGGTGCAGCAGATCTGCTCTGGTGACAGCATAAGATAAGGGTGTATAGACATTGCAAAATGAGTAGATAAAGCCAAGAAGGGATATCCAGTTACCTACAGTCCTACAGCTCAAAGCGGGGTATCTATAAGAATGATATAGTTATGGATGGTAGCCCGTATGAGCAGCGCACCGCCCCCAACAAATGTTCAAATGTTTGTTAAGCTTAAAGAACTTAACTGCAGGGTCATCAGTCCCTAGACTTACAAACTACTTATAAACTACCTTATACTGAAGACAATACAAACATCCATGCCCGAGAGGGGATACGAACCCCCACCTGTAGCAGCCGTGCAGACTGTGACTGGCATGCCGCAGACCACTCTGCTACCGCGGCCGGCACACCCCCATCAGCAGCAAATTTCTTATAAGCCTCAGAATAGGACAAACAATCCAATCCTGAATTCCTGGATTTTCTTTTCCTTCTGGTACACTGGGTAAGCCGGTGAATGAGAAGCATGTGTGGCCATGACAATTCGTACAACTATGCAACAGGGTACAAGGGCTCCCTGTATGGAGAGGGCAGCCACCATCACTACGAATAGGGTTGTGTTTCACCTGGAGGAGATATGGCCAAAACGATGGAAATAGCAGCAGCACATAGGTGTTGGGATATACTGCTTCATATCACATCTGTATGTCATGACCTTGACTTTTTCAGGCAGAGTATCTCCTTCAAAAGTCAGGATGAAAGCACCTGTATGTTGTAACGGCATGAGCAGTCCTCTTAGTGTAGATTCCGATACCATATTCCTACAACACAACCTGATTCCATTCCCGTCTTTTGTTCCATTTCTGTTATTATATGATATTTATGGCATGGCTTGACTTTATGTATATATTAATTTTATATAAATTGTAATCAATGTAACTTAGTAGTATTCGATTAATGATGAAAATTCTCCTCAGAGATAATAAATATTGTTGAAATGAGATAGAATGGCTGGCCAGTACTTACCATTGTGCTGTACCGCCGATAGTAACACAAAATGAAAAAACAGAAAAAAACAGAAAAAAACAGAAAAAAACAGAAAAAAACAGAAAAAAACAGAAAAAAACAGAAAAAAACAGAAAAAAACAGAAAAAACAGAAAAAACAGAAAAAACAGAAAAAACAGAAAAAAACAGAAAAAAACAGAAAAAAACAGAAAAAAACAGAAAAAAACAGAAAAAAACAGAAAAAAGCAGAAAAAAACAGAAAAAACAGAAAAAACAGAAAAAAGCAGAAAAAAACAGAAAAAACAGAAAAAAACAGAAAAAAAACAGAAAAAAAACAGAAAAAAACAGAAAAAAACAGAAAAAAAACAGAAAAAAACAGAAAAAAACAGAAAAAACAGAAAAAAACAGAAAAAAACAGAAAAAACAGAAAAAACAGAAAAAACAGAAAAAAACAGAAAAAACAGAAAAAACAGCAGCTACAACAACAATCTATCCAATGCTTTCCTCTCCCGCAACTACCCTACAGACCTCGTCCACAAACAGATCTCACGAGCTGTCCATTCCTCTCCCTCCAAAAACAATGTTCCTAACCCCAGACCACCCAGAAGCACTCCCTTAGTCACCCAGTACCATCCTGGCCTGGAATGCCTCAACAAATTCCTCAAACAGGGCTATGACTTTCTCAAGTCATGCCCTGAAATGAGACCATCACTCCAAACTGTTCTTCCCACACCACCCAGAGTAGCCTTCCGCCGTCCTCCCAACCTCCGCAACATCCTTGTCCAACCTTACAACATCCCAAAACCACCCTCCCTACCTAATGGTTCCTACCCCTGCAACCGATCCCGCTGCAAAACCTGTCCAATGCATCCTCCCACTACCACATACTCCAGCCCCACCACAGGAAAAACCTACCCAATTCAAGGCAGGGCCACATGTGAGACAACGCATGTCATATACCAGCTGACATGTGTCCACTGTTCAGCCTTTTATGTTGGTATGACTACCAACAAATTGGCTGAGCGGATGAATGGGCATAGACGAACTGTTCGCCTGGGGGACACCCAATATCCTGTGGCAGAACATGCCCTCCAGCATAACTCCAGGGACCTGGGCACGTGTTACACCACACGTGCCATTTGGATAGTACCAACCAACACCAGTCCCTCAGAGCTACGGAGGTGGGAACTTGCCCTCCAACATATCCTCTCCTCCCGCCACCCCCCCTGGCCTAAATCTACGCTAACCCCTCCCCTTCCTCCATCCTCAGCTCACCTATTCACTATCCGTTCCTTACCCCCCCCCTCTCTCTCTACCGCCCTCTCGCTCTCTCTGTCATTCTCTCTATCTCTCTCCGTGTGTGTGTGTGTGTGTGTGTGTGTGTGTGTGTATCCATCCATATTTCCCTGTTTATGAAAAACGTTTTAGACACCCCCCCCTCCCGCCCCTCCTACACCCCTCAGCATCATTAATTTCACTCTCTTCTCTTCTCTTTACTACTTGATCTTTCCTTTTTAGTTATATTTATCCTCTCTGGCTTGGCTCAGTACATACATGCAGTATCTCTGACGCCCACACTTCCGAAACACCACCTTCATGACCTAGGTCGTGAACCACCTTTCCCTTCTATTCCCATCCTTTATTCTTCCCTTCTCTCCCACCTGACGAAGGAACTCTGTTCCGAAAGCTTGCCCTTTGTCCCTTTTTTTCTGTTTTTTCATTTTGTGTTACTATCGGCGGTACAGCACAATGGTAAGTACTGGCCAGCCATTCTATCTCATTTCAACAATATTTAACTTAGTAGTATCCAACTTATAGGATTACCACAGTGGATAATTTTATAAATTTTATATACCGAACTATCTAGAATAACCATTGTTAGGAATTGTTTAGCACTGTTCGATAATATACATTTTGCTTAATTGTAAACCAATTTCAGCAAACATTAATCAAATATTTATATATAAAACTGAAATTGTATATATTTGTGTATATTTGTCAAATCGCTTCTCCATTGTAATTCAGTTTGGACATATCGTTTTCGTGTTAATTATGCATCTTTTACATTATTATTCATTCACCAGTTTTTACTGTTCTAAAAGTAATTAATAATGCAATTGTGAATTATTGTGATGTTTGAAACCATGGTTCATTAATCTGTAATAGCAGTCACCCAAAGTTCTCTATATTCTAGAAGATTTAATTGTTAAATCATCTCTTAATTAATTGCAATAATGAACTCATTTGTAGAAAAGCTATATAATAATCATCTTCGCACCAAAGTGGGGCAGCATCTAGTGTGTATCAAGTCTGTGATGAGATTGCGATTGTCAGGGACGACGTTTCTCAGCAATAAAGGAAAGTCAGAATTACTCATTTTATTGAGCACCCCTACATAATCATAAATCATTAACCACAAAGATAGGATAGTTACAATCTACACGATTCCCCATGTGACCTCTGGATGTGGCAAACGAAACAAATGCCCTGTACCAGGTTAGCCCCGAGTTTCTCATCTGATTGCAGTAGAAGGTCCCTAATGAAACATAACTCCCTGGGTCATGTTTCAGGACTGGTGAGGTGTGATGGTTTACCGAGAGCTCTCCGAATTGTTGACAGGTTTGAAGGGCAGTCGACTGACTGGCAGAAGATGTTCGGACGGGGACGTATCTGGATCACATTTTATTTAGTGCCTCAACTTCAAACTTGAACAATAGAGCTGCTTATACAATACAGTCATACAGTTCCATTTGTTTCTTGGCATAAATTGTTAGATATTACAGTTATTCCTTGAGACGTTAACAACAGCAAGCAGTTTGCTGCATCACTTTCTGTGGTGTCGCACAAGTACAAAGTGCGCGCCACCTACTTTCGCCGCGCGCCGCCACGCATGCACGGCGCGGCGTTCTTCCGACGACAGCCACGAGCGCCCTCTGCTGGAACCCCGCTCGTGGCCACCACGGAAATATATAGCACTTCGGACTGAGGAGGCAACGAGTAAACACTTCGGACGGAGATAGCAACGAGAGAGGACCTTCGTAATCCGATAGGCGCGAGTGAAGACTTTGCTATTGTTCAGGCACTAGGCAGGCCTCTAACAACTATGTATCAACATTCTGCAGTACTATGTAAAAGTTAAGTATTGTCACATTCTGTTCAATATATATATCTTTCTAATATACTCGAGTGTTTATAGTTTCTGGCTGCTCCCCTCCGTACCTGCACCAGCGTGTCGGTGTCGTTTCACTCGGCCACCGACACCTACGACGAGGCTGGGACACAAAAGCGGCGACGAAGTCGGGACACAAAAGTGGCGACGAGGAGTGATAGACGAACCTTGGACCAGCCCGCTTACAGCAGCCAGACAGCAGCAGTCGGAGCACGCAAAAATTGCTCCCGCCCACCCACCCTTAGTATAAGATTTTGGGGAAAGATATTTTGTTACGTGTTTTGTGGACTTTTTTGTTGCAGAGCGAGTCCTCTTTCACATTGCATTTGTGTTTTGTACTAATTTACTTGTATGCGCGGCGCCTAATCGGTCATCATGGCCACTACCCCGAACCCAAACTTAATGGAAATTATTCAGTTACAGACGGCGCAAATTACCCAGCTTCTCCAGGCCGTGTCGACACAGGCTGCTCACCAACAACAACAGCCGCCACTTCAGCAGCCCACACCTGCCGCCGCAACACTTCCTACGTTTCGCCAATACAACGAACGTGAGGAAGAATGGAGTGATTATCTGGCGCAGTTTCAAGAACTCGTCGCGGCTCATCAACTTACAGGTCAGACTGTTAAGCATCTTTTATTGTCTGTGGTGGGCCCCAAAACTTTCGTGTTACTGCAAAAACTATTCCCGCACGCATCTCCTCGTGATGTAGACTTTGAACAAATTGTAGATGCACTGAATGCTCATTATGAGAGAAAAGTTCTTGTAGCCGCTGCACGATACCGATTTTTCAGACTTAAAAAGTTACCGCAGCAGTCACACCAAGAGTGGATTACGGAATTGAAGGGCTTAACCCGCCAATGTAAATTTACTTGCTCTTGTGGACTTTCGTATAGTGACGTGATGTTGAGGGATGCGATTACGCAGAATATTCAGGACCCCAGAATTAGAGCAGCAATTCTGAAACAGTCTGACCCCTCATTAGACAGTGTACTGCAGCTTATAGAAGCGCATGATACTTTTGACTTAGCTGATGTAGAAATGCAAAGCCATAGTGTCAATTCAGTGCGCCGCAACGGACGCTTTCCTAGCCGTAGTTCTCAGTATAGCACTTGTGATTCTTTAAATTCTACAGGCCGTGCTGAACAGACAGTGAACAGTAGCCAGTGTAAAAGTGCGACGCAAAGGTCGCCCCGTAGTGTTAGACACAGTAATTTCAATAACGGGCGCCAACGCTCATTTCAGAAAAATGTTCGTAAGTCTTGCCCCCAGTGTGGGTCTCGCCACAAGCGTGCTCATTGCCCTAGTCGCAACGCAACCTGTTATCAATGTGGCAAATCGGGACATGTGCAGTCTGTGTGTATGCAGATTAAAAACTCAAAGAACAGTAACGTTAGAAACAGTGCTTCGCAGAGTGCGAGAACAGTTCATTCTGTAAATGTTATACGGGCTGTGGAATTGAACAGTGCTTTAGTTGGTTCTCAATTACAAGAAAGTTCTTCTGCACCTATTGCAAAACTATATAGTGCACCACGTAGCAAGCGCCGACGAGCGCGTAAAACAGTGCAACGGAAAAGGGTTCGGGACAAGCAAAATGACTATGAACAGTGCATTCCTGTAGTGAAAATAGTGCCTTCTCCAACTGCTCCTTGTAATAGTGCCCAGTACTGTGTAGCTAGTGACAGTAGACTTGTTGTAGATACTGAAAGTAATTTTAGTGCAGTAGCCTCGCATTGCGCGGACGCCGATCCGGCGGTAGTGTCATCTAGTGACAGTGTGATTAATCCGCTGTGTGCCGAGTATGCGCCGCTTCCTACCGCACGCAACCCGCGCAAGCGCAGAAAACAATATGTATTGGACGTTGCCCACATTCGCGCACCGGTCGTGCGCCAGAAGCACAAGCTGTTTGTTACTCTCTCTATAGAAAATAAGACTGTGCAATTTCAGCTTGATACTGGTTCCGCTGTTACATTAATCAATAAAGATACTTATGGACTTCTGGGTTCGCCAAAATTGTCGCCGTCACAGCAAGTGTTAACAGCGTACACAGGTGAAAATATTCCCGTGCTAGGAACATGTAGCCTGCCTGCCTCTTTCCAAGGTGTAACAAAAACGGTTGCTTTTGTTGTTCTTCAGGCCAAATCGACACAGAACATTTTTGGACTAGATGCTTTTGACTTGTTTGGTTTATCAATTCAAAGAGATGTTCTTCAAATTTCGTCAGTAGTGCCTCAGGATAAAATCAATGCATTGTGTGACAAATACAGTGACTTGTTTTCGCCGGAACTAGGTTGTGCAAAAGACTTCGTGGCACATGTAACTTTAAAAGAATCTGCAGTTCCAAAATTTCGTAAAGCTAGACCAGTGCCTATCGCATTGCGTGATTCTGTTGCCGAAGAACTTAAACGTTGGCAAGATAGTGGGGTGATTTCTCCTGTTTCTGCGAGTCAGTGGGCCTCGCCTATAGTAATTATACCCAAGCCGTCAGGAAAACTTCGTCTCTGTGCGGACTTCAAATCAACAGTGAACAGTCAAACAATTGTAGACACTTATCCCTTGCCCAGACCTGACGAACTAATGGACAAATTAGGACAGTCTCGCTTCTTTTCTAAGATTGATTTAGCAGAGGCATACTTACAGATTCCACTTGATGACGAGTCAAAAAAATTTTTCGTCATTAATACTCACATGGGCCTTTTTCAATTTCAACGCCTACCCTTTGGCAGTTCTTCCGCTCCCGCTATTTTTCAGCGTTTTTTGGAACAGCTGACAGTTTCCGTACCGTGTTGTTCGAACTATTTAGATGATATTGTGGTGTCCGGACGTACAGTTGAAGAACATTTAGCAAACCTGGAGTGCCTTTTCAAAGTTTTGACTGCAGCAGGTCTACGTTGCAATAAAGCAAAGTGTTCGTTTTTTCAAACTGAAATAGAGTACCTAGGTCATGTGATTAATGCCCAAGGAATTCATCCCTTACAGTCACATCTTCGAGCAATCAAAGACTTGCCTCCTCCTAAGAATGTGCATGAATTGCAAGCAGTGATGGGAAAGCTTAACTATTATTTCAGGTTTATTCCCAATGCCTCTCAGATTGCAGCTCCACTGCATCACTTACGTAGGAAGAATGTTCCTTTTGTATGGTCCAAAGATTGTCAGGTTGCCTTTGACAACTTAAAGTCTGCACTACTGAGTGATGCATGTTTGATTCCCTTTGACCCACAGAAGCCTGTAGTGTTAGCAGTTGACGCCTCATCGTACGGCCTAGGCGCTGTAATCTCACATCGTATTGGATGTCACGATCGTCCTATTGCCTTTGCATCCAAGCTACTGACGCCGACGCAACAGAATTACAGTCAGATAGAAAAGGAGGCCTTAGCAATCATTTACGGCGTCACAAAGTTTCATCATTATCTGTATGGCAGAAAATTCTATTTGTTGACAGACCACAAGCCTCTCACGTCGTTGTTCTCACCTACAAAGCCAATTCCGCCACGAACGGCACAAAAGCTTCAGAGATGGTCCTTGATATTGTCTAATTATCAGTATGAGATTTTGTACCGACCTACCACTAAACATGCCAACGCGGACACACTTTCCCGACTTCCGGTTGGCCAGGATGTTTCGTTTGATTCTTCAGAAATGGCATGTTGTCAGATAGACTCCAGAGATGCTTCCGCTGTCGCAGACTTTCCTTTGAACTCTCGTCGGGTTGCACAGGAAACAGCTGCGGATGCAGACCTAAGTGTGGTAGCACGTTTTGTTCGCTCAGGGTGGCCTGCCAGAGCCAAAGACATTGATCGGCCTCTGGTTCGACGTTATTTTGCACAACGTCATGCATTATCTTTAAGTCAGGGTGTACTGTTGTTGCATACCGACAACGACCAAGCAAGAGTGATTGTTCCTCGTTCCCTGCAACGAGAAGTGTTACGCCTCCTGCATCAAGGACATTGGGGTATTGTTAGGACAAAGCAACTGGCCAGACGTCATTGTACCTGGGTTGGTATGGACGCTCAGATAGAGAGCATGACGTCACAGTGTACTGTTTGTGCGGAGCATCAGGCGGCTCCTCCGCAACGTTTCTCAGACTGGCCACGCCCCAAGGGACCATGGCAACGTTTACATATTGACTTTGCCGGACCTTTCTGGAATACGCGCTGGTTAATTGTTGTAGACGCTTTCAGCAAGTTTCCTTTTGTGATTGCCATGAACTTAACGACAGCTTCTAGTACAATCAGTGCCTTAACATCAGTGTTTTGCATCGAAGGTTTGCCTGAAACTATCGTCAGTGACAATGGACCTCTGTTTGTTAGTGCGGAATTTCAACAGTTTTGTCGTGTGAATGGCATTCAGCATATTACCACTGCACCTTTTCACCCTCAGTCCAATGGTGAAGCAGAACGTTTCGTCCGAACATTCAAATCACACATGGAAAAGATGAAAGGTCAGCATTCCAGGCAGCAAGCTCTTCAAATTTTCCTGTCTACGTATCGGTGCATGCCACGTGACGGCCCGTCTCCTGCCGAGCTGCTACACGGCCGCCGTCACCGCACTCTCCTTCACCTGCTGCAGCCTCCCACGCACCGAGTCGGTTCGTATGGCGCTACGCGTTTTCAGGTTTCTACGCCGGTGCTGTACAGGGTGTTTGCTGGAAACAAGAAGACATGGTTGCCGGGCACCATTCAGCGCGTGCTCGGTAGCAATATGTATATTGTACGTTCTTCCACAGGGTCGGAGCTGCGGCGCCACGCAAACCAATTACGCCTGCACAGGCCGCGCGATCCTGTCTCCGGTTTCTTGATTCCAGACCCAGTTCACCGCCAGGGAGCACAGCCACATCGTTCGTCCCCGGACTACGAGATCGTCCCCATGGAGGTCGACGCACCTCCGATGCAGTCGTCGCCGCCGCTGTCGCCGCCGCAGATGACAGCGTCACCGAGAGGGACTCCGGGACCGTGCGGGCCCCCCCAGCTTGGGCCACGCACCTCAGAAGATGACCTGCTCCCTCTGGGCGGGGGCGGGCGCCCTTCCCCAGGTTTCGGCGGGTTCCCTGGAGGATCTCAAGGCGGATGCCGGGGCGCGGACGGCGTCTCGATCCCGGCCTCAGCTACGACGCCCGTCCCACCAGTAACGCCCCCGCCCAGGCCCTCCTCCCAGTGCCGTCGCCGTGGCCCTCAGCCCTACGCCACGACGGCGCGGCGGTTTGGGGGGGAGGGGTGTGGTGTCGCACAAGTACAAAGTGCGCGCCACCTACTTTCGCCGCGCGCCGCCACGCATGCACGGCGCGGCGTTCTTCCGACGACAGCCACGAGCGCCCTCTGCTGGAACCCCGCTCGTGGCCACCACGGAAATATATAGCACTTCGGACTGAGGAGGCAACGAGTAAACACTTCGGACGGAGATAGCAACGAGTTAGGACCTTCGTAAGCAGATAGGCAGAGAGTGAAGACTTTGCTATTGTTCAGGCACTAGGCAGGCCTCTAACAACTATGTATCAACATTCTGCAGTACTATGTAAAAGTTAAGTATTGTCACATTCTGTTCAATATATATATCTTTCTAATATACTCGAGTGTTTATAGTTTCTGGCTGCTCCCCTCCGTACCTGCACCAGCGTGTCGGTGTCGTTTCACTCGGCCACCGACACCTACGACGAGGCTGGGACACAAAAGCGGCGACGAAGTCGGGACACAAAACTTTCTTGTCACTGGTTTTTATAATCAGAATGCTATGAAATTACTGATTTCTTCAATTAGTTTTCTTTCACCCCATTTTCACAAATTGTTACTGAATGTAAAAAGCTGATCCCATTCACACAACATGTTACACCACATTTATGCCTCTGAACAGACTGCACAAGTGCAGTAGCAAATGTACCAGGGATCTGGTTATGTTTTCGATGAGTGAACGGATACATGTGCAAGAGTCACAACAGTACTTCTGTGAATTCTTGCATCAGTGATGCAGGCACATATAACAACTTCAGCCCCACATCTGTGGCTACAGGCACCTGGTACAAGTATACATGGCAAATCACTCTGTGTAAGCACTTTAATTTGGCACTTAAGGAAACACACTGATGGCTTGAACAGGTAGAATCGCTTACTGCACAGGTGGGCAACGAGCGTTCTCGGAGCCACACGCACGAGAGTACGCAGAGCCATGAGCAGCTGGTGTCTGTCTCTTAGATCATGCTGTAAAGACGAGATGACGTTGTGCACAGCCAAAGCAGTAGCATAGCTGCAGCAGTGCACCTGGTTGAGTGTGTTATGAATAACAAAGATAATAGTGGGTCCATTCCATGTCAAATCGCCTAATTTCTGAAAATTTTCCTGCTCAATCATCACAGATTTTGATGAAATATTAATGAACATTCGCCCGTGTCACCAATCAACATTGGTAAATTTTAAGGCTCGTCAAAGCAATAGTGGCCAAGATATAGTTGGTTGTTCCATGTCATACGTGACTTTGCACAGGGCAAGCGTGAATTTCTCAGAAATGAGGTGTTGGAGCTCTGACAATATTTTGTTGAACGAAATGACATTTGGCCGTCTTTTACAACTGTATGCGTTGTCTTGGGAATAATAATGAAAACAATTTTACATATCATATACAGCCAGAAAATTTCAGCCAAAGTTTTTTTTTTTTTTTTTTTTTTTTTTTTTTTTTACGGAAGTGGCGTTGTATATGTATAACCAATAAAATATCCTAGAAACAGAAAATCCATTTGCCTGAGACAAAGAGTCCGAAATCACCCAATGGACTGGGGTGATTTGGGACACTTGTGTTTTCAATCTCTGTCCATCGTTTCGAAGTGTATGGGGTGATTTCGGACAAAATTTGCCTTTTCTTAAAAATCCTACTTACTTTCTATTTGATTTTAGTGACTTAAAATATTTTAAGGACGTCCATCAGTAAAACAAGGGATTAGGACTGAGATACGGAATTTTATTTATTAAAGGCTTTTCTATATGTTAATTTTGCACAATGAATATCTCAAACTGCTTTCTTTAAAATTTATAAAATAATTACACTGATCTTTAAGACCTTTCTTACTTTTATATGTTCTCGGCATTGTCCGAAATCACCCCACAAAGTAAACAATTTTGAAAAAAACCTTCGTTACTTTGAAACTTTACACAAAACTCGTGAAACTGGTACCAAACTTATCACAGTGCCACAGCCTACCAATCTAGTTGGCAACTGATACTACATTTCTTTTCTTCCAATCACAACAACAAAGTTTCTGCTCCATAACACAGCAAGAACTTTTGACGATGACACTGTCCGACTGATTATTGCGTCGGTAAACAATCGATCCGAATGCAGGAATTACAGTTTGGTGCATAAAATAAGCAGCGCACAGAGGTGCCAAGAAGTGACAATTCGTTGCTATGCAGTGGGAAAGAATATAAACCATATCGTCAGAAATCACTCCAGTGTCCTAAATCACCCCGTTTGACGGTACTAAAGCTATGGCAAACATGAAACTTGGCATATGGTGTAGTGGCACAAACTAAAATCCCTATTCTATCACCTTGAGATACCCAGAGCATTGCTATTTAATTATAATTGGGCCTATTTAAGACAGAAGCTGCCGCCAGAATCTGTCTGTTTCAGATTCTGGTAGAGGCTGCAGCAGCAAGTAGGCAAAGAAGCCATTTATACACAGTCAAAGAAGTCCCAGGATATATATTTCATGGTTAAACAGTGTACATAGTTATTGAAACAAAAGACTGTATTATTGATTATTCTGGTGTTGAATGTCAAGCATGTAAAACTTTCTGAATATTAATCTGTGTAGTTATCACTATAATAAATAGTGAATTTTAAAGTTACTTCTTCCCTCTAAAGTTTTATTCAGTGATATACTTCAAGAGAATATTATATAAAGACATTTTTATGAGAATCACAACTAAAGAAGAAAACTGATAGAGGTACCTATCTCTATACATAATGATTCATTCCAACCAAGTAACTCTTCAGTAAGGAAGATATATTTCTATTCAGTCTTCACCAACTTGTGCTAGGCTGAACTTCATAAAAAGAACTGTTGCATTGGTTAATAATTCCAGGCTATTTGCATCACAGAAGCCAACACATGTAATAGTTCAATAGTAACCTAACAATACAAGGTTCTCAAAGATACAGTGTTGTTTAGGTATCACTTTCCAATACTGAATTAAGAGCAAAGTTGAAGGTTTTAGAAAAAGATAAAATGCAATATTTTTGACCTTATTTTGCAAAAGGTTATGTTCTATAAAATTTTCCAAACTGGCCTGAATTGAAAGACCATTATTTGAAATGCATAAGAAGTGTAATTGATCATACAGTGCGAACTAACAATGCTAGATACTGTAATTTGAGTCAAAGTTGAATACGTAAATCACAGTACGGACAAAATGTTAAACTTTGGATTCTTGAATCTGCTGAAGTAAATGTATGCTGAACAGTAAACTTAAGTACTTAATAAGTTGGCAGCACAGGGAGGTGGCATAAAAAATTTCAGTCTCCTACTGTTTTCCAGTATTGTACAAAATTGTCGTAAACATGACGATTTTTGTGAGAAAGTGAAAATAGGGTATATATTACACTTCTTTTAGAAATATCTGTTTCTAGTAAAGCTTTGAAACCAATCTCATATGAAACATGTTTCAAGGAACAACTGATAGATACATGGGTTTAATTCCCCAACATTGACAAACAATGCTTCATAAATTGAACCAAACTAGGTGGAAAAAATAGTGCTGTGAAGAAGGTTTTACTTTTGTGTTTTTATACATCTTTTACTCCCAGTGTAAAATATTATTCACACACTGCTTTCTTGATTTCTACAAAAATCAATTCAAACTCTTCATTTTTGTAAAATCACAGTTGAATGCAGAGAATAGTAGACACAGGTCTTCAAATTGAAATCCCAGCACTGCCCGCAGACATACTTGGTTTCTAGATCATGTGTTGTTAATAGTGGTCCTTACAAGGTATTGTAAAATTTAGATGAACTATTTCCAGTGTTATCAATTCTGTCTGAAATGGATGCCAGTTTATCAATGAATGATGATCCAATGCCTGAATGGTGATCATAAAGAAATTATCCTCAAAATGCCACAAGGGCACCTTCCATTTGAAGAAGTCTGGTGTTGTGGACAGTTGGTCAGTAGAGCAAAAAGTACTTGTTGCTCTATGAGCAGAGATCAAGCTTAAGGATCATGACCAAATATGCCTGCACCACAAAGAAAAATATCACAATAAGTATGAGATAATGTAAGGCAATATTGTGAGAAATTACTTGTTGTTGAGGTCTTCAGTCCGCAGACTGGTTTGATGCAGCTCTTCACGCTACCCTCTCCTGTGCAAGTAACTTAATCTTAGAATATGTTCGGCTACCCACATCCTTTTCAATCTGCTTACTATATTCGAACCTCGGTCTCCCTTTACGATTTTTAACCCACACGCTTCCTTCTAATGCTAAGTTGACAATTCCTTGATGTCTCAGAACGTGTCCAACCAATCTAGCCCTTCTCTTAGTCAGGATATGCCAGAAACTCCTTTTCTCCCAAATTCGGTTAAGCACTTCCTCATTAGTTAGGTGATCTACCCATCTAATTCGTCTGCAGCACCACATTTCAAAAGGTTCTATCATCTTTTTATCTAAACTCCTTATCGTCCACATTTCAAATGTTCAAATGTTTGTTAAGCTTATGGGACTTAACTACGTGGTCATCAGTCCCTAAACTTACAAACTACTTATCAACTACCTTATACTAAGGACGGCACAAATATCCATGCCCGAGGGGGGGATTCGAAACTCCGACCTTAGTGACTGTGCAGACCGTGACTGGAGTGCCTCAGTCTCCTCGGCCACCGCGGCCGGCTCGTCCACATTTCACTCCCATACAATGCTACACTCCAGACAAATGCTTCCAGAAAGGACTTCCTAACATTTAAATTAATATTGGATGTTAATAAGTTTCGCTTCTTTAGAAATGCTTTTCTCCCCATAGCCATTCTGCGTTTTATATCTTCTTTACTTTGGCCATCAGAAGTTACCTTGCTATCCAAATAACAAAATTCGTATACTACTTTTATTGTCTCATTACCTAATCTAATTCCTTCAGCATCGCCTGATGATCTGACCATTGCATTCCATTACCTTCATTTTCCTGTTGTTAATGTTCATCTTATATCTTCCTTTCAAGACACTGTCCATCCCATTCAATTGCTCTTCCAGATCTTTTGCGGTCTCTGACAGAATTACTATGTCATCAGCAAACTGCAATGTTTTTATTTCTTCTCCCTGCACTTTAATTTCCTCTCCAAATTTCTCCTTCCATTCCTTCACTACTTGCTCATTGTACAGATTAAACAACATTGGGGAAAGGCTACAACCCTGTCTTACTCCCTTCCCAACCACTGCGCCCCTTTCTTGTCCTTCGACTCTAATAGCCGCCTTCTGGTTTTTGTATAGGTTGAATATAACTCTTCGTTCCCTATATTTTACCCCTGATACCTTCAGAATTTGGAAGAGTGTATTCCAGTTGACATTGTCAAAAGCTTTCTCCAAATCTACAGACGCTAAAAAACATAGGTTTCCTTTTCCTTAGCCTATCTTCTAAGATAAGTTGTAATGTGAGTATTGCCTCCCATGTTCCTACATTGCTCCTAAATCCAAACTGATCTTCCCCAAGGTCAGATTCCACAAGTTTTTTCATTCATCTGTAAATAATTCGTGTTAGTATTTTGCACCCATGACTTATTAAACTGATAGTTCTGTCATGTTCACACTTGTCTGCACTTGCTTTCTTTGGAATTGGAATTACAATATTATTCTTGAAGTCGGAGGGTATTTCCCCTGTCTCATACATCTTGGATACTAGGTGATACAATTTTTTCATGACTGGCTCTCCTAACGACATCAGCAGTTCAGACAGAATATCATCTACTCCAGAGGCCTTGTTTCGGCTCAAGTCCTTCAGCACTCTGTAAAATTCTTCTCGCAGTATCCTATCTCCTATGTCATCTTTTTCCACCTCGTTTTCCATTTCTAGAATACTGCCTTGAAGTTTATTTCCTTTGTATAGGCTCTCTATATATTCCTTCCACAATTCAGTCTTCCCCTCTTTGCTTAGTACTGGTTTTTCCGTCCAAGCTCTTGATATTCATACAGCTGCTTTTTTTGTCTCCAAATATCTCTTATTTTCCTGTAGGCAGTATATATCTTTCCTTTGTTATGCATTCTTCTACGGTTCTGCATTTGTCCTCTAGCCACACCTGCTTAGTCAGTCTGCACTGCCTGTCAATCTCATTTTTCAGATGTTTGTACTCCCTTTTTCCTGTTTCACTTGCTTAATTTTTATATTTTCTCCTCTCATCAATTAAGTTCAGTATATCCTGTGTTATCCAGGGATTTCTATTTGGCCTTGTCCTTCTGCCTATATGGTCCTCTGCAGCCTTCACTGCTCTCTCTCTCAAAGCTACCCATTCTTCTTCTAATGTATTACTTTCCCCCGTTTCAGCCAATCGTTGCCTAATGCTCCCTCAAACTCTCAACCACCTCTGGTTCCTTCAATTTGTCCAGGTTCCATCTCCTAACCTTTCTACCTTTCTGCAGTCTCTTTAAGTTTTAATCTGCAGTTCATAACCAATAAGTTATGGTCAGAGTCTATATCTGCCCCTGAATATGTCTTACAGTTTAGAACCTGGTTTCTAAATTTATTCCTTACCCATTATAAAGTCAATCTGGTACCTTCCAGTGTCTCCTGGTCTCCTCCACGTATACAGCCTTCTTTTATGATGATTAAACCAAGTGTTGGTGATCATTAAATTGTGCTCTGCGCAAAATTCTACCAAGCAATCTCCTCTTTCATTCCTTTTTCCCAGCCCACAGTCACCTACTACATTTCCTTCTCTTCCCTTTCCTATTACTGAGTTCAGTCCCCCATCACAATCAAGTTTTCGTCTCCCTTAACTTTCTGAATGATTTCTTTTATCTCCTCAAACATGTCTTCAATATCCTCATCATCAGCCGTGCTAGTTGGCATATAAACTTGCACTACTGTGGTTGGTGTTGGCTTCGTGTATCTTTACTACGATAATGCGTTCACTATGCTGTTAACAGCAGTCCTATTTTCTTATTCATTATCAGACCTACTTCTGCATTACCACAAACTGATTTTGTATTGATAACCCTGTACTCACCTGACCAGAAATCCTGTTCAACCTGCCACCGATCTTCACTAATCCCTACCATATCTAACTTTAACCTATGCACTTCTCTTTTCAAACTTTCTAGCTTACCTACACAATTAAGGGTTAAGAACATTCCACGCTCCAACCCGTAGAATGCCTGTTTTGTTTTTCTTGATGATGACAGGCTCCTGAGTAGTCCCCGCCCGAAGATCCGAATGGGGGACTATTTTACCTCCATAATATTTTACCCAAGAAGACGCCATCATCATATAGTCATACAGTAGAGCTGCATGTCCTTGGGAAAAGTAACGACTGTAGTTTCCCCTTGCTTTCAGCCGTTCGCAGTAACTGCATGGCAAAGCCATGTTTGCTGATGTTACAAGGCCAGCTCAGTCAATCATCCAGACTGTTGCCCCTGTAACTACTGAAAAGGCTGCTGCCCCTCTTCAGGAACCACACTTTTGTCTGGCCTCTCCACAGGTACCCCTCCACTGTGGTTGAACCTATGGTCCAGCTATCTGCATCATTGAGGCACGCAAGCCACCCTACCTCGGCAATGTCTGTGGTTCATGGGGGTGGGAGAAATTACTTATGAATTTAAAAATACATGCAACATAACACAGGCACAGGTTGCTGTAGTGTAGTCTGTTGCCACAGTAGATACTTTCAAATTTGTCGATTTTCAGGTTTTATTAGTGATTTTATGGATGCTTGGTAACTCATTCATTACAAGTGTAAATATATTAAATACAATTATGGAAAACAAATTGTCAAAAAGCAAATTAAATGAGATGCACATTTGTAATTTTACAAAAATCTAAAGTTTGAACTGATTTTTGTAGAAATCAGGAAAGCAATATGTGAATAATATTTTATACACTGGGAAACCTTCTATGTTGCTAAGTTGTTGTGGGCAAAATTTCACATTTATCATAGTTTTTATAAAAGATATATAAACACCCAATGTAAAACCGTATTTGAAGAGCTCTTTTTTCGCTTAGTTTGCTTCAATTTAGGTAGCATTGTTTGTCAATGTTGGGAATTAAACCAATGTGTCTTTGAATCCTTAAAGCATGTTGTTTCATATGAGACAGGTTTTGAAGCTTTACTGGAAACCAGTGTTTGTAAAAGAAGGGTTGAATATACCCTATTTTCACTTTCTTACAAAAATCGTCATGTTTACACCAATTTTGTAGAATACTGGAAAATGTAGGAGGATGAAATTTTTTATGCCACATCCCTGTGCTGCCACCCTATTAAGTACTAAGTTTTACATTCAGCATGCATTTACTTTAGCAGGTAAGAATCCAAAGTTTAACATTTTCTCCATACTGTGATTAACCTATTCAACTTTGATTCAAATTATCTAGCATTGTTAACCCGCATTAGATGACCAAATACACTTTTTCAAGCAGTTAAAATAATGGTCTTTCTATCCAGCCCAATTTGGAAAGTTTTATAGAACATAAGTTTATAGCGAAATAAGGTCATAAATATTGCATTTTTTATCTTTTTCTAAAATTTTCAACTTTGTGCTTTATTCAGTATTGGAAAGCGATACCTAAATGAAACTTTATGTTTGAGAACCTTGTATTGTTAGGTTACTACATGTCAAGTTTCATGTCCGTCATAGCTTTAGTCCCAGAGATATAGGATGCTGAACTTTATTTTTTGGGCGGAGATTTTTTTAGCAACTTTGGCTGATTTTTTCTAGCTGTATATGATACTTAAAATCATTTTCATTATTACTCCCAATACAATGCGTGCAGTTGTACAAGATGGCCAAAGGTCGTTTCGTTCAAGAAAATACTGTCTGAGTTACAACAGCTCAAAGTTATGAGAGATTCACACTCGCCCTGTGCAAAGTCGCACTTGGCGTGAAACAACCAACTATATCTCAGCCACTATTGCTTCATCGAGCCTTAAAATTTACCCATGTTCATTGCAGACTTATGTTAATGTTGACATAAAATTTTAACAAAATCTGCAATGATCGAGCAGGTAGTGCTAGGTGAATTGACAAGGAATGACCCAGTGCAAACTCTTTAGTATCCAACTCGAATGAACGGATTGCACTGCTAAGGCGATCTCCTGAAAAATGCTTTTATGTTTATAAGTAAATAACTGTTACAGGAAGCGGTAGAAGTTGTTACAAGGCGAACTACTGGCCAAGTGCAGACATTGCACGTTTTCCTGCTTGAGCAGGAGCACTATTCATAGAGCCAATGTGTGCCCCCCACCCCCAATCACTTCCAACAGAGCAATATAGAAACAAAAATAAATTAAGCAAAATGAAGTGTCAGAGGTGTGTTCTTGAAGTAATTCACAGTGCAATATAGAAATCAAAAAACAGTTGGGCATCTTCAGTTTGGATAACAAATTATATTACTATAAAAGACAAGCAAATTAACAAGATAAAGAATGCCCAAAAATATTATGGAGGGCACAACATTTAGGACAGGGTAGGTTGTGATTATGACCAATTCATAAAAATAGTCCAGAGCAGTTATAAAATACAAAATGCACTTCATCTGACAGGAAACTGAATGACTGTTCCCTTGGTACTTACTAGAGAGAACCCACGAATTACCTCTTGTCCCAAATAATAGTCCCCACTGCTGTCTGAGCTTCCATCACTGTTTTCAGAGAGCTGGTGCACACGTTTCGTTGTGGTTGTGTCACCACTGCCACCGCCACTGCTCTCACTGTCACCATGATTGCGAGTAGGTACAAGTGTCTGCAGTGTCAGCATTGGTATATCCTTTGCAAAGGAATCACTGTTGTTGCACTCATCTATAGACAAAAATGCCAGTTAATTATGTAAGTACTGTAATTCATTATACATAAAATCAAATGTTCCTACTAGATGTGTTAATAGTTTTATGACTTATTTTTATTTCTAATTAGGGTTTTTCCTCACAAGTGTACTACTGATACTCCCACACTTTCTTATACTGAAAACTATAAACAAAGAACCATTCAAGAACCTACACCAGTCAAACAATTTACTGCAAACTCTGTACACACTATCTGAAGCTCAAGTGCAGTCACAAAATACCTGAAGCATTTCAAGGCACACTATATACTGCAATATTTGCACAGTAACTCTGTTGTTTACAACAATAATGAATTATACTACAAATGAAATTAAAAACTACAACAACAGCTCTATAATGACTGCTTGCCCAGATGATGATGTGGTTTTAGAAATTACACATACTATGAAATTTAAATTTGTTACTTGAAGTGTTTAAAGATAATTTACAAGCATAAAAAAGTTTTATATCACCCACCAAACAAAAGTTCTTTGGAAATCTATACAATGGTGAATCAATTTATAAAACATCATCTGACTTATTGACAAACAAAATCCAACAAATCACTTTGTTTGTATTCAAGTTGAAGCGAAAATCACTTTTTATTTTTTATTAGTGATAAACCCATTGTGTAGCAACCTCATTCAATGAACAGTTGTGATCCCTTGCAGGAATGCAAGCCTGCACTGTGGCATGCTGTGTAAGAATTTAACCACTGCTGGTCTAAACTCATCCTTCAATGGCATACTGCTCGAGTCCTGCAAATTGGTTGGTTGGTTGCTTTGGGGTTTGAAAGGGACCAAACTACTATGGTCATCAGTTCCTTTTTCCAATCACAGAGACAACATAATAGACTGCTAAAATAGGACATAATGTGTTAAACTAGATCAAACCGTAGATGGAAAATGTCAAATCAAAGAATCAACTAAAGGGATTTAAAAGAAAAGACCAGAGTGTCCAGGCTGGATGTTCACAGAAATAAAAAAATAGAAAGTCCAGCCACTCTGCAACACATTAAAATCACCTGCCTAATAATATTAAGCAGGAATTGTAGAATCCACTGTTACGAATAAAAGTGGAAACAGAATCAGCCACAGAGGCATTGTCACCTAAAACATGTTGTAAGGAGTCAGGAAGATTAAAAGTCCGCCTTTGAGGGGCGAAGGTTGGGCATTCAAGTAAGATGTGGGCAACTGTCAAAGGCGCACCACATCGACAGTGAGGAGGATCCTCGTGACGGAGAATGTGACCGTGCGTAAGCCAAGTATGGCCGATGCGGAGTCGGCAGAGGACAACAGAATCCTTGTGAGTATTCCGCATAGAGCACCTCCAAACGTTTGTTGTCTCCTTTATTAGTCACAATTTGTTGGGGTCTGTAGGGGCCGCCATTCTGTACTCCACAGACCAAAAACGCGACTATGTATCTTCAAACGGATGTCAGGAGCTGGGATACCTATATCCAGGATTGGTTTATGGGTAGCCTCTTTCGCTAACCTGTCAGCCATCTCGTTCCCAGCTATCCCAACGTGCCCTAGTGTCCAGACAAATGCTACCGACCGCCCACAACGGTCGATGTCGTATAGGGGTTCTTGGATGGCCTTTATCAAGCAATGGTAAGGGAAGCACTGATCGAGGGCCTGTAGACTGCTTAGGGAGTCACTGCCTATGAGGAAAGCCTCCCCAGAGCAGGAACGAATGTGATTGACTGTAGGAAGGATGGCTACCAGCTCAGCAGTGAATACACTGCAGCCATCCGGTAGTGAATGCAGTTCCTTATATCCAGCATGCGTATATGCAAAGCCAACACAATCATCTGCCCTCGAGCCATCAGTGAAGATTACTGTGGACACCTGGTACCCATCTAGAATTGACAGGAATTGTCCGCGAAGTGCAACAAAGCGTTTGGAGCAGTGTGTCAAGTTCAGTCGAAGTAGAGGTTGAGGTAGACACCATGGTTGTGTATGCAACTGGAATTTGAACAAAGATGGTAGAGGAAGAGACTCCAATTCACTCAGAAGAGACCTAACACGGACACTGACCGTCAAGCCCAATCTCTGTCACTGTTCTGGTATTTGAAGTACTCTGTTTGGAAAAAGTAGACGATAGTTGGCATGAATAGACATACCATATACCTGGGCTGTGTAATTTGCCAGCAGTTGTTGCTGCCCGATTCGCAGAGGAGGCACCCCAGCCTCTAGAAGGAGACTGTCCACAGGGCTTGTTCTGAAAGCCCCTGTCGCGAGTCTAACGCTGCAGTGGTGGATAGGACCCAGAAGCTGTAGCGCCGAGGGTGATGCGTAACCATATACTACACTCCCAAAATCCAGACGTGACAGATCAAGGGCTTTGTAACAGTGCAGCAGGGTACAGCAATCTGCACCCCAAGTGGTATTGCTAAGGCACTGGAAGATGTTGAGGTGCCGCCAGCACTTCTGTTTAAGCTGGCGAATATGTCGTATCCACATTAGCCGATCATCAAATTCCAGTACTAAGAAACGGCGAGTTTCTACTACAGTGAACAGTTGGTCGTTAATATAAAGCTCTGGATGTGGGTGGACCGTCCGACGCCGACAGAAGTGCATATCACATGTCTTGGCAGCTGAGAACTAAAACCCATGGGAGAGGGCCCATGTCTGTGCCTTGCATATGGTGCTCTGCAGCTGCTGCACATGCTAGAAGAGTTAAGATATATGCAGAAGTCATCAATGAACAATGAAGGTGATACTGACGACTCGACTGCTGCTGCTGCTAGGCTATTAAAGGCAACTAAAAACAGAGGGAAGCTCAATAGCGAGCCATGGGGGACACCATTTTTCTGGGTATGTAAGGAGCTATGGAATACCTCGACCTGTACACGGAAGGTACATAGAGTTAAAAAATTTTGGATAAAAAGTGGGAGTGAGCCCCGAAGTTCCCAGCCATGTAAGGCGGTAAGGACTGTGCAGCAGCACAAGTGCTCGGCAAAAGCCTCAGAGATGGCCCTGTGATTCATACAAACAGCTCCACGTATAGAGATCCCAGGAATTGCTGTCTGTGTCTACCATCCATACAGGCGTCGGATCTTCGTCCAGACTTAGGGAGGGGAGGTACGCGACCCTATGATGGAGACATACCTCTCCCAACATTCCTGTTTGCGCCTCTGTATTATCTGTCAAGCACGTGCTCGGAGACGTTTAAACGCGATTAGAGTATCAAGCTATGGCACTGAAGAGCACACCTACAGTCTCTGATGGCGTCCGCAACTTCCGACGACCACCAAAGCGCTGTCTTACTCCGGGAGCATCCACGAACGGGGCAATGCATGTTCAGCAGCAGATACAATCGTCTTAGTGACATTCTCTACCACTATGTCGATCATATCATTCAGGAGAGGTTCAAGAGTGACAGCAGAATGGAAGTCATCCCTGTTTTCCTTATTTACAGCCCATCGAGGGGAGAGTCCTGAGCACTGACGATGGGTTAGTGACAGAAAGATAGGAAAGTGGTCACTACCACACAAATCGTCATGAGTCCTCCAGCTGACAGATGGTAAGAGGCCAGGGCTGCAAATCGACAGGTCAATCGCCAAGAAAGTGTCGTGCATCACCCTGAAGTGTGTGGGGGCATCAGTGTTTAAGAGGCAGAGCTCAAGCTGGGATATTAAGTTCTCAACATCTCTGCCACGGCCACTAGCTATTGCACCACCCCACAAGGGGGTTATGGACGTTAAAATCGCCCAATAGTAAAAACGGCGGTGGGAGTTTGGGATATCAGTGCAGCTAATATGTTTGGTGATACAAGATCATCTGGTGGGAGATATAAGCTGCAGATAGTTACATCATGTGGTATCACTACTCTGACAGGCCCAGCTTTTAAAGGTGTCTGAAGGGGCACGGGTTCACTATAAACAGAGTTAAGGATGTACACACAGACTTCACCTGACACCCTACAATAAACGCTGCGACATTTGTAGTATCCCCTGTACCCACAAAGGGCAGGGGTCCGCATTGCCAGGAACCAAGTCTCCTGGAGAGCAATGCAGAAAGCAGGTGTGGTGCTTAAAAGTTGTCGTAATTCAGCCAGGTGTCAGAAAAAACCATCGCAGTTCCACTGGAGGATGATCTGGGAAGACATGAGGGTACTCAGGACAGCTTTTATACCTCAAGATCAGTTGCTTTCACTGCTGCTGGGGCTGTTAGATCAATGTCCATAGTTTCTGAGATACCGTCAAGATTCAGGTCCTCAGGGAACGCTGGAATCTCCACCTCGTTGTTAGAGACAGAGGTACAGGACAGTAGTGCAGGAACTACTATGGTCTCTGTCTTTTCACTACTTTTCTTTTTCTTCTTTTGTGTCTCTCGCTGCTCCTTCGGCTTGTCACGTTTGGTGGGCTTCGCTGACCCAGTCTCCGGGACTGAGTATGACGTCTAAACCAGCCTTCGTTGGCACTGTCTGCCACTCGCTGGGATCCACATTTCCAGCGGAGGAAGCCGAGGAAGGATGGGATGCAAGTGATCCTTTCCTTGCGAGAGGAGCCTGCTCCTTCTCTGGCTCAGGGGTGGGGACCGAGGTCCCTGGAGTTTGAGAGAGAACTGCTCCCAAAGTTGGAATTTTGGGAGCAACAAAGGAAGAGATTCCCCAACCATTTGGGGGAGGGGGGGGGGGTAGGGCCTGTTGGCCCACTGCAACCGGCTGAACAGTTAAGTGAGCTTGGCACTGTAGATAGCAATGATGAAGCAGCTGTAGCATAGTAGGTGACCATGTTTACAGGATGGAGTTTCAAGTACTTACGTTTAGCCTCCGAGTACGACAGTCTGTCCAAGGTTTTATATTCCATGATTTTCCTCTCTTCTTGCAAAACTGTCGATGTGGTGAGCAGGGCGCATGATGTTGGTTGCAGCTGACGCTGACTGGAGGAGGGGCACATGGGACGTCGAGATGAGATGCACGTGCGCATTCCCAGCAGGTTGGATTGGCATCACACCGGGATGACGTGCCCAAACCTCCAGCACTTGAAACAACGCATAGGGGGAGGAATGTAGGGCTTAACGTTGCAGCGGTAGATCATCACCTTGACCTTCTCGGGCAATGAATCACCCTCTAAGGCCAAGATGAAGGCACCGGTGGCAACCCTGTTCTCCTTTGGACCCCTAAAAATACGTCTGATAAAATTAACGCCTCGCCGCTCTAGGTTTGCTCGTAGTTGCAAAAGGAGGTCTTTATGGAATATAATGCCTTGGACCATGCTTAAACTCTTGTGAGATGTTATTGTAATGGGAACATCACCCAGCTTATCACAGGCAAGCAGTGCCCTTACCTGTGCTGAGGATGATGTCATTATGAGGACTGTCCCTGATCTCGTTTTAGACATGCCCTCGACCTCTCCATACTCATCTTCCAGGTGCTCCACAAAAAATAATGGCTTCATCGATTGAAAGGATTCTCCATCTGTTCTGCTACAGACAAGGTACTTAGGGGCATAAGCCTCACCTTGTTGATGAGCCCTATGTTCGTCCCATTGGGTGGCCAGAGAAGGGAATGAATGGGGGTCATATGTTGCTGCATTTAAATCAGGCCTTCCTCTCTTATAGATACTGGTTGTATGTCCGGCAACAATATGGGGTCTTTTCATGGTGTTCCGATGAGCAGCTGGGGAAAAGAGATCCACCCAGGCAGAGCCCCACTTGCCTGGGTAAGCCTTGTACAACTGCAGTGCGGCAGGTTCCTCAGAGGTTGCTCGCTAGCGACTGTTCGATCTCAACAGCCATGCATCTCCTTGGGACGTAGCACACCTTGAGATTGATAGGTATTTTTTATAGAGTTTGTACCGTCCTCACGACCTGGGTGATTAAGCCAAGATCCCTGGGCTCTGAAACGTACAATTTTCCACCATCGCACCGAACAATGGTCGCTGAAGCATGCACAGAGCTTACAGTATAGTGGACTGTTGGCACGACACAGCCCACGGCTCAGAACCCAGGGTCGCCAAACCCGAGTCCCCGAGGGGAGTCCTGCAAATTTGGTGGATGATCATGTTGTGCTCGCACAGCTCTCCCCCCCCCCTCCCCATCCCGAGCATGTTCAACTGAATTAAAATTGAGGGGAACATGCAAGCCAATCTAATGAGAAATTTGACGGTTTTCTGGAAATCATCTTAAATGATTAATTACGTCATCTTATGCTCATAACATGCTCTCCCCCCTCCCTCTCCCATGAATTTTTTTTATAAGAAACGTAAAATGAAATTCAAATAATTATAAAGCCTGTGAAAACACTATTTGAGACTTGGGTGACTGACAACAGCTGACATTATATTGCATCCACTGCCATAAAATTCATTAAAACTGATACATTGTTTGGAATTCACGTTTCTTAAAAATTTGTCTACAAATATTGCATACTACTGCACAGTACAGATTTAACTATAAAGACAACAGAGGAATTGTTTTTGCATATTCCAAACGAAGAGCGGTAAAATATAACAAACTTGCTGGAAGAGATCCAGATGAGATAGTGGTCATTTTGTGTGTGTACTATATTAGATTCCTGTTTGTTCCAGATTCCTATTTAGGAGTACCTCGTGCACGTAGAACATGGCAATCATGTGACGTTGGCATAAGTCAACTGCATCACACTGCAAATTTTTAGTTATGAAACCTTGATTTTATAAGAGCACAAAAGACTAATCAAGTCCTATGTGTTTCGAATTTCACTAACATCTTGATAAATGGTTTTCTACAATGTTGATACTGCTAACATAATCACATAAGGCTGCCAAGACGGGAATAAAAGTTTACCTGAAATTAAGCGAAGTGTGCAATGCCAACCTATGAGCAATACAAAAGTGCCACAAGGATGCCTTGTCCACTTTCTACACTCTAGCCCATATTGTATAATCATACATAAGGCATTTCACAGTTTTTGAAGTTACAACTTGCTACCTACATCAGAGCTAGTAAAAATTAAATTACTTTCTTAACTTCATGTTTTATTGCATAATTTGAAGAATAACACTAAAGTCTGTTGAGATGAATAATTAGCTTTAAAATGTAGGTATGTTTTAGTTAAAATGCAGTTTTCATGTTTCTTATTTCTGACACAAATTTCTGGATAGTTTTTGAAGAAACCTGATACCACAAACACATTAACTTTCCACTATCTGTCTTCACAAAATTATTTTCGTTTCTTATGCATAAAGTGTAAATTCTTTTTACACACACACACACACACACACACACACACACACACACACACACACACACAAAATAAACCATACACAGAGAAAGTGAGGAAAGATCTGGCAACTTTCACCAACATGCTATAATACAGGTTGTATAACTTCTTCAGTTCTGAAGCAACCAGCCAGTCTAACAATTTTCGTTGCCCCTTAATCTGGATATGAAATAATCCCCTTCCTCCTCCCCCTCTCTCCTTTTACTGCTGAGGTCATTAGCATCCGAATCAAAACTGGGATATACCCAAGGATAACAAGACTATATAAAAACAGCTAAAAACATAGAATAAAAACAACAAAGGGAAGAGCTAAATGTCCTTTGACAAATTGGTTAAGTTGATAAACTTCAATACTCAAGCAGCAGCCCGCGCATCATCAGCTAAAAGTTCTTCCAGTGTGTCCGACAGATGTAGTGCAATCCGAACAGGAGTAAAATTGGAACACAACAATAAAACATGGTGCACTGACAGTGGGCGGCCACAGGAACATAACGGAGCGGGGCCACCAGTGAGCAAGAGGCGGTGGCTGAACCAGCAATGTGCGATCCGTAACGGGGCCAGGATGATCTCTTCTCACCGCGAGCGGCGTGAGGAGGTCATACAAGTCACCGGGAGAGATTTAATGGTCCGAAGCTTATTATTTGCAAGCGAAGACTACACATTATGCCATGACGATATAAGGCGACGGGAAAGAGCCCCATGAATATCATGCAATGGGACACAGTACGTAGCTGTCCGAGGTAAGAGAGTTGCAGCCTTGGCAGCGGCATCAGCAGCCTCGTTACCAGGCACGCCTGCGTGGCCAGGTACTCACAGGAGGTGAACACGAGGGCTGTCGGCAGCTAATAACTGAAGGGAGCGGTTGATTTGGTGCACAACAGGAAGGGCAGAAAAGGGATCACTCAGACTCTGCATGGCGCTGAGGGAGTCAGAGCAGATGACATAGGAAGGAGAACAGTGTCGGCAGATAAATAGTACAGCCTGATAGAGGGCAAAAAGCTCAGCTGTGAAATTCAAGCAGTAGTAATTAAGTCTGTATTGAGAACAGTCATCCCCGACGACAAACACACATCCGACACCTTCATTGGTCTTTGAGCCATCCGTATATATGAAAACAGAATTTTCGAGCCGTGCACAAAGTTCAAGAAACCTCGAGCAGTAAACAGCATCCGAAGTACTCTCCTTCGGGAGTGGGTGAGTTCGAGGTGAACGCGAACTTGAGCCTGAAGCCAAGGTGGCACTGGGCTCTCACCTATGTGAAATGTGGAAGGGAAAGTAAAATCGAGCTGCCGAAGCCAGCAACGAAAGCGGACTCCATGAGGGAGTAGGGCTATCTCGGACAGTCTGTATTGGCTATCGAGGGAGTTGTTAAAGAATGACAGATAGGAAGGATGGTGGAGCATCGAAAGCAAACGGCATGCATACCGACACAGCAATATGTCTTGTCGATAGCGTAAAGATAATTCGGCAGTTTCAGCATAGAGGCCGTCAACGGGGCTTGTGTAAAAAGCTCCTATCGCCAGGCGTAACCCCCGATGGTGAATCAAGTGTAGAAGGCGTAAAATGGACGGCCGTGCGGAAGAGTAAACGAAGCATCCGTAATCCAATTTTGAGTGAACAGTGGACCGGTAAAGGTGAAATAGGACAGTTCTATCGGCTCTCCATGATGTGCCGCTGAGAACACTAAGGACGTTAATGGAATGAGTACACCGGTCAGCCAGATAGGACACATGCAGAGACCAGCAGAGTTTCCTGTCCAATATTAGTCCTAAAAATTTCGTCGTCTCCACAAAAGGCAGAGTGATGGGGCCAAGATGGAGAGACGGCGGAAGAAACACTTTGTATCTCCAGAAATTTATACAGACTATTTTCTCACTGGAGAACCGGAAGCCAATGGCGACACTCCAAGAGTACAGACGGTCTGGACAACGCTGAAAACAGCGTTCCAGGAGACACATGCTCTGGGCACTGCAGTAAATCCCAAAGTCGTCCACAAACAGGGAGCCAGAGACGTCAGCCGGAAGACAATTCATAATTGGGTTGATTGCTATGGTGAAATGTGCCATACTCAACACAGATCCTTGTGGTACCCCATTCACCTGGCAAAAGGTATCCGACAAAACAGAGCCCACTCATACCCAGAACCTTCGATCTAGTAAAAATCCTTGAATAAAAAGGGGGAGGCGGCCGCAAAAACCCCTTGTATGGAGCGTGCGGAGAATACCTGCACTCCAACAGATGTCATAAGCCTTCTCCAGATCAAAGAACACAGCCACCGTCTGGCGCTTACGCAAAAAGTTATCGATAATATAGGTCGACAAGGTAACGAGGTGGTCGATAGCAGAACGATGCCTACGAAATCCGTATTGGACGTTGGTAAGGAGATGGCAAGATTCGAGTAGCCAAATCAGCCGAGCATTAACCATGCGTTCCATCACCTTGCAAACGCAGCTGGTGAGAGAAATGGGGCGATAACTGGAAGGAAGATGGTTGTCCTTCCCTGCACACCTGCTTGTGGGGACCTGACTTTCAATCCATATGCGATTATAAGTGCGGAGGAGAAAACATTTACCCACAAGAGAAAGGTTCTTCAGCATCTGTATATGAATTGCATCAGGCCCTGGAGCAGAAGATCGGGACACGGATAGAGCACGTTCAAGCTCCTGCATAGTTAAGGTGACATTGTAACTTTCCTGATTGAGAGATTGGATGGAAGGTGCCCATGCCTCTTCTGTCTGTTTTCGAAGGAGAAAGGCGGGGTGGTAATGTGCGGAACTCTAGACCTCTGCAAAAGATTGACATAAAGCATTGGATATATCGGCTGGGTCCACGAAGACTTCATTTGCGACGGTCAAGCCAGGAACCGGGGAGTGGACCTTAGTGCCGGATAACTGGTGCAGGCCCCCCAGACAACAGAAGAAGGAGTAAGTCTGTTAAATGAACTAGTAAAAGCAATCCAGCAGGCCCGTTTGCTTTCCTTGATGACTCAACGGCATTGTGCTCGTAGATGTTTGTAATTGATTCAGTTCGCCAACATTGGGTGGCAGAGGAAAGTGCGTAGAGCACGTCTCCGGGCTCTAATAGCATCGTGACATGCCGCAGTCCACCAGGGGACTGGGACTCGACGTGGAGAAAACGAAGTACGTGGAATGGAATATTCGGCAGCATTGAGAATGACTTCCATGAGGTATTCGACCTGACTGTCACAGCTGGGGAAGTTCCCATCATGGAAAACCGCCAGTGAGGAGAACAGCCCCCAGTCAGCTTTAGAGATGTTCCAACTAGCGGAACCCGGAGGTAGGGTATGATGGAGGAGATGAATTATACAGGGGAAATGGTCGCTCGAGTATATATCAGAGAGAGCATACCACTCAAACTGACAGGCAAGTTGAGCAGTACATATCGAGAGGTCCAAGTGAGAAAAAGTACGCATCGTGTCTGAAAGAAAGGTTGGTGCACCTGAGTTTAGGCAGACAAGATTAAGACGGTTGAGAATGTCCCCTAAAAGGGAGCCTCTCTGGCAAGAGGCTAGAGAACCCCATAGGGGGTGGTGGGTGTTGAAATTGCGTATCAACAAAAAGGGGGAAGGAAGTTGGGCAACGAGTTGCAGCACATCTGCCCTAGTAAAGGCAGAAGACAGTGGGGTATAGATGTTACAAAGAGAGAAGGAAAAGGTGGGGAGAATGATGCGGATGGCAACTGGCTGTAGTTGAGTGTGCAGTGGAAGAGGATGGTAGTAGATGTCATCTCTAATGAGCAACATAACCCCTCCATGAGATGCAATACCGTCCACAGGGGGCAGGTCAAAGCACACGGAGGTATATTGTGAAAAAAACTGTCGTCGCATGGGGCAGCTTCCTACGCCAGTAAAGGACCAGATGATCAGTCAGCAGTAGCATGCCCCGGCGAGACAGACGAAGATCGGGTGGTGCCACTGCTAGATGGCGTGACAGTTAAGACGCGCCGTGCCGGTGAAGGAGAGGAACTCTTTTTCTGTGTGCCTTCTCAGAGGAATGACGATGAGATGTGTGTGCAGACGTAGGTTGTGCAGGCTCAGATCTTAAGAAATCTTCAGGGACAGGCTCTTTCTTGGAAGTCCGGGCATCCGATTTAGATGTCCGTGATTTGGGAAGAGCTGCTGATGACTGTTTTTCGGTGAGAGGAGGTGAGTGGAGGTGAGTGGAGAGGTTGCTCGGGCACTCTTTGGGCTGGCCGATGTCACAACCGTGTCACTAAAAGTAAGGTCACACGTTTGTGTGCCAACCTCCTTAGTAGGACAAGGAGAGGCAAGAACAGCGCTGTATTTACCTGCTCGGAGCTCAGCGGGCTTTCAACTGGCTAGTATCTTCCGCGCAGCAGAGGTCGAAAATTTTTAACATACTCTTGATTTCTTGGTTTACCCGCTTCTCTGGATGAAGCAGCATGGTCCCCATGCAGTTGACACAGCGAGGGGATGGAGGCGGACAGTCCCCCTCACGAGCGTCCCTGCCGCAGGTGACGCATTTGGCTGCATGGGGACAAGACTCACGCTTATGATTGTACTGGTAACAACGTTTAGGATTCAGGATATAGGGGCGAACTGATATGATTTTGTATCCTGCTTTGATTTTGGAAGGGAGCTCCACCTTGTCAAATGTCAAACATACGGTTTGGGTTGGTATCAAACCTGTATCAGCCTTTTTCATAACCCTATGGACAGCTATGATGCCCTGATCAGTCAAGTAGTCCTTTATTTCTTCGTCCGATAACCTGTCGAGGGATCGAGAGTCTACCACCCCACGTGACTAGTTATGGGTACGCTGGGCTTCGACTTTTACCGAGAAAGTGTGCAAAAGTGTGGTGCGGATCAGTTTTTGAGTCTGAAAGGCATTATCTGTTTCTAACAGCAAACTCCCATTACGTTGTCGAGAACATTTTTTCAACGGACCGGCAATGGCATCTTACACCATTCTGAATAATGGAGAGATTGACCTTAGAGAAATCATGACCTTCAGTACGAGTAACGATCAGAAACTTAGGAACGTTTAGTAGTATTTTCTTTGTTATCGGCATCTAACTTTCGTTTCTGGGTCAAAGTCAAAACGGAAGAGAGAGAGGTGATTGCGGAAGCGGTCATGATTACCGGTGTCTCCGATGGCGCACTCCTTCCTGATGGGGACCCTCACTGACGGCTACCCCACCTGAGGTGATTGTTCACACCTCTGGTCACACCTCCCGAGAAACAGATGGGGGGACTAATTGGCATGGTCGGAAGGTACCAGCTCAGTTAATCGCCCCTCCCTGGGCCTGGCCTTTACCAGGGGGTACATATGTGCCCTACTTGTCTACTCTGAGTGTTATCCGGTCACCTGCTACACATGGGAATGTGTGGGTTGGCATTCAGACAGGGGGGAAGGAAGAAGAATAGAGGATGGAAAGAGGGAGATAGAAAAGGGAGAATCTCAAACACTGAAGCGGAGATGATAAGGATGGCTCCAAGGTAGGTAAAACAGAGTAAGAAGAATGAGCGGAAAAAACTAGTGAAAGGAGGGAAGGACTAGTAGGAAAAGGAAAGCGTAGAAAAGAAGATGACCTGAATTTACTCAGACACCTGTCTGCAGACAAGGCACGAATCCAGGGGGGAGTGTGAAGCAGCCTGGGGAAGAAGAAAGCTACTTCGGCTCGGGGCCCCGTGCGCGCCATACACTTACCCACAAAAGAGCTGTGGGCCCCCTTTGGGGGTTCCTCCTCCCTGTCACTGTCTTCACAAATAATACCATATCAAACTGATTAAACAGAAAAATATGTACAAGTACTATACTCGGGCATTCTAGCCCTTCATTTTGTGTAATATTGTCTATGCTGAGAAGTACCACATGTGAATAACACCTTTGGGTAAAACTCAGAAAAGAAGAGGTCCAATCACAGATATTACCAGCAAATCCTCCAGTGTATGTCTTCAACCAAGTCCTGTATGCTGCATTTAGTATTTGGTACTTGCTCTAATAATACTTTTTCCATGCCATTTCTGGTTGAATTCTAGCGGATGAATCAGCTGAAGATGTGTAAAGGTGTTTTGTAGGATTAAATAAGAAAAGTTGTAATTGACTATGAAACATAAATGACATACTCTAGCACAGAAGCTGCAACAGCTTTCAAGACTTTTGAGAACTCGACACAAAACACCAATCACCCCACTAACTCAGACAGCTCTGCACATTTGCGATTCTGGCAGTTTGGAAGCTCCATAAAAAAAATCTCCAATTAGAGTCTGCTAATCAGATTGCTAGCTGTCATTGCTTATACAGGGAACAGCCACACCAAGTAGACATAAGCAGGAGAAGGCGCAGCTTATATACAGCTCTGGCCATGGGCGTGAAACTACTGACAGCGGCTAGAACAAACCAAAAGTGTATGGATAAGGTACTGAAGCCGTAATGTTAAAAACAAAACTGGTGTTCATTGAGATCTGTTATATGCACTAATACTGTGGAAGGATACAACTACCTGGAAATGTAGGCCTGACTTTTTCATAAATATGTCACCTTTTCTGACTCTTACAATTCTGATCTCCAGTGTTTCTAGAAAATAACATTTACAGGTAAGCCCAGATCGCCATCTGCCAATTAGGCACTCTTCTATAATACATTTATAACTTCTGTTTTTGTATTGTGATGGTGTCGCCAGAGTGTCTACCAACAACAGAATTTCAATCATGTAATTTAATCTTCAAATTTAATGACCTTTTATTTAAGCTTTAATTACATAAAAATAAGATATGTTTAGTAAGAATAATGACCGAAAATACTATCTGAATGCAATAATCATCATCGAGAATAACAACTATCTGAGCTATATTTTTAACATAGGAAAATAGCTTATTGTGCAGTACCAGATCAAAGGATGAAACTGTTGACAATGCCTGCCTGCATGATAAAGTCTGAAGTTGTCATGTATAAAATTGAATTCTTCCCTTAAAGAAAAAAAGAAAAATAACACGATGCCTGTCTAGGGCATCACAGATTCACCACCTTTCTGTAAATGACAGAATGCTGCTTCTGTGCAGCATTACCTGATTCCCTCCACACAAATTGTTGACAGTCATCTGGAATCAGACATATGTGGCAGTCATCTGTGAAAACATTTTGCCAATATTCCATAGTCTATTCTCTGTTATTTTGTGCCCACCTGTACTGTGTGGTATGGTGTTTTGGTTTAAGGGCCAGGCCACTCCATGGCCATCTAGAATACAGAAAGTTGTTGTGGACTTTGCATCATACAGTCCAGTCATCAAGGGTCATCACAAAGTCAGTGTGTATCCTAGTGACAGTCTAGTCAGGTTTCCTTTGGGCAAGAAGTCTTAACTACTGGTTGTTTGTCGCAGTTGTGCCATGCCAACCAGTACAGTACAAGTCGTGAACACTACCCATGATTCCAGGTCCTTACCACATCACTGACTCACAACTACTTATCCCGATGAAATTCCTTGCAGACAAAGCAACAATTAACATGCAGTCAGACATTGATAATATTCTTTTCAGCATTCAAGAGTATATATAATGTCTTGAAACACCTCATACTGTTCCTCCACTTTGTACTGAATGAAGGTATGAATATTATTGCCTTACATTCAACAGATTGTAATTTCAAAAGATGTGAATATAGGCAACTTTCTTTGTGAATTTGAAATATATAAACATTTTTGACCATTTCAGGTCATTGAAATAAATGCAATGGCATAAATGAAAATTTGTGCTGGACTGCGATTTGAACCAGGATTACCCGCTATGGTCCAGCGGTCGCCTTAACCAATTAGGCTATCCAGGCATGCTCCCCTTCCAACCCAAATTCTCAACTTACTGCACACTATGATAGTAATTCCCCCCGCCCATAAGTAATTCTTGATTGCAGCCTACACTGGATTACCGCAAGGGATTGGGCGTATTAATGAATCCACACTTAAATTACCAGTTGCTGTTGGGGACATATACACAATTATTGATAGGTGACTGACATATTAATATGCTCGAACCCTTGCAGGTATCCAGTATAGGCTGTGAGCAAGAGGAACTATTGGGCAGGGGAAACTACCATTGTACTGTGCTGTAAATTTAGAATTTGAGGGAAGTATGCCTGGATAGCCTCAGGGGACTGCTGGCCAGAAATGGGAAATCAGAGTTCAAAGTCATGTTCAGGACAAATTTTCATCTTTACCATTGGGTTTATTTCAATGTCCTACAATGACTGAAATGATTAGATATTTCTAATTTGTAAAATTATGGCTGTTAGTCAACAAGTGATGTCTGTTCTTTTGAGCATGTCCAGAAGGAACAGACACCATATCAATGAAAGTTTCTTTATATTTCATGCCAGTTTAAAGGATCAAGTTTTTGGAATGATGTCAATATAGGCCTAGGAAGGATGTGTTGGTTGGGTTTAAAAGGGACCAAACTACTGAGGGATGTGTATAGCATACAAATGTGATGCAATTTTTTTAATAAGTTTTATTTGTGTATTATGACAGTATATGATGTTTTGGGCACACAAGAACTAGGTCTTTAGCACCCTTACAATGTCAATAGGCGACAAGTGTGACCCAAGTAAAGAGAAAATGAATAAAAACTAATGAAACTGTATAGGCAGCTAAAAAAACACACAAACACATTGCATATCACCAATGCAAGTTTGTCGACTAAAGTAAACAGTTCTTAAATACAGTACCCGAGTGTCGTAGTTGGTTGATCTCCGGAATAAAAAGGATGAACCAGCCACTTTCCAACACACAAACCTCCAGCCTACAAACTTAACCCAGATAATTCACAAAATTTTAATACATTATCAGCTAAAACAGAGGACAGAGCACTGCCAAGATTCACTGCTTCCCCTCAGAACTGTATAAAACACACTCAAAGTGTGGTGAACACTGATTTGCACACCATAGTCCCCCTATAACTGGCTGGGTATGTCAGTTCGAAGATCGGAGGAAAGCAACGGCATACCTCCTCCAAACAGAACCATGCCTAGTAAACCACTGTGGTGTTCAAACCAATCTTCAGATTTTATTTTACCACACTAGTATTAGGCTGCATGCCATCCTCAGTATACTGCTGGACTAAACACTTTACAAGACATCTGAAAGAAGCTTGAGTGAGAAGCTTGGTGGACAATTAGTGGCACTAAAACAGATTACTAAACTTTAAATGGGGAATTTTATAAAATGGTAGAAGAATGGAGCAATCAACAGCCCACAAACTAACTGAATCAGCATGAATTACTAAGTTTTTACTAACTTCTTTTTACGCTGCTGTATATTAGATGTAAAAATTGTCCAATAATCAACATGTGATAAATCAGCTGGAATCAATGGCAGCAACTGCTGGATATGTGCTAATAATGCTAAACTTTTAACACACTGCTATGGGAATGTCAACGGCATATTCAACACTGTGGGTACTCTGACACCGTCCAGTCAACCAGTTGGAAGACTTCTATCACGTCAACATTGTGGTGTCTTGAAGGTTCCAACGTACTGAAATCATTGTTCCACTCAAAATGCCATGAGATGATGGAACAAACAGGAAACAATTCATGATACAAGGGTGTGCTAGTGAACATTTTGTTCACATTCTTCGTATATCGGGAAAAAAAAATAATGTTCCAGCATTCTGTAATTAACAGTCCGTCTAGGTCACACAGTGGAACTGATGTACATGTACTTCAATTCCTAGGAATGTTCTCTGATGACACATGGCACGTCGTCATAAAAGATATTAGATGACTTCTGAATCTGCTCTTTGTCAATCTATACTAGCTTACATCGTTCAAAGTTGGATATCTTCCAAAGTGTACATTTCTGGACAGGGTTTTATTACCCAATATTTTTGGCCACCAATTCAGCATTGAAAACGAAGCATCCATTTAAGAGTCATCAGACTTCACTGCACCTTGTATGTGCATATAGCCCCGAAAAAAAGGCCATGTTGACTACAAAGCAAGCACAAATTGGAAATAATTTTAATCAATGATAGGCATCCCAAATAAGAGTAATATGAGTTTGAAACTGTTTCTGGTTTGTGGATAAGTTTTAAGGGCCAAAAACAACAAATTTCTTGTTCACTCTTTTCAGTTTTTTGCCTATAACTTGAAAACAATGCCTCTTAAAGAAGTTTTTGCCAATACCAAAATCGAAGAGTCTGAACTTGTGTGGAATGACCTACTTACAACTTAAAATTGGTTTAGCCATTTACCGACAATTGATCGTCAAAAATTGGCCTTTTTTTTTTAAACCAACATCATGGAAGAGTGAGTACGCCCATTTGCCATATGCAAAATGCCATGTACCAAAGATGTAGAGCATTAAATTCTGCATAATAAGAGATCCTACATTTTAAAATTTCCTAATATGCACAACTGCATAGATACCAATAAAACAAACATAATCATAGCGCTAAACTCTTGCAATGACTTTTACGTGAAGTCACATCACTTTTCAAACAAATCATACACATTCGTCCAAATATTCAAAATTAAATTTCATTTAGTTAGGTACGTATATATATATTTACTGCTGTGTATTAATATAAATTAACTACCATGCTAGTCCAAAATGAAAATAAAAACATATCAAATGAAAGGCTTTATTAATGGAAAAATACTTCAATTACAATATTAAATGTATGATAATTTTACATAGTTCTTTATATTATTTATTGTTCTGCATTTACTTGCTTACAATTTATTTTTTGTGTTTCTCTACTTTAAGGGAAGATGGTCTCTGGGAGGAAATGTCCAATTCTTTGTCTTCTTCTGACATGAGAAGTAATAATTTCTTCTTCGACAATGTCAACCTCTTCGTTGATCTGTGTTGAATGTATGAAGAGGTCCTCTTACGTGGGACACACAAGGCATGAAAGCCTCTTAATGGCTGCATATAGCTGAGCACTTTATAGTCACTTTCCTGCAGGAACAACTTGCTCGACATCGCTTCTTGCACATAGGATACTGTGTTGAGCAGTTTCTAGGCTGCTGGTGATTGGGTGGCTGCAGTAAGGATTAGACCATTCTGTTGTCTCCATCCTCATCTCAGTGGATCCAGATAATTGTTCCTTTAGATCTGACCCTTCAAGTACACCCTGATAAGATTGCTGGGGAATGGCGTCTTTGGTGGGAGGCAAATATGGTAAATTTTAGACATGATTTTTTTTTTTTTGTTATAGCTCTCTGGAAAAGGTGAAAACAAATTTTATTCAAAGGTTTGGAATTACCACCGGTCTACAAACACACAATGAACTTCAACTCGTGTATCAGCTAGCTTATCAGGAGTGGCGTTGCGATCCATGAAATCTGAGTTGACATTTTGGAGACTAGTGTTCTTTTGTAAATTGTTCATAAATTTTAGTTTGCCATGTCGAAAAATGTAGGTGAGATGTCAACAGCCACTGATGACACAAAGAAGCAATACGTTTTTTGGCTTCGCCAAAGAGATTAGGAATGTTGGGATTGTGCAGCCCTATTGTATCTATTGCACACCGAGTAGCACAGCACCACCAAAACAAAATTTAGAAAGCACCACAACACACACCAATCACGATAAGGCACACAGCCACACTCATGGCTGAAGAGGAGGGCAGCACCCCCCCTATATCACTGATATAATCAGCCACATGGTGCTGATCGCCTAGATAGTCTGCCACCATACCCACGAGCAGCAGCAAGAAGTAGTAGCAATGTTTCTTTGTGTACCAATGTTCATCCCCCTTTTTAAACTTTTCAGGGGATGTCAAAGAAAATGGTGTAAAATGCAGGAAATATTTTAAACAGTAAATTTTTCTTACTTGACCACCCAAGCATTTTCATAGTTTATGTATGACATACATAATAGGCATCAAAATACTCACCAGGAAGTTTATTTATTATGTACCTTTTTTCCAGCACCAAGTGGAAATGGAACTGGTAACTTTATGGGAAGCAGAAATTTTTTATGTAATTACATTCATCATAATTGACATTATCAGCAAGCTTTTAACAGACATTAACTATTCAAGTAATGAAGCATTTCACAACATAAGTATTTTTTAGGACTTTTGCACAAGGATGGCATCTCACACTGTAATCACCTTTTGGAAGTTATGTTATAATATGCAGAAACACACACACAAACAAACCATTATCCTCACTGTTCATAAGGGAAAAAAAAATCACAAAAACTACTTGAATAAATATTTGCACTTCACAACAAAAATAAATTCTCAAAGCCTGTCGTGCAAAGCACAAAAAAAATTACCAGTCGCATAACTAGGCTAAGCTTATACTTGGCGTGGTGACTGATGGGCACAAATTGCAAACAGTGAAATATGAAATATACATTTTAATAAATGAAAAGTGCCACAAAACTTCTCTGCACAACACTTATAAACACTATACTTTAAGGCAAAAGTCACACCAGTGGAACTTTAGGTCAATTACATATTTTTTCCTCTATGAACACGGTTTCAAGAAGTATAAAATGTAGGAGAAATGTACGTATCATACAGAGACAAGAATACATTTCAGAGGGTGTAAAAGTAAGTGCCTTGCTGAAACTATAGCCAATGACACAGCATGTGCTTTTCAAACACATTCATCACATTTTCTGCTTTCCTCCTCCCCCCTCCCCCTCAGAGTAGTCCACAAACACTATAGTACATTTGGATCCACAGTATTTGTTCACACACTTTTCAAGGACAGGTTTTTTTTTTTTTTTTTTTTTTGTTTTTTTTTTTGTGGTTTTAGGGCGCACAACTTCTATGGTCATTAGCGCCCAGACAAGAACATAGATTCGCTATGATCTAAAAAAATGTAGACTGTCAGAACATCAACAAGAGGCTAAAAACGAAAGATAAAAGACAATTAAAAGAGTTAAATATCCTTGGATAAGTTGGCCAAGTTGATAAAACGCAAAACTCGAGCAGCTGCTCGTGTGTCATCAGCTAAAATTTCCTCCAGAGTAGACGGAAAGTGAAGGGCTACACGGAGATGATTTAAATTAACACAAGTCAGTAAAACATGTCGCACTGTCAGCAGTTCACCGCAGGAGCATAGCGGTGCAAGTTCGGCGGATAGCAAGTGATGGTGGCTGAAACGGCAATGACCGATCCGCAACCGAGCCAGGATGACCTCCTCCCGCCGAGAGGGGCGTGAGGATGTCCGCCAAGCGGTCGGGATCGGTTTGACAGTTCGCAATTTATTGTTGTACAGTGAAAGCCACACACTGTGCCATTGCGACACGATACTCCGGCGAAGAGCCCGTTGAACATCGTCCGATGGGACGCAAAAGGTAGCCATGCGAGGAAAAAGAGCTGCTGCCTTGGCTGCTGTGTCGGCGGCCTCATTCCCGGGCACACCCACATGGCCAGGGACCCACAGGAAAGAAACGTGACAGCTGTCATCCGCCAGCAACTGGAGGGAGCGTTGGATCCGAAACACGAGAGGATGGTTCGAGAAAGGGTCCTTAAGACTCTGCAGGGCACTAAGGGAGTCAGAACATATGGCATAGAAAGGGTGGCGGTGGCGGCAGGTATACAAAACGGCCTGGTGGAGGGCGAAAAGCTCAGCCGTGAAGTTTGAGCACCGGTCAGGGAGCTTGTATTGGAAACGGTTGTCCCCGACGACGAAGGCAGATCCGACACCGGCAGTGCTCTTGGAACCATCAGTGTAAATAAATACGGCATTATCGAACCGCGAACGGAGTTCGACAAGCCTCGAGCGGAATACCAAATCCGGAGTGCTCTCCTTGGGGAGCGAACTAAGTTCGAGGTGTGTGTGAACCTGGGCCTGATGCCACGGTGGCAATGGGCTTTCGCTCAACCGAAGGGTGAAAGGAAGGGTAAAATCGAGCCGCTGTAGCAGGCGGCGAAACCGAACTCCCGGTGGAAGCAAGGCAATCGCAGACAACTGATATTGGCGATCGAGTGAGTCGTCAAAAAATAATCTGTAAGATGGATGGTTGGGCATCGACCGTAGGCGGCATGCGTACCGACACAAGAGTATGTCACGTCGAGTGATCAAGGGTAATACAGCAGCCTCGGCATACAGACTTTCAACAGGGCTGGTATAAAATGCACCGGTCGCCAGACGTAATCCACGATGGTGGATAGAGTTGAGACGGCGGAGAATCGACGGCCGTGCTGAAGAGTATACAAGGCTTCCATAGTCGAGCTTCGACTGAACAATGGCCTGGTAAAGGTGAAGCAGGACGGTACGATCCGCTCCCCATGACGTGCCACTGAGGACACGAAGAACGTTAAGGGATCGGGCACAACGGGCAGCCAGGTAGGACACATGTGTGGACCAGCAAAGTTTCCGATCCAACATGAGTCCCAAGAATTTTGTAGTCTCCACGAAAGGGAGAGCAACAGGGCCGAGACGTAGAGAAGGTGGAAGAAATTCCTTGTATCTCCAGAAATTGATACACACAGTTTTCTCAGTGGAGAATCGGAAGCCGTTTGCGATGCTCCAGGAATATAGACGGTCAAGACAGCGTTGGAGAGAACGCTCCAAGAGACACGTCCGCTGGGCGCTACAATAAATTGCGAAATCGTCAACAAAAAGAGATCCGGAGACGTCGGCTGAAAGGCAATCTACGATCGGATTGATTGCAATGGCAAAGAGCGCCACACTCAAGACGGAGCCCTGTGGTACCCCATTCTCCTGGCAAAAGGTATCTGACAAAACAGAGCCCACCCGTACCCGGAACTTGCGATCCGCCAAAAACGCTTGAATGAAAAGAGGAAGGCGGCCCCGAAGGCCCCATGTGTGCAATGTGCGGAGAATGCCCGCTCTCCAACAGGTATCGTATGCCTTCTCCAAGTCGAAGAACACTGCTACTGTTTGACGCTTCTTTAGAAAGTTGTTCATAATGAAGGTCGACAACGTAACGAGGTGGTCAGCAGCAGAGCGGTGTCGACGAAAACCGCATTGGATATTAGTCAGGAGGCGGCGAGATTCGAGGAGCCAGACCAACCGAGCGTTAACCATGCGTTCCATCACCTTACAGACGCAGCTCGTCAGAGAAATGGGGCGATAACTGGAAGGAAGGTGTTTGTCCTTCCCTGGTTTGGGGATGGGGACAACAATGGCTTCACGCCAACTTGTGGGAACATGACCTTCAGTCCATATGCGATTGTAGGTACTAAGGAGAAAGCACTTGCCCGCAGGAGAGAGGTTCTTCAGCATCTCAATATGAATGGAATGGGGGCCCGGGAGCAGAAGACCGGGACAGGGCGAGAGCACGATCTAGCTCCTGCATGGTGAAGGCGACGTTATAATTTTCACGATTAAAAGAGCGGAAAGAAGGCGGCCGTGCCTCCTCTACCTGTTTGCGAGGGAGAAAGGCAGGGTGGTAATGGGCAGAGCTCGAAACCTCCGCAAAGAAACGACCCAATGCGTTTGAAACATCAGCTGTGTCCACGAGGACCGCGTTCTCCACGGTCAGGCCAGGAATCGGGGAGTGGACCTTGATGCCTGACAAACGGCGGAGGCCACCCCAGACAACCGTGGAGGGAGTAAAACGGTTAAAAGAACTAGTAAAAGCTGTCCAGCAAGCTTTCTTGCTGTCGTTTATGATACGACGGCACTGCGCTCTCATACGTTTGTAATTGATGCAATTCTCCAAAGTTGGGTGGCGGCGGAAGGTGCGTAAGGCACGGCGTCGGGCTCGAAGCGCGTCGCGGCAGGCTGCAGTCCACCAAGGGACCTGGACACGACGTGGAGAAGAGGATGTACGAGGTATGGAACGTTCAGCAGCGGTGAGAATAACCTCTGTGAGGTATTCGACCTGACTGTCACAGTTGGGAAAATGCTGATTGTGAAAAACAGCCCTGGAAGAATAAAGCCCCCAGTCGGCTTTAGAAATGTTCCAACTGGTGGGACGTGGAGATGGGGAACGATGTAGGAAGTGGATGATACAAGGGAAATGGTCACTCGAGTACGTGTCAGAACGTGCATACCACTCAAACCGACCGGCAAGCTGAGGAGTGCATATTGCGAGGTCATTATGGGAATAAGTGTGTGTTGTGTCAGAAAGGAAGGTCGGTGCACCGGTGTTGAGGCAGACAAGATCGAGGTGGTGGAGAAGGTCCACCAAAAGGGAGCCTCTCGGACAAGGTGCCGGAGAGCCCCATAGGGGGTGGTGGGCATTAAAGTCGCCTACCGACACGAAAGGTGAAGGGAGCTGGTCAACAAGGTTTAGCACATCCGCCCTAGTAAGGGCAGATGACGATGGCGAATATATATTACAGAGGGAGAAGGTAAATGTGGATAAGGTGATGCGGACGGCAACTGCCTGTAGGTGAGTGTGCAAGGAAATGGGATGGAAGTAGACGTCGTCTCGAAGGAGCATCAGAACCCCTCCATGGGCTGGGACACCTTCCACGGGTGGCAGGTCGAACCGCACAGAGGTGTAGTGTGGAAAGTCTGCACGATCACGTGGACGCAACTTAGTTTCCTGGAGGCAGACTAGAAGCGGGCAGTGCAATCGAAGGAGTAGTTTTAACTCCTCCCGATTAGAACGAATGCCGCGAATGTTCCATTGTAGGAGCGCCATGATAAAAATGAGAGAAGAAATAAGAATAAAAACCAAGTAGCGAGCTGGGTCACCTCGACGGCCGCTGAGGACCGGATTTCGAGGGAGCACCGCTATCGCTGTCTGGGGGCAAAGGGTCATGTTCCATTGGTTCGACAGACGCGCCTGCCACCTCCCTGAGTTGATCAGGAGGGGCAGTTTCCACCGCCGGTGAAGGGCCGGGCGCCCGGCAAACGGAGCGTCCCGGTGAAACAGAAGACGGCCGAGGCCGGCAACTGTTGGACGGCGCGACAGATGGGTCACGCCTCGGCGGGGAAGGAGAGGAACTCTTTCTTGTCAGCTCTTCTGGAAGAGTGATGGCGGGAAGAGGCAGTTGACGGTTGGGAAGCCTGAGAACGCAGAAAATCCTCACGCACGGGTTCCTTTTTCAAGGTCCGGGCATCTTGTTTAGGTGCTCGCGGTTTACTAGAGTTTGACGAAGACTGTACCCTAGAAGCAGCAGGAGGAAGCGGGGACGTGGAACGGGCAATCTTCGGGCTGGCGGATCGCACAACTGTGTCAGCGAAAGCCAAGTCACATGTCTGGGTACTGGAATCCTTGGTAGGTCGAGTTGAGGTGAGTACCTTACTGTATGTACCTGCTGGGAGGACAGTGGGCTTTCGACTCGCCAACAACTTACGAGCGGCAGATGTTGATACCTTCTCTGTAACCCGAATTTGCTGGATTACCTTCTCATCCTTGTATACAGGGCAGTCGCGAGAGGAAGCCGCATGGTCACCGTTGCAGTTTAGGCAGTGAGGGGACGGAGGTGGGCAATCCCCCTCATGGGCGTCCCTCATGGGCGTGACACACTTTGCTGCATTTGGGCAATGTTCACGGGTATGGTTGTACCTGTGGCACTGAAAACAGCGCGTTGGGTTAGGTACATAAGGTCGGACGGAGATGACTTCATACCCTGCTTTGACCTTCGACGGGAGGTCAACTCTGTCGAACGTCAAAAACACAGTACGAGTCGGTGTCAATTGGTTATCGACCTTTTTCATCACCCTGTGGACGGCTGTCACACCCTGATCGGACATATACGATTGGATGTCTTCATCAGACAACCCGTGAAGGGATCTCGTAAAAACTACCCCCCGTGACGAGTTGAGTGTGCGGTGCGCTTCTACCTTAACTGGAAACGTGTGCAACAACGTAGTACGTATCAGTTTTTGGGCTTGGAAGGCACTTTCCACTTCCAGCAACAATGTGCCATTGCGCTGACGTGAACAGGTTTTAACAGGGCCAGCAATTGCATCGACACCTTTCTGTATAACGAAAGGATTGACAGAATTGAAATCCTTTCCGTCGGTGCGAGAGACAACCAGAAATTTAGGTACATTAGGCAGAGTCTTTTTAGGCTGAGGCGAGTCTAACTTACGTTTGTGGGTCAACGTCACGGTAGAAGATAAGGAAGTCATCGCGGAAGTGTCCCCCGTGATTACCGGCGTCTCCGATGGCGCGCTCCTTCCTAGTGGGGGCCCTCTCCGAGGGCTTACCCGCCTTAGGTGATTGTTCACACCTCAGGTCACACCTCCCGAGAACTGACGGAGGGACCAATCGGCACGTTCGGAAGGTACCAGCTCGGGTAATCACCCCTCCCTGGGCCTGGCCTTTACCAGGGGGTACGTACGTGCCCTACTTGTCTACCCGGGGCGGGGAATTACGCGTTACCCCGTCACCTGCTACGCACGATAATGCGTGGGTCGGCCTTCAGACACGC